>OX246754.1:48905209-50311842 GCA_945910035.1 Brachypalpus laphriformis
CCATATACATGCCGAAGTGCATACCTTTTCTTCGAACCTGCTCCACTTATCTGCAGGTCAACAACTAACGAGGGCTCCTGTGCCTGTTTTCCAGCAACCTATTGCATATTGAGCTGGCGCGGGCTACCTTTGAGGCCAATCTCCTTAATCAGGTCCACATCCAACATCGAAATCGACGATCCGTCATCGAAAAGTGCATAAGTATTGACGGATTTATTTGGGCCGTGCAACGTCACTGGCAAAACACGAAACAAGAGCTTCCGGTCGTTGTTGGCAATCTCCTTTGTAGCTAGCACACTACCAGTGGTGGAACATTGAGGAGTTTGTTGACTCACATTAGTCAACGGAGTAGGGTTAGGCAGGACATCATGTAGTAGTTTGTGGTGTCTTCTCTGGCATCCATTTGTGGCACAAATATTCTTCACACGGCAGCTACGAGTGGTATGTCCTTTCTTTAGGCACGTGAAGCATAGACCATGTTGCTTCACACTCAACCATCGTTCCTGCACCGTTGCTTTGACGAACTTTCTGCATTCATTGACCTTGTGCGCCTCTTGACACAAAGGGCATCTTGGAGATCTAGTTTCCTGGGGTTCCATAGTGTGCAACACCGGCAGGCGTCGCTTCGGCTCCTTGTCATCATTATCCTGGACGGAACAAACTAATCTGGCTACGTCAGAGAGCCAGTCACTGAAGTTGACGATCGTTGGGTATGGCTGCATCATTGTTGCGTATCTCGCCCATTCCATTCGCTTGGTCATGGGCAGCTTACAAACTAGTTCCTTCAGCAGTGATGGGTTTGCAATGTGCTGTTGGCCGTTGACAGATTGTAAAAACACTGCCAAGTTCCTCACCTTTGTTGCGAATGGAACGAGACGAGCCATATTGGATTCGTTGACAGGCTGTATATCACGAACTTGACTCAGCTGGCTGTTGATAAGTTGTTCCGGGCGACCAAAACGAAAACGCAATTCTTCTATGATACTTCCAATATTGTCCGGGTGAATCAAGAGGGATTTAACGGCTTCCTTTGCTTCACCTTGAAGAGATTTTTGAAGCCTCTGGTTGTTCTCCAAATTCGTATAGTTGAAGGCGGCATTTGTCTGCAAGAACGTATTGTAAAACATCGGCCAGTCGTCTGGATTCCCGGAAAACATAGGAAGATCCTGAACCTTACGTGGCGTCAAGGTGTATACGTTGGTTCCCGACAACTGGCTCCGAACATTGCCTGAATTGGACGGCTGTGGCTCTTGAGAAAGTGGAGTCTGTATGTACGAATGTGGCGACGGTGCGTACATACGTGGCGGCTGTGTATGCAAATATTGTGGTGCATACGTAGATGCAGGTAGCGACGTATTCACGACTGGCTGCGGTGCATACGTGGCTAGCTGCGGTGCATACGTCGCTGGCTGCGGCGCATGTGTGACTAACGGCAGTGCATGTGTACCTAACGGTGGTGCATGTGTACCTAGCGGTGGTGCATATGTGGCTAACGGCAGTGCATATGTACCTAACGGTGGTGCATATGTGGTTAACGGCATTGCATATGTACCTAGCGGTGGTGCATACGTGGCTGACGGCTTGGCATGGGCATGAACGAATGACATCGTTGCCTGGGCGGCTGGCGGCTGATCACATGTGACTGGCAGTGGCGCTTGACTGATAGGCTGGTACAATGGCAACGACTGCATCGCCAATTTAAGCGTGTTGCACTGCGAATCACTACTCCTTAACTGGACTTGCGTGGCCTTGAGTTGTCCTTCCAATGCAGCAATCTGTTCCTGTAACGAAATAATGTACATTTGGTCTGCTCGAGTAGCGGCGGCTCCTCCAGAATCATCTGTAATAGAAACTGGGGTGGCTATGGCAGCAGACGTAGTGTATCCAGGAGTCCCACTCATGGCTGAAGAGTTTGCTACTGCATTTGCACTGTTTTGCATTTGCAGGGGCGCTGTGCACTCGGAAGTCTTAGTGGCGGCTGACAAGATCGACGCAATGTACTCAGGAGTCTCAGTTAGTGCGGCTGGTGGAATCGGGGCAGGATTCGCTGTGGATGCGGCGGCTGGGGCATCACTTTCAGAAGACCCTGCGGTGCCGGCGCTACTTACGGCGGCTGTGGAAGTAGTTGGCACCATAGATTCCATTCCGTGGTTTCGTGGACTGCGTCGAGGCGGTGTGCGACTCAACATGTGGTACGCAAACAAACAACCACACGAAACAAAGCTGACCAACCGCGAAATAAAGATGTTCTCGATTAGGGAAAATAAAGCGCACGCTCAAACGTTGCAAATCACACGTTTATTTCTACAAAGGATGTAATAGATCTTTACAGATTTCATGTAAACGTATAAAGAATACTTACCGCGGTTTGCACCTCTTCCCTTGGCTTCGAGATCGAGAATAAATGTAAAACCCGGAAACAAAATGGATGGCCATTGGAAGAAGTGTCAACCGCAGCAAGAAAAGTAATGCCAATTCAAATTATATTCGTATTGTCAAATAGATGGCGCTTTTGGATTAATGGGTTTTCCACAGGTAGTGATAACGCTGTTCTGTCGTAATATTTTTTCATCTTCTCTCTGTTTCCATAAATTTGTTTAGGAATGTTTATTTGAACTTCTGGCTTCAAATTAGATCTAGCCATTGGAATGCATGTCCTTAATCTCCTCGAAAACAGCCTTTGTGCTGGACTTGGTAAATTAGTTTTAGGAGTATTGCGGTGTTCACAAAGAGCTTTCCAAAAATCTTTATTTGATTTTACGCTGCGTTTGTATATTTTTTTGGCTATTTTCACTGCTGATCCCGCCTTGCCATTCGCTTGGTGATGATATAGAGATGATAGAGATAGCTTGAAGTTCCATTCTTTTGCAAAGTGCTGGAAGTCATGGCTGGTAAATTGTGTTCCACAGTCCGATACAACAACTTTAGGGATTCCATGTCGGCTAAAATTCTGTTTACAACATTTGATGACCTCATTAGCGTTTAGTGATGGTAAAAAGTCGAGTTCGATAAAATCGGAATAGTAATCAATAGTTACTAGTAAATTTACTTTTCTTCTGATTCGTTGCTTGAACCTCGCAGATGTCTATTGCTACCCTTTCAAACGGTAACTTTGGAATTTCTGTCGATTGTAGTGGCTGCTTTTGCTGATGGTTCGCGTTTTCTGCACATGTTACACATGTCAAGATTTCTTGATTGATTTGGTCATTTATACCAGGCCAAAATACTGCATCTCTATACTCTGTCCAATATAAATTGGCAGTACACGTCTTATGGGGAGACTTTTTCAAAATTAGTAGCGTGCCATATTTTTGCACCATACTAAATTGAAAGAAACCCTCCATAAAAAGTGTTTACCCGCCAGTGAATTTCCAATTGCATCTGACGTAGACTAAAAACGTCTTATTCTGCGCACATCTGAGTGTGCACTGATGGGCTGTGACCTGTGGCTGCTGCTATTCAACCCCCATTAAATTGATGTGCATTCAGAATTACCAGTGTCCGTTTGGTAACTCGTTCAGTTTTTTTCCCTTGGGTTTCTGTTGAGAAGCTTTTGGTTCTCAGCTCAAGTACTGGTTCAATTGCTGTTTTTGCATCCTGTGTAAAAAATATGAACTGAACCAGTTCACGGAGAAAACAAAACACGGCTATTATAGTGATTATAAAATTTAACACAATTTTGCAAGACTTGTAAGGACGGCTTTCATTACGCAGAGGAAAAAATACATTTTAATTTTTAATCAATTCACTTAGTGCTAGCCTGATTTTTAATTGGTTTTGCATTTTGGCTTACGAAAATAAAATTCATATTTATCGGGCAAGAGCAAAATTACGAATATGTAACGTCTCGTTTTCGTCATACACGAAGAAAATAGAATATATTCGTCCTTTTTTTTCTTTTTCGTTCTGTCCTTTTCAGATGGAAACAGAATAGTAAGGATCCATTCTGTTCGACGCTTAACGGTTTATTTTTATTCCAATCAGGATTACAGACTGTGTGGGTGGATTGGTAAACAGAAAAGGGAAGCCTATTTTTCTGCGTTTTAAAGTTTTCTGTTCTACCAATCTCAAAATTTATCCAATTCCCCAGATTGAATAATTTTACCAGAACAATGTTTAACCCTTCTGAAAGCAAATAAAATGTCACCTCAACCCAAGTTCACTGTAAGCAAACATTTAATCTATTACATTTTTTTAAGATTTTCTGCACAATGTTGCTACCACTGTTTATAAATATCAAACAAGTTGGTGTTCAAAATTAAATTTTTCGCAAAAAACGCGTTTCGGCAGCGGATTTTCTCTCGAGGAACCGCTATTACAAGCCTACCGATGACGGAAAGCAAAGACGATTCCTCCGACATTGCGCAGCGCCTTGAAAAACTCAATCAATGGCAAGAGGAGCAAAAGAAAATCCTTTTCGAGCGGCAGAACAACCAACGTAAACTTCTTGGCCTGGAGCACAAGAAAATGTACGAAATGCTTGGGATTTTCCACGCTGGTACCAGTCTCCTGGAAGAGGAGGATACAGCTGATGAGGGCAGCGGCAATGACACCACACTGGGGGTGAATATTCTTGATCAAACTGCGGAAGAAGAAAAAACGGCTCAGCAGCAACCTGCGAAGCCAAAGCGACAATTTCTACGACGAAAACAGGGTTTGACGTCGCGGTTTAAGATGGATCCTGACCAATTTCGACTAAGTAATCTTCCCCGGTATAGGTTCGCTTCGACACATCCGAGTTTGAAGGTTAAAGCTCCTAAGAAAGGCCGAGAGGCAAAAGCTAAGACAGAAGAAGTGAAGAAAGATCCAATTCCTTCTGTGTCCAAGTCGATTTTGAAGCTGAAACTGGACGAGAGACCAAAGAACTATCCGGGAAATATAGACTTGCTGGAGGAAATGTTCAAAAAATCGCTAATTTCCTCCAAAACTGCATGCAACTCAACTCCAGACATAAAGTCTAACTCGTCTTCTGCGCAAGAAACACCAGACCCTTCACCTCTGCCTGTGTCCTGGGCGAAAATCCTCGACCCACAGATAATAAAACCAATTCAGAAGCAGGCGAACCGTTCCAACATCCAGGAATCCCGGGAGGAGACTGACAATCTTAGCATATTCGAACTTCTCGAGCAAAAAGCCAACGATGGGAGTTTTGACTTGAATTCCAGTTGCATTAAGCGATTCCTCAGAAGGACGCAAGAGAATTCGAATGACGAAACATATGAAGAGTCATCGATTCCACTTAATCTTCCTCCAGTTCCCTACGAACTCTACCGAAACCCAAAGTCCATAGTTTCCGATTCCACCGACACAGAAGCTGATGAAGAGGATGAAACGACACCAAGACCATCTCCACGTGTCCGTTTCGCAGATACCCCACCATCAGAAGGTCCCGCACGAAACATCTCCGAAGCGCTAGACAGCAGCGATGCGTCTCAAGTCTTTGAAGAGTTCAAGAAGCTTCTCTTCGCCAACCAAAACGATACAACAATCACCGATGGCGGTGATCTGGCACAGGAGATCCTCCAAAAAGCCGATTTAATCAAGTCGCGCCTGCGAGAACTTGAATCGGAAATAGCCTGCTTCAAGCAGAACAACTTGGAGCTGGTGCAATCCAAACAGGAACACGAACTCGATAAGGCCCACTTTGAGCAGGAGCGCATAGAATCGCTGGCGAAACTGAACGATGAGAGAATTCAAATGGAAATATATTTGCACGATGAGCGCATGAAAATCGTCGAGGATCGCAAGAAGATGGAAGCGCAAATACGGAGTCAAAAATCATTGACCGCAACGAAGGAGAAGAAGGAGATGGCGATGTTGCGTGAAGAAGTTGAAAGCTTGAAAAAGGAGTTGAAGAAGAAAGAGGAAACACACATGGCGGCACAATCGAGGCTAAGGGCACAGGTTAGAAACTTCGAGAAGGATGTACGACAGTTGAACCTAGACATGGAAACGCTTATCAAGGAGAACAAGCGATTGGAAGCGGAGAATCTTAAAATTAACAGACAGAATAACAATAAGATGCTACAGGAGATCAACAGGAACATCGCAAAATTGGCTTCCAAGGAGGTGAGTGTGTTGGGGAAGTTGGATTATTGTTTCTTTTCTGTTGCAGGCTGACAAGTTAATGGGGCTTCTGCAGCTATTGAATTATACCACGATGGTATGTCCGTCTTTCTCTTTCATGATTAATTTTAGCCAGAAGTACACTTTTGATTTCTTCAGTTTAGCTTTCTGACCTTAAGTCCCCGTGGTAACACAATCATTGGCTTGAAGTTTATATCGCTGATTTTCTTATTTCCAACCAGTAATAGCCCAAGATCCCCTTTCTTCTGCTAACGAATCCTAAACATTAGGACAGTATACATATGTATGTATGTGCCGATTTCTCCATATTTTCTGGGCATAGCTTGCAAGTATCATTCTATATCGTGACAATAGTTTATGACACCATGAACCAGCTGTTCATTCGACATGCGATTAAGCCAGAAAATACTTCAGATGATATGTAGACCATTTGTTTGCATTTGGTTTGTCCACAGTTAAAAATAGGCTTAACTGTTTTCCAGTTCTCAACTATGCTTGGTTAAACTGAGCTTCAATTGCTGGATAAAAAAAACGTTATGTGGTGAATGCTTTCAGCAGTTTTTCCAAAATAGAGCAAGATATTGTACCATCTTACTTCACTTAGTCAGAGGATGTCGATTTCACATTGTATGCATTCGTTTTGAAAGCTTGCAGACTCGGGAACAGTCCCAACGTCGTCAACGAGGTATTTTTTCATCCTCCTGTTTGGCGCAGATGGCACCTTGATGCTACGTCTACAAGGACATTGTTAGTCTTTTCTCATTCATGTCTGCCATTGTGGCTTTATTGGTATACTTCTTTTATTGGGATGCTTGTAATCCTACATGGGTGTCAATAGGGTTTTTTATCTTTTATTTTATTTTATATATGGCGCAACAGCTCTTTAAGTGGCAGGGCCTAGCTTTTCGCAATCACTCATGTTGTGTGCGTTATATTTTTCACACGAATGGGAGGGACCTACAGTTTAGTGCCGTATCCGAAGGGCAATTTGATTTGAGAAGCTTTTTCGAGACAACAATACTCTCGGATGTTTGTCAAACGCTCGTGAGAGGTGGGACCGTAAAAAAACTTTTTGGTGTTTTCTGGGATTCGAACTTGGAACCTCACGCGCAGTGATCCGACACACTAACCACTTACGCCACGGCGCCCAATAGGGTGTCGTTTTTTTTTATTTTGTCTTGGGAAAGGCTAGCCTATTGCGCTGCGTTAGTGCACCGAGAAGTCTACAGATGCCAGTTGATTCTGCGCCCTGATACCTGCAGATTAACAGATTAAAATCTTCTGGAAATATTATATTAGACTGTGAGTTCCAAAGTTTGCTTGTTCTGTAACAAAAATAATTTTGTTGCCAGATGGACATTGAGGTAGTAGGCCCTGTGGCGTGACTGGTGAACTATCAAAATTTCGTATTTCTGGGAATTATTCTATTGATTTTGTTGGAATATTTTCCATGGTATTATCTGAAGTGCAGGAATAAATCGGTCACTTGACCTCAATGGACCAACGATTGAAGGTTGTCTGTAACTGCCGCATCTTCTACTAATCGGACCGCTCATTTTTGGATGCTAGCGAGTAGATGTTAATCAAATTTTGGGACCAAGCTCCAAACTTGAGAGCATTATTCAAGCACCTGTCTTTTGCTTTGTACAAAAGATGGAGCCAATGTGAAGTATCGTACATTTTTGCTCTAAAGAGGCAGCTGAATTCCGTGGACGCTGGCAGTCCAGATGTTTTAGGATGTGCCAAATCATACGAACACGAAATTTCACATCAATTATCGATGTCTGTACTTCCGGTATAGTTAGTGGTTCCACTTGCGCCTGATCTAGTGTTAAATTGCCAGAAAACACTTTGAAGAATCGGCACAAGAACCTCCTCTAAGAAAGCTGAGCTGCTTAGGTGTTTTCCCGCATACTAATGTAATTTAATGCATTGCTAAGGGGATAATTTCCTCAATTGCCCCCTAAGGTGAATGGTCTCCCAGTATAAGTAATATAAGTTGATATTCGCATAATTAGACCAAATCATCCAATCTCGCCCTAAGTAATCGTACATCGATAAATTTACCTCCTGTATTTTTTATGCTTTCAGTCCTCTGTCACCTCTGTTGATAAAACACCTCCGCCAAAAATATCAACCATTCCTAATCAACAGATCAAATCGAAACCGGTAACACGATGCAGAAGTACCGAAATCAAACGAAAACCAAGCCCAATAAAACGACATGATTCGCCGGTAAACAGCTCCGATGAAGAACTCAGCAGTGCATCATCTGCTGACTTCGACCGGCCGCCAACAAAAGTAACCTTCGCAAATCAAAGAAAATCGACAGGTAAAATGGACACTGTAGAAACTCCATCGATTCCTGCCAGCGACGCCTCCTTCAAGCGTGAAATTGCCAATCCAGATGGCAGCAAAGATATTTGGTATCCAAATGGAAATCTGAAGAAAATATCTGCCGATGGAATGACGATACGAATGCTTTACTTTAACAAAGACATCAAAGAGACAAACATCAACGAGGGAACTGTCAAGTATTACTATGCCGAGACGAATACATGGCATACAACTTATTTGGATGGCCTGGAGATTCTGGAATTCCCAAATGGCCAAACAGAACATCGCTACAAGGACGGAAAAATCGAAGTACACTTCCCAAATAATTCCATCAAAGTAACAAATCCATTAGATGAGCATAAGCTGGAGGAATGGCGGTTTGTCGATGGAACCAATTTGATACAAATGAAGAATGGCGACAAGATTTTATTACTACCCAACGGACAGAAGGAGATTCATACAGCGCTTAGTAAACGAAGGGAGTATCCCGATGGAACGGTGAAGTTGGTTTATCCCGATGGCAGTCAGGAGACGAGATACTCCAATGGAAGAGTGAGACTGAAAGATAAGGATGGGAATCTGGTTATGGACACGGATAATGTTAAGTATTAGCTGAGAGATTTAGCGCATTTAAAACGTTATAACTTGTATATAAAAATAATTGATAAGAGTGACTTAAATTAAAAGAAAATTTAGGGAAGGAACAATTGTTAAGTGATTACTGCACGAACTGGCAAAAATTGTGATTACGTGGTGACTGGAAGTGGTGTCGCTCAAAAAATGTAATAAATAAAATTAATTTATTTGTAATGATTTTTTTTTTTAAGTATAAACCTTACAATACACAGAATTCGGTCACTGATTCAGTCAAAGTTTTTGTTGGGAACAATCCAGTATTGCCAATAAAACACCAGTCGGGTGGTTGACTTATAAAGGTCATTCGCCTGGATAAACAGAAAGTTCATATAACAAGGATTACGGCTAAGACATTTAAGATTAACGAAGATTACTATCAAAGGAAGCTTCGAACGCACGAGATGAAGCATGTTGTACATTCTACTGGTTCTGCTTTATAGTGCTGAGCGCTTTGTCTACAGAGACAGAGTGGTACCACTGCCTTGAAGAGGAGCACATTGCTTTTGAATTAATTCTGGTTAGCGGCGAGAGAGAGATTCCACACGTGGAGTTGAGGGATTCATTTATTAAATACATACACACCACACGAAACGTGATAAGCATCGTAATCCGATTCCGGATGGACTAAGAAATTTCGATTAACGTTGAACTCGTTCGTTGAATATTTGAAAAATAAATAAATTATGTGAATGTGCACGGTAATCGTGAGACCTATGCATATTAACTTATGACTAGCAAAACAGTTAAATTTTCCGTTGGTAGAGGTAATTCAGGCAGTGATAAGAGGTGCGGTCCTTATGAGTCAGAAAAAGAACTTGCCCTGTAAAAAAAATTTCTGAGGGTGCACTTGCTAGAGTGCAAATTAAACCGATCTTATTGGCCCTACGTAATATTTTATAGCTCGGTAGCTCGATTGTAGTAGCTGTGTAATTAGTGCGATGAAAAGCGAGATAAAGTAGAGGCACCTCGTGTTATGAGGATTTGTGTTAAGGGAGATTAATTGCAGTAGTACTAGTAGGTAGTTGTGGCTGTCCATCCAAGAAAGATTGCATAAGACGAAACAGATTAGCCTACGTTTGGTAGTCTGGATTCTCAGGGAATGGAGATCGCGAAAGGGTTATCAAATTTGGCTAACGGCGAGAAGGATCGTAACAAAGATGATGCCAAAGGATTTTGTGACGTTTTATAATCCTAAAAATAGAGTTAGCTCGCTTATAGTGGGATCACTATGAGAACAAAGATTTCGCAAATGACACCCCGATTAAACATTGAATTGATTAGGGGAACCAGCTCGCCGCCAAGGGAATGAGTTTTACGGGGCCCAAGCTGGTTCGAAGCATGTGGTCAACGAACGGATAATTTTATGCTTCCTCAACAGGCATCACGATGGGTCTGAATTCACCAAATTGTCACGTAGAGAAGTATATTTCGTCCATTTCATACCCATCTAACTTGACCAACCCAACTTCGTAAAGAAACACATTTGTAACCATCAATGGACCTTAAAACTAAAAGAAAATCCCAAAACTCATACTATCACAAAGTTTTATTGACCGTTCTCATCCTCCTCCTCAGGTGGATCAAAATCACGCATTTTAACATCAGCATCCTCTCCATACTGAATAGCATTGTCGATCTGCATCAACAGATCCTGCACACTTTCCTCGTCGTCCACATTTAGTGGTACAAACCGCACCAAGCTAAAGTCCTCTATCAACATTCCAATGGCCTCTGACAACTTTCTATGGTTCCTACCCCACGATGACTCCTTTGTAACGTCTCCCAAAAGCGCTCTTGGATCGGGTTCTAGGTACTTATCCAACTGACTTCGGGAGCTCTTGCTCAACAGGTCCATCTTGGACAAGACATTTACATGTGGCATCTCCAAGTTTGCCATCACACTTAGCGCGGCCATGGTGCCCGAAACAAACTTGGCACCATCGGTCATAAACTGTGAATCGACTAGAAATACTGTGCATATGCGAAAGTTCCATGACTCGAGTAGCTGCACCAGCTCCTTGCCCATGGACAGGTGTGTGAACAATTCTATTTGGCCTGGCATGTCGAATATAATGTAATCATCGTCGGGCTCTCCTTCTTCTTCGTTATCGGATCCTCCACAGAGCTGATTCTTGAGCCAGTCTTGGTTCTGGATGAGGAATTCAAGGCAAAAGACCAGACCACCATTCGGACCGTAGTGCAATTCTTCGTCTTCCATGGCGTCATCCAATTGAATCAAGTCCCTGATGTCCACCAGAGGTTGATAGTCGAAGTGTTCCGCTGCTGGATCAAGGTTGACCACTTCGATGGTCCGTTTCGTATCCTGAGCGTGGCGCTGCATGAAGGCACAGTACGTAGACTGAAAATAGAAATAGAAGATTCTCAGTGCTATGCATTGTACAGAGCATGTCACAAACCTTTCCACTGCCCGCTGGACCCATTACAACTTGAGCATATCGCATTTTGTTAAATTCTGTTTTCTGAACAATTAATTAGACGAAAAAAAGATTTTTAAATATTTATCACCAACTATACGGCGGCATGTAAGGATAGGGAAATGTCAAACACATATTTGGTGCTGTTCGACTTTATGGCTGAAGTGCAGTTCCGTTTATTTTGTTAATAAAGAGTAAGTGTTGACTTATATCTGTGGCAACAAGTTAAACCGACAACAAGTCGATATTATCAGAAAACAAATTTAAAGTTTTCGTTTTTCCGAAAACGTATGGGAATTTGGAACTTTTTATTATTATTATTTTATATTTCTTATTATGATTTGAAATGTCAATAATTGCCAATTTTGAGGCGGCTGGAGTGCGTTCCAATTCAAGTGAAAATTATGAATAATACCAAGTGGCTTTCATTTCGGAACAGCTGAGATAACCAAATTAATCATGCTCCGAAGTGGAGGTAATACCATGTTCCCACCAAACGAAATCACGAGATTTCGCCAAATCTCTCCAAACCTAGGAGATTTCGCCATACATTTTCAAGATTTCAAAATCAGGAGATTTCGGCGAAATCTACTTGAAATCTCCTTGAGTTCATCCAGCCGTGATAAGTTGTCAAACCAAACAAGCCTACAGCGTGAACTTTGGTTTATTTTAATGTTCATTTATGGATGTCAAAACATTAGTAGTGCGTTCCAGGTCAAGCGCAATTTGTGAAATTTGCGAAATATGTGAGTTTGGATTTGGGACTAGATCCAGTTAATTTATTAATTTCACATAAGCTGAAAGCATTTGCCATTTCTCTTTCCTTGTGTTCGTAAGCATGCTTGACATACAAAAGAAAAAGGGATATTTCGCCAATTTCTTAGTTGAATTTTTTTTTTTTAAGTGAAACAACATTCTAGGAAGGGGATATAGATCTTAAAAACAACACAGGAGTAAGTTGTAAGACACAGAAATAAAGAAGGAAGTACACAACCTCATTTGCGTGATAAAAATGTGTCAACAAAACAAAAAACTGTTATAAGGTTCACCGATACGAAGCTATTTCTTCCCTCAGTGGAACACGTCTCATGACAGTTCTCATTTCCGCTATCTTTGGGGGTGGCAATGGTATAGTAGTAACGTCGTCAATTGCCGTCCTAATGGTTCATGGCTCGAATCCGGACGTCCACAAGCATTATTTCTCATGAAATACATAAAGTCAGTCCGATCAATTGCGAACGCTTGTGTGAACACTACTACGAAGGCATGACACTGGCAGTAGCTTGGTCATATGGCTGGAAAATTTGTTCGCTGTATTGGATGATTGATTTGTCTATGACATCGGTTATCGCAAAAAAAAAAGAATGCTGTTTGTCGGAAGCAACGCAATTTGTGGAATTTACGAAATATGTGAGTTTAGATTTGGGACTAGATCGAGTTAATTTATTAATTTTCCATAAGCTGAAAGAATTTGCCCTTTCTCTTTCCTTGTGTTCCTAAGCATGCTCGATATACAAAGGATCAAGAGATTTTTCGCCAATTTTTTAGTTGAATTTTCTTTTTTTTTAAGTGGAACAACATTCTCGGAAGGGGATTTTGATCTTCTGGGGGGTGACAATGGTGTAGGGGTAACGTCGTCAATTGGCATTCTAATGGCTCATGGTACGAATCCGGACATCCGCAAGCATTTATTTATTTCTTATGAAATAAAAAAAGTCAGTCCGATCAATTACGAAAGCTTGTGAGAACACTACTACGAAGGGATAACGTTGGCATTGGTTGGTCATAGTTCTGGAAAAATTGTTCGCTCTATTGTATGATTATTATTATTATTATTATTATAAGTTTATTGACAGCGAATTAGATTACATTTACAATAATTGTATATTTAGCTTGGACAGCTAGGGCCTTCAGCTAGTTGGACCTAGAATTAGTGTTAAATTAAATAAAGATTGAGTACGGTCATCAGCCTATGTACATTGTTTACATTTCGTATGTGATTTCGGTTAAAAGATCGGATAGGTTTTTTTGAGCAATAGTTTTAAAAGTTAAGTGTACTATTGGATGTCTGATTTGCCTATGAGTTATCGAGAAAGAAAATACTGTGAATAAGAAGCAAAGGCAAAAACAACAACAATTTACCAAATTATCTGGACGTCACCCCGGAGTTTCTCTGCAGTACAAGCAACTGACCTCCAAACTAATCTACAAAATTTTTTTCTCTCTCTTTATCTATCTTCTCCAACACCCGCACTGTGTACAAACATGTAATACCATGTTCCCACCAAACGGAATCACGAGATTTCGCCAAATCTCTCCAAATCTAGGAGATTTCGCCAGACATTTTCAAGATTTCCGTGAAATCGACTTGAAATCTCCTTGAGTCCATCCATCCGTGATAGGTTGTCAAACCGAACAAGCCCACAGCGTGACTTAGGTTTATTTTGGTGTTCATTTATAGACGTCAAAACATAAGTAGTGCGTTTCAAGTCAAGCGTAATTTGTGGAACTTGCGAAATATGGAAGCTTGGATTTGGGACTACATCGAGTTAATTTATTAATTTCCCATAAGGTGAAAGCATTTGCCATTTCTCTTTCCTTGTGTTCATAAGCATGCTTGACATACAAAGGAAAAAGGGATATTTCGCCAATTTCTTAGTTTCTTTGTTAATACAAAGCTATTTCTTCCCGCAGGGGAACACGTCTCATAACAGTTCTCATTTCGGCTATTTTTGGGGATGGCAATGGTGTAGTGGTAACATTGTCAATTGCCATTCTAATGGTTTATGGTTCGAATCCGGACGTCCGCAAGCATTATTTCTCGTGAAATATATAAAGTCAGTCCGATCAATTGCAAGCGCTTGTGTGAACACTACTGCGAAGGCAGGACACTGGCAGTAGCTTGGTTATATGGTTGAAAAAATTATTTGCTCTATTGGATGATTGATTTGTCTATGACATCGGTTATCGCAAAAAAAGAAAAAATACTGTGAGTCGGAAGCAAAGGAAAAAAATTACAAAAATGTCCCCAGTTATTTGAAAACCACCCCCGGAGTTTCTTTGAAGCATAAACAACTGATTAATTTGGCTATCTCAGCTGTTCCAAGATGTAAGGTATTATTTATGATATTTGCATAGCTTGGAACGCACTCCAGCCTACAAAATTGCCAATTATTGGCATTTGAAATCACTTTATACCACGTTCTCAGTGAACCGAAATCCGGAGATTTCGATGAACTTTTACCGAAATCTCGAAAGCCGTTCCCACCAAGTTAAAGTGATATCAAATGTCAATAACTACAAATTTTGTAGGCTGGAGTGCGTTCCAAGTCAAGCAAATATTGTGAATAATACCTTACATCTCGGAACAGCTGAGTTAACCAAATTAATCATGCTCGGGAGTGGAGGACAATTCTTCTAAAAGCAGACAAAAGCAGAGGTTATACCATGATCCCACAGAACCGAAATCCCGAGATTTCGATAAACTTTTACAGAAATCTCGATAGCCGTTCGTACCTAGTTAAAGTGATTTGAAATGTCAATAATTGCCAATTTTGAGGCGGCTGGAGTGCGTTCCAAGTCAAGTGAAAATTATGAATAATACCAAGTGGCTTTCCTTTCGGAACAGCTGAGATAACCAAATTAATCATGCTCCGAAGTGGAGGTTAAATAGGTTTTCACACCTACAATCAAAGATTTTTTTTTATAATTTGTGCGCACTCAAGGGGCTATGCTTGTACACTGTGTGGGTGTTGGAAAAGATAGATAGAGAGAGAGAGAAACATTTTGTAGAGTAGTTTGAAGGCCAATTGCTTATACTTCAGAGAAACTGCGGGGATGGCGTCCAGATAACTGGGGAAATTTTTGTTGTCTTTTGCCTTTGCTTCTTATTCACAGTATTTTCTTTCTCGATAACTGATGTCCTAGGCAAATCAATCATCCAATAGAGCAAACAATTTTTCCAGAACTATGACCAACCTACTGCCACTGCAATCCCGTCGTAGTAGTGTTCACACAAGCTTTCGCAATTGATCGGACTGACTTTATATATTTCATAAGAAATACTCTTGTTCCTTTTCTAATAACTCGGTAACAATAACAGGTAATAAGGCCAACATTTGGTAGCATACACTTCGAATAGTAGAGCATCTTCTGTTATCCTTAACTCAACTTTGTCCTTAATACCATGTTCCCACCAAACGAAATTGCAAGATTTCGCCAAATCTCTCCAAATCTAGGAGATTTCACCATACATTTTCAAGATTTCGAAATCACGAAATTTCGGCGAAATCTACTTGAAATCTCCTTGAGTTCATCCAACCGTGATAGGTTGTCAAACCGAACAAGCCTACAGCGTGAACTTTCGTTCATTTTTGTGTTCATTTATAGATGTCAAAATACTGGAAGTGCGTTTCGAGTCAAACCCAATTTGTGCAACTGGCGAAATATGTGAGTTTAGATTTGGGACTAGATCGAATTAATTTATTAATTTCCCATATGCTGAAAGCATTTGCCATTTCTCTTTCCTTGTGTTCGTAAGCATGCTCGGCATACAAAGGAACATGGGTTTTCCCCAATTTCTTAGTTGAATTTCCTTTTTTTTTTAAGTGGAACAACATTCTCGGAAGGGGATATTGATCTTAAAATCAATACTGGAGTGAATTGTAAGACACAGAAATATAAAAAAAAATACAAAAACCTTATTTGCATGATAAAAATGTATCAACAAAAGAAAAAAATGTTATAAAGTTCACGGATATACAGCTATTTCCTCCCGCAGTGGAACACTCCTCATGACAGTTCTCATTTCGACTTTCTTTAGACGTGGGAATGGTGTAGGGGTAACGTCGTTAATTGGCATTCTAATGGTTCATGGTTCGAATCCGGACATCCGCAAGCTTTTACTTATTTCTTATAAAATATATAAAGTCAGCCCGATCAATTGCGAAAGTTTGTATGACCTCTACTACGAAGGGAATGCAGTAGGTTGTTCATATGGCTGGAAAATTTGTTCGCTCTATTGGATGATTGATTTGTCTATTACATCGGTTATCGCAAAAAAAAAAAAAAAAATTGTGTCGGAAGCAAAGGAAAAAAATTACAAAAATTTTCCCAGTTATTTGAACACCACCCCCGGAGCTTCTTTGAAGCATAAACAACTGATTAATTTGGCTATCTCAGCTGTTCCGAGATGCCAGTGTCCTGCCTTCGCAGTAGTGTTCACACAAGCGTTTGCAATTGATCGGACTGACTTTATATATTTCTTGAGAAATAATGCTTACGGACGTCTGGATTCGAACCATTAGAATGGCAATGACGAAGTTACTACTAGACCATTGCCATCCCCAAAGATAACCGAAATGAGAACTGTCATGCGACGTGTTCCACTGAGGGAAGAAATTTGTATCAACACTCCCGTGTTGATTTTAAGATCAATATCCCCTTCCGAGAATGTTGATTCACTTAAAAAAGGTAATTCAACTAAGAAATTGGCGAAATATCCCTTTTTCCTTTGTATGTCAAGCATGCTTACGAACACGAGGAAAGAGAAATGGCAAATGCTTTCGGCATATGGGAAATTATTAAATTAACTCGATGTAGTCCCAAATCCAAACTTCCATATTTCGCAAATTCCACAAACTGCGCCTGACTTGGAACGCACTACTTATGTTTTGACATCTATAAATGAACATCAAAGTGAACTACAGTTCACGCTGTAGGCTTGTTCGGTTTGACAACCTATCACGGATGGATGAACTCAAGGAGATTTTAAATAGATTTCACCGAAATCACGTGATTTCGAAATCTTGAAAATGTATGGCGAAATCTCCTAAATATGGAGAGATTTGGCGAAATCTCGTAATTTCGTGTGGTGGGAACATGGTATAAAATAGTTTTTTACACCCACAATCAAATAATTCATTTTTTTTTGTATTATTTGCGCGAGGGCAGTGCTGCATAGCGTATTGTAGCAGATCACTAAAAAAAAGCTAGAAGATTCAACCGAAAGGTAATACAACAGTTTCATTCATTTATTTATTAAAATGTTCACTTTTTTTTTTTTATAATTTGCGAGCACCCAAGGGGTTATGAATATCCTTGACATGTTAACACACAGAGAGAAAGATTTTGTTGTGGTAGTTTTTGAAGCTCAGTTGTTTATGCTTCAGAGGAACTCCGGGGGCGGCGTCCAGATAACTGAGGAAATTTTTGTTATTTTTTGTCTTTTGCTTCTGATTCACAGTATTTTTTCCCGATAGCCGATGCCATAGCAAATCATCATCAACAGAGCGAACATTTTTTTCAGCCATATGACCAAGCTACTGCCAGTGTTATGCTTTCGCAGTATTGTTCACACAAGCTTTCGCAATTGATCGGATTGACTTTTTATATACTTCATAAGAAATAAATAAATGCTTGCCAACATCAGGATTTGAACGATGAACCATTAGCAAAAATAAATAATAAAATAAAAGTAATGAACAACAAACAAAACTAAATAAATTAGACTTTTAAACTCTCCATTAATAAAAATAAACAATGAAAAAAATAAATAAATGAGGCTTTGCGACGACACTATGTACAGATGATCATGGATATGTACGAAGGAGCAAAGACAAGAGTAAGATGCCCCGCTAGAGTAACCGAAGAGTTCCCGACAAAGGACCATCTTACGAAAAATAGAGCGCGACCGGCTCGGTATTGCCACGTTTAAAGAAGAGATCATTCGAATCCTGTTAAAAAGGCAATATCAACAAACGTTCCAAAGATATCGCGAGGCAGGAAAGCCAGGCCTATAAACGCCTGGATCGCACAAATGCAACGACACCAGCATTTGATGGGCCTCAGTAACCACGTGATCCAAAATCGGGGGTTTTGCCGATATTTTTTCATGTCAAAAAGGCGAACCCCACAGGAAATGCAATGAAGTGGGAGGGTGATGATTTTTTGTTTTCGGATCATAACCTCGCTGAAATAGGAAGATGAAGAAGGCTTTGTGACGGCACTACATAAACAATGAACAAAAATAAATAAATTATTCTTTGTGGAGTTTTCCATTAATAAGCTTAAATATTCTAACAAATTTAACAAATTGATCCGATGGTTCAAAAATTGGATTGCCTTTTAAAAGTTTTTTACAAAGAAAAATATTTTCAAAATGTAATGTAACATATGTATATGTAACATATGTATATATGTAACACATGTTCAAATTTGAAAATTTTTGCTCAGCTGAAGAGCTGCTATGCGGAAGGCAATAAAGGTTAAACATAAGCGATGCTAGTTAAAAAAAATACAAAATCCTCGACCTCATTCTTAATTTTCCTTAAAGCAATTTTCCTGATGCAAATCAAGTACCTAAAAACTAATAACTACGCAGTGCAAAAAAGGCATAAAATAATAAACTGGTATAAGTAGTGCCAAATAACTCAAAATGTTTTAAAGAAACCTCCATATATGAACGAGCAATTGAATTGTAAATTCAATATTTAATGAAAATAAAGTTTAAAGATGAGGTAAAAAGCTAGTAGATTTTTGGACAAAGCTAGTAGGTGGTAGCAAGACTGAAAACCTAGTAGTGCTAGCTTTGTAGTAAAAGTGGCAGCGCTGCTCAAGGGGCTATGAATAATATGTTTGTACCCAATGTGGATGTTGGAAAAGATAGATAGAGAGAGAGAAAAATTTGGTAGAAGCTCAGTTGTTTATGCTTCAAAGAAACTTCAGGTGTGGTGTCCAAATAATTGGGGAAATTTTTGTAATTTTTTTCCTTTGCTTTGACTCACAGTATTTTTTTTTTCTTGCTATAACCGATGTCATAGACAAATCAATACACTCCCGTGTTGATTTTAAAATCAATATCCCCTTCCGAGAATGTTGACTCACTTAAAAAAGGAAATTCAACTAAGAAATTGGCGAAATATCCCTTTTTCCTTTGTATGTCAAGCATGCTTACGAACACAAGGAAAAAGAAATGGCAAATGCTTTCAGCTTATGGGAAATTAATAAATTAACTCGATGTAGTCCCAAATCCAAACTTTCATATTTCGCAAATTCCACAAACTGCGCTTGACTTGGAACGCACTACTTATGTTTTGACGTCTATAAATGAACACCAAAATAAACCTATGTTCACGCTATAGGCTTGTTCGGTTTGACAACCTATCACGGATGGATGAACTCAAGGAGATTTCAAGTTGATTTCACCGAAATCTTGTGATTTCGAAATCTTGAAAATGTATGGCGAAATCGCCTAGATTTGGAGAGATTTGGCGAAATCCCGTGATTCCGTTTGATGGGAACATGGTATAATATGCAAATCAATCATCCAATAGAACGAACAATTTTTCCAGCCATATGACCAAGCTACTGCCAGTGTTATGACTTCGCAGTAGTTATCACACAATCTTCGCAATTGATCTGACTTTATATATTTCATGAGAAATAAATAAATGCTGGCTGACGTCTGGATTTTAGGAATGAACCATTAGCGTGGCAATTGACAACGCTACCACTACAACATTTCCACCCTCAAAGATAATCGAAATGAAAACTGTCATGAGGCGTATTCCACTGAGGGAGGCGGACTATATTTTTTTCTTTTCTTGATACATTTTTAACACGCAAATAAGTTTTTTTTTTATATTTCTGTGTCTTACAACTCACTCCCGTGTTGATTTAAAGGTCAATATCCACCAAAATGAACCAAAGTTCACTCTGTAGTGTAGTGTACCGACGAAAACGAAAGAACCCAATAACACACTTCCTACATTGTATCATATACATTGTATAATAGTATCATGTGACATCAAAGTCAACAGTCAGAAAACAAAACACTTGACGGCACACGCCAAAGTGCTGACACCATAAGAAGACAGGCAGAAAGAATTTGAACATAAACATTATAATGTTCGCTGCCCAAATGCTTCGATAGATGTGTCATAAATGGTATACAATGTCATAGTGCATTGCGCTACCCTCTGAGCGCGATTCATTAGTAGGGCACTGTGTCGCAGTGCATAATACTAACCTATTAACGTGCTATCTGAGAAGTGACTCTTTGTGTATGACCAATGCAGTGTGTATTAAGTGTTTGGGTATAGAAAGATATCTTTCGGGTCATGATTAGCGAGCCGAAATATGATGGTATGTAACCCACTCTGTATCGATATGCATTGGGAATGCTGATTGGGGAAGCAGTATAAAAAGAGCGATTCTTGACAAATAAATTTAGATTCACTTTGACTTCTAGACAACTTGTTTCTCATTTTTGGCAGACCTCTATGGCATTCGTGCTCTGCCCTACGAAGACAATTTCCTTTGGCAGATACCTGTGGCATTCGTGCTCTGCCTAGTTAGGTAGTTTGTGTGCACAGTAGGCTTGTACGGTTTTACAACCTATCACGGATGGATGAACTCAAGGAGATTTCAAGTAGATTTCGCCGAAATCTCGAAAATGTATGGCGAAACCTCCGAGATTTGGAGAGACTTGGCAAAATCTCGGGATTTCGTTTGCTGGGAACCTAGTATTAGGCGGTTTTACCTTGTGGCAGAAGATATATTCTGTTTATTTTGATTTTGTTTGTTTTTGATTTTTCGATCTTTGTAAAGAATTGTAATTAATTTGTGAATTAATAAAATCTGAATCTAATCTAAATCTATTCTGTTTATTTTGCCTTTATCTGACAAAAAAGTAAATGTCGAGTATTCTGATGTGAATAAAGAATCACGAACAGGAACAGAATATTCCTCAGCGACTAAAAACGGTACGAAAACAGAAATGAAGTAACGGAACAAAAACGATAAGAACTGCAAAAAAAAAAATTGGTTTGTGCCTCACCCATATAAGCGTATGGTTGAAGTGAATTTTAATTTCAATAAAATATAATACTTTAACGCATAGACTGTATCCACACACGGAGCATACAGCACAATGATGTATTTTCTACAGTTACACGAGCGGATTGAGAGATCGGAAAGTATTGAGTTTCTATCTGTGTTTTCGCTGTAACTGAATTTGATGGACAAGTTAGAATCGAAACTAAAGAGGATTAAGTTTGATACTTCTGGGTCTGAAGTTCAATTTCTTTCCTTCCTCTCTCTTTTTCTGTCTCCCAAACCCGGCCTTTCGATCGGCGTTTATATGCAAAATCTCAACTGGATTCCAAAAAACGTTGTGATTAAACGATTCAATCCTATTTTAATCCGATCCGCATTTATATGGTACTGAAATCGAATTGAATCTGGATTCATTTCGTCATATAAACGTAGTAATCATCAACTACCTAAACTCGTAGTTGACGTATGCCTATGGCTACTTATCCAGCTTTCTCTTATACATCTACTCGTCGCTCTCTCATGCATATGCAAACACACATTTAAACTTACGCGCTTGCTCTGGCCATTCACTTTCCAGATGATAGCCCACATGACTATCTTGTGGGATGACACAACTTAATTTTACTACGCGAGATGTAAAACTATCAACCGTTATCAACTGTTAAATAATTGCAAAACCACATAAGCATTGAAGTGTGAAAACCCACTGATTTAAGCTGAGATCAAAGTAAATTGCGATGTACATATGTACTCTACCAAAAACTTTTGTAAAATCTTTGTAGAGTACATCAACATGTTAAAGAATAAAATTCCAACCACAGGTGGTGTTTCCAATCGGTCTAGCATCTAAGTACTAATCGTGCTCGACGCTTCTTAATTTCGATGATCGGACGAGAACCTTTCAGCGTGGTTCGTTGTTTCATGTTTGAATTTTGTGTCAGGTATCTCAGATCCACTAGTCTCGAAAAAGAAGTTTCGTTTCAAAAATGTATTTCGTTCTCGATCGAAAGCAAAATAAAAACATTTCACTACGGGCTTTAGTCAAATTATGGCAAAACTCCAGTATCATTCACGTGTACTTTTTTATGCGATTATGCATTTTTTATGTATTAACGGACGCACCCGTTTCAACTGAAGACTGTTTCCCGTTTTTTACTATTTGTTTGCGTTTATGTATTTTTCCTTCTTGTAAATAAATGAGTTGAAAACATAAAAATATACCGTTTTGGATGCGTTATGAATGTACTAGAGCATCGGCTTCGTGACTTGGCATTCGGTGGAACCAATGTCAGTTTGTCCGTACAATCATTGTCTCATTTTACATGGTTATTATCAGCGTATCTACGAATTTTCTTTATATCCCTTTATTCGATTTACATGGCTTAAAATTTAATTTTAATTCTCCATTTTCATATGCAAGCTCTGTCTCGTTTTAAACGGCTTCGATTTGCACAATTTTGTGTGGAACGTATCTACCGTGTAATTCGAGGGACAGGTGTATATAATCAGTTAACATGGATTTCCCGTCTCTCTGGTTGGCAATTTTGTATTTATTCAAAATAATTCAGCAATTTGTTTAGTCAGTTTAAGGCTTTCATTGGCTGAGGTTTTCAACATAGGAGATTCGCAAAAAAAAAAATATTTTTTTTATGTATTTTTCTAGTATTATTAACTTTTATCAAATTTTTTTATGTTTTTTAGGCCTTCTTGCACTAATTACAAACAAATTTCCTATAGCGGGGTTTCGAAGAAAAAACAAATTTTTTATAGTATCATTAACTTCCTCTCTAAAAAATTATTATTTATGCTTTTTATGCCTTTTACACAAAAAAAAAAAAATAAAATTTCCAGCAATTTTCCTATGTTGGAAACTATGGTAACTATGGTTAATTTTGAAGGTAATGCCCTTTTTCGAAATAATAACCAAAAATCATCCAAATTTAATTCGACATAAATTCAGTTTTGGATTAAAATAATTTAGGTAAAGTGAACTAATTACGGCGAGTACACTGTATCTTGCAGTTGCAATGAAAGAAGCCAGTGAGGAGTTATTAAAAACCGTTCTCCAAGTTTTCGGGGATTTTAACAAATAATTGAAAAAAGAAAATAAATAAATAAATAAATAAACTCTTTTTTTTTGTTCATTCCATTCCAGTAAATTTATATTTTTCTCGATTTGTTTATAGCTATGAAGCAATAGCTATACTGCTTAAGTGGGGGACAGACTGCTGGTATTATACCATTGTACGAATACCATGGTATTGTGAATACCACAACCCCTGACAGATAGCAGTTCGTAGTACACGCTGATTTTCGCACACACCAATATTGCGTCTTGCACCTCGTAGCTCGCCGATATAATTTGTCCACACTTCTATAACTTTAATTGTTTCGCATTTAGATAAAACAGTCCTCTTTGAATCCATTGCACAAATTGAATACTATACGTTTTCACCGTGATTAGATGCTTTGAATTGTCAAATAATCTAAGACTATTCATCGAACAAGTGGCGCTGCAATCAGTAAGAATGTGGTATTCCACCAAAAAATTGCGAATCTCAATACCAGGTTTGTTTCGTGGTATATTAGCTTTTAACGTAGTATTGTAGTGACATACAGGTGGTATAAAACATAGCTTCGCTATACCATGGTATCGATACCAGCAGTCTGTCTCCCACTTAAATCATCTTTTAAAATGTGTTTCTAAGCTCGGATGGAAGTATTTAATACTCGTATCACACAATAACCAAAAAAAAACCACAACATTATTAACACTGAGAATGGTGAATCATGAATTTCATAGTGGACGAATTGTTATTATCACCCGCAGTGCCCATTTCATATTTTCAAAGAATAGCACGCGCTGTTGTGAATAGTGCGTAAATCAAATTACAAACAAAATTAATCCCGTTTTAATGTGTGCAGTAATCCCGATGGAATCAGAGCGTATCGGATCCATTCTGTTCCGCACTTTAGTAGCTTATAGAAATCACCAAGTGCTTCAATTTCGAAGCCACTTCAGACTATCCAAGAAGTTATATGACTTTCCATCATGGAATTTATCTGACATACATAATCATTTGGCAGGTCATAGCGTCTTCCATTTCGTCTGTTCACACTACTGTGACTTTCGATCCGAGGAACCATACCACTTAAATGTCAAATATTAATTTTCAATTAAGGTTTAAGAATAAACTATTCGCTATGAACGATCGAAAAATACTGCATGGCCTATATCACGAACAATTATCTCAAAACGATATGAGAATAAAGAAAAACATTTTTGTTTTGTAGTCGAAATTTTGTATTGTTATTTGTAGTTTATTTATTATGTAAAGTGGGAAATACACAATACAAACCTCATACCGACTTGTGTTGTACCGGTATAGAATCCATTCAAGGCATTTGGCTTCTAATACGAGAAAGTAAAGCAAACGCGTGTGTGAAGACTATCATAGATGTGGAGTTACTTTTAGGTTAGTCTGGAGTGGTCTTAAAACTGCAATGCCCGATGCAATTCATTGACGTCGAAAGCAAAACGATCTAGCAGTTGAGGGGCTTTGGCGTCAAAGTGTAATCGTAATTAATCTGGCAGAAAAGCAAGATGCATAAAGCGAACAACAAAGCTTCGCTTACAACTGCGGTAAAAAAATGCTCTTGTGTTCCAGGTCTAACTTTTTTTTCCTCACCAGTGACGTCACGCACGGCTTAATTAGCAGCACTGTCTGTTATATAAGTATGTAATGCTTACCTACCCTTAATAAGAATTGCAACCAATCGAACAGAACTAAAATAGGTAAATCTGTCAAAAGTAGAAAAATTGCACCACTCGTATTTATGCACTTTTCACAGTGAATTTGTAAATTTATTCAAGTATTAACCGAATATACTGCTCAACTAGGATAAAGAATAAATTATTAGAAAATGCCGGTAAGATAACGGATCAAGATCTGTCCCATAAGTGACTCCTCGGGCGTGGTTCCGTGTTATCATTGATAAGGAACTTCATGCAGATGGTCATCGGGAGTTAAAATATGTTTTTCTACCTCTTGCAGGCCTATCATTCCCAAATAAAAGAATGGAAGCAGTCAGTTGGTAACATGGCTATCCTACCGCTACGTACACAATCTCGTGGACCAGCGCCTAATTCCAATATTGAGACCGATATCATCGATGAGTCACTGTACTACTTCAAGGCGAATGTATTCTTCCGCACCTACGAAGTGAAGGTAGAAAGCAGCTTCATATTCCATGACATTTCATGAGATTTTCTAATATTTCAGAATGAAATCGATCGTGTTCTTATATACATAACACTGTACATCACCGAGTGCTTGAAGAAACTCCAAAGGTGCTCCAATAAAAATCAGGGGCAACAGGAAATGTACAGCTTAGCTATTTCCAAATTTGATTTACCTGGCGATGCAGGATTTCCATTGAATTCTGTCTACGCCAAGCCAGTTGGACCTGGAGATGCAGGTGAGAAAAAAGGTTTTTACTAGCATATCCGCTCGGCTTTTCCCAGTTTGTTTAAATTTAGAGCGGTACCGATTCAGGAGCACTTCAGTCATGAACTTTAAAATACAGCCAAGAATAATTATATTATTATTTATGAGAAGAGTGTATTGCCTGCAACCTAATGGTTTATTGTGTCCGCTACTGCCTTGGAGACGTTTGTTGCCACAATAGAGTTTGCCACGCATTACAACTCTTTCCAGAATTATTATTATTATTATAATTTTATTGATGCGTAATAAATTACATGTAAATAGATAGGCACTAGCTACCAGGGCTTTCGGCTGCGGAATCGGCGTTAGTTCAGGTGAAGCTTAGAAGCCTCGATTTTCCAGAATTAGATCTGACCTCTTACTTAGTTTCGGCGAGAATAGACCGCCTTTAGAACATCTTCTTCAGTCTAGTTTCTCTAAGGAATTTGAGAATGAGAAGTGGGTCTATGGATGGTATATCTTCATCTAATAATGTCAGCAAGCAATTATTTATGTCTCGTGAAATAAAGTCTCAGTCCGATCATTTGAGAAAGCTTTTGCTTTTACGCTTATACCCCTGCATATTTTACACAGCCAAAAGCGCGCAACCAACTGTTGTAGAGAAATGTTAACTCTTATAATAGGCAACAATTTTTTCCATTCGTCTGTTGCTATCTTTCAAACGATGATCGTCTGAAAAGTTACGTGATTTGTCCCCTGTCTTCGATGGGCTATCGATTCAAGGATGGCTGCTGTCGAATCTTCTATTAATCGAGCTTTACAAAACTCCAAATATTCTTGGATCATTCGGGAAGTCATTAATTCCGACATCCAGTAATATACAGTATAAGCTATTTTTATTGGAACTTCTAGATTTATAAGTGGAGAGTATTGAAAAGAGTCGATGTGCCTGAAGAGCGCTTAAACTTTTAACCATTTGTGTTTTTAGGTTGCACAATTATTTACTAATTTATTGACATCTCTTTCTTTCTAGATTTGATGAGGCAATATCTCCTTCAACTGCGGCATGAGACAGGCAGTCGAGTATGTGATAAGGTCTTTTCGGACGATGGAAAACCAAACAAATGGTGGACCTGCTTCGCTAAAAAGAAGTTCATGGAGAAGTCACTATCTGGACCTGGCCAGTAAACATTTATTCAAAACTTTTTTTCGTTTCTAGAAAAAGCAGTAGCAGTATACAGAGAAATAAATAGAAAACATGTTTAACCAATTCCAAATTGGAAAAAAACAATGCTTTTATTTTGTTAATAACAGGATTTGAATTAGGTAATTATTGGGGATAATATAGCCGTCCTTTGCCATGCAGTTCATCGAGTTTTCCTTGGTTTTGGTTAATATTATCACTGAATCAATAGTTTCTTCCCCTCTCTTCGAATGCTTTAGCGATAAAGATGATCAGCTTGTAGGTTTGAGGCAATCTCTGATTCCCATTTATCGCCGTTATTCAACAGTTTCTCTTTATTGTACAGAAGCTCTTCGTGTGTTTCTGTGGAGAATTCAAAATTGGGACCCTCTACGATGGCATCGACTGGACAAGCTTCCTGAAAAACAAAACGTTTTTAGATTCGAATAAATATGGCAAAATGTTATTTGATTTCCTGATCACATCGTTATTGTCTAAACAGTTGTATACCTTGACTGGAAGGGTTCATTTCGGAAAAAAAATTAATAGAGTGAATAGTGAAGAGCGAATAGTTGGTGAGTTCAATGTTTCTTAAAACTAGTTTAATACCTATGTACTCTGCTTAAGTACAAAATGAGACGTTGAGTAGAAGATAAATGAACTAATCAATAACCGAAAATATATGAGGTATAAACTTGGCATATAGGAACTGCGTGAAGTAAGATGGCATGATGGGGGTGTGTTCCAATCACAATGGCGTAATACTACCGTACTCTGTTTGGAACAACCGTCTAAAAGTGCGCAAGAGTCTTAAATAAGTGTGTTTATGTCACCGAACTCACACAAAGACCTCATTTCCTTGGAATCTTTCAGTGACCTGATAGTGGCTCTTGAAGATTTAGGGACCATAGTAAGAGGCGTCGCCTATTGGGTGCATATCCTAATACTCCTATTTTAAATTACTATTGAACACACCTTTAACCAAGAACAAAAAGGTTTTATTCCAGTGGAATTTCCCTTGGAAGTAAGTTCCTTAAATCTGGGCATTTCCTCTAACATACACAGTTACTATCGTTTTGATCATCGTAATTTCTTTCGCTGTAACTGGTAGAACACAATGGTGTCGTTGTCGTAGTCGTAGTTGCTGTCACTTAACTTTGCGCACACTTTTCAGCCTTGCCGTACGACAAATATTAAAAATTGCTCAACTTTATACGACAACGACTACGGCTAGGACCACGACAGCGACTTATTATATTCATTTGTGTGTATTTCAGCTTTTGACAGGAGGTACGAATGCGACTACGACTACGACAACGACACTATTGTGTTCTACCAGTAAGACTAAGAACTTTGAAGAAAGATAGTATAAGAAACATTTTTATGACATGAATGGCTTTCGCATGCCTGGTCTCTTACATTTCTCTTCTTCTTTCTTGATTTTGTATGTTCTAGTGGGAGAAAGGAAGTCATGTATGTTGTAGTATAGATTCCATTAATTGAACATTGCCAGAAATCGCCAATATCATTGACTTAAAAGGCGTTTAAGTCGATTCGATTTTTTTTCCATATTTTGGCGCAAATAGCCCAGGAATGGCGAAGGGCATAACTTCTCGAAACCACTCGTGTTGTGTGCGTTATATTATTCGCACGAATAGAAGGGATCTACAATTTTGTGCCGCATCCAAAAGACAATTTATATGTATATATATATTTTTTTTTAGAAGCTTTCTCATAACAACAATACTTTCGGATGTTTGTTTCGCGAGAGGTAGGACCGTGCAAAAACTTTTCGGTGTTTTCTGGGATTCGAACCAGAGAGATGCATAAATCAACTCATTTGCAGTTGTGAATCATTCGCTAAAACACAAGTCGTTCACAGTCTCACGCACACAGAAAACGGGCAAGTATGAATTATGTAAGAAATGTTTCGAGCGGCTCATAAAGCGAGCTACTTGCTGCAGTTCTCTGATTAGAACATTGAGCCTCACGCGCAGTGGTCCGACACACTGTATTAAGTCGATGTTCAAAATTCGCTAGCCAGTGTCCTTGAAACTGCAATACTGCTTATAGTAGCTTACCTATATCGGGGAATGGAAATAATCAGGAGTGCCGCGTGCAATCCACTATAGAACTGGAATGTTGTGAAAAATGTGTTTATCTCGAAAGCAGAGTTTTGTCGAAAGAACTCAAAAGGCACCATTTCACGTGGCTGTTTACATGTTACCTGGAGACGGATCAAAGCCCAGAGGCTGGCATTGGGTAGTGGTGATGTGCGCGGTTATTGAGTGATAGGTTGTCGGTTTAAGTGTCAACCAGATCGATTTGAGTCTTTTAGTAATAAAATTAAGTGATCCAACCATACCCCACCTAGTGTAAGTTAAGACATACCCAACACAAATAATTGAAACCAGGACGAATGCAAAAATCACAGGAAAATCTCCGACAAGTTCGGACACCACCCATGCAGTAAGCATACATTGAAACCTAATATCACCTGAGTTTCAAACCACCACACTTAAGCACGTCGTTCTCTTCTCCTCATTTTTGACTTGATTATTATTTTGGATTTGAAAAGTTGGTGGAGCCAAATGAGAAAGAAATGGTTTACCTGACAAAATCCGCAGTATATACACTTGGTCATGTCGATATCATAGCGGGTTGTTCGTCTACTGCCATCGGCACGTTCCTCTGCTTCAATGGTGATGGCCTGTGCTGGACAAATAGCTTCACACAGCTTACAAGCAATACAGCGTTCCTCTCCGCTCGGATACCGCCTGAGTGCATGTTCGCCTCGGAAACGTGGACTCAATGGTCCCTTCTCGAAGGGATAATTAATTGTGGCGGGTTCTTTAAAGATGTGCGCCAAGGTGACACCAAAACCACGCATCAGTTCCGTCAGGAAAAGTGACTGAGCAGCCCTATCGGTGACATCTTTCAGCTCCATGCTCTGCTGTTTGTTGTTCACGTAGATGTAACCCTTGGCCGGTGTGACGATATCCTTCCCCTCCGAGGAGTATAGTCGGACACTCTGGGGAACAAAACGTCGTCCTGCAAAAAAAATCGGTTTGTTGATGACATAAGACTTCATAACCTATACCAGCCACCAGACAAACAAATGCATTTGGTTGTCCGGACATGGTCAGGAAGCTTACCATTCTTAGCGATGGAGAAAATTCTCATTGTGGACATGTTTGATATCTACGCAGCGGACCTTTGATCAAATCGCTTGAAGAAATTTACTTTTGCGATACTTTGCGAATCGGGACTCTTTACAAAAAAAAGTTCTCAGAGCTGTCAGTGATGTGACAGATGAAAACACTTTTAACTCTGTTAATACTACTGCATTATTATGGCTTAAGAGGAAACGTCAAAAAAGATCGATTGGCTCTGTTTACATCCGGAACGTCAGTGGTTACTTTTGGGAAAGAGAGAAAAAGAAAACCCACCGAAAGTAGAGTGCTACCATAAACGCTGGATATGGAATGAAAAAGTACTAATTTATGATGTTGCTAGAAGAGTTAATGCGTTCGATAGACTATGATTAGATTTTGATTGGGAAAGCAGTTGTTAACAAACATGTGATGCTCATATCATGCGCTCTTACTCATGTCCCATTGGTAGCAGGGAAATACTTGAATTAAATCAAAAGAGACTAAGCCCAAACATAATCCAAAGTGGAATTGCTGCTTGGTGGTTGAGATAATAATGAGAAAATATGAAAGAAATGGAACATTTACGATTTGGAATGATTATTGTATTTTCCTCGCAATTGGCCAAACACAATTTAATCAAGACCATATTATGAGAGTTTATCACTTTAAAAAGAAAGTGACTTTATCTTTCTCTTGATGTCTACAGCGCTGAAGCTACATCTGAAAAGCAATGCACACAACCCTATACTTTCCTTTTGTTCATTCTGTGCATCTTTCTAGAAAACTTTGTAATTCAAATTGTCTATTTTCAAAATGCTATTTTCCGGAAGCTCTAGAAAGGATCAGATTCAGAATCTGTTCAGCCCTTGATGCTGTACATGTCTGCCTCTTTATTTCGCGGCGAAAAAAGAAATGGAAGAAGTGATCTTCCAAGTAGATTAATAAATATTTCTAGTTCTAATTCAATTACAATACAATTACAGGCAAATAAATATAATTTTAAAAGGAAATCCTGATTTTAGTTTGAACACTTCTGCGTATTCTAGAAACATCAAATTTTTGCATTTTCAGCTAGATGAGAATATACATACATATATGTATATGCAGCACTAATCTTTAGAGACAAATTTTTTTCAGGTTCTGAATACCGTAAAACAGTTTTCAATTCTTTTTATGTTTATTATTAAACTTTTAAATAATAGGAAAAATAAATTGAATCAATCTCGAAAACGAAGTCATATATTGAAATTATTTACTTTATATTTTTAGTGTTTGCCTACATATGCTATGGAAACCATATTACACTCGCTTTGTCATTCATTTATTTTGTCTACGCTACATGTATGATTTTTACACAGAGCATGTACAATTGTGCCCCTCTAGACATAGTCATTTTATAAATAAACATTATTTTGGAGGTGGGCTCCTGTACAAGCAAAACAGCAGCAAAAATGTCTCCACAAATGCATTGCGAATAGATTAGATTAGATTAGATAAAGTTTATTAAGCTAGGTTTGCTATTTCTACAATTTCATTATAATCACCCCGATTGGTGATTTACGCTTTTCGACGATTGTCGTTTTATTCATAGCTACGACCTTCTGACTGGTTAACGGCACTAAGCATTGTTTTTGTCATGTGGAATACTATTACAACTCTTTCACATTAAAAAAGTTGTGAAAATGAATTCGTGGTACATCTGAGGAATAAAACGATAATAGTAGAAAAGCGTAAAACGCCAACGGTTATCAAGGTGATTATTCACCCGGCGTTTTACTTGCACGACGTTTGTCGTTATTTGAAGCGTTTCGTTTTACAAGAGTTATTCCATAACTTCGACGACAGGGTTAAACGTCGTCGGTAAGTAGTTTGCATTCCACATACTATGCCATCGACCGTACCACGCTGAGAATATCGGTTCTCGTTCGACCACCGAAGTCAAGCAGCATTGGGCATGGGTAGTACTTAGATGGGGGACCGTTTTGGAACACCGCGTGTTGTTGGCATTAGACAACTGATCAACTCCACCAAAGTCTAAATTTGCTTCTGGTGCGCTATTTTGACTCCAGAAAGTAAAGATAATTCAATTCAGTTATTTGAATCAATTAAAATTTTAAGAAAACTTACATTTTCAGTCGTTTTTACTACTTGGCGATCAATAATTTGTTGACGACAAATACCGTCGTTTTCCCTGTCGTTTTGTCGCGTTCAACGCTTTAAAGAATGACAGTGAAATTTCTCACATGACGTTCGTCGTACACTAATGGGTTCCACAGGGCGTTTAACGACAAATGGCGTTCAACGACGCAAAAACGCCACTCGTAATTATAAATTTAAATTGGCGTGTTTTAAATCGTTGTAAACGCCACTCGAAATAAGGGTGATTATCTAGTTTTAAATTTCTTGTTTAAATATTTACATTATTTGGGCGTTCATTGAAATATATTCCTTTGTAGAATAACATGTTTTAGGTTTTTGAATTTTTAAAAAGTTAGTTTTTTAGTTAGAGTTATTACTTATTGCACGATTGAATGTTTCCAACTAATTTTTTTCACAATCAAGAACACAAGTCAAAGACACAAACTTATTTTGTTTCCATTCGCTCGCGAACCGTCAAACAGTGTACCAGTTTCCAATTTTTCCGGCCGTGAAACAAAAGAGCACTAGCAGTTCATATATTTATACATCAATTATTTCTTTAGTTATAAGGTTGTAACTACAACTATCATTTAAGTATATTTTTAACGTAGTTCACTGTAATTGAATTTAAATAGTGGAATATCCATTAAATTAATAAATACAACACAATACAATACAATATAACACATTGCTCCTTTTATGTTAACTTTCGTTTGAATTTGAAAAAAAAATAAATATCTATACAATTGTACCTGAGCTGTCAAAATTATGATACTAACTCACTTTCAAATATCGCCACCAGAGGTTTGGAAACCCGCCCCGAAAATTAAAAATAGTACTAAAGATCGTCATTGCATGGGCGATTATACCTCCCCTATCATGGCAACACTGCACGGCAGCCATATTGGTACTTTTTTTTATCCTCGTCGAAACTTCATTTCTTTTTCGGTTTTCAACTCGCCTTGTGGCGTTCATTTTTTGTACTCTTATCATTTTCGCGTTATTTTTTTCCTAGTATTGAAAATGTAGAAATTTCTAAGTTTCCTGTAATCTTCTCCTTCGTTCACGTATTCACATATATTTGTTTTTCCAAATGACAAATGAAAGTAAACGCGTTCAAGTTTTCTCATGATTTTTTTTTCGCTGTGAAGCGTTTTATGTTGAAGTGCAGCACCAACAGAAGCAGACTCGAGCTCGAGTCCACGGATATACCACCAGAGTGATTATTTTTTATGGGTCGTCGTGTGTGAAAAGCGAAATATAATTACAATACACATATGTATAGGAATAAGGAAGAAATTTAGAAGCGCGCTTTAGAGAGAAACACACCGGATAGAAGAAAAATCTAGAAATGGATAACATTAAAGTTCGCGAGGATCTATTCTCCAGCGTTAAGTACTTCATTAGTGGCAATCTGGACGATGAGGTAAACAGGTTACACTTTGCTTTTATGTCTATTCCGAATATTAGTATAGAGAATACTGCATAGCAGATAGTCTAGGCTCTGGGGCTTACGAAAGTAATGGCAGTTCTTCGTTTCTCCAGATATATCCCATTGGGCAGCAAGTGCAATGATGTCACACGGATTTTTCAAATTCCAATTTAATTTTCGAGTGATGACACCTAGCTGTGGACGATTTGACCGCAATCTACTTTGATCCACTTCTACAATTTCTTGTTTGGGTACCTATGTCCATTGGAACCTTTATTAACTCGTTACCTCGTATTAAAGTATAAACAGCTTGAGGAACTTATAAAGCTGAAAATATAATGCCATACAGCGAGTACATCTGCTCTCAATCTCAGCGAGAACATTTCAACTACCTATGTATTGTGCCCTGTGGCCTTTGTAATCTTTATGATTTTCGTTATCGTGAAGTAAAAAGAAAGTTTGGTCTCATTTGCATCTCTGCGGAAGACTGTCTTTATACTCGGTATTTGATTAGTAAGACACTGAAGGCTTCATTCTGAAGAGCTAGGTAGGAGAACGGGTGAAGAATACATACGTACGTACATACATATGTACATAGGTACATGTTGGATGGCAGCCTCTTAATTCCATGTCATGGGGGCTATTTCATGTAATTACGAAACTAATAATTATTTGTTAATTATTTCACTTGGTACTAATTTAAAGCACTACTACTTTCAGTTCAGGACAGTTGTTTACAGGGGACTTAGGGGAACATTGAAATAAACAGCCTTACTCCGATCTCGATGGACCTATGCATTCCGCAGATGAAAGGTGTGCACAGGACCGGATAGTCTGTTCGTGGTAATCGCCCATACTCAATTAACGCCAACAGGACCGTACATTTTTTTTTTAAATAGCACTCGGACTCTCCGGTCCTTTCTACTATCAGGTAAAAACCTTTTGTTGGTGCAGTGGTTGGAAATTTTTGTTTGTTTTTTATCCTCGAATGGTTGATGCTGATTGCTGTTTCCCGCTGAAGCTTGAATTTGCACACATCGGTTAACGAGCAGCCATTACCACCCCTAACACCGTTCATAGTACGAACATATTTTCAAATGCCAAGAGAACTAGCACCCATCCTCATCTCACGATTATGTAAGCTCCTCAATTTTCATAGTCAAGTCTTTTCATTTTCTATGGATTATACAATCTGAGTGTATCTTACAGTATACTCACGCTACCTTCCAAGCAATCTCCCGGGAAATTCGCGCGAGTTCGAGATTTACTTTCGTAGTTAAATGTATATTCGACAGTGACATTCTTCTACGAAGAAAAACAGTTACATTTAAACAACAGCGAAGAGAGAGATAGAGAAATCACTGCTGTGTGTGCTGCATGTGAAATCCTCGATGAGCACTAGCCTTCATATGTAAGGCCGGACTTTGAATACTTACGGGTTTCCTTAGAAAGCTCTACGGGTGCAAGTTCTATTAAATGCTTGTCTGACTATTTTTCAATAGATGGCTGATCGATGGCATAAAGCTTTTATGGTAAGGCATCGGACCTAAATTTGGGTTTAAGTTACTTAGGTGGCGCTACAGTCCGGTGTGAACCTGGACCTCCATCAAAAGCCTCTCCATTTGGCTCGGTCTTTAGCTAATTGCCTCCAGTTGCGCACTCCAAGTTCATCGAGGTACCCTTGAACTTGTGCGCGACACCTACGGCGAGGAGGCCTTCTACTGCGTCGTCCCTCCGGGATAGATTCGAAAATTGCGGCCCGGAGCCTTGGTGCCCATCCGCTCTACATGTCCTAGCCATCTAAAACGCCCAATACGCAGTTTTTTGACTAGGTCGATTTCGCTGTACAACTCGTATAGTTCGTCATTGGACCTTCTCCAAAACCCGTGAACGCAAACGGGATCTTGCAAACAATTTTTCTCTCGAAGCATGCACGAATATCTTCATCCGCTTCCATAAAAGTCCATCTTTCAACGCCGTAAACCAGGACTGGGATGATCAGGGTCTTATATAGAGTCATCTTAGTTTTTCGAGATAAGACTTTACTGTTGAATTGCTTTATTAGCTCAAAAAAAAAAAAAAAAAACGATTGACAAGACTTATTTGCGCTGGTATCATTATTAGAGTTTATAGCAGAATAAAGGTAGACAAAGTTCCTTACTCCCTCGAAGTTGTTACTGCCCACTGCGACGTTCTGTTCACTTGGTCGGTGTTGTTTGTCCCTTCTTGTTGACAGGACGTACTCCTTTTTGCCATCATCTATCGCTTAACCCATTTTGGCCGCTCCTGCTTCAATGCTTGTAGACGCTCCGGGGACAGCCCACTAAGTTGTATGCATGTATGTGTGTATGCAAGCAGTTGCATGGACTTTTGATAGACTGTGCTTCCGGTGTTGGTTTGTTAGTTCCGCAGAATCCGTTCAAGTACAATATTCTAGAAGTCACATGACAGCGGGTCACCTTGTCAAAAAAAATTTGTTGGCATTAAAGGTATTGGTGAGGTCATTACCAACCTTAATGGATTCTCCATCGTCATCCTGCAGAAGTGTGAAAATTTGTTCGATGGTGGACTTTCCTGGCCGCACTGATAGGGCTGTTGTTAAAAGGTTTCAGACGTTCACACAATATCGCTGAAAAGTATTTGTATCCTCTGAATCGTGAGTCATCGTCAGTCGATTGCGTTTTCATACAACTAAAATCAGTTTCAGAACCCATCCTGCAGAAAGATTGGAGAACTCAAGTTTGTTTTGAATGATGTTTTGGGTCCATTCATACGAAATGCCGACGTTTTCAGCTATCTGCTTATATCTGTCATGATCAAATTATACATTTTTTCGATATTTTCCTCCATGTTAATGTGGAAAAATTCCAGACTGAGGCGATGAAGTCGATATTTCTATTGATTTTTAGAGCATGCCTCTATAAATTTCATTTTAATCTTTTTGTTATTTCACTTCTGAATCGTATGTATCACAGGTGCAAGGCAATGGCTAAATTCGAGTACGATATCTTTCGATTCGAATCGAATGCCAATTTGCTTCAATGTTACTATATAATGAAGCTCTAAGAGCTGCTCACTTAGTGAACCCCTTGGGCCAGCTGCTTCGACGTATTCGGATCACAGGTCGGTAAGGGATTTCCAAGGTTAGTCAGGTCCTCGGAATAGAGATGTTGGGCCAACGGCAGCGCTCATACTCCCGTAGTGGACTATTGGTATCTGTGTACCCGACCACGTCCGAAGGCTATAACAAAAGGAACTGGCCCTCCAGGTTGGGGGTTGTGCCGTCGGGTTAACTTCCTTAAAACGTAAAAAATCACTGGTTACGAAGCATTCAACAGCCTTGGATACGGATGATTTTCCTGTTGGCGACCCATGTAAACGTAAAAAGGACAACGATCTACGTGTCTGCACGTGGAATGTTAGGTCCCTATACAAACCACGTACAGCCGAAGAACTGGCGGACGCACTAGACTGCTACAAACAGACAAGGCCCGGCAAAAGGAGGGTACAAAACTGCGACATCAACTACGGCGAATGCTACAGACAACAAGGACAACGTCTATTCGAATTTGTTATTAAAGGCAGACTCAGGCAAGAAGTCTTGAGTTTCCGGCATGTGAATGAGCGCTTCATGACTATCCGTATCAAGGCTAAATTGGCCTAATATGCTCTCACGCCCCTCACGAGAAGTTGGACGACGGGACGAAGGATAACTTCTATCAGCTTTGGACAAGACGTATGAGCAATGCCCTAGTCACGACGTTAAAATTGTCCTGGGTGATTTTAACGCAAAGCTAGGAAAGGAGAACGTCTTTAGTAGTGTGGTCGGAAAGCACAGCCTGCACGGCACCACATCCAACAACGGATTCAGGCTAATCGACTTTGCGACTAAACGAAACGTTGTCGTACCCAGTACGCGGTTCCAAAGTCTTGATATTCACAAGGGGACATGGGCCTCTTTTGAACAAAAAACCGTCAACCAAATCGATCACATTGCGATGGTAATGTAGTAGTAGAATCGCAGTCGGTGCTGAGGATATGGAATAAACACTTCTACATACTGTTAAACGGCGACGATGACCAATATCCCGCTGTCAGGCAGAATGAGCCATTCAACAGTGACGATGATAGTCAAGATTCCCGTCAACCCAATCAGAATAAATCTTGGCTTTGCCGCCCAGCAAAGCAGGAGGAGATGACTTGGTAAGGAGCATGCACCAGTTCAACTATAAAAGTTGGTCGGGCGAAAGTATGCACGATGAATGGAACCTCAGCATCGTTTGCCCGATCCTGAAGAAATGAGACCCTCTAAACTGCCCCAACTACAGAGGTATAAATCTTCTTAACATCGCATATAAGATCCTGTCTGCCGTATTATGTGAACACCTAAAACCGATCATCAACAACTTGATAGATCTCTATCAGTGTGGTTTCAGGCCGGGAAAGTCCACCATTGACCAAATATTCACGCTACGGCAGATCTTGGAAAAAGCCCATGAATATAAAATCGATACACATCACCTTCACATCGATTTCAAAGATGTCGATTGTAGAGTGTATAGAGACAAGTTATACAGAGCCATGTCTAGTCTCGGCATCCCTGCCAAGCTTGTCCGTTTGTGCAGGATAACGATGGAGAACTATTCCTGCTCCATCAAAGTCGGAAAGTACACCACCGAACCGTTCGATGTCAGGAAAGGTCTTAGACAAGATGCGATCTCTTTAACTTAATACTTGATAAAATTGTACGAAACTCACAAGCCATCACCGGAGGTACAATCTTTTACAAGGCTGTACAACTATTCACTTACGTCATTGATATTGACATAGTCGGAAGTATTGCATTTGCAAGTATTCGGATCGAGGCAGTAAAGATGGGTTTAGCGGTCAATGAAAGTAAAACAAAATATATACTGTTTACAAAAAAGGACACTCAACATCGGCGTCTTGGACAGAACACCACAATAGACGGATATAATTTCGAGGTAGAAATGGAATTTGTCTACCTAGACTCTACGATGAGCTCCGCGAATGATACCAGTAGGCAGGCCAAACGAAGAATTTCTCTTGCCAATCGCTGTTTTTATGTGCTAAGAAGGCGATTGAGTAACAAAGCTCTATCTCGAACTACTAAGGTAACTCAGTATAATGTATACACTACACACTAATCATCCCAGTCCTGCTGTGTGCCGCAGAGGCATGGACTTTGTCAAAATTGGATAAGGATGGCCTTGGTTGCTTTGAGAGAAAGTGAAATGCCGAACTATACGGCCTATACAAGGACATCGACTTAGCCAGAAGAGTTCACATACAGCGACTAAGACGACTGGGTCATGTAGAGCGGGTGTAGTCAAACGTTCTAGCCCGGAAAGTCTTCTAATCCACCCCGGATGGACGGCGCAGTAGAGGACGACTTCGTGGTAGGTGGCGCAAACAAGTAGAGGTTCAGGTCCACCCCGGACTGTAGCGCCACCTAAAGTAAGTAAAGTAAGAGCTATTCGTTTTATGTGCTGGAATTACAATTAATATTTCTCTTAACAGAATTTTCAACATTAATGTTCCCACATCATTTTCTGATTTTCTCATTTAACAATTCAGTAGAGCTCGATGAAATTGCGTGCATACAGATTGTCGAAGCCTATACATTTTAAGAGGTTATCTAGCTCACATTCGAGACCTTTCTTATGTATGTCTATTGTCATCTATTACGCAATTGCATTCCTGTTCACATCTTTTGTGTACCTACTAAAAAAAAACAATTTATTTATTACAGGTTGAATCGCTTTTAAAAAATGGTGGCGCACAATCACGCTCATATCTCTCCGAGATTGTCACCCATCTTGTATGTGCTAGCAATTATTCGGAAGAAGAACTTTCCATGGCTATTGAATTATACATTGTAACACCAGTCACTGAAAATTGGATAATTCACAGTGCAAAACTGGGTCGCCTCGCCTCAACAAGAGCTTTCGATCCTAACAAACCAAGAATATTTGCAGGCGTTCGAGCGTGTCTCTCACAGATCAATGTTACTGATCGACGTAAATTATATGCAATGTTAACATTTCATGGTGCTGAAGTCAGTCAGAGTTTTAATGCGAAAACGACGCATTTAATATGCGGCACAGCTACAGGCAATGCATACGTAAAGGCGAATTCCCTTGCCAAAGGAAGAATAAATTTGGTTTCGCCCGATTGGGCTATTGATTGCATAAAGAAAAATGAACTGATTGCTTGTGAACCATACCATCCGAGGTTGCTTAAGATTGTGGAGCGACCAAAACTTGTAAGAATATTGCAGGCGCAAGCCGGAGTCCCAGCAGTAACGTCAGTGCCTACAACGCCTGTAGAAAAACCATCACTGTCATCATTAGCAAAAATTATTGGCTTTGAGGAAAATGCAGAGAAAAAAGTGAAACCGTTGGTTGTTAGCAAGCAGCAACAACAGAAAGTGCAGCAGGAGCAAAAACATCAACAGGAGGAACAGCAAGAAAAATTGAAACAACTGCAACAACAACAACAATTGCAGCAACATCAACAACTGCAGCAGCAGCAACAACTCCAGCAGCAGCAACAACTGCAGCAGCAGCAACAACTCCAGCAGCAGCAGCAGCAACAAGAGAAACTTAAACAGATGCAACAGCAACAACAGCAACTGCAACAGCAGCAAGAGTTGCAGAAAGAACAGGAAGCACAGCATCTATTACAGCAGCAAAAGATTCAACAAATAAAGCAGCAATTGCTGCAAGAGCAAGAACAACAGCAACAACAGAAACTGCAGCAGCAGCAACAACAGCAACAGTTGCAACAAGAGAAGATCAAACAAATGCAGCAGCAGCAACAGTTACAACAGCAGCAGCAACAACAACAGCTTTTACAACAACAGAAGCAGCAGCAAACACTGCAACAACCGTTGCAACAATCTCTTGGGCTGCCAATACAAAAGCAGTCGCAATCCCAGCCTCAATCACTTTCTCTTTCCCAAACGCAGCCACCTCCAATTACATCATCTACAACCCCAACAGTGGTAACATCCTCAGCGCCTGCACAAATAATCCGCACAATATCATCCACAGGGCAGAACAACATCATCATTACTACAATTCCAAACTCCCAAATGGGGACCAATAAGCAAGCGCAGTCCACACAATCACCGATCATATTTGTACGACCAAGGTCCATCACACAAGGCAAGGGCCCAAGCGGAACTGCCACTACCATTCAGCAGCCTTCGCAAATCATACTACAACAAAAGATCATTCAACAACCCAGTGCAGTGACTGGAGAATCACAAAATCAAGCGGCACAGCAGGCTGTGACCGCTGCTCTAACCAAGTCACCAGTTAGTGTCACGCCACAGATTGTGAACGTTCAAGTGCAGCGCAATCTTAAGAGTCCCTCGTTGCAACAAATGCAGCAGTTGCAACAACAATTGCATCAACAGCAGCTGCAACAACTGCATCAACCACCAGCCCCGACTCCGCAGGTGCAGCTAATTCAGCAGCAGCAGCCAGCACAGCAAAATACTATCGATCAACAGCAGCAGCAGCACCAACCGCAACAACTACAACAGCAGCAAACACAAATTCTGCTGCAAGCCCAGCAGAAAATTCAGTTGCAACACCAGTTGCAACAAAGATTACAGCAGCAGATACAACAACAGCAACAGCAGCAGCTGCAACAGCAACAACAACAACAATTGGTACAGCAGCAGCAATTACAACAGCAGCCCCAACCTTCAAGAACACCCCAACCTCTTACACCCCAGCCGCAGACACCGCAGCAGCCACGAACTCCCCAAACGCCAACCGGGCCGCCGAGAACACCACAGCCACAGCAATGTACCACACCCCTGCAACAACCTCGAACACCTCAACCGCAACAAACGACACAGCCTCTTCAACAACCACGTACCCCGCAATCCATAAGCGCTCCACACACTCCACAGCCGCGGACACCGCAACAGTCGCTCTCCCAACCGTCCACACCACAACCCCAAATGCAGCAATCCCCGCAACATCAGTCTGTGCCAATGTCCCCTCAGCCGCAACAACCGCAACAGCCACAACAGCAGCAACATCAGCAACAGCCGCAAGCGCAAACTCAGTCTATCCCAATGTCACCGCAAATGCTGCAACAACACATCCTTAGGCAACAGCAAATTCTACAGCAACAACAGCAGCTACTCCAGCAGCAGCAACAAAGTGGACAGAGTCTAACATCGTCACAGCAAAATCTGCAGCGGCAAATTCAGCATCAGCAGGCGCAATTAATACAGCAGCAACAATTGCTACAGCAGCAGTTGCAAATGCACCAACAGAGTCCAAGGATGCAACAAAACCCGTCACCAATTGTGCAGCAGACGCCCTCCCCACAACCGCAGTTGCAAAGCCTGCTTTCTTCACAGTCACCCAGAGCTTTAAATTCCCCAGCTCCGCAAATGACACCGCCTCCCCAATCCCCGCAACAACAAATGACTGTCCAACATCATCAGTTGCGACAACAATTGCAACAGGGACGGCAGCAGCAGCATTCCACACCGGGACAGCAGCACAGACAAATGATAGTCACACAACAGCAGATATCTGCTGGAACTGCAGCCGCGGGAACAACTACACAGCAGCAACAGCAGACGCTGCAACAACAATTGCTTTCCTTTAGTCAGCAGCAACAAAAGATACAACAGCAGCAACTCTTGCAGCGGTCCCCACAACATGCCGGTTCTTCTCACGTTTCAGTGCAGGTAAGTCAAACTATCTTAATGACCCCACATTCACAATTCCATATCTTTCAGCAACAAGCACAGACCAAGCAGATAATCATCTCGAAACCGATTGATCCTACGGACCCAGTTCAGGTTGCTCAGGTCTTAAGCAGAACTGCGCAAAGCCCTAACCATGAATCACTCATTCTGCGACAACAAATGGCGCAGCAGCTCCAAAAGCAGCAACAACAACAGCAGCAGCAACAGCAATCGCCTCGCCAATCGCCGCATCCCCAGCATCAACAGCAGCAGCAACAACAGCAGCATCCGGTCCAGCAACAACAGATAGTCATAAGTCAAGGCAATAATCAGATCATTACACAAAGGCACGTAATAAATACCTCAACCGCACAGGGTCAGCAAATCATCCAAAGCCATATGCTTAACATACAGCAGCAACAACAGCAGCAAAAGCAACAGCAGCTACTGCAATTGCAACAACAACAACAGCAGCTTCTGCAGAAGCAAAATGCGTCGATCGTTCCGCAGCAAATACAGTTCTCCCAGCAGCAGCCACAACAACAACAGCAGCAGCAACAGCCGGGCTTACAACAACAAGTGCGCATAATACAGCAACAAGGCTTGGGTGTAACCCAACAAATTGTCCAACAACCAGCACTAACGGGCCAACAACAAATATTGCAGCAGCAACAGGTCGTGTCTCAATTACAATCTCCACCCTATCAACAACAGTCGCAACAGACACAACAACAACAAGTAATTGGCTCCCAAACTCTTCAACAACAGCAGCAACAGCAACCTCAGATCATTCAACAGCAGCAGGTGCAGCAGCATCCACAGCTTGTGCAACAGATCCAACAACAGCAACAACAGTTACCTCAGCAACAACTACAGCCTCAGCAGCAGCACCAACAACAACAACAAATCAATGTTGGCTCTCAAACGACAAACAAACAGTTCCCAGCCAAGTTCATCATCAGTCAGCAGCAGTTCAATCTACTGACACCCCAGCAGCAACAGCAAATTCTGCAAAACCAAAATCAAAATGTCTTTTTGTTAAATCAAGGCAATCTGCAACAAGTTCAACAAGTGCAGCAACAGCAACAACAACAGCAGCAAACGCAGCAACAACAACAGCCAATAGTTCAACAACAAATTCTTCAACAACAACTACAGCAATCTCCTCAGCAACAGCAGCAACTTCAACAACTCCAGCTGAACAACCTCCCGTCACCTCATGGAACTATCAGTCGAATACAGCAAAAGCCCCCGCCGCCCATGTATCCTCATACGCCTAACGTTACAGTAGGACAGGTCGATATGCAGCAAAGTAACTTGCTGCAACAACAACACCAACAGCAGCTGCAACAACAACAACAGCAAGTAATCCTGAATTCGCCGCAACACCGAGCACAGCAACATACGATACCGCAGCAGGCACAGCAGCAACAACAGCCGCAGCAGCAACAAATAATCATCAACCAGCAGCAGATCATAAATCCTCAAAGGTTACAGTATCTGCAACAACAACAGCTTCTACAAAACAAACAACAACAGCAGCAACAGACACCACAACAACAGATAATCATTCAGCAAACCCAAACAACTTCGTCGACCAATCAACAGACGATCCTGCAAAGCTCTCAACAGCAAATCCCACAGTCGCCGCAGCAAACTCAGCAGCCACCCGCTCAGCAGCAGATTCTCACAAGTCAGGGCCAAACAATTGCAATACAGAACCAAATTATCCTACAACAGCAACAGCATAAACAGCTGCAACTGCAACAACAGCAACAGCTGCTTCAGCAGCAAGGTGACCCCCTTATCGGCCAACACCAGGTGACCCTTCAGCAGCAACCACAGCAGCAGCAACAACAACAATCCACCCCACAAATCATCCAATCTCAGGTAACACCACAAACTCAAACCGTACTCATTCAACAGCATCAACAGAATGCTCAAGCGATAATCAGCCAACAGCAAATCCAGCAAACACCACCGCCTCAATCACCTCAACAGCAGCAGCAGCAAATAATCATTCAACAGCAATCGCCACAGCAGCAACAACATTGGAATCCACAAACTGCCCAGCAACAGCACCAACAACAGCAGCAGGTTCTGCAAGTGCCGCCAGGTTCGCAAACACCAAACCCAGCTGCGACACAACAGACACAATTTATTCGAACAGTTCGGCCGGGACAGTGGCAAGCAACAACAGCTGCCGGAATCCCAGGTGCTCCGCAGAGACAGTTGATTCAGCTAGACGATAAAACCCATGCGCACTTCATGTCACTTGATCCACTGAAGAAGGCGGAATATATAGCTAAGTTGCAGAGCAAGCAGAGGGTGATGCTACGACAGCCGGTTTCCTATCAACCGCGACCGGGTGCGCCAAACGTTGTGGCAAATAATGTAGGTGTTCCACGTCCTACTGGTACGCCGCATATAATCGTGCAGAGCCAAATGCCAGCCGGGCTAACGCAGCAACAGCAGATGCAGTGGTTGCAGCAGCAGGGAGCTCGACAGGTCCTAGTGAGAGCCGGTAAGTACTTATTATTGTTGTCTTTGCATAGCCTTTCGTGCCTCATGGTGCTTTTTCATATATGATATATCAGCTATCACTTAGACATCGCATCGAAAACTAGCCATGTCTTCCTTGTACCATGTACGATGAAAAATTTGTAAGTCCCATCAACCTGCTTTTCTGGTGGTGCTTTGGTCTTAAATTTGATTCCGAATGTTGTGGCGTCCTCATTTACCATCCATACCAAAATTGGCTGGCACCCAGTATAGAAAAAGTTTTTTAATCTATCTTGTTCATTGAATTGGTCTAGGCGATCCGATTCCTTCATAGTTTCTTATAGTTTCTGTAGGTAGATCTAAACTTTGGCACACCTTCTCATTGCGTGAATTATCGCCTAGAAACTACTGGAGATGTTTCACATTGATTCTGAATGCTTAATTTTCATTCGCTAATGCTCTTGGACCAGAAGTAATGTTTTGTCGAGGTGGTATATTTTAACCATTAACAATATTGCGAAGGCATAACACTGGCAGTAGGTTGGTTATAATAAATATTTAAAAAAAAATAGGTTGGTCATATGGCTGGAAAAATAGTTCGTTCAGTTGAATGATTGATATGCCTATGAATCAGAAACAAGGACAGAATAACAAAACAAATCTCCCCAGTTATCTGGACACCCCCGGAGTTTGTCTGAAACCTAGTATCTGAGTTTCAAACCACTACATCAATCTTCCCCTGTGTAAAACATTTTAACGATATTCAAACCCCAAGATTGCGCACAAATTATAAAAAAAAAGATGACTATCTGCATAGAGGCTTTTGGACATGACTTCCTTGCTATTGACATTTCTACAAGCCAGCCTCTACACTTTTTTTCTTCTTAGTTAGCTTAGTTATTATCCCTTATTTGTCTAGCTAATTCGTCGTCTTCAGTACCCCGGGATTCCTATAGCTAAACACCGAGTCAAGTGTTCAAGTCAAGCGCATTAACAAGAATCTAGCGTTCATTAATAGGTTGCGAGGGAGGGATGTAGCAGCACAAGATGTAAAGCGAACGCTTTGAAAAATTGATTTTTACGCTGATTTATTTCAAAGTAGAAGTATAGAGAATAATAAAAGCCGATGGATAGTAGTATGTTGTGCGAAAAGCCAAAAGAACTTCCCGCTCAGGGGGATCATCACTAAGAAGGATCATAGATCATAGAGGGTTCATCGCTAGTGACTAGGACGTCCTTACGAATGATGTTAAAGTTAGAAGTACAAAAGTTTGCTATCCTTAAAGCTAGGCGTTAGATTATTTCCGTTAAAGGGAGCTTTTGGGAATTCGAGAATGGTAGTAAACTGAGAGAAGTGTCTAGGATTAGCGGGGATTTGGACGAGCGGGTGGGTCAAGACGTTAGGAACTTGTGGACGAAAAAAGTTGTTAAAAAAGCACGATATCTTGGGTGATGCGCTTCGAGCTAACATAAGAGAAATCGACAAATCGTTTGCCACCTGAAGAGGAGATATTGGAACTCGCAAAACCGAACGAAAATTTGTTTTAAACTTCGGTTGGGAGACCTTTTTCACGAATAAGTACCATTATAATGAATCAGGAGTTCTTCCAGCGTCGAAACTTGGTACTGTCACATGGGAAGTAAAACCAATCATATTTCTCGGGCATGCATGCAATAGAGGAGGAGTGACAGAGAGTGATAACTCTTCACAAAGGATTCTTCAAAGATCCTGTAATTTTCGTTAAGTCAATTATGCATCTACTGTTCATTGAAAAAGAGAAAGGCCTTTGATGAGGTAGGCCACTGTGTAATCTTCACGACTGACCAACAGCTTTGTTGCACGAGTACAGAGCAACTAGAGATTACTTAGCATTTTCAGAAATATCTTCCTGACATGTTATCTTTCTCTTACCCAGATAGCTACTACATCTATCTTTCAAAGAACTTATAAGGAAATGGTCAGAGTAATATACTTCTCATGTATTATACTTCAAACAGCAATATAAACAAGTTACTGAAGAATCCACAAGTAGAGAACAAGACCGAGAACCCTGTGGCCAGTCTACGACAATGAATACTACAGAAGCGACAGGAATGAAGAAGAAATAATTCAATCTGGCTGTCACTGTCATTGTCCGATTTTTATCAGTCGGATAGGTCTCGAATATAGTAAACGTCTTTTTCTATAGGTAGAAAAAGTGGTTTTGATGGGGTTGATGGGTTGATGTTTAAACTTACTCTAGCACTTCATATATTTGTTATTTTTAGTTCTCTTTGCATTTTACTACGTGATTTGCCCTCGAACTTACATCTAGTTTGTACTGCAATATTGTTAGCAAAACCGACACCTATTATTCCTTATCTATACCTTGGCTATACGTTAAGGACGTAAGTTCCCACATTACGGACAACATTCGGGTGCTAATGTTATGTAAGTTTTAAGGAATCATACGATCTTTCCACACAGGCTGTGACTTTTCCCTTCGGTAACTTGTTTGCGTCTCCTGTTTGGCCACTGAGGTTGCATTCTCTTCAGTGCTTTTCGAGTGGCACACTCCTTTCTTGGACCTTGTTTAGGATTTTGTTGAAGTTTTATCACATTCTCACAATTAACTTCATTTTTACAGATGTGAACACACATCCACTGGCTACTAACACGTCAGATGGCTAATCCTGATAATTAGTTCCTGCGATGAACACTTTCTTCGCTTGTATAGTTTAAAAGTTATAAAATTTAGTAGAAAATGTAGAAAAAAGAAAACCTATAGCTTCATAAAACAAACAAAACGTAATTATTGCAGGCACTACTCCAGGATTGAGTCCAATTAGCCAACAACCACAACAACCTCAACCACCAAGTACACCGCAGCCGCAAGCGCCGCAGCAGCAATTCAACGTGGGTGATCCTAATAATGTCAATCAACAGATGCTAATGCAGCGACAACAGTTACGTGTTCAACAAATCCAACTGCAACAGAACCAACAACCGAAAGCACCGCAATTGCAACAATCCTCAGTTCAAATTGTGCCCACTGGTAGCGGTGTTGTTGGAACTCCTTTGCCTGATTCACAAATGCAAGGTCTCCAATCGCCAATTGCTGTTGGCGGTTCCACGTCCATGATAACCACAATGCAACAACCTCACCAGCAGCAACAACAACAACAACAACAACAGCAGCAGCAGCAGCAACAAACATTAGTATTACCACAAGATGCCGCTAACAATTTGCAAACTCAGAATTCGGTTCTGCAAACGCAACAACAACAAATGAACCTCAAAACCAAGACTGCCTTAGCCAATATGCTTAGCAATCGACTAAGCAATAATGGTACTACCATGGTTAACAATGTGCCGCAAATAGTTACCGCCGATCCGAATGCATCGCCGATGGTTGCGGCTTCACCAGTTGAACCATCAGCTGCTGGTACTCTGCGCCTTATGACACAACAGCGGAACGCTGTTCTCAATCAGGGTGTACCAGTAGCGCGAACTCAGCAGGAACTCCTAATGCTACAACAACAACAACAACAACAACAGCAGCAGCAGCAACAGCGTAGAACAATTGCTGCCGGTGCTGCTCAAATAGTCAGCCCCAATGTAGTAGCACCGCCTCAACAAAATGCCGCCATGATGGCTGGCGCACAGTACGTGCAGGCACGAACTCCACTGCCACCACGACCACAATTCTATGGACACAATCCCAACCTTAAATTACCACCAGACTTGTTTCTGCTGGGCTGTCATTTCCACATAGTGGAATACGATAAGACTGATGAGGATGATGTACCCGATTGGATTGAGGCCATCAAGCATTTTGGTGGTGAGGTCGAATCGGGCTATGGACCACGAGTGACGCATGTGCTTTGCCGTACACAGCGGCATGGTGTTGTTATGCAAGCGATACGTGACTCTAAACGCTGCATCACGGCATATTGGCTTAGCGACACATGTTTGAAAAAGCAACTTCTTCCACCGTGGCAATGCCTGCATCTGCCATTCCCTAGTATATTTGGTATCCAGAAGCCTTTGGAAAAGCACATTATCACGGTGAGCGGTTTCGATGAAGAGGAAGAGTTTCGTCTGCAAAATATGATCAAAGAAGTGGGAGCGGTGTACACATCGTATTTGTCGGAGATGAACACCGTTTTGATTTGCCGTTTCTCAGAAGGTGAGAAGTACGCCAAGGCAAAGGAGTGGCAAATCCCAATTGTGAACTCGCTCTGGCTAAGTGATATTGTGATTGGGAATCTGAGTGGACTCCATCAGTATGAGAATCAGAAATACCAGCAATATAATTTGACGGCGCCATTTCGCATTGATTACATGCTAGTAGGACACTTGATGGGTAAGTTTGAATTTCTGATATTTGATTGTCTATTTACTTATATTGGAAACGGGTTAGAAGATCTACAATTTATTTACAAGACTCTTCCTGTAGTGCCTAGTCTATCTATACTTATCTTCGTCTGGAGATTTAATGGGTGAATTATCCTTTCCATTCCGCAGTTTTATCTCATTTTTGTAGCATAGTTTAGTCATGGATATTTGTGTCTTGCTGGTCTTAGCTACTTGATGCGATGTATACGCATTTTATTCCTAATCCGTATTTTTTAGTCATATGCCCCTATGTTGAATCTTTATCTTAACGCTTACAATGGTGTATGCCCTTGTTCTTGTTCGCCTACACACAATTAGAAACATCTTCACATAAATATATACATACCAAAGGTTGGTAGTTTGGATGCAGCGAATAACCTCCTTAGTATTTTATCTGCATGGTTTCCGATCTGTATTTTTAATTGAAAGGAGAACAATAGAGCTAATAGAACATTTTCCAAGTCATCAAGCAGGTAGCTCATTTTACGATGAATAAATCTGATACTGTTTGAAATAAACTGCCTTGTGTTTCTTTTTTTAGTGCGAGAACGGGTGCACTTTAGGGTTACTTGGTCTAATTCAGTTCTCCATTTATGTCGACGGTGTATTCCATCTCTTTCTTAATGGTGTTTAGATCTGTGATGCAGAATAAAGGTTATTCTCTATGCCCATGTCAGTTAAAAATAAATAGACACAAATGCTAGTGCGTCATTTGGGATTAAAGAATCAATACATACAAGTTCAATATTATGGTGTTCGGATCAGAGAACTGCAGCAAGTAGCTCCTTTTATGAGCCTCTCGAAACATTCACTGCCTTCTAAGTATTCAAACAAGAAGTGATTAGCTACCCTCACACTTTATTGCCTCTCATATAGTGAATCTGAAACAAGCTCACATTGTTTTGAATAAGGCAGTGTTCTGTGTATACTAAAATAAACAATAATAAGGGTATTCACTTAAACTGATAAATTTACTCATCTCGTAGTTCTGTAAATTTACGAGGTGCTTTAAATGAATATCCCTCGGAAACAAGTTGCGTAATTGAATCAGCTTTTCTGCAACTGTCATCAAACTGTCGCCAAACATATGAAAATGCCGAAAATTAGTGAAAAGAAAAAGCTTATTAGATTGTATTCCCACCCCTGCCACAGTTTCAATCCAATTGACAGCAGCACAATTTTCGACAGCAGTGTAATTTTCCGAGGGTGATTTCCGAGCCAAAATAGTCGCAGAAATTTACGGGGCTCTCGTAAATAATTTTTCATATAAAATTTGACATGTCATTTACGCGATGATAAATTTATACGCTTTACGTGGCTTACGAGCGTTTTACGAGTTTAAGGCCGGTATTCACCGACCAATCTTAAACTAAGAGCTTCATAAACCTATTCACCAACCAATAATAGTGCAGATTTATTAGCGCTCATAAGACTTATGAGTGGTCCCACCCACTCTTAAGTTAAGAGGGTTCATAACTTAGGAATTTCGAAAATTTTCGAAATCAGCTGTGAACTGTCTCTCAGACCAAACAAAGGACAAGCTGCATTGGCGAAATGCAAAAGAAGAAATGCCGTCGAATTTAATGCCTCCAGCATTTCCGTCAAAAGAACTGCCAACCAAATAAAATATAAAATGTGCCGTGATTAATTCTGACTAAAATCAGGAAAATATAATGTTTTTTTTTTCATTGGCATTTCTCTCAGTTCGAAAGAGAGTTCGGAAACTCATTTCAGAACAGGTTTGAAAATCCGAAAATTAATTTTTCGCATATTCGAATTAGCACGGACACAAACCTATTAGTGCTTGGTGAATACGCAGCAAAAATTTAAAACTAAGAGCTTCATAAAATTAAAATCGATTTAAGAGCGCTTGATAATTACCGGCCTGAATGAATACTCTTAATATAAAACGAACAATCATAAAAATAACAGTAAATTAGAGAGCCGAATGTATACAAAACTACGTTTTGCGCTGATTGTACGGAAGCACTGTACAAATGTGGTTAGTTATTTCTATATTTCTCAAAAGCGATATTTTGTACATCTACTGTTCTTCTACTCACCAATGCATTCGACCATAATATGTATCCTGAAAATTCTACACTTAATCAATACGAGCTACTTAAACCGTTCGAAGGCTTGTGAATCACTTTAACAACTATTGTGAATACTCTGATTAAATGAATACTTTGAGTGTCAGGCCTACTACGCATTCAAATATTTATGAGTGTCAATACCATGAAGATTCGTATTTTCATTATTGTGCAAAGTGAACTTCGTTATCATTTCTTATGCAGACCATACACCATTCAATTCAATCATCAACTCAGTCAAATCACAGTGAAAGCAACCCGTGTGTGGCTTTTGGTGCGTTTTGGTGAAACGTCGCTTCTCAGTGAAGTAAGATTTAATACATAGTACAATAACACAAAGTGACTTGGAATCACTTTAGCTCATTTTAATCACCAATCTTCAAACAATAACGGCCATATTATTCACTCACTTTAACCCGGGTTAAAATGTACATCCGGGTTAAAGTGAGTTTAACCCGAAAATTAAACCCAAGTCCATAATATTCACTCGTTAAACCCGAATTTAAACCCAGTTGTATAAACCTGGTTGACGTTTATAAAAAATAAATAAATATTTGGCGCAACAGCTCTTTAAGTGCCAGGGCCTAGCTTCTCGCAACCACTCATGCTGTGTGTGTTAGATTTTTCACACGAATGGAAGGTACCTTCAGTTTAGTGCCGTATCCGAACGGCGATTTTAGAAGCTTTTTCGAGACAACAATGCTTTCGGATGTTTGTCAGACGCTAGCGAGGCACCGTGAAAAAACTTTTTGGGGTTTTCTGGGATTCGAACTTGGAACCTCATGTGTAGTGATCCGACACACTAACCACTTACGCCACGGCGCCCACTGGTTCACGTTTAACCCGATCAAATTTAAACTACCTCCAAACAAATATTTGGCGCAACAGCTCTTTAAAGTGCCAGGGCCTAGCTTCTCGCAGCCACTCATGTTGTGTGCGTTATATTTTTCACACGAATGGAAGGGACCTACAGTTTAATGCCGAATCCGAACGGCGATTTGAGAAGTTTTTTCGTGACAACAATACTCTCGGATGTTTGTCAGACTACCTCCGGAGACCAGTTTAAGTACTTTAACTCGTATTAAAACACAATTTCATAATATTGACTCGTTTTGTTTAAGTCACATTTAACTTTGACTTTGTTCGCAGGAGGTAGGAAATGTGAAATAAATATAAGAAGTAGCAAGAACAAAAAAAAAAAAACAGATTTCATTCGTGAAATTGATAAAATGTTAGGTCTGTTCGCGTACTTTCTGCACCAAAATTCGCAGTTTGCCAAATTTCAACGAGTGGGGGTAAAATTCTCTCAGAGAGAGGTAGAATTACGAAAAAGTAAACGACCGCGTTGAACCACAAAAGTTGACCACTTTTTAAACGTCAAACCTCAGAGGCAATTGTACGCGAACGAAAGAAGGAACAAGCCAACAGAAAATTACATATACAGCGATTTGACAGATTTCGCAAATCTGCCCAAAGAAAATTCTTGGGTTAAAATTTGTAGCATGGAGAAATTTCTTACTCTCTCGAGAGCGCTCTCTTCTGGGAAAAACTACGAAAATTCTCGGTTCTCGAACGGGTTTTCGTCAAAATTGGCTATTTAGGGAGTGCACGCGAACGGACCTGCTGATAGAACAGCAGATGGTGAACCACCCTCTTCCTCGTCGAAAGTATCGAATGCATAAGCGGGCTTGCGTCGACGTTTACGATGAATTGGAGACCCGCAAGTACTTTCGCCTGAAAAAAGAAGCATTTTGGCGGCTATATTCGTTAATTGGACAGAAATTGGATGGTAATAGACGTCGCATTGCATTCATACACACAAACAAATAAATTAATGCATACAAATCACATCAATTTGAAATTTAATTTTCTCACTTTTAAATTAATTTCGAGTGATATGCACGAAGAGTACAATCAACAAGCCCAAAAAAAAAAATTGGTAAACACATGTCAAATGTAATTTTCCGTGAAATTTGACAATACGTAGGTTTAAAACGGTTTAAAAACGAGTTTAAACTATTTTAAATCCAGGTTAAATGCATTTTTAATCCACCGGGTTTAATGCGTGTTTTTGAGTGAGAATTATAAACATAGGTTTAAATTTTTGGCTTAAAATTCACTTTAACCTGCTTTACACCCGGAGTGAATAATATGGCCGTAAAAAAAGTTTTTAACCAGATTGACTTGGAATCGTTTAATGGAGAAGCTTTCACGTTGCTTTGCATAGCTCTCACGAAAACACACCATTTGTCAATTGATCAGTTTGATATTTGACGAGTTGGTTGAAGAAAAATCAAAAGATTTAGAAATTGACTGGCAAGTCTTTCAACTCAATTGAACTGTGTGTGGGCAAGTCATTTGACTGGCTGTCAAATTTAAGAATTTGCAGGAGATATTCATGGTCAAATCGTCTGCACATCCGCTCGTCGTGTTTTTTTTTTTACGTCGCTTCGTACCACTTCCAAAAAAATAAGTCTTAAAATTCAGTTGACGTAGTGTTTGGCCAAGTATCAATTCAGTTAACAACTCAGTTTACAATCGATTTGAATCGTGTATGGGCTGCTTTACATGATTCATACTTGCCTGCTTTTTTTTTGTGTGCGTGAGACTGTGAACGGCTCGTGTTTTAGCGAATGATTCACAACTACAAATGAGTAGATTCATGCAGTTCTCTGGTTCGGACCTTCATGAAGTAGAAGAAGATTACAGAAGAATTATTCGCTGGGAAGTAAATAGATTAAAGTTGCTAAGCAGTTCCCAACACGTGGGACTTCTCATTCTTTCTAAACTTGATCTTGATTAACCTCATGTAGTAACGTTTATTTTTATAAGAAGCAAATTAATGACTAAGTTTGTAACGCTATAATAAACTCTTACTTTTGCTACGGAAACCGAGTTTATGATTTACAAAACTTCAAACGAGTTTGAAATTGTCACAATCATTCACTTAATGGGAGCCTTACACAGAATAACACGTTTTAGCGCAACAATCGCTGCCTTTGGCGTAGAGTAAACTTTGCGCTGCCTTCCTGTTCATTTCATTCTTGTGCAAGAAAAAGAAAGAAAGTGAAGTGAGCGATCTTCTATTCTATTCCCTAAAAGCATTTTCTCCTTCTTAAAAAAACCTAACAAATTTTTAGTGGAATATATGGTTGGATCCAAATAATAGGGGGCCGCCAACCTGACGAAAGTGCGCACACATTTAGCAATCTTATGATCATGTCCGCCTCCACTGTCTGCAGTCACCTAGAACTACCTAACAAAGTTGCAAACTAATCTATTGGGAGGTGCTACTTCTGCAAGTCTTTGTTAGTTCTTTGCCTTTCATATTTGACCCTTAAATTATATCCAATTACCTCTATTTTTTTATTTCTTTATTTCAGCTCCGTGGAAAGCACCAATCAATCTAACCCAAGAGGCTCACGAGAGGGTGAAACGATGTCTTTCCGATCCGCACTACGAATCACGGGCTAAAAGACAGAAAATATCTCCCTTCCAAGAGGAAATACCCGAAAATATCATCTGCATGGAATATCCCGATACGGAGAAGCCACCAAAAGTCATGTTTTCCCAAGTGTATAACGCTGATGCACTGAAGAAAGCTGTCATGTAATGACTTGATCTCCAGTCTTCATTTGACACGCATCTAGTTTTCTTTTCTTTTCTAATTCTGCTTATAGGTGCCTCGGTGGTTTGGTGGTCGATGATCCAGCAGAAGCTAATTACCTTGTGATGTCACGTGAGAGTCGTACCTGCAAGTTGATACATGCAATTTGCCATGTGAACTATGTCCTGAAAAGTGCCTGGCTAGTGGACAGTGCAAAAGCTGGCAAATTTCTTTCTCCAGAACAGTACAAAATTAAGCACATTGAAGTCGACGATAATCTGAATTTCCCCTTGGAACGAACACTCATGTCGACACACCGACGAACGCTCTTCGCAGGGAAAGATTTCTATGTAACACCTGATGTGTTCCCACCCCGCAGTGATATTGTACGAATGATTTTGAGTTCGGGTGGCAAAGTAGAAGATACTCGCCGATCTTTAAAACTTATCAATGAAACATGTGCTGAATCGCCAGATAACTACTTTATAATCACCTGTCCGTCGGATTTACCAATTCTAGTGGACATCATACGACAAGGAAAGCCAAAATGTTGGATTCTATCAACGGAATTTGTGCTCAGTTCTATACTGAAACAAGAGCTGGATATTGAACCAAATATCATACCGTACATTTACAATAATAATTACATTGCTCCCGAGAAACCGCCCGCTGGAGGAAGAGGAAGAAAGAGGGAGATCGTAAGTTAGTTAAAGTCAAAAGAACAGCAATAGTTAAGAGTTAAGTTTTTGGCTCCATCATCACATGGTGCCATGTAAATAATGTAAAGGAATGCAAGAAAAAAATCGTATATATAATAGATATTAAATTATTAAGACGCCACATAATTTATTATTTTTTCATACCTGTGTAGTATAATTTCTAGTATATGCAAGATATGAAATAAAATTTATTTAAAAAAAAAACATATGCGGCAATTTTTAAATTCATTTAGATCTATCACCGACGAAGCTTAATTTTTAAAAAAGAAGAAATAATGATAAAGAACGTACACCGCCAATCAGAATTACCATTCGGGCTCTATCTTTTATGTTTTTTTTTTAAATGCATTTAGTTAAAATTTGCATTTAATGTAAAGTATTCTTTTTATTTCATTATGAATTAAATTGCAAGTAGATGGATGTAATTATGATAGTGCTCCAGGCAACAGGTTGTACCGTTGTCGGGGTAACTCGCTTACGCCATATAAAAACAAAAATCGGTTGGAAAGTTTACGGTTGACAAAGTGCCCTTAGGCGGTGACGAGAATGATTCAGGGAAGGGTAGTCAGACCGAATTATATACTTTCGGAAGTATGGTTAAAAATCGGCAACGTATGCTTAAATGGCTCGCGATTCTATTTAATAAAATGATGAGAGGAGATCAGATGCCAAGTCAGCGGAGGGGGAGCGTTTTTGTTTCACTGAATAAAGGCAAAGACGACACCAGAAATTGCAACAACTATCGATGGATGAAGCTAATATTCCATACGATGAACACGGATTTCAGACAGTCAGCAGCGCAATATAATTTAATTTCATGATAGTCAGTGCGGCTTTGCCGGTGTGAAATCTACTTACGACGCTATTCAAAGCTTATGGATAATAATGGAGAAACATCACGAGGCACATCGATCTGCACACCGTCCTTATCGATCTAGAGAAAGATTTTAACAGAGTTCCGAGATATCTCATATGGACGGCGCTGACATCTTAATGGTGTATAAACGAAAATAAAGTGTACACCAGGAATAACTGGAGAATTCGATGTTAAGATGAAAGTGCCCAAGGTAGTTGCCTTAGTTCCCTGCTTTTCAATGTCTTGCAAGATTTTTTTTTACTAAAGGGACACAACGATGAAACGGGAACCACGTAGTTTCTTCTTCGTCTCCTATCATAGCGCTGTCTATCGAAAGTAGCGACGTGATAGACCTTCAGAATATATTAAATAATTGAATTAAAGCGTTGGACGGTAACGGTTTAAGAATCAGCCGCATGAAGACAGAACATTTGTATTGTCAGTTTCTCCGACCGCGAATATATTGTTAGACATTTATTGCAATAAATTTAAATACTTGGGGTCAATCGTAAGTAGCTAGAGAAATTGTGAGGACAATATTTCAGATCGAGTAGTCCATTGTGAGCGCTTAAACTGAAAGATTTGCTTTGTAGGGCATATACAACGCAATGTTGCACAGTACAAAGTTTCATGGCTTGTGTGATTAGTAGCTCATGAACTGACTCAGCGAAATATGTAGCCCTGCGCTATAGCCGGTGCCCAGCAGTTGAGTTTTTGGACAGATTGATAACTGACAATGAAAAGTAATAACATACCGATCATCGTCATCGCCAAAGTCATCACTTAATCAAATCAAGCGGATGCTCTGTATATGGCGGTTTATATGTACATCTTATATATAAATCTAAGTGGCAAAATGCGTTTGTGTCCCTCTACCGCCAGTAATTTTCAACCAATTTACTTGTTTTTTTTAATTTTAGATAATTACGATACAAAAGTGATAGGCAAAAAAAAAATTACAAAACCTCAGGCGCCTGCCTGACAGTTTCTTCTTCCTGTTAGGCGCAGCAACGCACGCCGGATGCCAGCTAGTATACAGTAAGCGAAATTTCTATAACCGCATAATAATATTTGAATTAAGCAAGGTCTCATAAGAGTACTAAGTGCTATAGCCCGGTTCTACTACTTTTAAATAACTGTTCAAAGTCTCTATAGTCACCACTGAAAAAAAAAAACAACAGGCATCTACATTTGTTTATTCAGTTAAGTGGTAACGATGCAGAAAGGTCGTGATTTTGATAGTTTTGAGAGCGAAATTTCTATAACCGCGCTTGGAATTATTGCGAATTTAACGAAAAATCTGCTTGTTTTAAAAGGGTAATCGTAATTATTTGATATTTCGTGTTTTATTTAATTAATTTTTTGTTTTTGTTTTAATCAAGAACAAAATGGCAGAAGGAAAAAGGTTGACGGAAGAGGAAAAAACGAAAATTAATGTTTTTCGAAGTCTCGGCTACCCAATGAGGCAAATAGCGAACGAAATTGATCGACCGGACAGAGTGGTGCGAAATTACATCAGGCTTGGTGAAAATTACGGCACGCGGAAATCTCCAAAGGGCAATACCAAGCTTCCTAATAGGCAAAAAAAATCAAGTTGTGCTCGAAGCGACCAAAAACCGTCTCCATAGTTCGCAAATAGTTGACAAATTAAGCTTGTCTGTAACGAATCGTGATGTTCAGCAAATTTGAAGAGCCAGTCCGCATGTGGTTTTCAAAAAGCCTGCAAAAAAACCACTATTAAACCAGCACCACAAGGCAGCCCGACTAGTGTTCGCTAGAAACCACATGCTTTGGAATGCAAAGTGGAGTGGTGTTATATTTTCTGACGAAAAAAAGTTTAACCTCGACGGTCCAGATGGATTTAGTGCATACTGGCATGATCTGCGGAAAGACAACCTTCCAAAATTCAGCCGGAACTACCAGGGTGGAAGTGTTATGGTATGGGATGCTTTTTGTTCTTGAGGAAAGTTGCCTTTATGTTTTATTACCACCAAAATGAATTCCGAAATGTACACGGAAATGCTAGAAAGTGCACTAATTCCTTTCTTAGAGGATGTCGTCGGCGAAAGACATTTTATTTTTCAGCAAGATAACGCTGCTATCCATGTGTCAAGGTATTCTAAGGAGTGGTTTTCGAATAAAGATATTCCCTTACTTGAGTGGCCGGCACGTAGCCCTGACATAAATCCCATTGAAAACCTATGGGGTATATTGGCAAGGGATTTTTATAAAAATTGACGCCAATATCCCACAGTTGCTTCGCTAAAAGACAAGATAAAGGAATCATGGCAGCAAATAAACCGAAGAACTATTATTAATCTTGTCAACTCCATGCCGGATAGAATCTTCGCATTGACTCAAAAGAACGGAGCACAGACAAAGTATTGAAATCAAGTTTGTACTAATTTTTAAAAAAAAAAAACAGCCTTTTTTGGAAGTTTTTGCTACTGCGTTTAAAGAAATTTCGCAATAAAATAACCTTAAAATACAAAAAAAAAAAAATAAAAAAAAGGTAAAAGTAATATTTATATTTTTTATTTCTATCATAAAATTAGATATTTTATCTAATACCATCAATTTAGGTATATTTTTAATCTGAAATCCGCATCAATGTCAAGTTATGAGAAAAAATATTGGCGCGGTTAAAGAAATTTCGGTCACTGTATATATGTATATAAAAAAAAATACCATGAACTGTTGCCGCCTTGAGAAACCATCACCAAAGAAAAGCACTGTGAAAAGCTAAGCAGATTATGCAATGCACTGAAAGAAAAATTGTATTTTTGTTTTTAAAATACCTGTCCTTGCTGAAGGAAACGGAATCGCTTTACAACATGATAGCGCTGGTCCACATGTGTGTGAGGGTCCAGCTTAAATTGAACGAATTAAAATGGGGACTATTGAGTCATCCACTTTATAGCCCAACTTAGCACCATCAGATCACAATCTATTCAGATCCCTGCAAAACTTTGTAAACGGCAGAAACTTTAACAGCCAAGAATACGTAATGGATGCAATATAATTCAATATAATTGCAATATAATCAATTCAAAAATCCAGTGTTGCAGCGACATTAATGCAACAAGTTCAAAAAAGCAACAATTTGGCAGTACTGCTCAAATCAAGCGTTTTTTGCAACACTAGCGCAACCAAACGTCAAAACAGATAAACTTGTGCGACAGTAGTTATGCTGTTGCTTTCTTTTGTTTTAGATAAGCTTTTGTTTGTTACAGTTCGCTGGATTTTAATGATTATATTTTATCCTGTACTTTATGTAAAAAAAATGAATGAAAGCTAAATTATAACAAATTTTTTGTTCATAAATTCCAAATTAATTTGCGCAGGGCTACAAACATACAAAGCCTGTTGTGTTCCGCTGCGGATTTTGTTTACGTTTTTGAATTCGCCCATCAATTCAAAGAGGCCTATATTTTATTCTGACGGAATTCAGATGTTATTTATCAAATAGGCACGATTTCGATACCCGTGGCGCAACGATATTTTGATGTTTTCTAATAGATTTCGACGCACTGAATAAAAAATACTAAGTACATTTTTTTATATTGTAGTAAAACTTACCAAATGTACGCCCTCTGCAGTCCCTTTATAATAACTTAACATAAGAAAATAGTATTCTAGCAGCACCGGTCAACTGTCAACTGGTTAGAACTTTAAAAGGGCAATCCCCGTATTATATCGAATCTATTTCAAAACTTAAAAGGGTAATCCCCGCTTAGCAGAGTACAAAAAAGATGAAACCATACAAATCGAATGGAAGAGACTCATTCATAAAAGTGACTTGAAAAACAAGAGACGAACCGTCCCAAAAAAGATGGTGATTTTTAAAAATAAAAAACAGTAAATTTGTGTCGATATAACGTGCTTTTATAATCACTTATAAATAAAATAACAATCAGATGTGGGGTTACCATGAAAATTAGCGCCGTAGACGCAGGGGTGAAAACGTTGTTGTCTACATGTTGGCGATGCAGGAAATCGCTGCTCAATCTGATGTAAAAAAACACGAAATTATCAACTTCACTATTGAAGGATTACGCGACCGTACTGCGTATACATCTATCCTGTACACAGCGTTAACGCTGGACCAATTGAAGGAGCTTTTGGCAAAATACGGCAAATAAATTAGTGCTCAGCAAACCAGCCTGTAGTACAGCTGACACACCTAAGCCGACATCCTCAACAGTCCGGTGCTTCAATTGCTCAGACAATTGTCGGGCACTTTTCGTCGCAGTGTACCAAACCTAGACGACCGATAGGTGCTTGTTTCCGTTTTGGGAGTACCAAATACGCTAAATAATTGGCAACAGCCAAAGACAGCGGTGCATCTAGCCAGTGAAGAAGACGGCACCAAAGAGGAAAGGAACACAGAAATTAGTCAGCATAGATTGCAGCTGTTCTAAAATGTAAGTATTGCCTTTCGTGAAAGTTTTTTGAGTGAGCCCTACAGTCCTGATGCGAGACTAATTAGGAGTGCTATTCTCACCACATTTCAAGTTATAGCCCATCAAAGTGGGTGACCTCTTATTTGGAGGTGTAACCATTTTAAATGCTATAACTTTTAAACTATTATAGGTACAAAAATAGTTTTATACATTTTGCAAAAACAATTTAGTAGCACATACAAGTTTCAACCACGTTGGGTACAGCTGTGCAGCTTCAAAAAAGTTATGGCTCCTTAAACTCAAAATAATGAAAATTTGTTGTTCCATTTTTTCACTTAAAATGCATTTTTCTTTTTTTTTATGAAATTTTTATCCCTAAAAAATTTCCTTAACATTATGTTAAGCAACTTTTTTACGTACGATCAACAGAAGTTGTAGTAAAAGCCATTTTTGTCAGACAAAAATGGTCAAACAAAATTAAGTGAGAATAATAAACTAAAGTACCTATGAGCAATGCAGTTAACAGTTAATTGTCGAATAGGAAAAAAAAGCGTAACAAAGAATTATCACACATTTGCAAATGCGCCGTAATTTTGTTTCAACTGATTTACAATCGACATTTTGCTCTGTAAGGTAACAGCCGATCCCCACAAAATGTATTCAAAACGTGAATACGCTGAAATAGTGTTTGTATACGGGTTCTGCAATGGAAACGCTTCATTGGCATGATTGGAGTACCAACGGCGATACCCAAATCGTAGAACACCATGTAGTCGGATGTTTGCTGATGCGTATCAGCGCCTTGTTGATACTGGGCCAGCTGCACCAAATAAAAGGGAACGACATTCAGACGCAGCGGCGGCAGAAGTTGAGAGTGGGATTTTGCGTGCTGTGGAAGTTCAGCCTTCAGTCAGCGTCCGCAGACTAGCTGTGCAGTTGGAACTTCCCAGAACCAGGATTCATAGAACTCTACAGAGTAATAGATTACACCGGTACAGGATTTACTACCAGGAGATCGCAAAGAAGAGCGAAATTTTGCCAATGGCTACTGCACAAACAAGCAGAAAACGGGCACTTCCTCAATAACATTCTGTGGACTGATAAAGCGCAATTCACAAGAGATGGGGTAACAAACCACCATAATTTGCACCATTGGTCAAACTCCAATCCCCATTTAATACGCACAACATCCTTTCAAAGATAAGAATTTAATTATTGTGGATAACTTCTTCAAAATGTGTTGCTTATTTTAAAGGAGGTTTAGCGTAAATGTTTGGGCTGGATTAATAGGTAACACTTTAGTAGGCCCGCACGTTCTTCCACGAAGAGTTAATCCCCATTACTACCTGGAATTTCTTGGAGAACGATTGCCGGAGCTCCTTGAAGATGTTCCTCTTGTTCAGAGAAGGGCGATGTTCTTTCAACAAGATGGAGCACCTTGTCACAATAGCAGCGGAGTAACTTCGTTCCTCAACCATACGTTTAACGAACAGTGCATTGGTCGATTTGGTCCCAACCCTTAGCCACTCAGATCTCCTGATCTAAACGCATGGATTTCTTCTTCTGGGGTGCTATGAAAAAATTTGTGCCGTTTCAGAAGAGATGAGAAGAAGTTTGCTGCTCATTAATCTGCCATCCGAAATGCTAAAAGCGCCCGAAAGTGTATTCAAATGGAAGGACGGTACTTCGAACAATTGCTATAATCATTCCATAAACTGTTCTGTTTTGAGACTAATTCAGTAGGTACCTACACTTCTTTTTGACAATTTTTTGTCTGACAAAAAATGGCTTTTACTACAACTTCTGTTCAGGGCTGCCGAAGTGACTACTAAGGGAGTATTCGTACTTCCTTTTCATACACTGTACTCCCGTACTCCTCTCATCATGATTTTACTCCGTTTAAAATATTTAAAATTTTTTTTAACAGATACGTACTAATTTGAGTATGTTGTTTATTAAATCGTACTTTGTTAACCGTTCGATGTCAGAAAAGGTCTTAGACAAGGTGACGCAATATCATGCGCTCTCTTTAATATAATACTTGAACGAATTGTACGAAACTTACAAGCCAACACCGGAGGTACAATCTTTTACAAGTCTGTACAACTACTCGCTTACCCCGATGACATTGACATAGTCGGAAGAACTCAGGGGGCGTCAGTGGGGCATTTGCGAGTATTAAGGTCGAGGCATAGAAGATGGGTTTAGCGGTCAATGAAAGCAAAACAAAATATATGCTGTCTACAAAAAGAACACCCAACGTCGGCATATTGAACAAAATGCCACAGAAGACAGATATAATTTTAAGGTAGTAAAGGACTTTGTCTACCTAGATTCTATGTGAGCTCCGCAAATGACATCAGTGGGGAGATGAAACGAAGGCAATTGACCTGGGCTTTGTCAAAATCATATGAGAATGCCCTTGGTTATTTTGAGGGAAAGTTTTTCGAGCGGTCTTTGGTCCCGTCTGCATAGACGGTGAGTGGAGGAGAAAGTACAATGCCCAACTATACGGCCTATATAAGGACATCGACTTAGCCAGAAGAGTGCACATACAGCGACTAAGATGGCTGGGTCAAGTAGAGCGGATGAAGCCTAGCTTTTCAGCCAAGAAAGTTTCCGAATCCACACCTGATGGACAGCGCAGTATAGGACAACCTCGCAGTAGGTGGCGCAACCAAGTGGGGAGGGACCTCAACCAACTGGGCGTGCGCAACTGCAGACAGCTGGCTCATAACCAGGCTGGCTGGAGGGGTTTTTTGGTTGAGGCCCAGGTCCACCTCGGACTGTAGGGCCACCCAAGGATATCTCCATGCTCTTTTAATAAAGTCCATGTTTCAGCGCCGTAAAGAATTGGGATGATCAAGGTCTTATATAGAGTCTCCTCAGTTGTTCGAGATAGGGCTTTACTGTTGAATTGCCTTATAATCCCAAAAACACAGCGATTGGCAAGAGTTATTCTTTGATTGATTTCTGCGCTGATCTTATTTGTAGAATTTATAGCAGAGCCAAGGTAGACAAAGTCCCTTACTACCTCGAAGTTATAGCTGCCGACTGTGACGTTTTGTCCAATTCGTCGGTGTTGGTTTTCCCTTCTCGTTGACAGCATATACTTGGTTTTGCCCTCGTTTATCGCTAAACCCACTTTGGCCGCTTCCGCCTCAATGCTTACAAACCCACCGGTGACAGCCCGCTGAGTTCTTCCGATAATGTCTTTATCGTCGGCGTATGCAAGCAGTTGTACAGACTTGTAATAAATTGTGCCTCCGGTGTTGACTTGTGAGTTCCGCACAATCCGTTCAAGTACAATATTGAAGAAGTCACATGACAGCGCGTCACCTTGTCTAAAGCCTTTTTTGACATCGAAGGTCTCGGTGACGCCATTACCGACCTTGATGGAGCAGCGAGCGTTCTCCATCGTCAGCCTGCACAGACGGACAAGTTTGGCAGGGATGTCAAAACTAGACATGGCTCTATAAAGCTCTTCTCTATAGATGCTGTCATAGGCGGCTTTGAAATCGATAAAGAAGTGGTGAGTATCGATTTGGAATTCTTGGGTTTTCTCCAGGATCTGCCGAAGTGTGAAGATTTGATCGATGGAGGGCTTTCCCGGCCTTAACATAATTTTAAGGAAATTTTTTAGGGATAAAAATTTCATAAAAAATAAGTAAAAATTTTGAGAAAAATGCATTTTAAGTGAAAAAATGGAACAACAAATTTTCATTATTTTGAGTTTAAGTAGCCATAACTTTTTTTTTAGCTGCACAACTGTACCCAATGTGTTTGAAATTTGTATGCAATACTAAATTGTCTTTCCAAAATGTATAAAATTATTTTTGTACCTATAATAGTTTAAAAGTTATAGCGTTTAAAGTGGTACACCTCCAAATAAGAGGTCACCCACTTTATGGGCTATAACTTGAAATGTGGTGAGAATAGACCCCCTGCCATACAATTGTTTGTTTGACGGAACTTCAGGTATCTCCTCTTAAAGGATTATACTGCTTAACTCCATCATGTTGTATGCGGGGTTATAAACAATACGAAGAAGTGGAAAAATTGCTTCGTTTCTTCCTAAAGCGGATCTTCAAACTACCATCCACAACGCTACTATATGCTACATATTGAGACTGGTTTGCCGAACATGTTTTTAGACACACTCAAGCTGCATTTTGATTACGTCCTCAAGCTCCTTCAAGTGGATTCTTCAAGACTCATCCACAGGTTTGCTAAATTCTTGGTCACAAACCATCTTAATTTCATAAATGATTGGACACTACTGATTGAGTCCTACGGAGTTCCTCTGCGGCTGGTCGTGAATAATGCAACTGATCTACGTACACAGCTATATGAGCTGCTATCATCTATAGACGAAAAATCACGAGAAGAGTATATTAGTTTGGCAAGATCTTCGCAACAAAGGCAATATTACTCCAGACTGAATTTAAATTTGTGTGCACAAAATTACTTCAATGCGAATTATTCATTGGATATGATCTCAACTGTCTTTCGAGCTAGAGGTGAAATATTGCGCTTAAATTATGTTCCTCATAGGCCAGACCTGCCACTCTACTGCGAAATGTGCAATATGCGAGTTAGAGAAGACATTTTCCATTTCCTTGGCCAGTGTCCAATATTAAACGAACTTCTTAGGAGAAGAAGAAATATTAAGCATTTTAAATGGAGCCAAAGGTTGGAGCACACTTTTTAGATTTATTCAGCACTCATTAATATATCGAAGGAACATTTTAACAGAAAGTTTTTAATATTTTTATTTTTCTTTTTCTTAGTCTCTGCTTTAACGTAACAATAACACTTAATTATAATAATTGAAATTGAAACTATCTACATTACCTTGTATCTTTCTCATTTTCTGAACTTGATAAATTGTACTATTATTTTGCTGAAGTCAATCTGACCGACAGTTTCTATACCAGGTCACGAAAGACAATGTACCGTGTAATATGTATCCTGAATTTGCTAAATAAAGTCTTTTCTAATCTAATCTAATCTACTGCTTAACTGGGACACCCTGTATTGAATTGTATTGAACTGTCGTTGTATGGTACTGCTTTGCCGCAGAGTGTATTGCGTTGTATGGTACTGTATTATCGCTGAGTGCACTGCATTGCATAGTACTATATTGTTGCAGAGTGTATTGAACTGTCGCAGAGTGTATTGTGTTGTATGGTACTGTATTGTCGCAGAGTCTATTGCGTTTTATGGTATACTGTATTGTTGCAGAGTGTATAGTATGGTACTGTATTATCGCAGAATGTATAGTGTTGTATGGTATTGTATTATCGCAGGGTGTAGAGCATTTATATTATATTATATTATATTATATTTATATTTTATATCACAAGCGTTGTATCGTACCGTATTGTTGCATAGTGTAAGTCGTGTGTGGCATAAGCCAAAAACTACATCATGATCGGCACATAGTGAGTGATATCGAAAATTGCCAAGTAACCCAGCTTCCGTACAAGTGGGTTATTGAGTCGTGCCACATCCGTAAGTGGAAACAATTATCAACTAATTTAGCTCGCAATACAATTTCACACGCGAAGGTAATACGAGTAGATAGATGGTTATATTTTATATTTTTTTATTCTATTTTTATAAATACGTTTAACGTTAGTTAACGTTTTGTTAACTCATGGTCGAGGACGATCATATTGTCAGATGCCGAACTGTAGTAAAACTTACCAATTGTACGCCCTCTCTTTGGACAGCTTTCTTCTTCTTTTGCATGCTTGCCTATTAGACAGTGTCCTGTAATTACACCTATAATAGAGCCAATATGCAATCGATTGAGAGAGATTAATTTCTTAGAGCATTTTAGATCCAACTTGAGCCAAATCTTCTTGGCCGCTAGGCATGTTGTACCACTTGCCTACCTAAGATTTATTCTTTAGATTGCATCCAGCTTGAATTTAAATTTACAAGTAGCGATTGGTATATCTAGACTATCTTTGGAAGGATTGGTTCCTATTCTGGTGAGTTCATCAGCCTTACAATTCCCCGGAATATCCCTATGCCCCGGCACGCAACAAAGGTGCGTATTAAACTGCTCCGATAACTCCTTAAGAGACGAATGGCGGTCTAGGGCTACTACTGAATTTGTAGAAATCGATTCTAAGGATTTGATTGCAGCTTGGCTATCTCAAAAGATACGGATGTCCTTGGCGGATATCACTTTTTTCTTTAGACAAGTTAAGACCTCCTTAATCGCCATTATTTTCGCCTGGAACTCGCTACAATGATTTGATAGACGGAAGGAGAGCTTAAGATTAAGCAAAACAGCTCTACAAACTCCATTTTTAGCTTTTGAGCCGCCAGTATAGAAGTGGATCGACTCATCTTCTAAAAAAGCCTCTTTATTCCAGAGTGATCTGGAAGAGATGATGACAAGGAAGTTCTTGTCAAAATTTAGACGGGGGATGGTGTAGTTCGTGTTTTCGGGAGAGATTGTGAATTTAATCGGGTGATCTTGCCAGCCAGTGCAAATCGCCAAAACGAGACATTAGGCGACCCGGAAACGCATCTTTCAAAATGCCCATTGTCGCGCAAGCTGTGTATGCGGTTGCATCGTCCTGTTGGAACCACATGTCCTCCGGTCCCAATTCATTAATATAAAAACTCATTGATCATGGTTTTGTATCGCTTACCAGTCACAGTAACCGTGTTACCCAAGCCGACCTCGCCTCTCCGGCGAAAATGGCGCACTATGCAGTGATTTTGAGCGGATGTAATGGCTCAAAAACGTGGATTCTCAGTGCCTCAGAAACGCAAATTTTGTTTGTTTACGTATCCGTTCATATGGAAATGGGCCTCGTCGCTCACAATGAATTTCGACCAAAAATCATGAGTCACAAGTATTCCCCAATCTTGAGGAGAACAGCTTTCCTTGCCGCCATTTGCAAAAGTGATAGCATCTTCCGATAGGGTGATACATTTTGGGCCACCTTGTACGCTTTATGCACTCCAGGTGCTGAAAAGTTTCTATCATTATAAGGCAGATATCATTTACTTTAAGCCGATAAGTGATATCCTGGCTGTAATCCGCCAAATACGTCAATTTGAGTAATGTTTTCAATTCGCGAATGATATTGTAGCATCCACATAAAGCACTTTTCGCACTGTATTATCAATGAGCTCGGTGTGGTAACACCACTGTCAATGTCATCTGCCATCCGCCACAACTATCATGATGCACATCAGTTTGTTGAACATTCCACAATTCGCCCCTAGAGATATCTAGCGTCTTCGAATAGAGACTTCAAGTATTCTCGGAAATATTCTAGAGGTTCTTGTATTTGGAATAAATACACCAACCAACAGCAGTTGTTAGAAGTGAAAATAGCGATTACTGTGAGAGTTAATTATTTGAAAATGGGTGTTGAGAATAAAAGATATTTTGATCCAATATTGAGTTTACAAAGACAGTTTAAGTTGAGATTGATAGCGAATAAAGAGATTTGATAGCTTTGAAGTATAACGAAAGTGAATTTAATAGTTGCTCATAAATAAATAGTTTAAATACACAGAAGGCGGTTTTTTTTATTACGAACCCTAGCTAGAATATTACAATATGGTTGAGCCGCAATTCGTCGAATCTGACTATTATAGTTCCTATTATCTTCGAATTATACATTCTCATTCGCCTAAATCAGGCGAATAAAAACTTCCCGTGACTGTTTTGGTGAGCGGAAGCAAAGATAACGATTAAAAGCAACTCGTTACTTTGATCTGCCAAGTTCTAGTTAGCTAACCATAGTATCAAATGATTTGTCAAATACACAAATTTGGTGGCCAAGAAAAACTTTTTGACGGAGGCGGGTAAATACATTGTGGTAATAAAAGCGAAAGAAGACACATTAAGTTATTTCAAATATTGTTAAAAACGTGAGTGCGTACTGCATATGTACATGGTTTTGCTGGCAGTACTCACAAAAATTCGCTCAAAGTGACAACTAAGTTTTGCCATTCGGTACAGTGGGTGAGTTAAGTTAACTTTCATTGCATTATAATGTAGAGCTTGCTATTTCCTCAGGAACAGGTTTTCTGCCAATTTGTTTATTTTCGGCAAAAACTGTTCAGATAAATTCTGTCCCGTATATATACTGCTTGCAAATGCATTTTTTTTATCTATTCTAACACTGAATGTTTAAAGTCAGCGAATTTATTTCTGACAAAATCAATAGGCACGTTTGTAAGTGAAATAAATAACAATTTTTATTCCGAAAATTGGTTAAACAGTTTTGTATGTTGTATTTAAATATTCTTGTTCTTGTGCAGTACTTCATAATAAGAAGTAAATTGAAAATAAGCACCGGATTCTGAGAAGAATTGCGAATCTTCGAAAAACTGGCTACTCTTAACCTAACCCACATTTCCCTGCTATATGGTGCTGTTTTGAGTTAAACCATTTATGCTACAATAACTTACTAATCAGTGGGTGTCGTAGTGCAGTGGTTAGTATGTCGGACAACTGCGCGTGAGGTTCCATGTTAGAATCCTAAAAGCACCAGCAAGTTTTTTCACGGTCCCACCTCTCGCGAACGTTTGACAAACTTTGAAGAGTATTTGTTGTCACGAAAAGGCTTCTTAAAAAGAACAATATGTTCTCCAATGGCATCCTGCACAGACGGACAAGTTTGGCAGGGATGTCAAAACTAGACATGTCTCTTTATAGCTCTTCTCTATAGATACTGTCATAGGCAGCCTTGAAATCGATAATGAGATGATGAGTATCGATTTGGACTTTTTGATTTTTCTCCAGGATCTGTCGAAGTGTGAAAATTTGGTCGATGGTGGGCTTTCCTGGCCTGAAACCGCACTTATAAGGGCCAATCAGGCGTTCCCACAACATCGCAAAAATGATGTCGTATGCAATGTTGAGGAGACTGATGCCTCTTGAGAGGGCCTCCTTTCTTACGGATCGACATAACCACATAATTATTTGCACCATTCAGTGCAGTAAGGGTAAGCAACGTGAAAAAAAAAGGGTTTTTTTTTTTATTAATGGTGTTAAGTGGCAAAAACAACTACGAAAAAGAATAAACACAAAATTAAACAAACTCTTTGATTATATGAAGCCTGGCCATGGGGCCAGGAGTGGTAGGAGTGGGAGCTTATAATTCACATCTGCTTTAAGCAGATGAAATCATAAGGCCTAAGTATGCAACGAGCAAACACAAGTATGTAGGTATAGCAAATCATTTGAATGATTTCAGGCGATGTCTTGGGATATTTATCCTCCGAGATGTTTACCCTTTGCGCTTGTTCTCGCTGCTTCGACAGAAGCATGTAAATTTAGTAAAACATTCGAATGATTTCAGATGATGTCGCGAGATATTGTAAGAATCGATTGTATTCGGTTATCTCATTCGAATGCGCCCATCACTACCATTTACTGATGATCCAACCCACCACATCCGGGCGAAACACATGATTTGTGCAGTACATGTCACAATAAATTTTTCAGGAACCATAATTTTAAACATTTGATTAGTTCTTCATTTATAAAGTACTTCGTTTACTTTGCATTCAATTTACTTATTCCAGATATACATACATATATGATACCCTATGGAACACTTGTTTTTATCGCCACCAGGTTATGCAGGCTCCGTGTATTTCTATCAAATATAAGAACTCCAGAATATTTTCGAAAATGTTTCGGTGAATTGACGACTGGAAAACCTGCCCTGCAATACCTGGTGGCGATAAAAAGAAGAGACATAATACCAACAAAATTTGACAGCTACCAAATCTGTATGGATTTCAGCGAGAAAGAGTGGTAATAAGCGCAAAGTAAATTAAGTATTTTATGAATGAAAGAGTGATTTAATGTTTAAATATATGGTTCGATAGACAAATAAAAGTATTCCCTAATAAGAACATGTGTTATTTGCAAGATTCGAAGTGGAAAACACATGAAAATTGTGATTTCAAAATTGGATCGCACACTTCTTTGTAATTCCATTTCCTTTATAGGAGCACAGAAATACCAGCATTAATCCACATGAAATTTACTCCAGTCCCAAAAAATACCCACTAACAAACAATGAAATCGAAATTCCGCTTTGGCTGGGTATGAATTAAAAAAAAAACTACACAAGACGCACTCATTTCTTCACCAAATCCAGCAAGCGAAAACATCCAGCGCACACAACACGGAAATCCCGGAGAGAACAAGAACATAACGAAATCGAAACTCCATCCAACGAACTCGGGCTCACTCTTTGCATCTATGTATGCGTCACCACCGCCGCCAATACAGAAAAAGAAGACAATATCCAAAGCGCAGCGCATTCCAGCCTCGCGCCAAAGCGAGAGACAAGAAAAGGTGCGGCCATATTGATTAAGCGCAGAGTAGAGTTTTTGTCCACTCTTCTCCGTATACAGCATGGTCTAGAAAGAGACAACACATCATTTCAATTCCTCCTTATTCCCGTCCAGCATAGTAATGTGCGTGCGTTCCACCGTCGCCGTGTAGGCGAACCAAATGAGAAGTGACCAAATAATAGAATTCATTCCTCAGTATTGAATTCGACCAGGCCGACGACGATAAGTCCACGAAGAAGAGTTTTACACGGAAATAGTTCTCTCACTCCATAGATTTCAAAAGAAAAAGTAAAAAAAAAAAGAAAAAAAATTCCATAGCTTTTCCTTCATTCGTTTCTTTCACATATATATATATATATATATATGTATAGATAGTATATAATTTTCTGTGTCAAATAGTTTTTTCTGAATCTATAAGCTAAGAGCCGCCACAAGCTAATTCGCAGATTTTCTTTTCTTTGGATTACTCTTTCAAGGATTATAAAGCAACTTTTCCCGAGACAACACGATGTCTGAACGCGAGAATAATGTTTATAAGGCTAAATTGGCTGAACAAGCCGAGCGTTATGATGGTAAGTCTACAACAATTTTTTATTACATTCTTTTTCCTTTACATCTCCATTTTTTCCTCCATGGAATGATCTAGAAAGATATTCGTTTCGGTTTTTTTTTTTTTTTTGTCTTGCCCCCCGTATCTATCTATTATTGCATGGTTTTACCCACATTTTTCTTCTGGAGACTTTTTTCGAGAATCAGTCGTTTTTTTTTTCACCGTCTATATGTATAAAATTTTCGAATATCTGAAAAGGAAAAGGTGGTGTACGAAGAAAAAAAAAAGGTCAGCGCAGAGGTTGTGGTGGCAAATGGAGGAGAGAAAGAAGGAAAATTTCGCAAGCGGAGTTAAGAAATTTGCTTTTCTCATCTCTTTCCATTTACCGGCATTTTATTGGAGTTTGTTTTTCGAGTTCGAAATTGTTTTCGATTTTCGATATCGAAAAAAAGTTACGATTTTCTTCTCCAAAAATTGAGTTGCTATGCCGCCTTTTTAACTTTTTTTTTTTTCTTTTCGTTGCTAGTTTTTTTTTTTTTTTTTCGTTAACGAATAATGGGGGGAAACGATTTCAACGACTCGATGATGGAGAAAAGGAGTGAAAAAGTGTCAGACAGAGACAGACTGATTATGGAATATGGAAAAAAAAATCAATGAATGGATCAATAAAAAAAGGTCCGGAGCGAGAAAAAATGTGCGGAACGGTAGAAAGTAGATTCAATGAACTCGAGTAGTTGTAAAATAATTTTTGTTATCAAAAATGGGAATCCCCTTGTGATTAAAGAGTTTCTGATTTTCACGAAAAAATATAATTCCCAGCTATTCAGAGGGAATTTGGCGGTGGTAGTAGCGCGCTGGACATACACGCTATATCTACATCAATGAAATGAACAGTATTGCTGTCTTTTTCTATTTTGCGCCCTGCACACACGATGCTCTCCAAAATCACATGGTTTGTTCAGTGTATTTTCCAGGGATTTCTCCGAAATTCAGATTTTTTTTCAAATCTTCGTTACGTACTATGATTTAATTTATCGGATTCGTAACATGAAATAATAGTGCTTTCAGGATTAAGTATATCCTTTCCGCTTTGGTCGCATCCACCTCCACTTAATATTTTTTTACGGTGGAAAAAAATTGATTAAACTTGAAATGTCATCTCTTCTCGTTTCTACATAGCAGTGAGCGCAAGAGGGATAGCAACAAATGACGTAGTTTTTCCAAGGGAGAAGAAATGTAGCGTGTGTACACACATACAAAACTACTTGACGCTATACATTGTAACCATATACCTATTCCCATTCTCACATAATTCACTTTTTTTTTTGCTTTTCGCGTGCAATTTTCCATAGAATTTTCCTGTTAGTAATAAATTATTAATAAAATTTGTTTTGCTCTTCGGGAGTGGGAAAAATGAAAATTATGCAAGCGATAGGCGAGGCGAGGAGTAGAGTCGAACTCCTTTCATCGGTTTTTTTTTTTCTTTTTTTTATCCGGTTCGTGGTGTAAAGATTGTTGTCTCTATCTCTCTTGCTGGCCTTTTTCGCCGGTTGCGTCGTCGTCGGTCGTTTGATGTGTGCTATGGAGGAAAAATGAATCATCTATCCAACGACCGAACCACGACGAATCTATTGCTGCCGCCACCGAGTATATCCAACTTATTTTTGCCGTGATTCACACGAATTCCCATAAAATTGGCTTTTTTTTCGTTTTGCTTCCACTCACTTCCACACCGCTATTCTCCCCCTTTTTTTTTTCTTTATCTTTTTCGTTCGACGTATTTTTTCTTCTCAAGAGTATGTGTGTGATACTTTCAAAAAATGTTGCATTAATTATCTCCAAGATCCGCCGCCCTGCCCGCCGTCCTTGCATGAGAGATTTGGCTTTTGTCATGACCTCCAGCTCCATAGTATTCGTATGGAGAGAAGAGAACACCTTATAAAGTGAAGAAAAGCGAAGAAGAAGCAAATATTTGTAGTACGATGACGCTGGGTGGTGGATTTAGGGGGGTTGAGCTAACATAAGCGATGGGGTCTTTGGTCTAGACGCATGTGGGGGGTTTGATTGCAATTCTTTCTTTTTTCGTTCAGCAGTGGGACTTTGTTCTCGTATTTTTCGAAATACGCCTCGCCCATTTCGTCATCGCACACATAATTTTGTGGTTGACACAAAACACCTTAGTTACTCCACTTACTCACATTTCATTAAATAGATAGCTGGGTTGCAATGATTGTTACTAGGTACTTACATATACTACGCCATACTATACACCACCACCCTTTGAGAACCACTTATACAAATGTGTATCTCAAGCGAGAAGTGACTTAACAGTGCAAATATAGAAACTTTAATTTTGTTTCCTCTATTTTCAGGAAAAAAGTATGAATGTCGCTTTTAATTAGTCATTGTTATTTTATTGTCAAGGATACGGAAGTTTTATGATCGTATTACGGGTGTGGGTTTTGGGGGAAAATCGGGGGTTGAATGTGGGAAATATTTTTACGATTGACTTAATATGTATCAATTAACATTTTCATTCATGTTTTTATGCAGGTGCACGTAAAATTCGAGATTGGTTCCATTAAAAGGCTTAAGTATCAACTACAAATTGAGTTAAATTTTAGTGATTCACTATTGGTTGTGTGTGCAATTGTTACACTCTATTAAACCATTTTCACACCCTGATTCAGCTTGTCTTTTTTCGACAGTTATCGTTCAGAAGTGTTTCATAGAATTTCTAACCATTGAAATTGCTTTTTTTTTTCTTAAAAGTTGTGAAAAACGATTCAGATCATTTAATAGATTTCAAAATAATGTCGATGGTCTTACATTGTGTTTTGGTAACGAACATTTTTTTGGCAACAATGCTCACTCTTACATTGCTTATTGAAACTCAACTCCTGCTTTACCAATAATGTGTTTTTGAATTCGGATGTGAATACCGTGTCTGATAGTCTGTCACGCCCTTATATGGTTTTAACTTAAATTCTTCGCTATTCGCTATGTACTGTAGTCGTACAGCTTAGCGAATATGTACCAATATAACTTAAGTCCAACACTACGAAAAACCTTACTCAGTATATCAGCCTCCTTGTTTACAGCTGTAGATCTAGACAAATGTAATGAAGTTTGAGGAGCAGAAGAGCGCATTCATCTAAAAGACGACTATGAAAAGGAACACATTCATCCAGATTACCGTTGGCGTTTTAAGCTTTTCGACGATTGTTGTTTTATTCGTCAGTTGGACCACGAATCCATTTTCATAACTTTCAATGTGAAAGAGTTGTGATAGTATTATTTACGACAAAAAATTGCTTAGAAACCTTTAACTGCCATCAAGTCGTAGATGTGTATAAAACGACATTTGTCGAAAAGCGAATGCCCCCTTTAACTCAAAATATAGATAGGATATACAGTTTCCTTTATTTACTAGCTTTGTAAATGCTATTGAGATGAAAAATTTACATTTTTCTGGAATACTGTTTGTTTCAGTATTTCGTTCTATCAAAACTCTATACAACATTTTTTTTTTTAATAAACTTAAGTTTAACTCATTTTTTTGCCGATTTGGGGAGAAGTCTGTGCAAAAAAAATCTTTAAGTAAGTTAGATAATCCCTAATCATACATACTCGTACATATGTATGTACAAGTATATGGATATTAATGCATATGGTTGAATTTCTGAAATAACCACTTTACAACAAAAAATTATATTTTAAGAAAAAACGATTTTGAAACTTAAGTGGTTGTTCCCGGTCATACCGAAACTATTGCCTTCGTTTACGAGTTTAAAGTCGTTCTACCCCAAAAATGAATACACGTGGTTATGTTACTCCTTGCATGCTACAATATGGCACGGCTATCGCATTTTCGAAAAATCAGCTGTAAAAGTGGCCATTCATTGCAACTCTGCTTCACAGACAACCATTTCCAAGGATTTGACATATTAATCGACACAATCTTTCGCACTTTATAATTGTTTTCATAGCTTTGTAGCATAGAAACAATACCGTTTGACAATACATAAGGGTGGCGAAGAGGCGAACCCCACAGGCGGATCAGTAGAAATGCGGTGAAGTGGGAGGGTTGTGATCCCTCGTTTTCGGATCATAGCCTCGCTGATAAAAGGAAGAAGAAGAATACATAAGGGTGGCGAAGGTGCAGTGGTAACATCATCGATTGACCGGTAATGGTTCAAATCCTGATGTCAGCAAGTATTTATTTATTTCTCATGAAATATATAGTCAGTCCAATCAATTGCAAAAGCTTGTGTCAACACTATTGCGAAAGCAGTGGCTGGGAAAAAGTGTTCGCTCTATTGGGTGATTGATATGCTCATGATATCAGGTCGTCGGAAAAAATACTGTCAATCAGAAACAAAGCAGTTATCTGGACAACTACCACCATAGTTTTTCTAAAACTTAAAATGACTTTCAAACCACTACGCTAATCTTTCTGTCAATCCACTACATGCACACACACAAGTTATACATATCGACTTCCATCCCTTGGCTAAGGGATTTCTAAAGCACTAAGAAGCCTGATCGTTTTATTACCACATTTTTTTCAAAACCATTTCGATGCGACTAAGCATCCGGGTTTTCTGAAAGCATGGGTAAACTATTTATGGCCGGATATGCTTTGTGATTGGGTACGCCGTCAGTACAAGGTTGCAAGAGGTGCTTAATGTACATGGTGTGTGTTAATGGTGGGGGTCGAACCGATGTACTGTATAAAACTAAGGGCAGAAGGCACAAAGCAGAATGCGTTTATAACTACATTCGAAAGGTCGCAGCACAGCATTTAAGAAAGTGGGCCCAAGAGTCAAATATTAAGCAAAATTTATAAAATCGTTTTATTTACAAAAAAAAAAATGTTCTCATGATTACGCTCTTCTTTCTGTTCTATAAGGAAAAGCACAACGAATCCAGTAATTTCACTGTCTATCCTTTCCAACGCCCTTGTTGTAGTAGCTATGTAGCTGAGGTTGACGATCCTTGGTCGAGGTATTGTCCTCGAGTTGCTCCGGTACGTAGAACCGATCCTCGTGAGAGCTCATTGGTGCCTCTTTTCCTTTTTATACTCTTGGTGGCTGATAATTGCTGTTCCCCAAATACTCAAATTGATTCAAAATTACATTATAAATATTTATTGCACTTTTTACATAACAGAATGTGAATTCTCACTTACTAGGTAGTTCGGACTTAACCCATGGAATATGCATTTACTGAAACCTAAGATTCAAACGACTACATCAAAAAGTAACTTTTTGTCTGCTCAGACAGTTCGCCGTGGCGAACGCCACAGATAAAAATGCGGTGAAGCGGGAGGTTTATGATCGCTTGTTTTCGGATCATAACCTCGCCGAAATAGGAAGAAGAAGACAGTTCGCCGTGTCTCTTTGTGAAGCCAAAGTTTGTTCAAAAGGCTCGCTTTGAGTCCAGTCGTTTCTTCACCTGAGCTCTCCGTAGTTTCACAGTTCGTGACGAGAGTTTACTAAAACAAACAGTTTGAGTAGGCACAGTTAACAAAAAAATCATCACGTGACCGATAAAGCAATTGTGATTCCACTACAAATCGAATAAGAAGTTCGAAGATCCGTAGAAGCTTTCACGTCAAGGAAACCATCGTACAAAAGATAGAGCGCGACCGGCTCAGCTGGTATTTCCACGTTCAAAGAAGAGATCATTTGAACGCTGTTAAAAAGGTAATATCTATGCACGTTCCAAAGACATCGCGATGGAGGAAAGGCGGGCCTATAAACGTCTGGATCAGACAAATGCGACGACATCGACATTTCATTGGCCTCAGTAACCGAGTGATCCAAAATCGGGAGGCCTGCCGATATTTTCTGAGGTCAAATAGGCGAACCCCACAGGCGGATCAGTATAAATGCGGAGAAGTGGGAGGGTTGTGATCGCTTATTTTCGGATTATAACCTCGCTGAAAAAGGAAGAAGTGATTCCACTACAAATAGAGGCGCACTTCGTTGTTCCCACGTGAACAGCCACTATCCTTGCTCTTCTCCACATTTTCAACTAACGTCAGATTGCTCCACAATATTTGTATCCCAATTTCATCCGATTTCAATGTAGTTCAAAAAGACTTCAAGTTAGACTTAAAAACCAAATTTTGTCAAAGTCCGTTTGGTTGTTCTTAAGTGTTGGAAGGATAATCACATAATTTCTTTAAAATCTTCCCTATTTCTACGTCCACATCATTCAACTTCGATTATTTCTTTACAAAGTAAAGAAAAATCTCAATCCGTTATAATGTGTTTGAATTTCGGGGTTGGCAAAAGCGACTTTAAACATCCGGCTAAACTACTGCATATACAATTTTTTCAGTTGTATAACACATTTGAAGATTTTAAAGTTCACCGCGCTACATGAAGTCCGATTCGGATTTTTTTTAATCACAATTTGTTGCCTATTATTTTCAATATGGTCAAGTATTGTTCAATCCTTCTTGTGAGACGCGTTTTACCTGTTTTCATTGTTGTCTTTCTTTTTTTCGACGATTATCGTTTTATTGAAAGTGTTGCGCTTTTATATTTCAGAACTATAAAAGTTTCTTGTTTGACTTGCTATCTCTGACGCGTCGAAGGCGTTAGGGCAAACGATTCAAAAATCTAAAATGAGTATTTTCGCAGCAGTCTACGTTTAAATTTTTATTAATTTTTTTTTTTTTTACAAATTCTAGATCTCGATTACATTTTTGATGTAGTAGAATAGCGAAAATCGAATTTTCAATTCTCAGAAAAGATGACGAAATTATTAAATAACTGACTTCCATTTGTGTAGACTGCCTGATAATAAGGCTAGCAGCATGTCTGATAAGGGAGCAAACATTTCATAATCTTTTGAACTAACACTTACAGCTCAACTCAATTCCTGTTTTGTTCCCTTAAACTGACGTAGTACCCTTTCACGTATACGTATTGAAATGTATGTGTTTATTTCAAACATCGGTATAGGTATACCTATGTATGCATCATTATTTGTATCAGCAATTAAATCTGATAGCCAAGCAGCTTGTTTTGGTGCGAAAATTTGGCAATATCTATTTATATCCATGCTTCAATTCAATATTTGATCTAATTTTCTTAATTCAATCGTCACAAGAACAGAAAATGAACGAAATTATGATTGAAAGCGTTGTTTTTTCCATAGGAATTGTGATCGTTTTAACAAATTACGCATACGAGAGTTTCGAGAAATAACTAATTAAATCACTTTTGGGATGTATTTCCTGATGTCAAACGGAAGGTGTCACATTTTTGTAAGAGAAGTAAAGTGACACTGATCCCTATTCCCAGGCAGCCGCAAGATGCAACGACAAATAGTATTTTGTTTTATAGTTAATTCAAGTGGCTCGCAATTCCCGTTGTAGGGTTGAATATCTTATTCCCGATATACAAGAAATGAGGTGAAAATATTTCACTTTGACTATGGGAGTAAGAGTGATTATCACAAATGACAATGGTTACACGAAACTTATAAACGACCAGCATCACTCTCTATTGCCCTCAATAAAATTGAATATTGGGTCGTGCAAAGGCAGTTTTTACGTGATTTTCTAATCAGGTTCACACCTAACATTATCTCAGATGAATGCAGTATTTAATAAATTTTATGATTCCCCTGTTCTCACTTTAGCATGCATAAAATGTTAACAGCTACATTTTGTTCTTTAGTTTAAATATAATTGGAGTTTTCTTCTTTTTGTTGCCTTCTATAATTTGTGACTCGCATTTCATTGAGAAACAAAGAAAAATTACAAACAGTTATGCATCTTTTCGGAACTTTTTAATACAATGTTTGCTTTCATACGATTCAACGATGTTAAGATGATGGAAGAGATCTATTTTTACATTTAAACCCTTTGGGGAATTGAAATACTATTCGCACAAGTAGGGTGGATTTTTTTTTAGCAGCATTCTACATATATTGTCGCTTCATGATTCCGTAGCTACTAGGTAAGTTAGTTTGCGACATTGTAAAGTAACCCGTTTTCATCAAATTAGAGTGTTATGAATTTGATTGCCCGATTCTAATGTGTTTTCGTCAGGGGAGCCCTGAAATTTGCGTTTAGTAATGTATTCGAAACGTAATATTACCGCATGTAGTGTATGTGGAAAGTTCTTTACCTTTCGAATGATATGTTTCATCCCCCGCCTTTTATAATAAATACTAAAAAAAAACTTACGATAAATTTCGTATTCACATATTAATAGTAATGATGATTCATCCACAAACAAAACTCAAGTGTTATCTGTCTTAAATTATTCTCCAGTTTATGTCACCTATGGCTTTTCTGATAAACAATTGTCGTACAAGGCATATTTGGTTTCGCCCGTCGGTAGCTAAAGATAAGACGTTTCACTTGTGTAAATATTTAACGCACCTTGCGTTCTAAACATAGATGGATACAAACATAATAGCTAAGAGCAATAACAAACTAAGCGATTTTCGTTAAGTCAACGGCAATTCATTCAAACTAATCTTCATCGAAGCGACCATCGACTCAACAACATCGAGTGAGCTACGCTTTGGAATTGATATCTTCTTTAAGGGTAAGAAGTTCACAGAGACCCCTCAGTGAACAATGTTTACTGCCACTGAATTGAAATTATATTCAGCTTGAGGTCCCTTCCCTGTTCACCTGAGCCAGAGAAATTCATAAATGTGTAGTTGTAGTCCGCTGAGACTGCTGCGTGTTTCTCATGGAGATGCCGGAGCGCAAATGATACCGCCCTTAAATGGCAGTAAGCCAAAATTTAGATATAACTCGTTATTTGTAAACATTTATTCAAACTAAATGCATTCATCAACGATAACCGTAAATGCAATCCAACTGTAAGGGGGTAATTGTAAACGATATCGGGAATAGGGGTGAATGCCCAGTATCAATGCACATATATATGTATGTACACGTATATATATGTACATACTATGTAGGAACACATATTATATCAATGTGAATGTTTGCAGTGAAACACGAGGTCACCATAATCCTCATGCACGAGGATGGGGGGTGGTGTTATAACCACTCGTGTGGAGTAAGCTTAGCGGTTTGATTGCCGTTGAACCACGTGCCTCTAGCTAAATCTGTGCTGCTTTAAATAGTCGTTCAGAATCTGCATCAAAAAATGCGTAGAATATTAGTTTCGTGAACCAATATTCTGCAAACTAAAGTCGTTCAAAAATATGCCACATTGAATGGTATTATTTTCAATAAATGTGGCACCTGTTGTTTGTGAACCTATTTCGCAAATTGTGAAACTCCCACGCTGTCGTCATCATCATCACTCTGGGATACTGAATTGCTTTTATTTCACATTTCCGTCCGAATAATGTGTATTTTTAGCATTCTTGACGCCGCCATGGTCTTTTTGGGAATACATCTGATTAAGAAGGAAACACGTGCATTAATAAAAAAAAGTCGCATTGTCCACATGTTCTTCTTTTTCAAAGAGATAGAAAGAGAGGGACAGAGTATAAGAAAATCGATCAATATTCATTCCATGTACAATACCCACCCCCATTCCATGGAAAATAACCACCCCTAACGTTTGACTTGATGAATTAATGAAGTTATTTCTTTTCTTTACAGAAATGGTTGAAGCCATGAAAAAAGTCGCATCCATGGATGTTGAACTAACTGTCGAAGAGAGGAACCTTCTATCGGTCGCATATAAAAATGTGATTGGCGCTCGTCGTGCCTCCTGGCGGATAATCACCTCCATCGAACAGAAGGAGGAGAATAAGGGTGCCGAAGAAAAATTGGAAATGATCAAAACCTATCGGGGCCAAGTGGAGAAAGAATTGCGCGACATCTGTTCGGATATTTTGAATGTGCTGGAGAAACATCTCATTCCATGCGCCACCAGTGGCGAAAGCAAAGTGTTCTATTACAAAATGAAGGGTGATTACCATCGTTATTTGGCTGAATTTGCTACCGGTTCGGATCGTAAGGATGCCGCCGAGAATTCACTGATCGCCTACAAGGCAGCCAGCGATATCGCCATGAATGATCTTCCTCCAACACATCCAATCCGGTTGGGATTAGCTCTCAATTTCTCCGTAAGTTATACACAAAAGTAAACATTTATATCGAATGAAGGTTGCTTATTGATTTTCCTTTTTCTCTTTTATTGCATTTTTATAATGGTTTAGGTGTTCTACTATGAAATATTGAACTCGCCGGACCGTGCCTGCAGACTGGCGAAAGCAGCGTTTGATGATGCCATCGCTGAGCTGGATACACTTAGCGAAGAAAGCTACAAAGACTCAACGCTTATTATGCAGCTTTTAAGGGACAACCTAACACTATGGACGTCCGATATGCAGGCTGATGGTAAGATTGCTTATAAGTTTTTATTGTTCTTGAGAACAATTAAAGTTAAATGACTCAATGACATTTAACGTTGCATGTCCACAAAGTTTTATTTTATACGAGTATGTACATTTGACCTGAAGCATGCCCGCATCCCAGACGTTGACCTCAGGTTGATTAACATAAGTAGAAAAGCTATAAACACGAGAAGTGTATACGGCATTTAATTCACTCTTAAAACGTTTGAAGGACGAGAAAAGGTTCGCCAGGAACAAGGTCTCACTTGATGGAGTTTTAATGTGCTAGTAATAAAACAGAATCTCGAGATTACTAGATCAAACCTTCGCCAACTTAGTTGACAAAGTTATGAATCATAGCTTTATCTTCGGTGTCAATGTGTTTTACTTTTGCAGACTTACACCTAGGGTTTAAATACTATCTATAGTAGGCAGTAAAAAAAACTGAACGTGAAGTGAGAACGTGTTTAAGGGGGGACACAGCTTTATAAGGACATCAAATCATAGCGAGGTAGTCAGTAAATATTTTTCAAGTGTTGGAGCAGATAATTATTACTGGAGGACTAGAGCTGGGTTACAGGGTGCAATCCTAACTATTTGCGCCGTGCGTTGCCATGCATAAAGAACACATTTGGTATCCAGTTAATTGTTTCATCTTATGCATTGTATTTCACCAAAATGTTCCAAAGTAGCCATCGTCCTTCGAATAATATATGGTGCGTTTTGGTGAGAATTATGCAAAGCAAAGTGAAAGCTTCTCGACAAAACGATCCCAAGTCAATCTGGTTTAAAACTTTCTTTTTATTGTTTGAAGATTGGTGATTGAATTGAAATTTAATTAAAAAGTATGAAAATGTTGTGCTTAAATTTGTAAAATATTACTGAATCATTCAAGTTGAATGAAAAAGCTCTTCTCAGCACCATCTGAAAGTTGTAGCGCAAAATAAACATCCCAACTCAGTTTTGAAAAAAAGCTAAAGTGGTTCCAAGTCACTTTTTGTTGTTGTACTCACCAAAACGCACCAATAGGTATAGTCCAGTTTCATCTTCAATATGCGCGTTGTAACGTCGAAGGATTTGACATGTGTAGGTAGTTACGAGAAATAAAATAAGTGGTACTAATGAATTCGTTGGTCTTTTCCGTACGTAGCTCAAATTTTGTGCATTTTTTACGTTTTGCTCCCTAGTAGCAGCTTTAATTGGTTGTCCAAGGAGAGAAAAAAAAAACCCTTTTTGACTGAGCTGCTTCGACTAAAAGATCCTACTGAGCTTGGTTGTTATCAATTGAATTAAATGGAAATCTTAGCTATATTGCATTATATTTTGAGGTAATTTTGTTTGCATTTTACTGCTGACGCAGAAAAAACTTGAAATCCTTTAATCAAGGAAGACTAGGGTTCCAAACCATTCCGCACTATTTTGTCGCGGTTGTTGGAACTATGTACATAAAAGCAGCATCATATCGGCGTTCGATCTAAGAATCTAAGCAAAGGTAAAAATTTACCTTGGTGTATGATTTACCTCATTCTCTATTATATGCCTTATACATCCGGAATAATTCAATTTTCGTTACTGGTGCTGTATTTGGAACGTACATATTTATGTATGTATTATTCGCCACTGAGGATTTGAACCTCAGACATGTGTCTAAAATTCGAATAGTTGATACGATGCTAGACCAATTCAGCTAAGCCCAGTATTACCTAGTGGCGATGATGAAAGCAATAGGCGAACAGGCGAACCCCACAGGTGGATCAGTAGAAATGCGGTGAAGTGGGAGGGCTATGATCCCTTGTTTTCGGATCATAACATCACTGATAAAAGGAAGAAGAAGGAAGAAGAACATGATAAAAGCAATACTATTCGCTCAAATACACCCGTGTATGAAGGCATTCATAGTCTTACACAATAGCTTATAAAAAGTTCTATTATGGCACGAAACAAAATAGAAAATGGGCATGAGAGCTAAACCTTTTACGGCAATCCTCTTTGAAAATCTGTAGAAGCTTAGATTGCTTTGTTAATCAATGCTTGCGCGATATGTACATAACTATTCCGAAACAATTGCTTTGTTCAGTAAAAAAAAGTAAGATGTAACCGAACAGAACGATGTAATTGATAGAAAACTAGGAGAATATGTTAGAACAAAATAGTACAGTTATAAACAAACTAAGAGAATAAGTTAGTACAAAATAATACGTAAACGAATAGTCTGGCAAAACCAGGGTCACTAAACAAGGCCTATATATAATACACTGACGAATTTGGCCGGTATTACCGACATAGAGCTACTAACAAGCTAATATTAATATATAAATCATTCTAGTTCACATCAAGCGATGTTTTTTACTCCTTGTGTTATCTGTTAACATTCTATAAGCTACAGTTAAGTGTAGGGTAGTATTTCTTTTATATGCCGTCAAGACATCTTACACTCTATGTTATATTTAGCATAATCACGCGAGTATGTACACAAAATAAAAACAAACGATATGAATTTTCTTGAGATGCATATTTGAAATATGTATTTATTTATTATATTAGGATTAGAAGCTTTGATACTTGAATTGTGCCGTAGTTTGCGCGACATTGTTGCGTCGACGCCGCCTCGTAGAAGCCTCGACACCTTTTGCTTCGCGTGAAAGCTAGACTGTTTCCCACAACTGCCTGCATTAAAAATTGCTGTTATGTATTTCGAGGCATCGCTCCTCACAGTTCAAAGAACGCTTCCTTACAATTTCGCCAACGCTGTAAATAAGCTATAAAATAAGAAAAATCTATAGCAGCGAAAACTGTCGCTCAGCGTCATTGCTATGATATGTTCGTTGCGACCTTGTTGGTTACATAAGCGTGTAGGAAATGCTAAGACAACAACATAATTTGCAAAGTACCTGACTGACGCTGATGCAAGGAAGAAAGCAAAGTCTTAAGTAAGCTCATTATAGGAATTCTTGAGAGGATGTTCGAACTTGGCACGAGAGAGAGCGACTGCAGTTCACTACATCGGCCTTATATTTGTCGACAGTTATGTGATTTTTTGTCGTCGGCAACGTGTATTTGTGGTTTTCATTTATCAGATACCAACAGCTTGCCGTAGAAGCTACTAAAACGGTTCGCCGAGTTAAATCTATGGTGACAATAGCGTCTGCATATCTCAACCATTGATCAGACTTATAAAAGATAAGTTGATAGAAGGTGATAAGATTAAGTGTAAATGGGCGACAGAAAAGAAACTATTAGACGACGAAAGTACAAGCACTTCCCTAGATCAAATCGTTCCTCACATCATAATTAATATTTTACAAACTTTCCTTTTTTTTGTTTCAGGTGAGGGCGAACAAAAAGAACAAATCCAAGATGTTGAAGATCAGGATGTGTCGTAATTTATGTACCATTAAAATGTGTGAAAATGGCATAATAAATATAAAAGAAAATATATAATAATAATAAAATAAACATCAATAAAAAATAATAATAAAAACACACACAAAACAACAACTTTAATTTTAAGGAATCTAAAAAATATAAAAAATAATATACATATAAGAAATATAAATTATAAGTGTATTGTTTCGTCTTTGTATTAAAAAAAAAAAATCAGCAACAACACAGAGCAAGAAAAGCAACCCCACTCAACATTTCATACTATTTTTTTCTTTAGATCGATTTAATTATTATAAATAAAAGAAAAAAAAAACTTACATCAAGTCAATCAATGAAATTTGTTGGATCCTCTTTTTTTATATCCCCTCCCTCTTCTCCACACCACTCACTCACCAAAATTTATTACATTACAATTGTTTTTCTTAATTTTATTTACGATTATTATTAGTTCCAAAGTTGAAGAAGAAAAAAAAAACTAGTATTTCTCTTAATTCTTAAATATAAATAAAAAAAAATTTAACACCCAAAAAATGCTACTTAGTTTACACACACACTCACACACACCAACTTGTAACGTTGAATTTTCTTTATTATATTCCAATTAAATAAAAAAAAAAAGTAAATAAAATTAAAACTATTTTTTATATATATTTTTTTATTTTTTCTCGTTTTGTTTTTAATTTATAAGAAATTTTTACATTCTGCTTCAATTTTTTTTTTAGATAAAAAAGCAAAAAAGCGTAAATTACATTTTATTCAATAAAAAAAAAAAACATCGCATTGTTGTCATGCAAGGATACAATGAATTATTAATTATATTTATATATATAACTGAATATATATATATATTGTATTTAATTAGAAAGTATTTAAAAGAAAAAAAAAAAGAAAAAGAAAGCAAACAAAATAAACTTAATTCATACATTTCAATAAAAAAAAGTAAGAAAATTAAAAAAAAAAAGAATTAAATTAATGTCACACAGAAAGTAGTAGAACATTTTCTTTTTTTCTTTGCCGTCGCGACTATACTGCATTTATTAATTATTATTACAACAATTATATAAAATAAAAAAATGAAAAAAACAAAATAAACAACTAGAATTTACAAAAAATAGTGAAAAAAGCAAGCTATATATATATATATATGATTATAAATGAGAAAAAAAAGTACCGAACAAGTTTTTTTTTTAAGTAATATGTGGTAGTACGTACCAAAATTTAATCAATGAAAACAAAAAAAGAAGGATAACAATACATTTTTTCTATTAAACAAAAGAAAAACAAGTACACAAGCAACCACAAAAAAAGGCAGACATATGTATGTATGTACATACCTATATATGTATGTATACTTGAAAGTGTAGATGAGAGAACTCTGGAAAAAAAACAAGGAACCGATTTTTGAAATTGATAAATAAAAAGAAAGTAATAACACTACAAAGAAAAAAACAGAACATTTTTAACTGTAACCAGCATTGATAAAATATGTGTGCATAATTTTCTATGATTTTAAAAACAATTTTCTTTACTTAAATAAATGAGAAGGAAATACATAAAAAAACCAAAAAAGCGGAAAATATGCTTTGCTTTGAATTGGGCGGCGAATGAAGTGAGTGGCGGGAGGAGCTTATATATATTACGAGATGAAAGATCAAGCTTATAAACGTAGAGCGCAACAAAATATTTACCGGCATTGTTTATTTTTCCGAGTTGCTTTGTTTTGTCTCGATTTTTAATTGCAATCATTTCGCGTTAAAAGAATTGCACAGATTAACACCCCTATTATGGTTAGCGAATCGAACGTTCGACTCAAGTCGAACTGTCTGCGAATTGCTTCTGTCGTGGTATTGCTGTTAGCAAACATTTTCCTTCGAATAAAGAATAAGTGCTGACAAAGGAAAAACAATTAAATGTCATCTGTGAAATGTATAAAGCGACAGACGTAATTCGCCGAGAGATTCGACTTGAGTCGAACGTTCGATTAGCTAACCATAATAGTGGTGTAAAGGATCTTTTCCCAAGGTCAACTATCGATTAACAGTTGACATTTATCACACTTTACGGGCTCTGTTGGCATTTGCGAGTCGAACATGCTGGGTGAATTGGTATACTTGGCGAATTATTATAATTCTTTACTTAGAATTATTGTCCGCGAAATAGAAAGTAACGACTCGCAAGTGGCAATTGGGGCCCACTCGTACGCATTTGATGGTCTCAATCAAAACTTATGGATACTCGGAGGAAAATTATTAGAAGGGAAGGAGAGAAGGGAGGGGAAACAATGTGCGTCATTTTCCCATCATTACAAATTATAGGTTTCTGGAAGTACTGAGGGTGTGCATGTAATCGAATATAATCGTTTTCAGTGCAAAATAAAGAATAATCTTCGTCTGTGCGAACCGATAACAATAACGATGGTTCGCCACTTGTTTACACTCGTGTTTAGTACGTTTCACCGCGCCTGAAAACATGCTTTAAGGTACTAAGGTATGATGGTGAAGATGTCACATGGGTGGCTGAAATAAACGGGTGGCGGACCTGAGAAACCACTGCACCTAAAAATATACCACTTAAAAATATATCTCTTCTATCTTTTCTCTTCGTTTCCAACTTACGTCGCGCAATTTGATGTATGGATTGAAAAAGTCACACTAATGCCGCTGCATACACTTGCCGTGTTTTTTTTAAAACCTAGCCAGCAAGTCGTTCATTTAAACGATACAGAATAAAGTGGGCAATAAGATCGTTCTCCCCCTTTAAATCCCTAGGACTTGATGGGATTATACCGATCATGCTGCAAAAAACTGCACCAATCATTACCCCAATTCTCAAAAAGCTATTTGCCAGTAGTCTTAAACAATGTTACATACCAAGAACATGGAGGGAGGTAAAGGTGGTTTTTATACCCAAGGCGGGCAAGGCTAGTCACACCACCGCGAAGGACTTCAGACCAATAAGCCTTACCTCTTTCATCCCGAAAACTTTTGAAAGATTGCTCGACATCTACACACGTAGTAGAATACGCCCGGGGGACTTATCCCCAGCCCAACACGCATACACGAAGGGTAAATGTGTGGAAACTGCCCTACATCATGTTGTCGGCTCTATAGAAAAATCACTTAAGGATAAAGAGTTCACACTAGCTGCTTTTTTGGACATTGAAGGAGCCTTCAATAATGTAAATACCGAAGCGGTTAAAAGAACCCTAAGAAACCTAGACATCGACATCAGTCTAATTAACTGGATTGTTAGCATGCTCGAGGAACGGCATATAACCACCGAACTTAAGGGTTCAAAGCTAGAAGCATACGCCTCGAGGGGTACCCCTCAAGGCGGGGTAATCTCCCCACTGCTCTGGGTCATTGTTCTTAATGAGGTACTACAACAACTAAGGTACAGTGGGGTCAGAGCTACAGCGTACGCGGATGACGTCGTGCTGCTTGCAACAGGTAAACTCCTGCCTCCCCTTAGCGAACAACTTGACGGAGCCCTAAATACTCTTAGCATATGGGCCAGGGGCCTCACTCTGTATTGCTACTCGAAAGTCAAATTTTTGCGAAAGTGCTTTGCGATTCTAATCTTAGCCGGCACTCTGTAAGAAAACAGAATCGAATGGAAGTATTGCCAACTGGGGCTATGAAATGTGCGAATCTAGTTTCGAGTATCGAACGCTGAAATGTCACTTTGAAGCAAAATTTGTTCCAAAGAATTTTGTGTTTTATTTATATTTGAGAAAGAAAGTTAAATATATGTTATAGAAATGGAACTGGATGCTGTCGAATTGTAGTTCCATCAAGATAACATACAGGGAGAAAGAATAACGTAGGCGAATTAGAAATAGGTCGAAAATAATGGAGCTAAGTGATAAAAAGTAGAAGAAAAATATAGCAGTGGTTGGTTCAACCCGAAACTGAGAGTATTAGGTGGGAAATACACGATACAACCGTCGTACCGGCATCGGCATACTGTTGTATGCAGCACACACATACAATTTGCATACGACTTACGTACAACCAGACATTTTATTCAGCCATTTTACACAAACACACCATATAATTTCCATACAGTTTGTGTATGTTACAGCGGTTGTACAGTCAAGACCATGCAACCATACGATATCGGCACAACGGTCGGTTGTGTGAATACACACGACACAATTATCGAATACAACACCAAAGCTGTGAAACCGTTCGTAGAACAGTTGTATCGTGTATTTCCCACTTTACTCATTCTATCCACTGCTACCTTCAAGAGAAGTTAAGGTGGAGCATTTACATTTGATTTTTGGTGGACTGCCCTCATGTTCTAAAACACGTTTTAATCAAATAATTTCACAAAACTATTTTATGTATATCACTTTCATTGTATTTCAAGTTAAAAATAACATTAGATGCCATAAAATACTTACATTTTAAAAGAAACGCAATTGCTTATCTCAACATCCGCAAACCAAATAGCAATAGAACAAAATTATGCGAATTCGAGTTACTTTGACATTTCGTTTAGCAATACAGAGTGCCAGATTTGCGATAAGAAATTGACATTGAAGTTGGCAACAAAAGTTTGTTCGATTGTCATAAATTTGGATTTGCGATTCGAATTACAGAGTGCCAATTCTGCGAATTCGAATGATTTGACTTTAGAGTAGCAATACAGAGTGAGGGCCCAGGAGCTGCGGTCTAAAGGTTAATCCCCAAAAAACCGAACTCGTACTTTTTACGAACAAGAGGAAAATACGGAAGTTTAGTACACCTTCTGTTGATGGTATCCCACTCAGATTGTCCGATAGCGCAAAATACCTGGGCCTTGTACTTGACAAAAAGCTCAACTGGAGATTAAATATAGAGGAAAGAATTAAGAAAGCAACAATACCCTTTTACTCATGTAGTAGAATTTTTGGTAGAACCTGGGGACCCTCCCCCAAAATCATACTATGGATGTATACGGCTATAGTTAGACCCATACTGGCTTACGGCAATCTAATATGGTGACCAGCTGTCAACAAATCCACCAACTTAAAGGCAATCACCAAAGTTCAAAGACTAGCGTGCATTGGCATCACCAGTGCAATGAGGACAACCCCAACCGCAGGACTCGAGGCTATCCTCAACCTGCTGCCGCTAGACATCTTTATACGAACATCAGCAGCCATTAATGCTATGAGAATAAGTCAGTCAGCGAACTGGAAACCAAGCAGAACAGGTCACTCGATGATCCTACTCGATTACTTTGGCCTCATGCCCGTAACGGATTACATGACGCCATATTTAGACTTTACAAGGCCTTTCTCTACCGCCTACCCTAGCAGGGAAGATTGGAAAAGCGGTCGTATACCTAATGCCGAATCTATAGCCATCTACACAGATGGTTCAAAAATGAGCAATCAGGGGCCTCATTTTGTACTGCTTTCGGATTCGGATTGCCCTTCGGAAATGTAATCCGATTCTAAAATGAATTGGTATTTTGTATGGTTCTCGGATTGGGTGTACGTGCTTTCAACTCAAAATCAAATATTTCCGAAAGTTAGATGGTCAAAACATCTATTAAACGTCTTTTAAGTTACTTGGAAATTGAGTTTGTATACATTTGCTATAGAAACGCAATACAAAATAAGGCCCCAGGTATCTTCTCCGACCCTCTAGGTGTATCAAAATCCATACGACTTCCAGACCACAGCAGTGTTTTCCAAGCAGAGGTCTTAGCAGTGGCAACAGCCGCCCGTGAGTCTGTGATAAGGGCAATACCGCCAGAAGGTATCACCATCTTTATCGACAGCCAGGCAGCTATAAAAGCGATTACTGCCATAGAAATTAAATCGAAGCTTGTGAAGTGTTGTCGAGAAGAGCTCAGGGTTCTTGGAACACAGCACAAGGTATCGCTCTGTTGGGTCCCTGGACACGAGGGTATCCCAGGCAATGAGAAAGCCGACGAGCTGGTGAGAATCGGCTCAGCAGCCCCAACAGAACAAGTTGACCCCCTGTGTGTATCCCGCCTTGCACACTCAAGCTCGCTGCAGGGAATAAAGCCACTGAGGAGGCGAACACAGGATGGAACTCCATGGAAACTTGCGCCATCACTAGGAAGCTATGGCCATCTTTCGACACAGCAAAGACCGAGAGAATCATCCGTAAAGATAGGAAATCCCTTTCCACCCTCGTGGGCATTATCACGGGGCACAACACTCTGCGGTACCACTTGAAGAAACTACGCCTGACGGAGGAGGAACTCTGCAGAGGCTGTGGTGACGAGGAAGTTTTTGAGGACACAACCCACTTCCTGTGCCACTGCCCGAGTCTTCAACACTTCAGGAAAAAGTTCTTTGGTAAATTTTTCTTACAGGATCTCGAGGAAATCTCCGGCGTTTCAACGGAAAAGATGTTGAACTTCATCAAATCATCAGGGTGGTTTGTATGCAGAAATGAAGTAAGTGACTGAGTAGTTTTTAGTTTCATTGGGTAAGGGATTACTTTTTCCCCATGGGTACCACAATGGGTCAACGCTCACCTGAGTGTGGCAGAGAGCGTCGCTCCCCGCCAGCCCACATACCTAACCTAACCTAAACGATTTGCCAGCCAGTCGATTTTATGCGAACATATCTCTAGGAAATAAGCAACCTCACAGTGACAGCAACAACAAATAAATAGAAAACATTCGTTTTTGCGCCGCCTGAAATTAGGCATCACGAAATTCCCAGCCAATAACTTTTTGCCGGGGATAAAATCAAGAGTAGTAGCCAGCCGGTTGTTTATTTGTTTTATGTGTAAAATTTTACTTTACTAGCAACTACTGGCTGGCTAGGTTTCAAAAAAACACTGCTACTATTATTTTTTTATTATTCATTTTAACTGACATTGGTATTGCTTCTACACATGCACCGACTTGACATTGAAGTCGGAATGAATGTAGATTTTACACCACTATTATGGCTAGCGAATCGAGCGTTCGACTCAAGTCGAACCTCTCGGCGAATTACTTCTGTCGCTTTATACACTTCACAGATGACATTTAATTGTTTTTTCTTTTGTCAGCACTTATTCTTTATTCGAATGAAAATGTTTGCTAACAGCAATACCACGACAAAAGCAATTGGCTGATAGTTCGACTTGAGTCGAACGTTCGTTTCGCTAACCATAATAGGGGTGTTATTCAAACCAGGGGCCTCACTCTGTATTGCTACACGAAAGTCAAATTTTTGAGAAAGTGCTATGCGATTCTAATCTTAGCCGGCACTCTGTAAGAAAACAGAATCCAATGGAAGTATTGCCAACTGGGGCTATGAAATGTGGGAATCTAGCTTCCAGTATCGAACGCTGAAATGTCACTTTGAAGCAAATTTCGTTCCAAAGAATTTTGTGTTTTATTTATATTTGAGAAAGAAACTTAAATATATGAAATGTCAAAGTAACTCGAATTCGCATCATTCTGTTCTATTGGTACGCAAAATTCTTTGGAAATTGAGAGTGAGGCCACAGAGTGCCAGATTTGCGATAAGAAATTGACACTGAAGTTAGAAACAAAAGTTTGTTGGATTTTCGTAAATTTGGATTTGCGATTCGAATTACAGTGCCAATTTTGCGAATTCGAATGATTTGACTTTAGAAAAAGACCATATAACAACAAGATAGTGCACGCCATACAACAAAATGTTCGGAAATTTTTGTATGGGGGGTTGTATAACACGACCCCCAAGCTTTTGACAATATTTTCGCTCGCAAAAGTTCATTCGCTCTTAGAGCTTTAAGATAATTGTTGCTCTTTTTTTTTTCTTATTGAATGCCCTTTCGCAAAATAATAGAAGGAAAGGAAAAAAAAACGGCAGAAACTCGTTTTGTTATATTTTTTTTTGTTTTTGTATTTTCTTGTGTGTGGTATGTATGTATGTACATAGGTACATATCCATATATGCATTATCTTATGGGATTTAATATATATATATAAATAAATAAATCATGAATGAAAGTGTATCGCAAAATAAAGATCCACAAACCAGAACCAGGAAAAATAAACAAAATCGTGTGCTATACTCTGTCCAACATAAATTGGCAGTACAGGGAAGATAGGGATGTTTGTCTCTCATTCGCACTCTTTTGTTTTCCGTAAGGTGCTATTCTAACAAAAGCTCTTACAGGGTTTCCGTAGTAAGCATTTCAAATTAGCAAAAGTCTGGAAGAATATTATGTAGGGTTACCATCCATTTTTTTAGATTGACATTTTTATTTAATTTGTTTTATTTATAAAAAATAAAACAAATTTATCTTTTTCCACACCACCAGCAAGTAAGATAAAAGGCGCACAAAACTCAAAAAAAAAAAAAATAATACACATTTTAGAAATACAATTTACATAAAAACACTTAACTTCGCATTAGTATCACAATCCAAATTTAGAAAAATACAGTTAACATAAAAAAAACTGACTACGCGCTATGAAAACCTATGCAAATAAACTTTTTTCTTAAAGAAACAGCTTACAATTTTGTAACTGCATTTTAACGTATTTTCCACACATTAAAAGAAATGCAAAAGATCAGAACATGATCACCACGATAACACTTATCATTAAAAACTTTTTTCAAAGCTCTAAAACCAAAAGCTCCTCAACAGAAACCCAAGGAAAAAAAACTGAACGAGCTACCAAACGGACACTGGTAACTCTGAATGCACATAAATTTAATGGGGGTTGAATAGCAGCAGCCACAGGCCACAGCCAATCAGTGCACACTCAGATGTGTACTGAATAAGATGTTTCGAACTTATGTCTGATGGAATTGGAAATTTACTGGCGGGTAAACACTTTTTATGGGAGGTTTCTTTCAATTTAGTATGGTGCAAAAATATGGCACGCTACTGATTTTGAAAAAGCTTCCCCATAAGACGTGTACTGCCAATTTATGTTGGACAGACTACAGAGTATAGTTACATTTATTCATCCCTACTCCGGCTATCCATCACACATATATAGGTTGAAGTGGCTGCTGCGGCAACGGAAAAATTGTTCTATATGCTTTGGTTGGCGATATACACACAATCTGAAAAGAAATGGAAAAAGCTTTCTTCTCTCGGAATATGATCACCTCTTCTTCCCGACTGCCCGTGCTTGGGAGAGCTTTTTACTTTTCATTAATTTTAAGTGCCAGTTGCAATATCTTGGTATTATATGGTCTTGCTTTAGAGTAGCAATACAGAGTGAGGCCCAAGGGGGCTAACTATGCACTTCGCCGCGAAGCGCATTTTCATGCGAAATCGCATTTTGGTACTACGCAATTCGCTGGCGAACAATATCGCACTTCGCTCTACTACATTCGCGCAACTAACATATTTAAATGCGAACGCCATTCGATCGACTTCGAATGCGACAGATATTTTGATGGCGCAAGGCTTGGGGGTGGATTTTCAAGTGAAATGTAAATAAATGAAAAACAACGAAAAAGAGTGATTTCTGAAACTTTTATTGCATATAAGGCGTAAAAGCAAATACTTATTTAAGTAAGCACTTATGAAAACATTGTTCTAATTTATAGCTGCGGTGCGGCTGGGGTGGAGCTGCGGTGCAGTTGCGGTGCAGTTGCGGTGCCGCTGCGGTGGAGCTGCGGTGCGGCTGCGGTATAGCTGCGGTGCAGTTGCGGTGCAGTTGCGGTGCAGCTGCGGTGCGGTTGCGGTGGAGCTGCGGTATAGCTGCGGTGCAGTTGCGGTGCCGCTGCGGTGGAGCTGCGGTGCGGTTGCGGTGCCGCTGCAGTGCGGTTGCGGTGCCGCTGCGGTGCAGTTGCGGTGGAGCTGCGGTATAGCTGCGGTGCATTTGCGGTGCGGCTGCTGTGGAGCTGCGGTGGAGCTGCGGTATAGCTGCGGTGCATTTGCGGTGCCGCTGCGGTGCGGCTGCGGTGGAGCTGCGGTGCAGTTGCGGTGCCGCTGCGGTGGAGCTGCGGTGCCGCTGCGGTGGAGCTGCGGTGCCGCTGCGGTGGAGCTGCGGTGCAGTTGCGGTACAGCTGCGCTGGAGCTGCGGTGCGGCTGCGGTGGAGCTGCGGTATAGCTGCGGTGGAGCTGCGGTGCAGTTGCGGTGCGGCTGCGGTGGAGCTGCGGTGCAACTGCGGTGGAGCTGCGGTGCGGCTGCAGTGGAGCTGCGGTGCCGCTGCGGTGGAGCTGCGGTGCAACTGCGGGGGATCTGCGGTGGAGCTGCGGTGGAGCTGCGGTATAGCTGCGGTGCATTTGCGGTGCCGCTGCGGTGGAGCTGCGGTGCCGCTGCGGTGGAGCTGCGGTGCAGTTGCGGTACAGCTGCGCTGGAGCTGCGGTGCGGCTGCGGTGCGTCTGCGGTGCGGCTGCGGTGCAGTTGCGGTGCCGCTGCGGTATAGCTGCGGTGCAGTTGCGGTGCCGCTGCGGTGGAGCTTCGGTGCGGTTGCGGTGCAGTTGCGGTGCAGCTGCGGTGCGATTGCGGTGCGGCTGCGGTGCGGCTGCGGTGCAGCTGCGGTGGAGCAGCGGTGCGGCTGCTGTGCCGGTGCGGTGGAACTGCGGTGGAGCTGCGGTGTAGCTGCTGTGGAGCTGCGGTATAGCTGCGGTGCAGTTGCGGTGCCGCTGCGGTGCAGTTGCGGTGGAGCTGCGGTATAGCTGCGGTGCATTTGCGGTGCGGCTGCTGTGGAGCTGCGGTGGAGCTGCGGTATAGCTGCGGTGCATTTGCGGTGCCGCTGCGGTGCGGCTGCGGTGGAGCTGCGGTGCAGTTGCGGTGCCGCTGCGGTGGAGCTGCGGTGCCGCTGCGGTGGAGCTGCGGTGCCGCTGCGGTGGAGCTGCGGTGCAGTTGCGGTACAGCTGCGCTGGAGCTGCGGTGCGGCTGCGGTGGAGCTGCGGTATAGCTGCGGTGGAGCTGCGGTGCAGTTGCGGTGCGGCTGCGGTGGAGCTGCGGTGCAACTGCGGTGGAGCTGCGGTGCGGCTGCAGTGGAGCTGCGGTGCCGCTGCGGTGGAGCTGCGGTGCAACTGCGGGGGATCTGCGGTGGAGCTGCGGTGGAGCTGCGGTATAGCTGCGGTGCATTTGCGGTGCGGCTGCGGTGCATTTGCGGTGCGGCTGCGGTGGAGCTGCGGTGGAGCTGCGATGCAGTTGCGGTGCAGTTGCGGTGCCGCTGCGGTGCAGTTGCAGTGCCGCTGCGATAAATCTAATAGAAGGTACCCAAGATTCCTGCAACAATATTTTATTATTAGACCAAGAGCCCGCAGTATAGATTTGGCAGTGAAGGAGGTGGAGTACTACAATGTAATGCGTTAGTAATCGGTGGAAATAGTTCTTTACTTGTTAGAAATTTCAGGTGGCAACATGAATTATTAGACGTATGATTGGTAGTTTAAGTGAAGGTTGGATGTTTTTGTTAGGTTTGGATAATTTGGATGCGCCTTGCAAGGACTTGGCGATAGGTAAAGTATCTGGGGTTGGTATATTTATAAAGAACCGGTGTTCTATTGTGTTATTGATCAATTTCTAGTCTTTACGCACAAAAATAGTAAATTTATAAGTTATTTTCGATCGGGTACATTTCATGTTTTTTGTTACCTTAGTCACTTTGGACGCGGCTGGCAAGAACTTGGCCGCGCGCAAAACGTCTGGCGTTCATATTTATGTAATCTGGAAGAGTTGAACTATCTTTTGAGAAAAACAAAAAATTGGTTATGTTAGTTATGCAAAAATATATTTGCTTATTTTAACGTTGTCTGGCACTGCCTTCAACGCACCCTAAACGTCTTGGAACCGTATATTCATAATAATACAACTCTGTTCTATGGTTTATGTAAAAGTGGCATGGTTACCTTAATTATGCAAAATTGTGCATAATTCAAACACTTTGATGGCGTCTGGCGTGGCCTTAGCCGCATCCTAAACGTCTGGTATAAATGAATCTAAAGCAAGCAAATTCTGCTCTATTGTTTTCAATAAAAATTGAATGGTTATCTCCAATATTCCTTTTGGGCATATTTTGGCATTTTAAAAGTACTGCTATTTTCCTCAGCCGCCAGTAAGGACTGCCAGACTGCCTTATTTGATATCACACTAAAAAATACTACCAATGAATGTACATATTTTTTGGTTTTCCTTCACTGCCAAATCTATACTGCGGGCTCTTGGTCTAATATTTCCCCGATTCGCCGCAGTCATCAATTCACCCCTAGAGACACCTAGCATGTTCTAGAACTTCATGTCTTTTGTATATGTATGTAAATACACCGGCCACAATCACAGTTGTTACAGTTGTTAATAAGGTGAATACAGCGACTAAAAGAGAGACAAGGCGTTTATAAGGCCCTAAGTTAGAGTATAACGCTCACATCTGGTCAGGTGCACCAAAAACAATATTGCACTTCCTAGGTAGGACACAAAATCAAGCGATAAAACTTGTAGAAGACATGAATATTGCAAACAGCATTGTTTCGCCTGAACACCGCCGTAATGTCTCCTGCCTATCCCTGTTTTGTTGATATTGTAATATTCTTGCTGGGGTTCGTTTAAATAAAACTGTCTTGTGTATTCAACTGTTTATTTATTAGCAATTACCAACTTTGCTTTAACACAATATTCAAATCACTTTATCCTTCATTTATTTCAAATCAAACTGTCTACAAATTTCTTTCAATCACAATGTCGCTTATTTTCACCACTGGTCGAGTCTCTCTTTTAATCACTGTATACACTTTATTAACAACTGTGTCGACGGTGGTTGTGGTTGGTGTATTTATACAAAATGCAAGAACTTCTGGAACATGCTAGTTGTCGCTAGTGATGAATTGATGAATTGGTGAAATATGGTGGGACTATTTGCCGCTAGCAGGCTTGGCGAATAGATAGCGTTATTTACAGTTTGGAACACAGTGCTTAAGTCCGTGCTACACTGCCCCCTCCTAAACTTGTTCGTCCCGAACAAGACCATCTGGGTTATTGCCATGATAACGATGAAGACGATCCTGGTAAACAATTTTCATCTTTCCTCGGCATTACTGTAAACTGCCACAGCCCATTTACTGCAGCGAACGCAGTTTTCTCTCGGTCCTTTGGATCGATCTGTACCTGCCAGCAACCACTCTTTAAATCAAGGGTGGAAAACCATCGAGTTCCTGAGAGTGTGTCCAATGTGTCATCGATCCGTGGCAGAGGGTAGCTTTCCTTTTTGGTGACGTCATTAAGTCTCCCATAGTCCACGAAGAATCGAGTGCTGCCGTCTTTCTTCTTGACCAGTACAACAGGTGAGGCCCACGGACTCTTAGAACTTTCGATGAGCCTTTCCTTCTCCATCGTTGACACCATCTCTGCAACCTCCGTCTGCTTTGCCAATGTTAGCCATCTGGCAGGCTGGCGAATTGGTCTGGCATCTCCAGTGTCTATGCGATGTTGCACCAGATGTGTTCGGCCATACTCTTCATCCTGTGAGGCAAATATATCAACGTACTCACCGATTAGATTTTCTGCCATGGCTCGCTGGTCCCGATCCAGTTCGCAGTGTTTGAGGATCATGTCCCTTACTTTCGCCAACCTGGCTGATGGAACAGGCCCCGCAGATTCCTTTTTAGTTATTGTTGAGATTGAACATATCGGAGCACATTTACGAATAATCTCCCCTCATTTTAGTTTCACGCTCTAGTATTTTAAGTTCATGAGCCTTACTGGAACCAGGCTGTTCTTTGCCTCCACTAAAACTTTTCCCACGATGTAGTTTGGAGAATTCGTTTGTAAATCTGGCTCCAATAGATAGAATCGGTGGCTCCCAGGATCACCATCTAGTTTTGTCCAAATGATAGTATCGGAAGACGGTGGTAAGACTTCTTCCCCGCTAAGAATTGTCATTACATGTGCTGCATTCTCGTTCCCATGCACAATTGGAATCTGTACGTTCCGGTACCTCAGAACTTACATCCCGATGTCGATGATTACGTTATGTTCTTTCAGGAAGTCCACTCCGATTATGCATTTATCACATATGTCAGCCACCAGGAACGCATGGGAAAAGGCCAATCCTGCTAGCTGTAACGTGAGGCGAACTTCTCCATATACTTTCACCGATTCCCCTGCCGCAGTCCTAAGCCAGTAGCAGCTAGTGTTGGGCAGCCATGACCTCCGGACGAGATCTCTTCTTACTATGGTATCGATAGAAGAGCCACGCACTTGTTTTTGCCGATGAATGCTTCCACTGTTAGACTCTTGTTGCATCGTTTGGTTTTGGAGACCTGGATGGTGGTCTTGGGGGTGTCGATCCAATAGCCAACTTCTGCCCCGCGAAGCTGGCTCTAAGGCGTTCCCCGACTGCTGGTTTCGAGAAGCCTGACTAACAGGATGGATGTTATCCCTGTTGAATAGTTCTTCGTTCCGTCGCCTATTCGCACAATGTGGACAGTTTCCACGTCTGAGTGGATTTCTGCATTGCCGTTGTAGGTGTCCTATTTTGTTGCAGTTCCAGCAACGAATTTGTTCTCCGAGAGCGTTGTTTCGGTCTTTGATGTTCATCCTCTGGCAAGAGCATTCGGCGGCGGGTAGTTCCCTCACACGGTGGATTCCCTGACATGCCTGGTCTGCCGTCTCCATTGTCAGAGCAAACGCCAAAGCTTCGGCGAGCGTTTTCTTTCCAGCCATTCTTACAGCCATTTGCAATTTTGCATCGGCTATGGCATGGGTAAATGCTTCGGTTTCCATGTCGTTAAAGACCTCCTCACCGGCGTTTGGATAGGACAAATGTGCCAGCCGCTCGATATCTGCTTGTAATTGCTGGAGCGTCTCACCCTTCATCTGGACTCTTCTGCGCAACTGGACCCTATATACTTGCTGCATGTGGTTGTCCCCAAATCGCATCTCAATGGCTTTCATCAGACTGTCGTAGTTGCGTTGTTTGTCCTTGGTAATGGTTTGTAGTAGCTCTGCAGCTGATCCTCTAAGCGCAAGCGTGAGGGAAATGGACTTCTCTTCGTCCTCCCAGTTGTTCGTCATTGCCGCAGCTTCGAACTGCCTCTTAAATATCGGCCATGATGTCTGACCATCGAAGACGGGAGGCTGCATCTCTTTCTTTCTCGGGCAGTCGGTTGAATACTTCCGAACTTTCTGTTTCTTCACGTGTTCGAGTTCCTTTGCCAAATTCTCGAATCTTCCTTCAACAGCCTCGGTTTTTGTTTGAACATTCTCGAATCTTCCTTCAATGGCTCTTTCAAATGTCTCAATTTTGGCATGAACGGGGAAGTCGGATAATAGATCCATGAGATCTACGTGATCCCGTGTACTATTAGCACCTGATTTTCTGACACTAACTGCACTGCGGATTGCCACTTTTTTTTATAAATATATGTAACGGAGTGAGTCCGATTATGGCTTCAATGGCTGTGGTGGGACAAGTATGCATAGTATATACCTGTGATACCGAGGCAAGTTAGTCTTTGGAGTTTTGTGAGTTTATTAATGGTTGTGACCTTCCCCGTGCAGGGACGGGTTAAGAATATCACTGCAGCGCCCCCCAACAACTAGCGCTTGTCGTAAAATGCGACTAAGGGGACAAATCAGATCTAGGCAATATAACACCCAAGTGAGCCTAGCGACACACATACAACCTTAAAAACCCTCCCACAAGTGTGCATGCGAGTACGTGGGTTGACACGACTGGAGATCACCGGTGTCATAGAAGAAAGATCAAACAAACAATAATAAAACAGGAGCATGAACGTGTCAAACAACAAACACCATCGCACTATGGTAATATTGCAAAACTGTATCATTATGGCAATACTTGCAAAAGGAAAGGCACTACCACTGCTGCGCATGGTACTGATCCTGGACCAAGCAGAAATGCTCGGGTCAGAGCTATACGGATTCCAGGGGCTAGCAAAATAATGAAATAGTTTGGAAGAAATTTGAGGGTCGCGAGTTGGAACGTTGGAAGCATGACCGGTCGAAGTTGCGAGCTGGAAGAGATGATGAATAGAAGGCGGGTGGACATCTTGTGTGTCCAAGAGACGAAATGGAAAACACCGGGAATCGGGCGCGTTTCTTGGACGTTAGGACAAAAGATTACAAGATGTTCTACTACGGAACGGAAAAGGCTAGAAATGGAATCGATATCATCCTTGCGGCAGAGCTACTTGGTAACGTCTTGAGCATTTCGAAGTCCAGCGACCGTTTGATGTCTCTCAAACTAGTAATACAAGGAGAGGTGTGGAATATTGTCAGTGCATATGCTCCCCAAAATGGGTGCAATCAGAGAGATAAAGATGCATTTTGGGTAGATTTCCACAATCTCCTTAAGAACATCCTAAAGGAAGAGTTTCTGTTTGTTGGAGGAGATTTGAATGGACATGTCGGGAAGTCAAACGAAGACTATGAAGACTGCCATGGAGGACTAGGATATGACACCAGGAACCTTCCTGGTGAAGACATCTTAAGCATGTGCAAATCAAATGGTCTTATCGTGTTAAGTACCATGTTCATCAAACAAAGCCGACACCTGATCACTTACAACAGTGGTGGAGATGAAACTCAGATTGACTACCATTTGGTAGGCAGTTTCATGAAGCCTCAGGTAAAAGATTGCAAAGTGATCCTGGGAGAGGCAATCGCTCGCAACACCGTCTCCTGCTAACAGAAATTTTTATGAAAACACTGAAGAAAAGCAAACAAACGAGGGTCTCTGAGAAAATCAAGTGGTACAATCTGGACAAAGAAAAAGGCGAGGCTTTTGTTTTCGTAATGAAAAATTACCTCTCTCACACAATCAACGGAGCTGACGCTGAAGAGTGCAGAGCACAAAATATGTGGGATTCCCTACAGCGAACTTGCTTAAAGAATTCCAAATCACTGCTAGGAGCATCAAAAGGCCACCATCAACACGCCAAAGAAACATGGTGGTGCAGTGATGAAGCTAAGATGATGATAAATGAGAAGAAAGCGGCTTTCAAAGCTTGGTCCAAGTGCCCTTCTAATAATAGTGACGAAAAACCTCGCCTTGAAATGGAATACAGATGTTGCAAGAAAAAAGCGAAGAAGAAGTGCACCCTGCTTCAAGCAGAGAGTACGGAGGACATGTATCGGTAGCTGGAGAAAATATCTTCCCCGGTTGCTGATGCAAACCAGGCTATCCAGGACCTGCAAAGACACAATATGAACAAGAGCGTAACCATCTTCAAAATAGCCGCCCAAAGAAGGAGGAATTCTCAGGAGATTCGTTCTCCAAAGTTCATTAACAATGCTCATGACCAGCTTCTTGTGGATGACGACAAAATTCTGCAGGTGTGGCGGCAGTATTGTGAAGAACTTTCAAATGAACAGTTTCCCCGGCTATACTTTCCAAGAGCCACCCCTAACTGTGAAGAAATACCCGACATTACAGTCAAAGGAGTTAGTGAGGCGGTCAAATACTCCAAAAAACGAAAAGCGATTGGGCCAGACGAGATGCCCTCTGAGTTCTGGAAAAATATGGGAGACGTCGGGTTCAGATGGCTCAGAATTCTGATCCCCAAATTCGTGAGAGGTGATCCAATGCCGAATCAATGGAGGGAATGTTACCTTCTCCCTGTATACAAACGGAAGGGTGATACGCGAAACTGTGATAACTACCGTTCGATCAAGCTGATGTCACACACCATGAAGATCGTTGAGCGGGTATTAGGTGGCCGACTGCGAAAAATAATACGGCTATCTGATGATCAGTGCGGGCTTGTCTCGGGTAAATCAACCACAGATGCAATCCAAAGTATAAGGATCATAATGGATAAACATCGTGATTCTTAAAGGATTTGCATATTGTATTGGTTGACTTTGAAAAGGCATTCGACAGACAACCACGAGATCTGATATGGGTGGCGCTAAGACATCGAGGGGTTCCAGAAACCTACGTACAGATGATAATGCACATGTACGAAGGAGCAAAGACAAGAGTAAGATGCCCCGCTTGAGTAACCGAAGAGTACCCAATCAAAGTTGGGGTGCACCAGGGAAGCGTTTTAAGTCCTTTGCTCTTTACCATATTACAGTCCTTGATTATCTGCTTGAAGGTAAAGTGATGGACCCTAAGGTACATCAGTTATTCTTTGCTAACGATGGAGCCATCATAAGTGCGGATCCTACATCCCTGCAACGAGCACTTGATGTGTGGGTGGATGTTCTGGAGGGAAATGGGTATCGCATTAGTTCCAAAAAGACAGAGTACTTGTGCTGCCCGTTCTCTGATCCACTCAGGCCTATTCCAGACATTTATTTGAATAGAACAGTGCTTCCCAAGTGCGAAAAGTTCAAATATCTGGGATCTATGATTAATGGCAAAGCAACTTGTGATGACGACATTAATCATCGCGTAAGCGTAGGGTGGATGAAGTTGCGAGAAAATTCCGCTATCTTCTGTGACAGAAAAATGCCACCTAAGTTGAAAGGAAGGCCAGTTGTGCGTCCACCGCTCACATACGGTTCACAATGTTGGACGATGTACAAAACGTATGAGAGTTAATTAACGGCAGCTGATATGAAGATGCATGACAGCAGGAGTAACAAAGCTTGACCGAATAAGAAGTTCGAAGATCCGTGGAAGCTTTCACATCAAGGAAACCATCGTACAAAAAATAGAGCTCGACCGGCTCAGCTGGTATTGCCACGTTCAAAGAAGAGATCATTTGAACCCTGATAAAAAGGCAATATCAATGCACGTTCAAAAGACATCGCGATGTAGGAAAGACAGGCCTATAAACGCCTGGATCACACAAATTCATTGGCCTTATTAACCGAGCGATCCAAAATCGGCAGGCCTGCCGATATTTTCTGAGGTCAAATAGGCGAACCCCACAGGCGGATCAGTAGAAATGCGGTGAAGTGGGAGGGTTATGATCCCTTGTTTTCGGATCATAACCTCGCTGATAAAAGGAAGAAGAAGAAGACGAATAGTTGTGACCTCTTTGGTTTTCGCCCACCAGGCAACGGACGCAGGTGTCAGAATGGGTCTTACAACAGTGGTATATAACCAGAAAATGACTTTGGGGACAGGCCCCAGGTCTTGCCGTACATACGGCGACAGGCCCACAAGGCGGTAGTCGCCTTGGCAATTTTATGCTTAATATGGGAGTTCCAGTTAAGCTTCTTATCCAGGACAATTTTTAGATATTTGACCTCATCGGAAAAATTGATGATTGCGCCGTTTAGAGTCACTGAGCCAATATTCAGCGTTCTTCTTCTTGTAAATGGTACAACGACTGCCTTGCTGCAGTTAATCGATAGGCCCTCCCCATCACACTAGTCCGAGACTACAAGGAATGTATTTTGTATGAGTTGACACACATTGTCTTTATGTTTGCCTTTAATGATGATCACCAGATCATTTGCATAGCCTATGGTTGTGAAACCTGAACTATTAAGTGTATTCAATAAGTCATCCACCACGAGTGACCATAAGAAAGGTGAGAGGACGCCGCCTTGGGGGCAGCCTTTGGCCGCGGGGATCGTCACAGAGACCTCTCCAGACGAAGATGTTATTACGCGGCTATCGAGCATGTATCTGGTAGTAGGTTCGTCTATTTTTCTGCATCTCATAGCACTACTGATGGATTCATAACCAGTGTTATCAAAAGCACCTTCTATGTCAAGGTATGCACAAAGGGCAATTTCTTTGGATCGGTAGGCAGCTTTGATCTCTGTGACGAAATAGTGAAAGGCTCCTTCCGTAGATCGACCTTTCCTGAATGCGAATTGACTTGAGTGCAGAGGTATAGTCTTTTGAAGAATGCCTCTAATGTGTAAGTCTAGCAGTATTTCCATGGTTTTTAAGAAAAACGATGTCAAGCTGATTGGACGGTAGGATTTGGGTAGCTCGCTGGGTTTGTTACCTAGCTTAGGGATAAACACCATATTTACCTCCCGCCAAGTTAGTGGAATGTATCCCAGGTTGAAGCTTGTTCTAAATAGAGCCACCAAGGCAGGCAAGATGTAATCCAGACCTTTCTGGATAAGGGCTGGAAATATGCCATCACTGCCAGGTGTCTTAAAGGTTTAAAATGAACCTATTTAATTTTTTCTTGACTGAACAGATTTCCTGATAAGCTTTTGACTCTTCTGAAGGTGCCACATGTGGAGCCTTCAGGAGCCACAAGTACGTGTTCGCTTAGAATTGTTGAGTCAGGGAAGTGAACCTCGAGCAGAGTTTCCAGGGTTTCCCTTCGACTGGCGGTGTAGGAGCCGTCAGGTTTGATGAGCAATCCCATCCCATTGGAATGATCCTTTGAGAGAGCCTTTTGGAAAGGGGCTGCTACTGGAAGGGTTTCAATATTTTCGCAGTTCTTTCTCCATGCTGTTCTCTTGGATTTCCTCAACTCTATGTTGAATTTAGACAAAGCGGACCTATATTCGTACCAATTTTCATTGCGTTTTGTGGTGTTAAAAAGTTTTCTCACCCTTTTGCTAGAGACACTAGCTGGTCATTCCACCACGGTACGCTCCGTTTACCTGTATTGCCATTTTTTTTTTTTATTTAATATTTATTAAAATGTAAATAAATTACAGTTTTAACTTACAACTACAGCACTAGCTACCAGGGCTTTCGGCTATTTTATTTTGATAAATAAGAAGAGGGATTAGGGAACCAGAACGGGCCACCCCACCGCGCACTGAAACTCACCGGTCCATGTGGACCGGGGTTTTTCCTGGGTGGCAGGGTGGCCCACTCTGCCTCTCATATGCTATTTTCTAATTTGATAATAGTTAGTAATTTAAAAAGGTTTGTAATGTAATGTAATGTAATGAGATAGTATTTCACACAAATTACTATTACTGAACAGGTTATTTGATAAGGTTTTGATTTTTGGACAATCGAAGATTAAATGTCGGATTGATAGAATTTCGTTTTTTAGACAGATGTGGCAATTCGGTGGATTGTTTTTGCTTAGCAGATGACTGTGTGTAACATTGGTGTGCCCCAGGCGAAGTCGTATAAAACATTTAGTCATTCGGGTTGTTACATTTGTAGGGTAGACAGCGTAATCTCCGTGGGGGTTGATAGTGGTATAGTGGTGTATATACTGCTTCCAGTTATCACTTCTTTTTGCATTCCAGTACATTTTTAATTTCCTCGAGATGTCCTGTTTATTATTGGTGTAAAAAGTGATAAGGGGTTCTTTTGCAGCAAGTCTTGCTGCAGCGTCCGCTTCTTCGTTACCCTGGATGCCAACGTGTCCTGGTACCCAGACTAGTTTTATTTTACTGTTTTTTGCGATGAGGATGTCCCGTATATTTGCGATGATAGGTGTGTTGTTGTTGATATTTTGAATGGCTTTGATTGTTGATAAGCTGTCCGTACAGATGAGAGTTTTCTTATCGGATAATGTTTCTGTGGCACGAAGGATTGCTAAGGCTTCGGCTGATAGTATTGCTGAAAATTCTGGCAGTAGCCCTTTGGATATGATATCGCTTTCCACGTCAACAACAGCAAATGCTGTACCATTTTCACTTTTTGATCCGTCCGTGAAAACTAGATTCCAATTAAGGTGTTCGATTTCTTTGAACAGTTTTTTGAACACTTCCCCATTAGTTGAATCTTTCGGAAGAGTTGCGAGATCTGTGAAAAAAGATTATTGTTTTAGTAACCAGGGCGGGTGCGTTACTCTTTTGGTTTGGGTGGTTAGTGGAATGTTTAAATTTCTGGCGAATGTGATAGCGTTGGGGATAGCCGATGGAGATTTTGCAATTTTTTTCCGATTAAGAGTTTTCTTGACGTCTAGAGTTATGGGCGATTTGTATGATGCAGCAATCTTAGGGATCAAAAGTAAGGTGAGGTATTCGAATCTGCTTTCAATCGAGGGGAGACCCCCTTCTGTTAAAATATTTTTAATGGGGGTTGTCCTGAACACTTTTAGACTAATCCGGGCAGCTGCGTGGTATGATGGCTTGATAGCTTGCAACGATGATTTCGAACATTTCCCGTAGATTACCAGTCCGTAATCAATCTTCGACAGTATTATGGATTTTGTGACTCTAATAAGTGTGTTTACATGAGCAGAACTATTATTTGAAGCTAAATATTTTACAATATTCACTCTGGTAGATAGGCTTTTCTTAAGTGCTAGACAGTGTTCATTAAAATTAAAACTACGGTCAAAAATGATGCCAAGTATTTTTAAGGAGTTTACATTGCAAATATTAGTACTATTAAAATTAAGCGGAATATGCTTGGGGCAACTATTTTTTCTACAAACATGTAGAATACTACTTTTTTCGGCTGAGATTTTAGAGCCTGATAAGTTGCACCAGGCTTCAAGATCGGCCAGAATGTTTTCAAAGAATGTTAAGATCATTGTTATTTCTTTACATTTTGTGAAAATGAATAGATCGTCGGCATAAAGACAGTGTTTTATTGCTTCGTATTTTGAAAGGCGTTCATTAATGTTATTGAAGGCGATCGTAAATAGCGTAACTGAAAGGGGTGAACCCTGTGGAATCCCGTTTTTAAGGTTTTGAACGTTAGAGAAGGTGTCGTTCACCTTTATACGGAATTTTCTGTTAGTCAGAAAGGATTTAATGTATTTGAACATTTTAGGACCAATATTCCATTTCACAAGTTTGTTTAAAATGACATGGATACCGATGCGATCAAATGCTTTTTCAAAATCAATTGAAAGGATTGAGACATGATTCTTACTTGATAAAGCAGTAGTAACGTAGTCATCAATATGCAGCAGTGCATCGATTGTACTTCGACCATGCTTGAATGCGACTTGCCTAACGTCAATTAAGTTATTTTTTTCCAAATACCATGACAGCCTTTTTGACACGATTTTTTCTAGAATTTTTCCTGGGCAGGGGAGTAGAGATATTGGGCGATACCCGTTGACTTCGGTAGGTTGTTTGTTTGGCTTTGGTATGGGAATTACGGTGGCGATTTTCCATACTTGGGGAATGATTCCGGTACTTAGGATTTCGTTAAATAGAGAGAGTAGGCGGTGTTTGAGAATTGGTGGGCTATTTTTTAGCATATTATAGTCAAGTCTTCGAATCTAATCCCGAGGGACGACGCAGTAGAGGGAATCATCGCCGTAGGTGGCGCGCACAAGTTCAAGGGGACCTCGACCAACTTGGAGTGCGCAACTGGAGGCAATTAGCTAAAGACCGAGCTAAATGGAGAGGCTTGTTGGTTGAGGCCCAGGTTCACCCCGAACTGTAGCGCCACCTAAGTAAGTAAGTATAGTCAATCCTGTCGAACCCTGCAGTTTTGCCTTTTGTAGAACTGATACTGGCTTCTAGTTCCATCATATTAATAGGAAGCTCGATACTGTTGGCTGAGGTGTTGGTGTTGCAGGGTGAGTATTCCAAGTCAATTGCCATATGTTTTGCGGCGCAGAAACTTGGGTGAAAGTTTGCGTCTTCGGAGTATGACGACCATGTTTGAGCAAAGTGCTCAGCTATTTGGAATGGGCATGTTATTATTTGTGGACCGGATATGATGGTTTTGATGGAGTGTGTGGTATAGCATCCGGTAAGTGTTTTTATGTCTGCCCAAATTGTTTGTGAGGGATGTACTTAGTCTGCGGGATGGAGATGTTTGCTGCGAATCGAATAGATTTGGAAATAACAGCTGTCTCCTTGTTAATATTCAGGGATTGAGGTCTTGAGGATAAGAAGTCTGAAATCTTAGCTTGGAATAGTCTCCAGTTGGCTCGGTCGGATAGAAATTTTGGAGGAAGTTTATTGGATTTGGAGTTAATGCCCACCGAGATATTGATAACTATCGGGTAGTGGTCACTACCATGTAGGTCTGGTAGGGCTTCCCAGCTGGTGTTTGGGGAAAACTGTGCGGAGATTAGCGATAGGTCAATATGTGTGAATGTTTTGTGTGTTGAAAAATGAGTCGGGCTGCCATCATTTAAAATGGTTAGGTTCGAGTAGGTTAAGAAATGTTCTAAAGCTTTCCCCCTGGTATTTAAAGATTGTGAACCCCAAAGGGGGCTCCAAGAGTTGAAGTCACCAACCATTAAAATGGGAGAGTTGAAATTGCGGACAATATTGTCTAATTCGGATGAGCAAAAAGTTTGAGACGGAGGAATATACACGGAGATTATAGTTATTCTTGTTTTCAGTTCTATTTCTACTGCTACTGCTGATATTTGTGAGTTAATTTGTATGAATTTGTGCGGTATGGACCTGTGAACCAACAGTCCAGTACCTTGCTTTGAGGTTGTGTTTGAATCAAAGTTGTGAAAGCATGCTGCGTATTCTTTAGGTGTGTTTGGAGTAGAAGTTTTTATTATATGTGTTTCTTGCAATGCTATAATCGACGGTTTGAGTTCGCGTATAAGCAATTGCAGTTCGTGAAGGTTGTTGAAATATCCATTTAAGTTCCATTGTAGAACTTTCAGGGTCTTATTGGATTGTTTCGGGTTGAGTGCATTATAATCTGCGTTATGTTGGGAGGTGTTTTTGTTGGCGGAATTTCGATGGCAAAAGTTTTGGCTCTGCGGTTCGGGTGTTGAGGCATCCAGGCACCCTAGAGGGCCTGGATGATTCAATCCCCGAACTGCAGAGCCTTGGTTTTGGGGACAGAAGTTATTATTATATGTTGTCATCCACCAAGTCGGTGGGCTTTATGAAATAATCATTATTTCTTAGGAGTGATTGAGTCACAGTGGATATGGGAGATTGAGATAGAGATGGGGTATTGTTGGTGTCTATGGTTGGAGGAGTTAATGTTTGTTGTATGTGTGTCTGAGAAAATGGATTTAAGATAGAAGTAAGGTGTGAATTAGGGGCAATATTTGTGGGAGAATTTGTGTTTGGGTTGGTGGATTGTGTTTCGCTCAAGGAGATATAGGTTTGTAATTCTGTGTTTGGGCTGCTTGAAGTTTTGCCTGTAGTTATTGAATTGGAGGTTGTGGAAATGGATTTTTCGACTACTTTTGTTTCGTTAGAGGTTGTGGTGTTGGAAGATTGAGTGATGATTGTGGGTTTATTATGAGGAATGTGAGGATTTGTTTTTTCGTTTGGAGGTACAGTTATTTGTTCTGCGTTATTTGTTTTTTGCGTGAGTGGTGATACTGGTTTGGAGGAAGTGTTGTTGTTGTGAGGTGTTTGTTTGAGCTTTGCGGAATATAGATCAGTAGTAGGGATTGTTTGGACTGGGTTGCGTTCTTTGTAAATTCGCCTTGCTTCGGCTAAGGAAAGTTTATTTTTTGTTTTTATTTCTAAAATTTCCTTCCTCTGAATATATCTGGGGCATGTCCTGGAGGAGGCAGGGTGAGGACCTTGACAGTTGGCACAGAGAGTGCGGATGCAATCAGAGTCCATGTGTGGTGGGAGGTTGCAGGTTACGCACGTGGCTGACCGCTTACACCATTTGGTTGTGAGGCCAAGAAGTTGGCACTGTCGACAGCGCATGGGGTTTGAAATATATTCTGACACTTTGGTTTTGTACCAGCCTACTTCTATGGCGTTAGGGATCTGAAACATGTCGAACGAAAATAACATGAGTCCTGTTGGTTTTCTTATTCCATCGTACAGTTTTGTGAATTTGTAGACATCGGTGACATTTTGAGACTTCATTTCGGAAATGATTTCTGCCTCCGGGACATTGATAAGGAAGGGGGCATACGCAACTCCTTTCGTGAGGTTGAGGTTAGGATGAAGTTTAATTGTCACTGGGTACATGGTGCTAAGGTTTTTGGAACGAATGAACTTATCAGCAATATGTTGGTCTTTCGCTAGGATTAGGATTGAGCCGTCTCTTAGTTGTGAGATTTTTTCTTATTCCGTGCTAATTGAGTCGATGGCTTTTTTTTAACAGAAAGACGCTAATGGAGGTTAGAGGCTTGTCCTCACTGTTGGACGAAATCAGCACAAATCGTGGGTTTTTGGAGTTTATTTTTCTTGGAAGCTCTGGGTAATCCATGAATATATGGGATGATGTTTTGGGTCTCTTTTTTGGTTGAACAGGGGGGTCGGGAGGGTCAGAAAGCGAACACTCCTCTAGATCCCCGAACCTGTTACCAGGTAGGGGCCCTGGCCTTGAATGAAAAAAAAAGTAGAAACGTTGGGGAAAGTAAGAGAAAATATCGGAAACTAAGAAGAACTGTTCACCACGATGTGTACGGTTTGAAGGTTAGCCGGCGACTGTGTATTGCCATTTTTCGGGACACAGCTACTCCTGAAGGAAGTAATTAGGAAGTCATTAAGTTGCCAGACTGCCACATCAACACCACATTTAGATCTTAAAGATGTGAGCAGCATGTCATCTTTGACGGCGAGATTTTCGCGAAAAAGTGCCCAATTAGTTCGTTTCGGTACGTAATGCGTTTGATTATTATGTTCAACCCCACCCGAGATGTTAAATCTGATGTGCTGATGATCAGATAGTGAAGGTTCATTTGACACATGCCAATTGACAACAGAATTGGAAATAAAAGGGCTCGAGATAGTGAGATCAAGTAGCTCTTCTCGAATGGAATTTATAAAAGTTGGTTTGTTACCTTCAAGGTTTGATAAGACTCTTAGCCGCCAAAGAGTAAAGACGTGTTTTATTATTATGGCTTGTTGCAAAGTCTGTAAAGTTAAAATAGTAAGAGACTCTTGCAAAATACGTTGCAGTGACTGCAATTGTCTTCTGCATACAGATTGTGCCAAGGTAAATACCAAAGATGCAGAGTACATACATAGCTAACAACAAGAAACCATGGAGTTGTCACATCTGCATCCAGAAGAAACTTACCAATTCGCGCAGATTGTCGATTTCATCTTGCAGTAGAAGCGAATCGAGTAAAAACAAAATTACTCTTGATGGGGATCCATCGGCAAGTAATCCAACTACAACTGACATTTGCATCTACAGTCCAATCCACCCAAACAATACAAGAGCAACTCGCATTATTGGAGAAGTCAACCCAGATGCTGACCGAAGTTAAAAAAGAGAACGAACGGCTGAAGTTAGAGCTGAGCGAAACCAAAGAGAGACTTCATAACTCCGAAATGATGATACACAAAAATTTCATTGAGTTCCGTGATGTCCCGCTTATTGGGAACGAAAATGTGCATGAAACAATGGTTAAAATCATCAACCACGGTGCTGGTGTCACGTTAACTGACGATGATGTGGATATGTGCTACAGGAAGAAGAGTAAAGGGAAATCAACTGGCGCTGTTGTTGTTCAACTGCGCAGCAAAGGAATGAAAGAGCGCATCATGACTGCAGTATATGCGAAGAAAACTCCCATTGGTGCAAGTAAAATATTCCCTTCAACTAATGGTTACATCTACATCAACGACTGGCTGTCAACAAAAGGAAAAATTCTCTTAAACGAGGCGAAGAAGGCCAAGAAGAAATACAATTACCAATTTCTCTGGGTTCGATATGGAAAGATTATGATGAGACGTGCTGCCGGTATGAAGATCAAATTTATTAAGAGCATTAATGATCTTAATCACTTTGATTAAGACATTGTAATTATTTATTTTTTTTCTAAGCGTTATTTATGTTCCATTCAAATGAACTATTTGATCTTAGTACTAGCAGCGACAGTAATGCAACTTTTATAGGCTCCAGTTTTTGTTCAAATTATAATGATTTAACGATTTTTCACCTAAACATACCTAAGAAGTTTAAGAAAAAACTTTGATAATCTATGTTCCTATTTGCAAAATTGATTTCTTGAATTGCCACAAAGAATAGTATTGTCAGAAATCTGGGTATTTAACCATGAGTTTTGTCATTATTCTATACCGGGTTATACTCCTTATCCAGAATGTAAGAATACTCGTCGGGTGGAATTGTCGTGTTTGTTAAAAATTCTCTTGAAGTCGCGGATGCTTATGCACCTAATCTGAAGAGTGCCAATTGTCTGATATTAAAAATATTATTACTATTTATTATTACTTATTAAGTGTACAATGAATGTACAAAATAATGTACAATTACAGTGCTAGCTACCAGGGCTTTAGGCTGGGACTTAAGAAAAAATAGGCTTAATACAAAAGTTCAGATAACCCTGACGCGGGGGAAGACCGAGTGAGCACAGACAAAATCGGACATGCCTTGTCTATACCCACTCGATCGCCCCCCGCATCAATGTATTCTTAATTAAGGTTAGATGCTGTTAGTTAAGTTGGTAATTGATAGAATTTTATATACATTTTTTATATTTTGTTCTGAAGGAACTGACAACAGGGATAAGAAATTTTTATGAAACAGATTTTTACACAGTGAATCAATTTTTTGACATTCTAATGTTAAATGTTTTATGGAAATACTAATATCAGATTGGCATAGGTGGCAGTTGGGAGGATTTTCCTTGGTAAGTAGGTGACTGTGTGTTAATTGTGTGTGACCGATTCGAAGTCTCAGGAAACATTCGTTCATTTTGTGCGTCGTGCTCGTTGGGTAAATGGCTGGGTCTGCTTTTGGATTGAGAGCGGAGTAGTGGTGCGTGTAATGGGTCCATTCCTGTTTTCTTCTCAGTTCCCAGTGGGAGCTGGTCAACTTAATATAGTCGGTTTTAGTGGGGGGGTAAAAGGTGGAGTCCGTTCCCAAGGAAGTGGATCTGGCGGCGTTGTCTGCTTGGTCGTTTCCCTTTATTCCGGAGTGGCCTGGCACCCAAATTAACTTGAGTTTTGGGTGTTGTCTACTGATATTGTCGCGGATTTTGTTTATAAAAGTGGATCGGTGTCTTATGTTCCGTATAGCGTTTAAAGTGCTGAGCAGATAACCGTTTTCCTATTTGACGTTATCGCTAGTTCTGTGGCCTTAAGAATCGCTAGAGCTTCGGTGGAGAATATCGAGAAGTAGCCCGGAATCTTTTCAGCATATATAATGTGACCTCGGTTGTTAACTATGGCATAGCCAGTACCCCCGTCACTTTTGGAGCCGTCTGTGTACAATATATCCCAAGTTGTGTTGAACGGGCTGATTTTTTCATTAAAAAGTTGGAGATATGTTTCTTTTGGAGTAGCGTCCTTCTTTAACTTAGAGAGCATAGTGTCTACTGCGTTTTGTGGTAGCGTCCAAGGAGGATGTATTTCAGTAGGCAGAGGTTTAACGGTTGGGTTAAGTCCTAAGCTTTTTGCAAAATCGAGTGCTCTGTGCAACGTAGAGGGCAGTTTTAGGGTTTTACTTCGTTTCAGAATTTTTTTTGCATCGCTTGTTATTGGCGAGCTATACGACTCGTAAATTTTAGGAACGAGCCGGGACGTAAGGGCTTCTCTTCGATCTTCGATGGTAATGGCGCCGGCTTCAACCAAAATATTTTTGATTGGAGATGTTCTGAATGCTCGTAGACTGGACCTGAGAGCTGCGTGATACGTTGAGTTTAGTAGTTGTAGGGTTGATTTTGCCGCCTTTCCGTAAATAACCAGACCATAGTCAATTTTAGATAATAGGATTGTTTTGGATACTTTAATAAGAGAATTAATATGTACAGCACTATGACTAGAAGATAAATACTAAACTACGTTAAGTCTGGTAGCTAGCTTTTTTCTCAAATCTAGGCAATGTTCCTTAAAGTTAAGCTTTTTATCAAAAATGATTCCTAATATACGTAAGTTATTAACAGTCGGTATTAGTACATTGTTAATATCTAAAACAAAGCTAGAACAACGAGTTTTTTTTACATATATGAAGATGCTTGCTTTTGCTCATGAATATAACGGCACCAGATTGGATACACCAGTTGGTAAGGCACTCAAGAATATCTTTAAAGATGTCTTTTATGCGATTGATGTCGTTACACCTGGAAAGTATATACAAGTCATCAGCATAGATAGTGTGTTCGATATTTTTGAACTGTAAGATGATTGAGCTAATTTCGTCATATGCAATTATGAACAACAACACAGATAGGGGAGAGCCCTGGGGAATGCCGTTGTCCAAGCTGTGTATTTTTGAGTAAACATTGTTGATTTTTGTCCTAAATTTTCTTTTCAGTAGAAATGACTTGATGAAGGAGAGCATATTTTGCCCAACCTTCCATTTTCTTAGGTTATTTAAGACAATATGGATTCCAATGCGTTCAAACGCCCTCTCGAAATCGAGGGAGAGGATTGAGATGTGGTTTTTGCAAGATAGAGACGAGGTGACTAGTTCGTCAATGTGTAAAAGTGAGTCTAAAGTACCGCGTCCATGTTTAAAAGCGACTTGGTTATGCCTCAAGAAATGATTTATTCTAAATACCAAAGGAGTCTAGTAGCAATAATTTTTTCTAGCAACTTGCTTGTACATGAGAGCATGGATATGGGTCTATAACCATTAGTGTCTGTCAATTGCTTGTTGTGCTTAGGTATCGGCACTAACGTAGCAGTTTTCCACGAGTGGGGAACTGTACCACATGCAAAGATGTTATTGTATAGGACAAGAATTCGTTTTTTTGCTGCTGTAAGAGCATTTTTTAACATAGGGAACGAAATGCGGTCGTAGCCCGGTGCTTTTCCTTTAACTGATTGTAAACAGCTTTCTAGCTCAATGAGGCTTATAGGTGAGTCGATTGACTTGGCAGATGGGGTAAGGCTGTACTCTACTACGGTGTTATTAGTTGATAATTGTTTAGCGACTTGAAATTCAGGCGAAAAGTTAGAGTCTCTGGAGTAGTTTGACCAGATCTCAGCAAAATGCTCACAGATCACCGAAGGATCTGTGTAGGTATCAGAACCAATGTTTAACACTTTTATGGTAAAAGGGGTGAAATTTCCGGTGAGCGTTTTGATATCGGCCCAAAGTCTTTTGCTGGTTGAAGTAGGGCTTATATTGGCTGTAAATTTTTGGAAGCTTTCTCTTTTTGTTTCTTTAGCCTTCTTCCTGAACATGGCGTTGGCCTTACGGTATTTTATGAGATTGGAATCTGTCGGGTGTTTTCTGAATATTTTCCAAGCAGATTGGTTATTCTTCCGAAGGTTGGCGATCTCAGGGTTCCACCATGGAACAAATGCTTTGTGTAAGACGCGTTTTGTTTGTGGGATAGAAAGATTCGCTGCGTACCGTACTGCTTTGCTGACTGTGGCTGTCTCTTGGTTAATGTTTTGGGACGGGACGCTGTTATTAAGAAATTCAGAGAGTTTAGTTTTGAAAATATTCCAATCCGCACGATCAATCTGGAATTTGACGGTTGGCTTGACTAACTTTTCGCTCCCGTTTCCAAAGCGGATCAAAGTCAGTATCGGAAAGTGGTCGCTTTCGTGAAGATTCTTGAAACTTTTCCAAGAAGCAGCAGGTATGAGTTGGGGGGAAATTAGAGTTAGGTCAACGTGTGTTAAGGTGTTATGGGTGGAGAAGTGAGTGGGGCTACCGTCATTTAAGACGGAGAGGTTAGAGTTAGTTATGAAGTTCTCGACTGTTTTTCCTCTAGGATTCCTCACCGGAGAGCCCCAGAGTGGGCTCCAGGAGTTGAAATCACCTGTGAGTAAAACTGGAGTAACGAATATCCTCGCAATGTCGTCAAGGTCCAAGGCACAGAATGGTTGGGTAGGATGAATGTATAAAGATATAACTGTGAATTTTATTTTGAGATTAATTTCGACTGCCACTGCCGAAATGTTAGAATTAATTTGAAGATGTGTGTGCGGAACTGATTTGTGTATCAGTAGACCGCAGCCTTGTGTTGCACTTTTGTTAGTGGGTAAGTTGTGGAAATAAGCTTCATATTGCTTTGGAGCTTTAGAGGTAGTGTTGGCTGGTAGGTGGGATTCTTGGATTGAAATAATGGCAAGTTTGTGTTCGTTAATCAAAAGTTGGAGTTCGTGGTAGTTGTTAATGTAACCATTAATATTCGACTGAAGAACTTTAATTAACGACAGTGAACGTAAGGGTGACTTGTTTACAATATTCGCAGTGTTATATTGTAAGAAATCTTGGGTTGGTAAATTTGTGGTGTTCAAGTGGTGAAGACTCCGTGACCCAGATGTTGAAGCCTCCGAACTCCTTAAGGAGTTCGGTGGAGCCAATTCCTGGGCCACAGAGTCGGGGTATTGGTTGCAATAATTGTGATTATACAACGTCATTATCACTTTCAGATCTGTTAAAGTGATGTCGATTACTTTTTAAGACAGAAATTGCATTATTTATTGTAGATATATGTACGTGATTTTAAAGGTAAAGAATTCCGGGAAGAGGAGGATGGAGTGGATGTTTGAGTAGAAGCTCGAGAGTGTAGAGCGTTTGAGCTAGATGTAGTTAATTGAGTGTCAGGCATGTTTGAGTTTGATGAAAATGATTGAGAGTGTGTAACTGGTGTGTTTATGCTTGAGCTACGTGGTGGAATGTTTGGTGTTCTCTCTGTGTGAGTGTGTGAATTAAATGAACTTCCACGACAGCTATGGCCGTTAGATATCTGAGTAGTTTTTTGTGTTGGAGTAATTGATGGAAGCGAGGAAACGGTTTGATTTTTTTTATTTGATTGTTGCATTTTATCTTGAGATGTAGCGGGTTATGTTATTGAGGTTCATGGAGCTATCTTGATTAAAGTTTGAGTGGGGGAAAGAAAGTAGGTTCTGGCTGAGTGGACGTTTTTACTATTGAGGAATATGTTGATGTAAATATTGGAGTAGGGTTTTGCTCGCTAAATATTTGTTTGGCTTCTGCCATGGAACATTTTTTCAAGGTTTTTATTTTTAGTATCTCCTTAGCTTGTAGGTACCTTTTGCACGATTTAGATGAAGATGGGTGCTTCTCAAGACAGTTAGCGCAGGAAGTGCGTGTGTACGCATCAGGAATGTGCGGTGGTAGGTTGCACTGTTCGCAAGAAGGGTTTCCTTTGCATCTTTTAGCTGTGTGCCCTAGCAACTGGCAGTTGCGACAGCGCATGGGGTTAGGGAAATACTCCTCAACTTTAACGTTGTACCAGCCTATGTTTAGTGTAGTTGGTGGGCGGAAGAGGTCAAAAGTGAATAGAACGAGACCTGTCGCGCGAAGGTTGCCGTCAGCCATTTTTTTGAACTTGAAGACATCGGTAACTCCTTGGCCTTTCATTTCCTCAATGATTTCCGATTCGAGAACGTTGGTGAGGCATGAGGCATACGCCGTACCTTTCGATGAGTTGAGGTTCGTATGAAGTGTCACGGTGATCGGGCAGAGGTTCGAGAGATTTTTTTTACTAAGAAATAGCTCGGCAATTTTTTGTGAACCAAAATAAGCAGGTTACCATCGCGTAGTTGAGTAATTGAGTCGTATGAGGTACTTATACTGTCGATGGCTTTTTTAAGCAAAACGACACTGAAGGAGGAGAGAGGTTTATCTTCGGAAGCTGAGGCGACAATAATGAATCTAAGGTTGTTTGTAGACATGTGTATTGGGAGCGAGCTGTTTAGATCAATTGGGGATAAGCTAGGTTTTTTTCTCTTCTTGATTTTGGGCTCGGGCGGCGCGTCTACTTCGAGACCGCTAAACCGATTGCCCGAATGAGCAGGTGGCCATGAGGCCATGTAAAAAGATGCACTTAACACTGGTTTTTTTATTTTTATTTTTTTTCACTAATGTGGGGAAGAAATAGATGGGATGAGAAAAGCGGTAGGAGAGAGTAGCTATTAAAATAGTGGGATATCACTAACGAAACTGAACCGAATGCGCGGAGAGAACGATGCTGCCGGTACAGAGGATAGTCGGTGACTGTGTATTAAAAATAATTATTGATAGAATAATCTTGGATATTGTTTGCGTATATAGGCTGCATTCTGTTCATAGGGAAATTTTTCTTAAAGATATTGAAGATGTACTATCTCTGTTGAACAATCCCAATACATGCTTAGTAGGTGATATTAATATAGATATTCTAGGATTCCCTTCCAGTAGCGACAACTATATTGTCCTCTTGTCTTCTTTGGGCTTTGAGTCACTAATAAACATACCAACTAGAGTTACTGATAATTCAAAAACATGCATTGATCATATTTTCCTTAGGAATAAGAGTATTCCTAAGGTTCGTTCGTTTTTATTGGAGTGGGATGTAACTGATCACTTTGCTACGGGTATTTCTTTCCCTGATCTCCTGAAGCATCATAACAACAAAAAAGGTGATGTCTATTTTAATAATAGTGAACATTTATTTATGAAAACCAATTTTTCAAAGCTAAATTCTTGTCTTTCCGTAGAAACATGGTACCAAGTCTATTGTTGTAATTGTCCCTCAGTTGCTTTTGGTAAATTTGTGAATATTATCGTTGATTGTGTAGCTAAGAGTAAATGTCGTAAGCAAAAACCTAAACTTACCAAAATAAAACCGTGGATGACAGACTGTATTTGTGAAAGCATTTATGAAAAAAATATGTTCTACCGCAAAAACAGAAACCGTTTTTATATACCCTCTGTAAAAAAGCGCTACCAAGAAATGAGAAAAGAAATTTTAGAACAAATAAATATTCAAAAAGAGCTTTATTTTAAGCGGCAATTTTCTGAAAATAAGTTTAATGCGAAAGTGGAAAATAGTAAATGAAATATTAGGTAGAGGTTCTAGTGATAGTGGTATTAAATCTTTAAAACTTGCTGATAGTTACACTACGTCCGATGAATTAGAGATCAGTAACGGTCTTAATGCTTTTTTTTAAAAATATAGCTGAAAAATCAAAACTAGTTCCAGCAGGATTTGTAGATGAATCTCTGTTAGACACTCAAATAGTGTCATCCTTTATCTTTGGTAGAGTAGATGAAGCTGAGGTTGCAAATGTTATATCCCATCTAAAACCAAAGCAATCATGTGGGTCTGATGGTATAAGCAGCTTGGTTGTAAAAAGAATTTGTAGTTATAATTAGAAACTTCGCTCTTGCAACATTTTTTGTCGGTAGGGGTAATGTAAGCGTCCTTCCATAATCGGGCAAAACGCCTTGGGAAATTGAAAGTTGAAAGTCAATGAGGGGATGTGTCAGATAATTTGCAATTTTTTTTTTAAACTACACCAGACCAGGGGAGTAGTTTTCTTTCAGCTGGATAATCTTATTAACAATCATTGACGGGATACAAGAGAGGTTTGAGCAGAGTTTCTCAGAATACTAGTTTCACTTAGTCAGTGAACTACTGTCTAAAGAAGTGAGCGAATACGTTGGCAATTACTTTAGGGTCTGCCGAGGAAGAGTCCGAAAAGGTGAGAGTAGCTAGCGAGAGCTTCCTCAAGCGTCACTTTCGAGTTAAAGAATATTATTCGAGCATTATTCGAGTGTCGATTAAATTTTGACTCGGGTTCACAAAAAGACATGTGAGACATGTCCATAAACATTTTTTATATTGGCACATGAAATCTCTCTTGAGCGGGTCTGCTTGTGGACTCGAGTTCACTCACTCGAACGGGATTTCATGTGCAAATGCAAAGATCAGTAAAAAGTTGCGCCTCAGATACTATGTTTTCATCTAAGACGCATGGTACGATACGAATCGACATTCGACTTCGAGAATCGACGTCACAGTCAACCAAATCTAATACTAACGGAAAATAAAAAATTCAAATGCAAACAAAAAAAAGTTGGAATAGATTATACTGTTTTTATTGAAAATAAAATGGCGATAAATAATTGTGTAATTAATTATTTTGTCTTCATTCGATTAAGAAGTTCAGTAAGCTTTTGAGATCGCACTTCGTTCGCCGTGAGACTTTTAACATCTTCTGCACATTTTTGTGTTGTCGCCTAAAAAGGAATTCATTATACGATTTGATTCTGGTAAACTTCCTCCGATACTTACTACTAGCTTCGGATCGGCATTCCCCTCGTGCTTAATTGCCAGATTCCATAGATTAACTCCTAATGCAAATGTCTTCTCTTTGGAAACATCCGCGTAACGAATTATTCTCAGTAGAAGCTCCAAGGCCAAGGTTGACTGAGCTCTCAACTGATTCGCAAATCCTAAAGATTTCAATTGACTGAGAATCTGTTCAACAATTTGTGCGCACATTGAATTCACTTCGGCAATAAACTTTGGGTCGCCACCATAGAGGCCATCATTCGAAACAACTGCAAGGGGAATTGGATCATATTCAAGTCAGAAAACAGAAAGTATGTTAGTTCACCATTAGGAATGTGATATGGAAATGTATCCAGGCTCTCAACGTATAACATATCGAGTGCATGTAGATAAACAGTTGTAGGTCCAGTGCTATGCAAATCGAAGGGGAATTTCTTAAGCACGTCAAGAAGTAATCGAAGTAAGTAGAGGACTCCTTGTTCGGGGCTATCCTGGGGGAGAGTGGTTAAGATATGATAGGAACACTGATATAATTTTAGTACTTACGGGAACTATAATCAGTGTGGACAACATATTGCATAGATAGGACACCAAATACCCCTCCGTGCTTTTAAGTTTGCCTTCAATTTCAATTGTGCGGGGCAGTTCTGCGACCAGTAAGAGAGCAGTCTCAAAACATGCATCAGCTAAAAGGCACAAAAAAAATATATTCGGTAGATCATTGGATGTAAAATGTTTACTATTATACGTACATTGTCCTAAACAAACATTGAGCAAAGCGACTTGTCCACTCAGAAGATACAAATCCATTTGTGTCGCTACTGATGCAATACTGGGAATGGTGATGAAGCAATAGGCAGCACATGCCTTCACAAATGCAGCTGTCTTTCTGGTATGTTGTCCGTTAACGACATTTCGCGTCTCAATAGCCAGTCTGTTAACTGAATGCACGAGAGTTGTGATGACAGCGTCTAAGTTGGGGAATGCGGCTCTCGCCTCGACATAAAATGTCAGTTGTTGTTCGAAATCCCGTCCATAGTTTACATTTTTCACAAAATTTGAGATTAAGCCACCTATTTGGCGGCGTTCATCTTCTACTGTAAGGGCTCTGTAACGAAAAAAGTTTATAAGGTTTATAAAGGGAGTGTACCGTTAGCCTATCGTTGTAAGAGAATACATTTTACTCCGCTTACTTATTGTGTTACATTGGAAAACTCTTTTGTATAGGCTCCAGCAAGAGTGCTTGAATGTGAGAAGAAAACGCACTGTTTGTTGCCTAATTGATATAAAGACAACCGAGCATATAAAAAATGGCGCCCTACGCAAGCCCGACACCCCTTCAAAATTTGATTTTTTACGCTTTAAGAGAATGAAATAGCGGCATGCTTTTATTTCAGGAGAGATGCGGATGTGATAGGTCGAAAAGTTTAATATTGGACTAGAGTCCAACAGTTATAAAACTTTTAGATGATGTTCAGAGCAGACAAAATCCAAAACATCCGAAAGTCACTTGACGAATTGGTAAGAAAGAAGCATAAGAAAGAGTTAAAGATATCGGGACATACTCTCTAGATGATACCTGTAGCCAAAAATTACTCTGGCTATACGAACCGTGCACACTAAGAGGCACATACAATGACGAGCTAAGGGTTTTGGTGGAATACGATGAACGTCATCAAGGTTATCTCTACCTTGACGTTTATCGTATTCCACCACGATGTCCACTATTTAACAGTTACTCGGAATTTGGAAGCAATTAGTGAAGTAAATAAAAAAAAAAAAAAGGTATTGACAGAACGGAAAAAGAGGCGTTGATTAAAAGTTTACGAAAGAGACCCGTTTTACATAGAATTGTTACGTGTGATGAAAAGTAGATCGTCGATGTTGTTGCGGAAAAAGCATATAGACACGAAGCAGCAGTCAAAAATGCCTTCGAAAACTTCATTGGCTCCAGGAATCCTAGTTTTTACAAGAACGACATCCTCATTGACAAAAATGTATCGAAGATAATGGCAAATATTTTGATCAATAATGTTAATTTTTTTAAAAGTTACAAGTGCTTAAAATTTCATTTCAAAAACCGCCCTTTCATATGTAACAACTTAATAATAAAAGTTAAGTCCATTCCAAACTGACTTAGATTAAGTTAAAAAAAACGTTTACTTACGTCACAGAATCGTTTAAAACTTTACAGATGTACATAAGTGCATTGCTAACAACTGCATCAGACGTAGTGTCCTCAACATTATTCTTGTACGTGGTCATGATGTGTTTACAGACTTCAATTTTGGCTGATTCCTTCTTGAAGAGGTCCAGTACAGGAAGAAAGTTGTCCTAAGAAAAGAGTTTCATTAAATACTGACTCATAAAGCTATCTAGGTGTTCGTTGCAACATACCAAAGTTAAAAGGATCTCGAACTCCCTGCAGTGTCTTACGATCTTTTCCAATATCGACTGCAGTTGTGGATAGTGGTTCTCGAATGCTTTATTCTGACTCATACGAGTTTTTATCTCACCTAACAGGTTATTCACTTCTTTAATCTGGAAGTAGAAGGAATATTGAATTGCTATATGTACTAACTTGCTACGACTTTGCCGCTTTTTTTTCGATTTTATTTTTTTTTAACTTACTGGAAAGTATTCGACGATAAATTGCGCCCACATTTCCACGCAATTTATGTACTCAGCTGGTTGGGTAAATGTATTAATTGTTATAAATGCAGCATTGTAAACGGCCACCTTGTGCTCTGGTGCAGGAGGACACTTATTTAAGCTGTTGCCTAGCGCCCGAAACAGTTGACCTTTAGAGATTCCTTCTGTCGAAGAATTTGAGATGACTTTCACCAGTTCCAAGCCATTGATGGCGATGAATTCTGGTTTTAATGAATTTAGTATTGAGATCAATAGTGGGCCACTGGAAAAAAATATTTAATATAGTATCTTTGTTTGGAAATCATTTCTTTTAGAACTTGCAACATTGAGGATGAAGATTTAGGAGGCTTTGCGGGGCGTTTCAGAGAGTAGGATAATTGATCATTTCTGACAGCTTAGGCATTTGAAATTTCAACTTCATCTTTTCTATTCATTATTCCAAAACAACAATTTTTGTCTTGCATCTACAACCCTAGATGTTTGCGAATGCCTGTTAACTGAATTAATCTTGAATTGCTGGAGAAAGAGAACTTCTGGAAATATATCTCCAAGGTTTGCTTTGGGCTGGCGGCTTGCTTGGCTGAATGACCAATATCGTATTTCTAGTGATCTGTATTATAGGCCTTCGATGAGCTAATGGTTATAAGATGTTAGTACTAAATTTTCTATTAAAAGAACTACCCATTACTATGTACTGTCGAGTAGATTTAAATAATGATTCGGGGGCCAGCTCCAAACGTAAAAGCATTGTTCAAGCCCCGGTCCAAGAAGTGCTTTGTATGGGAGTTGCGTCGACTTAAATTACATTTTTCTTTTAAGCAGGCAATGTGCTACACATACACAAAGCATACATTTGCTGCTGAACGTTTTAAAGAAACAAGAAATTGGTTAACAGCCTTAACGGACAGAGCGCAATACTTGAAATAATTGTACGACTATACTCTGTTCAATTTATATTTTCAGTACAGGGAAGATAGGATATTTGCCTCTCACCCTTACTATTATGGATTTCAATAAGCTATCTCCATTTCAAAGCTCGCACATGGTTGCCGTAGTGAGCATTATAAATTGGCATAATTCTCTCACAAACCTCGGTAGGGTTACCAACTATTTATTAAGATTTCATGAACAAAAACATGTAGACCGTAAACTAAATCTTAAAAAATTAAACTAAATCTAAATTAAGTTAAATCTATCTTTTTCCACACCACCAAGAGGTAAGATAGTACACGCGTTTTTTTTAAGAGTCCCCCAGAAGGCCTAATCTCTTTTAACGTAAAAATAAGTCACAGAAAAAAAAAGTAAAAAAACGTATATGTATGTAAGTATGTAAATGTTTATTGCACTGCACTATTTTAAATATTATACACGAAACCCTCTTCTTTTACTTTTATTTTCATGAACAAAAAAACTATTTGGCACTTCAAAATCAAAATTGCAATTAATGAACCGAACTCCATCAAAAACTTGCTCAATTAAAAATTCTTCCTTAAAACAAATAGCCAACAAATATTGTACAGCTGCATTTTAACCGTTTTTTCAAGAAAAAAAAAAACGTAAAGATGTAAGCAGAAAAACACGCAGCGACAACACCTTATTCCTTAAACTTAAAATATATGCTCCCAAAAGCTCTAAGAAAGCTTCAATTCTGAAAGCTCCATAGCAAAAACCAAAGAAAAGGGTATTATAATTTCCATCAATGGATGAATGGTAACTCTGAATCAATCTGTTTTTTTTTTTAATAAACACAATAAGCGAGAGGCAAATTGGCGATCAGTCTCCTCACAGCCGAGGAGCAGACAGGTTATGGAAGGATGTACGTGGGTTTATGGAATATTACAAAAACAATTTCAATGTAAGTCAGGGTTCTGTTTTTAATTTCAGTGGCAATTTCTTAAGTAGAGTGCCATGCAAACACCAGCAGGCACCAGTGTGTTTGAAAAAGCTCTTCCATAAGCCCTGTACTGAAAATATAAATTGAACAGAGTATAGACGAAAATCTACACAGCAAAACTTGACGTATACATGGATTTCAGTCGAAATCACTCGATTCGCATTTCCATGAAGGAAGAAGAAGACATCCCTATACCTACAGAAACGAAGGGCTTCACTAGCAGATGCAAGGATCGCTGTAACAATAGGTATAATCAACACGGAACGTTCTACCAATATCAGAAAGAAAATGGCGACCATGGAAATCGTATGCTCAAAGAACTAGCAATAGCAACACAAAGGAATTACTAACCCTAAGCAAATTCTCCATATATGCATAACCAGGGTACTAACAGGAAACAATCTGTTAAGTAAAGACTTAGAGTGGATGGGAATACTAACGGTCGCGGAGATCGTTCACATTCTCACATGAGAATGGTAATGGCATATTCTACGAGTAAATTGGTGTTACTGGACTCTCTCTGGGATCCCCCCTCCGGAGAGGGCAGCTAAGGTACATAGAACTAATGAACTATGATGTTGCGCATCCTTCTATGATCACAACCCTCCCACTTAACCGCATATCTTCTGATCCGCCTGTGGGGTTCGCCTATTTGATCTCAGAAAGTATCGGCAGTCCTGCCGATTTCGGATCACTCGGTTACTGAGGCCAAAGAAATGCCGATGTCGTCGCATTGGTGTGGTCCAGGCGTTTATAGGCCTGCCTTTCCTACATCGCGATGTCTTTGGAACGTGCATTGATATTGCCTTTTTAACAGGGTTCAAATGATCTCTTCTTTGAACGTGGCAATACCAGCTGAGCCGGTCGCGATCTATTTTCTGTGCGATGGTTTCCTTGATGTGAAAGCTTCCACGGATCTTCGAACTTCTTATTCGATCAAGCTTTGTCACTCCTGCTGTCATGCGAAGCGTCTTCATCTCAGCTGTCGTTAATTTATTATCATACTTTTTGTGCATCGTCCAACACTGCGAACCGTATGTGAGCGCTGGACGCACAACTGCGGTGTAGAGCCTTTCTTTCAACTTAGGTGGCATTTTTCTGTCACAGAAGATAGCGGAATTTTCTCGCCACTTTATCCACCCTACGCTTACGCGATGATTGATGTCGTCATCACAGGTTGCTTTGCTATTGATCATAGATCCCAGATATTTGAACTTTTCACACTTGGGAAGCACTGTTCCATTCAAATAAATATCTGGAATAGGCCTGAAAGGATCAGAGAACGGGCAGCACAATTACTCTGTATTTTTTGAACTAATGCGATACCCATTTCCCTCCAAAACGTCCACTCACACATCAAGTGCTCGTTGCAGGGATGTAGGATCCGCACTTGTGATGGCTCCATCGTCAGCAAAGAATAACTGATGTACCTTTGGGTCCGTTACTTTACCTTTAAGCAGATAATCAAGGACTGTAATATGGTAAAGAGCAAAGGACTTAAAACGCTTCCATGGTGCACCCCGACTTTGATTGGGAACTCTTCGGTTACTCAAGCGGGGCATCTTACTCTTGTCTTTGCTCCTTCGTACATGTTCATGATCATCTGTACATAGGTTTCTGGAACCCCTCGATGTCTTAGCGCCACCCATATCAGATTTCGTGGTTGTCTGTTGAATTCCTTTTCAAAGTCAACCAATACAATATGCAAATCCTTTCAGGAATCACGATATTTTTTCAATATGATCCTTATACTTTGGATTGCATCTGTGGTTGATTTACCCGAGACAAACCCACACTGATCATCAGATAGCCGTATTATTTTTCGCAGTTGGCCAGCTAATACCCGCTCAACGATCTTCATGGTGTGTGACAATAGCTTGATCCTACGGTAGTTATCACAGTTTCGCGTATCACCCTTCCCTTTGTATACGAATCTCTTCAGTATTCCTCCTTCTTTGGGCGGCTATTTTGAAGATGGTTGCGCTTTTGTTCATATTGTGCCTTCGCAGTTCCTGGATAGGCTAGTTTGCACCAGCCACCGGGGAACATATTTTCTCCAATTCCCGATACAGACCCTCCGTACTCTCGGCTTGAAGCTGGGCGCACTTCTTCTTCGCTTTTTTCTTGCAACATCTGTATTCCATTTCGAGGCGAGTTTTTTCGTCACTATTATTAGAGGGGCACTTTGACCAAGCTTTGAAAGCCGCTTTCTCCTCATTTATCACCTTCTTAGCTTCATCACTCACATGGTATTTAACACGATAAGACCGTGTGATTTGCACATGCTTAGGATGTTTTCACCAGGAAGGTTCATGGTGCCGTATCCTAGTCCTCCATGGCAGTCTTCGTTTGACTTCCCGACATGTCCATTCAAATCGCCTCCAACAAACAGAAACTCTTCCTTTGGGATGTTCTTAAGGAGGTTGTGGAAATCTACCCAAAATGCATCTTTATCTCTCTGATCGCACCCGTTTTGGGAGCATATACACTGACAATATTCCACACCTCTCCTTGTATTACTAGTTTGAGAGACATCAAACGGTCGCTGGACTTCGAAATGCTCAAGACGTTACCAAGTAGCTCTGCCGCAAGGATTATACCGATTCCGTTCCTAGCCTTTTCCGTGATCGTACTGACTGTTTGTAAATTTCGTGAGAAATAAATAAATAAATGCTTAGCGTGGCAGTTGATGACCTTACCACTTCACTATGCCCACCCCTAGGTTTTATATACCTTGATCTGCATCTATCCTGAAGTTCTGTTAGGATAAGAAAAGTTCATATTCGAGAAAAATGTGCAATTTCGACCCCCACTATCCCACATTAGCAACACTAATGTCTTTCCTTTACTTCTTCTTTCCATTTTCAGGTTTTTTTTATTAAGGATAATGCTAACGCTGTAACTGCTTTGGCAGTCCTCTATCGAAAACCTAGCCTAACCTAACCTAGCGCCTTAACAATAACGTTAGGTTCGGCTTCACTTTTGAAGGATTAGCAATTTCAATGCTTTCAATAGCAGAGTTTCCACAAGTTTATCTTATGGGCAGCCACTTACTTGTTCTTAATGTCCTTGCATTTTGTTAAGATTTCATCGCTATAGTCGTCTGATTTTTTAACAAGAGCCTGCAGTATCCAATCCAGAGCAGGGGTGTACAGCGATAGATAGCTTGAGATATCGATGCGTTGTCGATTAATCTCAGAGCGTATGGCACCATTGAAGATCTGGAAATGAATGATAGCTGGTATAGTGAGAATACTTACAGGAGAATCCGTATATCTCACTGCTTGGTAGACTGATAAAAAGTCGTTAAAATTCTCCTTAATGTAATTTTTTTCCGTTGAAACCGTCAGACCGACACGCACCAAATAACACCTGGCATAGGTGGCCACTAGTGGATCGCCTATGCCACGAATCATTCGAGTTATTCTCATTAGTGCCTGACCATATTCACTGGAAGAAATAAAATAAGTAAAGAAGTTGAGGAATAGTGGTTAATTAGTTTTCAACGGTTAACCAACTTTTGTGAAATGAAGCTGTAACACTTCAGAATGGCCATCTCTACATAGATCCTCGGCAGCAGTTCCCTTATCGACGCAATTTTGAAGAACCAGTTTTGGCAGGTCTCTTTGGCATTTTCTCGCACCATTTCCGGAGTGAATTTCTCTGGCAAAGCTGTTGAGGTACGCTTTCCTGGTCTAGAAAAAAAAAACCATCTAATTCTGAATGCTGCAATTAAAAGTACTTCACGACATACTCAACGAAATCCGCTTTGGAACGTAACCTCTCATAGACGAGCTTTCCAAATATATCCAAAATATCTGTGATCAGTACAAATTGACTTGGATAGAATTGCAGCACAGACGTGTCGGCCAACATCTTTGCACATTGAATGGCTATCTTCAACGCCTTGACTCTTTGATCACCGTTCCATGATTGCACCAACTCCTGGTTAAGTTGCTCAATGCGAAGAATATATTCCTGTTGAGTTAAGTTCATCATGTGCCGCATAGAACCATCTTCAAAGTCATCCAGTTGCTCAAGGCGGTATTTCACTTTATCTGAGACTATTGTTTGTGCTTTAACTGGAAGAATAGAAGAGTTGTGAGGATTTCATATAACACTACCTGAATTGGGGTGTCTCTACTAAACGCCCGTGCTCAGAATATAGACATATCAGATTCGAAATTAGTGATACTAAATCAACCCATCTTGTTTACCACTCACGGAGAATGAAAGCAAATTGACATTGAGGGTATTATTACAATTTGCGAGTCGAACTGAAATTTCGGTGAATCGGAGTATTTGTTCACTGAAGAGGCTATCAGGGAGAAATTTTATGATTTCTTCGATGGTGACTGGACAGCCTGTCTAGATGGTGATATTAAAATCGTAATCGGCGACTTTAATGTACAAATGGTTAAGGAAACCATCTTTGTCGGTTTAGTCGAAAGGCGCAACTTCTCGTCACTGCTGCAACTACTTGTAGTACAGTGATAATAATTAGCACAAGTGTTCCCCAAAAAATGAACACTGTAATATTGGCCTTCTTGATTATTAAACCTATGCCTACCTAGTCACCAATATGCAGGAGGTGGCAGATGTATTTAAGGAACATTTTCAGCAGCTTCTGGCTGGATATCGAGTTAAGAGTGATAGCGAAAGAGGATGATCCAAACTCAACCGATGAAGAGGTCCCCAAGCAGATTTTAGACCGACTCCGACGGTTTGTTTACCAAGGGAACTATTCAAATATTGAGAAAATGTTTGGTATATTGCAGCCACTAAATCCTTAAACAAGGATGGGAGTATCTCATCTATATCCATATATGTGTCATCCATATCTCCTAAGCATTATCGATGCACTACAACAAATGTTGGAAATGACAAATGAATTTGTCTTTCGAATGTCAATCTACGGAATGGGCCCTTCATTATCTCGTCAGAGATCAAACCTGCCTACTGCTCCAAAGAAATTGCCCTTTGTGCATTTCTTGACATACACGTAGAAGGTGCTTTTGATAACACTGGTTATGAATCTATCACTAGTGCTATGAGACGCAGGGGAATGGACGAACCTACTACCAGATGGGTTAGAAACATGCTTGATAGCCGCATAATAACATCGTCTGGAGAGGTCTTTGCGACGGTCTCCGCGGCCAAAGGCTGCCCTCAAGGCGGCGTCCTCTTGCCTCTCTTGTGGTCACTCGTGGTGGATGACTTATTGAATAGGCTTAATAGTTCAAGTTTCATAACTATAGGCTATGCAGATAATCTTGTGATCATGTGCGTTAACTCATACAAAATGTACTCTTTGGCAGTCGTGTTACCGTTTACAAGAAAAAGAAGGCTGAACATTGGCTCAGTGATTCTAAACGGCACAACCATATATTTTTCCGATGAGGTTAAATATCTAGGAATTATCCTGGACCAGAAGCTTAACTGGAACTCCCATACTAAGTAGAAAATTGCCAAGGCGACTACTGCCTTGTGGGCCTGTCGCCGTATGTACGACAAAACCTGGGGCCTGTCCCCAAAGTCTTTTTCTGGATATATATACCATGGTTGTAAGATCCATTCTTACATACGCGTCCGTTGTCTGGTGGACGAAAACCAAAGAGATCACAACCATCAACAAACTCACTAATCAAAGGCCCCTCTATCCACATCACCCCGATAGCCAAGCGGCGCTTAAAGCACTGATCTCCCATTTGTTCAGTTCAAAATCAGTTCTAAGCTGCCTCGACAGTTTACAAAACTTGGACCGACACAATAAAGTAAAATTGTGGTAGGTACCGGGTCATGCAGGCGTAGAAGGCAACGAAACTGCAGACCTGCTAACTAGGAAAAGTTCCTCTGAGTTGTTCACTGGACCTGAACCCTTCTGCGGAATATCCGATTCCGCCTTTAAACTGAGTCTAAACATTTGGGAACGCAACATGTGCATCTCCAACTGGAATAACTCCCAAGGTCTCAGACAAGCAAAAAGAGCTGTCCAACTCTTCCAAAGACAGGCAGATGATATCCTAAAATACGGCAGAAACGACATAAGAAGGCTTGTGAGCTTCCTTACTGGTCACTGTCAACTACTTTACCACCTTAACAAAATGAGAATTACGGAGGATATAACCAAAGCTAAAATTCAACAAGGCCTGACCTGACGGCTTACCGGCCGAACTTTTCAAGGCAGCTGGGGATGAATTGGTAGAGTGCATACACCAACTCATCTCTAAGATTTGGTTAGACGAGTGTATGCCTGATGAATGGAATCTCTGCATCGTTTGTCCGATCCACAAGAAAGGAGACCCTTCAACTGCGCCAATTATGGAGGCATCAGTCTCCTCAACATCGCATACAACAAGATCTTTTCTGCGATATTGTGTGAACGCCTGAAACCTTTTATCAAAAGCCTGATTGGACCCTATCAGTGCGGTTTCAGGCCAGGAAAGTCTACCATCGATCAAATCTTCACACTTTGGCAGATCCTGGAGAAAACCCAAGAATTCCAAATCGATACTCACCACCTCTTTATCGATTTCAAGGCCGCCTATGACAGCATTTATAGAGAAGAGCTTTATAGAGCCAGGTCTAGTTTTGACATACCTGCCAAACTTGTCCGTCTGTGCAGGCTGACGATGGAGAACGCTCGCTGCTCCATCAAGGTCGGTAATGACCTCACCGAGACCCTTGATGTCAAAAAAGGCTTTAGACAAGGTGACGCGCTGTCATGTGACTTCTTTAATATAGTACTTGAACGGATTGTGCGGAACTCACAAGCTAACACCGGAGGCACAATCTATTACAAGTCTGTACAACTGCTTGCAAATGCCGACGATATAGACATTATCGGAAGAACTCAGCCGGTGCATTTGCCAGCATTGAGGCGGAAGCGGCCAAAATGGGTTTAGCGATAAACGAGAGCAAAACCAAGTATATGCTGTCAAGAAGAAGAGACAGCCAACACCGACGAGTTGGACAGAACGTCACAGTGGGCAGCTATAACTTCGAGGTAGTAAGGGACTTTGTCTACCTTGGCTCTGCTATAAACTCGAAAAACAACATCAGCTCAGAAATCAAGCGAAGAAGAACTCTTGCCAATCGCTGTTTTTTGGGCTTATAAGGCAATTCAACAGTATCAGCCCTATCTCGAACAACTAAACTAATAAGACCCTGATCATCCCAGTCCTGGTTTACGGCGCTGAAACATGGACTTTATTAAAAGAGGATGAAGGTATCCTTGGTCACTTCGAGAAAAAAATTCTTCGTAAGATTTTCGGTCCCGTGCGTTGACGGGTTTTGGAGGAGAAGATTCAATCACGAACTATACGAGCTGTACAGCGACATTGACCTAGTCAAAAAACTGCGTATTGGACGTCTGAGGTGGCTAGGACATGTAGAGTGAATGGACACCAACGCTCCGGCCCGCAGAGTCTTCGAATCTAACCCCGAGGGACGACACAGTAGAGGGAATCATCGCCGTAGGTGACGCGCATAAGTTCAAGGGGACCTCGACCAACTTGGAATGCGCAACTGGAGGCAATTAGCTAAAGACCGAGCTAAATGGAGAGGCTTGTTGGTTGAGGCCCAGGTTCACCCCGAACTGTAGCGCCACCTAAGTAAGTAAGTAAGGAGGATATAACCTGCCGCCTCTGCCTAGAAGAGGACGAAACCGCAGAGCACATGTATTTCCAGATGATTTGGCCATCCTAAGGATCTCTGAAACCGAACATCAGCGCGCTTTCGAAAGTGAATAAAGTAAACAAATCGGAAGTGAAGGACGTTTACAGAATGCATATTCAGTTGGTGTTAATGAAGTCCCATTCAAGCAGGTGGATAAGTTTAAGTACATCAGGGTTTTATGTACGAGTGATGGAAAGAGAATTGCTGAGTGATCCTCTAGGATAGGTCAGGCTTTTGTGTGATCTTGGTCGATCTGTTATCAGAAAGACCGAAATATGGGTAGTGACCAAAAGAATAAAGCGAAGGTCACACAGAAAGCGGTTTAGCGGGATGAATTGTGCGCTCAGCGCTGTGCGGTCAGCTGAGCATCGCGCAACAGGCAGAGGATGACGACGACGATATTTGGTGAGCCTCGGACTGCTGGAAATCAATGATTTTGAAGACTGAATTCATGCGTGGTGGAAATGAAAATTATTTGGTTACGTTGCATGACTCCAACCGACTTCCAAGACATGATCGCTGGGCTATCAGGTAAGCGAGCCCTTAATATGAATAGATGGTTGAATCTAGTCCGACAAATCTTTTGGTCTCATCTGTGGATTCCTTTTGATGAATTGGAGTCGATGGCGGAGGATCAAGAAGAATGGAAACTACTGATGCACCGACATCTTCCCAGCAGAATTAGATTCCATCCTGGGCTACAAACGGAAGGGACCTACCATTTAGTGCCGTATCTGAAGGGTAATTTGTTTTGAGAAGTTTTCTGGAGACAAAAATACTCTCGGGTGTTTGTCAGACATTCGCAAGAGGTGGGACCATGAAAAAACTGTTTGGTGTGTTCTGGGATTCGAACTTGGAACCTTACGCGCAGTGGCCTGACACACGTACCACTTACGCCACGGGGCCCATGATCTCTTCTTTGAACTTCTTCTATTTGCCAACCTTCTGACTAGCTGGCGTGTCTTGCACTGGAAAACATTAGGAAGGCTACATTGGGGGAATATCTCTTTCATTATCAACCTCTCTCCAACGTCTGCACGACTAAAATCAGTAGATTTATCACCAAATGTGAATGGTTCCAGTAGGCGGCTTGATCCATCCGAACCTACCTTGAAATTAAACTTTTCTCAAACCCAACCAACCATCCCTAAGGGCTGAGGCTGTAACCACTTTGACTTCCCCTATACCTGTCTCAACCTGACATGGTGAGCACATTGCACTAGAATAGCAGCGGGTCGGCACGAGAGAGGAACATGTATTCCCAGTGTTGATCAACTGCTCCCCAATAACATAAGTAAAGCGCAACACAACTCACTCAGTTCCCCTCCCGTCAGGAAACTCGTGGAAATGGACAACTTCTCCGAAGTGATGAACTTGTTGAGAATTCCCAGCCGCTTAGTGCTCCAGTTCATGACATCTTCCTCGGTGTGGTGGTCCTTATCTCGCTTTTTCGTCTTCTTGAAAGAAGTCTCCTGCAAAGTGGGACGAGGAAACCAGTTAAAAGGGGCGAGACTACTCCGAAAAACAAACATTACATAATCTGTTGCCATCTGGGACAGAGGATCCATGAGCTCCTGCTCCTGCCGAGCAAACTGTGACAGTGGATCGGATCCATCCAGTGCGACGCCCAGTGGATCGATGAGCGACAACGTGGACGACGTCCGACTGCTCGATAGGCTTCCATTGCCCGATTTGCGCGTTCCTTTGCTGTCTACAACCTAAGAAACCAGAGAACACCTTCAGAAGATGACACTTGAGTTTATAGATTATTTTTTGCTAGTCACCGTCATCTGCTTCAGGGGATGCTCGTACGTAAAGTATCCCTGGAGGATGCTTCTATCGATTTCATAGTCTTTTGGTGCACATTGCCTGGTGTGTGGGGGTGGGATGCATGGTAAAATCATAGAATGCGAATGTATTGAACTTCTTACCAATCTGATGCCATTTGTGATGAGTTTTTCTGGAATTTTGCGGTAATAAAGCGGACACCATCAACAACTTTCGGCAGACGTAAACATTTGGAGAGTTATCGTTTGACAATCAGCTGTCGATTGTGAAGTGTGTTCGTTTTGTCCAATTAGAAGGAATCTGTAATATCGTAAAATAAATTGGTGCTTCAATGTGCTTAGATACGGCACACTTGGTAAAGGTGCATTAAATATATTATTCACTGCGGTACCAAGTGCCGGCATCTAGTGAGTTATGTAACTAATTCAGGTGCATTGGATAAGATTGGATTTACCAAGTTTAGAACTTATATAGCCAATAGATGGCATAAACACAGTCCACAATTCACCGAGCTAGGTGAAGAACCACTGGCACTTTAGTGGTGCCAAGTGAAGAGGTGCAGCCATAAGGTTGTCTTTTTTCGCACGGTTTGAGAACTGTTATATCAACACTCAACAAGTGCAACTGGTCGATTTCTGTACACGGTGTTCCCTGAATACAAGTACGGGTGGCGATGGTATAGTGGTACTTACTTGTACTTATACTATATGTACTATACTGGGGCTTTGTACGCACTGCGGCCTCAAAGATCTATTGTGCCAGAACGTTGTTTAGCCGAGAACTGGGTCAAGGCTCTTGGTAAACCTCAACAAAGCTCCAGGCTCAATGTTCCAAAAGTCTGAGGGACTCAATAAAGCCCTCCGGAGGTGGAGAAGTCTTTTCGTTGTGGCCATGGGGTATCCACAAAGAATATGTGTTCCGTCAAATGTCAGTTACTGAGTAATCGTGCTTCCGTTTTGCTTCTCCAGTGATATTCAGTTTAAATATTGTAATATTCTTGCTGGGGTTCGTTTAAATAAAACGGTCCTTTGTGTATTTTAATCGTTTATTTATTATCAAACACCAACTTTACTTTGACACAATATTCAATCACTTTATTCTTTATGTATTTCAAATTACACTGTCACTACAGATTTACTTTCAATATATCTCTTGTAATCGCTGTATTCACTTATCAACAACTGTCTCGACGATGGTTGTGGTATGGGTATTTATAGGAAATCGCAATGGGTTCTAGAACATGCTAGATGTTTCTCCGGGTGAATTGAGGATCATGGAATATTGAGATATTGTGTGGAACAATTGTGGAACGTAAGCACATCAGGTTGGAATATTTACTGCTAGTATGTTTTGCAATAGATGTCGTGCTACAGTTTGAGATACAGTGTCTTAGTTTTTGGTACACAAACCATCCTGCAGTCAATGCTACACTGCCCCCCCCTTAAACTTGTACGTCCCAAACAAGATCATCTGAATTACTGCCATGGTAACGATGAAGACGATCCAGGTGGACAATTTTCATCTTGCCTCTTACTCCACGCTGGATCCGGAAGACGACGTCATTGATGTGTGTGACCACTTTATAAGGGCCCTCCCAGTCTTGCTGCAGCTTAGGTGACCTCCCCTTTTGCCGGTGTGGGTTGTACAACCATACTAGGTCTCCCTCGTGGAAGCTAGACGCTGTTGCCTTTGTGTCGTACCTGGTTTTCATGCGGTCACTCGCTATCCTTATCCTCGTCCTGGTCCTCTGATGTATGTCTCGGATCCTTTCCCTGAGGTCTGCCACGTAGTCCTCTTCACTCTTGGGCTCATCGTTAGGGGATCCAAACTTCACCTCACTAGGTAGCCGAACTGCTCGACCAAACAAGACTTCGGATGGAGTATGTCCAGTAGTACTGTGCACTGCATTTCGGTAGGCCATCAAGAAGAGAGGAATTTGTCGATCCCAATCGCGCTGGTGGTCTTCTACGACCTTGGAGAGATGTTAAGGTTCTGTTGAAGCGCTCTACCATCCCGTCCGATTGTGGATGAAGCGGGGTAGTTCTCGTCTTTTTGATTCCTAGTTGTTGACATACCTCTTGGAACATCTTCGATTCAAAGTTTCGTCGCTGGTCAGAATGCAGTTCCATGGGCACGCCAAATCTGCTCACCCAGTTGTTGAGGATCTGTTCCACGATGGTCTTCGCTTCCTGGTTAGGGATGGCGAACGCTTCCGGCCATTTGCTGAAGTAGTCCATGACGACTAGGATGTAATGGTTACCATTGTCGGTTTCTGGAAATGGACCAGCGATGTCAGCGGCAATCCGTTCAAATGGTGCGCCCACGTTGTACTGGTGCATCTTGCCTCGCGTTTTCGTTCTGGGTCCCTTGCTGGCGGCACACACAACGCATTTTCGGCACCAACTCTCTACATCTTCCCTTGCGCTGAGCCAATAGAAACGTTCTCGCACCTTCTCCAGCGTCTTGTTTGCACCCAAATGACCTCCGGATGCTCCATCATGCATCTCCCGTAGCACCTCGTGTACTTTTGATCGCGGCAAGACATCCCATTTCCTTTTCAGTACACCATCTTGCACATGAAGAGAGTCCCACTGAGCCCAGTATGCCTTGAGAGTGGGGCTCCTGTCCGAGATATCCTGTCCATTTGGCTTCTCCATAAACTTCTTCCACGCTAATATCGGCTCGATGTCTGGGTCTTCTTTTTGAGCGTTGCGGATTTCCTCTGCACTCCAGCCGGCGATAGGCTCAGCTCTTACCCTTTGGATGGAAAGAAGGTTCTTCTCTTCCTGCCGCACACAATGCTTGCAGTCGCTCTTACATGGTCGCCGGGATAAGGCATCCGCATTAGAATGAAGTTTTCCTTTGCGATGCTGTATTTCATAGTCGTACATCTGCAACCGTTCAATCCATCTTGCCACCTGGCCCTCTGGATTCTTGAACTGCAGCAGCCATTTAAGAGCCGCGTGGTCTGTGCGCAAAAGGAACTTTTGGCCGTAGAGGTATTTATGGAAGTGTTTTGTCGCCCGAAGCAGCGCCAGAAGTTCTCGCCTGGTCACGCAGTAGTTCCTTTCCGGCTTGGAGAGCACTTTGCTGAAGCATGCTACTACCTTCTCTTGGCCGTTGTGTACCTGCGAAAGAACCGCTCCGATACCGACGTTACTTACATCTGCATCCGCGATGAACATTTTTCCGGAAATGGGGTATGCTAGTGTTGGTGCTTCGCATAGTTGTTGCTTAAGGTTCTTGAAGCTATTGTCGCACTCATCTGACCACTTGAATTGCCTTCCTTTTTCCGTCAGCTGGTGCAAGCTCTTCGCGATCCCGGCAAAGTCCTTTACGAATCGTCGGTAGTACGTAGCGAGACCCAAAAAGCTCCTGAGTTCGTGTTTGTCTTTTGGGACTGGCCAGTTTTTCACAGCTTCCACCTTGTTTGGATCTGTTCGCACTCCTTCTGATGAGATAACGTGGCCCAGGTACTTAACTTCGGATCTGAAGAGGTCACATTTCTTTGGGTTCAGCTTCAGGTGAGCGCTTCGAAGCCGTTCTAGCACATTCCTCAGGTTGTCGCGATGTTCCTCGAATGTTTTTCCTATCACGATCACATCGTCCAGATACACCAAGCAAGTTTTCCAGGTCAATCCACGCAGGACGTGTTCCATTAGGCGCTCAAAAGTTGCCGAAGCGTTGCACAATCCAAATGGCATTACTGTAAACTGCCACAGCCCATTTCCTGCAGTGAACGCAGTTTTCTCTCGGTCCTTTGGATCGATCTGTACCTGCCAGTAACCGCTCTTTAAATCAAGGGTGGAAAACCAACGAGCTCCTGAGAGTGTGTCTAATGTGTCATCGATCCGTGGCAGAGGGTAGCTATCCTTTTTGGTGACATCATTAAGTCTGCGATAGTCCACACAGAATCGAGTGCTGCCGTCTTTCTTCTTGACCAGTACAACAGGTGAGGCCCACGGACTCTTAGAATTTTCGATGAGCCCTTCCTTCTCCATCGCTGACACCTTATCCGCAACCTCTGTCTGTTTTGCCAATGGTAGTCGTCTGGCAGGCTGGCGAATTGGTCTGGCATCTCCAGTGTCTATGCGATGTTGTACCAGATGTGTTCGGTCATACTCTCCATCCTGTGAGGCAAATATATCAGCGTACTCACAGATTAGATTTTCTGCCATGGCTCGCTGATCCCGATCCAGTTCACAATGCTTGAGGATCATGTCCCTTACTTCCGCCAACCTGGCTGATGAAACGGGCTTCGCAGATTCCTTTTCGGTTATTGTTGAAATTGAACATATCGGCGCACATTCACCAATAACCTCCCCTTGTTTTAGTTTGACGCTGTGGCTCTTTAAGTTCATGAGCCTTACTGGGACCAGGCTATTCTTTGGCTCCACTAAAACTTTTCCCACGATGTAGTTTGGGGAATTCCTTCCTAAATCCGGCTCCAATAGGTCGAATCGGTGGCTCCCAGGATCACCCTCTAGTTTTGTCCAAATGATAGTCTCGGAAGATGGTGGTAAGACTTCGTCCTTGCTGAGTATCGTCCTTAAATGTGCTGCATTCTCGTTCCCGTACACCATTGGAATCTCTACGTTCCTGTACCGCAGAACTTGCATCCCGATGTCGATGATTACGTCATGTTCTTTCATAAAGTCCACTCCGATGATGCATTCATCACATATGTCGGCCACCAGGAACGCATGAGAAAAGGCCAACCCTGCTAGTTGTAACGTGAGGCGAACTTCTCCGTATACTTTCGTCGCTTCCCCTGTCGCAGTTCTAAGATAGTAGCAGCTGGTGTTGTGCAGCCAAGACTTCCAGACGAGATCTCTTCTTACAATGGAAGCCGTGGCGCCGGTATCGATAGTAGCCACGCACTTGTTTTTGCCGATGAATGCTTCCACTGTTAGACTCTTGTTGCATCGTTTGGTTTGGGAGACCTGGATGGTGGTCTTGGGGGCGTCGATTCCAATAGCCAACTTCTGCCCCGCGAAGCTGGCTCTTAGGCGTTTCCCGACTCCTGGTTTCGAGGAGCCTGGCCAACAAGATGGATGTTGTCCCTGTTGGATGGTCCTTCGTTGCGTCGCCTGTTCGCACAATGTGGACAGTTTCCGCGTCTGGGTGGATTTCTGCATTGCCGTTGTAGGTGTCCTATTTTGTTGCAGTTCCAGCAACGATTTTGTCCACCGCGAGCGTTGTTTCGGTCTTCGCCGTCCATCCTCTGGCAAGAGCATTCGATGGCGGCTGCTTCCCTCACACGGTGGATTCCCTGACAGGCCTGGTCTGCGGCCTCCATTGTCAGAGCAAACGCCAACGCTTCGGCGAGCGTTTTCTTTGCAGCCATTCTTACCGCCATTTGTAGTTTCGCATCAGCTATGGCATGGGTAAACGCTTCGGTTGCCATCTCGTTAATGATCTCCTCCCCGGCGTTTGGATAGGACAAATGTGCCAGTTGCTCGATATCCGCTTGCAATTGCTGGAGAGTTTCTCCTCTCATCTGAACTCTTCTGCGCAACTGGACCCTATATACTTGCTGCATATGGTCGTCCCCAAATCGCATCTCGATGACTTTTACCAGACTATCATAGTTGCGTTGCTTATCGTCGGGAATGGTTGGCAGAAGCTCTGCAGCTGATCCTCTTAGCGCAAGTGTGAGGGCAATGGACTTATCTTCGTCGTCCCAGTTGTTCGTCATTGCCGCAGCTTCGAACTGCCTCTTATATATCGGCCATGATGTCTGTCCATCGAAGACGGGAGGCTGCATCTCTTTCCTTCTCGGGCAGTCGGTTGAATACTCCCGAACTTTCTGTTTCTTCACGTGTTCGAGTTCCTTTGCCAAATTCCCGAATCTTCCTTCAACAGTCTCGATTTTTGTTTGAACGTTCTCGAATTTTGTTTCAACATTCTCGAGTCGTCCTTCAACGGCTGTTTCAAATGTCCCTATTTTGGCTTCTACATTTTCAATCTTCTCGTCAATTGTCCCAAATCTTCTTTCCAAACTTTTATTTTGTTCATCGAACTTGCCTTCGAGAACGCTCCTTTTATCAACTAGCTGTTGCTCTAGAGAGTTCTTTTGCTCATCGAACTTGGCGTCTAGAGAATTCTTTTGTTCAGTCAAGGAATTCTCTAGCTTCTCGAATTTTTCATTTTGAGAATTCTTTTGTTTGTCGATCTTAGCTTCTAGAGAATTCTTTTGCTGGTCCAAAGAATTGTCTAGCTTCTCGAATTTTTCGGAAAGTAATTTCATTAGAGTCGACATGTCACTCGTCGTACTTACGTGTTCTTCTTCAACGTCAAACAAAATTGTTTCAGGATCTGCACCCTCATCCGTCATTATTTTCCGCAGCTTAATAATCAATTCTCTTTTTGTACCAGTCGTAGGTTGCTCCCTCTGGCTCAGTACTTCCTTTAGTTGCGGCAATGACAAATCTTCCAGCAATTTCCGAACCATTTCTTTTTTTTTTTCACTTACACAATAAGCAATACACAAAATTTGTTTTATTCCACTTTTCTGACACCAATGTAATATTCTTGCTGGGGTTCGTTTAAATAAAACGGTCCTTTGTGTATTTTAATCGTTTATTTATTATCAAACACCAACTTTACTTTGACACAATATTCAATCACTTTATTCTTTATGTATTTCAAATTACACTGTCGCTACAGATTTACTTTCAATATATCTCTTGTAATCGCTGTATTCACTTATCAACAACTGTCTCGACGATGGTTGTGGTATGGGTATTAGGGTATAGGAAATCGCAATGGGTTCTAGAACATGCTAGATGTTTCTCCGGGTGAATTGAGGATCATGGAATATTGGGATATTGTGTGGAACAATTGTGGAACGTAAGCACATCAGGTTGGAATATTTACTGCTAGCATGTTTTGCAATAGATGTCGTGCTACAGTTTGAGATACAGTGTTTTAGTTTTTGGTACACAAACCATCCTGCAGTCAATGCTACAATATCAAATAAAAATAATTCATATCGCTTAACAAATTGCAAAATTTTCGCGGTTGTCTCTATTCCCTACTTCGAAAAAGTTTTCATCCAAAAACATTTACTTACTTACTTAGATGGCGCTACGGTCCGGGGTGGACCTGGGCCTCAACCAACAAACCTCTCCAGCCAGCGCGGTTACGAGCCAACTGCCTCCAGTTGCGCACGCCAAGTTGGTTGAGGCCCCCCCCACTTGTTTGCGCCACCTACCGCGAGGTCGTCCTCTACTGCGTCGTCCATCCGGGGTGGATTCGAAAACTTTCTCAGCGGGAACGTTGGGCTCCATCCGCTCTAAATAACCCAGCCATCTTAGTCGCTGTATGTGAACTCTTCGGGCTAAGTCGATGTCCTTGTACAGGCTGTATAGCTCGGCATTGTACCTTCTCCTCCACTCACCGTCTATGCAGATGGGACCAAAGATCGCACGAAGAACTTTTCTCTCGAAATAACCAAGGGCATCCTCATCCGGTTTTGTCAAAGCCCATGCCTCTGCGCCACACAGCAGGACTGGGATGATTAATGTCTTATAAAGAGTTACCTTTGTAGTTCGAGATAGGGCTTTGCTACTCAATTGCCGTTTTAGCCCATAGAAACAACGATTGGCAAGAGTTATTCTTCGTGTGATCTCCCTACTGATGTCATTTGCGGAGTTCACTATATAGCCTATAGACAAAATACCCTGACGTAGTATTGAAAAACCTTACAGACCTCAGCTTCAAATATGTCGAAGTAGCTCCGGTAAGGTATCCGCTTGTCTGTAGACGTCACCGTTGATTCCACCGGGAGAATTCATCCGCCGCACGTCCTCCTTCTGAGGACCTCTTGCTAGACTTCTGAGACGCATATTTCCGCCGATCAGGTCAACAAGAGATGCCTCGTCCGGTTAAACATATGCGCGCTGAAGTTCACCCAGATGTGCTTACGCAGGTCCGAGTGTTCAGCTACACATATATCGTCAGACTCAGCATACGCTCATCGTTAGTTCACTATCAGATAGCTATCCAGTGTGTACCACGGGGAGGTGATGATGCGATTTTGCCCACCACTCAAAAACATTTAAAAACTTAAAATATGTCTCCGAAACAAACATCGAAGAGCACCCGGTTGAATTTCCGCAACAATATTAAACTTGCATCGTCCTTCTCTTCCCTCCTCTCTTGCTATAGCAACAGAACTTCCAATAAAAGCCATAAATAACAACTACGACGAGCAGCTATCCAAGACAAGTGACTTGATTGTTAATCTTCTTTCGTCGAAATTACTACAATCAGAGGAGAGAATTAGAAATAAATTCGAACTTGATATTGTTGCGGCAAAATCCAGCATTATCAACTTGGACGAGAGAATCACCAAGCTTGAGTCCGACCGTGCCGCAGTCGAGTTTCTCAAGAGTGAGGTCAATGATCTCGAAAAGAAATTTGATGAGCAGGAAAATAGAATGATTGCTTCCGATGCATTGCTTTATAAGGTCCCACTTCGTGCAGATGAAAATTTAAGTTCCATGTTTAATCAGCTTTTTCATTCGCTTAATGTTAAAGCTCCTTCACTGAAGTGCATCTACCGTGTACCAGCTGCGAAGGAACAGCATTACAGACCAATAATGCTAAAGTTTAATTCAGCTTACGAGAAAAATTATTTACTCAAATCCATCGCATCTACATATATGCAAGAAAAGAAAATCGCCGCTTTGTTTACGTGATCTCAGCTCATACTTTGATTCTGATGCTCCTGTGTACCTGCATGAATCGTTAACTAAGAACAATCACACGCTACTAAAGCATGCATGGTATTAAAGAGAAAACATAAAATTGCATCCGTACACACCTATCGTGTGATGGTATAAATTAAATTATATTACGCAGAATTTATTTAAAAAAAAAACTTTATTAATTCAATAAACCGATTGGCAGCGATTCTGCCTACCAAAGGTGAACAAAGACTGAACTAAGACTGAACATTCATAACTTAAAATCTATGGCTTAAATACTACACATCTTAATGTTATCGGAGGCGAAACCATCCAGCGGCGACGTGTTCCCACAGGTACTCGGGCATTACACACCGTACGTGATGGAATGTGGGTCCAGCGACGTCAACGGATCATGTTGCATACAGCACAGACGTACTGTCAGCGAAGTTCACGACAGACTCACGGGAAGCGATGATGGGCTTCGGGTTTCTCTGTGGGAAACTATTTCTGAACATATTCTGTGTTAACTCCTCCACCCTTAAATTGCGGATATTGACTTATGCCAATTCTTTTGATCGGCGATGGTCGTTCCGAAGTCTCTGCAGGTGATTCTGATGGTAATTCGGCTGCTGTTTGCATTTCTTTTGGTTCAATTGTTATAGAGATTGTTAGGTTGTTTTTTCTGCGTGCTAAGAACAGTATTATGGATATTACCAAGGTTGTGGTGATGATGATGCTTGACAAACTGTAAGTAGCTATCAGGTGCGTTTTGGTTCTTCCTTCAACTTGACTTATGTAGTGAGTGTTGTTTAAATGCAGCACTTTCATTACTTCGAGGGTTTACAGTTCTTCGAAGGCTTTCGTTGGCGAATCTAGTTGTACGATGGCCGGAAGAGGTCTTGACTTCGGTGGAGACTTCGTTGGACGCAAAAGATTGTTTGTTTACAACGATGGTAGCATTGTAGTACTGAACTATAAATGTTCCCGTTATGTTAATTGTGTCGTTGTTTACTGATATTGACCCGTTGAACTGGTTAAGGAGTAGTGATGCGGGAAGTATTTCTTCAACTGTTGGAATATGCTGATTGTTTATATCGGTAGAATTTGCTGGTCTGCTTCGTAGTAGGTTTGGTATGCACTCCGTGTCGCTTAAATCTATAATTTCATTAATTTTACAAATAGTTAAATCGTTAAAAGTTTGACAATTGTTCCTAATGCCATAAAAGTCATTTTCGCACTGAAGTATTGTACATTACTAAAATCAATTTTGATTACAAGAGATTTTCTTTTTATTGGTTTAACTAATAATTTTTTGCATTCTTCTTTTTTGTGGTTGGCACACTCACAATATAAAGCATAGATGTACCATTAGAAGCTATTTTTACATTGGCAAATTCGAATGCCTCCACCATGTTTACATATGGAAATTTATTTTCTTCGAAAGAAGCCTTAACTAAATTTATTTCAGTATTGGAGAGTATGAAATAATTTACTATGCCAGCTTTTGCCCACTGTAAGGCATGTTCTGGAGAACTCTCGCTGCTCCATCAAAGTCGGTAAGAACATCACCGAACCGTTCGATGTCAGGAAAGGTCTTAGACAAGGCGACGCGCTGTCATGCGATCTCTTTAACATAGTAATTGAGAGAATTGTACGAAACTCACAAGCCAACCCCGGAGGTACAATCTTTTACACGTCTGTACAACTACTCGCTTATGCCGATGACATTGACATAATCGGAAGAACTCAGCGGGCAGTCAATGGGGGATTTGCGAGCATTGAGATCGAGGCAGCAAAGATTGGTCTAGCGGTCAATGAAAGCAAAACAAAATATATGCTGTCTACAAAAAAGGACACCCAACATCGGCATCTTGGACAGAATGCCACAATAGACAGATACAATTTTGAGGTAGTAAAGGATTTTGTCTACCTAGGCTCTATGGTCAGCTCCGCAAATGACATCAGTAGGGAGATCACGCGGAGAATTACTCTTGCCAATCGTTGTTTCTATGGGCTAAAACGGCAATTGAGTAGCAAAGCCCTATCTCGAACTACTAAGGTAACTCTTTATAAGACACTAATCATCCCAGTCCTGCTGTATGGCGCAGAGGCATGGGCTTTGACAAAACCGGATGAGGATGTTCTTGGTTATTTTGAGAGAAAAGTTCTTCGAGCGATCTTTGGTCCCATCTGTATAGACGGTGAGTGGAGGAGAAGGTACAATGCCGAACTATACGGCCTACATATATAAGGACATCAACTTAGAAGAGTTCACATACAGCGACTAAGATGGCTGGGTCATTTAGAGCGGATGGAGCCCAACGTTCCCGCTAAGAAAGTCTTCGAATCCACCCCGTATGGACGACGCAGTAGAGGAGGAACTCGTGGTAGGTGGCGCAAACAAGTGGACGGGGACCTCACGCAACTTGGCGTGCGCAACTGGAGGCAGTTGGCTTGTAACCGCGCTGGCTGGAGAGGTTCGCTGGTTGAGGCCCAGGTTCACCCCGGACTGTAGCGCCATCTAAGTAAGTAAGTAAGTAACTACGATGGAGAGTATCAGCAACCAAATACTATCAACTTAGCTTAACATCGGTAATATGGGTGAAGAAATGCGGGTGATCAACAGAAAAATTGATGACGTACAACCATCCTGTAAAGAATCACATGTGCTTTACAACACATTCATACTCACTGAACTCGAAAACGCTTTTGATTCGCTTCCAAGGATCCAACAACCACCAGTTCAACTTGCCGCTCAAGTTATTTCAACTACGGCTGCCACCATACCTGGAGGAGGAGAATGGTCTCCACCTCCTCGGCACATGTCCAGCGCTAGCCACACTAAGAAAGAAGCTACTAGGTGAATACTTCTTTGAGGACCTAAGTGACCTGTCTAACATAGACATTAGAAACTTAAATAGATGCAAAGGTAAATTCAACTGGTTTAGCTGAAATGCGCCCCCACACCACCACCAATCGTCCTCCCCTCGTTATTGGTTACTATCAATCCCCAAGAGGTACTACAACAGACACTTCCCAAGATCGATAGTTAACCCTCCCATATCACTAGACCAATGCATGTAAATAACAATACTGCATAGGAGTAACAGAGATTTATTGAGTCAATCAATCCCCCTACTACTTACACGCACACTACCTACATGGTGAACTAGGTACTAATGGTTTGACTGAAGTAGTCACCCTACCTAGCTAAACCATTCCCAAAAGTTCGACTGCATACTAGTGCAAGATTGACTGCGTCAGTCATCTCGCTCTACTTTGCATTCCCCACTATTTCCACGGTCCACCTAGGTATGGGTTTGATTGAAACAATCACCCTACCTAGTCCACACTTTATGCATAGCAGTACTTAGAGTTCAATTGAATCAGTCACTCTATGTAGGCTTATGCTCCTCTACACCTGCACGGTCCACCTAGGTATGAAGGGTTTGACTAAATCAATCACCCCACCTAGTCAATACCATGCATAACAGCATATAGAGTTAGACTGAATCAATCACTCTACTATACTTATGCACCTCTACGCCTACACGGTTTATGGAACTTAACTTAACTTATGTCCTGTATCCCCTTGTGGGTCCTAGGGCCTCTACTACGCCTACGCGCCATCGTGTACGGTTTCTGGCAATGTGTCTGAGTTCTCCCCAACTTTTCCCTAACTGCCGTGCTTCCTTCTCGACTGTTCTGCGCCATGTTCTTCTCGGACCGCCAGGTCTTCTGCCATCCTGAGTTAGAGGGTTCCATTGCATAGCATGGTTCGCTATGGAGCTGTCACCCTTTCGGAACGTGTGACCAATCCACTGCCACTTCCGCCGTTGGATAGTTGTGCCTATTGGTTCCTGACCCGTTCTCTCGTAAAGGTGTTCTTTAGAGATACGATTGGGCCAGAAAATCCTTAAGATATTGCGCAGACACCTATTAACAAACGTTTGCAGCTTTCTGGTGATAGTAGTGGTCACTCTCCACGTGCTGCAACCATATAGCAGCACGGATTCAACGTTGGAGCGGAACAGTCTTATTTTGGTGTTCAAACTGATTGCATTGCTTCGCCATATTTTGGACAACATCCCGAACGCGGACTTTGCTTTGGCGATCCTGTTGGCTATATCCAGTTCGGTTCCACCATCGGTCGAGACAATACTACCAAGATACTTGAAATCCTCTACTCTCTCTACCGGTTGTCCAGCAATGCATATTTGAGCCGATGAGTTTGTTCCAAGGCTGATAATTTTAGTTTTTGCCGTATTAATTTTCAGCCCGACGACACCTGCCTCCCTCTCCACATCTGCTGTCATTTGGTGGAGATCCATAATTCTGTGGGAGAGTAAGCATACATCGTTTGCGTAGTCAAGATGCTTCAGTTGAGATGTAAGAGTCCATCGAATTCCTCCGTTTCCCGTCGACAAAGCTGCATGAAGCACATCGCTAATCACCAATAGGAATAATATTGGTGAAAGGATACAGCCTTGTCTTACCCCACTTTGGATCTCAAATTCCTCAGACAACCTTCCCCTGTGCAGAACGTGACATTTGGAGCCTTCATATGTAGCTTTGATAATAACAATTAGTTTATCGGGGATGCCTCTCCTGCGTAAGGCACGCCAAATAAACTCCCTGTTGACACTATCGAACGCCTTCTCAAAATCGATGAACAGCAGGTGCAGTGGCGATCGATATTCAACACACTGTTCGATGATAATCCGCAGGGTGTTGATGTGGTCGGCACAGGAGGATCCAGAGCGGAAACCTGCTTGTTCGGCATCGAGTGTGTCTTCGAGATGTTGTTTGATTCGCTCAAGGATGATTTTAGCTATTATCTTAGCTGCAGCAGGAAGCACGCAGATACCCCTCCAGTTTCCGCACTCCATTAAATTTCCTTTCTTAGGAAGCTTGACGATCATTCCCTTTTTCCACTCGTTAGGAAAGCTCTCAGCTTCCCAAGCTCTATCTATAAGTGGAAGCAGAAGCTCAGCCGATGTTGTTGGCGTTGCTCGTAAGAGCTCTGCTGGAATACCGTCAAGTCCTACCGCCTTGTTGGTTTTGAGTGCCTTGATCGCGGTAATAATCTCATCTTTACTGGAAGTCGTGGTGCGTATTCGGGTACTTCTCACATCGGGCATCTCAGTCTGATTTGGGAGCATATCGCTAGCGAATACACGGTTCAAAACCGTAGCAAAATGCTCTTTCCATCTCTTGAGCTGGTCCTCATCCGAAATGAGCAAGGAGCCGTCTAGGCTTTTCACTGGGTGTTGGCTGGAGCTGCGACCACCTGTCAGCTCCTTCGTGATTCTGTAGACGGTCCTGCTGTCGCACCTCCGTGCAGCTTCTTCTGCTTCTGTAGCCAGCGCGTTGATGTAGTTGCGCTTGTCACGTCGTACGCTACGCTGAACTTCTCTCATCTTCATGCGATATAGGGACTCTAGCTCGCTTCTCCCTGCTGCTGGGGTAGCTGCAACGCGAGTTTTTAGCTGTTTTCGTTCGTCAATCCGTCTCCAGGTATCCTCGGAAAGCCACGCCCTATGTCTTCCCTGCGATCGACCGACAATTCTTTCAGCACCAGATGTAAAAACATTTTTCACAGCACACCAATGGTCTTGGATGGTTGCGGGCATTGATCTGCTGATTGCTTCCACACCTTGCGAAAAGTGCTCCCTTAATTGTTGGCGCACTGAGGGATCACTAAGTCTATCGATGTTGAACCTGGGCATTCTTGTGTTGTCGTGGGATCTTCGAACTGCAGCAGTGCGTAGTTGGAGAGTAGCTATCATAAGATGGTGATCACGTACTATCCCCACATCTGCCCCTCGCATGTTTCGGACGTCCAGGAGACTACTTCTAAAGCGGCGGCTGATAGCAAAATGGTCAATTTGGTTGGAGGTTGCTTGCCTATCATTGGAAACCCAGCTGACTTTGTGGCAGGTCTTGTGCTCAAACATGGTGCCATCTATCACAAGGCGGTTGGCATTGCAGAAATCCACAAACCTTTCGCCGTTGTCATTCCGGTTGCCTAGTCCATGCTTCCCGATTACATGTTTGAGCCCTTCGTTGTCGCTGCCTACCTTGGCATTCAAATCCCCCATCACTATGACAATGTCTCCATTTGGTGTTGTGTTGAAGACGGCGCTTAAGAGATTGTAGAAGCTCTCCTTTTCGTCCTCAGACGAACTATTCGTTGGGGCGTAACACTGTATGATGGTGACGCGTCGTACTCTAGTCCGGAATCTGGCCGTCAAAATCCTATCACCATGAGGCTGCCAGGAAATTAGGCCCTTGCGTGCTGTTGTTGTTAGCAGTAGTCCGACTCCATATTCCCGCGGGTTTCCGGATGGTCTTCCAGAATAGAGTAGTACAGTGTTACGCGTTGGAGACTGGTACTCGCCCGCTTCTAACCATCTTACTTCACTTACCCCCAAAATGTCCAGTTAATATCGCATGAATTCGTTTTCCAATTGGAGGAATCTGGCATTGTAAGGACCTTCTCTTCCCGAGTCGAGGAGCGTCTTTACATTCCAGTAACCTATCTTTGTCCGGGTACAATAGCCAAAAGTCGTCAACATGTGATCATTCCTTATCCGAGGCATAGTGTCGGTTTCTGTAGCGGGCAATATTCGGTAACGCAGGTTGCTGGCCCACGTTACCTAGCCTAGAATCAAGGCCCTAGACAACCCGCACTTACAATTTTGGCCTATACGTATAAGGGTTTATACGTATAGTTGCCCGGGGACCACCACGGTTTATGGGACCAGCCAATATAACTTGCACACACAGTATAGCGGGTTCGATTGAATCAATCACCCCCCATCACTTGTTGCACACTATACCTTTTTTTATTTATTTATTTTTTATTTATTTATTGTTAACATTAGTGACATACACATTAAGAAAATAATCCTTATAATTAGTGATGCATATAATTAGGAGTTTTTAAATAAAAGGCAAAAAACATATTCAGTATTATATAAAAAGAAAAGAATGTATAAAATTGTAGAATTCAAATTTCGAGTTTAAGTTAAATTTAAAAAAAAATTATGTCTTTTTCTTTCTCTTAGCCCATTTACTCAGTAGAAAAATGAACTATCTCGATGTCTGCAAATATTCTAAAAGTATGTCCCGAAAGTTTCTCAGATGATAGCTTCTCTTTACACGCATAGGTAAATAGTTCCAAGAATTAATAGTGTGATGAAAGAATTGATTTTGTGACGAGGCCGACGTTGATCTCGGTAATATAAAACCCACTACTCGCGACGAATTAGTTTGCTGTAACTTAGAGAACAAGTATGAAGGTTCCTTTGAAGTGATTAATTTGTGAAGAAACATAATCGATCTAAAGTCTAAGTAGTTATCGAGAGAGCAACCCAATATTTTGCATTTGTATGTGGATACATGATCATATCGCCTAAGGCCATATACATAGCGAGTCACATTATTAAATGCTACGTTCAATTTCCGATTTGAAGCATAGTCCCGTTTAGGAAAGAGTTCGCATCCATAAGTTATCAATGGGACAATTAAAGTTTTAGCTAGCATAGCTCTAGTGGAAACAGGTGTATACGATTGTGAGTGGTATAACGTGCGCAGGGTTGCGTAAATTCGAGAGCAGATTTTGTTAATATGTTCGTCCCACTTCAACGTACGATCAACGACTATACCTAGATTAACTGCTTTATTAACGTAAGTTAATGCAGATGAGGCAAGTTTGACAGGGGTCAATGATAAGGTGTCAATGATTTTTTTATAAATAACTATGCACTGTGACTTTTTAGGGTTCAAGCTTAAGCCATTACTAGCAGCCCACATCGATATTTGCATAAGATCGTAATTAATATGTTCAACAGCAGAATTGATACTATCAATAGGAGACGCCAGGTATAATTGAACATCATCGGCAAACATGTGAACATTACTATATTTAATAACACTTGGAAGATCATTGATATATATTGAAAATAAGAGTGGCCCCAGAATGGATCCTTGCGGAACTCCTCTTGTCAATGGCAGTGCAGAGGATATCTTATCATCCACGAAGACTCTTTGTTTCCTGTTAGTCAAATAGGAGTGTATAAGACCTGCTGCCGAATCGGAGAAGCTGAAGGAGTTCAGAAGTTTATTAGATAGGCTAGCATGATTGACAGTATCAAATGCTTTTGAAAAATCTAGAAGTGTTAGGAGTGAGATTTTCTTGGCGTTCATAGAAACTCGGATATCATCTGTCACCTTAAGCAAAGCAGTAACGCAGCTATGTTTTTCTCTAAACCCTGACTGTAGAGTACATAAGAGATTGTTTCGCTTTATAAATGCAGAGATCTGCCAGAATGCTAACCTTTCGAAGACTTTTGAAAGATATGGAAGGATCGCTACAGGCCTATATTCCACTGCAGCGGAAGGTGATGAACGCTTCTTTGTAGTGGGTATGACTTTCGCATGTTTCCATTGAGTCGGAAAATTAGATGTAAGGAAAATTGTATTATAAATATGTGTTATAAAAGGAAGAATTTTGGGAAGGATCATTTTTATAAACAAAGGATGTATTGTGTCATACCCCATTGCGTTAGATTTTATACTAAGAATTGCCTTAACCACATCAGTTTCATCACATCTGGAGAAGTATAAAGGAGTAGCTCGCATATCTGAGCTCGCTGCTGAAGTCGTTGTATCCAAAACTCCAGATGGAGATACAGATGATATATCAGCAAAAAGCTTGTTTAGCTCATCTACGTCGACAGATTCTGGTGCTGTATTTTGGATCTTTCCCGTGCACGATTCTCTTATATTTCTCCAAAGCATTTTCGATGGTAGTTTACAATTCAATTTCTTTGAGAAATATTTCCGCTTCTCTTTTTTGATAAGATTTGTTACAGAGTTTCTTAGATTTTTATACACCAAGTATAATTCGGGGACTCGGAAACGTTTCCACCGTATGAAAGCACAATCCCTTAGCTTAATCCAATTGACTATTGTATCTGAGATCCATGGGCGTCCAGGATTTTTCAGTAATTTTGATCTGTATGGAACACATTCATTAAAGATACGCCTTATATTATATTGAAGAAACTCCACCTGATCTATGCTTGATGGCATTTGATATATCAGATACCAATGTACACTATCTAATTTGAGTGACAGATTGTTGCAATCAACACTTCTAAAATCCCAAAAAGATACAATCTGTGGACAGGAGTCAAGCCGGATGTCAAACGTTAAAAAGATCATGTCATGCTTGGAGAAGGCAGGGGCAGATAGTTGGTCAAAAAAGACGACTTTTTCGGGCTGATTGACTATAAATAAATCAAGCAGTGTTTGAGATTGAGCCAAAAAATGAGTAGGGACAGTAGAATTGACTGGAGTAAGATTGAATCCCGCTATTTCATTTATAAATGGTTGAGATAAATGGGTGTCTAGCAGATTGCAGTTAAAATCACCAGCAATAAGGATGTTGTCGTATTTACATGAGATTTCTTCTAGTGCAGTGAAAAAGGACTGAAGAGTTATGGACATATTTGGTCTATAAACGCATCCTATTAAACATTTCTGTTTCTTTAAAACCAGCTCAGCAAATATAAAATGAATAGGATTATCGCCCTGCGACGCCAGTACCACTTTATGCGCAACATCATTGCGGATGTATATAGCAATGCCTCCACCGATTCTACCAGATCTATCATTCCTAAGCAACTTGTAGCCACCAAGAGAGTATAAATGGTCAGGTATTTCCCGTACAAACCACGTCTCTGAGACACAAATAACATCAATTAAGGAACCCTCAAACAGTTCCCTAAATTCGTCGATTTTTGGGCTGAGGCTTTGTGCATTAAGATGACATATGCGTAGTCCTTGATTTCTGTCACATAAGATGTTAATCAAAGCTTTCGTCACACTACAGTGATTGGAACCAGGAAAGCTCATAATATAATTAGTCAATTTTTATAGCACAGTATACGAGTAATCTCACAGGTAGCTAATAGAAATTTGCAGAGAAATAAAAATATGAAACCAAAATGATTCTTATAGCTAAAAATAAAAGGCAAGAATATTGAAAGAAAGAGAGGAATTATACAAATGCAAAAAACAAAAAAGAAAAGTTATAAAAGAAATAAAAAATGTGTAATGGATAAACTCTCGAATTGGATTAAAAAGTAAAATTAAAAATTAAAAAGTTAAAAAAAACAAAAAAAAAAAATGTAATTTTAATTAAATGACGGTAGGCATTTTTGAACAGTGAGGCATTAATTGTTTACTTCTGGCAACAACATCATTTAAGGTCTCCACACTATCGATTGGTAACGCTGTTTCATTGTTATGACATTTGATGAAAATTCGCCCACGAGAGATGAATGTTGATTCAATCCTTCGCTGTCTTCTTAATTGCACGGTGTGTTGGAGTACTTTTCGATTTTCGGGTGAAAGACAATCGTGGCAGTAAATAGGCTTCGATGAATTGAGTCCCACGTCATTAAGGGAAATTTGCCTACCCTTAGATTTTCGGAAATCGGCTATAGATTTAAAGATAAGCCCCTTCTCATGCTTAGAATCGAATTTAACTATGATAATGGCGTCACCGGTGTTTTTGTGTTTAGGCTTAGTGCGAAATATTTGACGGAGAACTGGAGGTTGACAGCCCAACGAGTGGCAAAGAGTGTTAAACATTTGGTGAAGATTTTCGCCAGATACAAATGGAATTCCGACAAGGATAGCATCGTTAGCTAGGCTCTTTTGATTTTGGTCATTCATCTGCAATTTAAGGCAAGCAACTTCGCCCCTTAATTTGTGTACTTCGCTCGCGCAGCTTTCAAGAACCTTGACCCTCTCACTGAGAGCGGACATCTCGTCTCTTATTCGTTGATAGCTGCTTGCCATTTTTTCTTCTATTTTTCCAATTTTGCCGAGATATTTTCTTCCAAGAATGATAATCTCTTTTGAATAGACTCACCCTGGTCTTTGATTGCCTTCCATAAGAGAGACAAATCACTTTTCGAATTTTTTGCTTTAAGTGAGTTCGTTGCCGGAGATTTGGAAGGAACATTTTTAATGTGAGATCTCAGAATTGCGGGGGATGTCATTTTTACCGGAACCCAAATAATTCAGTTATTTTAACAATTTTCAAACGACTTTTTGATCGAAATGACACCACATACGTAATGAAAATCGTATAATTTTAATTCAGCCGATATTAACAATTGTTGGCAAAGACTTAAGAACCGAAAATAATAAAGGTTGGGTGAAAAAACCGTGTGAATCCAAAAAATGATACTGCCGCACAAAAAACACGTCTACTGCTCAACTGACATTTTCTCTTTTCATACCTTCTCGCTACACTTTGACTGAGTCAGTCACCCTCTCTACCCTTTTCAGTCAGCATTCTCAGCCAACACCCTCATGAGAAAGTTTAAGGTTCCCTCGGTTACCGGTGACTCGACCGGTCACTACTCACGTGGTATCACAATGGACCCAAGCGGTCTAAGTGTGTCCTGACCCTGTCAGGACAGCCACCTTTACCTAACCTAACCTAACCTACCACCATACCTTCCACCGATGGATCACAGAGTCTCCCATCACCACCTCGCCTCATTAAGCGACTTGGAGCTTTTTGGACCCCATCCGATTGGAATGAAAGGCTTAAGAAATTAAATAAAAGCAATCTCTCGACCTTTACCGTCAAACTTACTTCTCGGCAAGACGACTCTTCATGGTTACGAAATTTCTTTCACCAAAGATTTAGTATCACAATTACGGACTACCACAAAATCTCACCAGTAAATTCCAGTAAGTTTAGCACTTTTAAGTTCACGATGCCCTCAAGATATGACTGGTTACTTTCGAGCCCCATTGACGATGCGTTCAATTTAGGTGATTTGTGCTTTAAAAAATGAATCGCCAAGGCCAATGATACTAGCTCTAAGCCTAAACTTAACAGTAAACCTAAGTTGAAGTCTATGCCGAAATCTAATCGCACTTCTAAGCCCTACTCTAAGTCAAATCCTGACCCTAACTGGAGCTTTAAAACTAACATTTTTACTATTTTTTCCCTACGAATAATCCAGTCTCTTTCTCTTCCTTCAGTAAATATTTCCTCTAATGTTACTCTCCATCCTAAATGTAACCGCGTCTCTTTCAACCTAACACCTGCTCCGCCACTTCGTCACAGCAAACTTCTTCCAACACAAAAACCAAGTATTCTAATTTTTTTCACTCGCACATTCTTAACCATCCTCCTCCATCATCCTCCGTTGGCAACCCAACCGACCGCAGTAGCGCTTTCAACTCTATTAAAGCAGCTTCCTCCGACGCTCCATCTACCTTTTTGGATCCAATGCTTTCCCCTAAGGTTAAACCAACTAAGCAATTAGTTGATCAGAGCGATGATGCCCGTTACGTAATGTCTTGCTTGAGAGATCGTAAAACCTACGAGAATGTTCGTCTGTATCTTGCATACCTGCACAAAAAACTTGATTCCATTTGTATCGATGGTAAAACAAAAATTAATGTAATGGTCTCAATCAGCCAGGAAGGTTTTCCTACTAATCCTAAAGAGTTAAGGCAATTATTCATCCGTTTCCATGAGTGCTTCTACATCTCGCCCACTGATGTCTCTAACGATCTCTCTTCATTTGCTTTTTATTTTAGCTCAAAATGGCTTTTCTATTTTCAGAGATCGCGTACTGACTTTAAAAACTACTACCGCTCCTAACGACAAACGTTTTTTTCCAAATAGCTCAACGCCATACCCTACTAACGTAGATAATAGCACCGTTAAACACCTATGCATTTACTACCAGAACGTACGCGGTTTGCGCACCAAAACCTCCACTGTATTCCTTAATTCGCAAAAGTTGCCCTACGATGTTTCGCCCTTACTGAAACTAATCTCTCCCCGCCTACAATAGTAATGAGTTATTTACCCCTAAATTTAACATTTTCCGCGATGATGGTCTTGACAAAGCCGATGATTCTTCTGGCCGCGGAGTTCTCCTGGCTATACATAACCGCTATGACTCCGCACTTTACAAATCGTCACATACCGCTAATTTTTAGTTTATTTGCGCTAAAATTATAATCCTTAAACGTAATCTGCAACTATTTTGCTGCTACATCCGCCCCTCTCAACTAATTCAAGGCTACCAACTTGCTATAGATGCCATAGACTCTCTCCAATTCAAGGCTACCAACTTGCTATAGATTTTTTTTTTTTTTTTTTTTTCCGAGGGTAGGTGAAAAATCTTTCATAGACGCTATGAGAATAGCAAGCGCGTGCTCATAGTAGTGTCAGATTCTTACTGACTAAAAAAACACCACCCTTCGATATAAATTTGTTAGATATCGCAACTAAGTATAAACTTATCAAGCAATTTTTCTATCACGAAATAAAAACGTTTGGCAGGTTACTTTCCACTGAAGGATCCTGCATATTCCGCAATCTAGACGCGGTTAATCATTATCTCGCCAAGTCGAAAGGTTTCGTCCTTTGTAGTCGGCGCAATAAATTGCTCTCATCCAAAATTTGTAGGACTGTATTGTGGACATGTCCGATTAGTCGGTTTCTATGCTTTCTCGCGAAGCTTCTAGTTTCAGCTTCGATTGTCGGAATTCCGAGATCCCTGTGGATATCGTCGTTTCTACTATACCACGGTCCTTGGACAATTTCACTTTATTTTGAAAAGCTTGTAAAATATTTGCATTAGTTTTCTTGGTACAACCCCAAAGTTGTATACCGTAGGTCTACACCGGCTTTAGCACTTGCTTGAATAAAAGCAGTTTGTTCTCAGTACTGAGTTGGGAATGTTTTCCAAGTAACCAGTACATTTCTCTATATTTGATTTCGACTTCTTTTCGTTTCATTTTCACGTGCGATTTCCATTTCAGTCTTGCGTCGAGTGACATTCTCAGGTATTTGGCCTCGTTTGCAAAGGGTATTCGGGCCGAGTTTAGGAAAATTGGGAAGTCATTAGTTTTCTTGTAAGTGAAATTCACGTGAACAGATTTAGATTCGTTGAGGGCGATCCGCCAGTCCCTCGTCCATTCATTTACATTATTCAGTGCGTTTTGCAGTTTTGCAGTCGTTTTATCGATTGTTTTACCTACTGCTAGGATAGCGGTGCCATCGGCAAACGTAGTAAGGACAGTGCCATCTTCGTTCGGTATATCACGAGTATATAGCAGATAGAGAAGCGGCCCAAGAACGCTTCCTTGCGGTACGCCGGCCGAAATTTCTTTGAGCTCGCAGTATTCGACTCCATGTCGAACACGAAAGATTCCATTCCCGAGATATGTTTCTAGAATATCGAATAAGCATACAGGGAGAACTTGTCGTAGTTTGAATTTCAAGCCATCATGCCACACCTTATCAAAGGCTTTCGAGACGTCAAGAAATACGCTTGAGCAAATCTTTTTTTCTTCAAGTGCTTTCTCGATTACGTCAGTAATTCTATGCACCTGGTCAATCGTCGAATGCTTGCTTCTGAACCCAAACTGGTGGTCAGGGATAAGATTATTTTCTTCTATAACCGGCTGGAGACGCCTTAATAATATCCTCTCGAAAATTTTCGATATGATTGGAAGAAGCGAAATTGGTCTATACGATTTTACTTCATTTGGCGGTTTTCCTGGTTGTAAAACCATTATGACTTCCGCAACTTTCCATTGGCTCGGCACGTGTTTTAATCTAAGTGCAGCATTTACAATATAGAGAAGCTTTATCAATGCTTTTCTAGGTAAAACTTTGAGAATTTCTCCGGTAATCAAATCATAGCCAGGAGATTTCTTAGGTTTTAGATTCTCGATCTCATGTTTGAGTTCCCTTAGCGTTGCACTTGTGAGCGTCAAATAGTCAGATGGTAAATCCAGCCTATTGCGGTTATCGTAAACCACTTGACCATCGTACGGTTTAAATGTTTCTTCCAGATGGGCCGCAAAGACGTCCGCTTTTTCTTTATCTTCCCTCGCCCATTAATTTTGATTTAATTTGGGGACTTTGGGGCTTTTGGTGCCTTTTACAGCTTTCCAAAGTGAATAATTGGAATCTTTTTTCGCTGTTAAACTTTCAAGATAAGAGCCTATTGCACGATTCTTAAAATCCTTAATAGTCTTCTTCAACAAATTGCACAGACGATTCAAGTGTGCCTTATGTTGCGGAGCACGACTCTGTTGCCATTTTTTACGCGCTTTTCTTTTTTCCTTGACCAATTCTTTTATTTCCGGAGGATATCGCAAACCGTATCTGTCCGGCGTTTTCCTTGTATTGGGCGTATTATTCCAAGAGGCGAGCTGTACGATCTCAACGAAGCGATCAACTTCAACCTCAAGTTCATAGGGTGTCGTAAGTGGAACGCTCAGTTCAACATTATCTTCAATTTCGTTCCTAAAGCCTTCCCAGTTAGTTGTTCGACCAGTTAATCTCGCTGGCTCTAGGTTATAGACTAGTTTTTCGCTGATTGTTAAAATAACCGGGGAATGATCAGACGACAGATCAAAGCTGTCTTCGACTTTTATGTGGTTGGTAGATATTCCTTTCACAACGAAAAAATCTATCAGGTCGAAGTATCAGTTGGCCAGTAAGTTGGTTTACCCGTCGAATGGAAATCACAACTGTACTCCATACCTGCCCCATAGAGCACTCTACCTTTTTTCGAGCTGTATCTTGAGCCCCAGAACCTATGTTTCGCATTAAAGTCGCCGCCGATAAAGTCGCCGCGATTCAAACAAGATAATAAAATTTGATTTTTCAAGCGCGGAACACGGTGGACAGTAAATAGATGAGATTTTAAGAGTACGCTGACTATTTTTAACTCGAATCGTGCACAGTTGCAAAGTTTCAAGTTCTATCTTTAGGCCTTCGGATTGTTCAATGCAGTCTTTAATAAATAACGATGATCCGCCTCTCGCTTTTCCCGAAGGGTGACAAGCGTGGTAATCATTATAGCCTTTTATTTTTAAATGCGATTCCTTTTTAATGTGGGTTTCAGAAATCAAGCAAATATCAATATCTTTTTCGCGCATGAATATTTCCAATTCGTCGAGTTTATGCAAAAGTCCGTTTGCATTCAAAGTACATATTTTTAACATTCGTTTGTCATTCATATTCTAGTTGAAGTACGCGTTTTCTGAGAATTATCATGACATCATGCATACCCAAACTCTTCGAGAGCATAGTTTTCGACTCGATGTTTTTCCATTACTTTACTTACTTACTTAGGTGGCGCTACAGTTCGGGGTGAACATGGGCCTCAACCAACCAGCCTCTCTATTTAGCTCGGTCTTTAGTTAATTGCCTCCAGTTGCGCACTCCAAATTGGTCGAGGTCTCCTTGAACTTGTGCGCGCCATCTACGGCGATGATTCCTTCTACTGCGTCGTCCCTCGGAGTTAGATTCGAAGACTCTGCGGGCCGGAGCGTTGATGCCCATTCGCTCTACATGTCCTAGCCATCTCAGACGTCCAATACGTAGTTTTTTGACTAGGTCGATGTCGCTGTTCAGCTCGTATAGTTCGTGATTGAATCTTCTCCTTCAAAACCCGTCAACGCAAACGGGACCGAAAATCTTACGAAGAATTTTTCTCTCGAAGCGACCGAGGATATCTTCATCTTCTTTTAATAAAGTCCATGTTTCAGCGCCGTAAAGTAGGACTGGGATGATCAGAGTCTTATACAGAGTCTCCTTAGTTGTTCGAGATGGGGCTTTACTGTTGAATTGCCTTAAAAGCCCCAAAAAAAACAGCGATTGGCAACAGTTATTCTTCGCTTGATTTCTACGCTGATGTTGTTTTTTGAGTTTATAGCAGAGCCTAGGTAGACAAAGTCCCTTACTACCTCGAAGTTATAGCTGCCCACTGTGACGTTCTGCCCAATTCGTCGGTGTTGGCTTTCCCTTCTTGTTGGCAGCATATACTTGGCATATACTCAATACTTGTAAATGCACCGGTGACAGCCCGCTGAGTTTTTTCGATAATGTCTATATCGTCGGCATATGCAAGCAGTTGTACAGACTTGTAATAGATTGTGCCTCCGGTGTTGGCTTGTGAGTTACGCACAATCCGTTCAAGTACAATATTAAAGAAGTCACATGACAGCGCGTCACCTTGTCTAAAACCTTTTTTTACATCAAAGGTCTCGGTGAAGTCGTTACCGACCTTGATGAAGCAGCGAGCGCTCTCCATCGTCATCCTGCACGTACGAAAAAGTTTGGCAGGGATGTCAAAACTAGACATGGCTCTATAAAGCTCTTCTCTATAGACGCTGTCATAGGCGGCCTTGAAATCGATAAAGAGGTGGTGAGTATCGATTTGGAATTCTTGGGTTTTCTCCAGAATCCGCCGAAGTGTGAAGATTTGATCGATCGTGGACTTTCCTGGCTTGAAACCGCACTGATAGGGTCCAATCAGGCTGTTGATAAAATGTTTCAGGTGTTCACACAAGATCGCAGAAAACATCTTGTATGCCATGTTGAGGAGACTGATGCCTCTATAATTGGCGCAGTTGAGGGGGTCTCCTTTCTTGTGGATCGGGCAAACTATGCTGAGATTCCATTCATCAAGCATACACTCGTCTGACCAAATCTTAGAGATGAGTTGGTGTATGCACTCTACCCGAGCTGCCTTGAAAAGTTCGGCCGGTAAGCCGTCAGGTCCAGAAGCCTTGTTGGATTTTAGCTTGGATATTGCTATCCTCACTTCGTTTTGGTCAGGCGGACGGAAATTTTGACTATCATCGTCTATGTTGAACGGTTCATTCTGCCTGACAGCGGGATGTTGGTCTTCGTCGCCGTTATACAGTCTGCAGAAGTAGTTTTTCCATATTCTCAGCACCGACTGTGATTCTACTACGAGGTTTCAATTTTCATCTCTACAGGTTTCTGTACGGGTATTGCTTCTCTGACACGTTCTTTTTACCTTTTGGTAAAACTTCCGTACATTGTTCCTGGAGTATAAACTCTCGATATTCTCAAACGCGCTTCCCATCCTCTTTCTTCTTTTTTTTGGAGAAGCCGATGTTCTTCCCGTCTCTTTTGCTCGTAGAGCTCACGAGCAGCTCTCGTTTTCCTCTGCAGCGCAGCTTCGTATGCCTCTTGTTTTGCTGCATGCACTCGCCGGCATTCTTCGTCAAAGAATGGGGAGTTTCGCGGTGGTGGGCGAGCGAGACCCAGCACATCAGTCGCGGCGTTTCTGATGGCATGTCGGCAGCGTTGCCACTGGTCTTCGGCACTTGATGCTGGCAGCTTAGGGGTGATTGAGAGATTTCTGGATACGCGTTCAGCGAAGAGTCTGGCGGTCTCTTGCGATTGTAGCTTTTTGACGTTGAATTTTCTCACATCGATTCTTCTTTGTTGCTCAGTTTCGGATATCCGCAATCGTACCTTGGCTAGAACAAGGTAATAATCCGAGTCTATGTTGGCCCCTCGGAAGGTCCGGACATCCAGAATACTGGAGGCATGCCTTGCGTCGATCGCAATATGATCAACTTGGTTGATCGTTACATGATCATTGGATCGCTATGTCTGCTTATGAATATCGAGATGAGGAAACCATGTGCTTGCTATGGTGACATTCCGCTCTACAGCGAAATCACTTAGCCATAGTCCGCTATCAGACGTGGTGTCGTGTCGTCATCCTTTCATGTCCATGTCACAGTTTTTCATCCTCTTTTTGCCCGGCCCATCCCATCGCACTTCCTGGATGGCGGTAATATCTGCTTTATAGCAGTCTAGGGCCTCTGCTAGTTGTTCGGCTGCACGTGGTCTGTAAAGGGACAGAACATTCCACGTACAGATCCGAAGGTCGTTGTCCTTATTTCGTTTGCTGGGGTCGTCATTAGTTGAGTCATCCTCATCCGAGGCCTTTGGTTGTTTCGGAACCATCGATTTTTTACGTGGTAGGGAAGTTACCCCAACGGCACAACCCCCAACCTGGAGGGCCAGTTCCTTAATTATTCCCCTAGGACGAGGGGCCGGGAGCACCGGTGCCAGTAGTCCACTACGGGAGTATGAGCGCTGCCGTTGGCCCATTAAGGGCTCCTCCGCCACCATCTCTATTCCAATGTCCTGACCAACATTGGAAATTCCTTACCGACCTGTGATCCGAATACGTCGAAGCAGCTCGCGCAAGGTACTATTCACTAAGTTCAACCTAACTGGAACTATAGACGCCACCGTTGACTCCGTCTAGGGAATTCGTCCGCTGCCGCCTGGAACAGGAAGAAGTGCTCTAGTGAGAAAACACTCTCCCCCCCGCGCTCTCATCTAAACCATCTTACAACGCAAGATGCCTACTATTAGGTATATCGACCCTTAAGTCTAGAAGGCATACTCACGATATCATGTTTGTAAGAGACGTTCTGTGTTACCGCATCGTTAGTCCTATTATCTATCTATCTATGTTACCAAATTACGCTCCAGAACGGGCGTTAAGAGTACGATATTTCTTTTTACAAATGGCGCATATTACAAACTATGGCCAGAATGAGCCAATTTCTAGAGCTCTTAAGTCTTTTATATCTTATATTTTTTCTTTGTAGTTAACTTTATTCATTTCTACCTTTTTAAGTCATTATAAATTTATTTTAATTTTTTATTTTTATCATATCATTATTTCGTAATCTGTTAAGCTTAATGCTTAAATAAATAAATAAATAAATGACATGAAATGACACGAACCATTTTTTACAGTTAACTCTCTCACTTTGCATAAATATTCATTGTAATTTTCTAGTATTACTTACTACTTAGTTCATTTGTCTTTAATCTGTACGTTTCGGGTGACAAACAGGTATTTTTCAAAATAAGTATTATTATACCAACTTACTTACTTATGTCCTGTATCCCCTTGTGGGTCCTAGGGCCTCTACTACGCCTACGCACCATTGTCTACGGTTTCTGGCAATGTGTCTGAGTTCTCCCAACTTTTCCCGAACTGCCGTGCCTCCTTCTCAACTGTTCTGCGCCATGTTCTCCTCGGACCGCTAGGTATTCTGCCATCCTGAGTTAAAGGGTTCCATTGCATAGCATGGTTCGCTATGGAACTGTCACTCTTTTGCAATGTGTGACCAATCCACTGCCATTTTCGTCGTTGGATGGTTGTGCATATTGGTCCCTGACCCGTTCTCTCGTACAAGTGTTCATTAGACATACGATTGGGCCAGAAAATCCTTAAGATATAGCGCAGGCACTTATTAACGAACGTTTGCAGCTTTCTGGTGATAATAGTGGTCGCTCTCCAAGTGCTGCAACAATTTAACAGCACGGATTCAACGTTGGAGCGGAACAGTCTTATCTTGGTGTTCAAACTGATTGCATTGCTCCGCCATATTTTGGACAACATCCCGAACGCGGACTTTGCTTGGCGATCCTGTTGGCTATATCCAGTTCGGTTCCACCATCGGTCGAGACAATACTCCCAAGATACTGGAAATCCTCTACTCTCTCTACCGGTTGTCCAGCAATGCATATTTGAGCCGATGAGTTTGTTCCAAGGCCGATAATTTTATAATTTTAATTTATGAGTTTATTTTTGCCGTATTAATTTTCAGCCCGACGACGCCTGCCTCCCTCTCCACATCTGCTGTCATTTGGTGGAGGCCCATAATTCAGTGGGAGAGTAAGCATACATCGTCAGCGTAGTCAAGATGTTTCAGTTAAGATGTAAGAGTCCATCGAATTCCTCCGTTTCCCGTCGACAAAGCTGGACGAAGCACATCGCTAATCACTAATAGGAATAGTATTGGTGAAAGGATACAGCCTTGTCTTATCCCACTTTGGATTTCAAATTCCTCAGACAACCTTCCTCTGTGAAGAACGTGACATTTGGAGCCTTCATATGTAGCTTTGATAATAGCAATTAGTTTATCGGAGATACTTCTCCTGCTTAGGGCACGCCAAATAAACTCCCTGTTGACACTATTGAACGCCTTCTCAAAATCGATGAACAGCAGGTGCAGTGGCGATCGATGATAATCCGCAGGGTGTTGCTGTGGTCGGCACAGGAGGATCCAGAGCGGAAACCTGCTTATTCGGCATCGAGTGTGTCGTCGAGATGTGGTTTGATTCGCTCCAGGAATGATTTTTAGCTATTATCTTAGCTACAGCAGGCAGCACGCAGATACCCTTCCAGTGTCCACACTCCATTAAATTTCCTTTCTTAGGAAGCTTGACGATCATTGTTGGTGCTGCTCGTAAGAGCTCTGCTGGAATACCGTCAAGTCCAACCGCCTAGTTGGTTTTGAGTGCTTTGATCGCGGTACTGATCTCATCATTACTGGGAGTCGTGGTGTGTATTCGGGAACTTCTCACCTCGGGCATCTCAGTCTGATTTGGGAGTATATCGCTAGCGAATACACGGTTCAAAACCGTAGAAAAATGCTCTTTCCATCTCTTGAGCTGGCCCTCATCCGAAATGAACAAGAAGCCGTCTAGGCTCTTCACTGGGTGTTGGCTGGAGCTGTGACAACCTGTCAGTTCTTTGGTGATTCTGTAGACGGTCCTGCTGTCGCACCTCCGTGCAGCTTCTTCTGCTTCTGTAGCCAGCGCGTTGATGTAGTTGCACCTTTCACGTCGCGCGCTACTCTGAGCTTCTCCCATCTTCATGCGATATAGGCACTCTAGCTCGTTTCTCTCTGCTGCGCTGGAGTAGCTGCAACGCGAGCTTTCAGCTGTTTTCGTTCGTCAATCCGCCTCCAAGTATCCTCGGAAAGCCACGCCCTATGTCTCCCCTGCGATCGACCGACAATTCTTTCAGCACAAGATGTAAAAACATTTTTCACAGCACGCTAATGGTCTTGGATGGTTGCGGGCATTGAACTGCTGATTGCTTCCACACCTTGCGAAAAGTGCTCCCTTAATTGTTGGCGCACTAAGAGTTCACTAAGTCTATCAATGTTGAACCTGGGCATTCTTGTGTTGTCGTGGGATCTTTGAACTGCAGCAGGGCATAGTTGGAGAGTAGCTATCATAAGATGGTTATCTCGTACTATCCCCACATCTGCCCCTCGCCTGTTTCGGACGTCCAGGAGACTAATTCCAAGGCGGCGGCTGATGGCAAAATAGTCAATTTGGTTGGAGGTTGCTTGCCTGTCGTTGAAAACCCAGCTGACTTTGTGGCAGGTCTTGCGCTCAAACATGGTGCCACCTATCACAAGGCGGTTGGCATTGCAGAAATCCACAAACCTTTCGCCGTTGTCATTGCGGTTGCCTAGTCCATGCTTCCCGATTACATGTTTGAGCCCTTCGTTGTCGTTGCCTGCCTTTGCATTCAAATACCCCATCACTATGACAATGTATCCATTTGGTGTTGTGTTGAAGACGGCACTTAAGAGGTTGTAGAAGCTCTACTTTTCGTCCTCAGACAAACTATTCGTTGGGGCGTAACACTGTATGATGGTGACGCGTCGTACTTTAGTCCGGAATATGACCATCACAATCCTATCACCATGAGGCTGCCAGGAAATTAGGCCCTTGCGTGCTGTTGTTGTTAGCAGTAGTCCGACTCCATATTCTCGCGGACTTCCGGATGGTCTTCCAGAATAGAGTAGTACAGTGTTACGCGTTGGGGACAGGTACTCGCCCGCTTCTTACCATCTTATTTCACTAACTCCCAAAATGTCCAGTTAATATCGCATGAATTCATTTTCCAATTGAAGGAATTTGGCATTATAAGGGCCTTCGCTTTCCGAATCGAGGAGCGTCTTTACATTCCAGTAACCTATCTTTGTCCGGGTACAATAGCCAAAAGTCGTCAACATGTGATCATTCCTTATCCGAGGCATAGTGTCGGTTTCTGTAGCGAGCTGGTTTCAGTAACGCATGTTGCTGGCCCACGTTACCTAGTCTAGAATCAAGGCCCTAGACAGAACACACACTTGCAATTTTAGCCTACACGTATAAGGGTTTATACATATAGTTGCCTGAGGACCACCACTAGGAGGTAAAGTAAGCACTTCATCACGAACTTGATTGCTGCGCTACTGGCCCAAACCAAGTAAAGAGTTCTTTAAATATTGCAGGTTCTGACACTTTCTTCCACTGATTTTCTTTCTATTTCAATGCAAATTTTAAAGTCGAGTAAATGGCAACGGTGAGGTAGTATATTATTTTCGACTCATTAGTGAATCGTAGCTTCAAAAATATGACACCACTTAGAGTGTAGTACAGATCCTGTATGGCAGTTACTTTTGCATGACCTTTTCCACGACCAGGACGAATGTTAAAGAACTGAACATCGTCGAATTTTTTGAAAGACTGGTAGTTTAAGTAAGTTACGTCGTAAGGGTCTCCTTGCTGTAGGTAGCGCACGCAAGCTCAAGAGCACTTCAGCCCGTCTCAATCAAGACCTGAAATGCTTTCAAAATCAAATAACAACTCATAGACTCAGATATATATATTTTTTAATGTAATTAAATTTTATTAGTTTCATTAGCTTATATGTATATTAATTATAAACCTTGTATTTCTTAATTTTTCTATTTTCTTCAATAAATCTAAATTAATTTACAATCACTCATTAAAGATTCTTATAGTTGTGTGTGTGTGTTTTTTTTTTTTTCTTTTTCAAATCTTAATTATTAAACAACTTATATATTTTTTCTTCTTTTGAACTGATTTAACCCTTAAACATTATCTACACCGTTAGACTACACTCTCGTAACGGTCTTCTTCCGTTCCCTTTATTTGCTACTACTTTTATTTTTCTTATACGTTTGGTAGTTTTACAATTTTCCTTTATTAGTATTTTTTATTCTCATTTTTATTTTTATTTTATACAAAGTCTTTACAAATAATATCACAGATAAAAATTCCTTAAAAAACATTTAATGAGTTTCATAGAGGGGGATGGCGGTGGTGGAGGAGGACTTATATAGTGTGCTGGGTTGGATTGAGATGGCGGATGGTGCTGGGTGTGTGTGGCTGTATGGAAAACTTGTATCTAAACTAAATTTGAAATATCCATGAGATTCGTATCCCAGATGCATTTTAACAGAGAGTAAATGAACCGGAAACCCGTGCTAATGCTTAATTATGGAGGAGGGATCACAGGGACTCAATCCAATAGCGGATGTGAACAAATACAAACGGCTTATTGGATTGGAAGCGCGCGGGACGCTCAAGTGTACTGCTGTTGTGACTTGTGACCGCATCTTTTGGCTAAATTCGAATTTTCCCAGAATTGGATGCAGCAACGAAGAATAAGAAAGAACTCCTGGCAAACCCCCCATGGGGGTGGTTTTCCTTTTGGCGGAGGGTGCAATAAAACGAAACGAGGGCATTCCATTTCAAGGGTAGCATAAATGAGTTTCTTTTTCTTCGTTCTAAGATGTTTTGCTACTTTCAGTGTATCTTTCTTTGTCGGATAGTGATGGGGGGACGTTATTTCTTTTTTCTTCGTAGCTCTGTTGCCACTTTAGCTCCCCATTTTGACTTTTGGTAATCTAATTCGTTTTGGGGCGGGCAAGACTAGGGGAATGGTGATCTGAATTCTTATATCGCGGACGACGAAAGTGCCTCTGTGAGGTACCTACATAGATAGTCACACTCTTAGCGGGAGTAGTTTCTTCTCGTCTTCCTTTAAAATCGATTCGCTTTATAGTCATGTAGCAGGCAGGGGTAGGTTAAGCTTTAGTTATGTTTATGTTTATTTTTCCGGGGGCGTAATTTAAATAAATTAACATGTTTGTTTTAAAGTAGGCGATTTTGTGTGTCGTGCGCGAGAGCTCTCTCAGTTTGGTTTCTTTAATATGATTTTATAAAGGGAATGAGTCTTGAAAATTTTATCAATATGAGAACAATCAGAGATGCTCGGGAAAGGAGACTGTATAGGAGAGCTTGTGGTTATTATACCGAAGAGAATTTAGATCGGTTGTTTGCAAACCACTCGTGGTGGAATATGTGGTTTTCCATTTTCAATGTGACTTTGACAATTGTAATCGAGAAGGAAATGTGTGGGCTTAAAGTCCTCCGAGAATAAGGATGGTCTTGAATAGGTAAATGACGACTTTATCTTATCGTAGAGTTCCGTTTTACTTTAGATTAATGAATATTCATTTGAATTATCTTTTAACAGGTTGATAACCTCAAATATTTTCCCTCGTAGAAGTAGTATCTCTCTGATGGGGGCTTGACAAGTAACCTGTGAGATTTTAAAGCCTGCCATTCGGTAGCTCTGTTACTCGTAGTAAGTCCAACTTCAAATCACACTTTTGGGAATTTATTTGGAAGATGCAAATTGAAGAGGATAGATAGTGGGCCACAGCGCAAACAACTCAGGACACATAAGAGTCGATTGGTTGTGAGGCAGCAGCACCGAAATGGATTACAACACCCCGGATATGGACGGATACTTTATTGATAAAACTTGGCCATCAACTAAAGATTGGAATTGAATTTTGCAATGCGAGAATGTTCTTCGATTCGGCTTCGAATGAAGGTCCATAACATAATGAATACACCAATTGAAGAGCGGGTTCATGCGGTACCGATCAGACTGACGCTTAGAACTGAATAAAATAAGGATCTTGGTACATTGGAATACTATTGGGCGATGATAACACTCTAGTGCTCCACTCTTGCAAGCGTTAAATCGATTTTGACACCAATGTTGCGATAAAGCCTCATTTTATTTCTGAGCTGAGTAAACATATTCCCTGACAGTAGCTGTGACTGAGGATGAGAAGGACGGTTTATATGGACTAATGAGCGCTGCTCATAATAAATGCAGTACTTAACGGCGATGTAGTGAACTTAGGTTAGGTTAAGTAGATGGGTGCCTTGTGACAAAGAGTCACTGCTCACCCAGACCAACAGTACGGGTCCATTGTGCCCAATCATTTAACCCTGGAAACGCTGTAAAGAAAATACGCTGTTAGAACCACTCAGAAAGTGATATGAATCTCAGGAGGTCCGTCAGTTCAACATTACCCAAGTCCTCCAGCTCCGAGAAGAAGTAAATACCAAGAGTCCTCATTCTTCTGACGGATAGGGCAGGACAGTCACACAATAGGTGAAGAACAGATTCAATTCCTTCTTCGTCCATGCAACTTCTGCAATAGTCGTTATGCACACCGAGTCGCTCCGCGTGAACGCCAATGGCACAATATCGAGTAATTATGCCAGAAATGACCCGTGCGTTATAACGACTAAGTTTTACCAGAGAAGTTGATTTCTTCTTGTAGGCCGGCCATAGCGCCCTGGCCGTTGCGCATGTTTCCAGATGAACCCAGTGTCTGTTTGCTTGACCGGTGGTTTCATCCTTTGACGCAGTGAACTTGGTGATTTCAGTGCCAGCGCAGGTAGCAATAACATTGCACCCAAGCAAGGCTACAATGCCTGTCACAATATAATTTGGGTCGAGACGGGTAGGCAATAAATGCTCAACCATGTCAGCCACTTGACAATTACGACGCGAATAAGGAATTGTCCCTTGACCTTCTGAAATAAGCATGGACAGTACAAGTTTACTCAGGCGAATACTGTTACATACATATCGGTTTCTTTAAGTCTCTGGTTACAGAACAAAGGGTGCTTATCAATTAAGGCTCAAATTGCAGCTGTCTTCGCTTAGTTGTAGAGGTCGAAGTGTCATGTTAAGGCGAAGAAGCCGAGGAAGCAGGATGACCGTTTGCAGCATAACCAAAAAGCTGACAGATGGCCAACGTTCAAAACAATATTCTCTAACGGGTCTAAACGAATCCCGGCTAATTTTGGATCAAGATCAAGTAATGAGATGTACGGGGCATTTTGCAGTAACGGGTCTAAACGAATCCCGGCTAATTTTGGATCAAGATCAAGTAATGAGATGTACAGGGCATTTTGCAGTGGTATTAAAATATTCAGATAACAGCCCCAACTTCGGATGTCGAACATGGGTTTCCACACCCGATCCTCTTACATAGAGCACATCAAACAGGAAGCTTATAGCTTTCTATATCTAGGAAGCATGGTCTTGGTAGTCGGCGGTGGCACCGCCCTGAATGTGTGTAGCAGAATCGTGAAAGCGGAAACTGCATAAACGCTATTAAACAAAGCAATATTTTCATTAGAAGGAATAAGCTGTGACTGTTGAATCAGCACTTCTTTATGGGTGTAGTACGTGGAAGGTGACTAGACGTCTGCTTTGTGTGCCATCATGGCCCAATCATATCTCAAACGATAAGAAACTGTGTCAAGAAACGATAGACATCAACATAAGGGAAAGAAAGTCACAGTAGATCGCATACACCTTACAGCGGGAAGACAAATCCATTGCAAAATACTCCATGCAGTGAAATCAAAGCATCCAGTGAGGCAGAAAAGTTGGTTACCCTAAGGAAACGCGGCTCAAAACAAATAACTGCAGAGCACTGCAAGATAGCGTGTAGGCGTTGTTCATGGAATTCGCCTCTCGTCTGGCAAATGCACTTAAGGAAGGAAAAGGCCATATTCATGGTCGTATTGGACTTCCTAGCAACACAATGGTAAATCAAAGCGTTCAAGAAAATCGTAGCGGTAGGCACTCAAGACATTCCTGCCGAGCTTCCTCAAGAGGCAATTGGAATGATCATCAAACAGCAGCTTACCTTTTCTCTTTTCTTCTTGTTTTTAAGAGCCTCAACCGATTTTTTTTTGACCGGATGTGAGCTATGAGTATATCAGAGGATTTTGAAGTCCAAAATAAGGTACGGAAGAGCTTCATACTATCATCACTCTTGTTTCAAGAGGGGTGCATAGCATTGGTTAAGGAAAAGCATGGAATGTAATAGACCTTGGCATCTCGACTTCTCTGACTATATTGGCATTGCTATTTCGCTCTAAGGTTATATTAGTTTGTTTATATGGACGTAGTACTTAAAAGGTAACTGCGATTGTCGCTCGCTAGCTGCAGTCCTTCATAAATAAATGTACATAAAAGTAATATCTTTAGAATTTCTCAGTCGAATTGTATTGCTTTATATTGAAACGGATCAGGAGCCTTTAGACATTACAATATGGTGATTATTCAACAGTTAAATTCAATAGGACACACTTATTTAAAACATAAGCTTTTACAGTCCCGAATAAAAACTGTTAAAAAAAAACAAGTATATTAAAGCATTGAGCTTTAAATAGCAGAGCTCTAGATCATCCATTTCCAGCATTCGTCTGATCATTATTTTTTAATAAAATCCATCCAAATGCCACTTTTTCTACTACTTACTTCTTTTCTCTCAGTTTTTGATAAAATTCGATGATACATTGCCTGTGTTACTCCAGATATAACGCCTTATATACCATTAAAAATTTCATCGCAATCGGATAAGAAGGTTTTGAGTGAAGGAGTTACAAACAAACAAACACAAAGCCACAGAAACTGCATTTTTCTCCGACTTATTTTTTTTTTATAATTTGCGCGCACTCAAAGGGTTAGGAATACCTTTAACATGTTTACACACAGTGCGGGCGTTGGAATGGATGTATTGACAGAGAGAGAGAGAAAGATTTTTGGTGTAGTGGTTCTTGAAGCTCAGTTGTTTATGCTTCAGCTATTCTCCGGGGGTGGCGTCCAGATAACTGGGGAGATTTTTGATATTATTGTCTTTGCTTCTGATTCACAGTCCTTTTTTTTCCCGATAACCGATGTCAAGGGCAAATCATCATCAACAGAGCGAACAATTTTTCCAGCCACATGACCAAGCTACTGCCAGTGTTATGCCTTCGCAGTAGTGTTCACAGAAGCTTTTACAAATGATCGGACTGACTTTATATATTTCATGAGAAATAAATAAATACTTGCTGACATCAGGATTTGAACCATGAACCATTAGCGTGGCAATTGACGACGTTACCACTACACCATTGCCACCCCCAATTTCTCTTTTATCAGCGGTTTGTGATGAAACTTGATGACACATATCCTATGTTATTCCGCACACAACGTCTGATAATTCACCAAGAATTGTATTGCTACCAGATAAGTAGTTTTTGAGTCAAAGAGTTACAAACAAACATAATAATGTTTCCTCCTTATAATAGTAACAGATAGCTGGCTTTTAGATATTATGATTTTCACACGAAAGCCGGATGGCTTTACGCCTCATCCGAGGGGCAGCTTCTAACAACCTTTTCATGAAACTTTTACTCTCGAATGCTTTTCATATGTCCGCCAGATGTTGTGCAGTGGAAAAAACTTGTTGGTGTTGCCTGGCATTCGATTCTTGAACCTCTCGTTCAGTATATAACATGAACTTCCAACGGCAATGCATAAGGTTTTGTAACTCTTTAAGAACATCTTTTAAAAATACTGCTAAACGCATTATATCTGTTTTCAAACTATATACCAAATCTGTTCAAAGCCGCTCCCATGGAAGTACATATAATATGCTTTTCCTTGTAGAGTAACACTGCACATGCTTCAGATACGATTTTTTTTCATTTTCGTTAAATCATCAACGGTTCTTGTGGAATCAATTCCATATATCTCATGCGTTTAAATCTATTTCTATGCCAAAATTATGTGATAAATCCCCATATTTGTCTTTTATTTTGCCCATTACTTTGGTTTTTACGAACATACTTCAAAATCCTTCAAATTATTATCAAATTTTGTCAAAAGCTTCATTTCATAAAATCTCTGTAACTTTTCAAGCTACAAGTGGCAGAAAAACTTTTCTTAATGATATGAATTTAATACAGTATTCTAGCATGGCATGAGTTTCAAATTGACTGAAATCTCAAAAAGTCCTATCTAAAATACACAACAACTTGAAAACTGTATGTATGGAACGAAATTTTAATTTAAGGATTTGATCAGTAAAATTTCAGTTTAGGAACAAGATATCTTCTTCCTCCGCCACATAATATTAGCCAACATGAAGGGCAACCGATTCACACACCCTCCTCATCACCTTGGAGTTGAAAAACTAGAACACAACTACAAAATGTAAAATACGTTCGGCCAAAAACTTCTTCAATATAAAAGTTCTTTTCTTACACGGGTATTTTTCGTGGTTGCAACAGTAAAATAGACTTTATTACTTCAGGTACACAAACATAACTAATTTAGAGTAACATATGCATGGAGGGGCTGAGGGCTGAGGATAGATAACAACGTGGATAGGAACCTTACACAAGAGTAGAACCTTACAACTGGTATACTGTGTATTCTATGGAATTCCGATGAAAATTTACACTAAAAAATTCTCACTAAAGTCTAATCTTACTATCTACTTACTTCCCTAGTCACTTAGGATGAATGGAATAGATTTGTTTTTTAATTTTTTTCTTACACTGCCTTTTTTAACTAAATCGATCAGGTGTAAGGTATACATAACTAGATATATGTACAAGTGTCAAACTGATTTCTAGAATGTGCTTTGTATTTTTAGAAACAATACGTCCGCTCTGATGTACTACTACTAGAACTGCTGCTATGATGTTTGCTGCCCTGATTCGCTGTGGTGTCTTTTGATTTTATTGCATCCAGTACAATAGCATTGGAATTTGGCTTAAACTGTACCGGATCTGAACAAGCTGAATTGTCGTCGTTTTGATTTTGTCATCCGTAATAGAATTGTGAACTGACAGGGACACCAGTCGAGAGTGTCCTGGGTGCGGTGCCATCATACGGGAAGTTATCGCCATGCTGCTGTTGTTGCTGTAACGGCCGATGAGCGGAGGATGGTGTTGGTGGTGGCATAACCACCATAGTTGTTTTGGGTGGTGTTGCTACTGCTGGTGGCCGATGCAACGTTCCATCGTGATCCATTATGTATCCAGGTCCACGGAACGTGGGTGCTGTTGTGTACTGTGCCAGCGATGAGATAGGAACAATAACAGTGTTGCCTGAAATGAAAAAAATCGAATGAAGGTAAGATCATAAGTCAAGTGCAGAATTCAAAAGGTTTTCGCATTGAAAAAATAGCTTTGCACAGAGTTCGATTCAAGTGGTACTGCGTTAGTGGCAGATTCTTTGAAAGTTGCTGACGCATTTTTGAGAATGGCACGAAAGAGTCTTATTGTTAGAAGGCATATAAGTGAGAAAATAGTTTGGGGAAAAAGTACATACAAATGTTATTACAAGCTGAGATTTCAAGTTAAAAATAAGCGTATAGGTATATTACGAAGCTCAAAGCTACTGGGATGCGAGGAATCTTTCAAAGAAATACAAATTTCTGCTTATTCTCCAGCGCTTATAAGTAGAACGAAGTTCTTCAAATTATAAAAATGTATCGCTAAGTTAAAGGAAACATATAAGAGAGATTGGATAAAATAGAGTGAGGTAACTATACGCGTTAGCTTTAAATCTTTCTAAATGCAACGTTTCTTTCTAAATAAATCCTTCCACATTCGTCTTAAGACACTAGGAAATGATCTCCTCAACTAAAAGAAACGCCAGAAAGTAGATTCAAAAGTGAGTTAGTGTGCAGAATATGAATACGAGCATTTCCATTGAACAGACGCGCTGACAGAATTATGTATATCAAGGGTGTTTTTTGTTTAGATAGAGCCTGCCCACTCTTTTTGATATTTATGTTCAGTATAGTCTGCCAAATCATTGCGACTAAACTCACGCTTGATCAATGCTACAAAATTACCCAAATTTACTTCGCAAATCAGTCGCCGATTGGCGAAGGTTAGGTTAGGTTAGATTGGCTGTCTGCACCACGATGCAGACACACTTAGACCAGTAAAGGTCCATTGTGATGCCAATGATCTACCATTAGACCACTCAGGGACTAATAAACCAACCGGAGCTTTTGATGAAGCGATGGATGGTCGTGACGTCTAAGGACGCCAAATGGCTGAGGTCGTCAAGGAAGGGAGCTCCTAGATGGAGCATTCTTTTACGTGATAGAGCAGGACATGTGCATAGGAAGTGAAGAATGGTTTTCTCCTCCTCCTCGTCTCTACAGCTCCTGCAGAAGTCATTGGAAAAGAGGCCAAGTCTTTTGGCATGTTGGCCGATTAGACAGTGTCCGGTGATGACACCGATAACGCAGCTGATCTGTAATCGCTTTAGTTTAACCAACGTTTCTGGTCCAGCTTAGGCCAGATCTGCCTCGAAATGTGACACGTAGAGCTTGCTAACAGGTTTAGCTTCAGTAGATGCTTATATGTAGCGAGGGGCATACCCAGGGCTTGCCTATCTGGCAGAATCCTTAGTGTAATACCCTTTCTAGCGAGTTCATCCGCCCTACAGTTTCCTGGAATGTCTCTTTGACCTGGCACCCAGCATAGGTGAATGTTGAACTGCTCTGTCTCATCTGTAAGAGACACACGGCAGTCTAAGACGGACTTTGAAGTAAAGGAGCACGATTCCAGGGACTTGATATCCGCTTGACCGTCAGTGAAAATATGTAATATCGCTGACAGATAATACATTACATTTCAGCCAAGAAAGGGCTTTCTCAATCGCCATGATTTCCGCCTGAAAAACGCTACAATGATCAGGGAGGCGGAACGAGATGCTCAGGTTGAGCTTATCGGAGAAAACACCACAGCCCACCCCACCTTCGGTCTTAGAGCCATTTGTGTAGAAGTGCACCGAATTTCCATCATCAGGGGGAGAGCCATCCCACTCATCCCGTTCAGGGATACTCGTACGGAAGTGTCGGTCAAATCTCAGTTTTGGTGGGGTGTAGTCCGTGTTTTCATTTGTGAAGTTGAGAAGATCAAGGATCGAGTGGCCAATGTGATAACTAGACCACTGAGAGGAGGCTTTAAGACGAATAGCCGCACTGGAAGCAGTCTGTCTCCTGAGGATATCCAGGGGTAACAGGTTGAACATAATGTTCAGTGCCGCAGAGGGGGTAGTTCTTAGTGCACCACTGATGCACATGCAAGCGGATCGTTGCACTTTAGCTACCTGAGAGAGGTGAACAGCCTCCAAACGATCACGCCATAGAGTAGTATGGGCCTGACAACAGACACGTAAAGCCAGCGAGTGATTTCAGGTTTCATACCCCAGCTCCTACCTATAGCCTTTTTACAGGAATAGAGAGCTACAATGGCTTTCCTTACGCGTTCTAGTAGATTGGCTTTCCAGTTCAGTTTTCTGTCCAGAATAAGACCCAGGTATTTTGCATTAACAGTGAAGGTGAGACTGGTGCCATTAATCATAGGAGGGTCTACGTGTGGAACTTTATATTTCCTTGCGAAGAGAACAACAGTCTTATGAGGGTTTACCCCCAATCCACAATTGAAAGTCCACCTAGTGAGCCGAGAGTGAGCATATTGGAGGATTTCCTTGTCGATTGGCGAAACTTTCAGATGATTTCGTAATTTTTATGGCATACGTCATCGTCCATATGAGCAAGTCATCAATCAAACTGTGGATAAAATTAGTACCGTATACTTTCCAAATGATGCGGTAACACTAACATGTTAAGAGAATGCCCGTACTGAAAAGAATGTCGCCACTGTAAACGAAAATGTGAATGAAGTTCCAAATCTATCGATATCAGTCACAGTTGGAGTACTTTCGCAAAGTTCTTAGCCTATAAGCCTAGAAGATTCAGTTGGTACAGGAATTAGATAGATAGATAGATAGATGAATTTTATATTTCCAAAATTTACTTTTTAAATTGAAACCACGGCTTACATTGTCGTCTGCTCTGTAGAGTTGATCCCAATTTGCACCATCCAAAGCCGCCACAATTTCGCTTTCATCTAAAAAGCGTCTTTCAAAGTTCTGCTGTCTAATTTCGCTCATTACAGGGTACCTACCCATGAAATGAAGCATGTTCTTCCTCTCATGTAGATTGCACAATGTACAACGGATTGCAAAATCTTGTCTATCCGCTTCGAGAAAAAACGTAAAAGTTTTTCAACGATATGGTAAGATTTGTAGCCCCATACCTATACCTCGTACATCATAATAGATTTCGCTTCCGCCTGAAATATTTGATACTCAACTTACTTACTTACTTAGGTGGCGCTACAGTTCGGGGTGAACCTGGGCCTCAACCAACAAGCCTCTCCATTTAGCTCGGTCTTTAGCTAGTTGCCTCCAGTTGCGCACTCCAAGTTGGTCGAGGTCCCCTTGAACTTGTGCGCGCTACCTACGGCGATGATTCCCTCTACTGCGTCGTCCCTCGGGGTTAGATTCGAAGACTCTGAGGGCCGGAGCGTTGATGTCCATTCGCTCTACATGTCCTAGCCATCTCAGACGTCCAATACGCAGTTTTTTGACTAGGTCGATGTCGCTGTGCAGCTCGTATAGTTCGTGATTGAATCTTTTCCTCTAAAACCCGTCAACGCAAATGGGACCAAAAATCTTACGAAGAATTTTTCTCTCGAAACGACCAAGGATATCTTCATCCTCTTTCAATAAAGTCCACGTTTCAGCGCCGTAAAGCAGGACTGGGATGATCAAGGTCTTATATAGAGTCTCCTTAGTTGTTCGAGATAGGGCTTTACTGTTGAATTGCCTTATAAGCCCAAAAAACAGCGATTGGCAAGAGTTATTCTTCGGTTGATTTCTGCACTGATTTTGTTTGTAGAATTTATAGCAGAGCCAAGGTAGACAAAGTCCCTTACTACCTCGAAGTTATAGCTGCCCACGGTGACGTTTTGTCTAATTCGTCGGTGTTGGTTTTCCCTTCTTGTTGACAGCATATACTTGGTTTTGCCCTCGTTTATCGCTAAACCCATTTTGGCCGCTTCCGCTTCAATGCTTGCAAACGCACCGGTGACAGCCCGCTGAGTTCTTCCGATAATGTCTATATCGTCGGCGTATGCAAGCAGTTGTACAGACTTGTAATAGATTGTGCCTCCGGTGTTGGCTTGTGAGTTCCGCACAATCCGTTCAAGTACAATATTGAAGAAGTCACATGACAGCGCGTCACCTTGTCTAAAGCCTTTTTTGATATCAAAGGTCTCGGTGAGGTCATTACCGACCTTGATGGAGCAGCGGGCGTTCTCCATCGTCAGCCTGCACAGACGGACACGTTTGGTAGTGATGTCAAAACTAGACATGGCTCTATAAAGCTCTTCTCTATAGATGCTGTCATAGGCGGCCTTGAAATCGATAAAGAGGTGGTGAGTATCGATTTGGAATTCTTGGGTTTCAGGCGTTCACACAATATCGCAGAAAAGATCTTTATGCGATGGTGAGGAGACTGATGCCTCTATAATTGGCGCAGTTGAGGGGGTCTTCTTTCTTGTGGATCGGGCAAACGATGCTGAGATCCCATTCATCTGGCATACACTCGTCTGACCAAGTATTAGAAATGAGTTGGTGTATGCACTCTACCAATTCATCCCCAGCTGCCTTGAATAGTTCGGCTGGTAAGCCGTCAGGTCCAGCAGCCTTGTTGGATTTTAGCTTGGATATTGCTATCCTCACTTCGTTTTGGTCAGGTGGACGGAAATTTTGACTATCATCGTCTATGGTGAATGGTTTATTCTGCCTGACAGCGTGATGTTGGTCTTCGTCGCCGTTATAGAGTCTGCAGAAGTAGTTTTTCCATATTCTCAGCACCGACTGTGATTCTACTACGAGGTTTCCATTTTCATCTCTACAGGTTTCTGTACGGGTATTGCTTCTCTGACACGTTCTTTTTACCTTTTGGTAAAACTTCCGTACATTGTTCCTGGAGTATAAACTCTCGATATTCTCAAACGCGCGCTTCTCATGCTCTTTCTTCTTCTCTTGGAGAATCCGATCTTCTTCCCGTCTCTTTTGCTTATAGAGCTCACGAGCAGCTCTCGTCTTCCTTTGCAGCGCCGCTTTGTATGCCTCTTGTTTTGCTGCATGCACTCGCCGGCATTCTTCGTCAAAGAATGGGGGGTTTCGCGGTGGTGGTCGAGCGAGACCCAGCACATCAGTCGCGGCGTTTCTGATGGCATGTTGGCAGCGTTGCCACTGGTCTTCGGTACTTGATGCTGGCGGCAAAGGGGTGATTGAGAGATTTCGGGATACGCGTTCAGCGAAGAGTCTGGCGGTCTCTTGCGACTGTAGCTTTTCGACGTTAAATTTTCTCACAGTAATTCTTCTTTGTTGCTCAGATTGGGATATCGGCATTCGTACCTTGGCTACAACAAGGTAACGATCCGAGTCTATATTGGCCGCTCGAAAGGTCTGGACATCCAGAATACTGGAGGCATGCCTTGCGTCGATCGCAATACTTTGACACTCAACCCGATGGGTTATAGACTTGTCTTCCAAGCTGCACTGATGACACATTTAGCCGTAGTCAACCTTTCCTTGAGGTGATGTTCCATGATCATATTGCTGGATATATCAATGCTTAGATACTTATACTTTTTAACTACCTCTACTTTCTGTCTATTTAAGGTCAAGCTTTCACTCTTCGCGATTCTACCTGGGCCTCATTTGAACACCATTACCCTCGACTTGTTTGTACTTACCGTCAGCCCCCAGTTTTCGCAGTATTTTTGCCTGTTAATCATTCGTTGTAGGCTCTCTATTGAATCCGCTGGCAGAACGAAGTCATCAGGGCTGATGGACTGAAGTTACATCCCTGTTTTACACCGGTAGTGGTGTCGAAGAAATTGGAAAGCTGTTTTCCACTTTATACAGCTGAACAGGTTTTTCATTCAACTCTAAGTGAACGTGCTAAATTTTGGGAAAGGTCCGATTGTAACGCTTCTAAGACAGAGCGTTTATGTCGACTGTATCAAAAGCCGCCTTAAATTGACGAATAACACGTAAAGTTTTTTTTTTTTAACCTGATGAAATTCGTGTCTAAGGTTGATAGTAGAAAAATGTGATCAGTTGCGGAACAGTTTTCACGTAAGCCGGCTTGAAACCCACTAAGCAACTGATTCTGTTTAATGCAATTCTGAAAACGTTTGGTCAGAATACCTATTCGAATCTTTAACGACGCGTTTATAAACGCAATGTCCCTATAATTCTCTATAGTATTTAGACCATCTTTTTTTAAGATAGAGAATATTATCGACCGTTTGAAACTATCTGGAATAACCCCTGTTGTAAAAACGATGTTATACTCCTCCGTAAGCAATCACAGAAAATTTTCGTTACCATATTTGTAGAATGCAATCGGTATACCATCAACGCCAGGTGCTTTACCATCCTTGCTGTGATGTACCCACAATTCAACCTCGTCTACTGTGATTGCACGATTTAATAATTCATTCCTAGTGTTTAGAACTGCATATTGGAAGCCCATGGAATCTCTGAATATTATAGGATTCAAAATATTTCTAAAATGAGCTTCAAGCTACGCTGTCTTAACTTTCACCCCAATTTTATGTTCCGAGCATTTTTCTATAGGAGGGGAGCTTCCAAAGTATAGCTGAATCTCTACTTTGTAAAATTTCAGTTGTAATATTGTTCTGAAACTTTATTCTTTTTATCTAGCATATCTGCCTGATTCTTGCGTCCGAGGTTGTTCACAGGCATTCATGACCGCTCGTTCCAAGTCTTCGATTTTCCATCCGATGTTGCATTCTGACCTAAACATTTCTCTACTTAGTTTTACGTTATAAGCTTCTTTGTGGTGCTGCTTCAATATTATGATGTTAGTTACAAAGGATTCCGTCTTTTCTAAAGAAAGAAAAGAAAGTTTGAAGGCTGGTTGGCAGGTGATCCGAAAAGTTTTGCAATTGTACTTCAAAGTTCTCAATTAAAGAGTTCCAAATCCCCCCGCTTAGACTCGAATCTATAACATGAATGCTAAATAGTATTCAAAGCTGCATCTTTTGATTTCCGACACTGCGCTGAATCATTATCCTCGGCTGTCATGGAAACGCTGAGCTAATGAAATATGTTGAATCGCGAGAGCTTCTCCATGACCGAAAATATGGCTATCATGGCAACAGGTCAACGGGTGATTTGGTGTCATATCTCACTGATAAGTGGAACCAATCTGTGCACCACTCTGGTCAAAGCAAGATTATTGCGCTTGATATTTTAAAAGCATTTGACAGAGTTTGGCATCAAGTTCTTTTGTCGAAAATGCGCGCATTTGGGATCGATAATACTCTTCTTCTATGGATTAGAAATTACCTTTCGGACCGTTTAATTCAAGTTGTTTTGGACGGTGTCACGTCTGCATTTCACCAAATGAATGCTGGTGTCCCCCAAGGCACTGTTTTGTCTCCAACTCTCTTTCTCATTCGTTCGAAAACTCATGATCCTGCTTTTCGACGGTAGATGTAGAACGGCAACGTATGTTAAACACATTAAATTCCGACTTCGACAGCATATTTAAATAGAGCTTAACCAATAAAATGGAATTTAATGCTTCCAAGACTCAATACTGTCTTCTATAATTAAGGCGAAACCCTATTCATCAGCCATTATCCATGAATGGCACATGCATCATTGAAACCGAAAGACTTTCCATGCTCGGTATATGTGTCAACAACAAACTCTTTTGGAATGACCATATGTTTATTCGAATTCGCCAAGAATGCAGCGAAATGTGAAGGTTTTCTAAAGTGGTGTAAGAAATATTTCACTCCTATACATTCGCCCTAAGTTAGAATATAATGCTCACACCTGGTCAGGTGCACCAAAAACCATATTGCACTTGCTAGATAGGACACAAAATCGTGCGATTAAGCTTCTACGAGGCACGAGTATTGCGAGTAATTTTGCTTCGCTCGAACACCGCCGTAAAATCTCCTACCTATCTCTGTCTCATCGATATTTTCACCAAAAATGCTCAAATGCCGGTGACTCACAGAGATAATGTTCCGCGGTGTCGTCGCTCTCTCTATAAGCGTCGCAGAATGTAGTGTCACTCAAGCCCAGCGCGTTAAGGTGTTTGGCGAAAGCAAAGTGGCCTATCAAGACGCCAATAAGTTGTCTACAGTCTTTTCTGCTGAGAGACAACAAGAATGCCGCTGATTTCTTACAGACGTCCGGGAGCATACGTTTAGTCAACCTGCATCCTGGAGAGTCATGCCACACACAATTGTGCTCGTGAGAGACTTAATCGTCAGTGGAAGCCCTAACCGAGGATGCAGGGAGACCCAACGTGGGTTCGGGACCTGAGAAAGCCTCCTCTGAGGCTTGCCTAGCAATCTCATCGGAGATCTCGTTCCCCAAGATCCCAGTGTGACCTAGGACCTAGATAAGAGACAGAGAATTCAGCCTTGCGAACGAGTTCAAAGAGTTTTTGGTTTCACGAACTATTTTGGAAGTGGTTAAAGGGTTAAGCAAGGCCTTAAGCGCAGCCTGACTGTCACTACAGACGCAAATACTACGGCCCTTCCACCTGTTCTTCACAACATAGTTCATGGCCATTAGGATTGTATATTTTTCGCTTGGAAAACAGACTCATATTTGTCTAACGAGAAAAGAAGTCTAATGTTGTCGACTTCCAGGAAGACACCAGCAACAGACCCCTGACTGGTTTTGGAACCGTCCGTGAAAAGACGACTGCATTCCATTTCTGGTTCAGACTCTGGCCGAAGCAAGTCCTGAACACAAGGAAAGTCGACTCCGAATTTGCACATCAGCTGAAGTTCTGGTGTCATTGCGTCAGACGGCATACCCATAAGACAGGAGTCGTAAGATAAGTGTCGCGCGAGTTCATCAAAATTCCAGTGTGGAGTATACCAAAAACCGCCCCGCTTAAGACGATGGATGGCTTTGATAGTGCAACCCATGATATAAGTATCGAGGGGAGGTAAGTTCAGCAAAGCGTCTAAAGCAGAGCCAGGTGTACTCGGAAAAGCTCCCGTGCAGCCGAGACAAGCCGTTCTTTGGAGCAACCACTTGAAACAACTTAGTTTAGATTAGCTTCTCAGGAGAGTTACATTCTCAAAAAAATGCAAGATGTAAGATCTTCTCGAAAGGCGGAACCCTGAAATAACTTATTATATAGTGACTTAACCACGAGCTAATATGGTATGATATGGATATCTTGCGACTGGGGCTATACGATTTGGATAAATTCTAATTACCACAACCGTACTCTATTCCTTCAGTAGTAGGCACCAATTTGTCGTATGTTTGCCTTTGCCACAAAACTAGATTGATTTATCAGATTTATCTACATTTATCTACCATGGCACTTCATTTTCAATGATTTAATTAAGCCGCAAAATAGTCAACAAAAGGAAAACGCTGTTCCCCACATTTTTTTAATAGTTCTCTTAGTGTTCAGCACTGACCTGTGAATTTCCTTATTACACTTGCTATTATGTAAAAAAAAATTGGAAGTTGCAATCAAATCATCAAAATAATCGAGTCCTTCATACCCTTTTATGCTTTTTTCAGCTAAAAGTGGCACTATTTTGTGAAAGGGTACACAAGGATTTAATTTTCTGTAAGATTTATATCAACTTTGACTCCCGCTTAACGCCACTCTTTCCTGACTTCCGGTATCTCTATTCAGCATTTCAAAGACTAGTCACATCGCTTGCCCATTCCATCACTCCAAAGAGTTAATAAAACCGAACAAAACTGCTTAATTCATTGCATCCTCAATGGGATACTCCACCTACAAGAAGACATTTAGTATCCATCACAATTGTCCTTTTTCCACTATCATCCATTTTGTCCTTGTAACACGACAAAAAAAAGAAAAGCGAAATAATGAGTGGCCCATCTCATTCTATTTTATTCGAGGACGAAAGACACACAAAGAAAAAATAAAATCAGTTACTCGTCATACACGGAGAGAGTGCTGAAATTACCTACTTTTGATGTCCGCTCTCAACACATCCCTTTTTTGTCCGAACACAGGATAATGGCGCAAACGATGTGTAAAAGGGAACATCTACATATAAACGCACAAAAAAAATAAGAATGAAAAAAGTGCCTTAGTAACCTTGACGTTTCATTATCATTTTGCTTGCTTTCCATTTACACACTCTGTTCGATGGAATGACTTTGTCACTCTGAGACTGACGGTAGCACAAGCTAGGTACCTCAAGGGATGGCTACACAAATAAGGGCAGCAAATCACATCACACGAATACATCCACAGTAAAAAGAAGCACTGGACAATTTAATATTTCAATTTTTAGTCCTGAAGTCGACAGGATGAAAGGTGCTTCTGTTATTTTACAAAACTATTATCTTTTCGTGCTGTGTCAGCAAAAAAGGATAACAAGGATGAGATAGAAATGGTGGACTGAACTAACAGGAACTTCCTTAATCCAATTGGCATGCTGCGTGGTCTCGGAAGGAATTTAATTTAAATTTACAATTCGCAGTCAGTGTTGTTGAGATGTTTTTTTTTTTGTACTTGTAAATGCGTCCTGCAGACAGGAGTTTCAAAGTACTAGGGTGTTGTTTGGGAATAACAGCGACAATTTTATAAAGAAATATATTCTATTATCTGAAGTTGGTGCATTCTGAGTACCCTTTTGGAATGGAATGAAATGAGAAGCAGCGGAAAAGGATTATTTGAGATAAAAAGAAAAATGTGGGATATTTGTTAAACCCCACTCTAGGGAAGAGAATTATTGGATGTCGATTTGACGTGGAGCAGGAGAAGCATATCAATTCAATGAAATGATCTTGTAGCGGCACTTCAGTCGGTATTGCTTGGTGTAGTCTGGTTACGGTCAGTTGTGCACCATTTGGTGGAACTGAACTATCATCTCTGGAATAAGTGGGGCTTGGCAAAAAAAAAACCCTAAGGATGAAAGCCCCAGACTAACCTTAAATAAAATAAATGATCATTCGATTCTAAGGACATTGCAGGTCGAACGAACCACTTCAAAAACTTTGGTTCGATATGAAATTTCAGAAGAATGTAGTTTAGATGGAGGAACAAAAAAGACGGACCAGAACCTGACAAAATTGCCTCATCGCCTCCTCGGGTTACACGCTGGATATCTATTTGATAGTGAACTAACGACGAGTATAAGATGAGTCTGACATAGCAGAAGGACGCGAACACTTCATATGAACTAATTAGGTTTGATGTCTATAAGAATACAGATGCTGCAAGAAAAAAGCGAAGAAGAAGTGCGCCCAGCTTCAAGCAGAGAGTACGGAGGGCCTGTATCGGGAGCTGGAGAAAATATTTTCCCCGGTTGCTGATGCAAACCAGGCTATCCAGGAGCTGCGAAGACACAATATGAACAAGAGCGCCACTATCTTCAAAATAGCCGCCCAAAGAAGGAACAATGCTCAGGAGATTCGTTCGCCAAAGTTCATTAGCAATGCTCATGGCCAGCTTCTTGTGGATAACGACAAAATTCTGCAGAGGTGGCGACAGTATTGTGAAGAGCTTTTAAATGAACAGTTTCCCCGGCTATACTTTCCAAGAGCCACCCCTAACTGTGAAGAAATAGTCGACATTACAGTCGAAGAAGTTAGTGAGGCGGTCAAATACTCCAAAAAACGAAAAGCGGTTGGGCCAGACGAAATACCCTCTGAGTTCTGGAAAAAGATAGGAGACATCGGGTTCAGATGGAGCAGAGTTCTCATCTCCAAATTCGTGAGAGGTGATCCAATGCCGAATCAATGGAGGGAAAGTTACCTTCTCCCTGTATACAAAGGGAAGGGTGATACACGAAACTGTGATAACTACCGTTCGATCAAGCTGATGTCACACACCATGAAGATCGTTGAGCGGGTATTAGGTGGCCGTCTGCGAAAAATAATACGGCTATCTGATGATCAGTGCGGGTTTGTCTCGGGTAAATCAACCACAGATGCAATCCAAAGTATAAGGATCATAATGGAAAAACATCGTGATTCCTTAAGGGATTTGCATATTGTATTGGTTGACTTTGAAAAGGCATTCGACAGACAACCACGAGATCTGATATGGGTGGCGCTAAGACATCGAGGGGTTCCAGAAACCTATGTACAGATGATCATGGACATGTACGAAAGAGCAAAGACAAGAGTAAGATGCCCCGCTGGAGTAACCGAAGAGTTCCCAATCAAAGTCGGGGTGCACCAGGGAAGCGTTTTAAGTACTTTGCTCTTTATTACAGTCCTTGATTATCTGCTTGAAGGTAAAGTGATGGACCCCAAGGTACATCAGTTATTCTTTGCTGACGATGGAGCCATCATAAGTGAGGATCCTACATCCCTGCAACGAGCACTTGATGTGTGGGTGGACGTTTTGGAGGGAAATGGGTATCGCATTAGTTCAAAAAAGACGGAGTACTTGTGCTGCCCGTTCTCTGATCCACTCAGGCCTATTCCAGACATTTATTTGAATGGAACACTGCTTCCCAAGTGCGAGAAGTTCAAATATCTGGGATCTATGATCAAAGCAAAGCAACTTGTGATGACGATATCAATCATCGTGTAAGCGTAGGGTGGATGAAGTGGCGAGAAAATTCCGCTATCTTCTGTGACAGAAAAATGTCCCCTAAGTTGAAAGGAAGGCTATACACCGCAGCTGTACGTCCAGCGCTCACATACGGTTCACAATGTTGGACGATGTACAAAAAGTATGAGAGTAAATTAACGGCAGCTGAGATGAAGATGCTTCGCATGACAGCAGGAGTGACCAAGCTTGATCGAATAAGAAGTTCGAAGATCCGTGGAAGCTTTCACATCAAGGAAACCATCGTACAAAAATTAGAGCGCGACCGGCTCAGCTGGTATTACCACGTTCAAAGAAGAGATCATTTGAACCCTGTTAAAAAGGCAATATCTATGCACGTTCCAAAGACATCGCGATGTAGGAAAGGCAGGCCTATAAACGCCTGGATCAGACAAATGCGACGACATCGGCATTTCATTGGCCTCAGTAACCGAGTGATCCAAAATCGGCAGGCCTGCCGATATTTTCTGAGGTCAAATAGGCGAACCCCACAGGCGGATCAGTAGAAATGCAGTGAAGTGGGAGGGCTGTGATCCCTTGTTTTCAGATCATAGCCTCGCTGATAAAAGGAAGAAGAAGATGTCTATAAGAATTTTCAAGGTGTTGAATCTCCGAAGTGGGTTATGTAGTCTCTTGCTATAGAGGTTATAATCAAGGACCTGGCCCTTCAGCCTGGGATTTGCGTGTAGGGGAAACTTGGATACCATAAGAAAAATAGCTGATTACTATAAGCCTCGAATATGAATGATTTTACTTTCGACAACGCCAGCAAACCAAATAAGGTCAACGATTTTTGGATTTGTACGTGGAATATTGGGATCTTTAACCGATGAAGGTGCATCTTACAGAGGTCCTAGATTACTATTAAGCAGACATTACTGCCATCCAGGAAATATGATGCGATGGACCGGGAAAAAAAGTGGTGTTTTCTTCTTTTAGTTTTCTTTGAAGCCTATTCGTAATTTTTTAAGAGAGCAAGAGCGAATTATTTCTCTTTTTTCTGTACATACGTGCTTGAGCCTGAGTCGAACGAATTTGTGTCTGCTCAAGCGTAAAAGTTTTGTCAGTGTGTATTTGTTTTCTTTTGGTTCTAATATTTATGTGTGTACTGTGTACATAATACCTACGAGTAGTCAGCGACGATGTAGAAGTGCAGACACGAGAGTCATATTTGTGTAATCGTGTATTATATTTGAGTGCAATTTTAATGTGCCAGGTAGGCGAAGCAAGGCGTGCACGGGCCAGCGAGTGATAAATAAAATGAGGACCTAAGTGACTTCCTTGGGATACACCGGATGTAGCGAGGATTGTATCGGATGTTATTCCCCGAAATAGAACTTGATAAGTTCGTTCTTCAAGATGAGAACATATCTATCGAACGAAATGATTTGGAAAGCCCAAAGACGTAATTCTAAACAGAATTAAGCTGCGAGAAAGTTTGTCAAAGGCCTTGCTAAAATCAGTATAAATACAGTCGACCTGACCACCCTCTTCGACAGCTTTGTTTGTAAAAGATATAAATACCAACAGATTGGTAACAGTGGATCTTCAATTCATAAATCATCATGTTGCTTGGTTGATAGAAATGGATTGCAAGCAAAATAAAAACTCTTGCATACTATAGCCTAGAACAGTTTTGGCAGATATTATAGCTTGGCAATAGGTCTATAATTAGATATTTCCTCTCGCTTTCCCTTTTTGGGTATACATACTCTGCTATAATGATGTCCGAAAGCTAAGGGTGATGCCAAGGTATTGTAGCAATGTTTTAGCACAATCGAAAGAATTCCATCAGGGCCACAGGTAGTACCGCTACTAAGAACAGTTAAATGCTCTCTCACGTCTTCATCAATTATTGAAATCTGGCCCATTGAGCTGTTAGAGAAACCTTCAAGGTGGGCAAAATTACTTTGAGTAGGTGAATAGTTGTCAGAACAGAAAGATAGGATAAAGAATGAAGAGAACATATTGCATACTACAAGAGGGCTGCTGCTTAATTCACTTGAGTAAGACATGTTAGTAGGATATTCATCCGTTTTTTTTTAATGTTAACACATTTCCAAAACAACTTTCGGATCGTAAAGAAGAGAGCCAAACATTTTATTAATGTAACTATCATATATATTTTTCGATAAGTTTTGAAAGTCTTTATACGTGATAGCGAACTGGTTATAACCGCTGTTCTGTATGTCGTTAAATAATGTTTTCACGCTTTATTTCTTTTATTTCGCAGACTCCGTGACTGGTTGTTGTACCAAGGAACAGTTACAGACTAATCCTTACGTATGTTTCTTACAGGCACGGACGAGATAAAACAGTCAAATATACTTATGTAAACATTTCCTGTCATTTGCTCAATATTACTATTGCTGTTAAAAATTCTTACAAAGTCAATGCTAGTTCGCCCAGTAAATTAAAGTCTGATTTCTTAAAATCAAATTCAAAAGTAAGATTTTTAAAATTATAATGAACAACGTCGTCATGAGAATGAATAAAGTGAAGCGGAGGATGATACTCGTCAATAGTACTCATCGTGGTGGAACAAGGTTCCACAATACAATTGTTTGAATGTGTATAAAAAACAGTTCAAGCTGTCTCCCAAGAAAGACATGTATGTCTACATTGGCCACCAAAATTGTTTCGTGAGGTAAGGACGCATGATCTACCACAAAAGTAAGTTCGTCGTCGGAAAGGGTCCACTTTAAGTTGGGTAGATTAAAATTACACACCAATAATGTCGTCCAGATGATTAAAATTTTCCGATACAAGTTTATGGCATCAGTAGCGTGCTTATATACCTCGATCGAATTTTCTGGAGGAATATAAATGTTAATAATTATAATGAACTTATATTCTAGATTTAATTTCACACAAATAATGCCCAGCGAGTTTGTATTAGGAATTGGAAAAATAGCGCCGAAATCAAGCGAATAACTCTTGCCAATCTTTGTTTTTTTGGCTAATAAGGCCATTCAAAAGCAAAACCCTATTTCGAACAACTGAAGAGACTAACACCCTGATTATCCTAGTCCTACTTTAGCATGGACTATTGAATTAGCTAAACACCGAGATAAATAGAGAGGCTTGTTGGTGGAGACCATGGTTTACTCTGATTTATAGCGCCATTTTAGTAAGAAGGTCTTGCTAACGGACAAGCTCTCTGTTGGTTATTTTTTAAAATTGCTTTTAAATCTACAGCGTTCACTACTTCTTAATGAGTGCTACTTTATTGCAGAGAATAAACCTTCGACTTACGGATATGTACGGAAAGTAGTTCCATTCAAATCGTTACCGATACTCGCTTGGCTGCAGCCCATCCTGTCAGCGCGATTTCGCAGTATATTATTGATTGTTTGTGGCTTTATTTCGCAAACCGCTCGACGGATGTTTTTCGTAAGTATGTCAGTTGTTTGTGGATCATTGAAGTAGTAACGTTCTTTAACAGTTCCCTATAAAAAAGCGTCAGATTACAGATAAACTTGTTGGATGACAAGTGTGACACGTACTGCTATCCTACTGAAACCAAAGTCCGTTTAAGTTCAAATCACCCAATTGCGACCACAGAAAGTCAGTTATTATGTCTCTGCAGCACACTCTTCTTCTTCTTCTTCTTCCTTTTATCAGCGAGGTTATGATCCGAAAACAAGGGATCATAACCCTCCCACTTCACCGCATTTCTACTGATCCGCCTGTGGGGTTCGCCTATTTGACCTCAGAAAATATCAGCAGGCCTGCCGATTTTGGATCACTCGGTTACTGAGGCCAATGAAATGCCGATGTCGTCGCATTTGTCTGATCCAGGCGTTTATAGGCCTACATTTCCTACATCGCGATGTCTTTGGAACGTGCATTGATATTGCCTTTTTAACAGGGTTCAAATGATCTCTTCTTTGAACGTGGCAATACCAACTGAGCCGGTCGCGCTCTATTTTTTGTACGATGGTTTCCTTGATGTGAAAGCTTCCACGGATCTTCGAACTTCTTATTCGATCAAGCTTTGTCACTCCTGCTGTCATGCGAAGCATCTTCATCTCAGCTGCCGTTAATTTACTCTCATACTTTTTGTACATCGTCCATTGTGAACCGTATGTGAGCGCTGGACGTACAACTGCGGTGTATAGCCTTCCTTTCAACTTAGGGGACATTTTTCTGTCACAGAAGATAGCGGAATTTTCTCGCCACTTCATCCACCCTACGCTTACACGATGATTGATGTCGTCATCACAAGTTGCTTTGCTATTGATCATAGATCCCAGATATTTGAACTTTTCGCACTTGGGAAGCACTGTTCCATTCAAATAAATGTCTGGAATAGGCCTGAGTGGATCGGAGAACGGGCAGCACAAGTACTCTGTCTTTTTTGAATTAATACGATACCCATTTCCACCCACCCACACATCAAGTGCTCGCTGCAGGGATGTAGGATCCTCACTTATGATGGCTCCATCGTCAGCAAAGAATAACTGATGTACCTTCAAAGGTACATGCAAAGGACTTAAGACGCTTCTCTGGTGCACCCCGACTTTGATTGAGAACTCTTCGGTTACTCCAGCGGTGCATATTACTCTTGTCTTTGCTCTTTCGTACATGTCCATGATCATCTGCATTAGGTTTCTGGAACCCCTCGATGTCTTAGCGCCACCCATATCAGATCTCGTGGTTGTCTGTCGAATGCCTTTTCAAAGTCAACCAATACAATATGCAAATCCCTTAAGGAATCGCGATGTTTTTCCATTATGATCCTTATACTTTGGATTGCATCTGTGGTTGATTTACCCGAGACAAACCCGCACTGATCATCAGATAGCCGTATTATTTTTCGCAGACGTCCACCTAATACCCGCTCAACGATCTTCATGGTGTGTGACATCAGCTTGATCGAACGGTAGTTATCACAGTTTCGTGTATCACCCTTCCCTTTGTATACAGGGAGAAGGTAACTTTCCCTCCATTGATTCGGCATTGGATCACCTCTCACGAATTTGGAGATGAGAATTCTGAGCCATCTGAACCCGATGTCTCCCATCTTTTTCCAGAACTCAGAGGGTATCTCGTCTGGCCCAACCGCTTTTCGTTTTTTGGAGTATTTGACCGCCTCACTAACTTCTTCGACTGTAATGTCGGGTATTTCTTCACAGTTAGGAGTGGCTCTTGGAAACTATAGCCGGGGAAACTGTTCATTTAAAAGCTCTTCACAATACTGCCGCCACCTCTGCAGAATTTTGTCGTCATCCACAAGAAGGTGGCCATGAGCATTGCTAATGAACTTTGGCGAACGAATCTCCTGAGCATTGTTCCTTCTTTGGGCGGCTATTTTGAAGATAGTGGCGCTCTTGTTCATATTGTGTCTTCGCAGCTCCTGGATAGTCTGGTTTGCATCAACAACTGGGGAAAATATTTTCTTCAGCTCCCGATACAGGCCCTCCGTACTCTCTGCTTGAAGCCGGGCGCACTTCTTCTTCGCTTTTTTCTTGCAGCATCTGTATTCCATTTCGAGGCGAGCTTTTTCGTCACTATTATTAGAAGGGCACTTTGACCAAGCTTTGCAAGCCGCTTTCTTCTCATTTATCACCTTCTTAGCTTCATCACTCCACCACCATGTTTCTTTGGCGTGTTGATGGTGGCCTTTTGAAGCTCCTAGCAGTGATTTGGCCTTCTTTAAGCAAGTTCGCTGTAGGGAATCCCACACATTTTGTGCTCTGCACTCTTCAGCCTCAGCTCCGTTGATGGTGTGAGAGAGGTAATTTTTCATTACGAAAACAAAAGCCTCGCCTTTTTCTTTGTCCAGATTGTACCACTTGATTTTCTCAGAGACCCTTGTTTGTTTGCTTTTATTCGGTGTTTTCATAAAAATTTCTGCTAGCAGGAGACGGTGTTGCCGAACGATTGCCTCTCCCAGGATCACTTTGCAATCTTTTACCCGAGGCTTCATGAAACTGGCTACCAAATGGTAGTCAATCTGAGTTTCATCTCCACCACTGCTGTAAGTGATCACGTGTCGGCTTTGTTTGATGAACATGGTATTTAACACGATAAGACCGTGTGATTTGCACATGCTTAGGATGTCTTCACCAGGAAGGTTCCTGGTGCCATATCTTAGTCCTCCATGGCAGTCTTCATAGTCTTCGTTTGATTTCCCGACATGTCCATTCAAATCTTCTCCAACAAACAGAAATTCTTCCTTTGGGATGTTCTTAAGGAGATTGTGGAAATCTAGCCAAAATGCATCTTTATCTCCCTGATTGCACCCATTGTGGGGAGCATATGCACTGACAATATTCCACACCTCTCCTTGTATTACTAGTTTGAGCGACATCAAACGGTCGCTGGACTTCGAAATGCTCAAGACGTTACCAAGTAGCTCTGCTGCAAGGATGATACCGATTCCGTTCTTAGCCTTTTCCGTTCCGTAGTAGAACATCTTGTAATCTTTTGTCCTAACGTCCAAGAAACGCGCCCGATTTCCGGTGTTTTTCCATTTCGTCTCTTGGACACACAAGATGTCCACCCGCCTTCTATATTCGCCGCAGTGATATTCTTAACCCGTCCCTGCACACTCTGTTTACCGTAATGCTTCATTTTCAAAGAAGGAGGAACTAATGATGCCACCACTCCAAAATCACCAAACTTTGAAAATGCATTAGCTTTGTTGGCTGAACTCTAAATTCTACAGCTCTGCTTGTGGACATAGTCCTCAAGATGGAAATGAGCTTCCTCCGAAAAGATGATTTTCACAACTTATTTCAAAGGCATGAATAGTCATTTTGCTTCAACTCTTGAGTGAGTTAAACCTTATAAGCAAATACCCCGAGGTGTTATTGCAATATTCGCATTAGGTAAGTTCAACCGGTGTTAAGCTCTGTTACGAGGTTCTTGGAATTTCACGCACACCTTGGGGTACAGCAGCATCTGTGCTCATCGGACAAGTAAGCGAACAGCTTTTGTAACCTACAAGCATGAAAGTCTCATGAACTTTTTTTATGAATTTGTTTACACGAGCTCCTAAAGGGGCTTCATTTCGATTAAACGTTCTCACCTCTGCACTAACTTTGGAAATAATTTCTCAGTATTTTCCAGCATTGCTCAAGTGTAAAACGATCTATTTCCTATCACCGATATTTGGCACTACATACCTTCAATACTTCAAGCGCATTAGTGCAGTCAGTGTCGAAATGGGTGGATGCCCCTCCCTTTATTTTAAACGCGAATCCAAGGTATAGATGTCATAAAGAATTCCAAGCGGAAAGAGGTGCAGAAGGAATCGTGATGCAAGAATTAAACTTGAGGCACCGTGGGACTGCTCAGAAATTCTTCCCACGATTATAATATCTGTTTTGATGTTTCACTATCTCACGTTGTGCATTCGGTTTATCCCCTTTTGATGGCCATCTATTGGATACTAAGCCATTTGTCCACTGATTCCCCTATTTTGTGGATTCCTCGTAGTTATTTCTAAAACCACATTTTCCATAAATTCCATAATAATATATTTCAGCAAATACTTCCCCGATGTTGTTCCTGTAATTTCATCTAATAAATCCATGACATGCTATGATTTCCTAAGTGTGTACACCTTCACCTACAGACATGCATGCATGCTCGGAGCTCAAAGACAAAATCCAATGTTTCGACCATTAGTATGCAGCTTCGGTGCAAATTTCCATCCCTTTCTCTGCCCGTTCGATGTCTAAAATTTAAAATTCCACCCCCTCTGTTTTGACTTCTTCACATATGCCCTCCCAGCTTCCTCTTTATTTTTTTATTTATTTTTTTTTACCGGAAATGAACTTCATTAAACGACGGTTCTGTGCCAGCTCCTTACAAGTCATGACATCAAACGAAATTGAAAAGTGTCCTGCATGTTTGTATGCACAGGAAACTTCTTATATGACCGGAATTCTACGGACGGAACTCAATACCGTTCTTTCACCATCTCATCAAGAGGTCAACATAAAAAAACACCATCATGGTGAAAGCATACGAGAAGGACTATGTCGATGTAAAAATAACCCTCAATGAGATAAGGAACGGTCGATCGTGGTCACCCGAGGCATAACATATACACACACATGTACATACGTACGTCTAGCTGCACCTGGAATCTAGTCTGCCATACGAATGGAATCTGTGCATACATAGGTATGACAAAGTCTACAGGGAATTCCTCTCACGTTTGAAGGATTCATCAAACTTTCAAAAACCAAACAATAAGTTGGATAGAATAAGGTAAGCCCCGATGGGATAGATGGGGAAGATTCCATCCCAAACCAAGGCAATCTTATTCAAGTTTTCGTCATATATCGGAGTTTTTTTGTTTTCGCTGTTCGTCCTGTTTGTCTAGTATGTATACCATCCGGTTCCGATACCTTTCTAGTTAACAAGATAAGGGCGGTCGCAGCTCGTGTAATCCACGTCCACAGGATATGAAACATGTTTGTTATACGATATTACAACATTACTGTACAAGTTATTGTGTCGTTTCTGTTATCCTTACCTATTGCACTACTGCTGACATTTGATGGCTGTTGTCCTGGACTGAGAATGTTACCTGCTGCTGATGCTGTTCCTGTTGCAGATGTCGGTGGTTGAATGCCTCCGCCCGCAATGTTTGTCGTCGTCGTTGACGCCGCTGCCGCTGCCATGTAAGCATTCGATATTCCGATAATATCTGGTGATTGTCTGGGGCCAGCTCCAATGCCACCACAAATCAGTGGATTTGCCACTGTGGGCGGCAGGAGCATTGTAGATGAGGTGTGCGAGACATTTGATGGACCGAGGCTTCCGTATAAACTAGATGTCGGACCATAAGTGATGTAGTTCTGTGGATAAGAGAGGGAGAAGAGGAATGTTAAATTAAGAACATAAGGACAGAAACAAGAGACAAAGACTAGAGCCTTAATCAGGGATGATATTGTGTTTGTAAACAGTGAAGGAAATTAGTTTAAAGCCGAAGGACGTTGTAAATTGTACATGTTCTTCTGCGAGTAAACGTTAACTTTATTTTTTCTGTTTCCCCAAGTAAACTTCGCGAATAGAACCCTCGATCGTTATCGAATTTATTCAGGCTTATTACAAAATGTATTACATTGACCAGGGTTGGCATACATCCACCTCAATGAAGCACATTCCCCTTTGAGCTCTAATAACAAATCATTCAAAGGAACATTTGCCCGCATAAACACACACAGAGTCAGAGTCAATGTATTGTGTTGTATGTGATGGGGAGGGGACGGCAAAGTGTAGTTAACAAACGCTTTAAAAATTCTATGGATCCCCGGAAGCGGATATAAATGTCACGTTAAGTCGTTACATCAGAAATAACTTGCTTCAAGGTGTACTTGTGTTTGTATTGCTTGTATTTAAAATTCCAAAAGGACTTTCCATTTATTCCTGTTCTACCCCACCCATCAGAAGGAAAAAAACATTGAATAAAGGAACAAAAAAGAACTGTTAACCGCTTTTCCAAAAAAAGGAAAGTTAACGTTTTGTAGTAAAAGTCTTTATGATGTGCACTCGGAGCCAAAGGTTGCTCAGGGGCTGCAATTGTGGAACTGAAAGTTTGCGTGTGGCAGAGGGTAGTAAACTTAAAAATGTCAAAATGCTTTATAGTTGATTTCACATTCGAGGTTGGATTATACAGAAATTCTTAAGAACTTTTTGTGTACAACATATTCGTAATATTCAAAATGTAAGTAGAGTCTGGTATGTGCTCTGAAAATGTAGACGTCAGGGACTGAGATACTGTGAGTCAATCAGAGGGAGTTTGAGTGCTATTTTAGAGGGGAAATATCAAAGTCACGTACTTGGGTTGGAAGTATGTGAATGGCAATTGTCAATCGGACAAAATATGTATGTGAGGTACTTGATACCTAACCTATATATGGAATTATATATGTATATATTCGTATATTTGTTAGAATAAAATTTCCTTGGTTGCAAGTTATTTTCATTGCATGGGGGCTAGTTAATTTGGAGAATATTTGAATAGTGAAGTCACTACGCTTTTAAGTCTACTGAGGTACTACTTATACTGACAATGCAATACTGAAGTATGTATGTTTGAATAAGCATGGCTGCTTATAACTTTGGAATTCCAATCTCCAGCGGGTAATATTATCTTACTCTATTCGGAAAAGTGCCCGGCGTCTAGAATAGGGATTCTTTTAACTCCAGACGCACGGAAGGCCCTTATATCCGGAAAACTTTTCAGTGGCTGAATAATGACGAACAGATTCAGGACAAGAAATGTCACAAACGTTTGAGGAAGAAAAAGTTAATTTCTAATTCAAAACGGACCTAAATGTTAAGGTAATCGGAAGACAGGGCAACAGTGAAAGGCTTGCGGATCCAATCGCTTTCTCATTGGGGCAACTTATACAAGCGCAAGATCTGCCACGACATAAGGTGGGTGTCTTAGCAGTGAACTTCCAACTAAATTGATCGACAGTTATAAGCTTGTTTTTTAGAAATTCCCTTTTGAATATCCGTAATTGACGAGGGTCTGACATTGGAGTGGAACGAGGTCACCATTTTATGCAAACTTACGTTCACCTTCGTACTGCAAGTAAGCGTAAACACCCCGCTTTGATGAGCCAAGTATGACACCGATAGGCTTAGGGCTCCGCTATTACGCAAAAAGCTTAGGGACCCTATTACCTAAGGAACGGAAGCAATCAACAGCGCCAGGCTATCTAAATATATAAAACTAAGTTGCAAAATGCGTATGTTTCCCTCTACCGCCCGTAATTTTCAACCAATATAGTTGGTTTTTTTTAAATGTAGATTATTACGGTACAAAGGTTGGAAAAAAAAAAAATCTAAAAATATTAAAAAATTTAGGCATTTTTGTGTGCCTGGTGAAGCGGGCGGGGTTTAAGCTAGTTGAACATATAAATGAACACTGGAACGCTATGAAAATGTACTTGTAATCGGGGCAGAAGAAGCAACTTATAGTTCACATCGCAGCTAATTATGCAGAGAGTAGAAGCAAACTCGAGTTCTTGCACCGTATAACGATGATAAAAGTACAGCGTAGTGTGCATCGAGAGAAGAGAAATGCTATCAACGTACTGGCTAAACAAGCAGAATAAGCAGCAAACAGGTGCGCCAGTAAAACCGTATATAGTACATAGTTACTAAAGAGTGGATAGGTGGTCACAGCTTGCGTCAAAACCCGGTAAAAAGTTTGGATGTGTGGGTTGACCACAACCAACGTAATTGCGACACGAGTAGTAGTATGACCATATGACGTTTGTTAAATTATGTTAAATTTGTTGAGTTTGGATGTGTCTCTGCTGGTAGTTTCTGTAGATGATCAGCTAAGACCGTTGAGGGATCATTTTTGTAAAGTTTTAAACAGAATTGTGGAGGAAGATTTATCCCAAAATCAACACGGACTATCCATAGTTCAAAATACCAGAATAAAGTAAAGCTCAACTAGATTAGATTTTGGCCAGAGCCAGTTCTAAGAGCGGGAAAGTCGTAACACTTTACGCGGAACACTTACGCGTTAGTAGTAGGATGTTGTCTGTTCTTCTGTTTAAGACACATTAGTAACTTTGAAAACCTTTGAACTAGTACCACTAAGTCATGATTGCTTTTGTAGTTTTAGTGCAGTTTCATACATTATTCCATCCGCTTTCCTCATCCTCCTTTTTGTGTGTTTGCTGTCATAGACAGAAAAAGTTGCGTATACGCCTTCGCTACGCATTGATCTGAATTTCTTTTATGAAGGTGGAAATTTCGAAAGACACTGCGTGGTTAGAAACCCAGAGTAGTGTGGGACTCTAACCGCACTAAAACACCTCCTTAATCATGACCAATCAGAGAAAGATCGACATATGACTTTAGTTTCAACGTTCAGTTGCGTTTGAAGGTATTATAAATTAAATACAGGTTCTCATAATTGTCAAATTATAAGTTTGTGAGGTTTAGTCCTTCTTTTTTTTTTTATTTTTTTTTTTATTTGGCGCAACAGCTCCTAGCTTCTCGCAACCACTCATGTTGTGTGCGTTATATTTTCATACGAATGGAAGGGACCTACAGTTTTAATGCCGAATCCGAACGGCGATTTGAGAAGCTTTTTCGTGACAACAATACTCTCGGATGTTTGTCAGACGCTCGCGAGAAGTCCTTCTTAACTACGAATATCCTTCTTAAACTACGAATATTATACCGTACATTTAAGACGTCTTCTATCTCAGGATTAATATGCATCTGCAAATGCTCGTTGTGTATACCATGGGTTATATACTATTCCCCGAAGGACTTTGTTTTGAAATGTTTTTATTATTTGTACATTTGTTTTTTTTGTACAACCCCATAATTGGATACCATATGTCCAAACATGTGTTAGTATCTGATTATATATTAAGATTTTATTCTCAATAGACATTCCTGAATTATACCCTAACAACCAATTAAGATTTCTATATATGATATTTACTACTTTCTTTTCACATGTTCCTTCCATTTCAGTTTAGCATGCAGATTCATACACAGATACTTAGCTGTGTTAGAATAAGGAACCACTTGACTAATAATACGCAACTACAGGAACATTCGTTATTTTTTTATTTGTGAAATTGATATAAGTGGACCGGAATGAGTCAAAGCATTAAGTTTAATTCGCCATCGTTGCGCCCAATCACATAACATATCTCATTAACCGAATTTTGAAGCTTTTCTGTTGCTTTAGCCACGCATCCATCAGTTGATAGGAGAGCAGTGTCATCTGCAAATGTGGCTATCATCGTGTCATTTACATGTGGTATATAACTAGTATATAATAAATATAGGGTGGGTCCTAGAACACTTCCCTGCAGAGCATCTGCTTGTATTCCTTTAAGTTCAGAAAACGCTGTACAATAGTGAATTCTAAAGTATTTATTTGTTGTATAAGACTTAAGTATTTCTAGGAAGATCCCTATGAAGTTTATGCTCTAAACCCCTATGCCAAACTTTATCAAAAGCCTGTGCAACGTCTAGGAATAATGAAGAACAAACTTGTTTTTCTTCTAGTGCTTTTTCTATAACATTAATTGTACGATTCACTTGATCTATCGTCGAGTGCTTATTTCTAAACCCGAATTAATAGGTAGGAATAACCCCTCTTTGCTCTATGATTCTGTTTAGTCATTAAAGAAGCAGTTTCTCGAAAAGTTTTGATAATACCGGTAAAAGTGAGATTGGCCTATATGAGGTAACTTCTAACAGAGGTTTACCTTGTTTAGGTATAACGACAATGTCTGCTATCTTCCAGTGAAGTCGGACATATTTTTGTTTAAAACAAGCACTAATAATAAGCTTGAGTTTTAACAATGCTTTTAAGGGTAGCTGTTTAAGGATTTTGGCAGTTATGAGATCAAAACCTAGAGATTTTCTTGAGATAGTTTATGAATTCATGTACTGATTTCTCTTAGTGAAACAAAAGCAATTACGCCTTCATCTACTCTATCAGAGAAATCAAGACGTTCGCTTGCCATGCTAGGTGGAAAAAGGTTTAAGAACATTTGTCAGATGCTCCGAAAAAAGTTTGATCTTTTCTTTTGAGTCGCCGATCCATTTCCCATCAGATGCTTTTAACGGGGGATCTTGCGCTTGAGGTCTCTTCAAATGTTTGGCAGCCTTCCGATGGAAGTAGTCTGTGACTTTGTCAGCTGTAAGTTACAAAGGTATTTATTCACAGATCTATTTTTAAATTCACTGATACTCTTTTTAAGGTTGTTATTTAGTCTATTAAATATAGTTTTGTCGCCAGGATATCTTGTCATTTGCCATTTCCTGCGAGCTCTTCTCTTTCCTAATATTAGCTCCCTAATTTCTATGGGATATTTTACCCATGTTTGTTTTTTTTTGTTAATAAGTCGGTGTACTATCTTCTGCTGCCTGTTGTATATCGGTAATGAATTGCTCCACTTCGATGTCAATATGGTTTGTTGTAACCAATGGAGATCTAAGGTTAATAAATTCTTCGAGTAGTTCTTTAAATTTACACCAGTTCGTTCTTTTGTTGGTAAGTCTTACGTTTTTTATCTGTTCTATTGACATGCCGTTGACCGTTAGGATTCAACAAATGGCAGATTATTATATAAAGCCAGCATGAGACGTGGGGTGAACTTTTTTTTCGACAGGATAGCCAACTTATTGGCCAATTGACAAAAATAACATCCCTGACCTCGCCGACTTCTTTATCGCAAAAGGGTTAACTAAAAATTTAACGGAAGTCGAAGAATGCTATGATCTATGCTCAGATCACTCAGCAGTCACTCTGAAAATAGGTGGAAGTCTAGCAAAAAAAGAAGGACCGCCTAGGTTAACTAGTAACAAAACTGACTGGGATGCTTTCAGAAGAGACTGCAAGGAAAATGTTGCTTTAAATGTACCGCTAAAGATACCGTTCGAAATAGAAGAAGAAATCGACAAACTCGTCGAAGCCATTCAGAGCTCAGCGTGGAAAAACAGTCTTTTGCGGAAGACAGAAGCACGGAACAATAAAGTCAAATACCAACCTGAAATCAAAGACCTCATACAAGAAAAGAGGAGAGCGCGCAAGAGATGGCAACAATCCCGCGCGCTACCGGATAAAACTTATATGAACCACCTTTGTAACAGGCTAAAAAATGTGGTGCAGGACCTAAAAAATCACGAGACTTCTACTTACCTCGGGGGTCTGACCGCTGATAAGTATTCAAACTACTCTCTATGGAAAGCCTTGAAGTCCATAAGGAAACCTGTAATGCACTCGCCGCCAATTAGGAAAGCTAACGGGGAATGGGCAAAAGAAGACAAAAAGAAAGCAGAATTATTTGCCGATCACTTAGAGGAAACGTTCAAGCCGTTCTATGGACAACCATTGATCGAAGATCCGAATGATAATATGGTATGTCACCCGACAACTTTAAAGTAAAAACCGTATCCCTGTCCGAACTTCGAATGACAATAAAAAAATTTAAAAATGACAAGGCTCCGGGATATGATTTAATCACTGGCGACATTTTGAAAGAGCTACCGAAAAAAGTGCTGCTTAAGTTGCTCTACATTATAAATGCTTCCTTAAGACTATTATATGTTCCAAGGCAATGGAAAGTCGCCGAAGTTATTATGATTCCGAAACCGGGGAAATGTGCAAATGACAAGAAATCATATAGACCCATTTCACTTCTGCCAATAATATCTAAGGTCTTCGAGAAACTTCTGCTGAAACGATGGCAACCAGTAATTGAAGAAAGACACTTGATCCCGGATCATCAATTCGGCTTTCGGGTAAACATTCCACAATCGATCAGGTGTATCGAATAACGAACGAAATTGAAAAAGCTCTAGAAGGGAAAAAAATATGCTCTAGCGCTTTTCCCGACGTATCGCAAGCCTTCGACAAGGTTTGGCACGAGGGCCTAACGTATAAGCTGTGGGTAATCTTACCGGAGAAGTTGTACAGAATATTGGAATCTTATCTTGAAAACAGACTTTTCCGTGTTAGACACGGGTGTGAATATTCGGATTTCAAAGAAATCTACGCCGGTGTTCCGCAAGGAAGTATTCTCGGTCCAATCCTGTTCCTGCTCTTCACAAGAGATATACCACAAGATGAAGGGACCGTTATAGCAACGTTCGCTTCTGTATAAGCAAGTGCTAAAACCGTCTTGGACATATGGTATACAACTTTGGGGTTGTACCAAACCAATGGTATGGCTCTACTGCATGCATTTCAAAACAAAATACTAAGAGCAATCGTGAATGCTCCTTGGTATATAAGGAATAGTGATATTCACAGAGATCTAGGAATTGCTACCGTGAGGGACGAAGTAACAAACTTTGCTCGCAAACTTCGTACCCGTCTTTATGTTGACTGCAATAATTAAATAATCCGTAATATGGACGTGACAAACCTTGAGCGCCGACTACAAAGAACAAGACCTTTCGACCTAGCGCCGTAAGGAAAAACCGCATGTAATGACGGTATTAGTAGGTGCCTTCACTGGAAAGCTACCTACCTAACGCGATTAACAATACAGAAGCGTAAACTACTCGTTAAGGCAACTTAGTCGTAGTCATCACAAAAATGAAAAAACGAGGGGGACGAATTTCCTACTACTATGAGTACTCGCAGCCGGTTCTCATAGAGCCTCTCTGAGGGGGTGAGGTTTAGCCCGTAGGCATATACTGACTAGCACTGATGGCATTGTCAGATATATGAATCGGGTATAACCAATGGTACGGACCATTGGTATCTTTTGAAGATTCCTGCACCTCCAGGCACAACCAAACAAAAAAGGATTACGGGTGTATGATCCGACGACAGGTCATCACTGCTTTCAACTTTTACCTCTTTTCTATTGATTCCCTTGGTTATAAAGAAGTCAATAAGATCTGGTATTTTCACTGGGTCAGATGGTCAATAAGTGGCCGAACCAGTCGAAATAAAATCGGAGTTAAAATTTCGTCCTGCTTTGTAAAGCTTCCTGTTTTTTGTCGTTATAAATCTTGACACCCAGTAGGAGTGTTTTGCATTGAAGTGACCTCCAATGATAAAGTTGTTGCCTAGAATTTGAAAAAGATCATTAAGATCTTCCTCTGTAGGCGAATGCTTGTGTGGGCAGTATATGACAGCTATTTCAAATTCCTTGTTTTTAGTCAAAATATTTATTATAACTACTTGCATGGTTCGTTTTGCTATTTTTGGCAATTCGTAGGGTCCCAAAATACTTTTTACAATCATAGCACTACCTCCCCTCGCTCCCCTGGCACTGTCAGCTGGATGGGGAGAGTGGTAACAGAGGTACGCAGGAATTCTAACCTTTGTTCCCTGTTTGAAGTGGGTTTCAGAAATCAGGCAAACATCAATATCTTTATTGCATAGAAATACAATACCATACATGAAATTCAGAGATATGTTGGAGTAAACTGTTCGCATTCCAGGTTGCGACTTTCAGATTTTTAATCATTATTATTTTGTTGGTTTTTTGCCTGTGGAAACTTCTTTGCGTAGTATCTTAATTACTCAGTCTTGATTATCCGATCTTTGAATAATAGTAAAAAGCATTTTCTTTACTGAAATTTATTCTTCTTTACGTGTATTTTTCACAACTTAAGAGTACGGTTTGTTATACACAATCGGTGTGTTTGTATTAACAGCAATTAGTATCTCGTATACTCGTACTTTATTGATTTCGATATTTACTTGTTGCTTGTTTTTATTTTCGGGTGGGATTTGTTGGTGATTGCTAGTAACTCTGTTTTTCCTTTCTTGATACTGTATTACAACCGGACAACCTCTGTAACTAGCTGGATGATTTCCATGACAGCTGATACATTCCGCTTTGTCATCCTTCTTTAGGATGTTTTCCTTCATATTTAACGCATGCAAAATCTCTTTTGCAATAGTTTTGCGTATGCCCGAAGGCTTGGCATTGTTTGCATTGAGGTATTGAATTGGGACTTCTCAAAGAGGCTCAATCTTAACAACAATACCCATTATTGATTTTATACTGTAAACCTTTTCGGCATCTTCTTGATTGTGAAAGGAGAGCATAAAAAGAGGTAATTTTCTACTTCTTGTCGTTGGCTCGCCATCAACGTCCTTTATTCTTTCTTTTTTAATTAGGTTTTTGGCTTCCAACATTTTGAATTTTTTATTCGTTAAGTCTTCTTCAACAATATCGTGTTCATCACATGAAGACCTCTTGCTACTACTTTAAATGGCCTAGTAGCTTTATTTTCACATGAGTGCCATTGCAACTTCATTTTCGTCAATTCATCAGTGATTTCTCTATAAGTGTCTCTGTCATCGATATTTATTTTCCAATTATTGTTGCTATATGATGTGAATTTGCATGTTTTCTTCGTTTTTTGTTCAATTATTCTTTTTAACTCACCAAATCTGTCTACTCGAGAGATCATTATTGGTGGTAGTAACGGCTGTTTTTTCAAGCCAATGGTTGTCTTTTCAACACTTTTATCATTCGTCTTAGCTTGTAAGTTTGCATGTTTTGCCGTGCCCACACTATCAAGGTTTCTTGCAGATGTTTCAAGACTTTCTTCTACCTTGCGTTTTTTTGTTGGCCTTTTGCTCTTCTTCAGATGTCCTTCTGTTTGTTGTGCAAGCTCTTTTTCATCTGTGATGTATTCTTTTTTCCCATCTTGCTGGATTGGTTGGACTGGGTATTTATTGGTAGAGTCCAACAGGGGAACTTTTATTTCTAAAGCTTTTATCTGGTTTTGCAGGCTTATAACAATTTCTTCCAGATTTTTCCTTGCTTTAAGTTCAGCTTACCATTGTTGTTTGCTGTTCGTTTTTACTTTCTCTTGTGAATCTGTTTTATGTTCACTTTCAACTGCACTGGTTTCAATTCCAGATTTTCCTTTGTGTATTTTTGGAATACTTACAATACAATAATAGCGCTATCTTTGACCGTAAGGTTTTTTGGCGCAATTGTTTTCGGTTTAGTTCTCGGCGTGAGTGAACTCCTCTGGAGCTTTGTTGAGCAATAAATGGTCTGATCAAAGCAATAAATGGTCCCCCCCAGAATCCATGGGATCGACTTCCGAGGAGGGTGGATTTTCCAGTTTACCTGGTCTGCCACCTGGGATATTCATATTTGTTCTTTCATTATAACCATAACCATAAGCCATAACCTGTATGGCAATATTTCTTGTATTTAATTTTTCTTTCGTGAAAGCGTAAATACAGGTCCAATGAAAGCTTGTAACTTGCACTTACTAGATTTCGAAGATCGTTGGTCATTAACAAAAGTTAATTAATAATCTACGTCTTACTGTAAGTAAACTATTGTAATGGTCGGTGTATAGTTGGGTGTGTGACAGGGTCGTCACGTAACCTCAGTATCTGGAATTGGGAATTGGGGGTTTCCTACTTTTGCTGTATAAAGCGCAGCACGCTACAAAATGAGGCGATGTCGCCGCAATCGAGTCCAAACAAATGATATGCTAAGACTAAATTTATTTACAAATTATCGACTATTTATACAATTATTCCACTTACAAATTATGCTACTCTATCTAAATTCTAATAACAATTGAATGAATGAGTCAATTACTACACGAAAATACGTGTGAAGAAAGAATCTGAATAGTGACAAGAACATTCTGGGTAATGACACATTAATGTCGCTGCATGTCATTTGATGCTTGCAAAAGGTGATTGCAATTGATTGGATTACTTTTGCATGATTGCCCCGTTGTATTATTATGTCATCTAGACCAATGTGTATGCTTGCAAAAATTAGTGAAGTTTAATTGTTTTGCATCGTTGTCCCATGTCATTATTACATCACACTATGTATATAGACGAACGGAAAATATTGTTATCAGATAAATAAGTAGCACACGCACACAATAGTTTCACAGATCCCCTGTTGTTGTCGGTTCTTTTTCTTAAAGTAGAGGAAGGTTTACTTTCACCTATAAGGGCAAGTACCGGAATGATGTTCGGAAATTTTACCTAAAGGTAAAAAGAACATGCCAGTGCTCCAAAGCCAGAACAGAAGCCTGCAGGGACAAGAATGGTAATATAATAGAAGAATCGCAGTCGGTGCTGATGATATGGACGAAACACTTCTGCAGACTGTAAGACGGCGACGAGGACCAATATTCCACTGTCAGGCGGAACGTGCTATTCAGCCGTGACGATTATAGTCAAGATTCTTGTCAACCCTATCAGAATGAAGTAAGGCTAGCGATATCTAAGCTTAAATCCAACAAAGCTGCTCGACCTTGTTGCCGCAGAACTATTCAAGGCAGGAGGAGACGAGTTGGTAAAGAGCATTCACCGGCTCACGAAGCAACTTTTTAATTACGTACAAATTTTGCATTTAACAGCTCTTGCCAGAAGATTTTTTTTTTGTTTTTTTGTTTTATAATTTGCGCGCACTCAAAGGGTTATGAATACCTTTAACATGTTTACATACAGTGCGAGCGTTGGAAAGGATAGATAGAGAGAGAGAGAGAGAAAGATTTTTGGTGTAGTGCTTCTTGAAGCTCAGTTGTTTATGCTTCAGCTATTCTCATCTTGACTACGCAGACGATGTATGCTTACTCTCCCACAGAATTATGGACCTCCACCAAATGACAGCAGATGTGGAGAGGGAGGCAGGTGTCGTCGGGCTGAAAATTAATACGACAAAAACTAAAATCATCAGCCTTGGAACTAACTCATCGGCTCAAATATGCATTGCTGGACAACCGGTAGAGAGAGTAGAGGATTTCCAGTATCTTGGGAGTATTGTCTCGACCGATGGTGGAACCGAACTGGATATAGCCAACAGGATCGCCAAAGCAAAGTCCGCGTTCGGGATGTTGTCCAAAATATGGCGAAGCAACGCAATCAGTTTGAGCACCAAAATAAGACTGTTCCGCTCTAACGTTGAATCTGTGCTGCTATATGGTTGCAGCACGTGGAGAGTGACCACTACTATCACCAGAAAGCTGCAAACGTTCGTTAATAGGTGTCTGCGCAATATCTTAAGGATTTTCTGGCCCAATCGTATCTCTTACGAACACCTTTACGAGAGAACGGGTCAGGAACCAATAGGCACAACTATCCAACGGCGGAAGTGGCAGTGGATTGGTCACACGTTCCGAAAGGGTGACAGCTCCATAGCGAACCATGCTATGCAATGGAACCCTCTAACTCAGGATGGCAGAAGATCTGGCGGTCCGCGGAAAACATGGCGCAGAACAGTCGAGAAGGAGGCACGACAGTTAGGGAAAAGTTGGGGAGAACTCAGACACATTGCCAGAAACCGTACACGATGGCGCGTAGGCGTAGTAGAGGCCCTAGGACCCACAAGGGGATACAGGACATAAGTAAGCAGCTATTCTCCGGGGGTGGCGTCCAGATAACTGGGGAGATTTTTGTCTTTACTTTTGATTCACAGTACTTTTTTAAAATGCAATTGGCACACATACGAAAACAAACAGATCAGGCCAATACGTGTTATGGCAAAAAATTTACCTCACTCTTGCAAACCGGTGAACATAATCGAGGATTTGAAAGTTAAAGGCTACAAAATAATTGATGCAGCAAACAGGCTGAAATGGGAAACCAAAGATCCACTGGATATATTTATGCTGTCATTCAGTGCTGAAGAAAATATAAACAAAATCTATGAATTCAATAGCATAATGCATTGTAAAGTGCTAATAGAACCCCTTAGGAATACTAGACTTATCCCACAATGTAAGAACTGTCAGGCGTATGGACATACACAAAAGTATTGCGGAAAATACCCAATGTGTGTAAAGTGCGCAGGAGAACACCACACAAAAGATTGTCTTAAGCCTACAAATGAAGCAGCGAAATGTATACACTGTCGAGAATCTCACCCTGCTAGCTACAGAGGATGTACAATTGCAAAAGAACTGCAAAAGATAAAAGAGAGTAAAATGAAAAAACTAAACTCAGGAGAAAATCGACCGAACGAAATCAAAAACAGTACCAATTCGGTAATCAAGAATGTAAATGTGGTGCTTCCTGGCTTCCAACAAAAAACAATTCGCACATCTTATGCTGAAGCTATAAAGAGTACCCAACCTGAGCATAACTCTAAACCTCAAGATGATGATGTAAAACAAATTCTACAGCTAATGCTTACTAAAATAACTAAAATAGAAGACTACATGACTGTCCTAGACGACAGAGTGAAACAGCTGGAGATCAAAGACCATAAACTTGCTTCCAAACAAAAACCGATATGTTAAGTTCACTTCGAATTTTGGCATGGAACGCCAATGGATTGCTTCAACACAGGCAGGAATTGCAAGTAGTCCTTGACATCAATAAAATAGATGTGTGTCTGGTTTCGGAAACACACTTCACCAGAGAAACATATTTAAGAATCAAGAATTATAAAGTCTATCACACTATACATCCAGATAACTCTGCGAGGGGTGGAAGTTCAGTAATTATAAAAGACAACATACAACACAATGAAGAGTCAAAATTTGCAACAAGTGAAATCCAAGCAACTGCAGTAAGCATAAAAACCCGAAACTGTGCTATAATTGTTGCTAGCTTTTATAGTCCCCCCAAACATGCAATCAAACAGCAATTCTATGAACAATTTTTTAAGCAAATGGGTAGTAGATTCATTGTTGGTGGGGATTTTAACGCCAAAAACACTCTGTGGGGCTCGAGATTGACAACTACTAAAGGAAAAGAGCTGCTAAATGCTATTAAAAATATGGGATGCAGGGCTATATCCACAGGGAAACCAACTTATTGGCCATTAGAACCTGCTAAAATACCTGACTTAATCGACTTTTTCGTTATTAAAAATATAAACAGCGATTTCTTAAAAGTAGAAGAAAGCCAAGAAATGAGTTCTGACCACTCACCGATTTTACTTACCTTGAGTGAAAACGTTGCTCCGAAAGAGGTAAACCCTAGACTTACAAACTCTCAGACAAATTGTACCTATGAGATGTGCGCAGCACTTAGATGATGATGTCGAAAAATTCATAAAAGATATCCAACACTCTGCTTGGCAAAACACTCCGCAATATAAACAAAGGCTGAGAGGAAATAATTATCCACTCGAAGTAAGAAAACTAATTGCTGAAAAACGGAAAGCAAGGAAAAGATGGCAACATACTAGAGCCCCTCAAGACAAAAATATATTTAACAGGCTTACACGAAAGTTTAGAAGAACGATAAAAGAATTTAATGATGAAAAAACGTCTGCCTATCTATTGAGATTATCGAATGATAAAAGTTCTAACTATTCCCTCTGGAAAGCAGCTAAGGACATAGAAAAGACAACTTTACAAATCCCCCCTATCAAAATGGTTAATGGTAAATGGGCAAGGAATAGCGAACAAAAGGCACATACATTTGCTGAATATCTTGAAGACATATTTAAACCGAACCCCTCTCAAAATAATAACGTATTGGACATGGACATAGAACTAGAAGATGTAGATATAGAGCCAACTACAATAGCTGAGGTAAAAAGCATAATAAAAAACATTAAACCAAAAAAAGCTCCTGGGTTCGATCTTATAACTGGAGAAATTCTTAAAAAACTTCCTCATAAAGCCTATATTAAAATAAGAAACATAATAAACGAATCTTTTAGACTAAAGTATGTCCCACAGCTCTGGAAAATTGCAGAAGTTATAATGATAGCAAAACCAGGGAAACCACCACACGAGACATCCTCTTATAGACCGATATCCTTGCTGCCTATTATATCTAAAATTTTTGAAAAAATTCTGGTGAAAATGCTATATAGTATTATTGAAAGGAAAAATCTAATTCCGGTACACCAATTTGGTTTTCGAAAAAAACATTCAACGATTGACCAGGTCCATAGGATAGTCAACGCCATAGAAAACGCACTAGAAGAGAAGAAAGTTTGTTCCACTGTCTTTCTTGATGTGGCTCAAGCATTTGATAAAGTTTGGCATGATGGTCTCATTTTCAAACTTAAAAAAAGCCTCCCAAGGCAATATTCTACAATATTGGATTCTTATATTTCTAATAGATACTACAGAATCAAACATGAAAACTCGTATTCTGAACTGAAAGAAATACAAGCTGGTGTTCCTCAAGGCAGCGTATTAGATCCAGTTTTATATCTACTCTATACTTCAGACATCCCACACTTAGACAGCAATATCATGGCAACATTTGCCGACGACGCAGCCGTAATGGCAGTTGCAAACACGAATGCAGATTCAGTCGCTAAACTGCAAGCTGCAATCTCAAAAATAAGTGAATGGACGACAACTTGGAGAATCAAATTAAATGAATTAAAGTCAGTTCACCTCGACTTTACAAACAAAAAGATAATTCATATGCCAGTCTATATTAATGGTAAAGAAGTTCCTTATGGAAATATGGCGAAGTACCTCGGCATGACTTTAGACGCCAAGCTCAGATGGAAAGCCCACGTTAGAAAGAAAAGAGAAGAACTAGACATTCGATATAAAAAAATGTATTGGCTTATGGGGCGACACTCCCAACTATCAATATTCAACAAGCTCCTGCTTTACAAGCAAATGATAACACCAATATGGGCCTATGGAATGCAACTCTGGGGTTGCACCAAACAAAGTAACATCGACATCATTCAACGTTTCCAAAACAAAGTACTCGGGAACATTGTAGGCGCTCCCTGGTATATAAGAAACAGCGACCTTCACAGGAATCTTAATGTGGAGCTGGTCCAAAACGAAATTAAAAACGCAGCAAGAAGACACGAGAAACGGCTACGAGAGCACGTAAACCCTGAGGCTCTTCTACTTGCAAACCAAAATCACTCGGTCAGAAGACTAAAAAGGCGTAAATCTCTTGATCTGGGTAGATAAAGGGATGCAAATTTAAATGATCCGTAGATAATACGAAAGGTGACAACAACGAGCGACAAGGGGCGCTCGGAGTAAATAAAACCCCCACCACCTAAATTCCACTTATGCCTTGAGTATCATTAATGTCACTAGCTCATTTTTATTTATATTCACATTTACTGAAAATTCCTATAAGATATTATTTTATTAACTATTACTTAATCATTACTCAAAGAGAAAAAAGAAAAAGGTAAATATAAATTATATGTTATACAATATTATTGTATCTTATATCCTTTTTCGAATTTGTAATTATACTATAACTTATGATTAGTAGTAGTAGTAGTAGTAAACAGTATATTTATTCTCAACAAAAAATGTTTAACATATTCATTATAAACAATTCAAATTTAACATTTGTGTTGGTAAATATAATATTACGACAATGACCATATTAGTCGTCTGTCGGAAAGTTGGTTAATTAGATTTATTTACAGCGATACAAGTGAATTTAGTATTATATAAAGAGCACAATATAACGAAAGAACAAGTGACATATTTACGGATAACAAATGATAATACTTTTAATTCAATTCTTGAATGAGTACTTTTCTGTAAGACAGACCTATTTTCATACAATTTGATAGTCTATTCCAATAATTGGGGTTTTCTCCATTAAGAATTCCTATTATTTCTTCATCAGTAAGAAAAGTTTTTCCGAGGTAACGCAATCTAAATTCATTTAACACAGGACACCTGCCTAGAAAATGCTGGATATTCTCTTCTTCGCGCATATTGCATAGTGAGCATAAGGTTGACTCCCAATTTCCGAATCTACTACCGTTAAGCCATAGTATATCACATCTTGCTTTTAAAATCCAGATGATTTTCTTTAGATCATTATGGTCCGAAAAGTAAATTTGTCCTCTTGAATAATCCAAATATTTGTAAAATCTCGTGTTACTCTCTACTGCTCTTTGTAGGTTTTCATGGTGTTTCTCAGCCTTGAGTTGTATAAGCAAATTGGCACTTTTTCTATTCCATTCTCGTAGAGATATTTCAGCATCACCCCAGCCTATTCCAAAACGGAGTCCAAGAATATTAAATTCTCTTACCCAGAACAGATTCCTTCTTAATAATTTTTTGGTCAGCTGGTTAGGTAATCGTCTTTCATCATATACAAAAAGAGTTGTCTTTATATACCTTAGATGTAAATCAAGGGTGTAAAAGTGGCCATCTTCTGCTCCTGTTTCTAACGACAGTGCATAGTTTGGAGTAGTAGTTTGTAGTCTTAATATTCTTTTTAAAAAGTAGCGTTGTAGTTTGTCCACCTCTTCAAACATACCAAACCCCCAGACTTGCGCACTATAAGTTTGAATAGCTCTACTTACTGCCTGGAATAATCTCCATTTTGCGCTAAGTGGTATATTTTTTTTTGCTAAGAAGCATTGCCATGTTGCATTAATAGAACTTTTTGCTGCTGCGTTCCTTTTTGCTACATGTTGAGCAAAGGAAAGTTTTGGGGTCAGTATTACTCCCAGATAATTGATTGTAGCTAGATACAACTCGTACACATTCTCCGTTAAAAGTCCAGTGCTCTCGATTAGATAATTGCCCTCCATTTCTAAAAACCATAATTTCAGATTTGGATAGATTCACTTCCAAGCTCCACATCTTGCAGTATTCCTCCAAGCGCACTATCATTTGTTGCAGAACTTTGGGATCATCCGCCAAAATTACCATATCATCTGCATATAATAACAGCCTTATCCTTAGAGTGTCGATATATAGCCGTCCTCCTAAGGTGTCATGAAGATCGTTTATATACATCGCAAAAAGGAGTGGAGATAATAAACACCCTTGTTTTACTCCATAGTGAATCTCAAAGTATTCAGACATACCTTCACCTATCCATACTGCTATTTGAGTGTGGGAGTATATGCGTTCAATAAGATTGATTAATTTTCTCGACACTCCGATTGTGTGCTGCTTGTAAATTAAGGCTTTTCGGCAGATTTTATCGAAAGTCGCCTTAAAATTGACAAAAAAGGCATACACTTTTTTCTTCTCAGCAAGTTTCAGGTGGACAATGGAAGCTAAATTGTAAATGTTGTCTACCGTGGAGTAATTTCTTCTGAACCCAGCTTGATACTCCGTCAACACATTATTTCTTTCCACCCATGCACTTAGTCGTTCGTTAAGAATTCCCATCAACATTTTTGCGATGCTATTCATAAAATAGATGCCTCTATAGTTTGCAGGTTGATTCGCGTCCCCTTTTTTGAAGATCGGAAAAACGATTGACTTATTGAGAATTTCATGTACTGTGCCCACATTAATCATTCTGCTGTAGACAGACGCCAGCTGCTCCAAGAATTCGTTTGTGGCATTTATGAAGAACTCATAACTAATTCTGTTTTCAACTGGTGCCTTGTTCATCTTTACTTTTCTTAATATATGCGCTACCTCTTCTACCGATACCTCCTTATCCAACTGTTAGTCTTCTATTAGATTTGGCGCGTATTGAAATTGATTCTCCAATTGTACTGGATTTAAAAGCGCGTTAAAATATGTTTTGAATTCGGGAGCGGAAGCCTGAGAACACCTTTTATAGCTTTGATTTCGAATTTCTTTCGCCAACCTCCACCATTCTTTGCTATCTCTTACCATTCCCAGTTTGAAGTCCAATTGGTTAAGGTATAGTGTTTTATTTCTTCTGCAGAGTGCTTTGTATTTGTGTTGAGGTTTCAAATAATTTTCTTTCGCTATTTGACTTCCAGTTTTTCGGAATGTGTTAAGCCATTTAAAAACCTTTTTTCTGGCTTTTTCACACTTAGTGTCGTACCATTTATGTTTCGACATAAGAGGTTTGGTAATGTAGGGATATTCTGGAGCACATTTTTTAATTAAATCACTTAGATCTTTGAGTTCAAAGTATCTTGTATCTTTTTGTTGTTTTAATATCCGTAAGTTTTTGTTCAGTATATTTTGGTATACCGTCTTTTTTCTGTCGGACCATGGTAGCTTAGGGAGTAGGTTGTTCTTAATAAAATTCATGTCAGGAGCAGACAGCTTTAATGTTAATATTATTGGCATGTGATCTGACCAAACTTCCGTTACAACAAATCTTTGTACATCCGACAACATTTCTTGGGAGATAGCACATATGTCATTCACCGACTCTCCTAAACTGGAGATAAAGGTTAAATTACCCTCTTCATCTCCTTTTGTCTTACCATTCAGAATTATAAGATCATTGTCAGAGCAAAAATCTAAAAACACTTTACCATTTGTGTTGACGGTAATGTCTTTGGAGTGTCGTACTTCCAATCCAGCTATAAAAGATGACAAATAGAAACCCTCTTTATCCTGTTGTAACTCACCAATTCTAACATTTAAGTCTCCGATGACAATAGGATTGGGCACGCTGTTTTCAGTGACAAAATTTGTTACAATACCAAATTCTTCCCTCCAGTTCGCACCCCTTAGATATAAAGGTATAATAGTCACTACCTTCTGATTAATGCTCAGTTTAATAATATCTACTCCATCACTGTGAGCGAATTCGTGTCTTATCCCCTTCTTATCCAGATCTTTTTTTATACCATAAACACAACCGCCTATCGCTCTGCCAAATCTACTGATTCTAGTCGCTGGTCTCCAGTACGTGTAAAAATCCTTAAAATATTTTTTTGCTTGTTCAATTCTGTCTTCAGTTAGATGTGTTTCTAGAAGTGAGAATATTTCAAAGCATGTTACAAAATTAAAAAAGTGTGAATATAGGTACTTATTTTCAAGTCCATGAATATTATATGACATACTTCTTATTTCAGGTTGTAATTCAATATTTTGGGCACATTCATTATTAATAATTTTTGAGCTTGCATTGTTACTACTTATTAGTTTACTTTGGGATATATTTCTTAGTTTTTTTGGTTGATTTTTTCGATAATATCATAAAAATTGCCGTTTATTGAGCTTATTTCAACTTTATATAGGTTTTTAAAGATTTCTTCACCTTTTAAGGAGCCGCATACTAGTTCATTTTGCCTGTTCCAGGCTAACCAATGTTCGCCGATTTTCATTTTGTTGTTAATTACCCTTACGGTATAAAGTCGACTTGAGGATAAAATAGACCTCTTTAAGTACAGTAGGACCTTTTTTTGTTGTAGTTTTATTGAGTTGAGATCTCTTTCTAAACTTAATGGAGTACCAGCAAGACTCCTGGTGTGTTTCAAGATCCTGTCAACCATTTCTACAGACTCAAATTCAGCAATAACTGACATTTTTCCATTATTACTTATGATTATCAAATTGCTCATTAGTCCTAAGACTAGATTGTAATATAATAATAATAATAAAAAAAAAAAAGTACTTTTTTCCCGATAACCGGTGTCAAGAGCAAATCGTCATCAACAGAGCGAACAATTTTTCCAGCCACATGACCAAGCTACTGCCAGTGTTATGCCTTCGCAGTAGTGTTCACAGAAGCTTTTGCAAATGATCGGACTGACTTTATATATTTCATGAGAAATAGATAAATGCTTGCTGACATCAGGATTTGAACCATGAACCATTAGCGTGGCAATTGACGACGTTACCACTCACCATTGCCACCTCTAATGGGTTGTCTTAGAAGATATTGTCAATAATTATATTTTGGCAGCCTTGTGCTCAACACACTATCCACTGATTCACGTCAATACTCAAAGCATTGACTATAGAATGATCTGCTTCCGATTAAATTTGTGCCTAAATAAACTTTCCGATTTTTTCACTTTTCCAGTTTCGAATGCTATTCTTCAAATGCTATCATTCTCTTTATCCACTTAGTGCTAATGTTAACTAAATTCATGTAGAGCTCGGTTAATCTTGAAAGGTGATAAATTCTCCACTTTTGGAAGACAATTTGAATCCATTCATGTATCCAAACTCTCTCTACTACTAGTTTCTTACCATACTTCCAAATTGTATGTCTACTTTATTTTCGATTTAAAGAAACGAAAAGAAAATCCTCCATTTCTTTAACTTTATCCAAATCCACCTTTATACACGAGCCCTTCCACATACAATCTCCAAATCCACAAAAAAAAAAAAAACATCGTAACACGGGTATTCCTTCACCATGCAAGGAACTTGGCTTGCATTCAAAACGACGACGAAGGAATCCCTACACGACCGCATTAATGCGATTTGTAATATCACATCAGCAGGATTATTTCACACCAGGGAACGGAATCCGTCCTGCTGCAGGACGTGGATGTATTCCTTTGTGAGTTTCTCATGCAACAGGAGAAAGAAAGAATTTCCCTTTTCCCACAAAAAAAAAAAAAATAAAAATAAAAGTATTAGAAGAACTCACCTCATTCTTGGAAACGCTCGGCACTGGCACCGGAATGGTTAAATCGATGTCTGCGTCAATTTCCGATATCGTATCGTTAAATCCATTTGGAATCGTTGTCTCACCACCGCCGCCCTTTCCAGATGACTGCGAATGACTGTCTGCATTGTGATCACGACGCTTCACCATTATAACACGTAGCGCTACAATTACGATGCACACGATGACTCCAGCTGAGCCCGCAATTAGTAGATACAGGTAGAGACGTTCCTGGTCATCTGGAATGCAATCGAAAAAGAGGGAGTTTTATATACATGTTCATAGATGGCATACCTTACACACAAGGTGACACTTCTGTGAAGTCACTTCATGGAATGAATTGAAGGGGGGAGACTGTACTCTATGCGGGAATGCTGCCTTGAATGTTGGGCATTCGTACTGTTATCATCAATTAATGGACGGTGATATTGAGTTCGAGATTAAAAAATTCCACCCCCATTGATTTGGAATTACAATAAGAAAATGACAGAAAAAAGGAAGACATTTTGCTTCCCTTGAATGATAATCATAGCAGGAAGTACTTTTTTTTTTCTTCCTTTGGACTAATTACTGTGTTCCTGCAAATGCAAAACTAGGACTTTTAATCATAGCTGCTGCATATCGGCATTTTAATTACCGTCAGAAGACGAGTTCTTATCTTGCAAGGAGCTAATAAATGAAGGGATGTCATTTGGATTTGGGTAAATGAAGGAAAAATAGGAAACGTGGGAGGAGTATTCAGTAGTAGCTACTTAGAATTTTTTTGTTTTCAAAAGGATATTAGGATGGTGATAGTTGCATGTAGATAGAATTTAATGAGAAGTAATTACATAGAGATGTGATGATTGGCACCTTTTCAGATTTTCCCGACTGATGAGAGAGAAAGAGCAAGATAAATTAACGTAGTTTTTGAAGCCATTGATTAAACCAGTAAATACTCATCATTACTATGTACATATACATTTTAGCACTCTATAAAAAGAAAAACCAACTACAGAAATAAAATCGAAAATTTTGAAGTGTTGTAGAGAACAGCTTAAGGTTTTTGAAACAGCGCAAGGTAAACCTATTGCTAGGTCCCCAGATATGAGGGTATATCAGGGAATGAGAAAGCCGACGAACTGGCTAGAGGAGTTTAGGCTAGCACTAAACTTGGACTAATCTGACCCCTCAGTGTACATCCCGCCTTGCACACTCAAACTCAAAGCAGGGAACACAACTCTAACGGAGGCGAACAAAAGGTGGACCTCTTAAGATACTTGTATCACCAAGGGGAAACTATGGCCTATATTCGACAGAAAAAGAACCAATAAAATTACGTAGAGGGATAGAAAATCCCTACGCATATCACATGAAAAAGTTGTGACGAACGAAGACCTTTGTAGGGGCTGTGGTGACGAGGACGTTCAGGAGGACAATACCCACTTTCTTTGCCACAGCCCAGGTCTCTACGATCTATGACATAAGTTCCTTGGGAAATTCTTCTTTAAGGATTACATATACGAGTACATACATATAACGGGTGGGCCATCTAGTGATTTCTTTTTAAATCATAGGCTATTTTGAAACTGACAGCTGTTTCCCGCTCGAAATCTTGACAGAAAGTCAGTATCATACCTCCGCGGAACGAAATGAGTCGCTTTACGCTTGAACAACATTGGGAAATATTGAAAACTTATTTCCAAAAGAGTGCTGTGTAGCCCAAACAGTGCGTTTTTAGAAAAGAAGTTTTGGCCGAAATGAAGCACCCACCGCGCCTGCTGTACGCAAGTTTGTGCAAAAAGTTCATGAGACTGGTATGCTAGTGAAGAACACTCATGGTCCCCTTCATCGTACGGTGCGCACAGACGAGAATGTGGCTGCTGTAGCCGAGAGTGTGAGACTCAATTCACGAACATCAACTCGTCATCGATCTCAGCAGCTCAACATTTCACGCACTAGCCTGAGGAGAATTCTGCACGAAGATCTGGGATTATTCGCTTACAAGGTCCAATTGATTCAGCAATTGAAAGCGCACGACCATCCGCTTCGTTATCGCTTCGCAGTTTGGGCCTTAGAGCAGCTTGAATTGGACAGCGATTTTGGGCGAAAAATCATCTTTTCTCACGAGGCACATTTTCATCTCGGCGGCTACGTTAACAAACAAAATTGCCGCATCTGGGGCTCGGAAAACCCGCACGTTATTGTCGAGAAGCCAATGCGTCCACAGAGAGTGACAGTTTGGTGCGGATTGTGGAGTGGTGGCATCATTGGACCATTTTTCTTCAAAAATGAGGCTGGGAACAACGTTTCGGTCAACAGGCTATACAGAACCGCGTTTAGTCTCGGTGGAACCAAACGTTCTAGTCCGGAATCCACCCCGGATGGGCGGCACAGTAGGTGACGACATTGCGAAAGATGACGTGAATAAGTGGATGGGGACCGCAACCACATTGGAGTGGGAAAATGGAGGCAGTTGACTCGTAACTGGGCTGGCTGCAGAGGTTTTTGTAGCGGCACCTAAGTAATGAAGTAAGCATTTGTGTGTGCCCTCGGTCTAGACCAATTGCTTTAATTTGACGGCAAAGAACACTTTGAGAACATCCGGTAGGTAGAATCTACTAAACTCAAAATTGACAGACGTATCAAGAGTTAACAGGAGATTTATAGATGGTTCCTATAACGTAAGGGCTACATGAGATGGTCGATGCGCCAGAAAATTTGGTACGAGGTCTCCGACGTCCATTTCACTATCTTCTGAGTTAAATGCTTGCCTACGCCCAGCTCCATTATATTTTTCAGACTTTCTTTGAGCTTAATCCAGGCTTGAATTTAGAGGCAAAAGAGGATTTCATATAATGCTTGTCGCTCTAGTCAATTAGTAATTCTACGATAGTTTAGGAGTGAATTATTCGCAACTTTTGCTACGAAGAATAAAGGTATTGATGGGGACGCATGACTCGTACAGACTGTTGACTGTGTAAGTTTTAGAGTCTTGCAATCTTGCAACAAAATCAAACAACCGGGATCTCCCCTTACATCCGAAACGTAGTCTCAGTAGCTGCTAAGTTGCAGAAGATAAATACGATGGGGGTATTACCAATACTCCTCGTCACCACATAAGATGTCCTACAAATCTACTCAAAATCTAGGGATCAAAAAGCGGATGGTGTCAATATTGCCTTAAAAGCAGGTAACAATAGCAGCCCGCAAATCTTTGCAAAAATAAACTATACTTGCCTCAAGTAAGGAGTACTTATTCCCCAATAAGAGGAAGAAACAAAGACTGGTCCTTCTACTAGAAGGTAATAAACCACTGCAATATCCCCCATTGTATAGGCCTCTATGCATGTTGAATACCGCGGGAAAACTACTGGAGCACATCATAAGTGATAGATTGGAGAGTGCAATATATGAAGCAGGTTGCCTCGCAGATAGCCAGTATGTCTTCCGTAAGGCACGTTCTACGGTCGACGTCATCGACCGACGATGTCGTAAATACGGCAAAAAAAAGTCATCAAAAGAAGACGATGGAAAGGCGGGAGTAAACAGTACTGCGCAATCATCGCTGGTCTTCAACACTGCAAATTGGAGGAATATTCTGCGAGCACTTACTGCCAAGGGAGTACCAGACTGCCTGCAGAAGATGATGATGGGCTATTTTACAAATAGGATGCTGCAGTATGACACTGACCATGAAATGAGACAGTGTAACGTTACAGGTGGTGTCCCCCAAGCCTCTGTACTAGGTCCGTTAATGTGGAACCTAATGTATGATGACGTCCTCCGACTTAGAATCCCGAGGTCTTCAACAATAAGAGGCTTCGCTGACGACAGAGCAATCGTTGTAGTGACCATACTCCTTGAAGAGTTGCAGCATGACTGCAATGACACCATCGGGATGGTTCAGGGCTGGCTAGTGAGCATGGGCCTACAACTTGCAGAGGAAAAGATAGAAGTTGTGCCTATCAGCAGCAGGCAAGTCAGGGAGATTATAAGGGTAACCAGGGGTGATCACGTGATAGTTTCCAAATTAGAGTTAAAGTACCTTGGCAAGGCTAACGTTTAAGCAACATCTGCAGTATGCAACTGAGACGGCAGCAAAGGCAACGGCTGTCTTAGCAAGGGTCATGCCAAATATCGGCGGACTAAAGCACAAGAGGAGACTCCTCTTAGCAAGAGTTGCTGCATCGATAATGCTTTACGGCTCCCAAATATGGGCTGTTGCCGTGAAGACGAAGTCATACAGAAGGAAGACGGCAGTTTACAGAGTCAACGCGTTGAGAGTATCTAGTGCCTCCCGAACAACCTCCTACGACGCGGCATGTATGTAGCTGGCATGGAACCAATAGATCTTCTTGCAAAAGAAGCCGAACAGAAATATAATGCCAATAGGACCACGACATCAATAGCGATGAATCGAACTGTTTCTGAGGTACCACCAAGGACAAGTTTAGAAGAATGACAGGAGAGATGGAATCACTTTGATGAATGCAGGTGGACGTAGAGATTGATTCCCAATGTAAACGTTTGGATGGATAGGAAGCATGAGGAGCTAAATTTCTACTAAACCCAGATGCTTACTGGTAATTATTACTTCAGAGCCTACCTCCACAGGTTTGCACGGAAGCAGTCGAGGATGCGGAACACATCATGTTCCATTGTCCACGATACTATGAAGAACCGCACCTGCTGGTGAACAAACTCAATGAGAATGTAATCCCAGACAACATCACCAGACAAATCATGAGCAGGAAATATGCTTGGGAAGAAGTTAGTAACACTATGGCAGCCAATATGAAGGAGTTGCGAAGATAAGAACGACAACGAAACGCTGCGAGCCGAGTACCTAAAGCTGAAGCCACCCCTTACAATGAAATGCTTGACGGCAGTGCCGCCCGGGTAGGATGGTAGGCGGGTTTAGTGGGTGGAAATCGCACACTGTTAATGAGTACGGGCTCAGTTTCGTCTTAAAAGATTCCCACCTTCCGACGTAAAACAAAAGTAGCTGCTAAGTGGACATTAAAAACAGAGAGTGATTGAGGCAGAAGAGAACCCAAGTCTAGTCAACGAAGAAGCGCTACCCACACTCAGTTAAGAAGAGGTTGGAGCAGCAACACAGAAGTTGAAATCAACAAAGCCACTGGACCTAATAGCTTGCAAATAGTGATGGGCATTTTCAACATTATCCACAACTTCTTGGCTTCTGGTATAGTTACTACCGCTGAGCCGTTAAATCCCAAGCTTTTGGCTTCCTGTCCTTTCGAGAGCACACGAAATAACGCCTCTGGTAGAAGTTCTTAAAATAAACATGAAATGGGAACACGGAGCAATATGTAAGTTACTTTCTGAGAGTCCCTTTCAAGCATATAAATATTGTCAGGAGAGATGCATCGGAAGGCAAAAAGGCACAAAGGAAAAACTCCCAACCAACTGCATCCAAAGGAAAAAGCCACTTACCCATACAATTTCTTATCAGGTTCCAACTCTATGGCTATAAGTCACCAACTACGTAAGTGAATTCAGTTTACAATTTATGTCCCACTCGTTGAGAGGAGGAGACATTTCTTTGCTTCAACTCCAAAAAGTAAGCAGGTACCGACCATGCCTTATGCCCCACCAAATGCAGTGGAGCAGAAAAAAAAAAAAAAACTGCGAGGACTTTAAATAAATGTCTTCTGCTTTCCGAATCAATCGCATAAATTCTACATGAACGCATTCCGCTTTAATATGCTTCCCCTGTGTATTATTCCCAGTAGAATTTACATCTACAAAGAGTGAACCCTCCACTTTAATGTCCCTTATCCCCTGAGGGTGCTATTTTTAATCCTTTTCAGAAAAAAAAAAAAAAAATTGATTGAGAAATATCGACCAAAATGAAAGGAATTTTTGCATGACCGCAGGGGGTGCAAAAAAATGCCATTAATCTCACCCTAGTCCTTGATGCGGCACCATCATCAGCACTGTGGACGGAGGAGGAGGTTTTTGAGGATGGACTTGGAGCACTAGAGATAAATTCATTCAAGTCAAATACGCTCTCCATTCTCAGGTTGCTCGCTCGTACACAAATCTTATTTAACGTCGTACAACCACTCTAACTCGAGACCTCTAACTCGACATCGTCCAATCTAATATCCTTTTTGCATGCAATCACTCAACGACGACAATGGGTTGGGGAGGGCGGTGGAGGATTCTGTATATTCATTTTTCGAAATAAAAATTCATATTGAATAATATTCACATGCATTGTGTGAGAGAGCATTCGCTGAAGAGGAGAAGGTCATCTCATCAGTATTGCTGACGGTAATGGTGGTAGTGGTGGATGGATAACGTCCTTTTCAATAGAGCGCATCTCGGTTTACGATTGTTATGTCCTCTGTCCCTCGTATACATTGTAAAATAATGGACGAGAAAATATTCTTAAAATCATTTATCGGAACTAAAGTTCCAATTGGATGGGACACCAAGCAGAAGACGTACACATACATACAGAGAAAGAGATAGGATGCTTATGGTGATAGTGGAGAGTTACTGTTGTTTTCTATTGATGTGGCAAATTTATGTCCTGTCTTAGGACGAGCTTCGAAAATGCATAACTCATTCCGCGTAATAAATCAGATGGAATAATTCCTTCGCATGCATGGGTATCCTTTTTTTTTTTTTTTAGCGTGAAGCTGGAAGCTTCTCCATTTCTACAATCTTTTCCATTGCGCCTTTGCCTGAAGGGCCTGAGAGAAAAATAAAATTTATTGGTGGAACAGCAGCAGCAGTAAAGAACGTTAAATCTTCATTTCAGGCAATGAAAGGATAATAGTTCAATTGGGTGGTGATGGTGGAAGACTGCATGGGTATAGTGCCTTATTACATTTCCTACTCCATATTATTTTTTTCCGTCCACTCTCTTTGCCTGTCGTTTGTTATATCCGATGTAGTTTTATTTCTTATAACTGTCCTGAATCTCGAAGGATGCACTTATGGTTTCCTCTGTTGTTTTTTATGTTCCCTACACTCTCCGTCTCTGTGTGCCTCCAGGACTATTTTAGCGGAAATAATTTATGTGCATTTTTAAACGGCCAAAACGTTGTACCGTATTTGCTTTCAGTCGCTTTCATCCCCCTCGATCAGGATTGGAGATTGCGAACGAACAATTGGCAAGCAAAAAAGAATACAGAGGATAACATTGTGCCTAAAAGGACTAGTAAAGCTTTTGAATTCACAATTTAATGGTTTTCGAAGTGGTCAACGGCAAAAGGGCGGCCGGCCAGCATGATTGTTTTGATATGTTGAAGGCAATTGTGAAGGATGTTAGAAGCAATGTTATTATTCGTTTTAGGAATATTGAGTGCATCCGACGGACATGGCGGGGGCGGTAATCATTTAAAAGATTCACATGGAAGCCGAAAAAATGCATCGAATCAGGAGCAGACGGATAGATTCGACCGAGATTGAAATTTGTTTTATTCTTTGGCAAAAGGTCAGGACTTTACTCGTGAATAAGTAATAAATTAAAAATGCTTGCATAGCTAGCTCTTGTTTCCCTTTTTGATAAGTTTTCTGTTTCAAATTGATCAAAATTGGGATGTAGGCTTAAATCTATTCTAAGGCTCTGGTGGATGGTTTAATATAAACAGTCAAGATTTGTGTATGTGTTAAGTATTTGCATTATGTTTGTTCATTCCTAGAATTTCTTTCGATTTCTTAGTTTCTTTCCATGCCTTAGACCTATTTGTGAGTCCCATCATGACTGCTTTCCATATTGTTTCCTGGGGGATAGGTAAGTCACAAAAGGGTTTGGGGCCTATGAATTTGGATTAGCTAGTTCATCAGCAATTTCATTGCCAGCGATACCCTTATGACAAGGACCCAAGTGAGTGAGAGAGGGTTATGTGCAGTAATCCTTGTAAGCGTGAGGAGACAGTTGGTAACTAGTTTTGACTCAAAGCTAAACGATTTGATGGCTCTTTAAGTGGTGCTTGGCTATCTAATTGAATGTGTATGTGTGATCTTCGGAGGTTTCTTCTGTTGCATTCTCGTGCACATAGCCTCTGCTTGGCAAATAACCTCTACTTGGAAAATAAAAGTATTGTGACCTAGTGGTACATCAGATTTGGAATTGGCTTCAACAATTCCGGCACCCACACCATTTGCCATTTTTGAGCCATCGTTGTACCAACTGATTTGTCGCTCCAAATGAGGGAGCTGGGGATTTTCCCAATAGGTGCGATTTGGGATGGGGAATTTGAAGGGATGATTCAGGTTTCTTTTTCTGGGCATGAAGTCAGATATACATACTGCTGGTGAAGTTAGAAGCGGAATTTTGTCTCGTATGCCCTGTAAAATCAGAGTCCTTCATATTGCAAATGAGATGACGCTTAAGAACGCTGGCGACAGAAGTTTTTACATTCCTATGTAAGCAGGTAAGATGTCCAATAAGGCTTTTGTGCCGCTGTTGGGTATGTGTGCTTCGCATCGTGATATCCTGCGTAGGCGAGTCTCTGTATCTTTTGGATATTATTTCGAGCATGGACCTGTGCAATTTCCAACCATTTTAGAGGCATTGCTAATTATGGAAATGACGATGACAATTTTTTTCCAAAGAGCCTAAAGCAGGTCCTGAAGGCTTTGGTCGCCTTTAATGTAATTCTGTCTAGATGCGGTCTCCAGGTAAGTTTTTGGTCATTTAGTGTTAGTGCCTGGAGATTTAAGTTTCTTATCCTGGTATGTTTTTTTTCCTTTTTTTTGAGGGTAGGTGAAAAATCTTCCATAGACACTATGAGAATAGCAAGCGCGAGCTCATAGTAGAGTCAGATTCTTACTGACTAAAAAAACACCACCCTTCGATAAAAATTTGTTAGATATCGCAACTAAGTAATAACTTATCGGGCAATTTTTCTATTACGAAATAAAAACGTTTGGCAGATTACTTTCCACTGAAAGAACCTGCATGTTTCCCAAATTAGACGCGGTTAATCCTTATCTCGCCAAGTCGAAAGGTTTCGTTCTTTTTAGTCGGCGCAATAAATTGCTTTTATCAAAAATTTGTAAGACTGTATTGTTGACATGTCTGATTAGTCGGTTTCTATGCTTTCTCGCGAAGCTTCTAGTTTCAGCTTGGATTGTCGGAATTCCGAGATCCCTGTGGATATCGTCGTTTCTACTATATCAAGGTGCTTAGACAATTTCTCTTAGCACTTTATTTTGAAAAGTTTGTAAAATGTTGGCATTTGTTTTCTTGGTACAACCCCAAAGTTGTATACCGTAGGTCTATACCGGCTTTATCACTTGCTTGTATAAAAGCAGCACGTTACTTTTCATTTTATTTATAAATGATATAATGGATGCAATTGGAGGTGGAGTTCAGTTTGGAAGTATGCAGATACCAGGACTTCTTTTCGCAGACGATATAGTTTTTCTATCTGAATCAGTGGAAGGAATGCAGCGAATGGTGAACCGTCTTGAGCGCTACTGTGAACTTTGGAATCTGTCTGTAAATTTAGAAAAATCTAAAATGATGGTGTTCACAGATAGTGGTGGTAGATATTCTCGTAATGAAAAATGGATATACAAAGGAGAAAATGTTTCAATAGTTCGGGAGTATAAATATCTAGGTGTATTAATTATGGCGAATCTCAACATGCGAAAACATTTCCAACTCAAACTAGCGGAGGCGAAGAGAGCTGTTTCTTCAGTATGGGGCCGTTGCATCAATAATAAATTTATTGAACATAGCGCAAAGCTTAAATTATTTCGTACGACTGCAATCTCTGTATTGCTATATGGGGCTCAAATTTGGGGATACTGTCAGTTTGATGAGGTTGAAAGATTCCTGAGGTATTTTCTGAAACGGATTTTCCGGCTACCAACCTGCACCCCTAATTATATGCTGCATTTGGAAACAACAGTGCCACCTCTATTTTTAGACACACTTAAGCTGCATTTCGATTTTATCATTAAAGTGTTGGAGATGGAAGATGAACGGTTGCCTAAACTAGTGCTTAAGAGAGCTATATCAACAAGAGGAAACCTTATCGAAAAATGGGAAGAGCTGGGGGAGAGTTTTGGTGAAAACGTGAGAATTGCAGCAGATATTAACCCTGCTGAGTTAAGGATGGTATTTAAAAAACTTTTAGAGAGAGCAAGCTTCACTACTTATGATTGTTGCAAAACGGAAGCTGAAACTTCCCAGCATAGAATGATTTACAGCAAACTCAACTATAATCTTCAACAACATACGTACTTTCTCAACCGATTTCCGCTGAATAAGATTAGCCTAATATTTAAACTAAGGGGGGAAATAATAAATTTAAATTACATCCCACATCGACCAGACCGGTCAGTTCTATGTGACCTGTGTAATCTTCAAGAAAGGGAGGATGTATACCACTTTATTGCCAGATGTCCTATCTTAAGTGAGTTTCGTGTGAGATACTTTGGCACAACTGCATTGGATATGAATGAGGTCTTGAACATTTTGAACGGCAACCTTGGTTGGGAAATTTTATATAAATATGCATTAACCGCATTTACCTACAGAGCACGTATTATAGAAGGAGACTTTTAAATATCAATGTGTATTAAAATATAAATGCGAAAAATAAATTGTCAATCTGGTAGACGGCCGTGGGCCAAACCATATTTAACTTAAGATTATGAAATTGTATTTAAGTATTATTAAAGTTTAAATAAAGTTTTCAAAACTAAAACTAACTAACTATAAAAGCAGTTTGTTCTCAGAACTGAGCTGGGAATATTTTCCGAGTAGCCAGTCCATTTCTCTATATTTGATTTCGAGTTCTTTATGTTTCACTTTCACGTGCGAATTTCATTTCAGCCTTGCGTCGAGTGTCATTTCCAGGTATTTGGCCTCGTTTGCAAAAGGTATTCGGGCCGAGTTTAGTAAAATTGGCAAGTCATTAGTTTTCTTGTAAGTGAAATTTACGTGAACAGATTTAGATTCATTGAGGGCGATCCGCCAGTCCCTCGTCCATTCATTTATATTATTCAGTGCGCTGTGCAGTCCTTTCTTCGATTGTTTTGCCTACTGCTAGGATAGCGGTGTCATCGGCTAATGTAGCAAGGATAGTGCCATCTTCATTCGGTATATCACGAGTATATAACAATTAGAGAAGCGGCCCAAGAACGCTTCCTTGCGGTACACTGGCCGAAATTTCTTTGAGCTCGGAGTATTCGACTCCATGTCGGACAGGAAAGAGTCTATTCTCGAGATATGATTCTAGAATATCGAATAAGCATACAGGGAGAACTTGTCGTACTTTGCATTTCAAGCCATCATGCCACACCTTATCAAAGGCTTTCGAGGCGTCAAGAAATACGCTTGAGCAATTTTTTTTTCGTGGGCGCCGTGGCGTAAATGGTTATTGTGTCGGATCGCTGCGCATGAGGTCCAAGTTCGAACCTCGCCTCCGAGAGTATTGTTGTCACGGAAAGGCTTCTCAAATCGCTGTTCGGATACGGTACTAAACTGTAGGTCCCTTTCATTCGTGTGAAAAATATAACGCACACAACATGAGTGGTTGCGAGAAGCTAGGCCCTGGCATTTAAAGAGCTGTTGCGCTAAATATTTATTTTTATTTAAATCTTTTTTCTTCAAGTGCTTTCTCGATTACGTCAGTAATTCTATGCATCGGATGCCTACTTCTGAACCCAAACTGGTGGTCAGGGATAAGATTATTTTCTTCTATTACCGGTTGGAGACGCCTTATTAATATCCTCTCGAAAATTTTAGATATGACTGGAAGAAGCGAAATTGATCTATGCGATTTTACCCCATTTGGCGGTTTTCCTGGTTTTAAAACCATTATGACTTCCGCAACTTTCCATTGGCTCGGCACGTGTTTTAATCTAAGTGCAGCATTTACAATATGGAGAAGCTTTATCAACGCTTTTCTAGGTAAAACTTTGAGAATTTCTCCGGTAATCAAATCATAGCCAGGAGATTTCTTAGGTTTTAGATTCTCGATCTCATGTTTGAGTTCCCTTAGCGTTGCACTTGTGAGCGTCAAATAGTCAGATGGTAAATCCAGCCTATTGCGGTTATCGTAAACCACTTGACCATCGTACGGTTTAAATGTTTCTTCCAGATGGGCCGCAAAGACGTCCGCTTTTTCTTTATCTTCCCTCGCCCATTAATTTTGATTTAATTTGGGGACTTTGGGCCTTTTGGTGCCTTTTACAGCTTTCCAAAGTGAATAATTGGAATCTTTTTTCGCTGTTAAACTTTCAAGATAAGAGCTTATTGCACGATTCTTAAAATCCTTAATAGTCTTCTTCAACAAATTGCACAGACAATTCAAGTGTGCCCGACTCTGTTGCAATTTTTTACGCGCTTTTCTTTTTTCCTTGACCAATTCTTTTATTTCCGGAGGATATCGTAAACCGTATTTGTCCGGCGGTTTCCTTGGATTGGGAATATTATTCCAAGTTGCGAGCTGTAGGATCTCAACGAAGCGGTCAACTTCAACCTCAAGTTCATAGGGTGTCGTAAGTGGAACGCCCAGTTCTACATTATTTTGAATTTTGTTCCTAAAGCCTTCCCAGTTAGTTGTTCGACCAGTTAATATTGCTGGCTCTAGGTTATAGACTAGTTTTTCGTTCAATGTCAAAATAACTGGGGAATGATCAGACGATAGATCAAAGCTCTCATTAACTTTTATGTGGTTGGTAGATATTCCTTTCACAACGAAAAAATCGATCAGGCCAGGTATTTTCGAAGTATCAGTTGGCCAGTAAGTCGGTTTACCCGTCGAATGGAAATCACAACTGTACTCCATACCTGCCCCATAGAGCATTCTACCTTTTTCGAGCTGCATCTTGAGCCCCAGAACGTGTGTTTCGCATTAAAATCGCCGCCAATAATGAAATTAGGTTTCAGCGATTCAAACAAGTTAGTAAAATCACTTTTTGAAGCGCGGAACGCGGTGGACAATAGAAAGATGAGATTTTAAGAGTACGCTGAATACTTTTAACTCGAATCGTGCAAAGTTGCAAAGCTTCAAGTTCTATCTTCAGGTCTTCGGATTGTTCGATGCAGCCTTTAATAAACAAGGATGATCCGCTTCTCGCTTTTCCTGAAGGGTGGCAAGCGTGGTAATCATTATAGTCTCTTATTCTTAAACGCGATTCGTTTTTTCGTGGGTTTCTGATATCAAGCCAATATCAATGTCTTTTTCTTCTTCTTCTTCTTCCTTTTATCAGCGAGGCTATGATCCGAAAACAAGGGATCACAGCCCTCCCACTTCACCGCATTTCTACTGATCCGCCTGTGGGGTTCGCCTATTTGACCTCAGAAAATATCGGCAGGCCTGCCGATTTTGGATCACTCGGTTACTGAGGCCAATGAAATGCCGATGTCGTCGCATTTGTCTGATCCAGGCGTTTATAGGCCTGCCTTTCCTACATCGCGATGTCTTTGGAACGTGCATTGATATTGCCTTTTTTACAGGGTTCAAATGATCTCTTCTTTGAACGTGGCAATACCAGCTGAGCCGGTCGCGCTCTAATTTTTGTACGATGGTTTCCTTAATGTGAAAGCTTCCACGGATCTTCGAACTTCTTATTCGATCAAGCTTGGTCACTCCTGCTGTCATGCGAAACATCTTCATCTCAGCTGCCGTTAATTTACTCTCATACTTTTTGTACATCGTCCAACAATGTGAACCGCATGTGAGCGCTGGACGCACAACTGCGGTGTAGAGCCTTCCTTTCAATTTAGGGGGCATTTTTCTGTCACAGAAGATAGCGGAATTTTCTCGCCACTTCATCCACCCTACGCTTACGCGATGATTGATGACGTCATCACAAGTTGCTTTGCTATTGATCATAGATCCCAGATATTTGAACTTTTCGCACTTGGGAAGCACTGTTCCATTCAAATAAATGTCTGGAATAGGCCTGAGTGGATCAGAGAACGGGCAGCACAAGTACTCTGTCTTTTTTGAACTAATGCGATACCCATTTCCCTCCAAAACGTCCACCCACACATCAAGTGCTCGTTGCAGGGATGTAGGATCCTCACTTATGATGGCTCCATCGTCAGCAAAGAATAACTGATGTACCTTGGGGTCCATCACTTTACCTTCAAGCAGATAATCAAGGACTGTAATAAAGAGAAAAGGACTTAAAACGCTTCCCTGGTGCACCCCGATTTTGATTGGGAACTCTTCGGTTACTCCAGCGGGGCATCTTACTCTTGTCTTTGCTCCTTCGTACATGTCCATGATCATCTGTACATAGGTTTCTGGAACCCCTCGATGTCTTAGCGCCACCCATATCAGATCTCGTGGTTGTCTGTCGAATGCCTTTTCAAAGTCAACCAATACTATATGCAAATCCCTTAAGGAATCACGATGTTTTTCCATTATGATCCTTATACTTTGGATTGCATCTGTGGTTGATTTACCCGAGACAAACCTGCACTGATCATCAGATAGCCGTATTATTTTTCGCAGTCGGCCACCTAATACCCGCTCAACGATCTTCATGGTGTGTGATATCAGCTTGATCGAACGGTAGTTATCACAGTTTCGCGTATCACCCTTCCCTTTGTATACAGGGAGGAGGTAACTTTCCCTCCATTGATTCGGTATTGGATCACCTCTCACGAATTTGGAGATGAGAATTCTGAGCCATCTGAACCCGATGTCTCCCATCTTTTTCCAGAACTCAGAGGGTATTTCATCTGGCCCAACCGCTTTTCGTTTTTTGGAGTATTTGACCGCCTCACTAACTTCTTCGACTGTAATGTCGGCTATTTCTTCACAGTTAGGGGTGGCTCTTGGAAAGTATAGCCGGGGAAACTGTTCATTCAAAAGCTCTTCACAATACTGCCGCCACCTCTGCAGAATTTTGTCGTTATCCACAAGAAGCTGGCCATGAGCATTGCTAATGAACTTTGGCGAACGAATCTCCTGAGCATTCTTCCTTCTTTGGGCGGCTATTTTGAAGATAGTGGCGCTTTTGTTCATATTGTGTCTTCGCAGCTCCTGGATAGCCTGTTCTGCATCAGCAACCGGGGAAAATATTTTCTCCAGCTCCCGATACAGGCCCCCCGTACTCTCTGCTTGAAGCTGAGCGCACTTCTTCTTCACTTTTTTCTTGCAGCATCTGTATTCCATTTCGAGGCGAGCTTTTTCGTCATTATTATTAGAGGGGCACTTTGACCAAGCTTTGAAAGCCGCTTACTTCTCATTTATCACTTTCTCAGCTTCATCACTCCACCACCATGTTTCTTTGGCGTGTTGATGGTGGCCTTTTGAAGCTCCTAGCAGTGATTTGGCCTTATTTAAGCAAGTTCGCTCTAGGGAATCCCACATATTTTGTGCTCTGCACTCTTCATCCTCAGCTCCGTTGATGGTGTGAGAGAAGTAATTTTTCATTACGAAAACAAAAGCCTCGCCTTTTTCTTTGTCCAGATTGTACCACTTGATTTTCTCAGAGACCCTTGTTTGTTTGCTTTTCTTCGGTGTTTTCATAAAAATTTCTGTTAGCAGGAGACGGTGTTGCCGAGCGATTGCCTCTCCCAGGATCGCTTTGTAATCTTTTACCCGGGGCTTCATGAAACTGCCTACCAAATCGTAGTCAATCTGAGTTTCATCTCCACCACTGCTGTAAGTAATCAGGTGTCGGGTTTGTTTGATGAACATGGTATTTAACACGATAAGACCGTGTGATTTGCACATGCTTAGGATGTCTTCACCAGGAAGGTTCCTGGTGCCATATCCTAGTCCTCCGTGGCAGTCTTCATAGTCTTCGTTTGATTTCCCGACATGTCCATTCAAATCTCCTCCAACAAACAGGAATTCTTCCTTCGGGATGTTCTTAAGGAGATTGTGGAAATCTACCCAAAATGCATCTTTATCTCTCTGATTGTACCCATCGTGGGGAGCATATGCACTGACAATATTCCACACCTCTCCTTGTATTACTAGTTTGAGAGACATCAAACGGTCGCTGGACTTCGAAATGCTCAAGACGTTTTCAAGTAGCTCTGTCGCAAGGATGATACCGATTCCGTTCTTAGACTTTTCCGTTCCGTAGTAGAACATCTTGTAATCTTTTGTCCTAACGTCCAAGAAACGCGCCCGATTCCCGGTGTTTTTCCATTTCGTCTCTTGGACACACAGGATGTCCACGCGCCTTCTATTCATCATCTCTTCCAGCTCGTAACTTCGACCGGTCATGCTTCCAACGTTCCAACTGGCGACCTTCAAATTGCGTCCAAACTGTTTCATTATTTTACAGTGATATTCTTAACCCGTCCCTGCAAGGGGAATATCAATATCTTTTTCTCGCATGAATATTTCTAGTTCGTCAAGTTTTTGCAAAAGTCCGTTTGCATTCCAAGTACATATTTTTAACATTCGTTTATCATTCATATTCTAGATGAAGTACGCGTTTTCCGTAAATTATTCTCAAGCTTAAGCAGCTTATCGAGAATAATTTTGTTCATTTTACTTTGTTTTACGAATTTCTCGAGAATAACTGAGGAAACATGAGAGACGGGGTCCGTCGAGATTTCAAGGTTTTTTTTGTTGCCGCGGCCTGAGCGTAGGCACTCCTGCTGTCCGAGGGTCATTGCCCCGTGGCTTTTCCAACGTTAGCTTTTCAGTAACGTTTCTTTTAAGAACAGAGGTCGAGGACTTCTCTGTTGTCACCGTTTCCCTCACCTTTTTGGGATGTGAACGCGGTAGTTTTCGTTTGCCTACTTTCTCCCGCGCGATCTTACGCTTTGGCTTAGATTGCAGTTTTAATTTTGTATTTAGGTGCTTAAGGAGCGGATCTCTCCGTTTTTGCAATTTTTTAGCTACTTCACAGCCTCTATAATTTGCCGGATGCTATTCCCGAGATATGATTCTAGAATATCGTATAAGCTTACAGGGAGAACTTGTCGTACTTTGCATTTCAAGCCATCATGCCATGTTGCAGAGGTTTGTTTGTTTACTCCGCAAACTTGGGAGGGGCGATTTCTGGCGCATCTCACACATCGCGGTTCTTTTCGGCAATACGTTGCGTATGATTGAATCCTTAGCATCGTTTGCACTGAGGTATCAACCTTGTATTCTTGGTCATGGGTTCGATTTTGACTACGACATTCAGAATTGTTTTTATTTCGTAAATCTTATCTAAACTCTCAGCTTTATCAAAAGTTAACATAAAAAGAGGAAACCCACGCTTTACCTGATATGATGACGGCATTCGATTCGATTCTTTCAACCCTTCTTTTTGATACTAAACGTTTACTTTTGATAGGGTATTTTTTTTTATAATTTGCGCGTGCCAAAAGGATTATTAATACGCTTGTACTGGTCCTTAGGACACGGGCAGAAATTGGCATTCGTTAAGAGCGTGTTCTATTAAAGTGGTATTTCTAATATGGAGGTCAATGATTTTTCCTATTAAGTTTAAAAACACTGATGTTAGGCTGATTGGCGTAAAAGATTCAGGGTCTTTGGGAGATTTGCAGCCGGTTTTGGGGCTGAACACTATACTGACGTTTCGCCAGATAATGGGCATGTAGTTTAGTTCGAAACTGGGATGCCTTTTTGGGACGCCTTTTTGAACCCTAGCATATGATCGGAGAGCATTAATGATTTTGCAGAAATATCTCCAAGTGGAACGTGACCACAGATCTGCAAATAAGATGTTCTGGCAGACCGTCCGCGAACTCAGAGGAAAAAAGTTGAATATCGTTGAAGGAGTCAAATCCAAAGACGGTACACTTCTTTTCAATGAGGGGGACATCTTACGCAGATGGAGCGAGCACTTTTGAGAATTGCTCAATCCCGAACAGGGCACCGAAGATGAAAGACCTATGGTCGAGGGTAGGGCGGAAAGTAGTCCTACGGTGGAGGAAATAACTTTGGCGATCAAAGTGCTAAAAGTTGGCAAATCTGCTGGTGTGGATGAAATTCGGCCAGAAATGCTCAAAGCTTTAGGTAAAAAGGGAGTGCAATGGCTCTCGCGTGTCATTAAAGTGGCCTGGGAATGCGGTGAAACACCTGGTGATAGTTCCTCTTTTTAAAAAAGGGGACAAAAGAGATTGCGCCAACTATAGGGGTATATTCCTTTCAAGTCTCCCTGGAAAAGTCTTCGCTAAGGTGCTAGAAACGCGTTCCAGAGTTGTGGTTGAGGACAGTTTTGGGGGATGAGCAGTGCGGTTTTCGTCCCGGTAGAAGCACAACCGACCAGTTATTCACTCTCAGAATGGTTCTTGGGGAAGGCCTGGGAGTATGCTAAACCTGTCTACACTTGTTTTGTGGATTTGGAAAAAGCATATGATAGGAACCCATACGAGGGAAACTCTGGAGTGTTCTGCAGGAGTATGGGAGTGCTGGTTTCCTGTTAAGGGCGATTCAATCGTTATATACAAACTGTAGAAGCTGTGTTCGGATAAACGGTGTTAAATCAATACCTTTCACTGTGGGCGCTGGACTCGGCCAAGGGTGCGTTTTGTCACCTCTCCTCTTCATTGTATATATGGATTGGATGTTGCAGCGCAGCCGTGGCGGGGAATGTTTCAAAGTGGGAGACCTAAGGATTAGTCATCTGCTCTTTGCGGATGATTTGGTCATCCTTGGGTCCTCTCAAACCGAACTTCAGTGCGTTCTCGAAAGGTTTGTAGCCGTTTGTGATGATGCTAGAATGAAGATCAACGTGAACAAATCGGAAGTAATTGTCGTATCCAAAAAACCCATTCAGTGCACTCTGCATGTTAGTGGAGTCTCACTGAAGCAGGTGGATAAGTTTAAGTACCTCGGGGTCTTATTCACGAGTGATGGGAGGAGCAATGCCGAGTTATCCTGCAGAATTGGTCAGGCTGGATCAATTTTGAGAGAGCTTGGTCAATCTGTTATAAGGAAGGCCGAACTTAGTGTTCAAGCTAAGCTATCGGTTTTTAACTCGGTGTATGTTCCAACTCTCACCTATGGTCATGAAATTTGGGTAGTGACCGAAAGAATAAGATCGCGGATACAAGCTGCCGAAATAAGGTTCCTTCGCGGTGTTGTTGGAATAACTCGTAGGGATCGAGTGCGCAACACCAGAGTACGCGAGGCGCTCAATGTTGATCAGCTACTTCTCCGAACGGAACGATCTATGCTTCGATGGTTTCGTCACGTAGTGCGTATGCCCCCAGACCGGCTTCCAAGACGCGCCATGGTTTCCGTGCCATCAGGTAGGCGACTTCGCGGAAGGCCTGGAAATAGATGGTTGGACCAAGTCTGACATCTCTCCTGGAGCCGCTTAGTGATTCCTTCTGATAAATTGGAGTCAATGGCGGAGGATCAAGAAGGATGGAGAGTCCACCTGAGCATCCTACCCCCGCGACCCTCATGAAGGATTAGCGGGCCATTCAAAATGTATGTATGTATCTCCAAGTAAGTTTTTTTGGTTTCCTAATTGGGGAGTTGTAGATGGTGAGCGCTTTCTTGTATTCACTCCAAGAGTTGGAGCGTTTTGATTTGCTAAAAGACTTTCTAACCTTATGCTTTGGACTTGGACATCAGAGTAAGAGGAGCTAGCCTTGGCTTGACAGCTGAATCCCTATAGGCAGACATGATTTGATGGGATAGACTTGTGGTTGCATTATCAAGAGTCTTATGACAATTAATATTTGAACAGGGATGATTGCATTTGCGCCTAAGGGTTTCTGTGTAGCGAACACAGTTGGTGCGTTTAGGGGTTACGTTTATAGTGATTGAATGTCGTAATGGACCCATGTCGAATCTGAGTTATATCTTATCTTTGGAATGCAGCAAACGGGCATAAGAGCAATCGAGCTGCGATCTGACTAAAAGCGGTTGGGCCAGACGAGATGCCCTCTGAGTTCTGGAAAAAGATGGGAGACATTGAGTTCAGATGGCTCGGAATTCTCATCTCCAAATTTATGAGAGGCGATCCAATGCCGAATCAATGAAGGGAAAGCTACTTTCTCCCTGTATACAAAAGGGCAGGGTGATACGCGAAACTGTGATAACTACCGTTCGACCAAGGTGATGTTATAAACCATGAAGATCGTTGAGCAGGTATTAGGTGGCCGACTGCGAAAAAACTAATACGGCTATCTGATGATCAGTGCAGGTTTGACGCGGGTAAATCAACCACAGATGCAATCTTAAGTATAAGGATAATATTGAAAAATCACCGTGATTCCTTAAAGGATTTGCATATTGCATTGGTTGACTTTGAGAGGACATTCGACAGACAACTACGAGACCTGATATGGGTGGCGCTAAGACATCGAGGGGTTCCAGAAACCTAATGCAGATGATCATGGACATGTACGAAGGAGCAAAGACAAGAGTAATATGCACCGCTGGAGTAACCGAAGAGTTCCCAATCAAAGTCGGGGTGCACCAGAGAAGCGTCTTAAATCCTTTGCATGTACCTTTGAAGGTACATCAGTTATTCTTTGCTGACGATGGAGCCATCATAAGTGAGGATCCTACATCCCTGCAGCGAGCACTTGATGTGTGGGTGGGTGGAAATGGGTATCGCATTAATTCAAAAAAGACAGAGTACTTGTGCTGCCCGTTCTCTGATCCACTCAGGCCTATTCCAGACATTTATTTGAATGGAACAGTGCTTCCCAAGTGCGAAAAATTTAAATATCTGGGATCTGTGATCAATAGCAAAGTAACTTGTGATGATGACATCAATCATCGCGTAAGCGTAGGTTGGATGAAGTTGCGAGAAAATTCCGCTATCTTCTGTGACAGAAAAATGCCACCTAAGTTGAAGGGAAGGCTCTACATCGCAGTTGTCCGTCCAGTGCTCACATACGATTCACAATGTTGGACGATGTACAAAAGGTATGAGAGTAAATTAACGGCAGCTGAGATGAAGATGCTTCGCATGACAGCAGGAGTGACGAAGCTTGATCGAATAACAAATTCGAAGATCCGTGGAAGCCTTCACGTCAAGGAAACCATCATACAAATGGTAGAGCGCCACCGGCTCAGTTGATATTGTCACGTTCAAAAAAGAGCTCATTTGAACCCTGGTAAAAGGGCAATATCAATGAATGTTCCAAAGACATCGTGAGGCAGGAGAGGCAGGCCTATAAATGCCTGGATTAGACAATTGCGACGACATCGGCATTTCATTGGCCTTAGTAACCGAGTGATCCAAAATCGGGAGTCCTGTCGATATTTTCTGAGGTCAAATAGGCGAACCCCACTGCCTGATCAGTAGAGATGCGGTGAAGTGGGAGGGTTATGATCCCTTATTTTCGGATCATAACCTCGTCGAAATAGGAGGAAGAAGAAGAGCTGCGATCTGACTCTACTGGAGACGTAACCTAGATACTTACAAGGGCTTGAATCGAGAATTTCAAACAAATAATTTCAAAGGCGTTCGAAACTCTTTTATCAATGTTAAAGCTGTCTATGATCGATTTTATAGATATATAGATATTTATTTTATTTTTCAACTCGATCTCTCTCAACAAATTTATTTACAGTTCTTAAAATTAAAACATGATTTTAGGTAAACTTAGAATTGTAAGTTAGTTGTAAGATTCAAAAAATTATAACCTGGAACTGAACAAAGTTTCTTTAAGGCTCTGAGCGACTTGGAACAATTTTATGATAATTGTACTAGTACCTGAACTCGAAGATTCATGCAAAGGAAGATGAAATTCCTAAGATGATACAAGAAAAAAAGGTAAAATATAGTACGACTTAGCGCAGTCCTTATGACTGGGAGTCAATGCAATTCACAGAGCGTGGCCAAAATCTTGCAAGCCAAACTTTTCCAGTGTTCATTTAATATTCGGTAAGTGCTTTAGGATACGAAGACGAGGAACAAACTTAGGGCGGTATGAACCAAATTAAAAAGTGAGAAGATCTGTATACATTATATAGTTATGCAGCCAAGACAATAGCGACGATAACAGCTAGGTTCATTGTGGACAGAATAAAAAAAAATTGGATTCAACCCATCATGTCGCACAGGAAGTCTTACCCAAAAGACGAACATAAATACCTTACGGAGCATTTTGGACAATGCGTCGAGTACAGGCCTATGTTGGACTTTGAGAAGGCTTTTAACAGCTTCAATCTAGATGCTACTAGGAAAGGTATCCCAGAAAAACTCAATTATTATAAGGGCTTGATATGAGGGGGTAAGTGTCATGTTTTGCACAATAATGAGCTCTGGGAGAATTTTGAGCTTTAAATGCTTATCAGCGATGTGCTTATCTGGACTGCGACGATACTTTCACATAGAACGGTAAACAACTAACAAAGGCCTCGTAGGAGCAGCATCTCCCGATAGATGTTGGTCCGCTAAATAACGAGAAAGAGCCACTGTAGCCGAACAACTTGCAGCTCTGATAGTAAGTCCTACTTCCACTTCCTCGTGGTGCCATGTGGGAATTTCTCTGGAAATTACGAACGGAAGCGGATGAATGGCGAGCCTCCTGCGAAACAAAACAGGATAAGTGTCGGTTGGTCTGTGGCCCAGAGAGCTGCAACCGTAAAAAAAACATTGCTCCGAAACGGAAACTTACACCTACTGACTTACGATACGGACGGATAATTTGATGACGAACTTTGGCTATCGAACATGGACAACGATCGGATTCTGAAACATTAAGACTCTCTTGGACTCACTTCAGAAAGTGCCATATAACGCCAGATTCCTCTAAATCGAACGCGAATTCGCACGGTATAAAATAGACATCTTAGGGCTGAGCGAGATAAGATGGTTTGACGCTGCTGGGGAATACATCTCCCCAACAAAAAGCACTGTCATGCTCTACTCTGGTAAATCAGCTGGAAGTGCACGGGCGTCCGGAGTAAGACTGGGGCTAACTTCAGCAGCACAAGGAAGCCTCATATCTTGAATAACTCACAGTGACCGGATATTGACGGCTAGGTTCCACAGTAGAGTGAGAAAAATTATCATCATACAGTGCTATGTTCCGGATCAAGATGCGACTGAGGATGAAAAGGACAATTTTTATAGCCAGTAAGGCGCCGTCTATAACCAAACGCCTAATGGGGACATCGTAATGGTGATGGGGGATCTCAATGCCAAGGCTAATTATGGAATTCGTTGGATGATGACATCTTACCTTAAACACCTAGATTACGTTGACGATGTTTGTCTACTATCACATCTGACAATGGATCTTCATTTAATGGCCCAAAATCTAGAAGCTAAGGCAAACAGAGTGGGGCTAAAAATAAACACAGCCAAAACAAAAACCCTGAGCACTTCTAATACCCGCGCTCAACTTAACTTTGACGGACAGGAAGTCGAGAAAGTCGATATCTTTCTTTATTTAGGAAGTGTGGTCTCGGCTAATGGCGGTGGCCCCGAACTGGATGTGTGCAGCAGAATCGGGAAGGCTAAAGCTGCGTTCGGAATGCTGTCTTAAATCTGGAGAAGCAATGTTATCAGCTTAATAACCAAGCTGCGACTATTCCGCTCCAACGTAGAATCGGTGCTGCTTTATGGGTGCAGTACTTGGAAGGTGGACACCATTAACACACGCAAGCTGCAAGTCTTCGTAAACAAATGTTTGAGGATCATCTTGAAGATTTTTTGGTCGAATCGCATCTTCAACGAAGACGAAATTCAAACCTACGCGAGAAAGCATAGAAGTCGACTAGAAATTCACGTAAATATTACAGTCCTCCAACTTTTGGAAGAAAGAAATTTACTGCGCCGTCTACAAAGAACCAAACCTTTAGACTTAGCGCGATAAGTAACCGCGTCTAAACTGCGGAGCTGGCAGGAACTTCTAATGGGAAGGTCCCTGCAAAACGTCCTTATTACGTGAAATGAAAACTACTTGGTAAGTCGAATACTTAGTTGTAGTAAAAATGAAAACAAGTCTGTTTTGAAGGGAGGTTTTTTAGTGGGTAAGAACCCCACACTACTATGAGCACGCGCTGTCGATCCTCATAGTGTCTTGTTGAAGATTTTCACCTACCCTCGGGAAAAAAAAAATAAAAAATCTCCAACGAACAACTTTATATGAGAAGAACCTATAATTTATACGAATGAGAAAGTGGAAGTGGATTGGACACACTCTACGGCGCGAAGACAACTCCATTTCGAAATACGCCATGCAGTGGAATCTGCTCACCCAGGCAGCTAGAATAGCGGAACGCGCTAGGCAAACGTGGCGAAGAACAGTTGAGGAGGAATCGAACTCTTTAGGAATGAGTTGGAGACAGCTCAAACGCGTTGCAGAGCTCCGAACAAGATGGCGTGAGGCGTGGTTTACGCCTTATGCCCCCCGAGGGGTTAAAGGATCTAAGTAAAAGTAAAGTACATAGGACAATGGACTTACATTTATTGGTTCACAATCTGAAAGCCGAGGCTAAGGTTAATGCATCAAAAATGAAATGAAAATTATGAAAACGGGATTTTAAATGCGGGATTATAAAAAGCGGGGTATCGAAACCAACCCTTTATACCTAGAAAGTGTGGTATCGGCCGACAGTAGTGGCATTGAACTGGATGTGGTAAGCAGAATCAGCAAAATAAAAGCTGCCTTCGGTGAATCTGGAGAAGCAATGTCAATCAGTACTCCCGCGTGGATGCAGTACATGCAAAATTACTATCACAAATGAATCTAGTTAGAAATTTTGCACGTACATTTGTATAAGAAAGCTATAGGTAAAAATGGAATCGAGTTACCACTTCGGAGTATGGCCTGGACATGTTCAAGTGCAATCCATGTGAGTTTTATCAGCGTGATGCATGCATTGATGAAACTATTTTTGTTTCCATATACTCTAAAAATTAAAGAACTGTTGAAACCTTAGACTTCTCATGGAAACTGAGCTCCGAAGAAGAAGAAGTACTGAGGCAAAGGTTGATGATAAAACTCTTGCGTTCCACGTATAATACTAGGTCATCAACAACATGGCAAGCAATCAATGCTTCACAGTGCTCTTGGGCAATGAACAAAGCAATCGACGTAATCTATCATACATAACGGCCTTCCCTTAGGATCAGTCTCTTAGAACAATATGGATAATATAGCTCTAACACCTTAAGCAGAAGCTTCCAATAATGCGAACTGGATTTGATAAGCAAGCGATAAAAGGGACATACAAACAACACCATCAAATATAGTATAGCGCTGAACCAACATAATCCAAAAGCTCGCTGGGTCAAGAAGGTACGCGTAGACGCAACCACAACGCCCACTTCAGCCCAGACCTTGGTTCACTCTGCAGCTGAATACAATGTGGTAGTATGGTGGAACAGCTGACACACACATCAAAAGCTATTCTAGCACCCTTAAATCTACCCCAGTCGGCGGCCACTAGAGGAAGAGAATAAGATTTCCGTTATGTTACTCCCAACGCATAAAATATCCATATGTAGGTGAATTTATATAATATGTACATTTATTTTGTCATGTGATAAATAAATAAATTCTAGCCAAAGTGTATCTACATTCTACACATCTCTATTTCAATTTATTTATTGTCTAGTCATCCGTATCCATTTTATTATTTTTCATTTTCGCAGTTTATCTAAGATAGAAACATGCAATTGTTTTATGCTAAGAAGCTGGTATCGAAAGAAAAAAAGGAAATCAAATAAAAAGGAACTAAAAACCTTATCAGAAATAAACAGACAAGTTCTGCGATTAATGAAAGGCACCAAGGACATACACACATACACATATATATACATACGTATATAAGTAAATAAATATTCAGATATTATCTCAGATATAATTTTCCTTCTTTTATGGCCTCCTGCATCCGAAATTTTCAAAATCCTGTCACGTCACAAAAGGACACTCAATGTATCCCATTATTCTTTAGACAAAGATGACCGTCCCAATCTCCCCGTTTGTTCCTTTCCACCCCAAAGTCAGTATCTGATTTACTGTGGTAATAAAATCAATATAAAATGTCCGAATTCCGTCTTCGACACATATCCCATAGAATTAAATGTTCCAAGGATAATTGAAAATTGGGAGACATTTCCCCCTGACAGAGGAAAAGGCAAAAAACGACAAAAAATAAAGAAACACTCTCTGCACTGCCAGGTCACCTACTCGTGCATGAGCAAATAACGGTTGAGGAGGGACAACAAAACACCATGCACTTGCAGCTGCTAACCAGGTCAGGACACTCTAGGATTCACTGGCTTGGCCACATTGATGTTACGGTTGCTTGGACATTCGTTAAGATGAATGCAATGAAGTATCATTTTGAAATTGGGCACACAACAGTGCACGAGGGTGTATCTTCTTTTCAAGCTTTCAGGAACAAAACCAACTTTGGAAAGTACTTACAATCGGTTTGTGGCCTTACGATAAGAGTGTCCAACCAATTTAATCCATTGTTAAACATTGCCAAGGCTCAAGGATCTGATGAATGGATTAAAAAAAAAAGCATCCTCCAACACCATATCTCTGCATCAATAAATAAAAAAAAAGTAAGGAAATACGAGAAGGGGAGACAATAATTCCATCCGGCTCGAAGGACCATTTTTTTTTTCTTCCTTCCTATCTCATCCGCTCTCTTTCCAATTTCAATTAACTTAACGGGTTACGGGCGAGAAAGCGCAGTGATTTGAGGCACATTTTTATGGGACCCCATTTTGATTGTTTAGATGTTAGGGGAAACGTTCTGGAATGGATTTTCGACTAAGCCTCGTGAATAAAATGGATTTTTCATGCTCTCACTCACACACACACCCACACATACATAAACACTGGATGGTTTAACGCGAGGAATTAATGTTAAGAATGTATTGCGGCGCGAAATCTCTTTCAATTTATTAAGTGGCTTCTGTAAAGGCGGCAGCACCGGCACCATAAAGGATCGGGGTATGCGAGCGAGGATAAAATTTTAACGTTCTGGTTGTCACTTTGGCATCATTAATCTAATCATTAATCAGGAAGTATTTTTTTAAAGCTTTCACTTCCGCACAATATGCCACATGCCAGGAGTACAATTGTGCGTCGAAAGCGGTCCCCCAGGCCCGGAAAAGGAATCTCTCACCATATTCCTAAGAATTTGCATTTGCAAATTCTTTCGTCGGTTCGTCGGTTAATGGATTAAGCCTGTGAAAGGCTTAACTCTGTGAGCTTTTATTATTAATTAAAAAAAAAAAAATTAAAAACACAAAAGGAATGCCTTTTGGGCGCTAAAAGTTAACAAACCGGAAACCGGCCTTTTCGTAGCGCGATACCGCAAAAAAAAAAAATCCGTCCACCCTTTTGTGTGAATATTCCCTTCGATTAATCACCGATGGGTTAAGGGTATTTTAAGTTTTTTTCTGTGCCTTTCTTTGCATCGGCGGACTTGTGGGCGCCTTTTGAGGTAAGACGGATGAAAGGGGGTGGTTATTCGGGTTAACTTGAGAATTTATAAGATCATTAAGTGTTGATATTTGTGGTATTGTTGCGGGCGTAGGGTGTTTTCGGAGGGGGTATTTCATGGGCCAGAAATTCTTCGATATACATAAGTTTTGGTTATTTGGAATTCGCTTAGTGGTTTTCGCTGCGGTCCTCTGGTGGGCTAGGTGCTTGGACTATTGTAATTCGTAAATATCAGAGAGGCGTTAAATTGGGGGTCTGGGGGTGGGGAATATTTCGGATTTTCATTCCCTTAGAAATGCCTATTAGATTCGAATTTCAATATTTTTCGAGTTTCAAGTGAGAGAGATAAATTGTTGGCCAGACACAGCGCGTCTAATGGCTTCGAGTGGTAGGAATTTTAATAAATTTTGTACGATACGAGAGGTGGAATCCTGAGACGGGTGGTGTTATTTGAACCGTTTGAGTGGGCTTTTTAAAGGGTGCTGGACTCGGTATTCATAAATAGACTTTCGGTTGGGTTATTTAACACAAGGTTTGAGGAATAAAGGATGTTGGTTCTTCGGAATTCAAGTAACACTCCGAAAGAAATCATTCCGCTTATTATATCGAAAGGGCTAGTTTTGGTAGTGCTTGTACAGGTTAAGTTACAGAGTTGTTGGGAATAGAAGAAACAGTCGATTGTAAAGGATATGCATGAGATGTCAAAATGATTTGTACTTTGATGCATATGGAACCAAAGCCGTAAATACGTGATACTACATATTGCGATTGGAGCGTACAAAATGGAAAGCAGCGGGAGAGTCTGAATAGGACAATGGTAGCACCCACGCTTTAATAGATGGTTGGTAAATTTACATTAACTTCTCATATGAAGAGGCAAATAAATAAAATTGCCGAAGCTTGAGAGTCCTTTGAAACGACGACGAGTTTGAAGTGCCTGTAGGGACTGGCATCCGCGTCATATTATAGAAAATCGAAAAATTCACATGTGGTAGTACAGAAGAAATAAATTAAAGGGTATCTGTTGTGTCTGAACACAACCATAGTTTAAGCGACCGGCTAGTAATCTGCCTGTTCTATACCTAATCGACTACATGGAGTTACGGGCACTTTGCTCAATACTCTTGGTGACGCTCTTGATGCTCTGCAAAGCTTGCTACGGCTGGAATTAATCATTTAGAAGGAGGCAATGAAAATGATGTGTTGGCTGTCGATCATATGAGCTCTGTTGTTATATTCGGCAGAAGATATCGTCACCTGATTTCTATAACCAGGTAACTTGAATTTTTCCATTTTTGAGTTAACAACGTTTTTAGTTACCCATTATGTATGAAAATGTAATTAAAAAACAAACGTAGTCATATTCCTTCCCTATTAAGATTTATTGGGGAGTGCAAAAACTAAACAAACGAAATAACCTTTGCCGTTCAGAGCAAGAAGAAACTTAATGTAAAACTCTTTTCGCCGATATCTCAAAACAAGAAAAATCAAGTTACCTAGTTCTTGAAATCAGGTGACGATATAGTATACTCCATATTTCTCTGAAATGGTCAAATGGATACTCGTACATATAATGATGGCCCTAGCACCACTTATGAGAGTGGAGCTGACAATAGTTAGATGGAATTGTCCTGCGCTCTGGTCTTCTAAATTGAAATTTGTGTTATACTCGGAGTAGCAAACTGGATAGCTAATTAGAGATGGAGTGACAGAAGTATCAACATCTGTTCTGACAGGCAGGCTAACTAATGCACTTGAAACTCACACAAATCACTCAAAGATTATTCTGGAGTGTGAAAACCGATAAAAGAAGCTTTCCAAATTAAATAAGAGTTTGCTTAATTTGGGTACCGGCTCATAGCGAACTTTTAGGCAATGAAATTTCTGACGCGCTTGCGTAAAAACGTACAGACACTCTTCCTCTAAGTCCTAAACTGATAATTGGTGCTATCGTGTCTCGAATACCTATTGCTAAGCCGAATGTAGTAGTAGTCTCATCGCAACCTAAGCATAAACAAAAATTAGTGGGATCATCGAAGCAGCAATCAAGACCTGTGCAAAGACAAATTGCAACAACACCTCTAAGCAGCGTAACGGCGTCAACCAGGAAGCAGTCTCTACTTTCCTCTACAAAGTTCAATTGCAGTGGGTAACGTGGGAAGTTCAATAACCCTTCAAACGCTGTACGAAGAGATTCTTAGTCTGAAGAAAATGAACATCGAATTTCTACATACGGTTCAATAGTTGGAAGTAGAAAATGCATCACTGAGATCGAGAGTTACTACCCTGGAGAGCAAATTGAACTGGAATGAGCAGAAACAGATGGAGAGAGTCAATGTTGCCAGAAGTTTCCCAGAAGAATAAGCCAGATTAAAAAATAAATATGCTAAATTATATGGGGGAGTAAAACAAAACATGCTAAAGTTAATAACAACAACAACTTTATTACAAAGATAAATTAAGTTCAACAAAAAAAAAAAAATTCCAACAAATATAAACATAAAATGAGTTCAATAGGCACAAAAAAAAATCATCATCTTCGTCGCCTTTGTTCTGATATTTTGCCGAGTCTTTTACTTTATTACTGGCATCTTCCGGTATTTCGTACGACATGCAGCATTTATCCTCTAATCTTAACGCCTTTCTAATATATAAAGTACTATTAAGCTTTAATTTCATTCTCTTTCGTATTATCTATTTGATGCATGCGTTCGTTGTTTGTATAGCGAATAATAACACCAACAGTTTCTTATAATTGGTATAAAGCTTTTGGGTTTTTGTGCTTAAAGTTTAAATATGCCAGATTGCATGCATCATATTTTATTTTTGCTTTTACGCAATTTAAAGTCTAAATATGCCAGATTTGACATAAAAAATGCTCAAATGACACCACTGGAGAGAGTGATAGAAATTATTGGTGTACCCGAGGTAAATATTCTTAACCCAGTAGAGAGTGTACAAAACATGTTTGATGTCGCTTTGAATCCCTCTGTCTCTGCTGATGAAATCGAAAAATGTTACATAAAGCGAAATTCAGCTAATGTGACAAAACGTAATATTTTATGCGTTCACCTGTCGTCGCTTGATGCTAAGAAGAGGATTATGAGAAGCAAACGCTCAGCAAAGAAAACCCTTAATATTTCGTTGTTTGGTTATATATTAACGATTATTTTACTAAATACACCAGGGCCTTGTTTTTAGCGGCGAAAAAGTTGAACTAGAAAAAAAATACAAATACTTATGGTTGCCCCCTGGCAGCTGACCTCCCTGGTAAGCCAGGGCATCCTTTGGAGCCAGGCCTGAAGGGTGTCAGTATGCGAGTGTCTGGTGGTCGGCCTGTCCCGCTCGGCAGCCGGCCGGGTCAAACCCGAAATGGCTACGAGCTTCCTGTCAATGGTCTCGTAAACCATTACGGGGGTCAAGGGGTGAGCGCGCTGTGCACCGATAGGGGCACAGATGGACTCTCTGAGATTCGACAACGGCATTGACTTAGGATAGGCACATGGAACGTCTCATCGCTCACAGGGAAGGATCTTGAGCTTGTTGGGGAGGCTGTTAAAAGTCGACTAGATATAGTTGGCGTCTCTTCAACAAAGCAGAGAGGTTCTAAAACTGTGGACCTTTCGGGTGGGTGGAAGCTCTTCCTGTCAGGAGTCGCACCCTCAATGTCTGCTCGGGCGGGAGTGGGGATACTCACAAGTCCCAGGTTGACAGACAGAGTATTGGAGTGGATACCATTAGGAGGGAGAGTTGCGATCTTAAAGCTCAAGCTTGAAAGATCAACTCTGGCATTGGTGCAGGTGTATGCACCAAACCTTCAGTCAGAGTACGCAGCTTTCTTAGATGAAGTTGATGTTGCCCTTGAAAAGGTTGTAGATATGGATTATTTTGTCCTGATGGGTGACTTCAATGCTCATGTGGGTGTAGATGTTATGACATGGGGGAGTGTGATTGGGAGGAACGGTGATCCTAATCAAAACGCGAACGGAGAGAGGTTGTTGGATTTTTGTTGTGAAAATGGCTTATCCATCATGAACACTATGTTTCCGCACAAAGCATTCACTAATACACGAGGTACCGTCAGAGTCTTCCGCAGAAGTCGCTGATCGATTTCTTTGTGGTACCATCGTATCTGAATGGAATGATTCTCGCGTATTGAGAGGGGCCGAACTGTCAACTGATCATCACTTAGTGCTGTACAAATTGTGTCTTAGCGAGAGAGTGCCTCCCCTACCAAAGCGTAAACCAAGGATGGTTACACGCATACGATGGGAGAGGTTACAGGACGATGAGATACGGGAGACATTTGCGCGGCAAATATCTGAGAGGTTTGAACGAATTCCAACTGTTCCATCCAATGTAGAGGAAGAATGGCAACTGTTTTCAACCGCGGTTATTACCTCTGCGGGAGATGTTTGTGGAGTGAAGCGGCTTGGTGTGGCGGCTGGTGGTGAGAAAAGAACTGCTTAGTTTAAAACGCCCGGAGTTCAAGAAGCCATCAGAGAGAAGAAGAGAGACTTTAAGGTGTGGATTAACTTGGGGAACTCCGATTCTCGAAATCGGTACACTGAGGCGCGAAGAACTTGCAAATTCGCTGTGAAAACAGCGAAAGAACAGTCTTGGAAGGAGTTTGGCGAGAAATTGGAAAGTGACGACAGATCTACAAATAAGATGTTCTGGCAGACCGTCCGCCGACTCAGAGGAAAAGAGTTGAATATCGTTGAAGGAGTCAAATCCAAAGACGGTAGACTTCTTTCCAATGAGGAGAACATCTTACGCAGATGGAACGAGCACTTTTCAGAATTGCTCAATCCCGAACAAAGCACCGAAGATGAAAGACCTATGGTCGAGAGTAGGGCGGAAAGTAGTCCTACGGTAGAGGAAGTAACTTTGGCGATAAAAGCGCTAAAAGTTGGCTGGTGTGGATGAAATCCGGCCAGAAATGCTCAAGGCTTTAGGTAAAGAGGGAGTCCAATGGCTCTCACGTGCAATTAAAGTGGCCTGGGAATGCGTTGAAACACCTGGTGATTGGCAAATGGGGGTGATAGTTCTTCTTTTTAAAAAAGGGAACAAAAGAGATTGCGCCAACTATAGGGGTATATCTCTTTTAAATCTCCCTGGAAAAGTCTTCGCTAAGGTGCTTGGGGGATGAGCAGTGCGGTTTTCGTCCCGGTAGAAGCACAACCGACCAGTTATTCACTCTCAGAATGGTTCTTGAGAAGGCCTGGGAATATGCCAAACCTGTCTACACTTGTTTTGTGGATTTGGAAAAAGTATATGATAGGGTTCCTCGAGGCAAACTCTGGAGTGTTCTGCAGGAGTATGGGATTGCTGGTTCCCTGTTAAGGGCGATTCAGTCTTTATGTACAAACTGTAAAAGCTGTGTTCGGATAAACGGTGTTAAATCAATACCTTTCACTGTGGGCGTTGGACTCCGCCAGGGGTGCGTTTTGTCACCTCTCCTCTTCATTGTATATATGGATTGGATGTTACAGCGCAGTCGTGGCGGGGAATGTTTCAAAGTGGGAGACCTAAGGATTAGTCATCTGCTCTTTACGGATGATTTGGTCATCCTTGGGTCCTCTGAAACCGAACTTCAGCGCGCACTTGAAAGGTTTGTAGCCGTTTGTGATGATGCTGGAATGAAGATCAACGTGAACAAATCGGAAGTAATGGTCGTTTCCAAAAAACCCATTCAGTGCACTCTGCATGTTAGTGGAGTCCCAGTGAAACAGATGGAGAAGTTTAAGTACCTCGGGGTTTTATTTACGAGTGATGGGAGGAGCAATGCCGAGTTATCCTGTAGAATTGGTCAGGCTGGATAAATTTTGAGAGAGCTTGGCCAATCTGTTATAAGGAAGGCCGAACTTAGTGTTCAAGCTAAGCTATCGGTTTTTAACTCGGTGTATGTTCCAACTCTCACCTATGGTCATGAAATTTGCGTAATGACCGAAAGAATAAGATCGCGGATACAAGCTGCCAAAATGAGGTTCCTTCGCGGTGTTGTTGGAATAACTCGTAGGGATCGAGTGCGCAACACCAGAGTAAGCGAGGCGCTCAACGTTGAGCAGCTACTTCTCCGAACGGAACGATCTATGCTTCGATGGTTTGGTCACGTAGTGCGTATGCCCCCAGACCGGCTTCCAAGACGCGCCATGGTTGCCGTGCCATCAGGTAGGCGACTTCGCGGAAGGCCTGGAAATAGATGGTTGGATCAAGTCCGACATCTCTCCTGGAGCCGCTTAGGGATTCCTCTGATGAATTGGAGTCAATGGCGGGTGATCGAGAAGGATGGAGAGTACACCTGAGCATCCTATCCCCGCGACCCTCATGAAGGATTAGCGGGCCATTGAATGAATGAATGAATGAATACTTATGGTTTAGTAATTCAAATATTTTGTTGAGAAAGGTTGATAATGATAAGGTCGTTGTTATAAGATCTTTTGATGATCTAGCAAAAATTGAAGATTATTTTTTTATGATTGAAAATTTTAGCCTAAGCAGCTACCTTACCATTAAAACCATAAGGAAATGTTATGATAATATTTCTTTTTCTAGTTGTAACGATAAAAAAACAGTTTTCATAGTGCATCAAAATATAAGAAGCTTGCGGCAAAATTTTGATTTGTTAGTATGCAATCTGGAAAGTTTTTTGAATTTACCTGATATGATTTTTGTGTAATATACATTGTGTTAAAAAATTAATAAGAAAATTCATATATGTCGCAACTCCTACTATGAAAACAATTTAAGAAGTTCACAAGGGAACCTCAAAAAAGAATGGGCAGTTGTAAACTGCATAATAAATCGGAATTTTCATCGAGACTTGAAGATAGAAAGTGTAAGTTCGGAAATCCTTAAACATCCAAAAAAACACAAAGAAAAGCTAGAGGAGCATATAAACATAGATGCGAGAAAACTTTTGAATATTGAAAATCAATTACGAAGGCTCAAAAGAATAAAACCTCTCGATTTAACTTAACTTTAGAAGTATAAGAAAAAAGAAAGAAGTATACATATATAGATGCATAACATAGCACATCCGAAAAAAAAGATACACCAGATGGTGGATCTCATTCAAAGACGTAGATGTCAGGAAAAAATTGCTTATTAGTCCAAGTGACTAGATCGCAATTAGGCTGGCTCCTCCTCGCCCTGCGATGAAAAGTTAAGATGGCGTCTTTTGAAGATTACCACCTCCCAGCGTAAAAAAAAAAAAAAAAAAAAAAAAAAAAAAAAAAAAAAAAAAAAAAAAAAAAACGAATCTATTATACTTAGAATCGATAATGTTAATGTCACCGATCCTGTAGTTGTTGCAAACGAGTTTAATAAATACTTCGCATCAGTTGCACAGACGTATTCTCCTTGTGTTTTTTCAATGTCTTGTAGTGGTTGCTCAGCACACAACTATTAGATCGCAAAAATTCCAGTAACAGCTTTGTCTTCAAGCCCATTTCGGGATTTGAACTGCTAAAAACCATTACGATGGGATTTCTAGTTTAATCTTAAAAAGAATTGCCTTAAACTTGGTACTTGGTAGATATTTTGGCGCAACTTTTCAATTTAAGCATTTTTAGGGAACCTTTTCTGATTTGTTGAAACATGACAACGTGATTCCTATTTTCAAAAAGGGCAATAAAAAAGAACAAAATAATTACAGGCCGATTTCCTTACTCTCTGTAATATTTAAAATCTTTGAGAAGGCTGTAAAACATAGAGTTTTGAAATTTCTAAATAATATTAACTTTTTCAGTAAAAATCAATTTGGTTCTAGAGAAAACCATTCCACCGAAAATGCTCTTTTGGACTTCTGTCAATATATCTACAAAGGACTTGATGACAAAAAATCCTGCGCCGGACTTTTTGTTGACATAACCAAAGCCATATCGAAATATGGTAGATCACAAAATTCTTTTGGGTAAACTATTCCGTGTAGGATGGAAAAAGTAAAAATTGGCGACATTCTTGGTGGATCCAAGGTTATTAACACCGGCGTTCCACAAGGATCTGTTCTTGGCTCCTTGTTGTTTTTATCAACTCAATCTTCAGTCTTCCATTTGTTGGTAAGCTTAAGGCTTTTGCGTATGGCTCAAATAATCTCTTTAACCTAGTTTCTGAAATTAACCATGATGTACATCTGCTAAAACTCTGGTTTGCGTGACATAAGTTGATAGTAAGCAGTAAGACTATGCTCATGTACTTCAGGCTTACCGCCAAAGAGTCCCCACAGGCGAACATTGTGCTCCATGCAGCTCGTTATCGCAGATTCAGCCTACTCAAATGTGGCTGTAATATCGTATACAATGAAGATAATGCCTGTAATACTAATTGCTTCCAAATTGAAATAGTTACGAACTATAAGTACCTAGATGTCGTAATTGATCAAAATATTTGCTATCTACTCTTCGAAATTTTTACCGGCTTAGTAAGTACTGCTCTAAAAATATCTTAAAAAAAATATTTACTTTGGGATCTTTCATTCAAGATTGCAATATGGTATTAGCTGCTGGGGTGGTACTTATATTAATAAAATCCAACAACTAACTATTTCACAAAAGTATGTTATAAGAAAATTATGTCATTCGTCACATTTAGCCAACACCTTCGTTCTATTTAACAAACTGAAAAGTCTAAATTTTAAAGTCCCCAAAATATTTTTTATTAGTGGTGGTTACTTGCAGAGTCCCATCAATGACACACATAACCTTCGGGTCATAGCAGTTCCTTGGTTAGTATTCCAACTTTTCGCTCCTCAAGCTTAAGAAACTTTTACTCAATTGTATCTTGCAAACTTTTTTATACACGAATCATAAGAACATTAAATAAGTTTTTAAGTAAAGTAAAATTATGGCTTTTGAATATTAATCAAAAAACTGTCTTTAAAAATGCATAATTATAGAATTGTTATCGATGTACTCTGTTTGTCATTTTGATTTTTTTCAAAAAAAAAAAAAAAAAAATTAATTTTGGAATTTTATATAGTATTACATTGCACATACGAGTACATATATAGCCCACCCCACACTAAAATAATTTACATAATGTGACACTTATCTCTATTTTTTAATGAATACAAAATATCTCTAACTATTCTCATAACTAATTGTAAAAAATTGAAATTGAAGTAATAATTAGTATTGTATTGAAATTGAAGTAATAATTAGTATTGTATTGAATTTTGAGAATGCCCGTGCAGGGACGGGTTAAGAATATCACTGCAGCGCCCCCCAACAACTAGCGCTTGTCGTAAAAGGCGACTAAGGGGACAAATCAGATCTAGGCAATATAACACCCAAGTGAGCCTAGCGACACATATACTACCTTAAAAACCCTCCCACAAGTGTGCATGCGAGTCCGTGGGTTGACACGACTGGAGATCACCGGTGTCATAAAATAAAGATCAAACAATACTAAAACAGGAGCATGCACGTGTCAAATAACAAACACCATCGCAATATGGTGCAAAAATTGTATTGCAAAACTGTATCATTATGATAATACTTGCAAAAAGGAAAGGCACTACCCCGCCAGGCACTACCACTGCTGTGCATGGTACTGATCCTGGACCGAGCAGAAATGTTCGGGTCAGAGCTATACGGATTCCGGGGGCTAGCAACATAATGAAACAGTTTGGACGCAATTTACGGGTCGCGAGTTGGAACGTTGGAAGCATGACCGGTCGAAGTTACGAGCTGGAAGAGATGATGAATAGAAGGCGGGTGGACATCTTGTGTGTCCAAGAGACGAAATGGAAAACACCGGGAATCGGGCGCGTTTCTTGGACGTTAGGACAAAAGATTACAAGATGTTCTACTACGGAACGGAAAAGGCTAAGAACGGAATCGGTATCATCCTTGCGGCAGAGCTACTTGGTAACGTCTTGAGCATTTCGAAGTCCAGCGAGCGTTTTATGTCTCTCAAACTAGTAATACAAGGAGAGGTGTGGAATATTGTCAGTGCATATGCTCCCCACAATGGGTGCAATCAGGGATATAAAGATGCATTTTGGCTAGATTTCCACAATCTCCTTAAGAACATCCCAAAGGAAGAATTTCTGTTTGTTGGAGGAGATTTGAATGGACATGTCTGGAAATCAAACGAAGACTATGAAGACTGCCATGGAGGACTAAGATATGGCACCAGGAACCTTCCTGGTGAAGACATCCTAAGCATGTGCAAATCACACGGTCTTATCGTGTTAAATACCATGTTCATCAAACAAAGCCGACACCTGATCACTTACAGCAGTGGTGGAGATGAAACTCAGATTGACTACCATTTGGTAGGCAGTTTCATGAAGCCTCGGATAAAAGATTGCAAAGTGATCCTGGGAGAGGCAATCGCTCGACAACACCGTCTCCTGCTAACAGAAATTTTTATGAAAACACCAAAGAAAAGCAAACAAACAAGGGTCTCTGAGAAAATCAAGTGGTACAATCTGGACAAACAAAAAGGCGAGGCTTTTGTTTTCGTAATGAAAAATTACCTCTCTCACACCATCAACGGAGCTGAGGATGAAGAGTGCAGAGCACAAAATATGTGGGATTCCCTAGAGCGAACTTGCTTAAATAAGGCCAAATCACTGCTAGGAGCTTCAAAAGGCCACCATCAACACGCCAAAGAAACATGGTGGTGGAGTGATGAAGCTAAGAAAGTGATAATAATAATAAATGAGAAGAAAGCGGCTTTCAAAGCTTGGTCAAAGTGCCCCTCTAATAATAGTGACGAAAAAGCTCGCCTCGAAATGGAATACAGATGCTGCAAGAAAAAAGCGAAGAAGAAGTGCGCTCAGCTTCAAGCAGAGAGTACGGAGGGCCTGTATCGGGAGCTGGAGAAAATATTTTCCTCGGTTGTTGATGCAAACCAGGCTATCCAGGAGCTGCGAAGACACAATATGAACAAGAGTGCCACTATCTTCAAAATAGCCGCCCAAAGAAGGAAGAATGCTCAGGAGATTCGTTCGCCAAAGTTCATTAGCAATGCTCATGGCCAGCTTCTTGTGGATGACGACAAAATTCTGCAGAGGTGGCGGCAGTATTGTGAAGAGCTTTTGAATGAACAGTTTCCCCGGCTATACTTTCCAAGAGCCACCCCTAACTGTGAAGAAATACCCGACATTACAGTCGAAGAAGTTAGTGAGCCGGTCAAATACTCCAAAAAACGAAAAGCGATTGGGCCAGACGAAATACCCTCTGAGTTCTGGAAAAAAGATGGGAGATATCGGGTTCAGATGGCTCAGAATTCTCATCTCCAAATTCGTGAGAGGTGATCCAATGCCGAATGAATGGAGGGAAAGTTACCTTCTCCCTGTATATAAAGGGAAGGGTGATACGCGAAACTGTGATAACTACCGTTCGATCAAGCTGATGTCACACACCATGAAGATCGTTGAGCGGGTATTAGGTGGCCGACTGCGAAAAGTAATACGGCTATCTGATGATCAGTGCGGGTTTGTCTCGGGTAAATCAACCACAGATGCAATCCAAAGTATAAGGATCATAATGGAAAAACATCGTGATTCCTTAAGGGATTTGCATATTGTATTGGTTGACTTTGAAAAGGCATTCGACAGACAACCACGAGATCTGATATGGGTGGCGCTAAGACATCGAGGGGTTCCAGAAACCTATGTACAGATTATCATGGACATGTACGAATGAGCAAAGACAAGAGTAAGATGCCCCGCTGGAGTAACCGAAGAGTTCCCAATCAAAGTCGGGGTGCACCAGGGAAGCGTTTTAAGTCCTTTGCTCTTTATTACAGTCCTTGATTATCTGCTTGAAGGTAAAGTGATGGACCCCAAGGTACATCAGTTATTCTATGCTGACGATGGGGCCATCATAAGTGAGGATCCTACATCCCTGCAACGAGCACTTGATGTGTGGGTGGACGTTTTGGAGGGAAATGGGTATCGCATTAGTTCAAAAAAGACGGAGTACTTGTGCTGCCCGTTCTCTGATCCATTCAGACCTATTCCAGATATTTATTTGAATGGAACAGTGCTTCCCAAGTGCGAAAAGTTCAAATATCTGGGATCTATGATCAATAGCAAAGCAACTTGTGATGACGACATCAATCATCGTGTAAGCGTAGGGTGGATGAAGTGGCGAGAAAATTCCGCTATCTTCTGTGACAGAAAAATGCCCTCTAAGTTGAAAGGAAGGCTCTACACCGCAGTTGTACGTCCAGCGCTCACATACGGTTCACAATGTTGGACGATGTACAAAAAGTATGAGAGTAAATTAACGGCAGCTGAGATGAAGATGCTTCGCATGACAGCAGGAGTGACAAAGCTTGATCGAATAAGAAGTTCGAAGATCCGTGGAAGCTTTCACATCAAGGAAACCATCGTACAAAAAATAGAGCGTGACCGGCTCAGTTGGTATTGCCACGTTCAAAGAAGAGATCATTTGAACCCTGTTAAAAGGGCAATATCAATGCACGTTCCAAAGACATCGCGATGTAGGAAAGGCAGGCCTATAAATGCCTGGATCAGACAAATGCGACGACATCGGCATTTCATTGGCCTCAGTAACCGAGTGATCCAAAATCGGCAGGCCTGCCGATATTTTCTGAGGTCAAATAGGCGAACCCCACATGCGGATCAGTAGAAATGCGGTGAAGTGGGAGGGTTGTGATCCCTTGTTTTCGGATCATAGTCTCGCTGATAAAAGGAAGAAGAAGAAGTATTGAATTTTGAGAATAAAGAATAATAAAAAAAAGAACAATAAAAAAAAAATATATTTTCGAGCCTATGCCAATATCTTGCTTTTGCAAGCACGAGACTGCGCATGTCTCGCGTCACGATGTACGAAAATGTGTTCTTGTTCGCTTCCTTTGGTTGAATAGGTACCGACTAGGGGTTTAAGTATAATGTATTAAACACCTTTGTGTCTGAGTGCTTGGAATAAAGCAATCTTTAAACCTTCCCCTTAGCACTCCAATACACTCCAGATAACCTCAGATACTCGTAGTATAAGAAAAGGCGTAGCTATCGTTCTAGATAAAGGTGTAAAAGAGAATTTCTTAGAATCTCGAAGAGTGCAATATACATGGGACTCATGGTCGATAGCAAACTTAATTGGACGCTGAACATTAACGAAATAATCAATATTTTTAGAATATTTGTGAAAACCTGAGGAAGTAATTCCAAAATTATCCAGTGGGTGCACATGGCTAAGATTACGTATGGCAGCCTCGTTTAGTGGCAAGCGATCAGCAAAACGACCAGTCTAATGGCCATCACGAAAGTAAGAACATAAGCCTGCATTGGAAACACCAGTGCAATGAGAACAACACCAACAGCAGGACTCAAAGATATCCTCAAAGTATCGGTAGCTTTTAATGCGTTAAAAATAAGCCAGTCAGATAGCTTTAAAAAAGTAAATAAATATTGGCGCAACAGCTCTTTAAGTGAAAGAGCCTAGCTTCTCGCAACCACCTCATGTTGCCTGCGTTATATTTTTCACACAAAGCAAAGGGAACTGCAGTTTAGTACAGTATTCGAAGGGCAATTTGGTTTGAGAAGCTTTTTCGAGGCAACAATACTTTCGGATGTTTGTCAGACGTTTGCGAGAGGTGGGACCGTGAAAAACTTCTTGGTGTTTTCTGGGATTCGAATTAACTACTTTTGCCACGGCACCCACGTCACATAGCTTTATATCAAATATAATGGGCCAAACTACGATCATTCAGATACATCTGGGCAATGTTTCCATTACCGATAACAATGCATCATGCCTAGATTTCATAAGATCATGAACATGGGAGCATTCCACAGAATCGAAAAGTTGACGAAATAGTGGGCACTGGGGCGCAGTGGTTAGTGTGTCGGATCACTGCGCATGAGGTTCAATGTTCGAATCCCAGAAAATATTAAACGTTTTTTTTCACGGTTCCATCTCTCGCGAAAGTTTGACAAACATCCGAGAGTATTGCTGTAAGAGAAAGCTTCTCAACTACGTATGATAGAGTGTTCAGTGTATATGAAGAGTTATGCAGAGCCATGTCTAGTCTCGGCATTCCTGCCAAGCTTGTCCGTTTATGCAGGATGACGACGGAGAACTCTCGCTGCTCCATCAAAGTCGAAAAGAACACCACGGAACCGTTCGATGGCAGGAATGGTCTTAGAAAAGGTGACATGCGATCTATTTAATATAATACTTGAAAGAATTATGCAAAACTCACAAACCAACACCGGATGTACAATCTTTTAGAAGTCTGTACAACTACTCACTGATACTGACATAGTCAGAAGAACTTAGCGAGTCGTCAGTGGGGAGTTTGCGAGTATTGAGACAAGGACAGCAAAGATGTGTTTAACGATCAATGAAAGCAAAACAAAATATAGGTATACGATATCTACATAAAAGAACACCGAACATCGGAGTCTTGGACATAGGGATTTCAATCCCGAAGCTAATTTTCAATCCCGGGATTCCGGGATTTGAAAAAATGAATCCCGGGATCCCGGGGTATCCTGGGATTGGACAGAATCCGATACACAGGTGAAAAAATTGATAATACATGTTTTTAACAAAAAAAATTATCCGATAATTGCTCACAAAAATGTAGAAATTAATTATAAGTGCCTTATCTTTTTAAATAAAAAACAGCGCAACTATTATGCTCTGCATTTTTTTTTATAATGGTCCCGAAACCAGGCAAACCGCTAAATGAGAAGGAATCATATCGGCATATTTTCCTATTGCCGGTTATCTCAAAAATATTTGAAAAACTTCTTTCCAAACGTCAACAGCCCGTAATCGACGAAAGACGTCTCATTCCTGACCATCAGTTCGGATTTAGAATTAAACATTCTACAATTGACCAAGTCCACAAAATAACTGACCTGATTGAGAAAGCTCTGGAAGAAAAAAATATTTGTTGTGGTGTATTTCTTGACGTCTCACAAGCATTCGATAAGGTTTGGCACGAAGGCTTGGAGTATAAATTGCAACGACTACTGCCACGGCAACTCTTTCTAATCTTACTATCGCATCTCACCGAGAGACTCTTTCGTGTTAAGCACGGAAATGATTACTCTGACTTCAAGAAGATTGCGGCCGGAGTTCCACAAGGAAGTGTCCTTGGCCCGCTTCTATATGTACTCTACATGCGTGATATCCCGCAGGAAAGAAACTGCGTCGTCGCCACGTTTGCGGACGATACGGCGATATTGACCACGGGCAAAACTATTGAAGCAGCAACTGGAAAGCTGCAACATGCTATTAATAAAGTTCACGCTTGGACGAATTCTTTGCGTATTGTGCTGAACGAAAGCAAATCTACTCACGTCAACTTTACCTATAAAAAAGTGGATGGATTACCTCTATATCTTAACATGGCTCAAATACCGTACGCGAACGAAGCAAAATATTTAGGAATGACTCTAGATGTTAAGCTTAAATGGAAATGACACGTAAAAAAGAAACGCGACGAGCTAGAAAACAAATACCGACAAATGCACTGGCTACTCGGAAAACATTCGAAGTTGAGCCTACATAACAAACTGCTTATCTATAAGCAAGTGCTAAAGCCTGTGTGGACGTATGGTATACAACTATGGGGTTGTACCAAGAAAAGCAATAGAAACATCATACAAACTTTTGAAAATAAAGTTCTTAGAAGGATCGTCAATGCACCGTGGTATGTACGTAACAAAGATATTCATCGAGATCTGGGAATTCCCAGCGTCGTCGAAGAGATAACAAAATTTGCGCGTAAACACAAAGATCGTGTTAACGGCCATTGTAACCGTACCGTCATTCAACTACTTGACGCGAATAATTCAATTCGTCGTCTGCAAAGGTTAAAACCTTTTGACCTCGCGTCATAGTATATGCCGGTCGCGAAAAAGGCAAGAACTATCATTGGAACTTAACCTGCCTAAAGTTCTACATTTCTTTTAACTTCGTACGAACATTTTTTTTTTCCAAAAATCACGTGTATCGTAAGCGAAAATAAAACTGCTGGATAATCGTCGGCTTAGTTGTAGTATTACTTTTGAAGAGAGGTGTTTTTTTAGTGAGTAAAAGTCTCACAGTACCGTAAGCACGCTCGGTCGGGCCTTATGGTGTCTTTAGAAGATTTTTCACCTACTCTCTTTTTATTATTAAAATTAATCAAAAGGAATATAACCATCCATTTTCCGTTTAACCGGTGGTCCTGCCGTTTGCTTCTCTCTTGATTGTCGAAGCAATACTCAGTTCACCTCCCACTTTGGATTTATGGATGGCTAATAAGTGCGTGTGTAAGCCTTTAGTTGAACCTCCCAAAGTCTTCAGGACAGCCTTACATTTTTTACACTGTGCACTTTTTCCATCTTTTGATGTGTAAAAATGATGCCAAATTGATGGTGATGGGTCAGATCCACAATCTTTTTTATGCTTGGTAAAATGGGTTTCACTTGACATTTTTGAAATCACACAATAATTATAGGGACTAGTACTTTATTTAAAACGCGTGCGAGAACACCACAAACACATTAGAAACAAAACCATAACTAAACTTGCTTCTCGTACAGTATTTTTATGACGCACTTGCAACATCGCTCACTCTTGTTCGAAAATACTTGTTTCTCTTTCTCCTTTAAACAGGTAACAAGCACTGAAGAAACCATAATACAAATAAAATAAATGAACGCATACCTTGATTTGCGCTCCAACAGCGCCAGATCTGTCAAGCACTACCGTAATCTAACCTATTTTAGATATGTTTCTTTTCTGTACATAATTTTTGGAAAACGGCAAGGAAAAAGTTAATTTCGATCACAAAAAATTAATAATCTCAATTTTAAAAATCAAAAATTACTTAGGTATTTGCTTCAGAGACAGAGAGTATCAAATAAAATCAACTTCCAATCCCGAAAATCCCGGGATTGGTGACTGGCAATCCCGGGATCCCGGGATTCGGGATCCCGGGATTGATTTGCCTACTTGGACATAATGCCACAATCTCTTTCCTCTATGATGAACTCCGCAAATGACATCAGTGGGGTGATCAAACTAAGAATTAGTCTTGGCAATCGCTGTTTTTATGGGCTGCGAAGAGAATTGATTAACTAAGTCTTATTTCGAACCATTAAGGTAACTTTGTATAAGACACTAATCATCCTAGTCTTGCTGTATGGACTGTGTCGAAATCGGATGAGGATACCCTTGGTTACATTGAGGGAAAAGTTCTCCGAGTGATCTTTGGTCCCATTTGTATAGTGGAGGAGAAGGTACAACGCCAAACTATACGGCCTATACAAGGACATTGACTTACTCAGAAGAGTTCACATACAGCGACTAAGATGGCTGGGTCATGTACATTTGAAAAAGCCCAACGTTCCACTTTGCAAAAACTTCGAATCTACCCAGGTAGGACGGCGCAGTAGAGAACGGCCTAGCGACAGGCGGCGCAAGCAAGTGACGCGAGGGGGACCTTAACCAAGCAGCTGGCTCGTAACTGGGCTGGCTGGAGGGGTTTGTGGGTTGAGGCTCAGGTACTTCCCGGACTGTAGCTGAGGATTAATTGAAACAGATTAAAAATTGAGTTATCCTACCGCTTATGTGTGCTCAAGACATGATATGCATATTCTGCATAGAAACATGTCAAGTTGAACTGAAGACTCACCTAACCAAGTTCCTGGCAAACAAATAATGTAAGTAGGGCTGAAAACCCATACAAGAAAGGCAAACTCGCGAAGCTTTTCAATTTCCGCGGCTCAACTTAACATTGCTGGACAGAAGATGCAAACCGACCGAATTGATATATTTAACATTAACCACAAACACAACTGTCTGTATGTTAATCCACGCTTGCACTATCACCAGAGACCAGAGGCAACCAAAGCCTCACCGGAATTTAAGTATCACAAGTTCACCATATTTAAGACAAAAAGAAGACTGCCACGTCAACTTAAACATCGCCTCTTCTCCAAACGAGTGCTCTTATCACTGAAACAAATTATTTGCCCTAAAATAATGAAAGGCCTTCGCACATTGAGCGTTTGTTACTTTTTCGAGTAATGGTAACCGTATGTCATGAACACCATGAACAATGTTGGTGTTCAAGGCGTCAATTGTTGCTGGCTTATAAGCATAAGCCAGGGACTTCACATAGCCCCACAGGAAATTATCGAGAGGTGTCAAATCACACGATCTTGGAGGCAAATTGGCAGACATATTTCTAAAAAAAAACCTTATCGCCAAATGGTAGTCTTAAGTCGATGGTTTCGGTCATCGCATGACGCGCAGCGTCCCCTGTCGAAACCACATCATGTCCGGATTAATGTCGTCCGTATTTTCTAGGAAATATTCATTGATCATGGCATAGCATGGGCCGCTGGATGTGGACTCAGCGTCAACCCAAGTAAAACTGAACTGATGCTCTTTAGCTCTAAAACCAAAATACCAACCTTCACGCTTCCACGGCTAAACAATCATTTACTCTCCCTATCCTCCAGTGCTAAGTGCCTAGGTGTGGTACTTGATCCAAAACTAAGCTGGAAGCTTAACATTGACCAGCGGGTAAAGAAGGCCTGTGTGGCTTTATATGCTTGCAGCAAGACGTTTGGTAAGAAGTGGGGACTTCGCCCGAAGATGGTCTTATGGATGTACACTGCCGTGGTGCGTCCTATTCTTTGCTATGGATCGCTTGTCTGGTGGCCTATGTTAAGGAAAGCTTATAATATCAAACTTATCATCAGGGTACAAAGAACTGTGGCTCTAGGCGCAACGGGTGCCATGAGAACATGTCCAACCGAAGCCTTGAACGTTATCCTGCACCTTATACCACTCGATCTTCACATTATGCATCTATCATCATGTAGTCCGGTCAGGCTAAGGAAAACAGGATGCTGGTGCACCAATCCTTATGGTCACAACAGTATCCTGAATCTGCTACCGCAGGATCTGGCAGCTAATCTGACCGAATATATAACTCCCACAGTGAACTTTAAAAATGACGTCACGGTCAGATTCCCAACCAGGGCGGAATGGGAAACTGGCGAACTGACAAATGAGTTCGAAACAAAAATCTTCACCGACAATTCACAAATGGACTGCGGGGTAGGGGCGGGGATATTCTCTGATTCCCTCAATATTTTCAGGTTTTACCGGCTTCCTGAATCGTGCAGTGTCTTCCAGGCGGAAGTTTTTGCTGTACGTGAGGCCTGCCGCCGATTTACTTAAGCAAAACTCTACGCCCCTACATACCATTGCCATCCTCATTGACAGCTAGGCCGCTATCAAGGCTATAGTATCTGTCACTACATCATCGAGGCTAGTAGAAAAGTGCAACAACTCGCCTCGCTAGGTCATCGGTTAAAGATCTGTCTCCTTTGGGTTCCGGGTCACAGGAACATTGAGGGAAATGAGCGAGCTGATGAACTAGCGAGGCAGGGATCTGCCCTTGATGTTTCCCTAGCAAAGGCGGTGAACGTCCCGTTGGGGGTCCTTAAGAGATGAACCTTCGCGCAATACGAGTATCTGCTAAAGACTGATAGTAGATGGCAGAGGTTGCGGAACTGTGTCATCTCCAGTCAGATGTCGCCCAAATACCTCCGGAAAAGAACGCAAGATCTACTAAACAGAAACCGCATATATCGCAAGCGTTCTGGCAGTTAGTACTAATTGGCCCATCGGAGTTCATGCGGCCAGAATAGGTATTCCTTTTAATGTTCACTTTCGCAGCTGCAATATTGCTAACGAGAAAGAAACTATCTTACACTTCCTTTGTAAGTGTCCGGCTCTAGGCAAGGGCCAGACAATTCACTTTAGAGAAAACCCTTTTTTGAAAACCTGATAGAATTAACGGAGATAAGCGTTCGGGACATTATCAGTTTCCTAAATGCAACGGTATGGATTTGAATAATCTTTACTCTTTCTCCCTTTCCCTACAAGCTACGCCCGTTTCACATCCGGTTAGGTCACTTGAGTTGTGGTATTAAAACGGCACTTTTTGTGCTAGTTATGTATCAGCATGGTTTGCTTTTACAATCGCTTCTTACTTACCTACCTACCTATAGTTTGGTAACGATCTGCATTGATCATATCGCAAAACCGGTCTCATTTTTAAAGAAATAATCGTACATCAACTGGATTTTATACAGATGTGAGCCAAGATCTTTGCGTGAAATGTTCCATGTATTGGACGGACAACGACTCAATTACTGCTGTCGATGATGAATCCATAAATTTGGATCTTCTTGCATACACTTGGAGAGCATATAGTGTACGAAAAAAGAACCACGAAGTCGTCTTTAAGATTTGCGAATTGCCGACCTATTTCCAAAACACATTTGTATAATTTGTTAGCGTAGTTCAAGTGTGAGTTCACTCATAACGATTTGCTACACTATACTGAGAATAAATGTCAAAAAGAGGGAGCAGAATGAAAGTTTGGTTTGACAGTCATCCTTATCCTAGGTTCTATTGCGGCAAAAGTACAAGTATTTTGTATCACCGACTGAAAAATATTCCCCTATTCTAATATTGTATTCCTCTCTATCCACAATGACTATGTAATCTTGCCCCGAAAGAATTGAGTTTCACAAGGGTTGTTAAAAATTGTGCTGTTTCTTGATCAAGTTGTTATCTTGGCGTCATGCAAGTATCCACATATTTCTTCTGAACAGGAAACCCAGGTCACGGTTCTATTCGTTTCCACAAACATTGCGTTGCGTCTACGAAGAGATGTAATTTAAGAGAATATTTTCCAACTGTGGATGGGACGGCATCCACACTTAGAAGGTTTTCCTTAAAAAAAGGAGAAATCAATGTCCCACATCATATGAACCATCACACAATGTGGATCAAAAAGGATCTCTTTACTCGTAAAACTCGAAATGTTTATTAATTTACACTACCGAACAAAACAAAAAACATAAAGAAAAGTGCACCATTAGTGTGCACAAGGAAGCAGTCATTATAGAAACTTCTTCACCAACAAGGTCATTACCACATTACAACAAATACATAAGTGCCAGTCTACATCATCGTGGTTCCGTAAGAGCCAAAAATCTAAAGAATCTAGAATAGTGATTTAGGGGAGAGACGTCTTCCAAACGAAAACAATGCAATCATAATTTAAATGTATATACCTATATATGTAGAACTCAAAGAATATAAGTGCTTCGCTTCATCTTCTGTGACTACTGTGTCTGTGCTGCGACTCAAAAAAGATTTTCTTCCCTTAGCCACTTGCAACCTTTTAGTCTGGATTTTATTCCATGGAAAAATGGGGAAACAACTCAAGACCATCCAACGATGAACTACTACGTTTAAGGGCGCTCTCACCCATCCATCGTGTGACTGCACACAATGGCAGCAGCAGTAGCAGCAGCAGCAATTTGACACAACAAAGGACGTTATTATAAATTACTGTAATTAAAAAAGCATTCAAGGCGAAGGATTATTATCTCTGTGATTTTGTGAAAATTAATTATTTTTTAAAGTTTATTATTTTGTCGTTGGGACGATGGAGGGCGTGCTTATGCAAATGTGACATCAAATGGATCATGAGAGTTTTTTGACAGATGAAGTTGGGGCAGGATGAAGAGACTGAACTTTTTGTACCGATGTCATTCGTCATTCGTTATGGAATGTTTCTGTGTGAGGACACAAGCTAGTTTCGAAATAGAGGCAAAAATTATGAAAATATTTCACACTTTAATTAAACTAAGTGCTGAAAAGGTAGAATAAAAATGCGAACGGAGAGAAGTTGTTGGATTTTTGTTGTGAAAATGGCTTATCCATCATGAACATGAATACTATCTTTCCACATAAAAACATTCGCAAATACACGTGGTACCGTCAGAGTCTTCAGCAGAAGTCGATGGTCGATTTCTTTGTGATACCATCGTGTCTCAAGAGAATAGCGGCCTTTAGACGAAAGCGCTACCACATGATCGGAGTGTACGCGCCGGAGTGTGGTAAAGAACGTGAAATACCGCGCACCAGGAACGTGGTGCCAAAATTTGGTTATAAAGTCTTTCACTCGCGAAATTACGCGTTCTTGGAGCCTATACTCCAGGAGTTTGTGTCTAATGGTCAATCGCGCGCGAAATACGGCGAGAAACTGCAACGTGCTGGAGTGTACAACAGTTCAACAGTTTTCGCTGGAACGTGCGGTAGAAATTACTACTTTTACTACCGCGCTCAATCACGTGAGAAAGAGTTGTACTACTAACGGGGAGCGCGCCATCGCTCGGTACTGAGCACACCCGCATTCTGTTGCACAACTCGTGCCATTACACGTGCACTCTTTCGCGCGCGAGATCACTGAGACCTTTGATGTCAAAAATGGTTTTACACAAGGTGACGCGCTGTCATGTGACTTCTTTAATATTGTACTTGAACGGATTGTGCGGAACTCACAAGCCCACACCGGAGGCACAATCTATTACAAGTCTGTACAACTGCTTGCATACGCCGACGATATTGACATTATCGGAAGAACTCGGCGGGCTGTCACCGGTGCGTTTGCAAGCATAGAGGCGGAAGTAGCCAAAATGGGTTAAGCGCTAAACAAGGGCAAAACCAACTATATGCTGTCAACAAGAAGGGACAACCAACACCGACGAATTGGACAAACGTCACAGTGGGAAACTATAACTTCGAGGTAGTAGGGGACTTTGTCTACCAAGGCTCTGCTATAAACTCGAAAAACAACATCGGAAATCAATCGAAGAATAACTCTTGCCAATTGCTGTTTTTTAGGGCCTATAAGGCAATTCAACAGTAAAGCTCTATCTCGAACAACTAAGGGGACTCTGTATAAGACCCTGATCATCCCAGTCCTGCTTTACGGTGCTGAAACATGGACTTCATTAAAAGAGGATGAAGATATCTTTGGTCGCTTCGAGAGAAAAATTCTTTGTAAGATTTTCGGTCCCGTTTGCGTTGACGGGTTTTGAAGGAGAAGATTCAATCACGAACTATACGAGATATATAGCGACATCGAACTAGTCAAAAAACTGTGTATTGGACGTCTGATATGGCTAGGACATGTAGAGCGAATGGACACCAACGCGCCGGCCCGCAGAGTCTTCGGATCTAACCCCGAAGAACGACGCAGTAGTGGACGTCCTCGCCGTAGATGGCGCGCACAAGTTCAAAGAGACCTCGACCAACTTGAAGTGTGCAACTGGAGGCAAATAGCTAAAGACCGAGCTTAATGGAGAGGCTTGTTGGTTGAGGCCCAGGTTCACCCCGAACTGTAGCGCCTCCTAAGTAAGTAAGTTTGAACGAATTCCAACTGTAGAGGAAGAATGGCAACTGTTTTCATCAGCGGTTATTGCCTCTGCGGGAGATGTTTGTGGAGTAAAGCGGCTTGGTGTGGCGGCGAGTGGTGAGAAAGAGCTGCTTGGTTTAAAACGCCCGGAGTTCAAGAAGCCATCAGAGAGAAGAAGAGAGCCTTAAAGGTGTGGATTCAGTTGGGGAACTCCAATTCTCGAAATCGGTACACTGACGCGCGAAGAACTTGCAAATTAGCTGTGAAAACAACGAAAGAACAGTCTTGGAAGGAGTTTGGCGGGAAATTGGAACGTGACAACAGATCTGCAAATAAGATGTTTTGGCGGACCGTCCGCCGACTCAGAGGAAAAAAGTTGAATATCGTTGAAGGATTCAAATCCAAAGACGGTACATTTCTTTCCAATGAGGAGAACATCTTACGCAGAAAGAGCGAGCACTTTTCAGAATTGCTCAATCCCGAACAGGACACCGAAGATGACAGACCTATGGTCGAGAGTAGGGCGGAAAGTAGTCCTACGGTAGAGGAAGTAGCTTTGGCGATCAAAGCGCTAAAAGTTGGCAAATCTGCCGGTGTGGATGAAATCCGGCCAGAAATGCTCAAGGCTTTAGGTAAAAAGGGAGTGCAATGGCTCTCGCGTGTCACTAACGTGGCCTGGGAATGTGGTAAAACACCTGATGATTGTTCCTCTTTTTAAAAAAGGCGACAAAAAAGATTGCGCCAACTATAGGGGTATATCTCTTTTAAGTCTCCCTGGACGTGTCTTCGTTAAGGTGCTAGAAACACGTTCCAGAGCTGTAGTTGAGGACAGTTTGGGGGATGAGCAGTGCGGTTTTCGTCCCGGTAGAAGCACAGCCGACCAGTTATTCACTCTCGTAATGGTTCTTGAGAAGGACTGGGAGTATGCTAAACCTATCTACACTTGTTTTGTGGATTTGGAAAAAGCATATGATAGGGTTCCTCGAGGCAAACTCTGGAGTATTCTGCAGGAGTACGGGATTAATGGTTCCCTGTTAAGGGCGATTCAGTCTTTATATACAAACTGTAGAAGCTGTGTTCGGATAAATGGTGTTAAATCAATACCTTTCACTGTGGGCGTTGGACTCCGCCAGGGGTGCGTTTTGTCACCTTCTCTTCATTGTATATATGGACTGGATGTTGCAGCGCAGCCGTGGCGGGGAATGTTTCAAAGTGGAAGACCTAAGGATTAGTCATCTGCTCTTTGGGGTTGATTTGTTCATCTTTGGATCCTCCCAAACTGAACTTCAGCGCGTACTCGAAAGGTTTGTAGCCATTCGTGATGATGCTGGAATGAAGATCAACGTGAACAAATTGGAAGTAATGGTCGTTTCCAAAACACCCGTTCAGTGCACTCTGCATCCTCTGAAGCAGGTGCATAAGATTAAGTACCTCGGGGTCTTATTTACAAGTGATGAAAAGAGCAATGCCAAGTTATCCAGGCTGGATCAATTTTGAGAGAGCTTGGTCAATCTGTTATAAGGAAGGCCGAACTTAGTGTTCATGCTAAATTTTTGGTTTGTAACCCGATGTATGTTCCAACTCTTACCTATAGTCATACAATTTTGGGTACTGACTGAAAGAATAAGATCGCGGATACAAGCTGCCGAAATGCGGTTCTTACGCCGTGTTCCTGGAATAACTCGTAGGGATTGAGTGCGCAATATTTCTCCGAATGGAACGATCTATGCTTCAATGGTTTGGCCACGTAGTGCGTATGCCCCTAGACTGGTTTCTAAGACGTGCCATGGTTGCCGTATCATCAGGTAGGCGACCCCTCGGTAGGCCTAGAAGTAGGTGGTTGGATCAAATCAGACATCTCTCCTGGAGCCGACTAGGGATTCTCTCTGATAAGTTGGAGTCAATGGCGGAGAATCGAGAAGGATGGGGAGTCCAACTGAGCATCCCACCCCCGCAGCCCTCATGGAGGATAAGCCGCATTGAAATTTAATACTACCACCAACCTCACAGAATTAATTTCTTCCATGGAAAGAGACAAAGAAGTAGACGTTGTGGCTACTGACTTCAGTAAAGCGTTTGACAAAATCTCTCACAAAATAATACTCCTCAAACTTTCAGCTGTTGGTTTTCCGCCATCGTTTATTTCAGGGGTTAAGTCCTACTTAGATGATCGCCAATACAGTGTCCTTTTCAGATCTTCCGTTTCAAACCCAATCATTGCGACCTCAGGCGTACCTCAGGGTAGCCATTTAGGACCCCTGTTATTCGTATTGACCATAAACGATGTTGAGCTTATCACTACATGATCCGACCTGGCGATCTACGCAGACGATATGAGGATCTCAAAACAAATTTCCTGCACAACTGATTCTCACTCGCTGCAGGCTGACTTAGACCTTTTCCTCGCCTGATGCTGACAAAACCTTTTAGAACTCAACGTCGCAAAATTTCAATCTATTACTTACTCCCGCAGATGCCCTCCGCTACCTCCAAGAACTTATTTTTTCAAAAATGGGCTTGTTCCCAGAGTTAGTTTAATTCGTGATCTCGGCATCATTTGTGACACTGAACTTAACTTTCGTTCTCACATCGATAACGTAATCAGCAGAGCTAATTCAACACTAGGCTTTATAAAACGTTGGTCTAGGGAGTTCCCCAACCCTTACGTAACCAAATCCCTTTACATGACTTTCGTCAGACTAGCAAGTCATCGTCTCGTTCCAATTCCTCAAATCTGCGCGAAGTTTCACCAGGGTAACTTAGTTTACGCGTAATTACGAATTTCACCAAATATACTCGTAAGTGGGATACTCTTAGTTTCGTTCTTCTCAGGCAGAGTCCAACGCTGAGGCGTTGTTTGAAACCGAGAATTATAATTTGTATCCTATATCCTTTCTCTCTCTCTTAGGTTCCGCCGAAAAAGCGTTGTTTGGAAAATTTTACAATTAGGATCCTCTTCTTGGAACTTTTCTCTTTCTTTGTTGGTTATTTTTTTTTTGCATTTTGCCGGTGAGAGAATGCTCGCGCTGAATTATCAATTTCTATTAGATCCTCAATTGGGGAAATTTAACGCCACCAGTAATATTGCCAGAGGAATGGGGATGGGAAATGCCTAACTCGACCCGTTCAACTGCCAACTTGGGGCGAATTCAGAGAGCCAGAAGAATAAGTGGAAGAGAGTGAACGGTGCATGAACGGATGCGCGCTGAAGTAAATGAGCGAAGTGTTACACATACAGCCGTAAATGAACCTCGCTAGCGCTGAGTAAGCGGAAAGTTTTGTTCTTGTGCGTAAGGCTCTCGGGTTGGGCAGACAAAGTACCACGACGAAGAAGAACAAAGAGGCACTTCTTGGTTTGCGATTAGACGAGGCAGGGGTGGTATTCGATAGCCCAAATTGAGGAGCTATTTTTTGCGAGTGTAACAAAAGTAAAGTGAGAAGGTAAAGAAGTAAAGAAAAGTGGAAAAGGGAAGAAAAGAAAAAGTGTAGAGATGACAAAAAAGGAGAGAAAGAATTGTTAAAAAGGAGAAAGAAAGGAGCTAGGATCAGTCGAGAGGAGACAAATCTGAGAGGAAGGAAGCAGGAGAATCCCAAAACAGATAAGTTTCAGTGTTATGCGTTTGTGTAGGAAATTGTGCTAGAAAATCCTGGTTGGATTCCGCCCCGTAATATTCCAGATAATGCAGGACACGCGACCCAGTAAATATAAATTTCTGTTTTTTCGGAACCGAGTGATAATGGGCTAGCCTAACGGCTATAAAACTTTCGTTTTAATTAATCGACTTCGTTCCGTTCTCAACAACCGTTGTATATACATACATATTGCCTCGTTCATTTTCCAGGTTTCAAATCTAATTCTTAATAAAAAAAAAAAGAACATTCTCAATTATCGAAAAATAAATTAGCCGTTGCTCTGACAGAGACTTATAATGTCAAGAAAATAGTTGCATCTACTTTCTCCGTGTACGTGAATTTTTTTTTTCAGCACTTCACTTCCCCATACTTTTAAAGGTCTGGTAATTTCCCTTAAGATTACCTGGCTTCGAACTTTTTTTCCCCTTTTTCTTTTCATCACAGTGTATCAAATAAAATCCCGATCAGTAATTCCCTGAACCCACCCCAATCTGAGCAGTTGAAATTGGCAAATTGACACATGGCCATTCTCGAACTTTCACCCATCGTGGGCGCGTGCCATTATATTTTTTTCTTTTGTGTTCGTCCTAATTATGTTACCCACTTATTTCCTTCGTGTACGCGCATTTAAATATCTCCCTCATAATCGGCGTAATTGGATGACGCACCCACAAGAAAAAAAAAAATCGACAAATTGGCAAAGAATTAGTAAAAAATCTATATTTCTTTTTTGATAAACTGAACTACTCGTAAAGGGTGACCAGATAGCAATGATACTTTTTTCAATTGTTATGTTTCAGCAGCTGTCAAAGTTACCAATGACATCCAGCTGCCAAAATATGCAGTAAGGTTCGCCATTTCATCATGCATCGTTTCATGCTTGCCAAACGTGCGGAAATTATTAAAAAATATTATCGAAATTCCATCACAGTTATAAATACGCAACGTGAATTTCATCGTGAGGTCGGACGTAATCATGTCTACAGTGTGCAGGCAATTCGTGGCACCGTGGAAAAGTTTGAGCATGAGTACACTCTTTTGGATCTTAAGCCACCAACCAGACAGGGATTGGTGCGTAATGAAGAAAACATAGGCGCCGTAGCGGCCAGTATCGAAGAAGACCCGGAAATGGAAATGGAACGATCACATATTCGAGGTCGGCAAAATGTTGCAAAATGTCTAGGATTTCTTAAGCGGTGCAAAAAATATTTTACCCCGTCTGATCTGGCCTCCATCTATAAGGCATTCATCCGCCCAAAGCTGGAATATTATGCCCACATCTAGTCTGTTGCACCCAAGACCGTTCTGCACATTCTAGATAGGGTACAGAACCACGCTTTAAAACTAATTGGTGATAGAGACATTGTGAACTCCATAGTCTCACTTGAACACCGTAGAAATGTCTCATGTCTTTCCCTATTTTATCGCTTTTTTTATAAATAATGCTCCAGCGAAATAGCCAGTTGCATTCTTCCCCTTTAAAAATTCACCCGCAATACGCGTCACGCTTCGAATGCAAATTAGTTCACCCTCAAGCCCAACTTCGGACGTACTGTCAAATATCGAGATTCGTTTATAAGCCGAACAACACGTTTGTGGAATGATCTACCAGCCTCTGTATTTCCTAATCATTACAACCTTCAAACATTTAAAGCCAACGCAAACCGGCTTCTCCTTCATTCCTCTCCCCCTTTTTCCTATCCGCCCGTACCCTGAGCATCAGTATAAGGGTATTAAAAATCCCTTCGGCGCGCGCGTATTATAAAAAAAAAGCCTATTCGGCGCTAATCAGCTGAATTGGGCATCGCCAGAGAGTCTTACTTACTTACTTACTTAGATGGCGCTACGGTCCGGGGTGGAGCTGGGCCTCAACCAACAAACCTGTCCAGCTAGCACGGTTACGAGCCAGCTGCCTCCAGTTGCGCACGCCAAGTTGGTTGAGGATCGCCAGAGAGTCAACCCGGCTTATTTCGCGGTTGGATTTGGGCCTACATCCATAAAGATTGGGCTGATGCAAGAATTGAAGCCGAACAACCACAGACAATACCGTGAGTTCGCTAATTGGACGCTGGAAATGTTGGCTGGAGATTCGGATTTTGGCCAAAAATCTTCTTGGACCAGGCCCATTCTTTGGCTGAGCGGCTATGTCGACAGGCAAATTGCCGTTATTGGAGCAAACACAATCTACAAGTGTTCGACCAAGCATCAATGCATCAACAAAGATTGACTGTTTATAACATGGTGGCATTATCGGACCTTATTTCTTTCGAAATGAGGAATGAGACACCGTTACCGTCAATAGTCACAGGTATAGAGCGATGTTAACCGACTTTCTGTGGCCAGGGCTCGAGAACATCGATATATCCGAGCTGTGGTTCCAACAATATGGCGCTCCATGCCATACGGTTATGAGGTGTTTTATGATAACCTCATAACCCTACCTAACCTAACCTAACCATGCCATACAAGCGACGAAACGCTCAAAGTTGTGAAGGAGAAATTTGGCGACTGGGTCATATCACGGCGAGCGTTCATCAATTGGCTGCCTTGATCATGCCACTTGACACCACTCGATTATTTTCTCCGGGGCTGCGTCAAGTCCTTAGTCTACGCTAACAAGCCAACTACTTTGGATGAGCACGCCGTACGTATTGGACCGAGTCATCAAAAACTGGACCGACCGCTTGAAGCACTGCCAGCAAAGCCGAGGCGGCCATTTAAATGATGTGCTATTCCACACATAATGGCATGAATGTAGCTTCAAAATAAAGCAAGAATCAATTTTATATCTCACACCGTTGTTGTTTTATTTACATTTTTTTTCTATCATTCTTATCTGGTCACCCTGTATATCATGAGGGCTAGAGTCAATTCAAATAAAATAAATATATTCGGAGTACTTAATAACTTTACTGAATTTGAATCCACTACGGTATTGGCACATTCTATATCGAAAAGCACTTCAAGAGTGTAGTTCCCGTCTTAGGGTGGCAATGGTGCAGTGGTCGGTGCATTTGCTCTTTACCTGATATGTGTAGGTTTGAGCCACAGTTAGAAACAGCAAACAGAGAATAAAACGTCGAAGTTTTTCAAAGCATTGCACCAAAAAACGTTCCTGCCTGGTAGTATAATGAACTGCTTCGAGTCTGAATGATCTAGGATTTGGAATCGTAAGTAGGAAGTACAAAAAAAAAAAAAAATAGTTCCCCTGATTCAACCTATTCTCGGTCCTATACACAAAGTCTGATAGGTTTCCTGTTGTCCACTGAGAAGGGTCCTTTCCAAAACTATTGACCTCACGCATTTTTCTACCACGCCTCCAAGGGGTGAGTGATACATCTAAAACTTTTCGCCAAAAATTCCCTGATTTGAGGACAAAAACCACTACGTCGCTACATAAGCGACGTTTTTAGATCATTTGTTCGCTTTTTAGATCATTTGTTCGGCTGATACCAACTCTTTTAAGCATCGCTGCCACCTCTTGTTGGGTCTAATATTTTGAGCTAGGCACATAAACTTTCACACATGGATTTATACATAAAATCCGGAATGTCTTTTATTTCGACCGAATATGTCGAGGAAGAGATCGTTATATGGCCACGCCCACATTTTGGGGGAGTTTTCGTCATAAAACAGACTTCACGCAATTTCTGAAAATGCGATCAAATTACGTTTTTTGACAACGCCACGCCGACTTATTCAGGGCTGGGTTTAACGGTAATTGTAACTTTTCTGTATGCTTTAACAAGGAAATAAACCTGCAAGGCCTATGGCTAATGGATGTCCTTTCCAGACCTCTGTGTCATTTAAAAGGTAGTGGTGAAAAGGAGAAATCCAATTATAATACCTACAAGAGCACTTGCTAAAATTTCATTCTAACTCAGTACAAGAAAGGATACGCTAGACCAAAATCCATATTAAGCGGATTGTAGCCAAGTTCTAATGCTTTTGTTTTCGCCGTCCTTTTGAATGATGGTTACTCAAAAGTTTTTCGTGTTTTTTGTTCTCTGGCGTATGAATACAATACTCTCTGTTTATCTGCCGTTGAAGATGGAGTACCAAAAAAAAATAAAAAACAAAATATCCTTATCGTCATTACAAGTGCGGGAAAGTAAAAAGAATTTTTTTTTGTGCAATACTACTTTTTATTTCCATCTCAGGTGAAGTTTTTCCATGCTAGTTTTCGCAAAGTTTTTACCTTGTCAAGCATGACAAAAAGTTGTTTCAAATTGTGTTGCGAAATAATTTGCAACATTTAAGGAACAAGTTTTTAGTGAGTAGCAAAAAAAAAAAAATCGCAAAAATAAAGGGGAGATCAAGAGACAAAGGAACCAGTGCTTGTCTTTATTACTTGTAAAAACACATGACAATAGTTAAGGATTAAGTTGACGGGAGTTTTTTCGTTTGTATGTGGTACACCGCATTCGTAATCATGATATTACTGTGCGAATTTTGATTAAAAATGCTGAAGGCATCTGGTGAATGACTGTAGCTTAATAAAGATAATAATTAGACATGCGTGCTGTGGGGAGTTAAGAGCTCATTAAAACTTTGCTCAACAGATGAGCAGATTGCTTAAGTTTATCATTGCTTTTTTGGTAAGGACCGCCGCAGTGGTAGCGTACTCGTATTTTCATCACATTTGGTACTTTTACTAAAAGTATTCAAAACAGTATAATTGCTTGCATAAGAGTCTAAGGATTCATAGTTGTAATTTACACACTGACTCAAAAGAAGCGACTCTTTTCCCTATTTCCATTTGAATGCTCATCCTGATGCCATGCAATTCACTGTGATGTCCTGTCTTCTGGCATCCAAAGGAGGTGAATATTGAGCTGTTAACCTATCTCGTTAAGAGACAAGTGATAATTTGGGGCAATTTTTGAATTGAAGGTGACAAATTCCAGGGATTTGATTGCTGTTTGACTGTCAGTAAAAATGGTGAAATCCCAATTAGATATCACATTGTATCTTAACCACGATAAGTTTCCTTTATCGACATAATCTGTGCCTAAAAAACACGGCAGTGTCTAGGAAGCCGAAAACAGATACTTATGTTTAGATCATTGAAGAAGACAACCCCACCTACTCCTGATTCTGGTTTAGATCCAATTGTGTGGGAGCATATGGATTCCTCTTTCAATCCCAGATCTTCCTCCAAATCAATTCTGGAGGGGATGTGGATTTCAAATTTTTTGTCGAATAGAAGTTGTAGAAGTATGTAGTCGGTGTCTTGTAGAGAGGAGTGTCCGTTACCACTGAGATGTGGCTTTTATTCGAGCGGCTATGTACCTACCACTTGTTTGCTATAAATATCAAAGGGTGGTAAACCATGGACTTGATATAGCCCCAGAGAAAAGAGTCCAAAGAGGTCACACGAATGAGGCGGCCACTTGACTGAACTTCGACTTCAATAACTCGATTGTTTGCTAGCTGTGTGGCATGTGATGCCGACCTGTTGAAACTAATGATGGGCGCATTCGAATGATATAATCGATTATAATCGATTCATCTAATATCTCGAGATATCTCGAGACATCGTTTGAAATCATTCGAATGACTTACTATACCCACATACATCTATGAAAGCAGCGAGAACCGAGAACGAGCGCAAAGGATAAAAATCTCGGAAGGGTAAATATCTCGAGACATCGTCTGAAATCATTCGAATGATTTGGTATACCTATATACTTCTGTCAAAGCAGCAAGAACCGAGAACGAGAACAAAGGGTAAACACAAAACAAAACCTCGAATGATCATTCGAGATATGAGTGCTATATGCATATGAGAACACACTCCCCAAGAATCGAGACATGAGATGTGTATCCAGCGTTGCCACTTCTTCCGAGCAAATGTAACGTACTGACAATAAAAATGTAGCATTTTCCAAAAAAATGTAGCAAAATAGACATTCTTGTCAATTTTCTTTATTTTTAAGTTATAACTCATAGCATAGGTGGGCAAAAATCGCATCATCATCTCCTCGCGGTGCCCGCTGGATAGCTATCTGATAGTGAACTAACGATGAGCGTATGCTGGTAACAGCACACGCCTCGGATACGGATGATCTTACTATTGACGACCCATGCAAACGTAAAAAGGACAACGATCTTCGTGTCTGCACATGAAATGTTAGGTCCCTCTACAAACCACGTGCAGCCGAACAACTTGCGGAGGCCCTAGAGTGTCTCAAGGCAGACATTACCGCCATCCAAGAAGTGCGATGGGATGGGCCGGGCAAAAGGAGTATGAAAAACAGCGACATCTACTACGGCGATTGCTACAGACAAAAAGGACAGAGTCTATTCGGGTGCGGATTTGTCATTGGAGGCAGACTTAGGCAAGAAGTCTTGTGTTTCCGGCATGTGAACGAGCGCCTTATGACTATCCGTATCAAGACTAAATTTGCCAACATTAGCCTAATATGCGTTCACGCCCCTCATGAGGAGAAGGACGACGCGACAAAGGACGACTTCTACCAGCTCTTGGACAAGACGTATGAGCAATGCCCTAGCAGCGACGTTAAAATTATCCTAGGTGATTTTAACGCAAAGCTAGGAAGAGAGGACGTCTTTAGTAGCGTGGTCGGAAAGCACAGCCTACACGACATCACATCCGACAACGGACTCCGACACTGACCGAAACTTTGTCATAGCTAGTACGCGGTTCCCACGTCTCGACATTCACAAAGGAACATGGCTCTCCTTTGATCGAAAAACTGTCAACCAAATCGATCACATTGCGATCGACGCAAGGCACTCTTCCAGTATTCTGGGCGTCCGGACTTTCCGAGGAGCCAATGTGGACTCGGATCACTACCTAGTTGTAGCCAAGGTACGGATGCGGATATGCAGAACAGAGCGAAATCAACGAAATGCTGCGAGGAATTTTGACGTCGGGCGGCCACAATCGCAAGAGACCGCCAGAACCTTTGCCGATCGAGTTTCGTTTAATCTTAATCTAAGTCCTATGCCACCAACAGCAAATGCGGAAGACCAGTGGCAGCGTTGCCAAAAGCCATCAGAGATGCCGCCTCTGATGTACTGGGTTTCTCTCGGCCACCACAACGAAACCCCTGGTATTATGAGGAATGCCGGCAAGCACATGCAGCAAAACAAGAGGCGTACAAAGCGGCGCTGTATAGAAGGACCAGAGCTGCTTACGAGCTCTACGTGCGCAGGAGAAAAGAGGAACATCGACTTCTCAGAAAGAAGAAAAAAGAGCATGAGAAGCGCTCGATCGAGGAGATTGAGAGACTTTATTGCAGGAATAATGTTCGAAAATTTTACCAAAGGGTTAAAAGAACATGCCAGGGTTTCAAACCCAGAACAGAAGCCTGCAGGGACGAAAATGACAACATAGTAGTAGAATCGCAGTCGGTGCTAAGGATATGGAAGGAACACTTCTGCAGACTGTTAAACGGCGATGATGATCAATATTCCGCTGTCAGGCAGAATGAGCCATTCAACAGCAACGATGACAGTCAAGATTCCCGTCAGCTTGATCAGAATGAAGTGATATCGATATCTAAACTCAAATCCAACAAAGCTGCTGGAGCCGACGGCCTTGCCGCTGAACTTTTCAAGGCAGGAGGAGATGAGTTGGTAAGAAGCATGCACCAGCTCATCTGTAAAATCTGGTCGGACGAAAGTATGCCCGATGAATGGAACCTCAGCATCGTTTGCCCGATTCTGAAGAAAGGAGACCCTCTGAACTACGCCAACTACAGAGGTATAAGTCTCTTAAATATCGCATATAAGATCCTGTCTGCCGTACTATGTGAACGCCTAAAACCGATCGTCAACAACCTGATAGGTCCTTATCAGTGCGGTTTCAGGCCTGGAAAGTCCACCATTGACCAAATATTCACACTACGGCAGATTTTTCATCGATTTCAAAGTTGCCTATGATAGCGTGTATAGAGACGAGTTATACAGAGCCATGTCTAGTCTTGGCATCCCTGCCAAGCTCGTCCGCTTGTGCAGAATGACGATGGAGAACTCTCGCTGCTCCATCAAAGTCGGTAAGAACATCACCGAACCTTTCGATGTCAGGAAAGGTCTTAGACAAGGTGACGCGCTATCATGCGATCTCTTTAACATAGTACTTGAGAGAATTGTACCAAACTCACAAGCCAATCCCGGAGGTACAATCTTCTTCAAGTCTGTACAACTACTCGCTTATGCCGATGACATTGACATAATCGGAAGAACTCAGCCTGGGGAACTCAGTCAATGGGGAATATGCGAGTATTGAGAACGAGGCAGCAAAGATGGGTCTAGCGGTCAATGAAAGCAAAACAAAATATATGCTGTCTACAAAAAAGGACACCCAACATCGGCATCTTGGACAGAACGCCACAATAGACAGATATAATTTTGAGGTAGTAAAGGATTTTGTCTACCTAGGCTCTATGGTCAGCTCCGCAAATGACATCAGTAGGGAGATCACACGGAGAATTACTCTTGCCAATCGTTGTTTCTATGGGCTAAAACGGCAATTGAGTAGCAAAGCCCTATCTCGAACTACTAAGGTAACTCTTTATAAGACATTAATCATCCCAGTCCTGCTGTATGGCGCAGAGGCATGGGCTTTGACAAAACCGGATGAGGATGCCCTTGGTTATTTCGAGAGAAAATTTCTTCGAGCGATCTTTGGTGCCGTCTGCATAGACGGTGAGTGGAGGAGAATGTACAATGCCGAACTATACGGCCTGTACAAGGACATCGACTTAGCCAGAAGATTTCACATACAGCGACTAAGATGGCTGGGTCATTTAGAGCGGATGGAGCCCAACCTTCCCGCTAAGAAAGTCTTCGAATCCACCCCGGACGGACGACGCAGTAGAGGACGACCTCGTGGTAGGTGGCGCAAACAAGTGGAGGGGGACCTTAAGCAACTTGGCGTGCGCAACTGGAGGCAGCTGGCTCGTAACCGTGCTGGCTGGAGAGGTTTGTTGATTGAGGCCCAGGTCCACCCCGGACTGTAGCGCCATCTAAGTAAGTAAGTAAGTAAGTAACTCATAGCATTTAGTTTCAACAATACAAAATGTTATAGCATTTGCATATTTTAAATAAAATAAATTTAACCCAAACATAAATATATTTGACCCTTTAGCAATTAGCTTTAGCCCAAAAGCACTGGTTGAAACCACATTTGCTTCAATTTATCCCAAAAAAGGCAGTTAAGATATTTCGGTAGCTATTGGTTATTTGGTATTTTATTCGGTAGCTATATTGGCTAAATGTTTCTACTGTGGTATCAGCTCTCTGATTCTTCGGGCTGTTTAGCAACGTTATATATGATTTCTGGTGCATTCCATTGCTCTACTATACTCGTCGGCAAGGTGCTGCGGATTATTTTCGTCCCCTAAGCAAGATTTGGTGCCTGGCTCCGTAGTGAGTTCTGCTAACACAGACGGTTACATAATTTATAATACGGCATCTGATCGCCAAGTTCCCGGACAGACAGTCGAAGCCTAACCGACTTTATGTCATTGTACGAGTATATTGCAGAAGTCAATGAATCTTCCCCACTACATATGCTCGCCAAGACCACATTGCCTTCAGGAAATGAAGATTTTGTACGCGTTTGATGATAGAAGCATGGCTACGCCAGACTCAAGCGCACCCCCACCTGAATTGAGTAGGATAGTGTTATGCGACGGTAATTAGAATGCGTCTTGCCACCTAATTTCCCTTAGTCAAAGGATGTCCAGCTTGTATCGCATGAGCTTGTTCTTATGCTGTATGAATCTGACATTTTAAAGGCCTTATCCTCCTGATTCGATGAGTATTTTTATGTTTCAGAAGACAATATCTGTCCAGGTACAATACCAAAAAGTCATCAACTTATTCATCTGTTCTTACCCGAGGCATAGTAGCTGTTTCGAAAGCAAATTGAGTTTCAGAATGCACAGAATGCTAGTCCACGTTTCCTCGTCTAAATTGCCCAAAATTCCAATGCATGCCTTATGTACGTAAATTAATGTAATGACGAAACAAATTTGATATGACATTCGGAGTGAAAATAGCTGTATGAGGGCTAGAGAAAGGTTGCATACAGCAGACTGATAGAAGAAAAAGCTGAATAACATATGGAAATATACAAGGATTCTTTACGACTTATCCATAACTCCAACAAAATCTTATGACGTGCCCTATGCATACAATTCCGCCTCAATCTACGGCCATGAATCTTCTGACAATAAAAATAGACCCTTTTCAATATGTCCGCTCCAATAATGGACCTAAAAAAAAATGGTTCGGCTTAAAATTATTGTCGTTATATTAACTCACCGCCCTGCTGATTCGCCCACTCAGCTCAATCGACACCATAGAGGAAAACAGCGATAAATCAATTAGAATATCATTGGAATCTTTCTCACTCCACAGCCTCCCCTTCATCGCCACCATTCCATATTGTTCACACTTATTTCCCACATCTCCAATTTGTCGGTTATCACACTGAAGATAACCGAGGCAAAGCTCCTTTCCTTGTCCAAGGAAACAAACCATCAACTTGGCAAAAACTAACTTATCCGACATTCTCCTCGTGGAAGGATGAAAGGACGAAGAGAAAAAAAAAAAAAAACATAATTCTTCTAGCTTAGATGACGACATGTAATTTACAACATCAGCTTATTATCGTCCTTCCAGCGAGCAGCGGGTAGTGAATGGAGCCCAACTAGGCACACACAGACAAACTCAGTCGGCTCTGCTTCTTCTGATGCCATCTCAGAAGGCCCATCAACTCAAAGACAAGCGAATTATATCAAATAAATTGTTTTGCCCTTCTGCTTATGGTGTGTTAGTCTATCTGGCGTACATCTATCTCGCTGCTGTGTATGCCTTTGTATTCGACGGAGGGGTGGTGTGCCACTTCTCCGTTCTCACACTCTTTTATGCCAGACCAAGCCCAAAAGCCATTTCTGGGATTTCTCTGATGGAATCAAGCGAAAACCGCACGTAAAGCCAAACGAATAAACCATTTTCATTTCATAGCCGGAACGACGACGAGGCATTTAATAATGGCCAACTATGTACGATGTGTACGGTGGGTGGTTGGTTGGGACAAAATCTCCTATTCAACTATGAGTCGAACAAATAATGGGCCTCATTCTGGTTTCGCCATTCTCAAGGATCAATTTTCTTCAGTAGTTCAGCTTGCCTTCGTTTGGTTATGGTCCTGCTCTCTGGCTCTAACGAATGCAACCGAATTTGCTCGACTGGTAAACATGGAGAGCTGTACATTTACATAATGTGTACATCACGAAATGTATTTTAATATAGATCGAATGGCAGCGATTGGGGCCGATTGTGACGTACGAATAGATGGGAAATTAGGTTCCACAGCATACCACAGTCGAAATGAGACCAAAACGAAAGCGAAGGCCATTAGAAAAATTCGCTTCTGCTTTTATTACAACAAATAGCAACGTATCAAGTCTTAAAGAGGACTTAATGGGCTAAACGAGTTATCGTGAGGCTTGTTGGTATTGTTATCAGGAAGAATGCTTAGTAATGTCAAATTTCAGAGATAAACGGAGGCAAAATTCTCACCAAAAGGTGATAAGTCTTTTTCTCCTTCATTTTGAAGGTACAATGGGGTAACGTATGGTAAGGTTGTTACTTCGTTGGGGGGCTGAGAATAAGGTAAGGGTAAACCATTTCAAAAGCATGAACAATGCTTAGTTGGAAATTGTGATAATTTAAGTGGCTTTAAGTGTTTAAGCAAATCCCACAAAGGACATTACTTTTTTTTTTGAGCCCGATTGAGTTTTCAACAAAAAAATGAAGTTATATTAAAAAATATTTTTTATTCTAAAAATAAATTCATGCCAATACTACTTGAAAATAATTTCGGATCTATGCCTTTTCTTGACGAAGCACACTCTGTCCGCCCAATTTTGGGCCACTTTCTTTAGCAATGTTGGCCATGAATAACACGAACAATGTTGGATTCCAAGGCGTCAAATCTCGCCGGTTTATCAGCGTAAACCAGTAGTTTCACCTAGCTCCACAGGAAATAATCGTGAGATGTCAAATATTACAATTTTGGAAGACAATTGATAGGTTCTTTTTTCGAAATCAGCTTTTTGTCAAATTTTAGTTTAAATAAGCCGATGGTTTCGGTCGCTATATGGCACGTGGAGCTATTCTGTTCAAACCACATCTCATCCGAACCAATGGCATCTATATTTTCATATTTTGGCCATAGACTACTAACGAGATCGATTGATCGTAACGTGGCTTCCGGCCTCATTTTCAAAGAAATACGGTTCGATGAAGTCATTTATAGATTTTGCTAACCGCAGGCGGATTTTCAAAGTAAATTTCGGCAATTTGGTAGGCTTGTTCAAGCGTTTCTAGAGAAGCTTTAGAAGTTGGAGCCGTTGAATTGTGCATCTAAAGTTGCAAACCATACACCGATGTTGCCAAATTATGGATATATCATTTTTCAGACATCGACGATACAGCAATGTTATGCGGCCGATGTTTATCGAAAATTTATTCAGCATTTGCAGCCGAACCTATAAACACATCGAACTGATAGTTCATGAACCTTCTCCAGTGCTGAATCATTTGATCTTTAAATGGATACTTATTTTCTTGCACTAAGAGCAAAATTCTTTGGGAAATACCTGATTTTACAATAGCCTACTGTGATTTTCAGAGGCTGCTTGAATCTCATCCACATCCCCCAACTATGGAATGGAGTTAAAGTGGTCTTCCAACCAAAGACAAGTAAAAGCTTGCAAGTCAACTCCAAAGATCTCAGACCAATAAGCGTATTTTCGTTTCTTCTAAAAACGGAGAAAATGATTTTTTTCTTCAGTTTGTACGTGCCAAAGGGGTTATTAATACCTTTATACTGATCCTCAGGCACGGCGGATGTGAAAAGGGTGGAATAGAGAAAGAGGAGATGCCGGTTTGCGTGGCTTTAAATGTTTGAAGGTTGTAATGATGAGCAAATACAGAGCCTGTCAGATCATTCGACAAAGGTGCTGTTCAGCTTATGAACAATCCTCATATTGGACAGTACGTTTGAAGTTGGGCTTGAGGTTAAATTGATGTGCATTCAAAGCATGACGCATATTGCGGGTGAATTTTTGAAGGGGAGAAATACAATTGGCTATTTCGCTAGATCACTTTTTTTTATAAAAAAAGCGATAAAATAGGAAAAGACACGAGACATTTCTACGATTTCAAAGCGAGACTATGGAGTTCACAATATTTCTATCACCTATAAGCTTAAGCGCGGGATTCCGTACCCTAATTAGAATAAGCAGAACGGTTTTGGCAGCGCCAGACCAGATATGGGCGTTATATTCCAGCTTTGGGCAGATGAATGCCTTATCGATTCAGGCCAAATCAGACGGTAAACTAATTTTTGCACTGCTTACGGAATCCTAGATATTTTTCAGCATTTTTGGCAACCTCGAATACACGACGATGTTTGTACACCTGGGCTTTAAGATATCCCGAGAGAAAGAAATGGCATGACGTCAGGCATCAGGCATCAGGCGAACGCAGTGGCCACCCGATATCACCACGTAATGAGACAATACGTATAGGAAACATTTCTCTAAGAATCGCTAGTGACCTGCGAGATGTGTGAGCTCTTGCACCATCTTATTGGAACCACACATGTCCGAAAGCAATTCTCCAGCATTGCACAATATCGATCGGAAGTTACAGTAACGGTAACACCGTTCTCTTCAAATTAGTATGGACCCCATACACCAACATCAAAAACAGCACACCAAACTGTAACCTTGGGACTATGACGTGGTTGTTGGTGAAGTTCCCTGGGATTATTTTCAGACCACTACCGAAAATTTTGCTTATTGACTGTGCCTGAAAAATAGAAATGAGCTTCGTCGGTACAAAAAAACATCTGTGTGTGGAATGTTCAGAAGGAGGTCTCGGAACTGTCTCGCAACTGTACGGGTTTCCCAATCTCGTTGACTCAGTTCTTGTGCAAGCATAATTTTGTAGGGATGAATTTTCAGCTTACGGTAAAAATTCTGCGAACAATACGATTTGATAAGCTCAATGCCGCTGCGTGTTTGCGTGCAGAATGCCGTGGGGATTGGTGAATCGACACCCTGACAGCGGCCACATTTTCCGCTCTTGTTGAAGTACGAGGTCGTCCAGGAGACTTCTTTTTAAGTGCAGATCCTGTTTCTCTGAAGTTTGACACCCAAAGGCGTATTGCTTTTTTTGTCAGGAACGGAATCACGTCGACCGAATGTGAAGTGTATGCGAAAAGCACGTTGCGTCGCAGTCGGCGACCCGCCATTTTTCTGAATTCTTCGACAACAAACGCACGGTGTACTTCCGTCGAAACCATTCGTTCTTTCTGCCCCACCCTGTATGACTGTTCCATCGAAGATGGTTATTGATGTACATACCGAGAATGGCAAGTCTTTCGGATTCAGCAATGCAAGAAAGTTAATGGATAATGGTAGAGATTCTTGGTTTCGCTTGAGAGACAGAAGACATTATTCTGTTTTGGATGCATTTAATTTCCCTCTATTGGTTGAACCCTATTCGATTATGCTGTTCAGATCGTAATTTCTTCTATGGCCGAAGAGCAGGGACGTGAGTAAGGGAACGAATCTAAAAAACTGAGGGCACTGTCATCAGCGAAGGAATCGATTGGGTTAAAAGTTGCAGACAAGATGTCATTTATAACAATGAGAAAGAGAGTCGGAGACAAAACAGAACCTTGTGGAACACTAGAATTTATATGGTGAAGTGCTGACTTCAATACATTTAACTTTGAACGGCCTGAAATATTATTTCTAATCCATTAAAGAAGAGTCTCATAGAGTCTTGTGCCAAACACCGAGCGTAACCAAGTTCGCTTCGCCGAAGTGATGGAGAGATTGGTTCTACTTCTCGGTGAGATATCCCACCAAATCACCAGCGGACATTTTGCTAAGAAACCCGTACTGCCGGTCATTGAGGAGTTTTCTTGAATGCAGATATTTCATAAGCGACCAATTTATCAGCGTTTCCACGCCCTTGGAAAGAATGGACGTAAGTGCCATGGGTCGGTAATTGGACGGAGAGGAGGATTTGCATTTTTTTTTTCTTTTTTTAGAGACGGGCGGAAAAATGCTGTTTTCCATCTTCTCGGAAAGAGCCCTGAAGAGTAGGATAGACAGAAAAGCTTACGCAGAGACTTTACTAGCGTGGAAGAATACCTCTTCAGAACTATGTGAAATTTGAGGAGGAGATGAGGCACTATCTGGTAATGTGGAGTTCGCTGCAAAGTGGACAGTAAGCAGATTGCCGTTTTGCCGTAATATTTTTAACGAATGACCTACAATTTTAACTACCTTTGGGCATTATAGAATTTTGAGCCTAAATTATTAAATCTATATATATTTGGCGCAACAGCTCATTAAGTGCCTAGGCTTAGCTTCTTGCAACCAATCGTTTTTGTGCGTTAAATTTTTCACACGAATGGAAGTGTCCTATAGTTTTGTGCTGTATCCGAAGGGCAATTTTTTGTTTTCTTTTCACAACAATACTCTCGAAAGTTTGCGAGAGGTGGCATCGTGAAAAAACTGTTTGGTGTTTTCTGGGATTCGAACATGGAACCCCACGCGCATTGCTCCGACACACTAACCACTGCGTCACGGCGCCCACTTCTCATGCCTCAATTTTTGGTCATGTAAAAATCGTTCACGTTACTATATTAACCGAAATCAGCTATCAGTCTCCCAACATGCGTACAGCAAAGGGAATGGATAAAGAGTACACAATGGTAGTATTCCTTGACATCGACAACGTGCACTGTCGAATCTTGGAATTACGGTGCCCAATTGGCGCATTGACAAACCAGTTTCTCGAAAGTAGGATTATCAAATCTAAACTGGGCAACTTTTTGGAAGTTCGTCAGCAGTTGTATACCACAATTTGGTGTCCTCTCACCTCTTTTTTGGAACCTTGGAAGGGAGAGGCTACAAGGTAATTGCTTTACGCATGTGATGTTGCTATAGCCATCTCACAACGCTTTACGACTGTCTGCAGAACGTCATTCCTAAACTTTCTGAACGGACTATGGACTGCGGTTTTAGAGCTAACACTCAAAGTACTGAACTAGTCCTCTTCACTAGTAAATAAAAAAATTCCTAATTTTGATGCCGAAACTGTGTGGTACCAGCCTTGTACTCACATTTAATTTTATTTATGGTAAACAAATAGCAGCCACTGCAGCTATAGACATTAAAGCCTTATCTCAGTGGTCCAGTTTGCTTACGATACACTCCATTGCCAAAAACTTAGAATTCCTCCCGCAAGACAGCGACTGCACTCTACCACAGTTCCTATTCGTTAAAGATCTTGAAACCACCATCTCCTTGAGACTCGAATGGGAGGATGGTCTTGGGCTACAAAGCGAGCCTATATGCTTCAACACAGATGGCTTTTAAACAGAATTTGAATTAGAAGGAGGTGTCTTTTTCAAAGACTTTAACACCAATAATTCCTTTTGCTTCCCAGCCACTGCGACATTTCCAGGAGAAGAAATTGGCGACCAAAGAGGCCTTATCTTGGCTGAAGTATAATATGAGCGGGATATTACCATCTTTACTGAGAGCTAAGCGGCGATTAAATGTCTGGAATCACCAACCTTCTATTCAAAACCGCTCTAAATTGCCGCTTATCTCTTAACGAGATGACTGGACCTTATTTGGCTACCAGGACATAGGGATATTCCAGGAAACTCTATGGCGACGAACTCGCTAGGTACAGGCAACAAATCGCAGGTGGGCAGATGGCATTCCTATACAGATCTGGGCTGAGTTCGACTCTCCTCCTTCACCTCCCCTGCATGTGTCCAGGCCTCTCAAATCAAAGAAAAACGCAGCTGTCCTGGGGATTAGAATAGAGTTGTCGAATATAGGTTGGTCCAGTTCTGAGCTAATTCATCAGTCTTCTTTTTACATTGCTGTCCTACCCTGACTGTTCTCAGTTCGTGGCGTCAACACTTCACTAACTTTGAGTTGACTACTGTCTGGCTATGATGGTTACTTGGTTGTCTACATAAATATGGATTTTCTTTTTTAAGGTAGTGTCTGTGATCCCTTTGGAACATGAAACTGTGGTCTGAAGGTTTTATGACCGTTCAAGGTAAGGTTCTATTCAATAGATACCGGCGCACAATCCGTATTATATTTGTGGCTTGGGGCGCAATCATTGATCGATCAGCAAAGAATGGGGCTTGTTGCGGTACAATGGTCTACGTGCTTGTTTCGGATGACCCTCCATCAAATAATAATAGATTTCACATGACATTCCTGACATGACTGATAAACACATGCTTAGTGCTTATAATATGTGCTCTAACAGAAGACCGCACAAGGACTACGCTTCTCTAATTGCCATAATATAAGCAGTTTCTAAATTCTAGAATATTTACTTAGACAGGTTTAGATATGCTTTGATAATCTTCAACAAAGCGAACTAAATTGGATCCCCTAGTGGCCCTGGAGTTAAATTTTCATTGCCAAAGTTTGTGGGTAATCATTCATCCGCGAAACAAGAAGTCCACTAAAATTTTAACCCTGCTTACATTTTGATAGGTCTATTCCAATTATTCTCCTTTGTTTCGAAACTATGGATTCAAACGAATCTACTCTATGGGGCAGGACATTAAATAAAGATTTCTCTTGTTCGCTCTTTTTATGCCGCACAAATTTTGTCGTGAACTCTTAAAGCAAATTTAATATCCCAGCCGCAATAAAACGACTCGACGAACTTTTTCCTCGCATTTGTGTCGGTACTTTGCGCTGCCTAGGGTCTTGAACGACCTTCAAATGATGAATTGTAAAAGACTGTCTAACTCGGGGGTAAATATTGGGTGGCGCGTTCACTGGAAAAGGAAACCCGCCATGCCGCCCTCAAAGGCGGCACAAAAACGTTTATTTTTTCTTTTTTCTTTTTTTTTAAATCGCCCTCCAGGCAACTATACGACAACAGCAGTATGGGCCAGCACGAATTTGATGAGCGTTAAAGTGAAAAAAGAGAACAATCAGCGTCGAGCATAAAAATACTTTTGAAAGGACCAGGAAATGAGGTCGTAACACACGTGGCCGCAGCGCACTAAAATGTTTGTCTTCCAAAGGCTCGTGCAAAGCATTGCAATTACACCTCACACTCTCATAAAAACGAAACGAAAACACCTGCAAACGTAAATTCCTGCCCAAGGACTATTTGCATGAATACTACAAAAAGTAGGCTTAGTTGACAGTGCGGCCCAATACATAGTGGTGCATATGAGGATTTTTCCTCTTCCAGTTCACTCTAATTAGTTGGAATCTACTTTACACGGGACACGTATCGTAAAAACTTATATGAGGCATAATTTTCGGTCATCACATACTCGATTCCGTTAGAATACGAGACACTACATTCAGTTTCACACACCCTGAGTGCGTCCTATCAGATCGTTGGTTTTATTTTTCGGAAATCCATTTCCGTCTCTTAAATTCCGGACCACCCGGGTCTCCTCCTACCGCTACTAAAAGAGCTAATGACAGCAAAAAGGACATCAACATGTTTGGTGGACAGGGATCTGGATATTGCAGGAGCACGTTAGAGATAGAACACCAGCATCGCTTCTCCCCCACTTGAGGATAGCGGAAGCAATTTGGTTCCACTGCATGGCTATGAATTCTTTATTGCGCACATCACTGCCTGGAGAAGAAACATATTCTTCTGTGTGTGTGTGTGTGTTTATGTATAGAATGTATATTCCGGATCGGAAGATGCTTGGCACTTTCATTTAATAATACTCATAAAGAAAATTTCCTCTTCTTTTTCTGTACCCGAGCAGAACTCGAACGCGAATTAAAGTTGGATGAGGTTAGGATCACTTAAACACCTTAAGGGCAAGTGATGGTGATGTTTAATGCAAGCAATTGTATGGACGGGGGCAATTATTTGGTGTATCCATTGACGGAACTTAATTGGAATGGATGTAGAGCGCACAACGTATAAGTAAGAAAAAACGGATTGTTGTAATGAAATAAAGGGCGAGCCACTCACAGCATATTGCTTTTCAATAGGCTATCGTGCCCTCTTGACCGGGTGTCAGGTAGTAGAAGAATATTTGAGGGTCTGAGTCTGAGAATTACTCACAGTCCCTGAATCTATTTTTTTTTTATAGAAACCTTGATTGTCCGAGGTGTTAACAGAACTAAAAACTATGTTTCAATTGTGTTTAAAGAGGGAATTAGAAACTATTAAAGTGGCTAATAGCGAATTGAACCTTACTCAACTAGCAAATGCAATTGCTTCAATACCTTACGAATTTTTTCATAATACACCTATAGAAAGAGTACTTAGAAGAAATCGCTAAGACATAATCATAATGTATAATGGAAGAAGCGTGGGCAAGGATCTTGAAATCAGTATAGTTTTCCCGATATATAAAAAGGGAGATGCAAACTTGTCGGCGAATTATTAAGTTTATACCTTTTTCGAAATCCTATCCAGAGAACCAAAAACCCTAGGATCCCTCAAAGAACCCGACGGAAGATGGACGGAGTCCTGTTCGGAATCACTGAGCTCTCTGTTAAAAACGCACTTCGCAGGGTGTCTTCCAAACAATAACATCGGGACTAATAGTAGCATTGAAGCGGATGTTCCGACGGATTTAGTTACGGAAGAAAGAATCGAGTAGGGTATTAGATAGTTCTCTCCCCTTTAATCACCAGGACTCGTTACAGAATACCGTAACCACGATTATCCCGCTACTCAAAGAACTATACCTCAATAGCCTTATTTGGGGATACCTAACTAAAGCATGGAGAAAGGTTAAAGTGGTCATCATACTCAAGGCCAGTAAGGCAAGCCATGTCACTGCGAAAGTCTTTAGACCAAGTCTTACCTCCTTCGTCCTAAAAACTTTTGAGAGATTAGCTGACATACACATTCGCAGCAAACTACGCCCTGGTGATCCATCTCCGGCGCAGCACGCGTATATGAAAGGAAAAAGCGTAGAGACAGCGCTGCACTGTGTGGTCGGCTCAATAGAAAAATCATCGAAAGATAAAGAATACGCACTGGCTGCTTTCTTAGACATTGAAGGAGCCTTCAACAATGTCAGAATGAATGCGGTTCATAGAGTCTTAAGGAATCTCAATATTCATAACTGCCGGTTAAGGTGGATTGTCAATATGCTAGAGGAAAGTCATATTAAAGTGGAGCTCGGAGGAACAAAGTTGGAAGCCTACGCCTCAAGAGAAACTCCTCAAGGAGGGGTTATATCCCCACTACTGTGGGTAGTTTTCCTTAACGAAGTTCTTCTAAAACTCAGAAACAGCGGCGTCAAAACCAAACCACAGCCTACGTGTACGTCGTGCTGCTGGCAACAGGAAAATTCCTTCCGACGCTGAGCGAGCAAATCGAAGGGGCACTAAGATCCATTGACTCCTGGACGCAGAAATGTAGATTAGCAGTCAATCCCCAGAAAACGGAATTAGTACTATTCACTAACAAAATAATAATTCCACAGTTCGTAACACCTTCTGTAAGGGGTACCCCTTCAGGTAGTGCGAGATACCTCGGCCTAGTGCTTGATAGAAAACTGAATTGGAGACCGAACATTAACGATAGAGTCAAAAAAGCCACGATAGCCTTCTACTCGTGTAACAGAATATTCGGAAAAACTTGCGGACCAAACCCCTAAATCATCCTATAGATGTATAACGTATACAGCTATAGTAAGGTCCATACTAACTTATCGCAGCCTTGTATGGTGGCAAGCCGCCTGCAAAACTAAGAATCTAATTGCCATCACAAAATTACAAAGACTAGAGTGCATTGGCGCGACCAGTGCAATGAGAACCACACCTACTTTAGGACTCGATGCCATCCTCAACCTGCTTCCGCTTGACATCTTTATACATGTATCAGCGGCTATTAGTGCCGTAAGGTTAACCCAAACAGATAGCTGGAGACCAAATGCAATGGACAATGTATCTAGCACAGACTACACAACGCCATACCTAGACTTCACCCGACCATTTTCAAGAGCCTTCCAGAGCAGAGAAGAATGGAAACCCGACAGAATGCCTAGCCAGAGGACCATAGCCGTGTACACCGATGGATCCAAAACGGAAACGCATGTCGGCGCAGGCATCTTCTTTGAAACGCTTGGCATCTTCTTTGAAACGCTTGGCTTCTTCTTTGAAACGCTTGGCATCTTCTTTGAAACGCTTGGCATCTCCTTGTCAGTCAGGCTTCCGAATTACAGCAGCGTTTTCCAGGCTGAGGTCCTAGCAGTGACAATGGCGGCCCGTGAGACTGCGATGAGGGCAATACCACGTGAGGATATCACCTTTTTCGTTGACAGCTAGGCAGCGATAAAAGCAATGCTACAGAAGTAAAATCGTAGCTTGTGAAATGTTGTAGAGAAGAGCTCAAGGTTCTTGGAACACAGCACAAGGTAGAACTCTGCTGGGTCCCTGGACATGAAGGCATACCAGGGAATGAGAACTGGCTAGAGGAGGTTCGGCACTAAACTGGGACCAATACGACCCCTCAGTGTACATCCCGCCTTTCACACTCAAACTCGAGGCAGGAAAGAAAGCCCTAACGGAAGCAAACAACAGATGGTCCTCTTTAGATACTTGTATCATCACGAGGAAGCTATGGTCTACATTTGACAGTGTTAAAACCAATAAACTCATGCAGAGGGATCTACTCTCATAAGAATTATTACGGGGCAGAATACTATGCCATACCACATGAAAAAGTTACGTGTGACGAACGAAGACCTTTGTAGGGGCTGCGGCGACGAGGAGGTTCACGAGGACACTACCCACTTCCTCTGCCATTGCCCAGGCCTCTACCACCTTAGAAATAGATACCTTGACAATACTTCTTTAAGGTTTTAGAAGAATTGTCCAACAGACCGATCAACGATATCGCAAACTTCATCAAATCCTTTGTATGGTTCGTATCTCGGGCACAGTAAGTATTATACTATATGCTTTCTAATAGGCTACGTATAGAGACGTTTATTCTTCCTCACGAGGAAGGGATTTTTTCTTTTTCTATCTTCTTTTTCCCCATGGGTATTACAATGGGTCTATACTACTATATAACACCCTAGCAAAGACTTCTCCAGAGAAGCTTAAAAAAGATTTACCCCTTCAGTTGATGCAATAGTTATTTAATTATTATGATAGTTGAATAGATGGAAGAATTCCGGAAGCATAATACGTTTCTGAAACACGGGCAGAGACGAGAGTACAACTATTGTATATAGTATATATATATATACTATATACAGTGTGAATAAGAAGAAAAAAAAAAGAAGCTATATTCGTTATCAAATTAAGTCCTTATTCAAATTAACATGCACATTTGGGAATCAACTTTCTAAAAATAATGTCGTCGAGATGTCCACCTTCACGTATGTGGTACTCTTCTAACACAGCATGTAAGTTTTGAAGAACATGCCGCCACATGATGCGCGGATTTCATTGCGGATGTCTTGTTTATGTTGAAAAATGGCGGAAGATTTATTTTCGTGCGCCCGACTCTCCAGAAATTACTTTTGAAATCGGCAGGATTATGGTTTGGGATCCTCAGAGGCCATACACTTTCACATCTAGGAGAAATTAGTATATGAGGGGACATTTCCTTTACTACGGTTATGGACAAGTTTGAGGTATAACAGGTGGCTTCATTTTGGTCGGCTCAAGTACCAATAATGAAACATAACACAAGGAGTGAGTATGTACTGAAACCTAATATACCTATACCTAAAAAACTCCTTACTATCTTTTATATTATATTCATTTGCAACTATCGTCGCGCAATTGCATTAAAAAAAAATGAAATCCATTGAAAGGTACCTATACTTTATCTTCAACGTCCACCCACACATCAACTGCTCATTGCAGGGATGTAGGATCCTCATTTATGATGGCTCCATCATCGTCAGCAAAGAATAATTGATGTACCTTGGGGTCCGTCACTTTACCTTCAAGCAGATAATCAAGAACTGTAATAAAGAGTAAAGGACTTAAGATTCTTCCTTGGTGCACCCTGACTTTGATTGGGCACTCTTCGGTTACGGGGCATCTTACTCTTGTCTTTGCTCTTTCGTATATGTCCTTGATCACCCGTACATACGTTCTGGAAGCCCTCGATGTCTTACCGCCACCCATATCCGATCTCGTGGTTTTCTGTCGAATGCCTTTTCAAAGTCAACTAATCACGATGTTTTTCCATTATGATCCTTATACTTTGGATTGCTTCTGTGGTTGATTTACCCGAGACAAACCCGCACTAATCATCAGATCCATATTATTTTTCGCAGTCGGCGACCTAATACCCGCTCAACCATCTTCATGGTGTTTGACATCAGCTTGATCGAACGGTGGTTATCACAGTTTCGGGTATCACCCTTTGTATACAGGGATACATTTATGTATTCCTTATTTTTTTTAATTTAACAATTTTATTGTTGTTTTCTCGTTTACATTATTTATTTTTCTAATTTAATAAAACTCAAAAAATATCGAATAAATGGTTCTTGCCGTTGCTATGCTGCAAAATAATGGCATGGTTAGGTTAGGTTAGGATCGGCCCTCGATGAGGATGTACTTAGACCAGAAAGTAGGTCCATTGTACTGCCGATGTGTAAGGCGGGTGGGTCACCCTCTTACTCTTGGAACCATCTGCTTCGTTGAATGAAGTCTAGAATTTTAGCCGTGCTGGCGTTGCCGAGATCATTAAGATCATTGTAGAAGTATTCACCCAGAGTGGCCTTCCTGATGTTGGCGAGCGCAGGGCAGGCGCACAGGAGATGACTGATGGTCTCTTCTTCCTCTTCATCTCTGCAGCTTCTGCAGAAGTCGTTATGAGGGATACCTAATCTCTGGGCATGTCTTCCTATGACGCAGTGTCCAGTGAGGACATCTGTTATTTTTGAGAGGGTTCTTCTCTTGTGCTTCAAGAGTCCGATGGACCTGGATAATGGCATACGGACGACGAAGTGTGAGGGATATTTCTTCTAAAAAGTGCTCCATGACAAAAAATAGATTGGGAACCGCACTTCACAAATGCGGATACACGACGTTTCATAGCTAGGCAAACGTTAGTTCTATCCGGCATTGGATGCCAGATACACGATATTGAATACATCGATGTGTATGTACGAGTACTTTATTTATTCACTCTATTTATACAATTGCCAATAAACTCCCAATAAGATTTGATGATGAAATTCTGTTCTTCAGTTTGGAAAACCTTTTGAATGGTTTCATACGAAAATAAACAGAACCGGATTCCGTGGGAGTAAGATATGATTGGTGGGCGCCGCGGAGTAAGGGGTTAGTGTGTCGGATCACTGCGCGTGAGGTTCCAAGCTCGAATCCCAGAAAACAGCAAAAAGTTTTTTACGGTCCCACCTCTCGCGACCGTCTGACAAACATCCGAGAGTATATTGTTGTCTCGAAAAAGCTTCTCAAAACAAATTGCCCTTCGGATACGGCACTAAACTGTAGGTCCCTTCCATTCGTGTGGAAAATATAACGCACACAACATGAGTGGTTGCGAGAAGCTAGGCCCTGCCACTTAAAGAGCTGTTGCGCCAAATGCAATATTTTTTTTTTTCTAAGATATGATTGGTGGTAGATATGACTCCATTTTGCTAGACATCTAATTAAAGAATCGCTGAGTGAGTGTTGATCTAATTTGGTTTATTAATGTCATATAATATAATCTACTCAGTAGAAATGCAGTGAAGTGGGAAGGTTATGATCACTTGTTTTCGAACCATAACCTCACCGAAATAATAATAAGAAAGTTAGATATGAGTGCTTTGTTGACAGTGATCCTAAAAGTTGCTAGAGCCAAAAAGCCTTTATTGATTTGCGTACACCAGCGTCGTGTATCCGGCATAGGATATATGTGAAGACGACTAAAAAAACATGTTTCCAATGCTGGATATGCGACTTGTACTCTGACACATTCCTTCTGTATTGGGAAGCATTTCTTGTGCGAAAGGAGAGTATTTTCTGGCCAATCACATTTTCTGGACAACTTAACAGGAGCTTATTACAAACAGCTATTTGACGTTTATTAAGGCCCAGGACGCCCTAACAGGCAGGTCCCTAGATTGCACTACCTTTACTTTTACCCGACATCTGCGTCAACATTTTGTCACAGAAAAAGTATATTTTGCTGTTGATTCCAGATCTCAGTCTCCAGAAATCTAACGCAAATTCATTATCATCGGCAGGTATCTAGAGGCTATACTAGCGTTAAATATTCGAATCTCCAAGCTCTAAATTTTCACATTTTCACGATTAGGTGCTTAAGCAACATATTCTAGGTGTTCTGGCCTAACCATATCTCTAACAAAGACCTTTACTAGGAACTAATAGGCCCCGCCATTTAATCAAAAATATAGCTGTAAATTGGTCTCACTCTTAGCAAGGATGGGTATTGCATAATTAGCCATGCAATGCAGTTACACCCATACACATAGAGTGGGAGAAGATATGGCCGACCGAAAAATGTTATACATGTTTCAAGACTATGACTGGGGAGAAGCTTTAGTACCTACAAGGTACGTAAGACTTGCGAGGGAAACAGTACACAAGTAAAGTAAATAGATAGTCCAAAAAACTGCATAATATGACTAAAGGAATTGTTAACATAATTTCCTACTGTTCCCCAGCTTCAAATAGATAACCATCTAATCGAGCACAAGGAGACCATATATTAACTAAGTATCACAGTAAACTCTGGAGTAACATGGCATGATCACATATCCAACATCGCAAAATTTGCTTTCAGAGCAAAGAAGTACCTTACACCGCAGATACTTCTTTTTTTATAAAAAGGACAAGTACAGGGTGTCCGCCGGGAACGTATACTACTTTGTTTTGCCGCCATTTCGGTAAACATTAGTCTTGACAGTTCATATTTGGCAGTCGTGAAGTAGACACCTGGCAAATTTATTATGAAAAAATATTCGATAAACCAACGTGTTTTAATCGTTAAAACATTTTATCAAAATCAATCATCGATTACTGTGACGATGAGAAAGTTACGTGAAATTTTTGGGAGAAACAATGTGCCAACAAAACGCACTATTTATCGTGTAGTGAATGATTTCGAAGAAAGAGGGTCTGTAGGTGATAGGCCCAAGCATGGGCCACAACGTACTGCAAGATCGGCTGAAAACATTACTGCTGTTCAAGGAAGTGTTCAAAACAATCCATCAACCTCAATTCGACGCCGTGCTCAGGAGCTTGGTCTTCAAAGAACAACTTTGGCCACAATTTTGCACAAGGATTTGCATTTGTTTCCATTTAAGATTCAGTTGACACAAGAGCTTCTTCAAGAAGACCATTTACGCCGCCGTACATATGCCAATACGATGTTACAGCTAGCCCATGACAACCCCGATTTTCATGAAAAAATCATAATGAGTGATGAGGCACATTTTCATTTGAATGGATATGTGAATAATGCTCCTGACTTCTTTTTGTGGGGATATCTGAAAAGCAAGGTTTATGCAAACAAACCAGAAACGCTTGAGCAACTCAAACAAAATATTCGTGATGAAATTAATGAAATACCGCGTGAAATGTGTGAGAATGTAATGAAAAATGTGCTCAAAAGGGCTCGCATTTGTGAGACTAGCAGAGGCGGACATTTCCATACATAATTGCCGACATTAAATAAAAATTTTAAAATTATAAACAAACAAAGTAGTATACCTTCCCGGCGAACACCCTGTACAAGACCGAGGCTTGAGTATTGCTCTCACATTTGGAACTCACCCCCAAAACACTATTTAGATAGATAGATAGATAGATATCTTTATTGTAGCTAGAATAATACATTTCTTATAGACTAAAATTGCACAATTTTTAGAGGTTTGGTTTATTGCTACCTTACTGCTGAAAAATTCATTAACAATTTCTACAATTATATCACAGTTTCATTCATAATATTTTGGAAGGAAAAGCTACATTAAAACCTTCATTAAATTAAAGTACATACTACGTTACTAGATATATGTACATAATGTTTGTATTTCGAACTTGAAAAGAGAGAAGGGGAGAAGGTAAGAACCGATGCAGTAAATATATTCAAACTTCGTTGATTAAATATATAAGTAAAATAATAAATACAATGAATAAATTAACAAGTAATCAATAAATAACAAGTATTAAATAATAGATAATATATAATACATAATTAATAATAAATAAAAAATAATAAATAATAAATAACAAATAATAAATAGTAAATAATAAATAATAAGTAAAAAATAATAAATAATAAATAATAAAAAATAAATAATAAATAATAAATAATAAATAATAAATAATAAATAACAAATAATAAATAATAAATAATAAATAATAAATAATAAATAATAAATAATAAATAATAAATAACAAATAATAAATAATAAATAATAAATAATAAATAATAAATAATAAATAATAAATAATAAATAATAAATAATAAATAATAAATAATAAATAATAAATAATAAATAATAAATAATAAATAATAAATAATAAATAATAAATAACAAATAATAAATAATAAATAAAAAATAATAAATAATAAATAACAAATAATAAATAGTAAATAATAAATAATAAGTAAAAAATAATAAATAATAAATAATAAAAAATAAATAATAAATAATAAATAATAAATAATAAATAATAAATAACAAATAATAAATAATAAATAATAAATAATAAATAATAAATAATAAATAATAAATAACAAATAATAAATAATAAATAATAAATAATAAATAATAAATAATAAATAATAAATAATAAATAATAAATAATAAATAATAAATAATAAATAATAAATAATAAATAACAAATAATAAATAATAAATAATAAATAATAAAAAATAAAAAATAAATAATAAATAATAAATAATAAATAATAAATAATAAATAATAAATAATAAATAATAAATAATAAATAATAAAAAATAAAAAATAAATAATAAATAATAAATAATAAATAATAAATAATAAATAATAAATAATAAATATTAAATAATAAATAATAAATAATAAATAATAAATAATAAATAATAAATAATAAATAATAAATAATAAATAATAAATAATAAATAATAAATAATAAATAATAAATAATAAATAATAAATAATAAATAATAAATAATAAATAGTAAATAATAAATAATAAATAATAAATAATAAATAATAAATAATAAATAATAAATAATAAATAATAAATAATAAATAATAAATAATAAATAATAAATAATAAATAATAAATAATAAATAATAAATAATAAATAATAAATAATAAAAAATAAAAAATAAATAATAAATAATAAATAATAAATAATAAATAATAAATAATAAATAATAAATAATAAATAATAAATATTAAATAATAAATAATAAATAATAAATAATAAATAATAAACAATAAATAATAAATAAATACATACAATAGAATAAATAAATAGATTCTGCGATAATTTAACCAACTAAGTTTGAAATCAGGTTGTTATCAGATGAAATGCAAGATGATATGTGACGGTCGCGTAATTTAGTAATTTTGATCGGAACTTTATCTACATTTGCAATTTGGTGCAATTCTTCGGTAGAAAAGTACCATGGCAAACTTAATATTAATTTCAGCAACTTATTTTGTGCTATTTGCAGTCTCCGAATGTGCATTTTTGCACATGTACCCCAGACAGGTGACCCGTAAAACATTATAGCTTGAAATATAACTTTAAAAATGATAAGCTTGTTTTCGTTGCTCAATTTTGATTTCCGATTGATGAACGAGTAAAGAGTTTTAATGGTGATGTTTATTTTGTTTATAATTTCCTGTATATGTACGCTATACGTTAATGTCTTATCAAGGTGGACCCCAAGATATTTAACGTTCGCCTTCCACTCTACCTGAGCACCAGCAATAATAAGTCTACTGCTTGGTAAGAAACAGGTTTTTCTTTTTCTGGTAAAAAAGATAGCCTGTGTCTTAGAAGCGTTTATTTTTACTTTCCAATTATTGAAATACGTTTGAATTGTATTTAAAGCGGATTGCAGATTAGTTTCAATATTGAAACCAGCCGCATCCGACGAATAAATACATGTATCATCTGCGAAAATAGCTGTTTCACAGTTTCTTAATCGGGGAAAGTCGGACGTATATATATTAAATAAAATTGGAGCAAGGATCGATCCTTGAGGTACACCTGCATCGATAAAAAATACATCAGATAGACAGTTATTGACGGACACTACAAACGATCGAACAGTTAAAAAGGACAGTATCATTTTCACAAGGTATGTTGGGAAGTTAAAATTGATTAATTTATGCAACAGTCCATGGTGCCAGACTGTGTCAAATGCTTTCTCTACGTCGAGTAGCACCATACCCGTGCTTTTACCCAACAGAAAGTTACTTTTTATATGTTTCGTGATACGGTGGATTTGATGGACCGTACTATGGCGCTGTCTAAAACCAAACTGTTCTGGTGGCAAGATGTTATTGGCGTCAATGTGATCATCTATTCTCTTTTTTATTAATTTTTCTTAGCATTTGCTTAACGCACTTAGTAGACTGATTGGCCTATAACTTAAAGGCATATTGGCATTTTTGCCCGGCTTTAAAATTGGAATAATTTTTGCTCGTTTCCAAGCCTTAGGAAAATACCCCAGTTTAATGCAGCCATTAAAAATATCTTGGAGGAATCTTATTCCAGCTACAGGTAAATTTCGTAAAAATAGATTTTTGATGCCGTCTAAACCCGGCGATTTAGTTGGTTTAAGAGAACGAAGAGCCACTTGCACTTCATTAAGTGATAAGCTATCAGTGTTGTCCTCAATATGGTGTGAAAGAAGGAAGTTCATGGATTGCTCCACTTCAGATTGAACACTGATGCTACCAATAATGCTATTACCTATTGAGTGGTTTTCCAAAAAAGCGTGGCCTAGTGCGTTCGCCTTTTCAGAGTTCGAAAGCAGTACTGTGTTACCTGTATTGAATGCAGGAATATGACTTTGTTTTCTTTTGATTACCTTTACTATATTCCAGAAAGGTTTGCTTGATTTATCTAAGCCTTGTAGTTTACTATTCCAAGCTTGATTTCTGAACGTTGCGATGGATTCTTTAATCAATGCGTTAAGGAGTTTAGTCTCCGAAAAGTAGACGCTATTTCGTGTTCTCGTCCACCAAGACCTATATCTATTTCTAGCTCTAATAAGTTGTATTATATAAGGTGGGAGCACGTTAGCACTATTGTGGAACCTGACTTTTTTAGGAACAGATTGCTCCAAACTCTCGCGAACTGCAGATGTAAATGCGTTTATAGCTTCGTCAATTTGTGTTTCATTAACAGCATCAGGAACTACTCCTTGCATTTCTCTTAATCTCAGTCTTATGTTATTCTTGAATATATTCCAATTAGTATTTTTGAAATCATACACTAAATTATTATTACGGACAGGTGTACTAAGGACGCTACATTTAACAGGAAGATGGTCAGAACAGTTGCGGTGCATTGGTTAAGAATAAATCCAATGTCGATGGGTTAGACCGACTACTAGAGGGAATATAAGTTGGGTGAGGAGGATATAAGATACTGAATGGATGCCTATAGTTCATGTCTTCTAAGACGTTACCCCAGGCATTGGCTCTTAAGCATCCCCAGTTTCTATGCCTACAATTTAGATCACCGCCGATTAAATAAATCTCGTTCGAGCTTACTAACTTGCGTATATCATTTCTAAAATCATTGCGTCTGTTCACATCGCTAGAACGACCAGAAAAATAGACAGCGAAAATTTTAATTGAAAGCCCGTTGGAAAATGGTATTTCAATACCTAGGTTTTCTACAAATTTAGTTTTCAAGACCGGAAGCACTTTATGCTTAATTGTTCTTTTAACTATTACCGCGACACCGCCTCCCCTTCTCTCGTCTCTATCTAATCGATAACATTTGTATTCGCTATTAGACAAATTATCATTATTCTTTAACCATGTTTTACTAACTAGGCTTATATCTACATTATGTTTGCTTAAGAAAGCAAAAAATTTGATGTCTTTATTTCGAATGCTTCTAGCATTCCAACAGGTTATGTTTAGACTAGCATTCATTATTATTTACCTTGATAAACATACTTAATAGCTAAGCTAGTGATTACATTAAATTGTTCGGCCTTAGAAGTACAATTTCCAAGCAGCGTTAACATCTCGGCAGTCAGAGCGTTGATCTCTTCCATGGAGAAAAGTTTGTTGGATCCATTCGAAGTGGTGTTGTTGTTGTTCTTCGACCATGCATTAGTGTTATTGCTGGTCGTCGGCTTAGGTACCACCGACGCGGAGGTTTGTCGCTGAGGTTTGAGAGCGGGAAAGTCTGTCATGCTTGCAACAAATGAATGATGTTCGACTCTCTTTGCCATTGGTTGTATTTTACTTTTGGTAGCGAGTCTCTCTCGTACTTGATAAAAGCTTTGTCGACTCATGCATGAGGGATCAGTCGCTTTGTGTGTACCATTGCAGTTGGCACATTTGATGTTGCTTGATTTGCAAGCAGAGGTATCGTGGGTCTCAGCACATATGGCGCAATATGTTTTAATGTGGCAGTTTTTTTCCCCATGTCCAAACATTTGGCAGTTGTAGCACTGCGTCAGTTTATTTCTCTGCCGGCGCGCAAAGTCCCACTTAACTTGGGTTTTAAAAATTGACCGCACATTTTTTTTTAGATCGTTAAGTCGAATCGAACCAATTTCGAGATAAATGAGATAAAACACATCCGTGTAATTGTCATACTTTTTCTTGATTATCTTAATGTTTTGACATTTAACTCAGTTTTTAGAGAGTCAAGGGGAATTTCATCCAATCCATACAATATGACTTTGAACGACCTTGCAGATGGCAGATCGTGTGTGAAATATTGCCAATTTTTGTCTTTTAACAACTCACAGATTTTATTAAATGTATCAATTTCTTCACTAATAATTTTAATGCCAATAGACATCTTTTTAACACAATATTTGTGGACTTGGTTTTCGCGGCAAAGATCGTGAACATTAGCACAGGTTTTTTGCAGAACACAGATGGGTGGGATTTTCGCTTTTTTGTTTTAGATTGGCGGTGTCACGATTTCATCGCACTCAATTGCATCGTCCGAATCTGGCAAACTTTGAAGGGGAGCAAAATAATTAGTTCTTAAATTTTTGTCCCCGTAACTTATTTTAGGGTTTTTAACCGTTGAAGACATAGTGTCTTCAATCACTGGTGACCGATTTCTTTTAGGAATTTTGCTTTATCTAAGTACCGCACAGAAACAAACGTCTTACGAGTTCAAAGCATCCAGAGGCGAGCAATTCACTTAATACAGTATTCAGCACTAACATCCAAAATTCACAATATCCCTGGCAGGGACGGGTTAAGCATACCACTGCAGCGCCCCCCAACAACTAGTGCTTGTCGTAAAGGGCGACTAAGGGGATAAATCAGATTTAGGCAATATAACACCCAAGTGAGCCCAGCGATACATACACTACCTTAAAAACTCTCCCACAAGTGTGCATGCGAGTCCGTGGGTTGACACGACTGGAGATCACCGGTGTCGTAGAAGAAAGATCAAACAAACAATAATAAAACAGGAGCATGCACGTGTCAAACAACAAACACCATCGCAATATGGTAATATTGCAAAACTGTATCATTATGGTAATACTTGCTAAAAGAAAAGGCTCTACCCCGCCAGGCACTACTACTGCCGTGCATGGTACTGATCCTGGACCGAGCAGAAATGTTCGGGTCAGAGCTATACGGCTTCCGGGGGCTAGCAAATAATGAAACAGTTTGGAAGAAATTTGATGAACGCGAGTTGGAACGTTGGAAGCATGACCGGTCGAAGTTATGAGCTGCAATGATGATGAAAAGAAGGCGGGTGGATATCTTGTGTGCCCAAGAGACTAAATGGAAAAACACCGGAAATTGGGTTCGTTTCTTGGACGTTGGGATAAAAGATTACAAGATGTTCTACTACAGAATGGAAAAGGCTAGGAACGGAATCGGTATCATACTTGCGGCAGAGCTACTTGGATACGTCTTGAGCACTTCGAAGTCCAGCGACCGTTTGATGTCTCTCAAACTAGTAATACAAGGAGAGGTGTGGAATATTGACAGTGCATATGCTCTCCAAATTGGGTGCGATCATAGGGATAAAGATGCTTTTTGGGTAGATTTCCACAATCTCATTAAGAACATTCCAAAGGAAGAGTTTCTGTTTTTTGGAGGAGATTTGAATGGCCATGTCGGGAAGTCAAACGAAGACTTTGAAGACTGCCATGGAGGACTAGGATACGGCACAAGGTATCTTCCTGGTGAAGACTTCCTAAGCATTTGCAAATCACACGGTCTTATCGTGTTAAATACCATGTTCATCAAACAAAGCCTACACCTGATCATTTTCATCAGTGGTGGAGATGAAACCCAGATTGACTACCATTTGGTAGCCAGTTTCATGAAGCCTCGGGTAAAAGATTACAAAGTAATCCTGGTAGAGGCCATCGCTCGGCAACACCGTCTCCTGCTAACAGAAATTTTTATGAAGACACCAAAGAAAAGCAAACAAATAAGGGTTTCTGAGAAAATCGGCGAGGCATCTGTTTTCGTGATAAAAAATTACCTCTCTCACACCATCAACGGAGCTGAGGATGAGGAGTGCAGAGCACAAAATATGTGGGATTCCCTACAGCGAACTTGCTTAAAGAATTCCAAATCACTGCTAGGAGCTTCAAAAGGCTACCATCAACACGCCAAAGAAACATGGTGGTGCAGTGATGAAGCTAAGAAATGAGAAGAAAGCGGCTTTCAAAGCTTGGTCAAAGTACTCCTCTAATAATAGTGACGAAAAAGTTCGCCTCGAAGCGGAATACAAATGTTGCAAGAAAAAAGCGAAGAAGAAGTGCGCCCAGCTTCAAGCAGAGAGTACGGAGGGTCTGTATCGGGAGCTGGAGAAAATATCTTTCCCGGTTGCTGATGCAAACCAGGCTATCCAATAGCTGAGAAGACACAATATAAATAAGAGCGCAACCATCTTCAAAATAGCCGCCCAAAGAAGGAGGAATGCTCAGGAGATTCGTTCGCCAAAGTTCATTAGCAAGAGATTAATAGATCTTATTTCAGTAACCAATAAAAAATTCACAGTTCATTTAAAACAAAATCATTATTAACAATGCCTGCCGATATTTTCGAGGGCAAATAGGCGAACCTCACAGGCGGATTAGTAAAATGCGGTGAAGTGGGAAGGTTATGATCCCTTGTTTTTGGATCATAACCTTGCTGAAGAAGGAAGAAGAAGAAGAAGAAGAATAGGAACATCCAACCTTCAATCATCGAAATCAGGTGTCAAACGTATGCCTGTTCTATAGATACTAGCATAGCAGATGTTCGGAAGATCCCAGCAGAATGATCTTTAGGAACCCAACTTTTCAACATTTTGCCAGGCAGGCCACTAGAGCGGAAAACTATCATGTCCACCTGGCAACCATCAGCATATAATTATATCGAAGTTCTTTTTTGTTACAGGATAAGCAATCTTTGGAATTCACTTCCAGGCAAAATATTTGCAGAAAGCTATGTATATGAGTAATCTGCAGCAGAATTGAGAGACATCTGCAGCCATCTCCGAGCCTCAGCTCAGCGTTATAGGTTCGCTTTACCCGAGGGAGGTTTATAAAGAAAAAATTCCAGGAATAAGTTGTATCCTTAGCTTTCCTGCATCCCTTTAATGTACCTTAAATATTTGTTTGAAAAACGACACTCTATTGAGGCACTACACATCTTACTCTCACCACCAACACCACAGTAATAACCACTAGTAACCGATTCAATTTCACCTCTGTTAACTCGCTACAACTATCCATTACCAGACCACGTACACGCAATAAACATTGTTCAACTAGACGCGTGCCCTCAATAAATTCCTACAAAGTCCACGTTCTTCATAAACACGACCATAAAATTAAAGTTGCCCAATGCGAAAGCGCATTGTTTATGTTTTACACTAGCTCCCTCTCTGGTAAATTGTATTTTATTGCTCACCCGGTGGGAAATTCCCGTCCACCGAAAACACAAACAAAGTTAGAGCACCACTTTGAATTAAATTAAAACATTTGGCTACAAACAATCTTCGTTCGACTTGTCCTGGACACCAAAATGGGTTAACACGGTTCGACTCACAAAAAAGCGATTTTTTCATACTTTTCAAAATATCAAAAAAAAAAAAAAGTATTCATAAATACACATTCAACCATTCAACTGCACCAGAGTTCAATCCCACTCACGTTTTCATCTAACAAATAAATAAATAAAAAAAAATTGTAATTTCATAAAATAAGTGTGGAGTCGTATTTATCTCTCGCTCCGTTTGCGAATTGATTGGTATTGGTTTTATACTGGACCTGGAGCAGGACTATTGTTTCGTCTATATGGATTTTGGTTGTTTTATCTTTAGAATTGCAGTTTCAATTTGCCCCCAATTGTGGAGTGCAATAAAATGCACATGCAGACACATCCTTCCGTTTCTAACATGGTACACTCAGTTTTTTTTTTAATTATTCGGGAAAACAAAAAGGGATCCAATCAATTCCATGTTCCACAATTCAAATCGATGTTCCACAGATGCCGGAGATGAAAAAAAAAAATAATAATAAAAAATTTATAAAATAAAACCGCTATATATGTATGTGCTGCTCTTAAACAACACATCCCGAAACAACCAAATGAACAAGTATAGACCAGGGAGAAAAAAACTTTAAAAGCCACCCCACATTTTAGGGATTCTTTTATATGCGGCGTGGCGTGCGGCATTCGAGTGAAAACAACAATTCCAACAAAAAGTCTGGAATGTGAAATATTTTTAACACAATTGTTAGTTGAAATACCATCGTGCGGTTTAGACAGAAATGGTTCCTCACTTTTGTTGAGCGTTAGGGTTTTTTTTCAATTCTACGTTATTTTTAGGTCGCGGTGCGCATAATGCATTTGGAATGTTTTTAAGGGTTGTTGTGGAAATGCTGCCGCTGCTGTGAGGTTGACATTTAGGTTATCTTTTCACTTTTAGTCAAATTTACTACGAATTCGCGCTGACGGATTGACAGTTACAGGGGACGTGACTGTGGGGTATGGTGGAGTACATTTTGTCAAGGAGTCGTGTCAAAGAGGTTGGTTATTAGTTAGCAGACTGCGAACTACTGAAAGTATGGATTGCACTGATAACACAGCAAAGAAATTGTTGATCAAGCAATTGGCTTACAAGTTGCTTCTAAAACCGACATTATACCTTGAGCTTTGGCTCCAGTCCTTGGACTGAGATTTTTGGAATGTGTGTATGCTCCTTGCCTACTAAGGCTAATTGATTTCGTTGTGGAGCGAGCCATGCAGACATGGCGGTCCAATGATCATGTAACGAACAACCAAATTGATCATATTGCGATCGACGCAAGGCTCGGACCTTCCGAGCGGCCAACATAGACTCGGATCATTACCTTGTTGTAGCCAAGGTACGAATGCGGATATCCCAATCTGAGCAACAAAGAAAAATCAGTGCGAGAAAATTTAACGTCGAAAAGCTACAATCGCAAGAGACCGCCAGACTCTTCGCTGAACGCGTATCCCGAAATCTCTCAATCACCCCTATGCCGTCAGCATCAAATGCCGAAGCCCAGCGGAAACGCTGCCAACATCCCATCAGAAACGCCGCGACTGATGTGCTGGGTCTCGCTCGCCCACCACCGCGAAACCCCTGGTTTGACGAAGAATGCCGGCGAGTGCATGCAGCAAAACAAGAGGTATACAAAGCGGCGCTGCAAAGGAAGACGAGAGCTGCCCGTGAGCTCTACGAGCAAAAGAGACGGGAAAAACATCGGCTCTTCCAAAAGAAGAAGAAAGAGCATGAGAAGCGCGCGTTTGAGAATATCGAGAGTTTATACTCCAGAAACAATGTACGGAAGTTTTACCAAAAGGTAAAAAGAACGTATCAGAGGAGCACTACCCGTACAGAAACCTGTAGAGATGAAAATGGAAACCTCGTAGTAGAATCACAGTCGGTGCTGAGAATATGAAAAACTTTTTCTGCAGACTGTTTAACGGCGACGAAGACCAATATCCCACTGTCAGGCAGAATGAACCATTCAACACATTCGTCCACCTGACCAAAACGAAGTGAGGATAGCAATTTCCAAGCTAAAATCCAACAAGGCTGCTGGACCTGACGGCTTACCGGCCGAACTTTTAGGGCAGCTGGGGATGAATCGGTAGAGTGCTTACACCAACTCATCTCTAAGATTTGGTCAGACGAGTGTATGCGTGATGAATGGAACCTCAGCATCGTTTGCCCGATCGACAGGAAAGGAGACCCCCTCAACTGCGCCAATTATAGAGGCATCCGTCTCCTCAACGTCGCATACAAGATATTTTCTGCGATATTGTGTGAACGCCTGAAACCTTTTATCAACAGCCTGATTGGAAACTATCAGTGCGGTTTCAGGCCAGGAAAGTCCACCATCGATCAAATCTTCACACTTCGGCAGATCCTGGAGAAAACCCAAGAATTCCAAATCGATACTCACCACCTCCTTATCGATTTCAAGGCCGCCTATGACAGAATCTATAGAGAAGAGCTTTATAGAGCCATGTCTAGTTTTGACATCCCTGCCAAACTTGTCCGTCTGTGCAGGCTGACGATGGAGAACGCTCGCTGCTCCATCAAGGTCGGAAATGACCTCACCGAGACCTTTGATGTCAAAAAAGGCTTTAGACGCGCTGTCATATGACTTCTTCAATATTGTACTTGAACGGATTGTGCGGAACTCACAAGCCAACACCGGAGGCACAATCTATTACAAGTCTGTACAACTGCTTGCATACGCCGACGATATAGACATTATCGGAAGATCTCAGCGGGTTGTCACCGGTGCTTTTGCAAGCATTGAGGCGGAAGCGGCCAAAATGGATTTATCGATAAACGAGGGCAAAACCAAGTATATGCTGTCAACAAGAAGGGAAAACCAACACCGACGAATTGGACAAAACGTCACCGTGGGCAGCTATAACTTCGAGGTAGTAAGGGACTTTGTCTACCTTGGCTCTGATATAAATTCTACTAACAAAATCAGTGCAGAAATCAAACGAAGAATAACTCTTGCCAATCGCTGTTTTTTTGGGCTTATAAGGCAATTCAACAGTAAAGCCCTATCTCGAACAACTAGGGAGACTCTATATAAGACCTTGATCATCCCAGTCCTGCTTTACGGCGCTGAAACATGGACTTTATTAAAAGAGAATGAAGATATCCTTGGTCGCTTCGAGAAAAAAAATTCTTCGTAAGATTTTCGGTCCCGTTTGCGTTGACGGGTTTTGGGGGAGAAGATTCAATCACGAACTATACAAGCTGTACAGCGACAACGACCTAGTCAAAAAACTGCGTGTTGGACGTCTGAGATGGCTAGGACATGTAGAGCGAATGGACACCAACGCTCCGGCCTGCAGAGTCGTCGAACCTAACTCCGAGGGACGACGCAGTAGAGGGAATCATCGCCGTAGGTGGCGCGCACAAGTTCAAGGGGACCTCGACCAACTTGGAGTGCGCAACTGGAGGCAATTAGCTAAAGACCGAGCTAAATGGAGAGGCTTGTTGGTTGAGGCCCAGGTTCACCCCGAACTGTAGCGCCACCTAAGTAAGTAAGTCAGTTGAATTGAAAAGTTTGAGAACAGTGTCAACTTTTGATTTGCCTTCACATATGCATGCTTTACATCTTCTTCTTAAAAACTTAACTCAAACTCTGAGTTTAGATTTTAATCATATTTGACTTTTATTATCTACAGAGAAAGTGACTTTACCCAAGGCGACCATGTGACCAACTCCCACAAGGACGACACGTGGCTTAAGTGTTACGACAAAGAATAAACATCATACACTAAGCCAAGAAATCATAAAAAAAAATATATTTTTAAATCGTGACATCACAAGAAATTTATGTGCCACAGCTTCAATTCCACTTCAGCATCCAGGACCCTTACATTCCTTTCTTGCCCTGCAATCGCAATGCGAACACCAAAAGTGCTTTATTCAATGAAATTCCAGAATAAGTAAACTTCACCATAAATATTTCTTATTGATAATGCCATGAAGTACCTCCACGTGTGTGTGACCATTATATGTACGAGTGTATCGTAAGCCCATTACCAGCCAACCGATAACATTCCTGGCACAAATCGAAAATTCTGTATCGAAAATGTCTTCTGGCTCATTTGGACATGATGACTCTCATATGGAGACGAGAAAGCAACCAGAAACGTACCACACTGCAGTCATAAATTCTCCCCTCTAATGCATGTTTGTTTCGCCTCATATTTCTAATGCTTTATTATTTCCTTTAATCACACGAGAAAAAATATTGTACATGTAATAAAGGTACAACGCAGACATTAACGCATTCAATTACCTCTACTAACGTTATATCAAATCAGGAGTTAAATGAAAGCTTACATTTTTTATTTCCAACAACACAATCACACAAAAAAGGGAAGAAATGTGCAAAGTAGCACTGAACAGGAGAGGCGCGAAAAAAAGGATTCAGTCTTTGATGATCGGCAGGAATAGTGTACTCTTGCTCTTGAAATATTTTATTTATAGAGTATATATGCAGGGACGAAAATGGTAATACAGTAGCAGAATCGCAGTCGGTGCTGAGGATATGGAAGGAACACTTATGCAGACTGCTAAACGGCAACGATGACCAACATTCCGCTGTCAGACAGAATGAGCCATTCAACAGTGATAATGATAATCAAGATTTCGTCAACCCGATCAGAATGAAGTGAGGATAGCGATATCTAAAATTAAATCCAACAAAGTTGCTCACGCAGACGACCTTGCCGCCGAACTATTCAAGGCAGGAGGAGATGAGTTGGTTAGCAGCATGCACCAGCTCATCTGTAAACTTCGGTAGGACGCAAGTATGCCCAATGAATGGAACCTCAGCATCGTTTGCCCGTTCCTGAAGAAAGGAGACCCTCTTAACTGCGTCGAAGGTATAAGTCTTCTCAACATCGCATATAAGATTCTGTCTGCTATATTATGTGAATGCCAACAAGCTGTTAGGTCCTTATCAGTGCAGTTTCAGGCCCGGGAAGTCCACCATTGACTAAATATTTACACTACGGCAGACCTTTGAAAAAGCCCAGGAATATAAAATTGACATGATTCCAAATTCGCCTATGATAGCGAGTATAGAGACGAATTATACAGAGCCATGTATAGTCTTGACATCCCCGCCAAGCTCATCTGTTTGTGCAGAATGGCGATGAAGAACTCTCGCTGCTCCATCAATTCGGTAAGAACATCACCGAACCGTTCGATGCCAGGAAAGGCCTTCGACAAAGTGATGCGATATCACGCAATCTCTTTAGCATAATGCTTTAAAGAACTGTACGAAATTCACAAGCCAGCACTAGAGATATAATCCTTTACAAGTCTGTATAACTAATCGCTTACCCTGATGATACTGACATAGTCGGAGTGAGACCAGTTAAAGAAAGGAAAGCAATAAATATGCAGTCTACACGAAAGGACACTAATCATCGGCGTCTTAGACAGAACGCTACAATAGACAGGCATAATTTTGAGGTAGTAAAGGACTTGGTCTACCTAGGCTCTATGGTGAGCTCCACAAATGACTTCAGTAGCGAGACCAAACGAGGAATTACTCTTGTCAATCACTGGATTTATGGGCTAAGAAGGCAATTGCGTAACAAAGCCTTATGTCGAACTATTGTACTAACGTAACTCTGTTTAATACACTAATCATCCCAGCTTGCTGTATGGTGCAGAGGCGTGGACTTTGATAAAATCGGATGAGGATGCAGTTGGTTAGTTTGAGAGAAAAGTTCTTCGAGCAATCTTTGGTCCCGTCTGCATAGATGTGTAGTGGAGGAGAAGGCAATATGCTGAACTATACGGCCTAGAGAATGACATTGACTTAACCAGAAGAGTTGAGATAGCGACTAAGATGACTGGGTCATGTAGAGCGGATGGTGCCCAACGTTGCAGCCCGAACAATTTTCGAATCCACCGCGGGTAGACGGCATATTATAGGATGAAATCGCGATGGATGGCGCAAACGGGTGGAGGAGGACCTCAACCAACGTAGCGTATGCAACTGATTGCAACTGGCTTGTAACCGTGTTGGCTGGAGAGGTTTCTTGGTCGAGGAATAGGTCCACCTCGGACTGTAGCGCCATCTAAGTAAGTAAGTAAGCAATTCACATATCTTCCTAAGGTCAAACTTCGATTGGAAACTTAAACAAAGTTAACTGAATCTACGGCCAAATTAGCCGCTGCCAAATAATGAAAGCGGGCAGCTAATGTCATTTGATTTCAATACGGAGGAAGCATTTGCATTATCAGATCACGTAAAAAGGCCGTTTGGCAAGCGAAACTCGAATATTGAGAAAAGCATTTAAAACTACCGCAGCTGCAGCGGCACCGCAGCAGCACCGTAGTCGCACTGCGACGGTGGTAAGCGGAGTTCACCATTAAGCCTGGTAGACAAAGTCCTTTACTACCACAAAATTATATCTGTCGATTGTGGCCTTCACACGGCGTGTATCGGTGCCTGATATCTGTGAACGCTCTCATTTAGCTCTGCAAACTTTAAACCAGATGTATGGCATCATGTATCCAATGCTTATATGTGCAAAACTGGCCTTAAACCTCTGTAGTTGGCGCAATTCATAGAGCTTCCTTTCTTCAGTCTTGTCGATCTCTGCTTTTTGAACCAGAAATGCAATTGAGTAGCAAAGCTCTCACTCGACCAACAAAAGTTACTCTGTATAAGGCTCTCATCATCCCAGTCCTGACATGAGGCGCACTGGCATTCACATGTCAAAAGGTTTCTCAGCAATTTTTGTGGCTGTCTCCATATACAGGGTGTGCAGGAGAAGATACACTGATGAATTGCTTAGCTTTTACAGCAACATCGACCAAGCCAAGTGCTTTACAGCAATTGATATGGCTTGGACATCAACACTTCGGGCTGAAAAGTATGCAAGGCCAACCCGGAGGAACGATGCAGTGGAGAAATGCCTCACTTTAGGTGGCCCAAACAAGTATAAAGCGACTTCAAACAACGTGATGTGCGCTACTAGAGACGACTGACTAATAACCGATTCGGCTGGAGATGCTTGTTGGTTGAGGCCCAGGTCCACCTCGCACTGTAGCGTCATCTTAGGAAGTAAGTTAGTCAAAAATTACAAATGGCAATGGGAATCAATATATGTGGGAGTACTTTAACGATCTAAATGTCTGGGAAGGCCTGACGTTTGCATGATCACAGCAGATTAGAAATTAGCCGTAGAATGTGCAGCCAGTGTACCGTATCTAACCTAAGGACCGCATTATTCAAGAACACTGTTGGACATTGACTTGAAAGCCTATGCCTGATAGAACATGTTCTCTCATTCTTAACCTCATCCTTTCATTATTATCGAATTATCAATAGAATATAATCTGGAGAGTTCTTGTTACATATTTTTGGGTTGCTACTTAACTTTTGTTTTACTTCGCTTAAGCGAGTTTGCACTTGTATCGATCCCACAATTAAGGAATGTGGTCAAAATAGAAGGTTTGAGATATCACACTTAAGGAGTTGTCAACTCAGTTTCCATTCACGCTTCAGTTACGTGAAAGTAGATCTAGCGACTTGACATAGCTCGTACGTGTGACTCTGCTTAAGACTTTCTAACGAGGATAAGGTGGGCAGCCTAAATCAGTCACCATCATAGAATGGTTCTAGAAAGCAAAAACTCTAGTTTATGACTACTTCCGGTAACCCTACCACAGTCAAAGTAACCATTGTTACTGCAAAAGAGAAAGACTCCCCGAGGGACGACCTCGAAGTAATCTCTGGCAATCCTTCTCCTTTCATTACCACTGTAAGTTTTCCGCTATCAAATTCTATGCTAAATTCACGTCTCCAACAATTTTCGAATGCTCCCAGCTAGAAGTTCATAGTTTCTTACCCTAAATGTCACTGTCCACAAATGACTCTGCCATATCGGATTCAGCGGAAATGGGAAACGATTCCTAAACAAATTAACCCCTTTTTCTCAGCACCGGGTAATAGCAATAAGTTCACTTTATCTCGTCACCACTGTGTGTGCACACAAACAGGATGCCAAAAATTTTCCACAATGAACATTAAGTACCTTTTTCAGTTCCGTACACATAGACTGCTCCACATCCAAATTGGAAGGCAGGAGCATAAAACGGAATTGTTAATGGTTCTGCTTAAATTTTGCATTTGAATTGCGCGTCCCGAGAAAGTTGTTAACTCCATCGAGATTACAATCTGCAGCGCCACCAAACAGCGTTGCCAGGCAATTAAATTCACTTCATAAAGTAAAACATACTCGTGTAGGTATCACATCGTATCCACTCGTATATTGAAAAGTAGAGGTGCTTGTGGAAAAGTTCACACATACAGAAACAATAAAAATCGCCGCCCACGCTACACGCCCATGCACATTTGGAAAGGACGGAAAATGGCTACATCATCATCAGCAGGCTTATCATCATCATCCATCCTTGCGTGTAATCACAATAAATACAAATGGCAGATGGAGAACTTTTTAACGGTCGCTAATTAATCTCATTTCTAATTAGGATCCATACAACATAAAGGGACCAGTAGCAGTGTATCAAGCGCCAGGCAAAAAGAAGGATTTCTAGGTGGGAATGACTTATCCCTCCCAGAAATAACTCGAAAACAAACCTAACTTGGTGTATTCAATTTATGTCCTTGCGAAAGTGAAAGCAGTTTTCGTTCCACTTAATCCTGAGAAGAAAGAAAGACGCCTTCGTTCATCGCGAGGTCCATGGCCGGTCCTATTAGGAATGGTTATGGTGTGGCTATATCTAACTTTCTACCCCACCATCATCGTCGTCGAATAAACTATCACTCGAGATACCTATTCCATTTTCTTATCGCCACTTTCGTCCCATAAATTTTTATGGTAAAAGCCCTCTCGGCTAAGACCTGAATTTGGGTCAACCTGAACCGGACGAGACCTGGTTTAGGCGACGGAGAAAAGTGTAAGTAAGTCATTTAGTTTTGGGGCCGCATTAAGGAGATTCATCTTATTATCAATTATTTATTTGTGTCTGCTTTGGCCATAGGCTGGGCGGGGGTGTTTGTCCCCCCCTAAGGACTTGTTCGTTCACTCGGTCATCTTAATTAGCCAAAAAAAAAATTGGAGACACTTACACTCAAACTTAGACACACAATTGTGCAAACACAGACGAAAAAGAAACGAATCAATATGAATGAAATAATAACATGCGGGGTGGAAGGCCGTATCTAGTATCTACCTAATGAAAGCACTTAATTAGCATCGTTCCGGGCAGTGTGGCCAAGTTGTGCGGGAGAAGGAGGAGGGGATTGTCTTAATGTAAATTGTTTCAACTTTTCGAAAAGAATGTTTTTGTTTCATTTTGTCCATGGAGTGTGACATGATTTCCACTTAGTTAGGTACAGTGTGAGCTACAAGAAGTCAGCATGGATATGTTGAATTAGCAGTGTGATAAAAACCTTTTTACAAAAAATATTCTACAGGCTTCAAAAAGTACAATATTTATTAATATTCCTGTTCCACTTCTCATTGGATTACTCCGAGTAAGTGAAGTTGCTTTAGCACGGCCAGTCAGATGCAAAAGTGGCCGTTTGTACAATACTATAAACTTTGAAGAGCGACCTAGTCGATCAGAAGTAGAGATTAGGTGCGATCATTCAAGTCAGGTCCTTCTAAAAATAAAATATCAGCAAAGGAAGTATTCCGACGTAAATTCGCTTTTGAGACAATGGGCTTAGGTTGACTCATCAAAGTGACGAAAAAGAAACCATTACTCCCATTTAAAGGACTAAAACATTTCTACGAGATGGACGGACGCATCATCTAACGGAAATTACGAAAGCAAGAAGAAAGCAAAAGAGTTCGATTTTGCAGGGAGAACCTTCGAGTACCATAGAATCAACTTTACGTAGAAACGATAGATGCTCCCGCTAGATATCTTCATACAATCATATGCAGCTTGAGCATTAGCCAATCGCATAACTGAAAACCAAATGCAAAGGGTCATCCAACGATCCTTCACAATTATTTAGGCCATATATCTATTACCGACTATAATACATTACGTAATACCTGGACTTCATAAGACTTTCTCTAGCGCCTATTCTAGCAAGGAGGAATGAAAAAGTGGTCATATACCTTAGCGCAGTATGGTAGTGTAGGATCAGGTATCTTCTCCCAACCGCTAGATATATCGAAGCTCATCCGCCTACACAACCACAGCAGTGTCGTCAAGTGAACGTCTGAGCAGTAACAACAGTCGTTCCTGAGTCCTCGATAGGGGGAATACCACCGTTAGATCCTGTGTAAAGGGATTTCCATTGACGGATTCCCATCGAAGAAGATAACAATACCGTACGCATAGGAGCTCTGATTAAAAATGCCCGGTATCTGGGCCAATACATACTTGTGTATGTAACAAAATGCTTCATTTTAGTCTTCCTCTTCTTCTTCTTTTTTCAGCGAGGTTATGATCCAAAAATAAGGGATCATAACCCTCCCGCTTCACTGCATTTCTACTGATCCGCCTGTGGGGTTCGCCTAATGCTAAAAATGCTTCATTTTAGTGAATGGCTTTAAATAAATACTTATAGCTCAGGTGAAATAAGAAACCAGAGTTGATACGATAAAGCTTATACATGCTGTACTACTTGGCCTTGAATTTAAAGAGATTCGACATAGCAAATTGGTGTAAGAAATGTACTGCATACCTGAAAGGTATTCCATGACTGTGAAACACATACATATATGACCTTGAACTTCCGATCTAAAATTCATAATCAAAACAATGGTAATGGTATAGTGGATAGCGGGGAAGAGCTGCCAACATCAGCAGAAATATAGTAAGAGTTCTCAGAAAGAATACGTGTGGTGTGACGGAAGAACTATTTCCATGGAGTCTACAGTCAGACTAGTGAATACCTTATAGTATCTATTTCGGCATTTTTAAGACTAAGTCGGGTTGTTGCAAGAGAGATGGTGGTGGATGAACCTTTAGTGGAATCGGTGTTTCTTATCCCTCGCCCTAGGGGTTTTAAACAAGCACCTGACTCTCCAAAACTAACCTCCGCAAACTAGGTGCAAAAGAATAATTTGTGAACGGATTAAAATATTAAAAATTTGATATCACGCCATCGCCATCGAAAGCAAGATGTAAATCTGTAATGCACTGATTGCTACAGGCGTGCAAAAAGCATCTATTTGTGTGGGGATTTCCTATTAAAGACAGACTTCCACACTTGTCTCAACATTCTGAAAAGCGGAAAAAAATTTAGATCACTATGTAATTGAAGCCAAGTTACATATATTCAGCATATATTCAGAACAGAGCCAACGAAATACTGTGAGAAAATTCAACGTCAAGGGCTTAAAATTGCAGGAGATCAAGAACTTTTGCCGACCGAAAATTCTTTAATGTCCGACGCAATGCTACATATATGTATATTACCAGAGCAAGTGCAGAAGGCCGATAATAATGTTGTGGACAAGCGATCATTTGGGGCCCCACAATGAAACTTCTGGTTTTATGAAAAATATCATAAGCGACATAAAGCGACGTTTCAACGAAAGGGGTACCAATCAAGAAGTATAACCAGAGTCGGTGGATCATCAGCATTAGAAGGAAATGCAGTTGAACAACGACGATGGCCGAAATCTTGCTGCCAGGCAAAACAACCAAAAAACCACAAATCTGGACAGTGATGGGCAGCATTTCGATCCACCCTACCATGACGAATAAGCAACAGCTATATCAAAATTAAAGTCCAACAAGTTGTTGCAGCAAATGGCCTGGCCATTCAGCCGAATTCATTAAAGCTGCAGTAGAGGATTTGGTGTCAAATAGGATCGGACGAAGGTATGTCTGACAATGGAACATCAGAATCGGCTTTTTGGTAATAAAGATCCTCTAAAGAAAGCTTTTAAGAACATAAGACCCTCATCGTCCTGGAATTGCTATATGGTATAGAGCGTAGACCTTAGCTGGGTAAAAGTATTTTTGGAAGCTTCAAAAGAATCTGGGACTAATGTTCGATCCCGTTTGGAAAAGGAGATTTTGTTTCTTTAAATTCAACAAAAGAAGTTTCGAGGAATTGTCAACGTAATTCTATCTATAATAGAATAATATCGCATGTGTTTGTTACTACCAGACACACTGTCTGCCGGTCTATAATAATAGATAGGATAAAACAAAAAGGGAGAAAAGAGCTTCAACGATTTGCACTTAAGTGCGAAATAAAGCGGGTCGAAGCGTTTACTAATCGTCCCAATCATTGTGCGTTGGAGAACGAGTTCGAAACCAAAAACGAAAACTAATGCTTGGTCCAACTCTCAATTTTTTCATTTTCCTCATCGAAGTCACACATACACTTGCAGTCTAGGATTTACTGAAATAGCAAAAGTTTTATGCCAATCGGAACTCCCGCATCTTCCCTTTTACCGTAAACAGATCATTAATCCCCATTTAGTTTGAAAGTAGGACAGGAATGAAACTTTTCCAGCGACTAGTCGTGGTATACGTATGTAGGTATATAGCCGACGATTGTCTTTTGTGTATAAGAAGACGACACCCGCACTTTTTTTGGCGGTGAAACTCCCTTTCCATCTATTTGAATTCAAAAAAAATTGTTTGCTTAAAAAAAAAAAAAAATAAAAAGCAAAGATGTCAGAGTTCCAATAATTCAAAGTATGGCAAAAGGATTGCCTGGATCCTTTCGTGGGCCGGGCCAAAGACAAAAGGAATCTGTTGTCGTAGTAATGTATTCCACGGATTCGAAATGTGTTATGATGTAGCTCCTCGGGTCTCGGTTTGGCTGACAAAGGCGGAAAGAAATGTGTCGACGACAATTCGGCGTCGTCGGTCGATGGCAAATGGCTAAACGTGTGGCTAGAAATAGTATGCATATCCTTTTGTTGTTCGTTCTCTCTCATAACATTTTAGGAATTTGAATATGATTCCATTCTGTTGTTCCGATGGCTTCAGATGGACCGGGTGTAGATATGTGTGTGGTTTGGACTGGATGATAGGATGAGGAAAAAATCTGATGAGTTAATATTACTGAATGGGTCATGATTGTGGAATTTTATAACGAGAAGCCCAGGGATGGGAATTAAATTGATGGGGACGGGACATCATCATAGTTGTCGTTGGTCTGAAGGGAAATGGAGCGTAAGCACGTTTGCTTGAGGGAATTTTGTTGAGTCATGACCACCTTGGTGGGAGTTTGAGATATAAAGGGCGAAGGACAGTTTTCGAAATTAGATGAAGTATGGTTGTGCTTTTTTGCGTGGAAGAAGGGGTTGATTAAGGGTAAACAGACTGAAGAAAATTTGATGACCCTTTTGGCAAGAAGAGACATAGACTTTGTTTTTAGTCAATATTTCCAATATTTTATCACTATTATTTATAGCATACCTATATACCAAATGGATGATGGAACGCGCCATTCTGTCCAAAAAAGGTGGCAGCAAAGAAAAGAAAATGAGTAGGCAGTTAGTTACAAGCCTTAAAGTAGAAACCCGTGTGGAACAACTTTAAGCTAAATAGTAGGTACAAGGTGGCGCAAAAGTAATGACCCCTTGTAAGGAAAAAAACCTCGCCAAGGTACTAGCAGGGGGCACAATAGACCATTCGGTCGCAGTGCAAGATAACCTTACACGAATAATAATCCTCACTGTTCAGCACCGACTGGTCACACAAATCGGCTCCTTGGTGCACGTCTTGAAGAGATTGGTACAAAACGAAATAGGGCAAGGACTGATAGAGCAAGAATAGGCCATTCGGCGGGGAATATTGATGTTGTGTGCGAGGATGTAGAAGAGCGGGCAGAAAAGTCAAACGAAACTACGACTACGAAACTACAAACTAATTGGCCATATTCAGGCGGACTTTGCAGAGCCTTTTGGTTAAAGACTTGAAGATGCATCCGCATAAAACTCAGATGGTGCATCAGCTGCTGCTCGCTGACGTTATAGCTAGATCAAATCGTGTCATTACTGTTGCGTCACCTTGAATTTACAATGAAATCGCATATCTTTTAAACTGGCGAAAGCTTTAACGAAAAAAGGTTTAACAAAAACCATACAGCATTGGTACATTGCACATTGTGCTGTTGCTCGTACAAGACTTTATGGGGTGCCTTAACTACATTTATGTAGTGCAAGCCTGGGCAGAAGTCACGGTCTTATTCACACCAGCTAGCGCTCTTTTCTGGGCATTAAAGCATTATTTATAAAAAGTTCAGTGAAAGCTATTAGATAAGCTCTTAATACTGAGCATAAGTCCTTCGCTCTCAGACTGTCCGCTTGAAATTAGATAAAACTTAGAGATGTGATCAGCTATAGTTTACCAAAAGGAATTTAGGCTCGTGGCTTTCCGGGACGTAGAAAAAGCTTTCAACAATATGCAAGCGAAAGTGATAATACAAGCCCTCGACCACCTGAATATAGACTTGTCGCTCTTAGGCTAGGTGGAAGTACCGAAGTGGTACTTTTCACAAACAAAATGACGGTAATAACTCTTGGGGCGCGGAGACTGACATGGGAGGACAATACTACAGAAATAATCGCATTTTACGCAAATAGCAGTTTTTTTTTTTAAAAACAAATTAGGGACCTAAACCTGCTATCATTCATTGAATGTACACAGCCATTATCACACCTATCCAGACTTATGGTTATCTAGTCTGGTGACCGGCGGCAGTCAAAGTTAGAATCCTGAAAGAACTTGCCAAGATCCAACGAGAATCCTTGGATAGATGTACCTAGCCACTGTTAGGTCAATGATCACCTATGGGGCCATAGCACGGGCAAAACGAACCAGTTTAGTTACAACGAGTAAGACACTCAATAAATTGCAACGACTGGAGGACTTCTGCGTGGGCGCCGTGGCGCAAGTGGTTAGTGTGTCGGATCACTACGCGTGAGGTTCCAAGTTCGAATCCTACAAAACACCAAAAAGTTTTTTCACGGTCCCACCTCTCGCGAGCGTCTGACAAACATCCGAGAGTATTGTTGTCTCGAAAAAGCTTCTCAAATCGCCGTTCGGATACGGCACTAAACTGTAGGTCCCTTCCATTCGTGTGAAAAATATAACGCACACAACATGAGTGGTTGCGAGAAGCTAGGCCCTGGCACTTAATGAGCTGTTGCGCCAAATATTTATTTATTTTTTTTATTTTTTTTAAGACGCTTAATAAATTGCAACGACTGGAGGACTTCTGCATAACTGGAGCCATGAGAACTTGTACTTGTACCTTGAACTGCAGCCATGGAGGTACTCCTGGAACTCACTCCCCTATACCTGGTGGTTGAGAATTGCCCAAACAGAACGATCTTAAGGATGGCGAAAGAAGGAATCAGAAGAGAGAAGTGTAACGGAACAAGAGACTTCGAGGTGGTTAGTAAAAAACTACATCTTCTAGCGTTTCCTAACGACGACAGCATTAGGAAGTTCAACATTGAAAAGAATTTCAAATAATCCACAGTCTTTAGGGTCACCACACAATAAGGTGGTATACCGATAGATTAAGAACTGAGGAAGGAACTGGTGCAAAAGCATTTGGCCAAGCGCAAAGTCGCTGAACCCATGGGCAAGAGCACCAGCATCTTTCAGGCCGAAATATATGCCATAGATAGGTGCATCCTACTCAATCTTGAAACAAACTATAGGAATTGCGATTTAGCAATGTCAGATAGTCAAGCAGCCATCAAGGCACTTGACGCCCACATCGTAAAGTCTAAACTTGTATGGGAATGCCAACACAGCTTAACGAATTGGGTAGAAGAAATAAAGTAAGCCTCTATTGTATACCGGGCCATGTCGGAACAGAAGATAATGAAGCAGCGGAGTCGTAAGCAAGAAAAGGGTAGCAGAACCCTTAATAGGTCCTGAACCATTCTGCGAAGTAAGGGACCATACCCTAAAAGAACAATTCAGGAAGATAGAGAGAGCGAGCAGGGCAAGTATCTGGATAAACACTCGAGGTATGAAGCAAGCGGAGAAACTACTAGCGAACTTTAACCGAAAAAGTTTCGATGCATATACCAACCTATATAAAAATAACCTACGCATCCTAACAGGTTTTCTAACGGGCACTGTAGACGCAAGGACTACCTAAGGAAACTAGGTATAGCAGAAGAAGGACTCTACAGAGACCCCGGAGCACATTCTAGAGCCTTGTGGGCACCTACCCAAAAAGAATGATATATCTGGGCAAGTACGAAATTTCAGATGAAGATACACCATCCACAGACACGCATCTTATTCTCAAAATCCTCAAAGAAGCAGGGTGGTCTATTTTTGCCAAAAACAGGTAAGAGTACCAGACTCCCAAGTCTAATTCTGAAAAGAATTGTTGTAATGTCTAAAAGGCATAAGTAGGGGACACAATATAGCATTAGGTCGTAGTGTAGTTCCCTTTTCACAAATACTACTATAATAATCCCGTTGGTTTTCTTGCTTAGAATGATGGCCAGATATTTAGCCTTGTCTGTGAGTACAAGGCTGGTACTACACTGTTTTGAAGAATCAGAATAAGGAATATTATATTTTCTATTAAAGGGGATTAGTTCAGTTTTTCGAGGGTTATCTCGAAGACAGCAGTCCATAGTCCATTTACAGACCTTATGGCGACTATTCTGCGGAAAGTCTCTGAGCGTAGTGAGCTTTATATTTCAACATCATCTGCGTAGGCAAACCTTTTCCAGGATTAAAACTAGTTCATCAACTCTCTGGGAGCTTCATCAAATTTCTCTCATGGGGGTAGTTTTGCTTATGATGTTTGCGTATTTAGCTTTGATACAAATTGCTATAAGACGTCCACTTACATATCGAAGCTCAAGAGTTCTTGTCTAAGTCTGCCGCCTATAACGAATCCGCACCAAAATAAACGCTGCTCTGTCGTCTGTAGCAGGCACCCCCGAGTCTCATCCTCCTTATGCTTCCTATTGGCGCCAAATTTATTTATTACTCTTTTTTTAAACTTACACCACGTGTATGTTGAGGCACGTGCCGAATATTGTCCGAGGTTGAAAGGCAACATTTTCATTTTTTTTTTTAAGTTCCTAACTTTTGAGTTATTGCTGCCAATTTCCTTGAAACATCGTGTTACTCTAATTTATTTATGCTTCTCTATAAATTGATTATGGTGGACCATGTTTTGAAGTTTCGCAAGTTAGGAAAATAATTATCAAAATCCTTTCAATACGCACAAGAGAAAATGCGTCTCCATGCCCACTTAAAACACATTTATTGTACACTTAAGGACTGTTTTGTATCCCCCAAATGCCCCTGGCATTCCAGCAACCTATCGCGGCTCGCATACTGACCCAAGCACTTCCATATCTCCCGGTCCTCTTCAAGACAACCATCATCAACATCTTCGCTCAGATCAATGTAATTGAGAGTCCTATACCATCCCCATCCATTTAATTTGCCCCAAAAAAACAAGAAAAACCCTTAGCTAATTATTTTACTGTATATAACTTTTAATGGGCTATTCTCTCTTCCCCTGTCCGGCCGTCTTTGGAGCACTATTCCCGAATGAAGGAGGCGGTCTCATGTACTTACTCTTCCAATACTTACAACAGAATCAATAGAAGCCTCGGGCTACTTAAATCTTCATTAAGTGTAAATTACACGATTTTTCGTGGGCGGCACAGGGTGGCTGCTTGAATGGATATTTGCTTCGCGCGGGCACTGAGTGTGTGTTCGTTATGAGCTTTATTAGGTGCTCGTCTGTGAATAATTCATTTTTATTACTTCGGAGTTTTAGGTGATGGCCACTTGGGGCAATTTACTTTACCTCGGGAATCAAAGGCGCACATAGGATGTGTGTTCACCGAATCACGGTGGTACGAGTTGGGTGGATGAAGTGAGTGTGGTAGGCAAATTGCTTTCGATCTGCCGAAGGATATTTATTTTTTTGTGTACCTCTCCTATGAAAGTAAAGAAGCCAGACCAAAAAGGGGCAGAAGATAGGTATATGTAGGCAATGTCTAATCGAGGTTGCGTGTGAGGAGAGATGTGTTTACCTTCTGGCTCCCCTGAAGAACATGCATATATTCGAAGGTAATTTCGAGTTGATTTTCGTTTTATTTGAATGCCAGGGCAATAGAGAGGATCCTGTTTTTAGCAAATCGAAATCTGGAACATCAATGAAATTGGAATATTCAATTACTTTCCGAGTGGAGTGATTCCAGGGGAAGAGCTCATCTCTTTTGGATTTGATGTCCGCATTTAATTTTAGCTTTTAGTTTGAATTTATACTCGTATAAATGTGAGTTCAAGGATTGTAACCTTCGGTTTGTAGGCAGAGTGATGTGATGCAATCTAATTGGGTTTTCAATGAGAAGAATGCATGAATTCTGTAAATGTGTTGAGGGAAATGTGGAACTATCTCGTACATGTGATGCAGAAAAAATTAAAAAAGACCATATGGCCACTTAGGATCCTGTAATGAGTTCCCTTTTTATGTGGATAAGAGCGGAGCATTTTGTGCTTACATTCTCATTGCTTTCCAGACAGAGCCTACAGATAGAGTCCGATGACAGCTTGATCTTATGAAGGTGCTTCTTAAGTACGCAGTAGCCACTGACACAATTTGTATGGTGTAACTGTCCAGATTCGAAAGAAACTTAGAGTTTTTGACTGACATAGCAGGGAAAATTATTCGACACAATTTCTCGCCGAAGGTTTCGCTTCAGATCGAGAAAAACTTGAAGCAAGTATATGTACTAAGCGTCCTTCAAACAGAACCATGTTTGCGCCAAAAAAGGTTTCAGGGCCAGTGAAGAGAGAGGTTGGCTCCGCACCCGGATCCACAGTTCACCTTAGGGTCACTCGCATATCACACTGTATATCGCCCCGACAGACGCGCCTTGCATTTTTCCCAGTCAGTTTAAAATATTATATGGGAAACATCTCATTAAATGGCATGCTTTACTCATTGGAGTCGCACACGAGAATGTGAAGTAAAATTTGAATTGGCTCCTAATTCACATTCTCGTCGTTTATTATTTAGGAAGAATAAAATTGTCATACATCGTTCTCATACATCAGCAACAGTTGACGTCATCGCACATGAAGATTACCCGATTAGCAATGCTTTTTTCCGACCTCACCAATGTTCATCGTCATAGGTCAGTCAATTTACAAAAAACATTAATTTAGTACACATCTAAACTTTTCTCGTGGATTAACTTTCGTCGATTATTAATCTAATCGTGAAAACGATTGCAAGATCCGTTCAGTAGTAATGGAGAAAACAGACGCGGTGGGGGACTTTGCTTTATAACGTGTAGTGAAGCGCAAAATGTCACGTGCTGCATAGGTGTAGGATGTCAGAAGGATTTCAGATCAAATGTGATATGTACTAAGCTAGCATAGGTAAAGGCTTACCTTTGTAATAAACGTTGGTGGAAGGCGGTGAAATTCAACTTTGTTTTTCAATCAATCCCAAATACCCCGACTGATGATATTTGCCTACGCACGCAGAACAATAGACTTGTACCAAATGATCACCAGTTTGGCGAGTGGAGGAAATATGGCAACCAACAGCACAACTGCCTATTGCTGGACATCAGTTCGAAAGAATATAAAACGTTGGATACCTTGGGGGTATTTTATTGTTTGATAGTAGCACAGAATTGATATTTCACCACCTACTATTCCGATGAAGTATGGAGTCAGGGATCACCAACGTCATAGGTAAGATGCATGCCTTTTTTTTTTGATTGTCTCAGAAACATGTACATATTATGTAAAAGGTCTTTCATTGGCTAAACCTTGACAGCCGATTTTAGTTATGTTTAAAATGATAGCACTGTCATTCTATGACGATTGTGCTCTGTCATAGATGCCATTTAATCATGGAAAACTACATGCTTCAACAACGTGTCGAATTGTTGTGCTTGTCATAAAAATGCATGCTCCGTTCGCCAAATATGCGCGAGCTACGTGGAATTTATAGTCGGCATGAGTATCCTGCCGAGAGATCAATTCGACGACTATGAGGAAATTCAAGGAAACCTGTTGAGTTGTTGAAATTAGAATCTGAGCGTCGCTGCAACGCAGCAGCTGTTACTGAAAGTGTGTATGAGAATACACCTCATATAGAACCTCTCAGTCTTTCGTCGTTTATAAGAAGTTCGTTCATCTGAGACCTGGACTTGATGGATTTTGCAGAAAGTCTTGGGTTTTCTTCCATACAAGATTGAACTAGCTCAAGAGAACTGAAGCCACAAGACCATGTCAGGTGGCGACATGAGAACTATACCTCTTAAGGGCGAAAGGTATCACGAGATGATAACCATTTATTTTTTTTGCCCATATTCGATTATTATGGACATTATTCAATATGCCGTTCCAGCAAGATGGTGCTACGTACCACACAGCGAATGAACAAATGTGTTATTTCGAGAAGAGTTATTGACAACTGGTTGTCACGATCGTGCGATTTAATGACCTTAGACTTCTTCTTTGGAGTAATGTTAAGTCTCTGACCTATACCAATAAACCAAAAAACAACTCACGACTAGCAGAATAATGTCATTCAAACCATTGCTGAAATCCAGGACGATTTATGTGGAAGAGTCATAATTGGGTCTCGGATCGCCTCTTACAAACGAAGGCGTGGAAACATACTTTAATCGGCATTAAAGATTCCAGCTATTTCTCACATAGGGTTCTTTATGCTCAATTTTAAGGATCGAGCGCCATCATTAGAATGGGCTGGAAACGTATGGATTGGCTACATGCTTGGAAAAGTGACGACACAATTGAATAGCCAGTTAGCTGTAGCAATTCAATACGGAAGAAAGGTGGCTTAAGAAAATTGACGCCGGGCGGTCAAAGAGGACTAACCAATATGCTTATGAGTATATGCAGCTCGGTTCTTGCACGACATACAAGTAAGTCAGAAATAAAGAAGATAGTAGAAACAACGTATATTTTTAGATGTAGTTGTTTCGAACTTCGGGATGTATGCGAACCCCACAGGCGGATCAGTAGAAATGCAGTGAAGTGGGAGGGTTATGATCCCTTATTTTCGGAACATAACCTCGCTGAAAAAGGAAGAAGAAGAAGACTACAAAGACGATGTAACATCTGGCCGAAAGAAAGCGATTTTTTGCATTCATTCTCGACTCACATTATTTTTCTTTTCAGCCCTTGTTTGATTACACTAGGCGTTTGAGTTATTTAGTTAGTTAGCTGTTTAGTAAATTGAGATATATCGCTGGGAAGGGAATACGATGGCGCGCAGACGTAGTATATACCATGGGACACATAAGGGGAATTGGACTTAAAGAAGAAGGATGTTCTATTTACCCTGTTCAAATTTGAAGTCCACGCCATATCTATACTGTCATTTCTAGTTACAACACGTATAGTTAATACGATCGCACTCTACTTATAGGAAATGGACAAAGCACTAGACATTCAAATTGAATTCAAAGTATTGCATTGGTTTTCCTTGGTTGGTTTGGTCACCACGTATAAAGTACTAAGTTAGTTAGTTAGTTATTTAGACTATCTATTTCATTAAAAAAAATACAATTAGATACAATTTCTTAGTCTTTTATGGTTCCGCTGAAGGCCGTCTACCAGACTGACATTTAGAATGTCATTTATTTTTAAATATGTTCCTCAATTATGCAATTTCTGTAGCGTAAGGCATTCGTCGTGTAAATATAGAGTAAATCTCAGCCTTTATCGCCGTGGAGTATGCTTATTACCTCCTCCAACTCAAGTGTACGTACTCCAAAGGTATTTACGTGAAATTCTTGAAGAATGGGACATATTGCTAGGAAGTGGTTTACATCCTCTCGTTCTTTCCGGTTGCATATAAATATTACACAGTATAGGCAGTTCTTGGCGGTGTGGGATATAATTAAGTGGTAGAAGTTCCCCTCTTATTTTAAAGATGGTGCTCATCATGTCGGTGGATTTACCAGCTAGGAAGTGTTTTCTCCAGCAGGGTCTTAAACTTTTCTTTCAAAGATACTAACTGCTTATTTGGGTTAACTGCTAGATTGAAATCACAATTCTTTTTCCCACTCTTGTCCACAGATTTCCCTGGTTGATAGCATATGGGATAGAACTATTTTTGGTAGTCTGTCTCGTTCATCGTCATGACTTGTAACACATAATCTAAGTGGAGTTTGAGAGAATCCAAGAACATGGGAGCTATACCTGTCTCTAAGTGGAGCATGTACAATAGATGGACGAACTAATCGGCAGCTTAAGTGTACTCCTTATAAAATAGCGAAGAAACTTTTCCACCTCTTCGAATGGACGGACCCTCATACTTGTGCTCCGTAGAGAATAATAGCAGATGCAGTTGCACGGAATATTTTCAGCTTCGCGGTGTGTGATATGCTTTTGTTGCTCATGCAACTACCCCACACTGAACCAACTGCTCGCTTTGCTTCTGCTATTTTGGATGTTAAGTGCATCTTCATGTGAAGGTTTGATGCTATCTATCAAAACTCCTAAGTAGTTATATTCCCACACGACTTCAATTTGCTCGCCCTGATACCTCCACTTTTCACCTCGGCAGTAGCTGCCCCCACCTTCTCTGAAAATAATCATTTTCGATTTTGCTAGGTTAAGTGACAAATTTCAAGTTTTGCAGCAGTTTTCCAATCTGCTTATCATCAGCTGCCCTCCTTCAATAGTATCGGCGAGGAGAGCCATGTTATTTGCAAACAACAGTGTGGGAATATTCGTTCTGCTTATCTCTATTCCTCCTTTAATGTCATCTACTATGTTGTTTATATATATATATATATATTTTATTTTCGTACTAAATTTACATTAACGTTGTTGCCACACAAAACATACAGAGAATCGATAACTAATTTTGTATCTTTCAACTGGAACATTATCTTTTAGGACTTTAATACTAAAGAGAAAAGAAATAAATTACTCTGAGGGAAACTACGAAAAACCCTCAATATGGAAAAAAAAAAAAATAAATAAATAAGTAAATAAATAAATAAATAAATAAATAAATAAATAAATAAATATATAAATAAATAAATAAATAAATAAATAAATAAATAAGTAAATAAATAATAATAATAAATAGATAAATAAGTAAATAAATAAAATTATTCTAATAACATGTAACTAAATAACTAAACAATATAAACAAATAAATAATAATAAATAAATGTATATAATAAGATAAAAGCACAATTTAACAGAAAAATAAATAAGTAAATAAATAAATTAACAAGTAAATAAATAAGTAAATAAATAAATAAATAAATAAGTAAATACATAAAAAAAAAATTAACGAATACAGGAAAATTTAAAGAAACAAATTTATAAATAAATGAATTATGAATAGGTAAACATATAACTTAAAAAAAACAAAAAACAAAAAATGTATAATAGAATAAAGAAGTAAGTAAACAAATAGTTATGTGGACAGAGACAAGAGAAAAAATATGTTCAAACATTTAATTGGTTTATGAGAGGATTATCTGAAAAAATACAGTTTTGTAAAAATTTGTCTGTCAGCTTAATGATTCTATCGGAGATCAACTCAACATTCGCTCGGGAATGAAGATCCGAGGTAGAATGGTATCTGGGTAGGTTAAGCATCATTTTCAGCAATTTGTTTTGCGACACTTGTAACTTCCTTTTATGACATATTGCACAGTCTCCCCACACTTGGCATCCATAAAGTAGTATGGCTTGAAATACTACTTTATGGATTATGATTTTGTTTTTGTTACTTAGCATTGAATTCCTGTTTATAAATGGATAAAGCATCTTGGTAGCAATATTCACTTTATTAATTGTGTTGGAGATGTGTTCCCTGAAAGTCAGTTTTTCATCTAGGTGAATTCCCAGATACTTAACACTTGGTTTCCAATCGACTCTAACACCACACACGTTAAGCGGATTGTTGGGCAGATAGCAACTCTTTCTTTTTCGACTGAAAAAGATTGATTGCACTTTTTCGGCATTAAGCTTGATTTTCCACTTGCTAAAATAATCAACTAATATTCTAATCGCATTTTGCAGGTTAGTCTCTATATTGAGACTAAACTCATGCGATGAAAATATGCCTGTGTCATCAGCGTAAATAGCTGTTTCGCATGCTGGGAGCCTTGGAAAGTCAGAGGTGTAAATATTGTAAAGCACTGGACCGAGGACTGAACCCTGGGGCACCCCTGCGTAAACGTGCTGTAAAGATGATGCTTTACCATTGACGTAGACTCTAAAATGTCTACTAGTCAAAAAACTTTGTATGGTTTTGACTAGATACAGGGGAAAACCGAAGTCAATCATTTTGTACACAATCCCATTGTGCCAAACGGAATCAAAAGCTTTCTCGATATCGAGCAAAACTAAACCCGTGGATTTGCCTAACGCACGGTTCCTTTTGACATGCTGGTATATTCTGAGCACTTGATGAGACGTGCTGTGATGACACCTAAACCCAAATTGCTCATCAGGGAAGATACGTCTGTCAATAATAAATGTCATAAGCTTCTTTTTAATTACTTTTTCGTAAACTTTGCTGAGGCAACTAAGTAGACTTATAGGTCTGTAGCTATCTGGATTTTGAATTTGCTTCCCAGCCTTCAAAATCGGTACCACTTTCGCAATTTTCCAGGCATTCGGAAAGTATTGAAGCTTAAGGCATGCATTTACCAGAAATGTCACGAATCGTGTCCCTGATTTTGGCAATTGCTTGAGATATAGGTCTTTAATGCCATCAAGACCATCTGACTTCCTCAGTCGCAAACTTTTCAGCACATCCACGATTTCCATTTGAGATACGTACTCATCTGGGGATAGGTCACAACTTTGGCAATAAAGCCTATCATAGGCTTCATTTACTAAAGCGTTGGTGTTTGCATCACCAAGGTGCTGGGATACAGCGTGGTTCTTGATAAAGGTTGAACCAAAAATATCAGCCTTGTTGATGTCCGTGTGAAAAACGTTACCAGAGCTTTGTAGACTAGGAATTCTCCTATTCTTACTCTTAACAATCCTAACTACATTCCAGAATGGCTTTGCATTTTTGTCTAATAAGCTTAGTTTCCTATTCCATTCTTCGTTCCTGTGTCTTTCAATTTCTGTAGAAATGAGTTTATTTAGGTACCTCATCTGGTTGCGAAGGAATGGCAGACGATACCTTTGCCACTGTCTCTTTAAAGAATTTCTAATACGTATGAATTGAAGAACACGATCGGGGATCTTGGTAAAAGTATTATTCCTCACTGCTTTCGGAACACTTAAGTCAACCGAACTATGTATATGTTCCGAGAAAACTTCAACAACACTGTCAATGTGTTTATTAGTGGAAACATTATCTAGGTCTGTTGAAATGTGTCTGAGTCTCGACTTCATTTCTGAACGAAATTGTGCCCAGTTTGCGCGTTTGAAGTTTAGAACATATTGCACTGTTTTTTTACCCGATTTGAGAATTTGACAGAAGACTGGGTTATGGTCAGAACTAAGTTCATTTAACGCAACCGGCTGAGAGAGTAAACTAGGTGAATTTGTTATAAAAATGTCGAGTGTAGATGGGAGACCTCTCGAACCAGATGGAATATATGTAGGACTAGACGGAAACAATACAGAAAACGGAATCACATTTGACAAACCTGATAGTAAATTACCACACGCATTCGCTCTATTGCACCCCCAGTCCCTATGTCTACAGTTTAAGTCACCTCCAATGACATAGTCTTCATTTATCGCTAACAGTTTTCTTAAATCGGTGTTCAAATGTTGTCTTTTTTCAGCAGATGAATTACCACCAGGAAAATAGACAAACAATTTTGATCGCCCTACCATTATCCAATCTTACCTCTATACCTAAATTTTCTACATAGCGAGTATGAACGATTGGTAAAAGGAAATGTTGAATCGATCTCCGAATTAGAATAGCAACGCCTCCACCCCTTCTATCGTTTCTATCTAGGCGATAGCATTTGAAATCGGCAGTGGAGAGTTTGGTATCTGATTTAAGCCACGTCTCGGTAACTAAAGCGATATCAACTTTCTTATCAATTAAAAAATTTATAAATTCAACATGTTTTCTCTTAATACCTCTGGCATTCCACGTAATAATATTTATATAGTTAACTGACATATTACTTAACATTAGAGTACAAGAACTTAGTAGCTAATTGTGTGACAACATTAAATTGCTCTACCTTAGATTTGCACGAACTTAGCTTCGTGATCATTTCCGTATGTTGTTTATATTCCTAATAATATAAAAGGAAGTGAATATTTCTTTGCAAGAAACTACGCACCAAATGACTGAACGGATTTTGATAAGCTTTTTTGTGTTGATTAGGTTTTGCTAAGGAGCAGGTTCGTGCGTACAAAAATATTTGATTGTAAAAGACCGTTTTAAGAGCTCTAAAATACGCATCTTTTAAGTTCAAAATTATATTTCTACGTGCTCTAAAAGCTGAGCAATATTAATAACATCTTTCAAAATCCCTTTTGAAATTTCTTAATTGACTAAGATTTTCAAATCAACCTCAGTGGTATTTTCTTCTTTTAGTTTTCTTTGAGGCCTATTCGTAATTTCTTAAGAGAGCAAGAGCGAATTATTTCTCTTTTTTCTGTACATACGTGCTTGAGCTTGAGTCGAACGAATTCGTATCTGCTCAAGCGTAAAAGTTTTGTCAGTGTGTACTTTTTTTCTTTTGGTTCTACATTATGCACAGTTATGTGTGTACCCACTACCTACGAGTAGTCAGCCCAGATGTAGAAGTGCAGAGACGTAAGTCATATTCGTGTAATCGTGTATTCGATTTGAGTGCAATTTAAATGTGCCAGACAGGCGAAGCAAGGCGAGCACGGGCCAGCTAATTTTATATATAAAATACATTGTACATATGTTTGTTTGTTTGTTTGTTTGTTTGTATGCTATGGACTCGGAAGCTACTGGACTGATTGAGATTGAGTATTATCCCGAGAGTGTTCCTGTGAAGTTTGGTCAAAATCGGCCCACTATTTAGTAGTAAAGTATCTTATGTATCTTTTTTTTTGTTAGGTGCAGCAACGCACGCCACCGGGTACTACTTCAGTGTTATAGTACTTAAGTACTAAAGAAAAATTATTTATATATATTTAAGGTTGAACCACTTACCCACTGTTGCCCGGTATAAACATTTTCTCTAATAGGCTTAGCCCCGGGCGCCTGCCTGACAGTTTTTTTTTTCTGTAAGGCGCAGCAATCCATAGAGACATTCCAGGTAACTGCAGGGCTGACTACCTCGCCAGACAGGGTACTACTCTAAGGATTTTGCCTGAAAGGCAAGCCCTGGGTATGCCCCTCGCTACATGTAAGTATCTACTAAAGCTGAACGAGCACGACCAACCTCAGATAGGGAAACGGCTCAACGTGTCACATTTCGAGACAGATCTGGCCTAAGCTGGATCAAAACCATAGTGCCGATCTGATCAAGCTAAAGCGTACACAAATCAGCTGCGTTGTCGGTGTTCTCACTGCACACTGTCTTATAGGCTAACACGCCAGAAGACTTGGTCTCTTCTCCAACGACTTCTGCAGGAGCTGTAGGGACGAGGAGGAGGAGGAAACCATCCTTCACCTCCTATGCACATGTCCGGCCCTGTCGCATAAAAGAATGCTCCATCTAGGGTCCCCCTTCCTTGACGACCTCTGCGATCTGGCGTCCCTGGACGTCATGAGCATCCATCGCTTTGTCAAAAGCTCCGGTTTGTTTGTTAGTTCCTGAGTGGCCTAATGGTTTTGATCCATGGTATCACAAAGGACCTGGTCTAAGTGTGTCTGCACTCTCGTGTGGACAGCCAACCTAACCTAGGCGCAGCAATGCACGCCGGGTGCCTGCTAGTATAAAATAAACGGCAATGTGCTAAGGATGCACCCTTGTTTTACACCTATTGTCGTTTGGAACTCCTCAGATAAGTGGATCCCATTCCAGATTTTATTTTCATACATAGCCCTTAAAACGTTTATGACTTTTGTTGAAAATCCGATTTTGTGGAGCTGCTCGGAAATCTACAAAAAATGCATATGGTAAACTGTGGCACATTCGGCACAAAAAATGCAAAGCTTGGTATTACCGAAATTATTTAACATATTTAGAAACTTGAAACGCTGTATGAAACGTTGTTATTTTATCTTTGAAATACATTACACATTTTTCCGTAGCACTTATAAAACCCTTCGCTTTTTTTTAACTAAAAAAAAGTCATTTTGCCGAATGTGCCCCGTTACGGGGCAATTGTCAATTGACATGTCAATTTATGTTGTAAATTGAATCACAAAATTATTCAATTATTTCCCCAACATAATAAGCTTGTTTTTTTGAATTACCACTTAACTTTACAAGAATGTTTTCTACCACTTCGAAAGAATAGTCAGTCAAAATATTTTTAGAAACTTCTGACTTTTCTGTCTCACAATCTTCATTTTCCGCAAAGGCACCATCTGACTGATTTGAATCACCATCGCTATCACTTTCGTCAGGTGATCCAGCTATTACACATTTTTTCTTTGATTTGCTGGAAACTTCACAACTCTTTTCACGGCCTCGGTTTTTTTCATTGTCCTCTGCTCTACGCTTTTCCGTTGAGCTTGCTGTTGCCTTGGCAGCATGTACGTATAAGCGATGAATTGGGCGAATCATTTCGGGGGTTACATTTGCTTGGATGCGTGTCAGCAGCATTGGCATTTGTTCTGGTGGCAAAGACTCTAATGCGGTAACGTTTGTATTGACCTGAACGTTTAAATCATTTTCTGTCACCAATTGGTGACAATGCAAATTCTTTTGTTTGTAGTACCTGCAAATCAAGGTGGTATATTCCAGTTGTTCTGAACCCGCCATTAAAGATGCAATTGACTTCTGGAAAGGCAGATTAGTCAGTTTGGCCAAATCATAAATAGCTATTTGTTTCCCCTTATTGGCGCATAAGAAATCATTCAAAGATGTTCGGTAGAATTTTTTGAAACGGCCAAATACTGCAACGTCAAGCGGTTGAAGGCGGTGTACGTAGGTAAGTTACGCCTTATTATTAAACTTAGGGGGACATTTGTCATTTGTCGAATGTGCCTCTCCAACAAATGCCGAATTTACCCCAGTGTCTTACATTTCCTTTTTTAATATATTTTCCAAAAAAAAAAAAGCCAAAGCTGATTTAATTTACTTAACTTAAAATTCAATGTTCAATAACACTATTTACAAGATTTACTTAAAAGCAACATAAAAAATTGCTTACCTGCCTGAAGTGAGAAATTACAAGCAGGAGCAAAAAAATAAACAAGCAGTCATAACTTTCTTTCTCAACTAACTAGAAGTGCCAAACTACATAGCATCCCATATGTTCGCCGGAGGATGCCTTCAGCGTTTAAGTGATTGGTTTAGACCTCGGCGATCTTAGTAAAATCTGCAATGCCAATTGTGCCCCGATGATGAATGTGCCCCAGTTTACCATACAGTTTCTTACGCGTCTTTTTATAGATCTCTGCTTTGTTTACAAGTGTAAATATTTGATCCCTAGTTAAATATATTCTTCTAAAATTCTTTCTTATTTCCAACCCAGGCGGAAAGCCTTTCGAACAGTTTTTATAGAGTTCTAACATCAGACAATAGCAAAGTCTAAAACCAAAGCAAGGAGAATACTTTCATCGTCGTGAGATGGTATAGTTGTTTTAACCTGATGAGGTTCTCAGACACCTCCTCTTTAATAAAACGACCCAAATTTGAAAACCCGATCTCTGAGCTTAATTTAATTGAATCGATTTGTGGAAGATAATTTTATCGATCTACATAAAAACACACCTGCATATTACTCAGATCCCTTTTTGCAAAGGTACCCGATAGTACTGCTCTAAGGCGTATCTTTATGGGCTCAATAGATAAGCAAGACTGATGTTCCATTACTAACTACTGTCCTTAAATTGAATAAATAACTTTAAACGAAAACAATTCGGAACACTGCCGTCGTTGGAAAAAAGAAAATTACCCTTGGCAACCAACTCGCCATAGTCAGTGGAAAACAACTATTCGCACTCGACCGTCATTTAAAATTTACGATATTGGCAGCACTTGCCAAATGTATATAAAACCAAAGCCAACAACCAATAGAGTGGCAAAATAATCCCTCAAAATAAATCACCACTAAGCCGATAAATGGAGCACCCACAATATCTTCACACCCAGTACACTTACCTTCAAGGCTCAAATCCGAACTGTGCGTCATCACCGGATTTACTCCTGCACCATCTGCATCCATGGCCGATGTCGTGTTTATCCCACTAGCACCACTGCTGCTTGTCGCATTTACACTCCCATTAGTGCGGGTAACGTTGCTATACAGCTTCGGAATTGCTTCCGATTCCTTGTAAAATTGATCATCATCGTACAACTCATTTACATCTCCTTCAAAGTCCTCCAGTTCGTCTGCCTCGACATCGCTTTCATATCGGTCCTTGAGGACTTGTTTGGGCACTGTACGTACGCAGCAACAATGAAACATACAAATTTCATGACACCAATCAACAGTAAAACGATCAATTACTTTAAATTGTTTACCCAGCAACACATCCGCCATGCTCTTGAGCGCTCGTCTCAACTCAATGTCCTGGGTACCCACACACACCCACACATTTTCATTTCGAATAAATTAACAAGTAAAATTGAGCGGAAACGTGTACATCTAATGGCATGGAGAGTTTGTGTGGTGTAGCTGAGCAAACAATTTGCCGGCCAGCCAGCATGTTCAACTTACCGCACGTGTAAACAACCTTAAGGTACATCCGGGAATTCTGATGACATGGTGATCCAAAGGTATTTGCGTCCGCTGCGAGGTTGCATCTCCTACGGCCGTGACAAATTTGCATAACTGTCTCGGTGGCATACGATGCTAGGCAGGCTATAGAACATTTTTTGTAGCAAAAACCAAGGAAAAGGACGAAACGAGAGAGCAAGAGAGAAGATACGAGGATATATGCATATGAATGTCATAACAATTCACAATGTCGGTTGGGTAGACTTACTTTCCTCCTTAACACCCTGTGGTTGGGGGCATTGTATACTCTCGTATTCGGTCCGTCCAAAGCTAGCGCTATACACAGCGATTCGAGAGTAAGGATTACACTCTAATTGGGCAACATCGTTGTGACAGGCTACCTTGCTGCGAAACTCGTCTGAAAATGGAGAGAAAAGAATGCATGTAAGGAATTATTTGAAAGAGTTTCAAGTGTGTGGTTGTGTTTATGGCAGGATTCACAGGAGTATACTCCTTGTTGCATTGAGTGTCAATTTATAAGGTGTGATTAAAAAATTCTTCTTCACAACAGGGTCTGAATAGAATGCATACAAGGACTTGATGGAAGAGGAATTTTATGTAAAATTTTATGTAAAACATGCAAAGGATCACTGGCTTTGTAGTTATTTGTTAGAGTAAGCAAAAGGAGGCACTGGCCTGAACTATCGTTTGAACTATCAAATGTTTTCGTAGCGGCACTTGGGAGTAGTAATTAGGTCACTCAAGGAGAAATCCAGTTAAATAAAAAAAAAAAAAATAAATATTTGGCGCAACAGCTCTTTAAGTGCCAGGGCCTAGCTTCTCGCAACCACTCATGTTGTGTGCGTTATATTTTTCACACGAATGGAAGGGACCTACAGTTTAGTGCCGTATCCGAACGGCGATTTGAGAAGCTTTTTCGAGACAACAATACTCTCGGATGTTTGTCAGACGCTCGCGAGAGGTGGGACCGTGAAAAAAACTTTTTGGTGTTTTGTAGGATTCGAACTTGGAACCTCATGCGTAGTGATCCGACACACTAACCACTTACGCCACGGCGCCCACTATCCAGTTACATTTTGTTTATAATTTTCTGCAAGGAAAGGGGAACCTGTAACGTTGGGGTAGCTTGCTTCGGGATCCTTGCAGATGTCCACTGACTTTCCTTTTAAATGGATGGAGATTTTAGAAATATCTTTCCTGGGAATGAATTCTAAGTTTTCTGTTTTGTTTTTTTTGTCCTGAAGCAAAATGAATTCTGGTACAAAGATATTCCCGGGACTCCTTGAAGATGTTTACTTTGCGGTGCCGCACCTTGCAACAGCAGACTAGACTGTAAAGTGGTTAGCTTGGTTGTCAACTATCAATATTGTTTGACGTGGAGTTGAAGACTTCTTACTGGTAGTTTTGGCAGGTGATTTTGGTGGTCAATGGAAGTTGAATTATGTGACACTATTTTGTTGGTGTGTAATCCTCGATTTCTCCTCAACTATTCTGCGCCACGTTTCTTTACCACTTTTCGTCCTGAGCGCCACTACATGGCGTATTTTGTGATAGACCAGTCCTTGTGCCGTAAAGCGTGATCGATCCACTGCCATTTTCGCTTTCGTATGGTATGTCTATAGGTTGCTGGCCCGATCTCTGACAAAGATGTTGATTTGATTAGAGATGCGATTGGACCAAAAAATCCTTAACATGATGCATGGGCATCTGATTACAAAAGTTTACATCTAGCAAGTGAGAATGGTAGTCACCTTTTACGCACTATATCCATACAGCAATATTGATTTGACGTTGGAGCGGAACAGTCGCAGTTGGATTCTGAAAGACCGTTTCTCCAGATTTTTAATAGTTTTTGCTTTCCCGATTCTGCTACACACGTCTTGGTTGGTGCCACCATTGTTGGCCAAGACTACACCTCCTAGATATAGAAAGTAGTCAACTTTCTCGGCGGACTGTCAGACAATATTGAGTTGAGCGTGGGAGTTCGAAGTTTTTGATTATCTTAAGTCTCATTTTCTTTGTTTTGGATTTCAGATTAGATGCAGATCCATTATCCCACGTATGCAAACATACAAGTAATCAGCTTAATCCAGATGGTTTAGACAAGATGTCATAGACCATTCGATTCCGTGGTTTTCTTCAGTCAGTGCTGCCCGAGTTCCAAAGTCCTCCGACACTTTACCATAGTGAATAACTTTGCACTTACCCCCTCATAAAAATCCTTTATAATAGCTTTGACTTTTTCTGTGATGCCATTTATGTGCAAGGCCAACTATGATAGAAACCATCTCTATTGAAGCTGTCGAAGTCTTCTCAAAGTTGATGAACAGAAGATATGTATGTATGTGTCTATAGTGCAGAGAACTTTCGGTTAAGTGTTGCCATTACGTTTTAAGTTATGTGAGCCAGATCCATTTGAATCGTATTCGCTCTGTGAAGAGCAACTGTTCCAGTATCTTGAAGTACCACTCTACATTCACTGAATTTGTGCGAACGCTTCTCCCAAAAAATATGGTCCTACTATGCACAGAGACGATACCTTACACCGCACGATGACATGCGCTGGGTGCTCTTTCATTTCACAGAGATCGTGGGCTGTTCTTTATCAAACATAAAAACACTGTTTTTGAAGCTGTTGTCCTCCTCTAGACTTTGAAGTACATTCTCGCGAAGCTCTAAGCGAGAAGGCATATCTGTCAGATTCAGAATACTTGCTATTCTCATGTACTCGTAATATGGTTGGTAGTGAACCTCTATTGATACCCATTTGAACTGGTATAGCTTTTGTTAAGAGTCTGAAATTTCTTTGTAAGTATCGGGATACAATGGCGATCGTTTTCAGCACCTCTTGAAAGGGCACCTTTAAACTGATTCATAGTTATTGACTTAGGCGCAAGAGCCAAGTTCATTATTCAAGGCTGGTTTTATTTAATCATAGTGGTTTGACAGTCAGGCTGACCGATGGGGGGTCATAGCATCAAATCTTGTTAGTTACTGCAAAGAATGAGCGCTGTTAGGCTGACCCTATCGCCCGATAACTGCTATAAAATTATCTCAATCATTCGACAACGCTATACATGACCTAACTTCGACAAGCGGTCACTAGACATTCGATGAAGTCGGCAAGACCACCCTCTGGCAAAGGTGTTCGTTGGAGATACGGTTGGGCCAGAAAATCCTTAGGATGTTTCATGGGCATATATCAACGAACGTTTGTAGCTTTCTTGTGACAGTAGTGCTGCATACGAGTAGGTAATTTAAAATGCTTCCGAGCCTTTTTAGATTGATCTTTATTACTTCCAGCTCTAACCAAGACTTAAACTATCATACCTAACAAAGCAAATCATACCTAGCCCTGTGTGAGGAGGAGAATTCGTTGAGACAACGAAGTGTCGACGAAAACTTCTGCTGCCCGTGTAAGATGAGTTGACCCATTGGGTGAATGTGTCGCTGAGGTGATGAAAACTACTGCTGCGGATGTAGAGGGACGACGGAAGCTGCTGCTACGCGTGCAAGGTAAGCTGATCCGCTTGAATGAATGTGTCACTAGGGTGACGGAAGATGCTGTTGCGCGTGTAGGGTAAGTTGATCCGATTGAATGAATGCGTGAATGTGTCGCTGGGGCGACGGAAGCTGATGCTGCGCGTTTAGAGTATGTTGATTAAGTGTCGCTGGGTTATGATGCCATAACTTATACATATATACACAGGGACTAAATTTTGTAGTGGAACAGTCAACTGGGTTTTTGAGATACTTTGCAATAATAGACAGCATACCGAACAATGATTTAGCTTTACCGATCCGGGTGGCTAAGCCATTTTCGTTTCTCCAATCGGTGGAGAAAATACTCACAAGATAATGAAAATTCTCTGTTTTCTCTTGCGGTTGTCCAGCAATACATACATACTTCAGTTGATGAGTTCGTTCGGATGCTGATTATTTTATTTTCTGCTGTGTTAATTTTTAGCCTCACGAATTGGGGCCTCCCTCTTCAGATATGCTGAGGGTTGGTGAAGGTCCACAATTTTGTGAGTGCGTAGGCGAGATGTTTGAGTTGAGATGTAGGAGCTTATTGAATTCCTCCGATTCTAGTCGACCAAGCAGCATGAAGAACATCACAAATAACGAATAAAAATAATTTTGGCGATAGAATCTTGTCTTCCTCTATGCTTTTTTTTTTTTTGTTTTTGTGGTTGCGCCAATGGGTGTGGTAATCTTCTAAAGATACTAATAGACCAGGCTACCAGCACGCATGATTCACAAACCCGAATCGATGCCAGGAATACGCCTACGTACTAATCCACACCCTTCACACTTCTACCACTCTCCCCGCGGGACTGCCGCTAGGTATTACTTCGCGGGGCTGGTTAGCATGTCATGCTTTTCATCACGCATGAGTCATTGCTGCTTCCCATGCTTCTGCTGCTTTGCAGCAGCTCAATTTGCACAATAAAATTTTTGTTACTGCGTGCGTTCACTTTTCATTGTGTGTCTTTAACATGTCACTTGCGTTACATTGCATATTGGAGCGTTTATGTGTAACTTTGTCTACCTTCCAGTATTTGTACGATCCTCATTTCTAGCTGTTGCTCGTTCCTCCAGACGTAGTTGTTACATCATGCTGGTGATGATCTCATTCGCTGTGTTCCAGGCTTCATTCGCCATCAGCATGAATTTTATAAGTCCTCTCGGAGTCACTTGTCCGACAATTTCTCTCTGTAGTATGTTTTTGGCCGTCGTAAATATCCGACATTCCATTAAACATGTTCCGCGTTCTGGATTTTGCCTTCGCAGTGCGGGCAGTATGGGCCATCTACGTGTTTGTATTTGTAGAGATATTCCCGAAAGCATCCGTGCCCTGATAGGAACTGAGTCATGTAGAAGTTTATTTCTCCGTGTTTTCTGCTGATCCATTCCTCTACGTCGGGGATCAGCATATGGGTCCATCTTTCTTTTGGTGTGGTGTTCCATTTCTGTTGAATCTCTATCTATCTTCCTCTATGCAGAATGCGACATTTGGACACATTTTATGCAGCCTTGATAATAACTGCGAATTTGTAGAGGGTACCTATTCTGCGCAAGGCAAGGTAAATCAATTCCTTGTTGACACTGTCGTTTGCTTTTTCGAAATCTGTGAACAGCTAGAAATAATGGCTGCATATTGCTGGCGAATACACGGTGTAAGATCGTAGGAAAATGCTCCTACCATTTCTTGAGTCGGTCCTCACCCGAAATAAGCAAATAGTAGTCTAAGCCTTTAGCTGGGTGTTGACTAGAGCTGTGACCACCTACCAGCTTTTCTGTAGAATCACAGAATCTGCTGAATCTGCTGTGGCATCTATTTGCGACTTTTTCTGCTTCTATGGCCATCGTATTAATGTAACTACGCTAGTCACGTCACACGTTACGCTGCACTTATCTAATTTCAAGCGACTAAACGACTCTAGCTCGATCCTTCCTGCTGCTGGAGTAGCTGCAAGTTCTTCAGTTGTTTCCTTTCATTAATCCGCCTTCAAGTATCCTCAGAAAGTCGCGTGCTATGTCTTTCTTGCGATCGACCGATCATTTTCTCGACGTCAGATGTAAAATAGTTTTCACAGCACCCCAATGGTTTTGGATGGGGGCTGGCAGTAAATTGCTGATTTTTTCCCCACCTTGCGAAAGATGAATTTTTACATGTTGTCTTGGATTCTTCGAACAGCAATAGTGCGTGATTGGACGGTAGCTATCTTAAGATAGTGATCTCATGCCAATCCCATATCCACTATCCAGCTAACCTTATGGAGATCTTGTGTTCCAACATGGTGCCACCTATGACAAGGCGTTTAGCACTGCACATATATTCACAGCATTCGATGCTGTTGTCGTTGCGTTACGTAGTTCATGTTTACTGATCACATGTCTGAGCCCTTCGTCATCTTTGCCTACCTTGGTATTAAAATATTCAAATATAATTATAATGTCTCCATTTGGCGTTGAAGACGGCTCTTAGTTGATTATAAAATGTGTCCTTCTCTTCCACAGGCGTGAGCTCCGATGGGGCGTAGCATTGTATAATTCCACCATTCACCATGTCAGGAAATTGGGCAATTCCGCGCTGTTGGTGTTAGAAGCTGTCTAACTTCATATAGACTAGTACTCGCCCGCAGCTGACCATCTTACTTCAGGTACCCCCAAAACGTCTTACTTGTATCGCAAGAACTCTTCCTTGAATTAAAGGAATCTTGTGTTGTGAGGTGCTTCATTTCCTGAGTCGAGAAGTGTCTTCACATTCCAGAAACCAATCGTAGTGCGGGTACAGAAGACAAAAATCGTCAACATGTGATCATTGTTTACCCGAAGCACAATGTCAGTTTCTGTAGAGGGCGCTTTTCTGTCACGCAGGTTGCTTATTAACGTTACCTAAACAAGATACTGGTTGCACTTGCAATTTAAGCCTTAATACAATAATATCAGGTTTTCAGATAATATATCTACTTTATAACAGTTGATGTTATCTTTAAATTTTTGACTGAAATTGTTGCCCTTCACAACTTTACCGTCATTGATATTTAGATCACCCAGCTTATACGATTGGATACTTAACCACTAAGAATCTTTCGCAGCAGGCAAGTAAAATCGATATATGATTTGTCAGGATCTCTATTCTATTCTGTGGGAAATGTATTTCTCAGAAATGAACTAGTTCTAAGAGCTAAGCTACATGAGGACACCGGTTGTCATTTTTGACACGTCAAAATAAATCATTTGATGCAGGAGATGTTGCTTAGAAATAAGTTCTGAGGTAAAGTTATGTGTACACTCCAGAAACGTATGCTTGTTATGAATAAATTGTTATTTATTCTAGCTATTAATCAACACTTCCCACAAAAATACACAACATTTTAAAGAATTTATGGAAACGTCATGTGCTCTGGACAGTTTATTTTGCTCAAAGTTTTGTTGATTAATTTTCTTTAATTAAAACTCTCTCGTTGCAGAATAACGAGGATCTTTTCTGAATAACACCTTGTGCACCTGTCAGCTACACCGGCCAAACAATATCCTTAAATGAATGACTTTACCTAGTTTCTCTTCACATTAAATCTACCTTTAACCACCGAAGCATTTAAGTCACCCAATATGAAAAGCATTGAAGAATCTCAAATATGTCAGCTGGCAAATCACATTGAAGATACCCTTCTCCTCAGTTAGAGATCAAGTTCTGCACAAATATCTAACATCCTTATCCTGTGCATGCTCCCATCAATACAAATAATCATCTTGGGACCTATCTACCTATACACGAGCTGTGCGTTTCACATTTATTTTTCACATGTTCTAATGCCGGTAGAACATACTTCATCATGTGACATCCAACTCGAGTATGATGCTCCAATAAGGCCAACAATGCAACTCTAGACATAGTTTGATCCGAAAGTTAAGGAAAACTCAATTCGGAGAATCCCTCACTTTACATGATACTTGTGTACTTTGTACATGAAAACAATGCAGATACCTTGCATGTACGAGTACAAAATGTTCATGGAATCATCCGGCAGGACTTCAGAGGATGCTTCCTACTTCACCGTGCGTTATTCTCGGTAACATATTCAATTTCATGTTATTTTTGCAGTCAGCACCACCACTATCACTCCAATTGAAGAACAAAGAGAGTGGCAACTTGCCGAAGGGCAGTCTGGAGGGACTCTAATTCAACTGCATTGCAGCGAATAGTTATTGGAAACAATTAAATTCAAACCCATCAGTTGATTTGACTCATCCTCACGACCCGACAAAGCCGGGGGCAATCGGTTCCAATGGATCGGTCTTTTCAATGAGTATCGACGGATTGGATGATTGAAAGACTTGTGTCCGCTGTTTTTAGTACGGCATGTCATTGCCACTGTAATGAGCACCAGGAAGGATCGATCCACTTCTATTTCCTGCTTGTGTTTTGGTCATTTTGCATTTAATTTACTACGAAAGAGTAATATCGACGCTAAAATATAATTTTTCGCACAACCCCACCCCCGTGCTGGTCACGACTGGAGCACTAGAGCAGCTCGATGCAATGATATAATAAAATAATTGTCCAGATCTCGGTTTCCTGTTAAACAAGTGATTGACCAAGCGTTGCTCGTTCGGCAGCAGCAACCATTGGCCATCCGGCTAGGAGGCCGCGAAGGCACTACCACAATGTTAGTGTGTGAGTTGTAGTGAGGTTAAATGGGGGTTGAGAGCTGTTAATGAACTGCTAGTGCATGAAATGCCCAATTAGGCAGACACGCGTAATGGATAAATGGATGCTTGATGGACGCCTGTCCAGTAGACGGGGTTTTAATCTCCAGTTAGGTTCAGAAAATTGGTACAAATTTAACGTCCGTGGTACGTGGGTGATTGTGATAATATTGATGGGTCACACCTTTGTTGATTCACCTAACATTCAAAAGGACTTACGTGCGTTTATAAGTGCATCTACGTATACATAGATATTACTCGGTTGTGTCGCTCCTTTTAGGTCAGAGGGAATTGAAAAAGACTGTCTGAATATTTGTAGGATGCGGAGCTCTTTACAAGTGGTTCAATTCAACTACTGTAGAGGCCAGGGCTTACAGGATCTAATCAAAGAAAGAAAATCAAGAGAAAACGAGAAACAAAATGTAACGCTCATAATCGAAAGGTTTTAGGTTGCTGCAGTCAATAAATACCCCCGCCTTAAGGAATGATACAAGACAGTGAGTGCTACAAATCAGTCTTTATTAGGCCCATCGAAAAAGATCTCTACCACATACTCTCTAAACTTGCTTACCCGCCCAGATATAAGATCTAAGGGTTAACGAGTGTAGTAGTAATTCCTTCGTAGACTGAACTCAAAGTTCCCCAGTGATGACTCGAATGTATTGGGGATGAAGATGATAACAGAAATAGACTAAGGAATAGTATTCATGCTCCATTACAAGACGAAAGCAATGCATATTCAAGGTGAGACAAAGTTAGAGGCGTTGATGAGGACAAAAAGGCTTAGCCATAAAATTCAAATTAATCTTCAGTACAACAAGCCGACAAAGTATTACACAGACTTGGGCTATAGTAAACAATGATTTGCCTTTACTATGAGAAAGAGAAGAAGGAAGATGTAGAACGCACGTTACACCCACTCTACATTCTGTTTTAGAGCTACTTGTGTAGAGGCATGTACATAGACTTTGCAACTTGAGATCATCCTCCCAGAGTTAAGAGGGAATGGTGGTTTCAAGGTCATTGATGAATAGGAGACGTAGAGATGTGGTGTCCTGCGACTAACGCTGACACAAGGAGTTAAGGTGATCGGCTTTGCTGACGATATCGCCGTGGTTACTGTGGCAAACACGTCCATGAGATAGAGTTTGTCATGGATGAAACAGTCGCCAAGATCAAAAATTGGCTAGAGTCTGCTGGCCTAGAGCTAGCTGACCACAAGGTCGAGGCTGTCCTAATAACCAGCCGAAAGATTGTGGAATGCACAATCAGTTTTAAAGAGTACTAAAGAGCCATTAAGGTACCTAGGAGTAATGTTCGACAACAGGCTGAACTTTAAAACACACGTCGAGTATTCAAACAAGGTGAAGCCAGCGCTTCATCATACGGCAGCATACGGCCAAACAACGGTGCACCTGGATACGGCAAGGAAATTTTGGTATCCAGAATGGTAAGCTCAATCTTTCTACTTGCTGCTCCAGTCCGGGCGGGGGCAATTACAACAAAAAAAAAACAAAAAAAAAAGGAAGTTCTCGTCTTCGTATAGGCTCTGTGCAATTATAGCTATAAGCGGTTTCCAAACAATTTCGACGCAGCAGCCTGTTTATAGACGGTATGATTCCTATCGAATACCCAGATAAAGAGGAAGACGCTAAGCACACAGTGTTCAACTGTAGGCGCTTCGCAGAGGCAAAAATGAACCTGCCAAGCCCAGATCTTCTAATAAGTCATATGGCGAGGTCAGGGGACGACTGGGTGGAGACTTGTTCCTTCATAATGAGTGTACAGAACGCGGTGAAAAGAGTCGAAAAACTAAGAAGAGCCACAACGGCAAATGCAGATGATATACTATAAATTGTTAACCAGTCTCGCGAAGTAATACCTAACAGCAGTCCCGCGGGGAGAGTAGTCGAAGTGTGCAGGTTGTGGGTTAGCACATAGGCGCATTTCTGGCATCGATTATTCGGGTTTGCGATTGTGCATGCTGGTAGCCTGGGCTGTTAGTATCTTTAGATTACCACATTCAGTTGCGCATAAAAAAAAAAGAATGTATGATAGCAGCTTGGTGAGAACTCTTTTATGCATTAATGTGTACATTGTCCACATCTACCCGGATTCTTCGAGTACGCCGTTCACAAGTCACCCTGAAACGGTAGTACTATATAGGCACACCTTTAGCTTATGGGATATGGTAAATAAGAGTTAAGAAATGAAACGTGGGTCAATGAACTATCAACCTCCGAGACCCAGTCTTAACTTTCCTCTTATTTCAATCCCATTCTAACCCCTTTACCGACTTTCGTGGCGGCTCAACCATGTAGATTATTAAGTACCTTAAGCTTATTTAAAAAGCTTCAGAAAATTTAAGCCTCAAAGTGACTAGAATTTCCGGAACTCATTTAAAATCCCCTCTTCACGGCTAAAGTCGCATCGCTATAGCAGAGATTTCACACCGAGGACGCTTGGGTAATTCTAAATTTAAATGTATTTTTAGCAAAGTGAACACCCCACAGATACATATACATATATGCAGCCAAGCAAGCATCGTCATGGACTTAAGACTTCAAAATTAAAAGAAGAAAAAAAAAAAAAACATCCCCCAAAGAAAATGTACTCCAAATCGGGTTAAGATTCATCTGGAAGCAGATAGAAGGAGGTGCCACTAACCATTTCACTGATAGCATTCTCCACTTGTGGTACTCAAAGGCCAGTTATATGTCCTTTTTCTCTAGCACCTTCTCATTCAGTCCTCGTATTCAATGCGCTTAGAATGTGCATTTACTTTTACTTGAGCTTTTGTCACCACAAATGTAAAGGGAAGTACATCATTACTTTGCTTACATCTCCTACAGTATCTTGCAGTCTTTGTACATACATATCTAGTCCGTTATGGGGTGGGGTATATCCTAGAAATGATGTCACATAGTTGCTTCTTTCCGCTCGGATGGCAATACGTAGCTTCTAGAATGACGATGTGGCAGAAATCAAAGCGAAACGTTGTCGTCGTCATGGAACCCATATACATATGTACATAGATACTGCGGCAGGCAAGAAGAAACATTTTTAAAAAAATGTCCTCGAAATGCATCCCGAACTTGTGCTGTAGGCAAATCGTTTAATGGGTGGAATTTTTGGGCAACGGCATTCGTACGTGACTGCTGAATGCAACATTAATGGAATGTGCAGCATCACATGTGCTGTGTGTACATCTTTGCTATGGGCTGTCTCTCTAATTATGAACGACGCGCTGCGGCACACAGTTTAGTTATCAACTTTTCGTCGTCGTCGTCATAGACATCATTACGGAAGTGTTGGACAGTGGGCTCAGTCGAAGTTGAATTGTCCTATGAATACTATAGAACACTGATGTGATCGACTTAAAATCAGTCAGCTACTTATTGAAGTGGATTGATATCGTTTGATACAAATTATAGCATTTCTAATACCAATACAATTATTGAATTTGCTCACTGCGGTTACCTGCTCGCTTGCGTAAAAGCAAAATAGTCAGCACCCACATGGATCATTGGAGTTTAGTAAGATCGACACATTTTATGAATTTAAGACTACAATGGGAGAGAGTTTGATGCGTCATGTAAATACGCTCGATTTTGCTAGTTTGGTCTTAATTCCGATTCAATTCATATCACTGAAATTAGTTCAATTTAACGTGATCCCTCTTGTGTTCGCTTGTATTTTCTGAGATGGAATGGATATACATATGTATGTGCATAATAAGTAGTTAAGCATAAGGTAATGAGTTTCATTGATTTCCAATTTTTCGATGTGCTGCTTTGCTAGCTTGTGTAAACACTGAAATCCACAAAAAAATTGGATCAGGATATCATGAGGTAATACATTGATATAATATTGTACTCGCTCGTGCGTACAACAAAATTAGCATTTTAATTGAGCAGCCCTAACGAAACCAATGAATAGCATAACACATAATCAAGCATTAACTTTCCCGTGCTTTCTTATCCTGTGAAGTTTCGGCACTTTAAGAGGCTCGGTGTAGCAGTTGCTTGAAACCAACAAAATTGTGGATAAGCAAAGCACACAATTGACTTTGCGAGCGTTGAAGCAAAAGCGGCCAAAATGGGTTTAGTGGTAAACGAGGGCAAAACTAAGTACATGGTGTCAACAAGAAGGGACCATCAACCCTGACAAATTGGACAGAACACCTGAGTGCACAGCTACAACTTTGAGGTATAAAGGGACTTTGACTACTTCGGCTCTACTATAAATTCTGAAAACGACATCAGCGCAGAAATCAAGCGAAGAATAATTCTTGCCAATCGCATTTTTTTCTTGGGCTAATAAGGCAATTGAAAGTAAAGGCCTATCTCGAACAACTAAGGAGAAGACTCTTTATAAAACCCTGATTCTCCAAGTCTTGCTTTATGGTGCTGAAACATGGACTTTATTGAAGGAAGATGAAGATATCCTCGGGCGCTTCGAGAGAAAAATTATTCATAATATATTCGGTTATGGTCCCGTTGAGAGATTTTGGAGGAGTAAATTCAATGACGAACTATACAAGCTGTGCAGCGACATCTAACTAGTCAAAAAACTGCGTATTTGATATTTGAGATGGCTTAGATATGTAGAGCGAATGGACACCATTGCTTTGTCGGAGTTTTCGAATCTAGCCCGGAGGGACAACAAAGCAGGGGGCTTTCTCGCCATAGGTGGTGCGCACAAGTTCAAGGGGACCTCGACCAACTTAGAATGCGCAACTGGAGGCAATTATCTAAGGACCGAGCTAAATGGAGAGACTTGTTGGTTCAGGCCCAAGTCCACCCCGAACTAGAGAGCCACCTAAGTAAGTAATTAATCAACATTTTTACGCGATTCCTACATTTCGCAAGTTTCAGACTTCTTCCGATGGGAATTGATCGCTATGAGGCTCGCTTTCTCTTGTAACCTCGAAATCAATACATTAAGATACCTCAGCCTACAGTAAATATTAGATGATATCCACTTATTTTATCAACACCCCCACTGTGCTTGTTAACACACCTCGCTTTATACACAGAAAATTGTTCTTTTCGTGGTGCGCTGCCTATACTTCAAACTATGTAGCACAGTTGTAAAGGATTATCTGTCACCCTGCATCTTATATCACAACAATAATCCGCATAATTACAATAATTATTTGAATGCTAAACATTCTCGAGTGGTTGTGCCCTTTCTAAGGATCAGCAAGGCGTTAATACGTAATTTCCTTTCCGCCTGCCTTCCTTCCTTTGTCATATAACAAATGCATTCAGATACAGACGAGGTGTGAATTCCATGACGTTGGACAAAAACTCGCACCGGGAGCCTTTTACAAAGAAGAACAAAGATTGAGCTCTTGTCTACCATGACGACGACGAATCCTTGCTGAGAGGACGAGAACAATGGAAGGAAAAAAAGATTTCCTTCTCCTTTTTGTTCTCATACATGTATGTGAGCATGAGTTTTTCTCTGTTATTTAATGTAATTCATTTTGAATGAAATAAATCAAAGAAAGTTGGCCTTTTTGTTTTCGATATCCTTTCACAGACACATTTATTTTTCTTGGTTCTTTCTTCTTTAATATGGAAGGGTCTGCGCGCTTTTGGCAACTTGTGGTTGCACTGCGTTTCGTTGTTTGAGAATAAAATGAGACCATATTATTTTATAGCCTTGGAAGCTGGACACGATTTAGAAAATAAGGATACCGGGAGAACTGGTGAATGGATGGACCAGACCAGACGAGCATGGTTGGAGTGTGAATAATAAGAGAAAAACAATTGCATTGGAAAACAATTCATTCGATTTATAATTTGTTTGTTCGGCATCATTTTATTCTCTGCAATAATTAAAGTCCTTCTTCTGTGCTCTTTGGTCCGAGGACGAGTGTTCTGGAAGTGAAGTGTTTGTCTTGAGGAAAATACAATTGTCTTACAGTTGTATTGTTGAGAAAACTTATTTTCGAGAAAGAGAACTAGGGACAATGGTCTATGGTGAAAAAGGATTCGTTTTGCTTTCCTTTGTGTACAAGGTGGTGGTCGTACCATAGTGGGTGAAATGCAGCTTTAAATATTCTTTTTAAAGGGAATATCTCTTCTTTTGTGGTATTATGTTAGTTAAAAGCTTTAGCATGATTACGACACCAAGTATGGAATATGTGGTTTGCTGACTCCTCATAAACAAACTATCCGCCAATGTCAGTCATGCAAGGCACTCACCTGCCCATCTAAGCTGTCGAAAACTTCAAAATTGAACGGACGTAAGCGTAGTTGCGTCTCTGCTGCACGGGAGCTTTTCCGAATACGCCAGGCTCTGCTCTAGACGCTTTGCTGAACTTACCTCCCCTCGATACCTATATCATGGGTTGCACTATCAAAGCCATCCATCGTCCTAGGCGGGCGGTTTTTGTTATACTCCACGATGGAATTTTGATGAACTAGCGCGACACTTATCTTACGACTCCTGTCTTATGGATATGCCGTCTGATGCAATGACTCCATAACTCCAGCTGATGTGCAAATTCAGAGTCGACTTTCCTTGTGCTCAGGACTGGTTTCGGTCAGAGTCTGAGCCGGGGGTGGAATGCAGTCGCATTTTCACGGATGGTTCCAAAACCAGTTAAGGGTCTGGCGCCGGTGTCATCGTGGAAGCCGACAACATTAGACTTCTTTTCTCGTTAGGCAAATATGCGTCTTTTTTCCAAGCGGAAACTTATGCAATCCTAATGGCCATGAACTATGTTGTGAAGAACAGGTGGAAGGGACGTAGCATTTGTATCTGTAGTGATAGTCAGGCTGCGTTTAAGGCATTGCCACTTCTAAAATAGTTCATGAAACCAAAAACACTTTGAACTCGGTCGCAAGGCTGAATTCTCTGTCTCTTATCTGGATCCCAGGTCACACTGGGTTCTTGGGGAACGAGATCTCCGATGAGATTGCTAGACAAGGCTCAGAGGAGGCTTTCTCAGGTCCCGAACCCGCGTTGGGTCTTCCAGCGTCCTCGGTTAGGGCTTCCATTGACGATTGGGTCTCTCACGAGCACAATTGTGTGTGGCATAACTCTCCAGGATGCAGGTTAACTAAGCGCATGCTCCCGGACGTCTGTAAGAAATCGGCGGCATTCTTGCTGTCTCTCAGCAGAAAAGACTGTAGACAACTTATTGGTGTCTTGACAGGTCACTTTGCTTTCGCCAAGCACCTGAACGTGTTGGGCTTAAGTGACGCTACAATCTACGACGCTTGTGGAGAGAGCGACGACATCGCGGAACATTATCTCTGTGAGTGTCCGGCCTTTGCTCGTATCAGGTGGCAGATCATCGGTGCGGATATGGTGAGTGCTGGTACTGTAAGCTCCTCATCACTGAAGTGCTTGCTTGGCTTTCTTAGAAAGACAAGGAAATTCCAATAAAATGGGTTAATCAGGGTTTGCTCTCTGGTAGTACAATGGACCAGTTGCGTCTGAGTGCTCCAGTTGAGCGTTTCGCACCCCGACAAAAAAAAAGCGTAGTTGAGTACTTAAGTCTTTGATGAGCGATGTGGTTGATATATCTTGTAAACCGGGAAACAGAATTTGTAACACCAAACGATTCAGCTAAATATTTTTATTTTGATCTTGGCACAGTATTAGAGCCATTTTAATGCCAAGAGGATAGAACAATTTAAATTTGTTATCCGTGGTAAGTTGCTCGCCTGTGTAAACGCTGCCACAAAATTGTCGTTCAAATTGATCAGGATAACACAAGGTGAGTGAAATTAAGCCCAGAAACATGGATGAATGAAATCTATGTAAACAAAAATTTATTTGTATAAAGTTATACATAATTAGCACAGCCTGCACGACATCACATCCGGCAACGGACTCAGGCTAATCGACTTTGCGACGTGGCGAAACTTTGTCTTAGCCCAAACGCGGTTCCCACGTCACGAAATTCACAAAGGAACATGGCTTTCCTTTGATCGAAAAACTGTCAACCAAATCGATCACATTGCGATCGACGCAAGGCTCTCTTCCAGTATTCTGGGTGTCCGGACTTTCCGAGGAGCCAATGTGGACTCCGACCACTACCTAGCTGTAGCCAAGGTATGGATGGGGATATCCACAACGGAGCGAAATCAAAGAAATACTGTGAGGAAATTTGACGTCGAAAAGCTACAATCGCAAGAGACCGCCAGAACCTTTGCCGATCGAGTTTCTCTTAATCTTAAACTAAGTCCTATACCGCCAGCAGCAAATGCGGAAGACCAGTGGCAGCGTTGCCAACAAGCCATCAAAGATGCCGCCTCTGATGTACTGGGTTTCTCTCGGCCACCACAACGAAATCCCTCGTTTGATGAGGAATGCCGGCAAGCACATGCAGCTAAACAAGAGGCGTACAAAGCGGCGCTGCATAGAAGGACTAGAGCTGCTTACGAGATCTACGCGAGCAGGAGAAAAGAGGAACATCGACTTCTCAGAAAGAAGGAAAAAGAGCATGAGAAGCGCTCGATCGAGGAAATTGAGAGACTTTATTGCAGGAATGATGTCCGAAAATTTTACCAAAGCGTAAAAAGAACATGGCAGGGTTTCAAAGCCAGAACAGAAGCCTGCAGGGACGAAAATGGCAACATAGTAGTAGAATCGCAGTCGGTGATGAGAATATGGAAGGAACACTTCTGCAGACTGTTAAACGGCGATGATGATCAATATTCCGCTGTCAGGCAGAATGAGCCATTCAACAGTGACGATGACAATCAAGATTTCCGTCAACCCGATCAGAATGAAGTGAAGATAGCGATATCTAAACTCAAATTGAACAAAGCTGCTGGATCCGACGGCCTTGCCGCTGAACTTTTCAAGGCAGGAGGAGATGAGTTGGTAAGGAGCATGCACCAGCTCATCTGTAAAATCTGCTCGGACGAAAGTATGCCCGATGAATGGAACCTCAGCATCGTTTGCCCGATCCTGAAGAAAGGAGACACTCTAAACTGCGCCAATTACAGAGGTATAAGTTCCCTCAACATCGCATATAAGACCCTGTCTGCCGTATTATGTGAACGCCTAAAACCGATCGTCAACAACCTGATAGGTCCTTATCAGTGCGGTTTCAGGCCGGGAAAGTCCACCATTCACCAAATATTCACACTACGGCAGATCTTGGAAAAAACCCATGAATATAAAATCGATACGCACAACCTCTTCATCGATTTCAAAGTTGCCTATGATAGCGTGTATAGAGACAAGTTATACAGAGCCATGTCTAGTCTTGGCATCTCTGCCAAGCTCGTCCGTTTGTGCAGAATGACGATGGAGAACTCTCGCTGCTCCATCAAAGTCGGTAAGAACATCGCCGAACCATTTGATGTCAGGAAAGGTCTTGGACAAGGTGACGCGCTATCATGCGATCTCTTTAATATAGTACTTGAAAGAATTGTACGAAACGCACAAGCTAATACCGGAGGTACAATCTTTTACAAGTTTGTACAACTACTCGTTTATGCCGATGACATTGACAAAATCGGAAGAACTTAGCGGGCAGTCAATGGGGCATTTACGAGTATTGAGATCGAGGCAGCAAAGATGGGTCTAGCGGTCAATGAAAGCAAAACAAAATATATGCTGTCTTCAAAAAAGGACACCCAACATCGGCGTCTTGGACAGAATGTCACAATAGACAACTAACTGTTTGTTAAATGAAAGTTTAATACAATCTTATTAGTATTGCTCACCTGCAAGTGTATGAAAATTAAAACACCCTTACTTACTTACATGGGTGTTTAGGGAGGTTCAATTTTTAACTGAGAAACGGCAGAAGACTGAACCAATTTTTACGAAAAGGTATCAAATATGTCGTTGTGGATTTGATTAATACGTCTGTAGAAAATTCAAGCTTGATGTCAAAGAAAGTACTCTATAAAATCCATTTCAAAAATGCTTGCAGTTGACAATTTTTCATATCGAGCATACCTTTCTACGAATTCATTAAGTGATTTCTAAGTGCTCGATTATTATTATTAGAATACAAACTAACCTAACAAATTAAAAACGAACAATTTTACAAGTGGCCTTTAAAAAGATAAATAAATATTTGGCGCAACAGCTCTTTAGGTGCCAGGGCCTAGCTTCTCGCCCAAGTGGCCTTCATGTTTGAACGTCTCTCATTAAAAGAAACAGCATCGGGAAGACCTTTTACGTTTCTGTCAAATCACGCTAGACGTTGAAAGACGAATAATTTTACAACGCGAACATTCAGAGAATCAATCGCATTCTTACGGATAATATTATCCCAGGCAGGTCATAAGGAGTCTATTAGACCGACAACAAACTAGAGCTTCAAGTGATGATGAAGCCGAAACAAGAAATGGGATCTAAAGGGTGACCAGATAAGAACGATAGGAAAAACAATTGAAATGAAAACAACAATGGTGTAAGATATAAAATTTATTCTGGCTTTATTTTGAAGCTACATTCATGCCATTATGTGTGGAATAGCACATCATTTAAATGGCCGCCTCGGCTTCGCTGGCAGTGCTTCAAGCAGTCGGTCCAATACGTACGGTGTTATTTTGCCAATAGCGTCTCGAATGTTGGCCTCGAGCTCGTCCAAATTAGTTGGCTTGTTAGCGTAGACTAGGGACTTGACGTAGCCCCAGAGAAAATAATCGAGTGGTGTCAAGTCGGTTGATTGCGGCGGCCAACGTTGGTTGATGAACGCTCGCCGTGAGATGATCCAGTCGCCAAATTTCTCATTCACAACTTTGAGCGTTTCATCGCTTGTATGGTATAGAGCGCCATCTTGTTGGAATCATAGCTCGGATATATTCATGTTCTCGCAAAATGAGTCGGGTGGACTCTCTGACGATGTCCAATTCAGCTGATCGGCGCCGAATCGACATTTCTGTGTCTTCTCCGATACTGGCCGCTACGGCGCCTATGTTTTCTTCATTTCGCACCAATCTCTATTTGGTTGGTGGCTTAAGGTCCAAAAGAGTGTAGTCACGATCAAATTTTTCCACGGTGCGACGAATTGCCTGCACACTCAAGCCATGATGACGACCGACCTCACGACGAAATTCACGTTGCGTTTTTACAACTGAGCCGGAATTTCGATAATATTTTTTAATACAACAATTATCGCACGTTCGGCAAGCATGAAACGATGCGTAATGAAATGGCAAACCTTGCTGAATATTTTGACAGTTGGATGTCATTAGTAACTTTGACAGCTGCTGAAACATAGCAATTGGGAAAAAGTATAATTGCTAATCTGGTCACTCTTTACAAGAGCAAGAGCTTTAAACAGGCGATCATAAAAAACACCAGGAATGTCAATCTAGCGTATAACTCCCACCGGATACTTGCGTACCTTTCCAGTAAGTTTTTGATTAAAACAAAGAAGGATAGATGCACAGATGTCATCTGTAAAGTTAAATGCATTGAGAACGAAAACTAAGGTTGTCATCTGTGCAACAATGGATGATCAGATTCAGTACTTTCAATAGGACGGCATCTGCGAGCCATCGCATTTTCTAAACGCCAATATCCTAAAAACTGGTAATAAAAGACATATCTCAGATGAAGTCTTTATCATAACTTTAAACTAAGTCAGCAAGACAGCAAGTCAGAGATTGCAAGGACATTTAACGCGTTACGCGTTCTACCAAACACAAATTAAGACAATGAACGGCGGCTAACACATTTCCATACCCAAGTGTGAGTTTTCAGGTCGACCTGACATTCAATGCCTATATATATGTAAATGATTTCCACTATCAGGTGGCTTTATGTGTATAAATCGAAACACCCAACGGAGAGAGAGCTGTTTACACACGACTTAGTCGAAGCAGTTAAGTGTAAATACATAGATAATGGAATAATTCGTTTAGACGTTTTGTATGATTTAGTAGCAGGATAACCGGCAGGCATCCATGAGATAAGGAATTAATCCTTAAAATATTTATCAAAAAAAAAGAGCAAACAAAATATAAAATTAATTCCCAAACTACTTCCTCCCCATCCCATGTCCTTCCAAGTTTCAATCCATCCCATCCCTAGTCTCCTTAAAGATGATAGGCAAATGGTAAAAAAAAAACCATCTGTTCACATCTGTGTAAAGCCCATAGCGTAATGATTTATATGCCACCGTGCTTATTCGGAATCCGGAATCTTATCAAGTCACGTTGGCGCCTCTCCACATCCCTAACACTTTTTGCAATGCGATCGCGATAAAGTGCCAAACAATACAAGGACGATGCCTCATCCCTCGTCAAGGATTAGGAACCATCAAACAGCAAACAGAAGGGCCTCGCTTCCTCTCTCTCCAAAAAGATATACAAATATAAAAGGGAAATAAACTTCCGCAAGGATTTAGGATTATTGATTTATGGCATCCAATGGGCGAGGTAGGATATCTCCGATACCGTGCCTTGTTTTTTTTTTGTTCGTCCTACTTTGAATATTATATTTGTTTTACGCCGCCCTAACGCCCCAAACCAGATAATTGTTGCAATTAATCACTCACTCCCCCGCGCTCGCAAAAGGACGAAACTAACACCGGCAGCAACAATCAAAGCTTAAAGGGTATAAATCTCATCAGATTAACATTCGCTACGAAGATAGTAGGTTGTTCGAAAATGGGACACCATTCGTCTTCCCACCTCTTTAGCTGCGAAGAGCCGAATAGTAGGTCCTGGATGTGAGAAATCTCGTAACAATGTTACGAATAATTATGAGTTTTATCATCGAACACAGCATAGGTTCCCTCGGGGTTAACGGTAAGTAATTCAGCATTCAGCTAAATGACGAAAGCGGCGTGGAGCGCAGAGTTTTCCGTGAAAGGACGAGAACAACTACGACGACGACGACGACGACAAGTCAACATAAATTTGAAAGCAACTCAACTAAAAAGCCATTTGTATCCCCGCACCCTCCTCGTGTCCGCCCTGCAAAAAGCGATGAACGAAGATGAAATGAGATGACCTTGTTTTATTGAAGTAGTAAAGGCTTTCGCCTGATGCCTTTTTCTGTGCCCTGCACATCCTTTGTATCTCTTCTGGTGGTTGGCGCGCACAGATATCCTGGTTTGATAAATGACACATTATTCGTATTTATACTAGAAAGGGGACAAGGGGCTGCCATCAGTCGGAAGAGGATATTTTTCTGATATACAAAGGAAACGGAGACGAAGCGTGCTTAACGGAAATAAAGGTTTTGGCTTTTGTTTCCGTCACGTTGGTGTTAGGATGAGAGATGCGGTGATTGCAATGGTTGGACACCACCAGGTCGATGGGTGGTGGTGGTGGCAGAGGTGTGGCATTTGTTTGTGTGTGGCATCAATTCCCGTCGTCCTTTTCTTCTGTCTCAGTTAGATTTAAATTTTAACGTTTCGTATTTCATTTTTTATTGGCAAAGGATTCTGCATAGAGTGTACCGGTCGCAGAGACATGAAAAGACAAGGAACTGTGGAAGCGTAAAATTGTGGTTGAGCTTCGTTTTTTTCCTCGCTGATCCATGTATTAAATAAAAAAAAATATATTATATATCCGCACAAAGGGGATATAAAAAAAAACGGTGCCAGGATACGACGAAATTGGGTTCGCTGAATGGACTATAAAAATCACAAAAAAATATAAAAAAGGACGACCGGCGATGATGGCTGGATGAATGAAATATCCAAGAGCTGGGCCCGCGAGTTCCAATTAATCTTTTATCGGGCCTTAATTGCTGCGAAGATCAAGTTTTTTTTTTTTACTGCAAATGAAGCGAGAGTCAGAGTCCTTAATGAAAATTGGTAGCCTTTTTCTGAAGCGATGATTTCACTTTTGGAGGTGTATACATACATAGTTTTGCACGTGGGCTTCTTAATAAAACATCGTTATGTGTTTTCGCGCGAAAGTATGCCATTTGGATGAATTCATTAGATTAACGAAAGCGGTTAGGTATGGGCACGTAATGAAGGTGCTCTTAGGTGAGTTGTAGCTTGATGAGTCAAATATTACAAAACGGATGATGGGAAGTGCTCACAGATTTGGCTTAAGAACGTTCCAGTTTTTGCAACTACAACTAAAATTTATCGCATTTTTGTACGTGTGGCAAGTTTTCATTTGATAAACTATTGCGTATCCTGTGGTAGCGTTTGGTATCTACTAGTACTTATAAAAAATTCTGATACTTGCATGCTAAATTTGCAAATTAGGATTCTACCTTGGGCTGAAATGAAAGCGACTCAATTCGCCAAATGACATCAAAGGTGATGCTAGTAGTCAGAGAAGACGCTTGTATTTGATGGTTTAGTTTTATAAGCAAGCTTCGGATCTATGCTAGAGTTTTCATAAAATTCTATTGACGAGCCAACGAAAGCAGCTCCCTTATTAAATCAAAAAAAAAAAACCTGGGAAACTCCTCAAAATCTAGTTGAATTGAATGCGTACCTTATAGGTAGAAATTGAGAGTGATGAAGATAGAAAGAAAGAGGTTGAGGGTAAAATGATGGTCGACTCTCTGCTGGATACTCTCAGCAGCGCTAACATCAAAGCTCAGTCACACGCGGATGACTTTGCCTTATTTTCTGTCGGACCACCAGGAATGGGTTTTCGGCTATCGGACTTGTCATGCATATGCGTTGGTTGTTTGGTTGGAGGAATGTTCGTCTGTCTTTTTACGAAACTCTCAAGCACGCATTGTCTCCACTACATGGGAATTTTTCACGACACGCTTAATGAGCATTCCTCGTCTTGGTACTTATATTTTATACAAACTATGAAATCAATGTTCAGCCTTAGGTGAGGTGGCTTTTAGTATAACCCGCGTGGGAGTGGTGGTGATCTTGTACGACACTTATCTCACTCCTCTCTTATGGATACATTGACGCAATGATACCAGTCTTCCGGCGAATTGGCAATGGATTATGCATTGTCTTCGCCGAACGGATGTTATAAAAATTATTTGAAGCTATTTCACTGACAGGGTCCCCTTCTATGATCCCTACAACGGAATCAAGAAGTACCAAATAACCGCCGGTGTTTCTACAGGGATCGTTCTTAGTCTCTCTACTATGGACTGATGTATGACGATATTTTACAAGGAGCTAATCAGTAGTGGAAAAACAGGCAAAGCGATGGCTCATAGAGCCGGAGAGCACAGTGTTAATTCTCAGCCATCCATCAAATACCTAGAGGTGATAATTTATGCTTGAGTAGGTAACAAGTACTATTTGGAATACGCTTGTGCCATCAAAAACCACCACTGTGCTTTTAAGGCTTATGATCAATATCGAAGGACAAAATAAAAGACTGCTACATGCACGGATCGCAAGCTCCATTAACAGTTGTGTCGCCCAAATACGCAGCTAAAGTAACGTCGTACGCACATGAAATAAAGTCCATCAATGCCTTTGCGCACTAAGGGTTGGTAGTGTATTTAGGAGGGATTTTTACGACGCCATACTTATCGTATCCTTGCCCATAGACATCCTCGCTTAAGAAGTAAGAAGACTATAAAGCGAGCTGTACAAAATGGTCGGGTAAACACCCATAGCAGAAAAAACAATAGCATAGCGATCTGGAAACAATAGTGGGACCCAAACCACAAAGGACGATAGCGCAACGGCTACTACCAAGTGCCGACTGCCGACACCTGGATTGGTTGAAAGCTTACAAACTTCTACGTGACATTTTTTAACGGGTCATGGCTGCTAATAGGGAGAATCTCTTTAAATGTAAGCATAATACTGCTCCTTATTGCTCTCGCAGCGATAATAGGGGTAGGTAGGTAGAAGTGGCGGTTCTGTGAAACAGAGACCCAATTAGCACAGTTGTGCCGTTTTATTACCACGACTCATGTGACCTTGGATGTTGATGTGTGTTGGTGAGGACAATCTAGAGCCAGCCTGTGGAGTTTAAGAAGAGGATTAGCTCATTTATGTTTTCACCCGAGATCTCCTCAAGTGAATTATAGAAGGGTTTGCCTAATGCTTGATGTCTAACCCTGGCTAGTGCCGGACAAGTGCACATGTAGTGAATGATTGTTTCCTTTTCAGTGGCTATGTTGCATTGGCCAACTAGCTAGTACTAGTTTCGAGGAAATGGTTTCCGAGGCATGGCTTTGATAGCATCTTGGCTACCAATTAAAATAGCGATTCTTTGCCTTGGTAGTATATTTGTGTGTGACTTGATTTGGCGACAGGCTTCGTGAATGGCGTGTAATTCCGCTTGGAAGAAGCTGGCAGCGTCCGGGAGTCTATACGATCTTGCTATGTTCAGTGACTCCGAAAAAACACCCGCACCAATCCCACAGTCCATTTTTGACCCGCTGCGATAATACTATAGAGATGATGGTGGTGGTAGGAGAAGGTAGAATATGTATTTTTTCAATGTTTCAGAATCGAGATAATGATACTGTGGAGCAAATGGGGTAGATGGCCGATTGCAGAAAACATAGTTAGACATCTGAAAGCTTGAGTGATGAAAAGTGGAATACGGCAAGCGACGTGGCGTTCTGCAGGAAACAAAAAAAAAAAAAAACAGCACACAGTCTCAAGGAGGTAGAAGACGCATGTGATAGGAACAACTTACAGAGGTTAACCAAGGAGGCCCAAGCGGCTTGTTGCTGACTTTGAGCGCAGATTAGGTTAGGTAGGCTGACAGGGAGAGACAAATAAAAAATACAAATATTTTGGCGCAACAGCTCTTTAATGTGCCAGGGCCTAGCTTCTCGCAACCACTCATGTTGTGTGCGTTATATTTTTCACACGAATGGAAGGGACCTACAGTTTAATGCCGAATCCGAACGGCGATTTGAGAAGCTTTTTCGTGACAACAATACTCTCGGATGTTTGTCAGACGCTAGCGAGAGGTGGGACCATGAAAAAAACTCTTTGGTGTTTTCTGGGATTCGAACTTGAAACCTCATGCGTAGTGATCCGACACACTAACCACTTACGCCACGGCGCCCACGTGAGAGACGCTCTCTGCCAAACTCAGGACAGCGTTGATCCATTGTGGTACCCATGGGGGACAAAATAATCCCTTACCCAATGAAACTAAAAACTACTAACTCAGTCACTTACTTCATTTCTGCATACAAACCACAATGATGATTTGACAAAGTTCAGTATTTTTTCTGTCGAAACGCCAGAGAGCTCCTCGAGATCCTGGAGGATATATTTACCAAGGAACCTTTTCCTGGAGTGTTGAAGACTTGGACAGTGATACAGGACGTGGGTAGTGTCTTCAAAAACATACTCGTCACCACAGCCTCTACAGACTTCCTCCTCCATCAGGCGTAGTTTTTTCAAGTGGTACCGCAGAGTGTTGTACCCCGTGATGATGCCCAAGAGGGTGGAAAGGGATTTCCTATCTTGCCGAATAATTCTCTCGGACCTTGCTTTGTCGAAGGATGGCCGTAGCTTCCTGGTGATGGTACAAGTTTCCATGGAGCTCGTTCTTGTGTTCGCCTCTTTAATGTTTTATTCCCTGCAACGAGCTTGAGTGTGCAAGGCGGGATACACACAGGGGGGTCAGCTTGTTCTAGTAGGTCTGCTGAGTTGATTTTCGTCAGCTCGTCGGCTTCCTTATTGCCTGGGATACCCTCGCGTCCAGGGACCCAACAGAGCGATAACTTGTGTTGTGTTTCAAGAGCCATGAGCTCTTCTCGACAACACTTCACAAGCTTCGTTTTAATTTCTATGGCAGTAATCGCTTTTATAGCTGCCTGGCTGTCGATAAAGATGGTGATACCTTCTGGCGGTATTGCCCTTACCGCAGACCCACGGGCAGCTGTTGCCACTGCTAAGACCTCTGCTTGGAAAACGCTGCTGTGGCCTGAAAGTTGTATGGATTTTGATATACCTAGAAGGTCAGAGAAGATGCCTGATACTAAACCAGTGGTCATTTTTGAACCATCTGTGTAGATGGCTATAGATTCGGCATTAGGTATATGACCGCTTTTCCATTCTTCTCTACTAAGGTAGGGGATAGAAAAAGGCCTCACAAAGTCTAAATATGGCGTCATGTAGTCCGCTGTGGGCACGAGACCAAAGTAATCAAGTAGGATCATCGAGTGATCTGTTCTATTTGGTTTCCAGTTTGCTGACTCATAGCATTAATGGCTTCTGATGTTCGTATAAAGATGTCTAGCGGTAGCAGGTTGAGAATAGCCTCGAGTTCTGCGGTTGGGTTGCCCTCATTGCACTGGTAGTGCCAATGCACGTCAGTCTTTGAACTTTGGTGATTGCCTTTAAGTTGGTGGTTTTGTTAACAGCTGCCCACCTTACTAGTATTATTTTTGGGGAGGTTCCCCAGGTTCTACCAAAAATTCGACTACATGAGTAAAAGGCTATTATTGCCTTCTTAATTCTTTCCTTTATATTTAATCTCCAGTTGAGCTTCTTGTCCAGTATGAGGCCCAGGTATTTTGCGCTATCGGACAATCTATGTGGGATACCATCAACAGAAGGAGTTCCAAACTCTAGTATTTTTCTCTTATTCGTAAAAAGTACAAGTTCGATTTTTTGGGGATTAACCTTTAGACAGAAGTTCCTGGCCTATATGTTAAGAGTACTTAAGGCTCCGTTAAGTTGTTCGCTAAGGGTAGGCAGGAATTTACCTGTTGTAAGCAACACAATATCATCCGCGTAAGCTGTAGCTCCGACGCCACTGTACCTTAGTTGCTGTAGCACCTCATTAATAACAATGACCCAAAACAGTGGGGGATTACCCTGCCTTGAGGGGTACCCCCAGATGCGTATGCTTCGAGCCTTGAACCCTTAAGTTCGGTGATTATGTTTCTTTCCTCGAGCATGCTAACAATCACGTTAATTAGACTGATGGCGATGTCTAGGTTTCTTCGAGTTCTTTTAACCGCTTCGGAATTTACATTATTAAAGGCTCCTTCAATGTCCAAAAATCCAGCTAGGGTGAACTCTTTATCTTTAAGTGATTTTTCTATAGAGCTGACAACATGATGTAGGACAGTTTCCACATAATTACCCTTTGTGTATGCGCTGGGGATAAGTCACCCGGGCGTATTCTACTACGTATGTAAATGTCGAGCAATCTTTCAAGTGTTTTCAGGATGAAAGAGGCAATGCTTATTGGCCTGAAGTCCTTCGCGGTGGTGTGACTAACCTTGCCCGCCTTGGGTACAAAAACCACCTTTACCTCCCTCCATGTTCTTGGTATGTAACATTGTTTAAGAATACTAGCAAATAGCTCTTTGAGTACTGAGATAAAGCCATCAAGTCCTGTGGATTTAAAGGGGAGAACGATTGTGCATAAACGGAGACATTCCCCATATTTGACAAATTAGCCCTACATATCCTTCAGGAAGGGAAGGTTATCCAATGTGTTGGAAAAATTAACGAGGCATATCACTGCTAAATGCATATACGACCCTGTACGATTCTATCTGTGTAAATGTCTTTCTGCACTACATTCAATATTTTCACACAAAATAAGCTTTATACAGGTTGACGTTCTGCTAACATGAGATCCAGTATTGATGCTTCTGCTGCAGTAATATCCACTATTCCGAGCTCCAGCAAGCATGCCAACTCTGCATTGGACTGGGCACTCTTCCTCTTTGCTTTTGTTGCGCCAATTGGCTCAACGAGTCAGTAGTAGCGACAGGTTTATAGTTGGAATTGTATAAAATAACTCATCTTAGATACATCGATTGGGCAGTTGTATGTTCAACAAGTGTTTGAGCTGTCTCTCCTCGTTTTAGGCGATGATGAGCAAGAGCTATTCAAAGCAAAATGACTAATGTGGAATTCATAAATACGCTAAAAATATTCACTGCCTTCACTTTCATTGGAAACAATTGAAGCATATATTAAAGGAAATGCACGTGTTCTAGTGAAGGTGATATGAAACATGGTTCCGAGAAATGTTCAGTTTACCGAATAATTGCAAGAATGCCTAAAGCTTATTTTAATCCAAATGGAATTTTTCTCATTAGACATTTATTCATTGCAGGACTTGTTACATGACATTCTTAGAATAAATATTCGTGTGATATTAAGTGAATTCCGTAGTCTATCGAATATTTTACAACTTAGCAGTTCCCCGAACAATTTCACAGAATTCATTTTTTTTTACAAATAAGATACTGATATCTTAAATTATCCTCCAATTTCATTGAAGTTTAAATTCCCACGTAAATATACCCAAAAAGCATCAACCATGTGGATTATCATTTTGGGGTGGACATTTAGTTTTGAATTTATTGTTTTAATTAAATTGTGTTTAGAGAGCATATGCAATGAATTGTAAAATAACTTGCAAAATGCAAATTAATTTTGTGTAGTCGGTTTGGGCGCGCGTGTGTGTTGTAGGTATGTGCTTGCTTAGGGATGCGGTTAGAGATGAAATATGCAACAGGAAAAACGATTTTGAATTCGTTAATAATAAACTACAATTTGTGTGATGATGGAAATTAGTTTGCGTGAATTTCTCTGAACACCGGGTTCTTGAATAGACATTTATAGGCATTTGCACGAGCAAATATATTTAACACATGGCACATAACTTTTAGTGCTTGCATTTAGAGAATTGCATATTAAATGGATTTTGAAGTTTTTGGAAGAGTTTGGAAGTGGATTGAAGTACTACATTTGCCTAAGGAAATTAAGTCTTACTCACTGGAAAGCAGAACTCTGCAATACTGGTTTTAATGAGAATTTTCTACAAACAATGATGTTTGACGGCTGCATTTCCTGAAAGCTCCTATTGTTTACACGGCCCATCTCGTCTCTACTTTATTTCGGTCTAGATGTGTTCAAATCAAATGGGGAAACATGCAAACCTAAAGATTCGGGAATTAAATTAAAACGGTTAAAGCTTTAACTACATACCATGCCAACAAATATAGAAACATTACTCGTATCGAAAAAATTATATCAAGCAAGTCTCAGTTAAGCAGTATAATCCTTTAAGAGGAGATACCTGAAGTTCCGCCGATCAAAAAATGGAAGGGCGGGGGGAGGGTCTATTCTCACCGCATTTCAAGTATCCCATCAAAGTGGGTGACCTCTTATTTGGAGGTGTAACCACTTTAAACGCTATTACTTCTAAACTATTTTAGGTACAAAAATAGTTTTATACATTTTAGAAAGACAATTTAGTAGCGCATACAAGTTTCAAACACATTGGGTACAGCTCCTTAAACTCAAAATAATTAAAATTTGTTGTTCCATTTTTTCACTTAAAATCGTTTTTCTCAAAATTTTTACTTAATATTAATATAATATTTTTTTATGAAATTTGTATCCCTAAAAAATTTGCTTAAAATTATGTTAAGCAACTTTTTTACGTACGATCAACAGAAGTTGTAGTAAAAGCCATTTTTTGTCAGACAAAAATGGTCAAAAAGAAGTGTAGGTACCTACTGAATTAGTCTTAAAACAGAACAGTTTATGGAATGTTTATAGCAATTGTTCGAAGTGCCTTCCTTCCATTTGAATACACTTTCGAGCGCGTTTAAGCATTTGGGATGGCAGATTAACGAGCAGCAAACTTCTTCTCATCTTACTTTTTTCCCCTTGAACTTGTGCGTGTCACCGAACGAGAGGAGTCCCTCTACTGTGTCATCCCTCCGGGTTAGATTCGAAGACTCTGCGGGCCGGATCATTGCTGTCTATTCGCTTTATATAATCTTAGAAATCTAAAATGTTGAGTGCATAGTTTCTTGACTAAGTCGATGTCGCTGTACAGCTGGTATTGTTCGTCTTTGAATATTCTCCTCCAAAACCCACCAACGCAAACAAGACCAAATATCGTACAAAGAATTTTCCTCTCGAAGCGACCAAGGATATCTTAATCCGCTTTCAATAGAGTCCATGTTTCAGTGCCGTAAAGCAGGACTGGGACAATCAGGGTCAGGAGAAAAGGCTTAATTGTTGAACTGTTTTATAAGTCCAAGAAAACTGTGATTGAAAAGAATTATTCTCCACTGGCTTTCTGCGCTGATGTTGTTTTCAGAATTTATAGCAGAGTCAAGGTAGACAGTCCCTTTCTCCCTCGAAGTTGTGGCTGTTCACTGCGACGTTCTGTCCAATTCGTCGGTGTTGACTGTCTTTTCTTGTTGATTTGGTTTTGCCCTTTTTTATCGCTTAACCCATTATGGCCGCTTCTGCTTCAATACTTATGTACGCACCGGTGAAAGCCCGCTGAGTGCTTCTAATAATATCAACTAGTAGGCTCTTGAAAAAGCTCTAGAAGGGAAAAAATATGCTCTAGCGCTTCTCTCGACATATCGCAAGCCTTCGACAAGGTTTGGTACGAAGGCCTAACGTATAAGCTAAGGGTAATCTTACCGGAAAAGTTGTACAGAATATTAGAATCTTATCTCGAGAACAGACTTTTCCGTGTTAGACACGGGAGTGAATATTCGGATTTCAAAGAAATCTACGCCGGTGTTCCGCAAGGAAGTGTTCTCGATCCAATCCTGTTCCTGCTCCACACAAGAGATATACCACAAGATGAAGGGACCGTTCTAGCAACGTTCGCAGACGACACGGCTATTCTCGCAACGGATGAGTCAGTCGAATCATCAACGAGAAAACTCCAACGAGCTTTGAACAATGTATGCGAATGGACAAAAACCTGGCGAATACTCCTCAATGAGACAAAATCAACGCATGTCAAATTTACGTTAAGAAAGATAAACAACTTACCTATATCCATTAACTCGGTGCAAATACCTTACGCAAACGAGGCAAAATATCTAGGAATGACCCTAGATGCAAAACTTAAGTGGAAACCACACGTTAAAAAGAATCGCGAAGAGCTCGAAATCAGATTTAGAGAAATGTAATGGCTACTCGGAAGATACTCGAAGTTAAGCGTATACAGCAAACTGCTTCTGTATAAGCAAGTGCTAAAACCGTCTTGGACATATGGTATACAACTTTAGGGTTGTACCAAACCAAGCAATATGGCTCTACTGCAAGCATTTCAAAACAAAATACTAAGAGCAATCGTGAATGCTCCTTGGTATATAAGAAATAGTGATATTCACAGAAATCTAGGAATTGCTACCGTGAGGGACGAAGTAACAAACTTTGCTCGAAAACTTCGTACCCGTCTTCATGTTCACTGCAATAATGAAATAATCCGTACTATGGATGTGACAAACCTTGAGCGCCGACTACAAAGAACAAGACCTTTCGACCTAGTGCCGTAAGGAAAAGCCGCTTGTAATGACGGTATTAGTAGGTGCCTTCACTGGGAAGCTACCTACCTAACGCGATTAACACTACAGAAGAGTAAACTACTCGTTAAGGCAACTTAGTCGTAGTCATCACAAAAATGAAAAAATGAGAGGGACGAATTTCCTACTACTATGAGTACGCGAAGCCGGTTCTCATAGTGCCTCTCTGAGGGGGTGAGGTTTAGCTTGTAGGCATATACTGACTAGCACTGATGGCATTGTCAGATATATGAATCGGGCATAACCAATGTTACGGACCATTGGTATCTTTTGAAGATTCCTGTCCCCCCAGGCGCAACCAAAAAAAGAAAAAAAAAAAAGTAGGCCCAGTGGCCGAAATCCGATTGCATTCTGGTTAATCAAATATTATACATATTTAATGAAAATGCATTATTGTTTAATTCAATGGCATTCATGTTTAATATTTGCATTATAAAAATATACATACATATGTACGATACGCGATATCTGTGGTATAAACATGTGGTATTGTTGTATCAGATTTCTGATACTCTCTCTCTTTTTAACGCAAGCAACTCTTCGAAAGAGACAACAGCTCAGTGCAACTGTGTGGGTTCTTAAGAAATAGTGGTGGCTTTACACTCTACGTGTGATTTGTGTATATATTGCATTTATAAATGCATGATCAGCCTTATTTTGAAGTCCCGGTGCGGGCAGTCAACAATGCTTCAAAAGTTATTTTAAATTACCTACAGAACTGGGTTTGGTTCAGGAATGCTGGGCAAAATTGGAACTAGACATAAGAAACATTTACTTTTCTATATCAGGTTTTAGAATCGCATCTTTAATGTGTCAAGACGGTAACCTACAAAGCATCGAGTAGACGTAATTCTTATGCTTATTCAGCTTGTTCTAACTTCTTTACTTATTTCGCTTGTTTTAATTTCAATGGATTCACCAAGAACGTACTTGCTTACCCAACCACCGATATCATCTACCAAAAGCTTGTCAGACATCAGAACGATTAAAGGTGTTGACATACCCCAATTTTGCTGACAGATCAGAATACGACCCTAGTACATATCTGCGCCCAAGTACTTTCAAGGACAAATTGAAAAACTTTACAATGTTATTTATAGGCCTACATATATATTGTACTCCTAAAATAAACCATCAATAAATAATCAGCACCACTAGAGGCTTCCATTCCATGGTCATATACTGCTTCAAGTTAAAAGTTTTATTCCCTCACAAAGCACTTGAGGCATTTTCAAAACTTAACACGATAGACGTCTTATTATCCCCTCCAATCCACGACCACTGATTGTGGCCGTTCTTAGCTTAACTACAATAATACCTCAATAAAGTTCTTACATTTCTCTACAGCTGCTGTGTGTATCCTAAATTACACACGCACATACTCCGTGTACTCCACACCCCCTAGTAAACAACAATCCATCCAAAAGTCTTGAAAACTTCTTAGGATATGTGTTTATCTCTTAAACACTCTATGTAGCCAATTGATCTCTCTCTCTCTCTCTCTCTCTATCCATCCGTCAGGCATAGAGGGAAAGCACTTTGAGAATTTCATTCCGTTAAACTCCTAAATTCCCGGGCGCACATTCCTTCATGCTAATAAATTTATTTTCACTGGAAAATTTCATAGTTACCAGTGATTCAATTTCTCCTTGGATATCCTGGTAGCCGCCGCCGGGCTCAGAGTCGTGTCTTGCTTTGTATGCGTCTGGAACTTGTAACACTCTTGTATGGAAAATATTTACTCAACATGTTGTGTGTGAGAGAGAACGCTTTCATCATAGTGAATAAGGATATTGGCTGGGAAACTTGTTTATTTTTTCGTAACTGTAGTTGAAAGACAAACAATTTGCAGATTTTTTTTGTTTGGAGCTAGGATGTAATTCCATTAAAAAGCAGTAAAATTCAATTCGAGGATGTTTTCCTTTTGTCGTCATTGCCAGGGTCACACGAAAAGAGTGAGTGATGACGATGGCATTTTTTTGCGCTGCTGTTCATCCTTTTATGGTAACTTTGGGTAATTGTATAGGACTTCTTTATTTGTTCAGTGGGCCATAAAAAAAAGGATTTAAATACTTTTTGAGATTCTGTTTTACGATCATGGTTGATGGAAGTGACATAATTTTTATGTTTATTTTGGTCTTTGTTCAGCTTGGACGCGCACATAGTCTTGGGTATTTTACAATTTTTAAGCCATTTCAAGTTCCATCAATCAATTTTCAGTTGCGTGCGAAGGCCGTGAGGAGTAGACAATAGTATCAGAGGTATGGTCATGGTGAGAGAATCCTTAGTATCGGGAACTTATTGAGAGTTTTTTTTTAAATTCTTTTTGGTAGAGGAAGAGGTCAAAGAGGTTTATTCTTGAAGACAATTATTACACGAGGCGATAAGAATCCGAAGATTAGCAACAGAGCAGGACTGTGTGAAGATCATCGAAACGGAATCTGCAGGAAAGGAATGAAAACTAAATTAAAGTTGAGCAAATGATTCTGTGGTTATTGGTGAGGAAGACCACTTTTGTTGATATGAAATTCAATTTCAGGAAGTATTAAATGCCAACCATTTCAAAATCATTTGAACTCTGTAAAAGTTTATCGAAACGTCTATGTTTCGGTTCAGTGGCAACATGATAAGTTAAATTTAGTATTAATATGACAATCAATTTCACATTTTATCTCTGAATTGAAAAATTAAATTTTTAATTGAAATTGCGTGGAAAGGGGAAAGAGTTAAGTAAAGCTAGTTGCTCTGATTTGTAAGGCAATGTCGAAGTTTGCCTCTAAATGTGAGTAGTGAGTCATTTAGCTCTGGCATGTTACGTGGAAGTGAATTCTAAAGACGGATAGCAGCAATATATTTAGAACTTGTTAGATGCAGGAAACTGAATTCTCTCGAAATAATATGTCAGTTGCCTACAACTACTTTAAATAATGCTGAACAGAAGCAGAAGCGTACGAAATTTTATGTAATTTTGAAATGACATGTTTACTAAATTTTTAGCAAGGTGTGAAACGTTGTCATATCTTTGGGACAATAAACATATCGAATGGTGGTGTTAAATGCTACTTGTATTTTTCTTTTGCTCTCAGCGTCACATTCATACAAAAATTCACATCCGCAAATAAGTAGAGGAATAATTGCTTCGGTAAGTAGCAGTGTTATTTTAATTGACGTAAGCTTTTGGGCAGTCACATAGTATTCAAAAAACGCCATATGTCTTTCCCAAAACAGAGTTTATATGGTTCTTCCATGTTAGTGTTCTATTCAAGAAAGCGTCTAGATTTTTCGACGTGTCAATGAATTCAAATTTTAAGCCGCTTAGTGTGAAATGTGGGGAATATAAAAATAATAAAACAGTTTTAGAAATAACTAAATATTTACACTTTCCTGAATTAAGTTCTAAACCACTTTTTGGCGACCAATTTGAAAATCGTTGAAGCTCTTCATTTAAATAACTAGCGTAATCCTTTATGAAGCTAAAGGGAGAAAATTGATAAATTTAACTGCCATCAGCGAAAATGTGTTTCAATGAGCTCAATATAATGGAAGTTATAGCATTTATACAGACTGAAAATAAGAGAGGACCTAAGATCGATCCTTGGTGAACACCTTTAGTTAGTGGAAGAAAATCAGACAGAAGACCCTCTAGTGACACAGCCTGGTTTTTTTTCCATTGCAGAAGAAGAAATCGAAAAGTAGTGTCTTAATTTAAGTTCTACGTAGTTCAACTTATTTTTCTTGTGGACTACAACTTCTTCTTCTTAGGTAGCAATACAGTTCGCGGTGAACCGAAGCCTCAACTATCAAGCCTCTCCATTTAACTCGATCTTAAGCTAATTGCCTCCAGTTGCGCACTCCACGTTGGTCGAGTTCCCTTGAACTTGTGCGCATCACCAACGGCGAGTATTCCCTCAACTGCGTCATCCCTCCGAGTTAGACTAGAAAATTCTGCGGGCCGCCGTTCTCAGAGTTAATAGCAGACCCAAGGTAGCCAAAGTCCCTTCTTACCTCGAAGTTATAGCTGCTCACTATGACGTTCTGTCCAATTCGTCGGCGTTGATTGTCCCTTCTTGTAGATACCATATACTTGGTTTTGTCTTCATTTAAAGCTAAACCAATTTTGACAGCTTCTGCTTCAATGCTTATAGACGCACGGGTGACAACCCGAGTTCTCTAATAATGTCGATATCGTCAGCATATGAAAGCAATTGTACGGACTTTTGATAGATTGTGCTTCTGGTGTTGGCTAGTTCCGCACAATCCGTTCAAGTACCATATTAAATAAGTCACATGACAGCGCGTCACCTTGTCTAAAACTTTTCTTGACACCAAAGGTCTCCGTGAGGTCATTACTAACCTTGATAGAGCAGCAAGCGTTCTCCATCGTCATCCTGCACAGACGGACAAGTTTAGTAGGGATGTCAAAGATAGACATGGCTCTTTCGAGATATGAAGAAATTTTGTTATTCTTAGAATGTCGGATTGCATTCCTGGGTTTTATGTTGATTAGCGCGGGAGTGTTTCCATTTTTTGCGTGCTGTCCCCTTTTCTCGTATCAGTTTTTTTATTTCCGATAGATATTTAGCTTCACTATTTACAAAATTCCAACGTGGAATGTTTTTCACGCATCGCTTTGTAAGACTCCAATTAATTTTCCAAGTTTGTCTCGTACGGTGGTTTGAGCGACACATTCAGAACGATATTTTCTTTGCAATCTTTTCTAAAGCTCTCCCAGTTAGTTTGGTTGCTGATTATATGAGGACTCCTTATTTTTCATTAGACTTTCAACTTTTGTCAAAATGGCTGGTTAGCAATCAAATGGGAGATCGAGGCTTTCGTTGGCATTTGTAAAGTTTTTAGGTACACCTTTTGCAATGAAGAAGTCTACGAGGACAGGTGTTTTTGCTCTGTTAGATGTACCATATGATACAGAATATTTCAATATTTCTTTCACTCTTCGTACAAGGTGCCCCAACAAAGCCCTAAACAATTTTTGCTTATCTCCATATTGTACTGAAAATTTCTCATCTCTGCTTTGCACAGAAAATGGTTTAGGGCCGCAAAAACTCCGAAGAAGTAACTCCTCTAAAAAGATACCTACTATTGATTTGCCACCTACTATGGGTTCATGAAGGTAGATCTTTCTCCCATCGTCCTGATAAGGACTAATCAATCGTCAATTGGTGTTTTGTGGAACGTTCCAGTAATACCATATGAACACTTTTTTACCCCATCAATGAATTGTTAAACATATTCAATTCCCATCTTCCTATGACGGTGTGCGATTTGCAAGGCGCAAAGTATTTATTTTTCCACAAAATGTTTTAAACGTAGTCAAAAATGTAATAACACCAAATTTAAACGCGACGCTCAAAATAATTCCTGCTTGTAAATATGCTAAGACTTTTAAAATATTTCTGATATATGTATCTACTTTACGAGTATATTCTACTTCAAAGTGGCAATCCTGGCATAGGCTGTCTCAATTTTTTCGAAACATGTTCAAATGTTGATATATTGTTTAGATAGGGAAAGTAGTGTCTAGTTGCAGTGGACAAAATTGATCCCTTAGCTTCTCAAAGCCAAAATGGATATATTAGACCCCCCTTCCAAATTTCGTCTTTATTCGGCTGCTATGTGTGGTAAACTTGAAATAAAATGTTTAGTTCAAGCAAACTAGACTCAATTTTGTTCTTTAATTCCAGTCAATGTACCCAGCTTTGCAATGGGAACGTGCATATCTTGGACGTCACCAATGATGCCAAGACTTAGAGATAAAACCTATGATAGCCCACTCGACTTTGCTATAACTGCACAACAAGAAGGTTGGATATATTGCCTTATCTCAGTTGGAGCTGGTTTCTGTAAGTAAGATACGAAATATATTTGAGCATTGACCAAAAATAGAATACAATTGCTTACTCCAAGTTTTTAAAGACCCCTCCCTCCCGTATAACCACGTTTATAAACCGTAGGTTATAGCATAAACACACGTTCGAGGGTAGCAAAAATGCCTTTTTGCATACGAAATTTCTAGCAAAGACACACGCTAAAGTGTAACGAAAATTCAAATCGAATTTATAGTAGAGACGCTCGACTATCGACGGACGAATAAAAATGCGTTACGGAAAAAAGTACATTCTAGTTAAATAAGCATAAATACCATATATTCCTCTTCATGATTAGCGTTACAAACACAACATCTTTCAAGTCGGTAGTTTGAGACATATACTGATTTTGTCTTGGACATGACGTTCGGTGCCAGCAAACAAATTCAATTGAGCTGCTTTATTTGCAATGCTAATCTTCTTCCTATTTCGGCGAGGTTATGATCCGAAAACAAGTGATCATAACCCTTCCACTTTATCGCATTTCTACTGATTCGCCTATTTGACCTCAGAAAATATCGGCAGGCCTCCTTATTTTGGATCACTCGGTTACTAAGGCCAATGAAATGCCGATTTCGTTGAATTTGTGTGATCTAGGCGTTTATAGGCCTGCCTTTCCTGCCTCGCAATGTTTTTCATTGATTTTGCCTTTTTAACAGGGTTCAAATGATCTCTTCTTTGAATGTGATAATACCAGCTTATTTGCATTGCAATCAAATTAAAAATAAAAATTTGAGTAATACACAACATATTAAACTTCTTTAAGAACGGTAGGTTAAATTTATTCCAGTGTTAGCGTATTAAAAGAACCTTACCTTTGTCTAAGTATCAAGTATGTTGTCTAAGTACCAAACCCTACCTTTAACCTAAAAGGACAGATTTGAAAAATGCCATTACATGCAATGGAAAAGGCTACATAGTTGCAAGGCATCTAAAGCTTTAATAGATTGCCCAGCTCTTGTTATGGGAGAAATTCGCTGAACCTTGTTTGAGAAATAAATAAATTGTTCAGTACCGGACAAGGTACTGCTGAATTTACAAAGGGGGGAAAAGACCATTAAATGGATGTTTTATGCAAACATTTTGGAAGGCTCACCACAAAAATCTGTAATGGATCCGCAAATTTGTAGCTATGTCACAACATACCGAATTTCTGTATAAATAGCAGAAAAAACAAAAAGGCAGCCTTTGGGGAACAGCTTTTCAACATGTCTAGGGCTAGGCGAACTATCAATAGAAATCGCTGAATTCATTCTAGAGATTGATCTGCACTTAAGATGGTTCAGAGAAGTGCGCAACTTTTTACTAAGCCATAATACTCTAAACCATTATTCTCCAACCCATTCTTAAACGTGAATAATAGAACAAAACTCGCTAAAAAGTATTTCTATGGAATTTTTTTGATCCATCAGGGTTTCTTGGCAAATTGACGAAGTCAATAAATTTATCTTGAAACAAGGTAATAATCAAATCAAAACACAGAAAAAACAATATAAAAAAAGAAAATATATTGTGCTGTTTTCTTGGATGTAGCGCAAGCTTTCGACACGAAGGCCTTGTCTACAAGTTACAACAACAATTGTTGTGTAATTCGTGGAAATTTTGAAATGATACATTTCTAAAAGACACTTCTACATCAAATATGATGAGGAATGCACGACTCTAAATAGAATTAATGCTGTGGTACCCCAGGGCAGAGCGCTGGGACCAATTTCGTATCTTCTACACACTTGTGACTTACCACCGTCGCCAGAAGCTAAAATTGCTACTTATTCTGATGAAACCGCACTATTATAGTTAGGAAATACGGAAATAGAAGAAGCAACTGCTAAACTGCAGAGGAGCACTAAGATCATAACTAAGTGTGAATTCAAAAACGTCAAAAAACTGTGCAGTGTTGCGGCAACAGAACAGAGTTTCTGTTGCTATTGCCTTGCTACTGCCCTGTTGCTGTTGCCCTGCACAATTTATTTTGACATTTATGAACGATTGTGTTGTAATGGTATGTACAATAGGAGAAATTGGAGAATGTAGTAAAAATATTTACATACATTATATAAATAGAACATTAACATTGTTAAACGTGTACCTTTCATCTATTTCTCACTTGGAAAAAGCAAACAAGAGCTCAAAACAAAGGAAAGCAACAGCAAAACAATTGTTGCGCAGGTTGCTCTTCTCTGACGTTTGGTTGCGCAGATGTTGCAAAAAAAAAAACTCTTGATTTGAGCAACACTGCCAAAATGTTGCTTTTCTGAACTTGTTGCTTTAATGTTGCTGCAACACTGCCGCAACACTGCATTTTTGACTTGGGCCTAACTCTCACTTTAAAACAGCAAACAAATACCATATGCTAATACAGCAAAATATCTTGACATGACACTCTACGTAAAATTTAGATGGAAGAAATACATAAAGAACAAAATTATTGAGCTTAACATTAAGTGTCGAAAGTCAGAACGATCTATTAAACACAAATTACTTTTATATAACCAAGTCTTGAAACCACTCTGGCTTTACGGTATACAGCTATGGGGCTGCGCCAAAATGTTTAATATTACAGCTATTCAAACATTCCAAAATAAAGTATTGAGGACCCTAGTAAAAGCGCCATGGTACATACGAAATGCAAATACATAGAGATCTACAAGTTCCATTAATTCCATTCGACTGATCATAGAAACCAACATCGAGATACGAAGCATAATGCAAAACCCTGTAAATCAAAGAAGGCTGCAATGTTTAAAACCTGAGGATTTAGCAAATCTAACATAAGGCCATTTTATTCATTTGACTTTCGCACCTATCCAAAGTATCTATTGCACATAAGTATTTTATAATACTGGCATCAACTACTGGGTTGTTTCAAAAACATGTAAATTTCTTTATAAATATAAATTATAAGTTACTAGTAAAGATGTTAATTCTTAGTTTTAATAAAAATTATATAAAAAAAAAATCAAAACTCTTTTCTCGTCGAAAACAACATTTTGTCACTTATGTTTACTATTTAACTAAGAGCACCCTAATTCACGTGTACAAGGATACACAGACTACACGTGTATTTATCTTTTGCGTGTATTAGTAAGTGTTCTTCGGACCGTGTATAAATTACATGGACCTACGATTTACACGTGTATTTATATAACACGGTTCGATCTGAAATTTTTTGAACTGAATAATTTTGAACTACATACGTAGCAATCAGAATGAAATAAAGTATGAATTTATCCATGGAAATTTTATTGCTTTGAATTTTGCAATATATGTTTTATGCGTAACTGACTTATGTTTTTTATTAGAAAAAAAAAGCCGGCCCAATGATCCCGTCGTACTATCGTGACAGGAGAATGAGTTATTCCTATCATCACAGGACAAATCACAGAAGAGTATATCACCTTCTCGATGAGCAAACCCAACTCTTGATCTTCATATAAAATAATTGCACAATTAACATTAGTTATGAACCGAAAACTATGTCCGACCTTACGCAATTATTGTAGAAAGCAGTAATTTGATTTATTATCCATAAATACATGTTGTTTTTAAGAAATACACGTGTCTCCGTATCTAGCATGAACTAAAGTTGTTTTTAAGGCTAAGGCTAAGACTATGCACTGTGCGGCGAGCGACGACTCTGAATGACGAGTGGCCTTTTATTGAGCATCATCGCTTGAGCGATAAGTTGTAAAAATGCCATATTCTTAGTTCAGAATTCGTCGACAACTGGATAGAATATTCGCTTGATTAGGCAAACTTTCTACTTTTTTTTACCCGTTTTTTTTTTTCAGCAACGAAAAAAATCAGCAAGATTGACAACAACGAAAAATGTTTCGTCGCTCAGCGATGAACTAAAGAATTAAAACAAAATTGAATACACAGCGACGTCACTCTATCGCTTACAAAAATCGCTCATCGCTCAGAAACTACGCGGCCACAACTATACGATTTCATATATTTTAGTTTCCTTGTGTCGCGCAATCCCTCGTCGCTCACTATGTGGCCTTACCCTAAGGCTAGGGCCACGCACTGGGCGACTGAGCGATTGAGCGATTAAACGATTAGCGATAGAGCGACAAGTTTGAGCGACGAGTGGTCTTTTACTGAGCGACGTCGCTCGAGCGATAAGTAGTGAAAATGTCGTTGTCGAGTCCTGTACGTCGTAGTCTTTTACTGGAGAGTCGTGCCCATATTTATCGATTGTCTATACGGTCCAAAAAAAGAAGATTTGGTGTACATCCTATAAATTACTTGAAAAATTACAAATTTTTCCCACTCCATTCCACTGCTTATTTGTAGTATTTTTATTTTTAAAGTATTTATGGCGACGTCGCTCTGTCGCTCAGAAAAATCGCTCATCGCTTAGCAACTACGTGGCCACAGCCCTACGATTCCATATGTTTTAATTTTTTTGCGTCGCTCATCGCTCAGTCGCTCAGTGCGTGGCCCTAGCCTAAGACGTACACGTGTACCCGTGTATATGGTGCCGTGTAACACGCCAACACGTGTCACGTGTACATATGTAATTACATACGCGCTTAGAATCTGGATGGATCTGGTGTATCTACTTCAGCCGCTGTCATTTCGCCAGAAATCACTTAGCACTTGGAGTATGGTATGTAATTGTATATAAACTTGATTCGCAACGATTTCAGTTAGCGAGTAATTCATCAGAAAATTGGCTTGTTCATTTTCACGAATTTCCGCTGATGTATTGAAAAAAAGTTGTTGTTGCATTGATGCAAGATGTCTATTTCTAATTTTGATGCAAAGCCAAAGTAGTAGTACAGCAAAGCAGTGCAATTTGGCACATTTTGTGTGATTTTACGTTGCATGTAAGTGAGAATGAGAGCAAACTAATGCGGTGATAAATTTGTGGCACATCTGTTTCATATGCGTTGCTGCATGCATCAATGCAAGCAGTTTTGTTACACATCTGTTCCAGGCTTGAGTATTTAACAAATATTTAGTCGATATGGATGGTAACTAGTGGGCGTCGTGGCGTAAGTGGTTAGTGTGTCGGATCACTACGCATAAGGTTCCAAGTTCGAATCCCAGAAAATACCAAAAAAGTTTTTTCACGGTCCTACCTCCCGCGAGCGTCTGACAAACATCCGAGAGTATTGTTGTCACGAAAAAGCTTCTCAAATCGCCGTTCGGATTCGGCATTAAACTGTAGGTCCCTTCCATTCGTGTGAAAAATATAACGCACACAACATGAGTGGTTACGAGAAGCTAGACCCTGGCACTTTAAAGAGCTGTTGCGCCACATATTTGTTTGTTTTGGATGGTAACTTGCCTCTACAACCTACTTTTTTAGTCATTAAAAATTATTTCGCTTATCAGTTTTACTCAGCGCTTAGTTAAAGTAGATACACGCAATGTTTATGGTAATGAGGCAAGAAAACATGCAAAATAAGCGGGAAGATAAAGAACAGCGTGACAAAATAAACACATGTGCCGGAGAAAATCCACGAACTAAGGTACGACCACCGCCACCAATAAACATAATTGGAATTGCAGTCTATAATAAACTGCATTCTATTCTCATCTCAAGCCTTTGTTGCTATCCGATTTTGAAGTAACATCGCTCAACAACAACAAATGGAAAGTAAACTTAAAGGACTCAGACAGTTACCGCTTAGTATCTAGTAAACTGAATACTGAAATAATTCAGTGGTATACTTATGAAAATAAATCTGAAAGACCGATACAAGTCGTAGCTAGAGGACTTTGTGCCTCATGCTTAAAGGAAGATGTTGCTCACGATTTGAAGAACAAAAACTTTCGTCGATGCGGTAAATTTATTTAAACGGGAAAAACAAAAATTGGAAGGTGAGAAAACGACGGTAAAACGCGGGCTTCCTCTTTTTATGCTAACCTTTGATAAAGCTGAGAGTTTATATAAGATTTACGAAATAAGAACAATTTTGAATGTCGTAGTCAAAATCGTACCCATGTGCAAGAATATGAGGTTGATACCTCAGTGCAAACGATGCCAAGGATTCAATCGTACGCAAACGTATTGCCAAAAAGAAGCACTATGTGTCAAATGCGCCGGTAAACATCTAAGTCAAGAGTGTGGCATAAACAAACAACTCCTGCAGAGTGTACTAACTGCAATGGAAAACACCCAGCTACTTATAGAGGATGTGAAGTAGCCAAGGGATTGCAGAAAAGAAGAGATAGACTTACAAAGCCGCAAAACCGGTAAATAAGGAAAAGTCGAAAACTGTAAAAAAGGTGGCTAGGAATAACCGAGCAGACCCTGACGTGATAACGTACAACCAAGCTGCGACAGCAAACACAGATAAAATTTGACAACGGGTAAAGGTAAAAGCGTCAAAAGAAAAGCAATCAGATTCTGATGCGCGTCAAAGCATCAACATCAACAAACACTGATAATGCGGAAAACTCTGTATCTCACGTCTTTTCCATTATCCTTGCGAGGCTTGGGTACAAACAGGCTAATTGTCGACAGATTGAAAAAGCTTGAATACAAGCTTAACAACAGGAATATTTGAAAATGAACATGATGAAACTTCTTAAAATTCTTGCATGGAATGTCAATGGGCTCATACAAAGACTAAACGAGCTAGAAATATTTGAACGATTAATAAACATTGACATATGTATGTTTGATCTGTGAAACTCGCCTGACGAAACTATCACGTGTAAACATTACTGGCTACAATGCCTACCAGGCTTATCACACGTCGGGAAAAGCCAGAGGCGGATCATCCTTGTTTATTAAAGACTGCATCAAACAACCCGAAGACATAAAGATAGAGCTTGAAACTTTGCAACTGTGCACGATTCAAGATAAAAATAGTCAGAGTACTCTTAAAATCTCATCTATCGTTCACCGCGTTCTGCGCTTCGAAAAAGTGATTTTACTAACTTGTTTGAATCGTTGAAACCTAATTTCATTATTGGCGGCGATTTTAATGCGAAACATACGTTCTGGGGCTCAAGATATAGCTCGAAAAAAGGTAGAATGCTTCACAGGGCAGGTATGGAATACAGTTGTGATTTCTATTCGACGAGTAAACCGACTTACTGGCCAACTGATACTTCGAAAATACCTGACCTGATCGATTTTTTCGTTGTGAAAGGAATATTTACCAACCACATGAAAATTAAACAGAGCTTTGATCTGTCGTTCACCAGTTATTTTGACACTGAGCGAAAAACTAGTCCATAACCTAGAGCCAGTAAGATTAACTGGTCGAACAACTAATTGGGAAGGCTTTATGAACGAAATTGAAGATAATGTTGAACTGAGCGTTCCGCTTATGACACTTTATGAATTTGAGGTTGAAGTTGATCGCTTTGTTGAGATCGTACAGTTCGCCTCTTGGAATAATACGCTCAATCCAAGGAAAACGCCGGACAGATAAGGTTTACGATATCCTCCAGAAATAAAAGAATTGGTCAAGAAAAACAGAAAAGCGCATAAAAATGCCAACAGAATCGTGCTCCGTAGCAGAATGCACATTTGAATCGTCTGTGCAATTTGTTGAAGAAGACTATTTAGGATTTTAATAATCGTGCAATATGCTCTTACCTTAAAACTTTAACAGCAAGAAAAAATCGAATTATTTACTTCTGAAAGCTCTAAAAGGCACCAAAAGGCCCAACGTCCCCGCGCCGCCAATTGAATTGAATTAAAATGAATGGGCAAGGGAAGACAAAGAAAAAACGGACGTCTTTGCGGCCCGCCTAGATTAAAAACCAAGTGATGATTAAGTGGTTTACGACAACACCAAAAGGCTTACCATCTGATGATTTAACACTTTTAAGTGCAACGCTAAGGGAACTCAAACATGAGATCGAGAATCTAAAATCTAGGAAAGCTCCTGGTTATGATTTGAGAAATTCCCAAAGTTTTACGTAGAAAAGCATTAATTAAGCTTCTCCATATTGTAAATGCTGCGCTCAGACTAATTTCGCTTCTTCCAGTCATTTCCAAAGTATTCGAGAGGATATTACTAAGGCGTCTTAGACTGGTCATAGACGAAAATAATCTTATCCCTAACTACCAGTTAGTGTTCAGAAGTAAGCATTCGACGATTGACCAGGTGCATAGAATTACTGACGTAATCGAGAAAGCACTTGAAGAAAAAAAGATATGCTTCAAGCGTATTTCTTGACGTTTCGCAAGCCTTTGATAAGGTGTGGCATGATGGCTTGAAATGCAAACTACGACAAGTTCTCCCTATATGCCGTACCGAAAGGAAGCGTTCTTGGGTCGCTTTTCTATTTGTTGTATACTCGTGGCATATCGGAAGAAGATGGCACTATCCTTGCTACGTTTGCCGATGACACCGCTACCCTATGCTACGTAGGTAGAACAATCGAAAACTGCAAAACGCACTGAATAAAGTAAATGAATGGACGAGGGACTGGCGGATCGCCCTCAACGAAGCTAAATCTGTTCACGTGAATTTCACTTATAAGAAAACTAATGACCTGCCAATTTTTTCTAAATTCGGCCCGAATACCTTTTGCAAACGAGGCCAAATACCTGTGAATGATACTCGATACAAGGCTAAAATGGAATTCGCACATGATAATGAAATGTAAAGAACTCGAAATCAAATATAGAGAAATGGAGTGGTTACTCAGAAAACATTCCCAGGTCAGTACTGAGAACAAACTGCTTTTATACAAGCAATTGCTAAAGCCGGTGTAGACCTACGGTATACAACTTTGGCGTTGTACCAAAAAAACAAATGTCAATATTTTACAAACTTTTCAAAATAAAGTGCTAAGAGAAATTGAGCAAGCACTGTGGTATAGTAGAAATGGTGATATCCACAGGGAAACCATTCGATTTGGCGAGATACGCATTAACCGCGTCTAGATTGCGGAACATGCAGGATATTTCAGTGGAAAGAAACCTGCCAAACGTTTTTATTTCGTGATAGAAATATTGCTTGATAAGTTATTACTTAGTTGCGATATCTAACAAATTTATATTTAAGGGCGGTGTTTTTTTTAGTCAGTAAGAATCTGGCACTACTATGAGCACTCGCTTGCTATTCTCATAGTATCTATGAAAGATTTTTCACCTACCCTCAGAAAAAAAAACACTTACAAAAATAATAAGAGCTAGTGTGTGGGCAGTAAATGGCCTCCTAACCTCTTCAACTGTATTAATTCGAATAACTTTCGATTTAAATTGAATGCTAAATTAAGGCCCATCACAGGTTGTATTTGAAAATATTTTATTTGTCCCGGGCCAAGTGACACATACTCGTAGTTGTACAGATGCATCACTGGACAAAAATGTTTTCACTGTGTGATTTTGAAGCCCAGAAGATATACCAGATTTATAGATCAGGATATCATATTTAGGTAAATGCATAGTTCTTTCCTAAATTCATAATTATATTTATTTTCAGCGGCATACTTTGCTGGACGTCTAGCCAATAGATTTGGACGAAGAAAGATATTGGTGGTGGCTTCCTGTGTTTTTGCTGTTTCATACATTATGATTTTATTCGCTTCGCATATCGGTATTCTGTACTTGGCTCGCATATTGCATGTACTCACTCAACAATTTGTCTTAGCATAATTAAGACAAGTATTCATTTTAGGGTGTTGGAGCAGGTACATCGATGGCTGTGGTACCAGTGTATGGCATTGAGTTGGCCACGAGTGAAAGTCGCGGGGCCATCGGAACAATTATGATGTTATTCATGACACGTGAGTTATGAATTAATTTTTATGTTTGTTATATTCTTATTTCCTCTGCAGTTGGACAGCTTTACGACCTTGTGCTGGGTCCCTTCACCGAGTATTGGATGTTTCAATTACTCTGCCTTGCCATCCCGCTGATTTCTTTCGGTGGATATTTGTATATACCAGAAAGTCCCCACTGGTTGATAACTCAAAATCGTTTTCAAGATGCAATCGAGTCTTTGCAACAGCTACGCGGACAAAGCCTTATAAGTGTACTGAAAGAAATACCACAAATCGTAGAAGTCGTAGAACGCGCCAAAGAAATAGGGGAATCAGTCCCTATGGATATTATAAATCATCCTGGCAACCGCAAGGCTTTGATAACTGCTCTAGGCTTAATGACATTTCAAATACTTTGTGGTATTATCGTCATCAGCATTAACAGTCAGTCAATTTTTAGTGATGCAGAATCTTTTCTGCATCCAAATATTTGCACAATCATACTCGGTACAGTTCAAGTGTTTGCGGGTGTATTTCTTCAACTTGTTGTCAATTACTGGAAACGCAGAACATTACTTAGGATATCAGCCGTTGTAATGGGGATCTGCCAATTTTTTGTGGGACTATTATTCTACCTCCACGAGGAAGGTGACGCGTCACAAATTCGATGGGTTCCGCTTGCGGCTTTAGTCACTTTTCATATAGCATACCGTTTAGGTTTTGGACCATTACCTCTGACAATTGCAGGTGAATTGAGTACGGCAAATGTAAGGTCGATTGTAGTATCTGCGGCAACAATTACTTACTGGGTCCTGGGATTCTTTGTAACACTAGCATATCCAATGATATCTGAGATGGGAAAGTACTATATATTCTTTTTCTTCTCCATTTCTTGCGCATTCGCATTCTTGTTTGTGCAATTCTATGTGATAGAAACGAAGGGATTGAGTCTGAAAGAAATCACTGAGATTTTGGAGAAATGAATAAGTATAAAATAAAAAATTCTGCATACGAGTATATCATTTGTAATGAAACTGAAAACAAATTTATAATTGTCTTTACAAAGGGAGTGCTTGTCTCTTTGCGCTACAGCAATATAAACGGGATATAATCGTATTTCTAAGTTGAAATAAGCAAGATAACTTCTTGTCTGATTCAAAGGCTACTTCGCAATTTCCTCAGGCTGTCTGAATTCATGAATGTACTACGTACAACATCAAAATTAAAGTTTTTTGTACAGACATTTAACAGAAAACACTTCCAACTATTCTGATTTTTTTCTTTATAGCATAATAGGTGAATAGTTCAAACAAGGGATGACAAATTATGGTTTCAAAGATGGCAAAACTGTAGTGATGAGTAGCACAATTGCCTTCAGGACACTATGTAAGCTATATGATGGTCATCCATCGGGCTGTATAAGTTACCTCATAGAAGTTCATCGTCTTATTATATTTGTTTTTACAAGGGTGACTTCATATCAAAATATGAATACCTTTCGAGAATAGTATTGGGGCATAAATATGCAACATACCCACAGTAGAGTAAATAATCCCAACTGCTTACAATTGAGAATAGATACTCTTGGATCAAGGGAGAGCCATTACGATAACAGAATATTGTCACTCTAACGATTGAATCAAATTGCACAATATGGACTTCCTTTTTTAGATCCAGTATAGACAAGATATTATATACATTGGGCCTTGACTTTATGTGCTTGATTTGTTAACTGCATCCAGCTTCAGTAAAAGCTTTCATCTAACGAGAAGAATACTTCGGGGTAAAAGATTGCAAAGTGATCCTGGGAGAGGCAATCGCTCGGCAACACCGTCTCCTGCTAACAGAAATTTTTATGAAAACACCGAAGACAAGCAAACAAACAAGGGTCTCTGAGAAAACCAAGTGGTACAATCTGGACAAAGAAAAAGGCGAGGCTTTTGTTTTCGTAATGAAAAATTACCTTTCTCACACCATCAACGGAGTTGAGGATGAAGAGTGCAGAGCACAAAATATGTGGGATTCCCTACAGCGAACTTGCTTAAAGAAGGCCAAATCACTGCTAAGAGCTTCAAAAGGCCACCATCAACACGCCAAAGAAACATGGTGGTGGAGTGATAAATGAGTAAATGAGAAGAAAGCGGCTTTCAAAGCTTGGTCAAAGTGCCCCTCTAATAAAAGTGACGAAAAAGCTCGCCTCGAAATGGAATACAGATGCTGCAAGAAAAAAGCGAAGAAGAAGTGCGCCCAGCTTCAAGCAGAGAGTACGGAGGGCCTGTATCGGGAGCTGGAGAAAATATTTTCCCCGGTTGCTGGTGCAAACCAGGCTATCCAGGAGCTGCGAAGACACAACATGAACAAGAGCGCCACTATCTTCAAAATAGCCGCCCAAAGAAGGAAGAATGCTCAGGAGATTCGTTCGCCAAAGTTCATTAGCAATGCTCATGACCAGCTTCTTGTGGATAACGACAAAATTCTGCAGAGGTGGCGACAGTATTGTGAAGAGCTTTTAAATGAACAGTTTCCCCGGCTATACTTTCCAAGAGCCACCCCTAACTGTGAAGAAATACCTTCTCCCTGTATACAAAGGGAAGGGTGATACACGAAACTGTGATAACTACTGTTCGATCAAGCTGATGTCACACACCATGAAGATCGTTGAGCGGGTATTAGGTGGCCGTTTGCGAAAAATAATACGGCTATCTGATGATCAGTGCGGGTTTGTCTCGGGTAAATCAACAACAGATGCAAACCAAAGTATAAGGATCATAATGGAAAAACATCGTGATTCCTTAAGGGATTTGCATATTGTATTGGTTGACTTTGAAAAGGCATTCGACAGACAACCACAAGATCTGATATGGGTGGCGCTAAGACATCGAGGGGTTCCAGAAACCTATGTACAGATGATCATGGACATGTACGAAAGAGCAAAGACAAGAGTAAGATGCCCCGCTGGAGTAACCGAAGAGTTCCCAATCAAAGTCGGGGTGCACCAGGGAAGCGTTTTAAGTCCTTTGCTCTTTATTACAGTCCTTGATTATCTGCTTGAAGGTAAAGTGATGGACCCCAAGGTACATCAGTTATTCTTTGCTGACGATGGGGCCATCATAAGTGAGGATCCTACATCCCTGCAACGAGCACTTGATGTGTGGGTGGACGTTTTGGAGGGAAATGGGTATCGCATTAGTTCAAAAAAGACAGAGTACTTGTGCTGGCCGTTCTCTGATCCATTCAGACCTATTCCAGATATTTATTTGAATGGAACAGTGCTTCCCAAGTGCGAAAAGTTCAAATATCTGGGATCTATGATCAATAGCAAAGCAACTTGTGATGACGACATCAATCATCGTGTAAGCGTAGGGTGGATGAAGTGGCGAGAAAATTCCGCTATCTTCTGTGACAGAAAAATGTCCCCTAAGTTGAAAGGAAGGCTATACACCGCAGTTGTACGTCCAGCGCTCACATACGGTTCACAATGTTGGACGATGTACAAAAAGTATGAGAGTAAATTAACGGCAGCTGAGATGAAGATGCTTCGCATGACAGCAGGAGTGACCAAGCTTGATCGAATAAGAAGTTCGAAGATCCGTGGAAGCTTTCACATCAAGGAAACCATCGTACAAAAATTAGAGCGCGACCGGCTCAGCTGGTATTACCACGTTCAAAGAAGAGATCATTTGAACCCTGTTAAAAAGGCAATATCTATGCACGTTCCAAAGACATCGCGATGTAGGAAAGGCAGGCCTATAAACGCCTGGATCAGACAAATGCGACGACATCGGCATTTCATTGGCCTCAGTAACCGAGTGATCCAAAATCGGCAGGCCTGCCGATATTTTCTGAGGTCAAATAGGCGAACCCCACAGGCGGATCAGTAGAAATGCGGTGAAGTGGGAGGGTTGTGATCCCTTGTTTTCGGATCATAGCCTCACTGATAAAAGGAAGAAGAAGAAGAAGAGAAGAATACTTATACATTGCGCGAAATAATTATATCGGACAAACAAAAAACTTATAAAAAACAAACCATTTTTATTATTCTTTGACGGGCATTATATCCGACCGAGTTCTGTATATTTCTGACGGAAATAAGTACAAAAGACAATAACTTAAAAGTTAATTCTGCTGTTATAATTTAAGTAGAACGTTTTGAAGGTACTATTTTAATACATGAGTTTTCCTTCTGTTTTTTTTAGATCTTTTTTTAAGCGACGTGGCATTGAGTTGAATAATGCTTGAAGTGAGGATATGTACATATTTAGCCATTCTTGCTGAAGAGGGGTCTTAGTTAAGAAAGTGATTCAAACTGGAGTCAACCTGAGTAAATCTTTTTCGACAATATTCCCCATAGGTTCTCTATGAGGCTTAAGTCAGGACATACTGTAGGCCAACGAAAAAAAGGGAATATTACGCAACTCTAAAAAGCTTTTTTCGTATGTCGACGAGTGTGTGGCTGCGTTATCGAACTGAAACGTCCAGTCTTCCCCACATATGTTGACCGAAATCAATAAAAACACTGTACAGCAATTCAACAATTCTATTTCTCAGAATTCATTTTAAGGGAAACAATTCAATATGGAGTTTTAACTCTGTACCCAAAACATGCCTATATCATTAGAAAATCTGCTTGCAAATTTCTCGAATGCCGAGTTTCCCGCTCTTGGCGTATATCCCCCAAATACTTCTCTCCTCTATCAGGACCATCAAGATTACATTTTTTGCCATTACTAAATATTACGAATTGCCATTCCATCATCCCCAACTGATGTTTTTCGACATAACTTAATTTTGCCTCCTTATGTCGTGGGAGCAGCTTAGGTGTCGGCAAGGGAGTTTGATGTACAAAGTTATTGGACTCTTCTGGTTATTACTGGCAGAGATAAAAAATATAAAATAAATATTTGGCGCAACAGCTCTTTAAGTACCGGGGTCTAGCTTCTCGCAACCACTCATGTTGTGTGCGTTTTATTTTTCACACGAATCGAAGGGACCTACAGTTTAGTACCGTATCCGAACGGTGATTTGAGAAGCTTTTTCGCAACAGCAATACTCTCGGATATTTGTCACAGGCTCGCGAGAAGTGGGACCGTGAAAAAACTTTTTTGTATTTTCTGGGATTCGAACTTGGAACCTTATGCGCAGTGATCCGACACACTAACCACTTACGCCACGGCCCCCTGGCAGAGATAACTGACGCCCAATTTGGGAAGGACTGATTTGATGGTTAACCGTTTAATTTGTCTCTTAATTCTTCTGTCAACTTTTGGGGGACGACCAGATCTCATTTGTTTCCCATAATTATCAGGATAATTTAAGAAATTTTGGATAGTGTCTTTATTTCGATGCACTTCTTCCGCTATCTATCTAATGGTTAAACTATTTCTTTTAAAATTTAAAATTATTAGCCTCCCAACTACGGACAGTACCTTCCCTTAGGTATTTTCTTTCGGTTGCAAAAAAAAGAAGAAATTTTATTTGAAAATTAGCGCATTAAATATTTTCAATAATACACTGATTTAACTCAATTTATATTAAATGTCCCGTTTAAAATTGTATTTCGCACTTAAACGTATGACTGATGAGACTCCTGTCTGTTATATTTATTCAGAACCACAAAACTAACAATATATGAAAGAGTTATTCTTAAACAAGAATAAAAGGGACAATGACAGTTAAAAATTTTGCCTTGTTTTACATAACATACTCACATATCAGCACACTGAAAAAACTATGTGTTACTCAAGAAGGTTTGTTTTATTTTTTTAAATGCAAATGGGAATGCTTGTCCTACATAATTATTTCGCGCAATTCGGAATATCCTTGACGTACGTAAATGTTCGTAAATGTATTATAAGAGTCAAGACGAAAATGAATTCACTTATTTTTCTTTCCATTTCGATGACCATATTAGGATTGTACATTTTATTGACTTCAAAACGCTAAAAGCGTAATAATGTTTACCGCCTTTAAAACGTTAAACAATTTATTATATTATTTTATTAGCGACTTTGTCTGTGTGGTGCACAGCAATATAAACAATTTACGTATTTTGGCTACAAAACGAAAAACATCAAATGCTATCGTTATCGTCTGTGTCTCCATAAGCAGCAAAGAAATTTATTTCCCAAACATATCTAAAAAAAAAGATAGTTTTAAGCTTAGCGTTAAGTTTGTTAGTCTATAAGTTTAGCTTTAATTACTCACTTGTATTAAGCTTAAATAAATAAAATATCTAATGTGCTCATTTATTCTATCCTACGCCTATAGTTGGGCTAGGAAATCTTTAGTTTTAGTTTTCTCTAAAGGCTGAGCCCACACCAAATAGAACAGAAACAAAAAATAAAAACGACGGTTGTTAGCCCACGCCAAATGAAGTAAAACAAAAACGCTTTTTTGACTTGCTTAATTTGATGTGCGTTATTGAGAATCATGCCTTATTAGTTTCAATTAAAAATAATAACTTTTCAGCGTCACAGCATGCTGATGCTGCACTTCACAGAAACTGATTGAATGATGCATAAATACCGATAGTCATCGTTCGCATGCTTTAAAGGTTTTTTTTTTTTTTTTTGATTGAGTTAATGTAGGCAGTCTCATTTGACTGCATGTGTTTATATCTTGTCTACACCTTAACTATTTTCTCGTGGTTTCGCCTTACTCGATTTTTTTGCTTAAAATGATTTACTGCTTATTTCAATGAACGTTACTTACTTACTTATGTCCTTTAACCCCTCGGGGGGCATAGGGCGTCAACCACGCCTGCGCGCCATCGTGTTCGGAGTTCTGCAACGCGTTTGAGCTGCCTCCAACTCATTCCTAAAGAGCTCGATTCCTCCTCAACTGTTCTGCGCCACGTTTGCCTAGGGCGTCCCGCTATTCTGCCTGCCTGGGTGAGCGGATTCCACTGCATAGCGTATTTCGCAATGGAGTTGTCTTCGCGCCGTAGGGTGTGTCCAATCCATTGCCACTTTCTTCTTCGTATGGTAATGCTTATAGGTTCTTGGCCCGTTCTCAGATAAAGTTGTTCGTTGGAGATGCGTTTCGGCCAAAAAATCCTCAAGATGATTCTTAAGCATTTGTTTACGAAGACTTGCAGCTTGCGTGTGTTAATGGTGTCCACCTTCCAGGTACTGCACCCATAAAGCAGCACTGATTCTACGTTGGAGCGGAACAGTCGTAGCTTGGTTCTTAAGCTAATAACATTGCTTCTCCAGATTTTGGACAGCATTCCGAACGCAGCTTCAGCCTTCCCGATTCTGCTGCACACATCCAGTTCGGTGCCACCGCGATTAGCCGAGACGACACTTCCTAAATATAGAAAGTTATCAACTTTCTCGACTTGCTTTCCGGCAATGTTAAGTTGAGCGCGGGTATTGGAAGTACTCAGGGCTTTTGTTTTGGCTGTGTTTATTTTTAGCCCCACAATAGTGGGGACAGTATGCACCCTTGACGTACTCCACTTTGGACTTCAAAGTCGTCCGACACCTTACCATTGTGCACGACGTGACACTTGCCGCCCTCATATGTAGCCTTGATAATAGCTATAAGCTTTTCTAGAATGCCTCTCCTGCGCAAGGCCAGCCAGATAGCATCTCGATTCAAGCTGTCGAAAGCCTTCTCGAAGTCGATAAACAGTAAATGTAGCGGAGACCTATACTCAACGCATTGTTCGATTATGATCCGTAAGGTGTTTATGTGGTCAATGCAGGAGGATCCAGCGCGAAAGCCTGCCTGTTCGACATCGAGAGTTGAATCTAAATGATCTTTAATTCGTTCTAGAATTATTCTAGCTATTATTTTGGCTACAGCTGGAAGAACACATATACCTCTCCAGTTACCGCACTCCATCAAGTTACCCTTCTTTGGAAGCTTAATGATCATCCCCCTTTTCCACTCCTGTGGAAATTGTTCACTATCCCAAGCTCTCCGTATTAGCGGATGCAGCAAATCTGCCGATGTATTTGGCGCCGCTTGAAATAGCTCGGCAGGGATGCCATCAATACCCACCGCTTTGTTTTTCTTGAGGGACTTGATTGCTGTTATTATTTCAGCTTTACTGGGAGGTACGGTGCGAATTCGGGAATTTGTTGCTTCGAACTGCTCATTCGAATTCAAGATCATACCGCCGTCGTCTAAGTAATTTAGCACTGCAGCAAAATGTTCTCTCCATCTAGTGAGCTGATCCTCATCCGAAATCAGAAGGTCACCGTCTAGACTCTTCACTGGATGTTGTTTGGAGTTTCGACCACCAACGAGCTCCTTAGTGATGTTGTAAACAGTCCTACTGTCGCACCTACTCGCTGCTTCTTCAGCCCTTGAGGCCAGTGAGTTGACATGTTGACGCTTGTCACGTCTCACACTACGCTGCACTTCTTTCTACTTCGCACGGTATTGGGCTTCAAGCTCGGTTCTCTCTACTGCTGAGGCCGCTGCAATCCGAGCCTTGATTGCTGTACGCTCATCGATCCGTCTCCAGGTGTCTGTAGAAAGCCATGCGCGGTGGTGTTTCTGCTTTTTACCGACATAAGTGCGTGCCCCAGTCGCAAAAGCATTTTTCACAGCACTCCAGTGGTCATCCATGTTCTCTATGCTGCTGATTGCTTCTGCTTCTAAGGCAAGATGGTCCCTGAACTGTTGGCGCACTTGGGGAACCTTGAGCCTGTCGATATTAAACCTGGTGATGTTAAGCAGGTTTGAGCGGTTGCTGTTGACGGATGCAGTACGAAGGCGTAAATGAGCTACCATAAGATGGTGATCTCGTTCTTGTCCGACGTCAGCTCCACGTCTGTTTCGGACGTCCAGGAGACAATTTCTAAAGCGGCGACTGATCGCAATGTGGTCGATCTGGTTGGATGTTCGTTGCCTATCAGTAGAGACCCAACTGATCTTATGGCAGGTGTTATGCTTAAACAGCGTACCTCCGATGACTAGGCGGTTGGTATTGCAGAAGTCCACAAACCGCTCATCATTGTCATTACGGTCTCCCACGCCGTGAACTCCCATCACGTGCTTAAGCATGGTGTTGTCGCTACCCACCTTGGCATTGAGATCTCCCATTACCATTACGATGTCCCCATTAGGCGTTTGGTTGTAGGCGGCACCTAAGTGGCTATAAAAATTATCCTTTTCATCCTCAGTCGCGTCTAGAGTCGGAGCATAACACTGTATGATGGTAATTTTTCTAACTCTACTCTGGAACCTAGCCGTCAATATCCGGTCACTATGGGGTTTCCAGGATATGAGGCTACTACGTGCTGCTGGAGTTAGCATGAGTCCTACGCCAGAACTCCGTGCACTTCCAGCTGGTTTACCAGAGTAGAGCATGACAGTGCTTTTTGTTGGGGAGATGTATTCCCCAGCATCGTACCATCTTATCTCGCTCAGCCCTAAGATGTTGATTTTATACCGTGCGAATTCGCGCTCCAATTGGAGGAATCTGGCGTTATAAGGCTCTTCCTTGAGTGAGTCCAGGAGGGTCTTAACGTTCCAGAATCCGATCGTTGTCCGTGTCCGATAGCCAAAGGTTGTCAACAAATGATCAGTCCGTATCCGAGGCGTATGTTTCCGTTTCGGAGCAATAGTTTGTTTTACGGTTGCGGCTCGCTGGGCCACAGACCAACCGACACTTTTCCTGTTTTTTGGCGCAGGAAGCTCGCCATTCGTCCTCTCCCGTTAGCAATTTTCGAAGAAATTCCCAGATGGCACCACGAGGAGGTGGGAGTAGGGCTTACTAACAGAGCTGCTAGGTTTTCGGCTGCAGTGGCTCCTACTCGTTACTTAGCGGGCCAGCACCTATCGGGAGATGCTGCCCCTACGAGGCCTTTGTTAGTCGTTTACCATCCCATCATCAATGAACGTTGCTTCACTAGAACACGTGTAATTTTTTACATGAGCAATAGAATAAAACCGTTTTCATTTGCCTGCTTTGTTTTACGTTAATCAACGGGGGCACAACTATTTAAGAGCATGTATTTAAATTTCAAAAAACATAAAAAAATGTTTTGTCTGTCTAATCCGGTTTTGTTCTATTCAGTGTGGAAGCACCCTAAACTAGTGATTGGCACATTCAAATGATAAAATCGATTCTTTCAATATCTCGTCGAGATATCTCGAGACATCGTCTGAAACCATTTGAATGGTCTACTATATCTGCATACTTCTGTCGAAGCAGGGAGAACCGAGAACGAGCGCAAATGGTAAACACAAAACAAAAACAAACTCGTGTCTTATCTCTCATGTCTTATGTCTCAATTCTGAACTCGTGTAACTACAGGGAAGCATTATATAATCGAATGATCATTCTTGGTATGCATATGAGAACATGCTCCAGGGAAATATGTATCCGAGCAAAATAGTACTCGATTCATTTTAACGGCGGGTAGTAGCAAAGCGAATGAATCGAGTAATATTTTACATCTCATATCTCGAATCGTGATATGAGTGAAATCGAGAACTTTGTTTGTATATTCAATCACTTGGGGAGTATGGTCTTATATGCATAAAGCACTCATATCTCGAATAATCATTAGATTATACGGATCACGCGAGTACTAATGTCTCGATTCATTAAATCATTCGATTATGCCCATCACTACTCTAAACTCCCCGAAGTTATCTGTTGTACATGTATACGTAGTTTTATAATGACTGATTTACTCTTACGTTTTTGATATTTTAACTATCTCGGAGGAACGCTTAAAATCGGTATAAGAAAATATCTTAACTCGGGATATAAACTATGCCAAGTTTCATCAAAATCCGTCCAGTAGTTTCCATGTGATGCGTGCACAGACTAACAAAAATTGTAAAAATAATATCTTTTGTTCCTACAGGTTCAAAATAGCCCTCCAAATATATATTTTCTTAATTTGATTCAATGTACAGGCATCCTCTATAGTCTTATTGTAAAAATTGCTTCTTTGGTTTTGAATTTTAATAGTTGTTCCAAATTGAATGCCAGATTTAAATAGCCCATCATTTTCTGTTTTACGGGAGGCGGTCATATTTCTTTAAAAGATGTTGTGCACATATAACAATTGCAAGTAGTCAATATGGAACGCTATAGATTAGATTTATTGGTTGGTTTTGTAAGCATTTTTTGGTTGCTACTTAACTTTTGCTGTACCTCGTTTTAGGGGGTTTACACTTGTAAACCTACGAGGTGTGAGATCTCAGACCGCCCATATAGATTAGATTAGATTGATTAGATTAGATTTGATTTTATTGATATCGTTCATATGAATTAAAATATTGCATTTAAGATACAATCAATAAATGCATGGCATTACCGTCTGCCTGATTGATAAAAAAAATCATAAATTACTTATTAACAGACTTTATTTGAAAGAACAATGCATTATTATTGTTAAGACGTATTATAAAAATAACAAAAGTTCTCAAGCTCGGTTAAATTTTTGGTAGGCGAAGTGTACCAAATGCGTGCTGTCTTCGGTATTCTATCAGGAAATCTGAGGAAACTAGATCAGTGATTGATGCAACTCCTCATGTTTATCAACGTAGTGTAAGGTTAGCCGACAATATCGCCAGTGTGGAGGCAAGCGTCGCCACATTATCGGCATCGATCACAGTAATTGAACATTTCAAGGAGTTCTCTGCAACCAATAATGGCAAGAAAAATCGACTGATCATTTGTCAGATCCTTTTTAGAGTAGTGAAGAAGTAAACTAACAATTGGAAGGTATAACCCTCAGTTAAATGTAGTTCCAATAGGACGATGCCACATGTCATACAGCCGCAGAAAGAATGGCTTTACTGGCAGAAAAAATTCCACAGTGTTTCATCTTGAAACAGTTGCAGATTATTTGGCCACACAGATCTTGCGATTTAACTCCTGAGCCTTCCTTTTGTGGGGATATCTTAAACTAAGGTTTATGCCAAGAATTGCTGAATACAACTGCTGATCCGAAAAAGTAGATCCGACCGTCATCAGTCAATTTGATCAGACTATCTGCAAGAAGCAGATCCTGCAACATTAGTATGGGTGGTCATTGAAACGAAATAATTTTTTATGTTTAATTACATAATGTCTTCTTTAATTCTATATAAATAAAAATGAAATACTGTTCGTTGGTCATCGCATCACTTGAGAACGGTTGGACCGATTTGGCTAATTTTTTTTAAATGTTAAAAACTGAAAGTACTTTTTTTCTATGGGAAAAAAGTGTGTGTACCTATGTTTCTATGCTATGGACTCCGAAAAAACGTAACTGATCGAGCTCACATTCTCAGGCAATCTGCGCTATTGCCTCGCCGGGTACCCGCTAGTGTTCAATAAAAATCATTTAATTTTTATGCAAAAAGTGTTGTTGTTTTATTTAAAAATTAAATCCGGCGTACAATGTCCCATATTGTACCCTTTAGATAGAAACGCTAGTATGCTCGTCCTCTTATTGAATGCTGTCAAGTCAAGAGCAAAAAATTTTTCTTATCGAGGGCGTATGTGGAACATTTTTATCTTGCAGTACAGTCAATCTATCTATCCATTTATATGATATAATAAAATGATAACTATGATCGTCTTTCAGCGCGCATGAGGTAAAAACTACTGGACACACTTTAATAAAACCTTGTCCTTCTATACCTTAGAGGCTTGGTATAGAGAGAGGATTAAGATATTGACATTAATAAACCCAGATATCAAAATTAAAAAAAACTATACATTAGAAAAGTCTTTGAAGTTTTTATAATATTTCCTTGCCAACTTATAGGGCGCAATATGTATATTATATTTTGACGCAGGCGACAACGATGGCGTTTTATGTTTTGCTTCTGTAGCTATAGCTATACATACATATATGATTAATATTATTGTGGACCACGCAAACAAGGTCGCGGAGATCTGCTAGTTTTTCAATAACATTTTTGTTAAATGCTGTCAAATAATATGCACTATCATTTGGATTCCAAGGGCATACTTGAAACATGTTTGTCTTACAGAACAGATCAATTTTTCAATAAAATTTTGCGTCTAATGTTGACAGATGTTCTTCCGGGTAAATTTTAATATATTCCATCCATCAATCAAACTATAAATCCATTAGAAGTTAAACTGCTCTGCTTTTCAATCCATCCCTACTATTTCTGTCCAACAACAATTTTTGAACAATCAGTGATTTCCAATTGTCATGCTGGTCATACGAACAAATATAAAATTTGAACAAAACGGTAATTTATGTAAATTATTCAATTGATTTGCTAAAATATGCCTTGCGGCGGTAATAGTAAATTTGCAAAGTTAATTCTAACAAATATCCTGCGTTGCGGTGGTAGGGCATATAAAATTCAATTATCACTTTGTGGTCACAATTTCATTACAACTATTTACATGTTGAGACCAAATTTTAATTGTGGATACCATAACCTGTTTGCGGGATCAAATTTAACGAACAAAATTTAAAGTCTTAATTGTTTTTTTGATCCTCGTTAATGCGAAAGGTGAATGGGTTTCATTCCATGATATCATTTACCTGAAAGAATCGCAGGTTATAGGTTAAAAGAATAGCTTTCATTACCAGAGCCGTAGCTTTTCATTGCTTATAAAAAAAGAGTGTAAGAAGATATTTTCCATCTTCAATCTAGGGAAAATGTGTCTTCTTAAATAACTGGAAACCTTATGTTTATGGAAATGTGTATTCCAGAGTAAAAAAGTTCTTTATGCAAAGTTTAATTTGTGGAGAGATGGTAGTGGTGTCTCTGGTACATGCATAAGTCCATTACAAGTTTTCGATGAACCAATAGTCGAAAATTGGTTATGAGGGCTGGATCTACCACTAAGCAAGTTCCAAGAAAGAAAACAGTACAGAATCTAGCATTTGTGAGGAAGGTAGAAAATTGATTAACATGTGCAAAAGAACGAATACTGGAGGTGTTACGTTACAAAGCTAACCAGGCAAAATTCGAAAACGAGACGCAGAGAGCCAATTTGTTAAGGGCAAATGTGGAGTCCTCAAAGAATCTTCTGATACACTTCATTCTTTTAAATCAGTAGAATTAGGAAAGAAAGGCAAACAAAATCTTGAAGTCAGCCAGGGAACTCAATTAGAACCAGTCATCGCCATCTCAACTACCAACTTAAAAATAACTGGTAAAGGCCCTACGGACTGCAAAATGAGCCACTGCTCGTTGCAGACTTCAGTAGAGGGCTCATTTAATTATTGTGTCCGGTAGTTCTAGTTAGTTACACAGCCAAAACCATACTTTGGTCTATTTATAGCCCGAATTTCCTCTATTTACTTATTTAATCCCAAGTAATCCTTAAACTTCTAAGGCTTGTCCTGGCCCCTTCGCCACACTCAATCTGTAATATTAAGCAAAATTACTACACATCTTATCATCTTCTCATACAGTACTTTGTGGTTGTAAATGCTTTGAAATTTGCAAGATGCAAATTAAGTGTACAATATACTTAGGTTCTACTTTCATATAGCGTGGGTTACGAGTACTTTGCCTTATCTGAACTTCACAAGGCTCTTTCTTAAACCATTTTTTTAAGTAGAAGTCAGGAAGGAAATTGATCAGTTACTAAGTATCCAATTCACATCTATCTCTTCGGATTTCCTTAAAATGGCATAGACATTAGGAAAGTCACAGGATAGCCTTCAAAGACAATGTTACGTACGCTACTTGGTTGATAACCAGCCAACAAAAACAAGAATACAGCCACAGAAATAAAACTGAAGCTTTAAATTTGCATTGGAAAAGGCTCATGGTGATTGGTACCCAGCAGGAAATAAAATTCTGCGGTTGAAGCGATTGATCTAATTCAACGACGAAAAAAAATATCGCGGACAAGACATCGAAATATTGTCAGATAGCCAAGCCGCAATCGAGGCGTTGAATTTACAACAGTTCAGATCAGATTGGTATGAGAATGCCTCACTAAGGTCAACAGACCGAGTCAATCGTATAGAGGAACTCTCTACTAGGTACTAAGACATGTAGGAGTGAAGAGAAATGAAGCTGCTGACACACTAGCAACAAACGGCCCGGAAACTTCGTTCATAAGATGAAAGTTTTTGTTTGTTAGAACCAGCAGAAAACGGAAAAAATTGAGAAGAGAAGAATGAGAACAAGAATCGACTTTGCATACTGACAACAGATCACTTCAGATTCAAGAGCATCTCCGGAAACTGTGCATAGAATAGGATGGACACTGCATATTCTTCTGGGACTTTGAAGAAACACCAGCACATTTTTTATGGAAGAAGAAACTGGCAGCCTAATTTTTACCAGAGAGGGATCTACCTTTGCTAAATTTACTTCAGAAACCCCGGATTATAAAAGCATTTGTATTAGAGGAAGCACTATCAATCGACTATCTCATCGACTAGAGCTTCAGTTTGGGGAATACAATAGATATATTTAAAACTACACATATTTGTTTAGTATGTCTGAATAGTGAAAGCAATAGAAGCATTGACTGAAGATGCAAATATTATCGTCCTCAATGAAAGTAATAACATAAAACCTTTGAACAAATTTGAAGCGCAACAGCCATAGTTCTGGCTACATGACTGCAGGCAATAGTAAATCAATGGGTTAGCAAAACATCAACGCGGGATATACAAGATCCACCTCGTTGAAGATACTGGAAACCTCTTACAAAGGAGTGGAAAATGTCTATTCCCTAAGGAGTAGTTTTGGAACATATGTATAATTCAAATAAATTAAATATGGAACATATGTATGGTTCAAATAAATTAAATATGAATGACCAATAAATGAGTTGTATAGATGAAGGGGCCTACGAGTCATATAGCACTTCCTCTCTCATCTACAACTCCGATCCCTCTTTAGGCATGTCTTGGTTTTCCATATAGAAAGTTAGGTATAAATTAGTCAAGATGGAATAGAAAAGAATGAAAAGCGTTGCATAAATAGAATTGAGTGCGATTAATCACATTTTATTATCAACCGGATGTCTGTAATTTTTAATTATTTTCCAGCAAATCATTACATTATTAAAGTACATATGAATGTATATGGAAGGTTTTAATGGTATTATTAATTACAAAATAAAAGAGATTTGTTTCGAACATAAAGGTGTATTATTCATTTTACGATAGAGAGAAATAATTAATTTTATGGAAGTCAATGAGTATAAATCATGTTTTAATATTATAATTACCTACAAATTGCTTTTAAACAAGAGGATATGCATATATCGTAAAGTTGCCCAAAATTCATTAATATGTTTTTGTTCCGTAGAAATACAGTCCTATAAAAAATTAGTGGGTGAGATCAAATATGCTATGAAAGAACGACTGATGGCGCAGTTCAGGGGAATCCTTCCATAAAGAAAAACGAAGATTCATACAAGTAATGGAGTTGGAATAGTCATTCCAGCTCATAATTTCATAGTTTACTTCATACACTGAACTTATATTTAAGTCTATAAAGGTGGAGAGCGCTCCGGATAAAGTACATCGACCACAAGCTGTGGCCTCGGAAATATAATACCGAGCAAATAAAAAAGTCCAAGGAGCGGCAGGTTGGGTATCACCGAGGCACTGAGATTCTGTCCAACAGATGATTGACAAACTACAGACACAGCAATTTGCAGCGCAGTCCGGCTTAAGGAATCTGCATGCTGGACCGCAAGCCATATGGCCACAGTAAAATCTTAGAGACGACCCTTAACGAACAGTTTGCGTATTCGACTGACTACAAAACTCCCACGTTAAAGTTCCGAAGATAATTTTTAGTGAAGCTCCCAATCAAAACAGTAGAAGAACAGGAACGTGATCAAAGAGCTCAATATACAATAGTTATTTACATGGATGAGTGAAAAATAGACTACGGATACGGCGTAGACACATCTTTTGATATATTGAATATATCAATTTTTCGTCTACCGGACTATGCCAATGTTTTCCAGGCGGTGCTGCTCGCGATTCATGAAAACACTGAACAAACTTTTAATATCCACCCATAATACTGCTTTATTTACTGATAACTAACCCACAATCAAACCTATTTAATCGGATACTACATATTTTAAATTGGTAGAGCAATGCAAGAATGAACTCAACCAACTATGTTCTCAATTAAGTGTTACTCTTATCTGCGTTCCAAGGCACAATAATTCTGAGGAAAATGATCTAGCGGACGATTAGGACAGGCGAGTGCCAGTCCTTGGCGGCTCTTTATCCGAAAGAGCCTACATTCCGGTAGGAGTTGTTAAGAGTAAAATACGCTATAGGTTAGGGGTACTAACTGCGTTTAATCAATAAATACATGGCCCAGTTATAGAAAACGGAAAACTAACGAGCTATTAAGCAGACCGAGCAAAGAGAGGTATACCTCGCAAAACTTCCAGCTGTACTAGCAAGAACTAGGATGCCCGGTCCTTTCGCGGACCCGAAAATGTGTACTAAGCATCACTTTTTGGCGGCTTCAAGGAGATATCTGGCAAAAGGATTGGAGAACTCATCCTTTTCTTCAACTCCACAGGTTGGATTTAAGTACCCCGTTTTATCCTATTGAAGGCAAAAGTAAGTTTCCAACAAGCAAGGGGATCTAAGCTCATACAGCCATGAACGTGATCAAAATGCTTTCATTTAATTGGTTAAAGCATCTTGCATGGGGAAATAATGCGCGTATGTTCACTTTATTTGAGCTAACATAAGGGCAATGTACCCACATGATTTTTTTTTCTGCACATCTATGGCACAGTACCATTTCGAATGATATAAGTTTCATCCCCCTTCTTTTATAATAAATACTAAAAAAAGTACGATGAATTTCGTGTTCATGTATTAATCTTTAAATACTATAAAAGCAAAGTCGATTTTCCTTGTGAACACCGTTTCTCGAAAACTACTAGACGTAGGTACTTGAAAATTTGCACAGTTATTCCTTATTTTGCCTAATAAGGATGGATTTTCCGAAATTCAAGGTCTAAGTGGCATAAAGGGGGTTGAGATCGAATTTTCCATTTGCAAATATTGATTCCACATCCGTAGCTCAGTACTGGCTCTCCGGATTAACCCTTCTGTCAATGAGTAGGTCTGGCCAGACCTTTTCCATTTTCGAAACCATTTTTTCCTAACTGATTGCGTAGCTATCTTTACCAAATTTCCTGACTTTGTCAGCGTACATATTTTTAATGCTTTAGTGTAGACAATCAATTGTAGATCTAAGTGGGTGAGAAAAAAAGTTTTTCTACAACAACCCCTAGAATCAATGGAATAGGTCTGGCCAGACCTTGCGACATATTGTATGGAGAAACGTATTTATTTAACATTTCATCCGAAAAAAAACTCTTTTTACCTAAGTCCATCAAGTAGTTATTAGTTTTGTTTAGTGCATTATATATAAACAAAATAATTTATTACGGTATTTTCCAAAAATATGCAACTGCCTGGAGTTTTCCACTAATTACTTATGTTTATGACGTATGCAGGCCATTGTTTCACTTGAACATTCCGTATTTGATTGTTAATCGTTTATTGCCTACGACTTCCAGATAATTAGATCATTAGTGAATTTTACAGTTAATTATTTTTGTTCAGTTTGTGGGTATATATGAGTGAAGCAATTCTGTTTTGCAATGAACATAAAATTGGCGTCGACGACAGGGATCAAATGTTGGGAGAATATACATGTAAACGACAAATAAAGCGATGGTCATTGGCTTTTTTCTACAATATGTTGGATGTCGCAGCATTAGCATCTTTCATAGTTTACAATGATATGAGTGCAATGAACAAAACCAATACACGTCGACAATTTTTACATTCTTTGATTGAGCAGTTAGTGACCCGTCAGATCGCAGCAAGGATGAACGATCCAAGGATAATAGGAGTGTTTTCCGTTCGAAATGGCATCGAATCTTTCTTCGGAGCACCATTGCAAAATACGATTCCACAGCCCAGCAGTAGCCAGACATCAACGGACCAGAAAAAGTCATGTCGAATTTGCAGAATAAACGATAAAATACAAAGGAAAACCAGATTTGCATGCACTGCCTGCGAAGAGCTTGTCTGTTTACAACACATTATTCAGTTACATAAATGCCATAAATGTGTAAATTAAAAAAATACTTCGAAATATTAATATTATGTAAAAAAAAACTTTAAATGAATAATAAACATAATAACATGTCCAAAATAACAAAAAAACTCCAATTATTTCATTGAGTTCCATCAATTTTCATACAAAATGTATGAAGGTCCAGCCAGACTTATTCCATTGATGGGAAGGTTTTAAAACATCTACTGACAGAGGGGTTAAAAAAATAAAAACAGGTAAGCTTAGTAGATTCACCGCTGATTCATTTAAGGTATAAAACATCCTTCTGCGTTGTCCCGAAGCTGAGCAATGCTAAAAACAATTAATCAAGTCATCGTCCACAATTTTCCTTCAGTGGAGACCACAGCCAGCAGTGAAGCAGCAGTGGCTATCGCTGCAATAGTATGTGTGTGTGCGTATATGCGTGAGCTGTCTTGAACCTTAGTGTGTGATCTCTTCCACAGTAAAAATTAAAAAAAAATCATTATCAGTGCTAAATCTAAGACATTTTAAATATTATTAATGATGATATGTCTGTGTTATCAAAACTTCGCGCAATTAAGAGATTTGGCAATATACGCGTATATACCATATGTACATTCTTCTTCTTCTTCGTTTAATCAGCGAGGGTATGATCCGAAAACAAGGGATCATAACCCTCCCACTTCACCGCATTTCCACTGATCCGCCTGTGCGGTTCATCTATTTGACCTCAGAAAATATCGATTTTGGATCACTCGGTTACTGAGGCCATGAAATGCCGATGTCGTCGCATTTGTCTGATTCAGGCGTTTATAGGCCTGCCTTTCCTACATCGCGATGTCTTTGGAACGTGCATTAATATTGCCTTTTTAATAGGGCTTAAATGATCTCTTCTTTGAACGTGGCAATACCAGCTGAGCCGGTCGCGCTCTATTTTTTGTACGATGGTTTCTTTGTTGTGAAAGCTTCCACGGATCTTCGAACTTCTTATTCGATCAAGCTTTGTCACTCCTGCTGTCATGCGAAGCATCTTCATCTCAGCTGCCGTTAATTTACTCTCATACGTTTTGTACTTCGTCCAACATTGTGAACCGTATGTGAGCGCTGAACACACAACTGTGGTGTAGAGCCTTCCTTTCAACTTAGGTGGCATTTTTCGCTCACAGAAAATAGCGGAATTTTCTCGCCACTACGCTCCTACGCTTACGCGATGATTGATGTCGTCATCACAAGTTGCTTTGCTATTGATCATAGATCCCCGATATTTGAACTTATCGCATGTACATACATATGCATGTACAGTCATAGAAACATTCCAATATGTTTCCATTTTGTTAGATGAGATGTTGTCGATCGTTGGATTTTTCCACATTTTTTAATGTTTTGATGGATTTAAAATAAATTGTTTGTTGTGAGCGGGTTTGAGTGCGCTCTGGTGGCGATTCCCATCGGGGAAGTTAAGATTGGGCTTACACATTTTTGGTATTGTATTCAGTTGGCAATTATGTTTCAATAATTAAATAACCGTCAAATAAAATGCGGGCGAAGCAAGGCGAGCGCAAGTCAGCTAGCATACCTATATAAGATGGCGAACACCACTGGGCCAAGTATCGATCTTACTTTTATAGAAAGGTTCTGCGAGTGATCTTTGGCCCTGTGTGCTGAGACAGGGAGTGTAGGATAAGGTACAATGACCAATTGTATAAATTTTGCAGAGATATAGACCCAGTCAAAAAATACGTATAGAGCAACTGAAATAGATTTGACATGCAGAGCGGGTGGCCACCAACGGTCCAGCATGGAAAGTTTTCAAATTCACTCCAGAAATCCGACGCAGGCAGGAGAGAAAGGCCTCATATTTGGTGGCGCGAACAAGTGGAAAGAGACCGTAACTCGGTGCGCGTTGTTGAAGGCAGCTGGCTAATAACAGAGCCGGGCTTGTTGGTTCAGACCCCCATCTAAGCAAGTAAGTAAGTATTCAAGTAAAACCCTGGACACATTCCAGACAGAATGAATGGGTATGTCATTATAATTGAGTTGAAGATTATGTAAGGATATGAATAATATGAGGCAGAACTTGAACCAATAGATCTTTTAGGTCGCAGTGTCGGCCATTGAGCAATGTCAAGTTAAAAAAAAAAACGACATGAAGCAGAATTATTTTTATGAATGTATTCTATCAAAGCCAACATCCTTTGACTCTATTCATAGAAGAGTACTCAGGACGTCAGTGTTATCTACTTATTCGAACTGAAAACAGTCGCCTTCATTAGCATTATGCTCGGCAAGGTGTTGTGCACCACTTTGAACTTCGGCGAGTTTTGACTAAAGGACGTCTGAACTCGTATTTCCAGGAATCTTTTATTTTTTAATTACACCTAGCACTCGAATATTTTTCACACATTTTTCAAAATTTTATTAAGCTGCTGGAAATACACATACTTCTTGGCAATCTTGAAGAATGTCTTTCGTCCAACTTATTCAAGTAGATTCCGCTGAAATCTGTACGCCTAGGCACAAATGGCGTTATTAGGGAGAAATTTTCCAAGAATCGATTTGTTTTTTAAGAAGACAGGTGCTGAGAACTGACTGTAGAGAAGGGTTTTTTCCATCGTTACCAACAAGGGAAATATTTAAGAGAGTAGCTGCGATACTTGTGAAATGCCTTGAGTTAGCAGTGTTGATTAGCACTGGACTAAGACGTTTGAAGATCAATCAGGAGGTGCTTAGGTTCCACTCGTCTAGTATACTTTCATCTGACCATGCTTGACTATTTGTTTTGCTTACGTGAGAACTAGCCAAGAGTGCACAAGGGCACCTGAAAACACAAAGTCAGTAAAACTGAATTGACCACATTCTAAGGAGCTCATAGAAGCAGAAAGCATGAAATAAAAGGGAGTCATGGTACATTGAAATAAGATATGTAATGAGATTATGATCCACGCATATCGCCCTAAATTCCATTCAAAAGATATCCTTTGCACATACAGTGCCCTTCATATCGATTACGACTTTGCATTCACAAAATTCCATTAACCTAATCATCTTACTTCGAACCTTTTACATACTATTCATCTCGTTTTCATTCAAAAATATTTCTCTTCCCATTTCTAACAACATTTTATTTGCAAACTAATTCCTTAATTATAATTCGTGTATCTCTAGCATCTTTAACCTGAATGAAAAAAAAATAAAAACTCGAGAAAACAAATCCAAAAGTTTATATCCCACCCGCTTCCATCTCCAGTCATTTGCCGCTCTACGCCAGATATTTGAATATTAATGACTTCCCTCTGCTGTATTTCAAAATCGAAAAATAACCCGATTTGCTTACGTAAACAAGGACGTACCCCATACTCACCCATCCAACCGACCACCGAATATCATCATCATCATCATCATCATCGGAACACAAGACACTACACACAAAATCATGAACGGAACGGAAGGAAGTCTGCACCCGGGCCACCAGAGAAATGGTTACACCAACTATACATACACATCCTGATTCCCTGGGACAGTTTTCGACAAGTTTCATCTTAATATTCGCCGAGAAAATTTTTCAAACAGGAAAAGTTTAAGGAGAAAAAAACTAAGAGACTTTCTTCGGTTCAACGATCCACCAGAAGAGATGGTGCCGCCCACTCTACACATCGACTCCATTCTTCACATGATTTTAATTTCATTGGAGTTTCATGTGAGCTCATAAATTTATGTTAAATATATGACAGATAGACTTGTGGGGGGCTAGAGCTCAGTCCAGGCTCGGGTTTGGGTTTCAACATAAAGAATTTTTCCAATATGAATTACCAGAGAGCATAAGAGGACAGCCCGCCGCCTTGTCGTCCTGTCGTTGGTATGCCCACACATTGAAAACTTTGACATGGGTAAAGTCAAGCTACAACATTAGGGTATGGGCATCGGTCCACTACAATATTTCATGTTTTATTTATTGATCCTTGGAGTGAATTTGGATGTCTACCAAAAAACGGTATGGTACGGGCCACCCGAAAGCAAATCCTTTACGCCTAGCTAAGGAGAAAGAAAAATGATTTCAAGCTCCTCCGTCCAGGGCTCACCTCTGGTACACCCCTACCTAGCTCGCTGTCACAAAAGTTATGCATGCTGCCATTTTGCCATCCATGAGGTTCGTTTCTCATAAATAATTCCGTTTCTTTATTTTTGCTTTGCTCACCGCTTCAAGGGTCAAACGATTTTGCGAAAGCGAACTCACACCCTTCCGTGGGGTGGGGATTTCGCCTTCGAAAGACTGTCATCATCAGAGGGGACCTAGTCATTGCTACCAGAGAGGGCGGCACAACGGCCGTCGAGAAAGCAACCCAGCGCCTAAAACTAGGTGGAAGAAACAAAGGACCGCGCGATTCGAGGAACAAAAACAATTAAATTATGCTTCGAAAATTTAAATGTTTTCCGTCCTAGATTTTGGTATCGCGGGATACAAAAAGAAAGCAGCCCCAGTGGTGGTGCTGATGTTTAGCCCTGCGGTTTCGCTCTACCCGCGGATGATTATTCATGAAGAAATCGCGGAATAACATTTCCATTTCCACTTGAGTTAAGAATCGGTAGCAGCTGTGTGATACATTTTTGCACCGATAATAAGTTTTTTTTGTTCGTCCTTGCTAGCTAGGTTTAGGGGAGGTATGGTTAGGGCACGGGGCGTTTTCGTTAGCAATGAGGGATGCCTCTCATTCTTAATTCTCAACATTTATTTTACAATCTTCGTGAAATAAAAGTTTTGTGGTCACTGAATTTATGGTGATACAGGGGAAATATAGAGGAGATTGGATTGGAAATTGTTTCAAGGATGAACAAGGAAGGAGACGTAATTGAAATAAATGTGCAGAATGGACAGGATTCATTTTAAACAGGAACGATGTGAAGGTTAGGAATATTGACGATCACCAGGGCGCCAGTTCAAGGACAAATTTGAATTAATCTTAAATCCTAGACGAAGTAATGGGAAGACTGCTTTTCATTTAGCAAAATGATGCGAAAGCTCTACGTAATTTGACCTGAAAGTATGGTTACATTCCGAGAGAACCTCGAGACTTTAATGATTATAGGGAGAGTCTTAATGACTACAAAAAAGCAGATGAGAAAAAACGCAAAGAAGTTTCTGGAAAAACCGTTTTTAACCATTGAGAATATAATTGAAGCTTGTGGAGTTAGAAGATCTTGTCTAAGTATCCTACTATTCCCGGCTACATATAAAAACCGAATGGTACTGTCTGTAGAAAACTGCTACATTAGATCCTAGACATCCATTTCTTTAATCACAAGCCATTCAAATCGAAATCACCACGGATTTAACAGGAAGTTGTAAGCGATCGGAAGCTCTTATGGACATTAAATAGTCTGATTCAACACCAGTCAGCAGGACATGTTGGATTTTTCCCTTCGGATATGCCTTTGGCATTCCACTGACATGCTACGATACAGTAATCCATGCAAAATGCCACAGCCTTCGTGGCAGACCTAATTTTTCACACCGTTTTTACTTTCTACTTCCGAACAGATAAGACTTCTTTCTGCTGTCCGGTAAACAAGCTGATTCGACTAAAGTTCTACGCTACTGCTTTACAAACGCATATGTCGAAATGGCCAGGTGCGGACTCTTAGGGTAAAGTTTTTGGACGATCCCTACTGAGTAACCGTTTCAAGAAGACTCACTGCCTCCTCGGGGCGGCCGCCGGGTAACGAATGCTACATCATGATAATCTGCCTACTGGTCCCAGGACGCTCAACCGGACTATGTGTTCTCTTGGGCCTCTCTGGACCATTCGGCTCGAATTCATAACTGTGGTATTCGGCCAAAGTGTGCAACGTGAGGAGACAACCTCTGGAAAAAATCTCTAATCCAAGGTGGAACAGCATACGCCGAGGGATGCGTGGCTAAGAGGGTGCTTAGTCGTTAGTATGCGTACTCAGGATACCCAGGCGACCTCCTGTTTTATTTTATGCCCTCCCATGGTATACCGGGCTCTGCTGTGGGTGATGTTTCCTTTCCCGACTACTCGTGGGTCCAAAATTTCAGATCTTTCAAAAAATTCACAGGGTGATGCACCCTCTACTGCATCAACTTCTGGGTCAGCAACCGTGCTTTCCCTAAATCCTGAGGAGGTCGCTGCTACTAGAGCCGACCCCCTCATCATTGTCGCTGATAAGAGACGGGATGAGGCGGACCTGTCCTCCCTTCCTGACTCGGACTCTGACACTCTCTGCGGAGAGTCCTCTAGCATGCTCTCGGACGAACACTCGGTTCGTTCCGGATGCACTGCCGTTGAAGCTGGTGTTGAGAATTTGTCCCTAAACACCAGCGGATTCGTTCGACTAACTTCGGCTGAAAGGATGCGTTTCAATCGCGCCTTAAAAAACGGCGCTTCCAGAGAACGTGCTCTGGAGATAGCCAAATCCTCTCAGCCTGAAAAGGGTACCGAGGCGAAGCGAATGCGATCCGAGGAGTCTACCCCTTCTGCTCCGCAGAAGAAAAAAGCCAGGACCGAGACTGCCACACTCGACAAGACCTCGTACAGGGACAAAGTAGGTACTGTCAAACTGGGTGTGGTTCCCGCTGATCTGGCGCGCAGTCCCTTTAGTGCCGAGCAAATGGCCGGCGTCCAAAATAGCATCATGGACACCATTATTGAGCTGGTAGACGAGGTCGCTAAGCCACAATTTCATGGTTTGTTTCACAAATCAGGCTGGCTCCTTATTATTCGCTCAGACCCCTCCACTGCAGAGTGGATGAGGGTCAACTTTGACAAAATCAGAGGGAAATGTGGTTTGAACATGATGCTTGTGGATGAGGATTAATTTCCTAAACCACACATCATCCGTGGGTTCTTTCCACAAAGTACCGGCTTTGCCACTAGTAAGATTCTGACGCTTTTCGATGCTCAGAATACTGATCTGTTCGCTAGGAACTGGAGGGTGGTTCAAAGGACCGTAGAGCGTGATCTTGTTCATCTGGTACTTGGTGTCACGGACTGCTCGATGGATAGCCTAAAGCTGCTAAAAGGCAATGTGGCATATTGTTTTGGCAGAGTTAGGCTTATCCTGAAGAGCTCAGACAAGGTCCCAGGTGAGCAGAAGCCCGCACAAACTGCCGTAGGAGCAGTTACAGATGATGCCACCCATCCTAGGGGCGCAGCATCACTGGACACTGTGGAACGTAGTACACCTGTGTCTACACCTTCCACCTCAGAAGTCTCCAATGAGGTTGCACGTAGTACACTTGAGTCTAGTGCGGCCACATTGCAGGGTTCAGTGACTTGCGATGCTAGCGTCTCGACGGTGACACCATCTGCTGCTCAGATGGCGGGTGCGGCACCTGTGCCCACTCTTTTAGACAAGACAGCTTCTGCTGTGAGAGATAGGCTTGCTGGCCACTCTCGTTGGGATGGTGAAATTAAGAAAACAGGCACTAATACGTCTGCCAGTAATAAGGAACCATCCCACGAAAAAACAATAATGCACTAATGATGAAAGATGACATCAGCTGCAGGGCAACCTGCATCATGCTAAAGGTGCCTCGGACATCTTTAGCCAACGGTTCATCCGGGATAAAATCACCCTTGGTTTCATTCAGGAGCCTTAGGTGGTTGGAGGCAAAATTAAGGGCCTTCATAGTAGGAAATGTAAGTTGTTATATGCCCATGGGGAGTTAATGCCTAGGGCTGCTTGCTTAATCAGGTCTAAAATTAATTTTCTTCCCATCCCAGAGTTCATCAGCAGAGACTTGGTGGCCTGCATGGTCGAAATTCCGATTTTAGGAGGAATTCGGGAGATCGTGTGCGCCTCCGCCTACTTCCCTGGAGATTCGGAGCCTGTTCCGCCCTTGGCTGTGCAGGATTTGGTGAAGCTATGTCACCGTCGCAACTGGCACCTGATCATTGGATGCGATGCCAACTCCCATCATGTGGCATGGGGTAGCAGCGACATTAACAAAAGGGGTGAGTTACTTCTTGATTATATTACTAGTAGAAACTTAGCTGTATGTAATGAAGGTAACAAGCCAACTTTTATCAATTCTATTCGAGAAGAGGTACTTGATCTCACTATCTCGAGCCCTTTTATTTCCAATTCTGTTGTAAATTGGCATGTGTCAAATGAACCCTCACTATCTGATCATCAGCATATCAGATTTAACATCTCGGGTGGGGTCAAACATAATAATCAAACGCATTACGTACCGAAACGAACTAATTGGGCACTTTTTCGCGAAAATCTCGCCGTCAAGGATGACATGTTGCTAACATCTTTAAGATCTAAATGTGATGTTGATGTGGCAGCCTGCCAACTAAATGACTTCCTAATCTCTTCCTTCAGGAGTAGCTGTGTCCCGAAAAATAACAATACAGGTAAACGGAGCGTACCGTGGTGGAATGACCAGCTAGAGATACTCCGCAAAAGGGTGAGAAAACTTTTCAACACCGCAAAACGCAATAAAAATTGGGACGAATATAGGTCCGCTTTGACTAAATTCAACATAGAGTTGAGGAAATCCAAGAGAACAGCATGGAGAAAGAACTGCGAAAATATCGAGTCCCTTCCAGTAGCAGCCCATCTCCAAAAGGCTCTCTCAAAGGATCATTCCAATGGGGTGGGATTGCTCATCAAACCTGATGGCACCTACACCGCCAGTCGAAGGGAAACCCTGGAAACTCGGCTCGAGGTTCACTTCCCTGGCTCAACAATTCTAAGCGACCACGTACCTGTTGCTCCTGAAGGCTCCACATGTGGCACCTCCAGAAGAGTCAACAGCTTGTCTGGACATCTGTTCAGTCAAGAAAAAATTAAATGGGCAATCGGTTCATTTAAACCCTTTAAGGCACCTGGCAGTGATGGCATTTTTCCAGCTCTCATACAGAAAGGTCTGGATTACATCTTGCTTGCCTTGGTGGCTCTATTTAGAACAAGCTTCAACCTGGGATACATTCCACTAACTTGGCGGGAGGTAAATGTGGTGTTTATCCCTAAGCTAGGTAACAAACCCAGCGAGCTACCCAAATCCTACCGTCCAATCAGCTTGACATAGTTTTTCTTGAAAACCATGGAAAGACTGCTAGACTTACACATTAGAGGCATTCTTGAAAAGACTATACCTCTGCACTCAAGTCAATTTGCATACAGGAAAGGTCGATCTACGGAAGGCGCCCTTCACTATCTCGTCACAGAGATTAAAGCTGCCTACCGCTCCAAAGAAGTCGCCCTTTGTGCATTCCTCGACATAGAAGCTGCTTTTGATAAAACTGGTTATGAATCCATCACTAGTGCTATGAGACGCAGGGGAATAGACGAACCTACTACCAGATGGGTTAGGAACATGCTCGATAGCCGCATAATAACATCTTCGTCTGGAGAGGTCTCTGTGACGGTCTCCGCGGCCAAAGGCTGCCCCCAAGGCGGCGTCCTCTCGCCTCTCTTATGGTCACTTGTGGTGGATGACTTATTGAACACACTTAATAGTTCAGGTTTCACAACCATAGGCTATGCAGATGATCTAGTGATCATCATTAAAGGCAAACATGAAGACAATGTGTGTCAACTCATGCATAATGCACTCCTTGTAGTCTCGGACTGGTGTGCTGGGGAGGGCCTATCGATTAACCCCAGCAAGGCAGTCGTTGTACTGTTTACAAGAAGGAGAACGCTGAATATTGGCTCAGTGACTCTAAACGGCACAACAATCAATTTCTCCGATGAGGTCAAATATCTAGGAATCGTCCTGGATAAGAAGCTTAACTGGAATTCCCATATTAAGAATAAAATTGCCAAGGCGACTACTACCTTGTGGGCCTGTCGCCGTATGTACGGCAAGACCTGGGGCCTGTCTCCAAAGGTCATTTTCTGGTTATATACCACGGTTGTAAGACCCATTCTGACATACGCGTCCGTAGTCTGGTGGACGAAAACCAAAGAGGTCACAACCATAAATAAACTCACAAAACTCCAAAGACTAGCTTGCCTCGGCATCACAGGTACTATGCACACTTGTCCCACAACAGCCATTGAAGCCATAATCGGACTTACTCCGTTACATATATTTATAAAAAAAGTGGCAATCCGCAGTGCAATTAGTCTTAGAAAATCAGATGCTAATAGTACACGGGATCACGTGGATCTCATGGAGCTATTGTCCGACTTCCCCGAGCTAGACATGCTCAGCACGGTCTCCGACTTTACGCCTAAATCACTCTACTTTGGTAGAAGATTTGAGATTGTGATCCCAAGCCGTGATATATGGAATAATGGCGGACCGTCGCTTGATCCAAAAGGTATAGTGTGGTACACCGATGGATCAAAAATGGATTCAGGAGTTGGCGCCGGTGTGTATGGACCCAACCATAAAATTTCGAAATCACTCGGAAAGAGTCCTAGTGTTTTCCAGGCCGAGCTTTACGCCATTGAAACTTGTGCTAATATTAACCTGCACTCAGGCATCAAAGGTGCCTCTATCCATATACTCACCGATAGCCAAGCGGCGCTCAAAGCACTGATCTCCCATGTGATCAGTTCAAAATCAGTTCTAAGCTGCTTCGACAGCTTACAAAATCTGTGCCGACACAATAAAGTAAAATTGTGGTGGGTACCGGGTCATGTAGGCGTTGACGGCAATGAAACTGCAGACCTGCTAGCTAGGAAGGGCTCATCTGAGTTGTTCACTGGACCTGAACCCTTCTGCGGAATACCCGATTCCGCCTTCAAACTTACCCTAAACATCTGGGAACGCAACATGTGCATCTCCCACTGGAATAACTCCCAAGGTCTCAGGCAGGCTAAAAGAGCTGTCCAACCCTTCCAAAGACAGGCAGTTGATATCCTAAAATACGGCAGAAATGACATAAGAAGGCTTGTGAGCTTCCTTACCGCTCACTGCCAACTTCTCTACCACCTTAACAAAATGAGAATTTCGGAGGATATCACCTGCCGCCTCTGCCTAGAAGAGGACGAAACCGCAGAACACATACTATGTGAGTGTGTAGCTCTGTGTAGAACTAGGAGAAGCTTTTTCCTTAAAGAGATCATATCTCCAAAAGATCTTAGGAACTCCTCCGCAGCCGTAATTATAGCTTTCATAAGGAGAGTAGAAGTACTGCTACCCTAAAAAGTGGCCTATGGCACAATAGATCTCCTTGGTCGCAGTGCCTACACGCCATTTGGGCGTGGCCACACACCTGTTTAAAAAAAAAAAAAAAAATGTCCAAATGACTCAGATGGTAGTTGCTTATAACTAGTTTACCATAGCAGGCCTGAAACCCTACGTCGCACAAAAAGCTCTTCGCTTCAGCTAGAAAATTATAATAGTTCGAATTGATTTCAGCTCAACGTGCTTGTGCGACATCAGCTTTTATTAAAGATTATTTTGAGATATTTAACATCAAAGGCAAGCCAGAGACTTACACCCTTCAGTTTTTGTAACACAAGACCATAATGTTTTTTCTTACGAGTAAAGTTTGTGGATAGTCCGTGCTTAGTACACCAATCGTCGAGATTATATATGGCAATTTGCATTTGATTGCAGAGCGCGCTTAAAAATATTTCTGATACCAGTACAAAAACAAGGTCAGGATGCGAAATCGTAAATTTATTAATTTCCGCGAGAAGTAAATCAACAATAAAGTACTAGAGTAAAGGTGGAAGAACTCCACCTCTGGACAGCCTCTCTCAACCTCAATCCTTACTTGGTAACCCCATTTACGATCTTACGATGGTTTCATGTACCCCATACCTTCTGGCGAAGTTACACATGGAATCAAGGTAGCTCCTTCCGCCCTTTCTCGATCCTATATGCAAGGTCATGAAGCCCAAATCTAGCACTGATCTCAAGCATTCCTCCACCGTGCGCTCTTAACTTCCCAGCAAAAAAGAGAAACCTGTTTTGGGAATAATACCACTTTGATATCGCACCAAAAAATTAGTATTATTTACTCATAAGCAGTTGACACTCCCTCATTTAAGCACTACTGGATATATGCCATCAGGACTGGGTGATTTGTAGTTCCCGTGCAATGAAAAATAAAACCTATTCGTCTCTTCGTCTCCACATATAGAGGTTTCAGCCAACATGTTCCACCCGAGCGACATTACTTTGTAACCTAGAAATTGCACCACGAGAAGGACATCCCTATCATCTTGCATGGAACTAGTGAATCGAGCTTGACTGTATTGTTTTTCTGAAAGATTTTGCATAGCCTAGTGGTTTCCTTTATTTCCATTAACTCTCCATTGAATTTTCTGTATAATTGCAGTTCGGATTTCCTTACATGCATCTGCACAGGCTGATATACGTCCAGTCATCCTCGAGGTTTAAGTTCTATTTCACCATTCACCATTCAAAGTTTAAGTTCTATGGCTGGTCAAACGGTAGTGCATGCGATCATATGAAAACACAAGCGTTTTCACTCAGCTGAGGCCTACCAACTCCTAATCTGAACCTCCACGCGGTGACAGCCGGGTGCCTAGTACCTTAATCCAAGAAATGGGTAACCAACCCCGTTTGGAGGATTCTTGGCGGCAGCAGATGAAAGAGGGGGGGAAGAGTGTTTTCTCACTAGAGCACTTCTTCCTGTTCCAGGCGGCAGCGGACGAATTCCCTAGATAGAGTCAACGGTGGCGTCTATAGTTCCAGTTAGGTTAAACTTAGTGAATACCTTGCGCGAGCTGCTTCGACGTATTCGGATCACAGGTCGGTAAGGAATTTCCAATGTTGGTCAGGACATTGGAATAGAGATGGTGGCGGAGGAGCCCTTAATGGGCCAACGGCAGCGCTCATACTCCCGTAGTGGACTACTGGCACCGGTGTACCCGGCCCCTCATCCTAGGGGAATAATTAAGGAACTGGCCCTCCAGGTTGGGGGTTGTACCGTCGGGGTAACTTCCCTACCACGTAAAAAATCTATGGTTCCGAAACAACTAAAAGCCTCGGATAAGGATGACTCAACTGATGACGACCCCAGCAAACGAAATAAGGACAACGACCTTCTGTACGTGGAATGTTCTGTCCCTTTACAGACCACGTGCAGCCGAACAACTAGCAGAGGCCCTAGACTGCTATAAAGCAGTATTATTGGAAGAAAAGGACCCTGCCACCAAAGAGTATTTCTACGAGCTCCTCGACAAAACATACGAGCAATGTCCTAAATACGACGTTAAAATCGTATTGGGCGATTTTAATGCCAAAATAGGAAAGGAGGACGTCTTTGTTGGGCAGTCGGTAAGCATAGCCTACACGACACCACGTCTGATAACGGACTAAGGCTAATTGATTTCGCTGTGGAGCGAAATGTCACCATAGCAAGCACATGGTTTCCTCAGCTCGATATTCATAAGCAGACATAGCGGTATAATGATCATGTAACGATCAATCAAATTGATCATATTGCGATCGACGCAAGGCATGTCTCCAGTATTCTGGATGTCCGGACCTTCCGAGCGGCCAACATAGACTCGGATCACTACCTTGTTGTAGCCGAGGTACGAATGCGGATATCCCAATCTGAGCAACAAAGAAGAATCACTGTGAGAAAATTTAACGTCGAAAAGCTACAATCGCAAGAGACCACCAGACTCTTCGCTGAACGCGTATCCCGAAATCTCTCAATCACCCCTATGCCGCTAGCATCAAGTGCCGAAGACCAGTGGCAACTACTTCTGCAGACTGTATAACGGCGACGACGACCAACATCCCGCTGCCAGGCAGAATGAACCATTCAACATAGACGATGATAGTCAAAATTTCCGTCCACCTGACCAAAACGAAGTGAGGATAGCAATATCCAAGCTAAAATCGAACAAGGCTGCTGGACTTGACGGCTTACCGGCCGAACTTTTCAAGGCAGCTGGGGATGAATTGGTAGAGCGCATACACCAACTTATCTCTAAGATTTGGTCAGACGAGTGTATGCCTGATGAATGGAACCTCAGCATCGTTTGCCCGATCCACACGAAAGGAGACCCCCTCAACTGCGCCAATTATAGAGACATCAGTCTCCTCAACATCGCATACAAGATCTTTTCTGCGATATTGTGTGAACGCCTAAAACCTTTTATCAACAGCCTGATTGGACCCTATCAGTGCGGTTTCAGGCCAGGAAAGTTCACCATCGATCAAATCTTCACACTTCGGCAGATCCTGGGGAAAACCCAAGAATTCCAAATCGATACTCACCACCTCTTTATCGATTTCAAGGCCGCCTATGACAGCATCTATAGAGAAGAGCTTTATAGAGCCATTTCTAGTTTTGACATCCCTGCGAATTTTGTCCGTCTATGCAGGCTGACGATGGAGAACGCTCGACAGAAGTTTGGTTTAATTTTCGAGCTTCTCTTTCGATTGAGTCTGTCGTCGTGTGGTTTGCTGTGGTTTACTTTTTTATCAAAGAGCTCTCGATGCGTATTTCAGTCCGCTTTTCTGGGCTTCTCAACGGCTAGCTGAAATTCTATGTAGCAATAATATGAGAGAGTTTATTCTTCCATATCAATCATGTCAATCCGTTCCCTAGCGGGGAACAGCAATAACGAACCACCCGGAATATAAAGGAAAAACGAATGACATCGAAGTTTTTCCAACTACTGTACCAAAGAAAAGTTCCTGCCTGGTAGTACAATGGACCAGAGAGTCTGAGTGCTTTGGGATTTGGGTTTCCTTTTTTTTATAAAAAAAAAGTCAATCCTTTGCCTACCAGAGTCGAACCAGTCCCGACTTCTTTTTGTACAACTGTCGAATCGCCTTAAGCTTGCCTTAGACTCTGATCATTAGCTAAAGTACGTTCATACAGCTGACTCTAGGTGCTTTACAAAAGGTATTCACGACATTGGTCGACAGAAAAAGTATCAAATACTGTCAAACTGTTCCATCCAAATCTATTTACAGATTACCCCCCGCAAGAGTCTATATAAATCAGCTGGTGTGTTATACCATAATGAAAACTCAATTAATTGCTTAAGCATACATGGCTAGCCAGGGTGAATCATCCCCAATAGAAGTTCTCTAAATCGATTGTTGAAAAAAGGATAAATGAATTTACGCCACCAACATCTTATGGAGAGCTTATAATTTTCAACAGGGTGTCAAGTCTTTCAAGATATTTATATACTAAGAGCCCCTTCAAGATATGACGCCTTCTCTCCACCATCACCACCCGTTGCCAGTGCTCGAGGCTAACAGAAGAATTACTTAATAATTTATGCATGTGCTATCACTCAAACTTTTTCCTTTATTTTCCATTCTTCGTTTCCCTATTTTTCTTTCCCGAAACGTACGACAAACTTGACAGAAAAAAAAGTTTTTCCTTCCTGCCATTTCCGGATTTAATTTTTTATTCTGTTTCTCGCTTCTTTGACTGCCAGCAGACATTCAAACCAAAAAAGAAGAAGATATAAGTGATAAAAGAAGAAAAGGATGTGGAATTAGCTCTCGTCATCATTACAGCCTTAGAGTAGTCATCATCGTTGTCCTTAACTTGAAGGATTTATCATCTTACTCTAGTTTCTCTCTCGCTTATTATACTCAGCGAAAAGCCAGCAGCAATTTGTACATCTATTTTTTTCCGCTCAGTTTCCTTCGTCCTTTTTTTTTTGTGCAATTTGGCGAAGCTACGTTTAAGGCGCTTTAGTGTAGCGCCGCCATAGTCAATGATGCAGAATTTCCCTTCGGGTTATTAATTAGTGGGAGAAGGAGTGTGGAATATTTTGCTCCTGTTGAGGAATTCATATGACTAGGAGTGCCTTTAGCAAAGAATGACCATAAACAAGGATGTTGCACCTTATTTTTGCCAACACCGTAGTGCTTGGTTTATCCCTGGGTAAGGTGAGGCACATCACTCTTTTGTTCCTTCTGGATTGCGGTATTCGTTTTCGTATTGCTGGTGATGATATTGTTGTTTTGTTTTGAGGGTGATGACGGGAGTGAAGGAGATGTGATATGAATACGGGACACAGCGGGAATGCTCGACTTCTTGCCCAACATAAGCCACCCAGAAGTAACGCAAGCACGTGTGGACTTTTGCGGATTATCCTTTCGTAGGGATTTTAGGCCATAGTCCTGGAATTTATTTGCCAACCCTTAAAGGTGGACACTGCAAAATTGCTATCTGATATTGCTCTTTCGGGGATATATTGGCATGGGGTGACTAACTGTGGATTTTATATTTGGAATTTCAGTCCGAACAAATTGCTGGAACTTTTTTGCCTAGATTTGCATTTGTATTGGGTGGCGGGAAGTAGAACGAAGGTAAGAATTATCCCACGAACGGTTTCATTTAATGAAAATCTAAGCAAAGTTGTGTCGGATGTATATTGGTTTTATCTAAGGAAACTTCTAACCATAAAATACTAAATGCAATTTGTGAAGTTTTTATTAGAGCTCACGCGTGTAAAGACCCAAATAGTGTTAGCCCCGTTAGCCCTGAATGTCTCATTTTTAGAATATAGCATGGCACAGAATTTAACAAGGACCTGTGCGAATTAGTAGTGGTTGTACGGACGCAAATATCTCTGTAAATGCAAAGAGGGGCAATCTAACAAACTTAATCCAAGTTTAAGTTTTCAATGAGCTCTCTGCAGTGAATGCTGAGAAAAATCCGTTGGGAAATAACTATGAACCAGGGATTTTTACATTTTTTTACTCCCCCAATCATCTAATACTTTTGATAAAGCCAATCTTATTAGTAAAAAGTTCTGTTTAGATCAATCATTTAGGCTGTTAAAGAAGAAGTCTCCTAATGTAGTCTTACAAATATAGACAAGAGAAGAACATCCTCATCGACTTTGCAGCTTTTGGAGAAGTATTATAATTGCTTTCGATATACTGCCGCCTCTGAGAAAATGTGGCGAGGAAGCAGTGTCCGGTAATGACACTTATGAGTTTCTATATGCTACCCCTGTATATATAAATGCAACACCAAAGTTGGTTCAACAATTGTCTCGTGTATTTCTCACTTAAATCAAGTAATTAATATATAACATTAGTGCGTTGACATCGCCCGATAGTCTAGCTAGTTCATCAATCGCACGGTTTCCTAAGATATCCCAATGGCTAAGTATCCAGCACAGAAGGACATAAAACTATTTCATTATTTCATTGAGAGATCGATTACGATCTGGAAATAGTTTGGCGGGTTGAATGACGGGTTCAGGTCTAGGTTGCTCCAGAAGCAAAGGACGTTTCGGTTTTTTCACGTTTCTCTGTCTGATCTAAGATGACAGTGGGTAGCAGGTCTGTAGTGTCAAGCAGTGTAGCGTTGCGATGTAGCTTGAGAACTTTGGCATGCCCGATATTGTCGATTATCACGAATCTCAGAAGGTAAGGCTTTGTGTGCAGCGCTGCAATAGGAGAGGTTATCAGTGCACTACGATACCGAGACATGTCGTTCGTTCAGTTGCAACGTTCAGGTACTCAGGGCGATTTCCTACTATGGCGGTCTGCCATATGGGTTTGAGCCCAATTGGATGCTTGGGTTTTACTCAATCAGTTACCAAATAGATCTGTTGCTGTATGTTTCCTACCCGCAGCATGATATTAAGAACATACTTTGGTTTCAGTACCAAAAGCGGTGTTATAGCGCTGGGTCGGGGAGAAAATCTTGCGGTAGGATAATAAATACCCGAAAATTCGGTAAATTCGTATATTTGTGGTTCGATTTAATTTTCTGAAAGAAAAATCTATATATGTACATAGGGATGAAATACAAAACAAACGTATTTACTTACATTCCTTATTGGAACATGCGCCAGCTCATCTGTAAAATCTGGTCGGACGAAAGTATGCCCGATGAATGGAACCTCAGCATCGTTTGCCCGATCCTGAAGAAAGGAGACCCTTTAAACTACGTCAACTACAGAGGTTTAAGTCTCCTCAACATCGGCCTGTCTGCCGTATTATGTGAACGCCTAAAACCGTCTGATAGGTCCTTATCAGTGCGGTTTTAGGCCGGGAAAGTCCACCATTGACCAAATATTCACACTACGGCAGATCTTGGAAAAAACTCATGAATATAAAACCGATACGCACCACCTCTTCATCGATTACAAAGTTGCCTATGATAGCGTGTATAGAGATAAGTAATACAGAGCCATGTCTAGTCTTGGCATCCCTGCCAAGCTCGTCCGTTTGTGCAGACTGACGATGGAGAACTTTCGCTGCTCCATCAAAGTCGGTAGGAGTATCACTGAACCGTTTTATGTCAGGAAAGGTCTTAGACAAGGTGACGCGCTATCATGCGATCTCTTTAACATAGTACTTGAGAGAATTATACAATACGAAACTCACAAACCAACACCGGAGGTACAATCTTTTACAAGTCTGTACAACTACTCGCTTACGCCGATGACATTGACATAATCGGAAGAACTCAGCGGGCCGTCAATGGGGCTTTTGCTAGTATTGAGATCGAGGCAGGAAAGATGGGTCTAGCGGTCAATGAAAGCAAAACAAAATATATGCTGTCTACAAAAACGGGCACCCAACATTGGCGTCTTGAACAGACCGCCACAATAGACAAATATAATTTTGAGGTAGTAAAGGATTTTGTCTAACTAGGCTCTGTGGGAATTATCAGGTTTATCCCTGACACGGCTAATCTAAGATGGTCAAACTTAGATGGCCACAGGGTGTCTAAGGCCTTGTGGCCTGTGTTAGATTGCAGAAAATCTGGGGAGATAATTAGGTTAGATAGATCGAGGCTAAGAACAGCGATACGAATATTCTCTGGCCACGGTCTCCTAAGGAGGTATGCTATGAGACTAGGGTTATCCGATACGGATGTTTGTGGGTACTGCAATGACCTACATGTCTCAGAGGATATAACTCATATACTCTGTGAATGTCAAGGAATTGCCAGGATAAGGCTAAAGTACCTGGGTAGATACTCCTTCAATAACTTGGAGGAAGTGAGGTCCTTGAACCATAACAAGGATCTCTTCAAATTTTGTAGGGAGATTAATTGCTTGGGGAATGGGTTTAGGTCTTTTGCCGTGAAGGTTTCCTAAGGATCGCGATAACGCTACCCAACCTAACCTTACCTAGCCTAGGCTCTATGGCGAACTCCGGAAATGACATCAGTAGGTAGATCACACGAAGAATTGCTCTTGCTAATCGTTGTTTTTATGGGCTGCGATGGCAATTGAGTAGCAAAGCCCTATCTCGAACTACTAAGGTAACTCTTTATAAGACACTAATCATCCCAGTCCTGCTGTATAGCGCAGAGGCATGGGCTTTGAAAAAACCCGATGAGGATGCCCTTGGTTACTTTGAGAGAAAAGTTCTTCGAGCAATATTTGGTCCCGTCTGCATAGACGGTGAGTGGAGGAGAAGGTACAATGCCGAACTATACGGCCTATATAAGGAAATCGACTTAAGCAGAAGAGTTCACATACAGCGACTAAGATGACTGGGTCATGTAGAGTGGATTTAGCCCAACTTTCCCGCTAAGAAAGTCTTCGAATCCACACCGGATGGACGGCGCAGTAGAGGACGACCTCGTGATAGGTGGCGCAAACAAGTGGAGCGGGACCTCAACCAACTTGGCATGCGCAACTGGAGGCAGCTGGTTCGTAACCGTGCTGGCTGGAGAGGTTTGTTGGTTGAGGCCCAGGTTCACCCCGGACTGTAGCGCCACCTAAGTAAGTAAGTTCCTTAAAACTTCCCCTTGACCTCCAACCTCTGCAGCGATTACAACCTATTTGTTACCTAAGAGTGGATATATTTGTGAATAAACAAACCTTTACATAGAATTAACTAACTAAAGCTTTTTCTTCTTTACGAATATTTCCTTGACTGGCCATCCACTCGGATGAAAACGTGAACGCAAAATACCAAACTCAATGCTTGGAATTAGTTGAACTATATAAGCTAAAAAGGGACAAAAGCATAAGCTATGTACCAAGGGAGGACAGGGTTGTAATCGCTGCATAAGTTTAAGGGTAGGTTACAATATCGAATTCAAATTTTGTATTTAAAAGTTTTATAAAGTTCTTGAAACGAGATCACCCGTCGTCGGCTCGATGACAAGCGGTAAATAAAAACTCCTTCACGCCTCCAGGATAAGGCAACATGCAATGGTTTCACACTAATCGACTTTGCAATAATGTGCTCACATTCAGACGGCCCAACGCATACTCTGAACATTTTCTAGGTTCAGGCAAATTCTGTGCTCGACGGTTCAATGAGGAGAAGCTAAGCAGAATGAAATGTAGACGATGAGTACTCTGTTACCAGTGAAGTTTTCAAATATGGAGCTGATGCTTTGGTATAGTACAGGTATCAAACCAAGTGAGTCATAGTCTATGACTGAGGTATAGGCTCTTCTAAAATATGTATGAAATGTCTATATAATACCTTGCAACAACTGTAGACGTATATCTTTGCTTAACGTTGCAGCTCACTTGCCGCAACATATAAATGTAATTTCTGGTCCGATGAATCGACGATAAACTAAATCTTTAAAGCGAGGCAAATCCTGGCTTAAGATGATGAAGGAGATCGGACATCTGTTTTGAAGATCAGGTTAGCGCAGATGTCAGAGATCTTGGTCGAGGGAAGTACTCGCGTGCGCGTGTCCAAAATAGACGAGATTTTCTAATTTGATGCACTCCAAGTAGACATTCTTCATAGTCCCGAAGCTCAATAAGGAGTGGTTTTATAAATTAAGACGGCTTCCAAGAGTTTAGGAACCTATATAGTCAGAAATGGATTAATATCAGCAGAAGTCTTATTATCTAGATTTGCGTTTTTTTGAAATTAGGTAAGGGCATAGATTTAAGCGCAATTCTATTTAGGATTCCAGGAAAAGTTAGCTGTTTCGAAAACTGCATTAAATATGACATGAAAAAGTATTTTTGATGCTCCATAGGTAATCATAGCAAGGAAAGCCACTCAATTCGGCAATTTCGCGGGATATCGAAATATAAAAAAAAGGATAATAAAAGGATATCAAATATAAAGAAATTTCTGCCGCAAATTCATATTTTATTCGTCAAAAATACTTATATGATTATACCAACCAATCAACCAACATTGTTACAACTTCTTCGTCATCGTCTTTAACCTCAATCGCACTCCCATTGGCATCACTTTTGGTGGAATATTTCTCCTTTTTATAATAGAACTTTGGAGGAGTAAATCTGGCTTCGTTTTCAAAAAGTGGTAGAACTCTACACATGAGAATCGTGAGAATCGCTTTCAATGTGTCGACTCTCGGGAACATTTGTGTTGAAGATGCATTTTCCTATTCGGTTTCGACATTCTTTTTTCTTTAAATTAACGAAACACTGATGCGAACAAGCTCACTAAAACTGACGTGCAGCAAATTTAAAAAAAAAGTGACGCGCACATGAATGATAGTAGTAATGTGTATGGTTTAAGGCTGAACTATAAAGAAGAATGGTTTCGTACGACCACTTCCGAAACATCGCATACAAAGGATCTGTATTGTGCGACCATAAAAGCATTTTGCTTCAATTCGCTAAATTTCGTTCACTTCACACATTCGCTCTTTCATACCAAAATTTGACAGTTGAACAGCTGTGAATGACTATGAAATGAATCACACATTTGCTTCCGAACACATACGCCTATTATGGGCTACTTTTGCAGTTGACAGTACTGAATGAAACTTAACGCAGAATTATGACATTAGCTTCCGACTATTATAATTCAGTCTTTACACATTTGCTATGAACGTGTATAATATTCGTCTGCTGTCATCGTTCAGTCTACAGTCTAATGTTCGCCACATATCTAATATCTAATATACGTTAGGAATTTTGTATGAAAAAAGGTTTTAGAAAATTTTCGCGGGATATGTTTTTTGGAGCTGAAAAAAAGGAATATCCCACGAAAAAAAGGATAGATGGCATTAGTCATACGTAGCAGTCGACGTGAAATAGAAAGAATTTTCTTCAAATGCAGAGATGTGGGGGCGAAGAAGGTCCGCCACAGTGGAAAACCTACTGCGATTCTTCCTAAATTTACTATTTCGGCTACCACACAATTCGGCGCGTCTTTTGAAGACTTCTGTCTTCCGCCACGTTGAAGCTATATAAAGTAGGTAAACATTGAATAACTTTGACATTTATCAACCGATTGACTTGAGTAGACATGTTTTTGAAACGTCAATTCAGTACAATTTTAATAACGTATCGATTTACACCAAAACCATGCGCCGAAATAGTGACGCTGTACATTGAAAATAGTCGTTCAGTTGTGTTGAAAATATCCTGGCCAACAAGCACCGTCTGACAACACTATTCACCGTTTGGTGTCGGGACAGTGGGAGATCGTCGACATGCCGTTCATCAACGCCCAAGACGTTGCAATGAACTGGTTAAAGCGGTGAGAGAGAGTGTTGCCGAGAACCCACATGTGTCGTATTGTCACCGTGCTTAACATTTTGGCGTCAGTGGAACCAACTTGCGGCGCAATTTGAAGGATGATTTGCATTTGTTTTCATATAAAGTGCAATCAACTCAAAGAATATTGTCGACAGACCGTCCACGTAGCTTGGAATACGGCCAAACAGTCGGTCAAACTGTCAAAAAATAGCGACATTGACTGGCCACCCAGATCTCCAGATTTGACCCATCCGGACTTCTTTTCGTGGGGTTATTTGAAAAAGAAAGTATATGCCAGCAAGTCTCAGACTATTGACGAACTCAAGGCAAACATTCGTGCCGAAATCATCGCTATACCGCCCGATATGCTCGTAAAAGTGACGGAAAACGCACATTTGCTTTGGTCAATAGAGGCGGCCACTTGATCGATGTTGTATTCAAAAACTAGTCCAAATAAATTGTAAAGGACAAAATTAAATAAAAATACCTCATATATAGAAATCGTTTTTATATTTTTTTAAAGTTATTCAATATTCACATAACGACATAAAAGATGGCGCACCCTGCACTAAAGGTGATGTCAATGGAAGACACCATAATCTTTAAATGCATAGCAATGTATGCAATACAATGGCAAATTTGCCGGCTTGAAGAATAAAGGGAGATTGCCGGTCACGTTCGAGCAATATCACAGCGAATAACATGCTAAGATGACCGCCATTGTAAGGCTTACTAAAAAGCCTAAAGGACGGCTTGAAAGCACCGAAGTCGTCTAAGCATAGGAAAACATACAGCAAATTGAACTACAACTAACAGTACATCATTTACATCAGAACCAAGTTTAGCACAGAGCAAATATTCAAAGCAATAACTGCTACTGAATTACATCCTTCATGATCTGGCAGTACTCTGTATCTATAATCTTTTCTAGATAGAGAATATAACGCACTTCATGTTAATATGCCCCATCATTAAGGGACGTGGGGGGAGCGCACTTATAGAAAAAGCAGCAGATTGGAATATTATAATATATAATTTCAGTAAATCAGCATTAAGATACTCGTACAGGAAACAAATTCTTATTAAGTACCTATAAACATCTGTATTTAATAAACCTAATCTCATGGCATGTTTCCTTCGAAGACAATGCCCAGAGAGTATTCCCATCGCTGTTTTTAGCTCTGACCTTTCTAGTTTCATGATCTCCCTAGATTTCCAATGGTCTAGCATAGGCCAGAAGGCCTTGGACATCTTATAACCATCTAAGTTGGACCATCTTAAATTAGCCATTTTGATGATTCTATCACGAATAATTCCCCTAGCCATACACCTTGGTGGTTTGATGCTACCACTTATGTTCCTATGCGGGAGCTCTGCTCCTCTTTTGGCCAGCTCGTCGGCCTTTTCGTTGCCTTCTATGTTGCAGTGTCCAGGTACTCAACTTAATCTGACGGGGTTCTGCATTCATAATGTCTTAACCATAGTGAGGTAATTCCTGAACATCTCAGAATTAGTGACATACGACTCTAGCACCTTAAGCGCAGCCTAACTGTCAAGGAAGACGGCGATATTTTTATCGGACATTGATCCCATCTTAAGTCATTCTGCAGTCTAAGTACAGCAAGAACTCCTGCAACATGTGTCCGGAAGTCTTAGGGCTTCCGTAGGGTAATATCTCTCGAGTATATACCTGACCCGGTGCCCTCTATGTTCTTAGAATCATCTGTGTATATTGCAATCTCGTTGTGGATAGAGACTTCTTCCCTTGCAAACCCTCTCTAATAGAATACACTAGTTCGTATGGTGTGACGAAGTACAATGCGCCAAAGATATTATCCGATTCGTCAGGGATATCGGGAATGATTCCTTAAGAATAGAGCTATGTGGAAATCACTGGTCTTGAAAAGACCAACATTAGTGAGCCGAAGCGCACTGTTGCCGACTTGAAATTTGATTTGTCTAATGGTAAGAGATACAGAAAGATCTCAAGTGCAGCCGTATGCGTTGTGTGTAGAGTGCCCGTGATTGCAGTGCCAGCTGTTCTTTGTACCATGGCCAACATATCCCGTATGTTTTTCGTATTCGTTGCCTTCGACCACACAAAAGCCCCATACGTGATAATGAGTCTGACTATCATGATGTATAGCCAGTGCATCATGGTAGGGTTCAGGCCCCAGTTTTTTCCCGCCATCCTTTTACAGATGAAGAAGGCGTTATAGGCCTTGAGAACTCTTTCCTGTATACCAAGTTTCCAGTTAAGATTCCTACTAGCATTATACAAAGATATCTAGCGCGATCCGAAAGGGAAAGCTCCACCCATGCTAGCTTGGGCAGTTTTTTTTTACTTATGTTCCTGCGCCGACGATTATACTTTAAAAAAAATAAATACAACATTTGTTCGGTGGTGTCCTAGATTCCAGCCTTCAACCCCACACTCAGTAGTCCGACGCACTAACCACCGAAAAACGGCTATCGCAATCGACAGTGAAATGCTCTTAGCAACTTAGTGGAATCACCATTCCCTTAAATCTCCCGTCGATCAGACAGCAAGGTTAGTACTCCTCACAATGCTGCGATGATGAAGTTGGTGAAGTTCAACTTGAGTATAATTGAGAAGCTCCAAAGGTTGTGCCATAATTTTTGCCGTTTGTCGTCAACGTTTTTGATAATGCACTTCATAAGGCATAGAAAGAAACACCCACCAAATCCATATATTCCGATTGCTCTTCCTGTATCAAATCAAGCTCATCAAAAATTCTCCAAATAACCCGTAGATCTGGGCTGTACGCAGGGTCTGATGCATTTATACCCGTGCTTCTTCAATTGTTTGTAGGTACATTGGGCTTTGGTCTATGCACAAGTGAACTATGGTGGTACCACGGGCGTAGTGCAGTTCCTGGCCGCAGATTTTTAAGGGGTTTCATCAAATAAGAAAGAAAACGTTCCCCATACTATGCGCTGATGTTCAGCATAACCGTTTTCACTAGTTTTGTTTTTCTAGAATACATACATACACGCATACATTTTCAATGGCTGGCTAATCTTTTTTGAGGGTCGCGGGGGTAGGATGCTCAGGTAGACCCTCTATCCTTGTTGATCCTCCGCCATTGACTCCAACTATAATTATCGTCGTTTTTAAATTCGAAACACGAAAATAGACGGTTCTCAGGGATGATAAATTATCTACAAAAAGAGAGTTCATCTCGCTGAAACATTTTTCGGCACTAAGGGTCTCAAGCCTTAGAAGTGAAACCGCTTGTTATCATTTGCAATTATACATCCAAACTAATTAAAATAGTAAATTTTATCAAAATAGGCTGAACTGTTTCCGAGATTTAACTGATTTTTGAACAGCGCTGCAAATGAATGAACGCGGTGCTAGTCAATTTTACGAGTAGTGCTCTCACGAGACGTGCTTGCTTAGATAACCACCAGTATGTAATATCTTTAAAACTTTTATTGACTTGGAAGTTGTGAGTTAAAGAAAGTTCACTCACCCGAGTGAATGTGTGCACTCCGAACTACGCCAACTATCAGTGTGTTGAATACTCCTCCTGTATATACTACCATTCGAAATGTCGCTATATTTAAGCTTGCATCTTTACTATACGCCTCTGTTTGCATTTGTTTGCACTCGAGCGTTGTCTTTGCTACACTGAAGTTCGCATTTTTATTACACTTGAGTGTGTGTCTATGCTATGAACTCCCGTTTGTAATTTACCTACAATCGAGCGTGTGTCTGTAGTATAGGTATACACTACCATTCGCAATTTACAATCGACCAGTTGCATCTGAGTGCTCCAGTCGACCGTTTCCTTTCCCGACTGTTCGCAATTTCGTTACACGTGCCTTAAATTTCCGTTCGAATTTTCATTACATTTAAGCATGTTTCTATGTTATGCACTTAAGTTAGCGATTTAATTGCACTTGAGCATGTGTCTGTCTATGCTATACATCTCCGTTCATATTTTTGTTACATTTAGATAAATTTTCTCTACCGTTGCTAAGGAAGTTTCGCTTTAAAAATATTAGAATAGAGAAATAGTAGGGGAAAAGCAGAAAGTAGTATCTTCTACATTCAGTCGAATAAAGGTCAACAAATATGGAACGCCCTTCGTAAAGGAAGTTCCTAGTGGATTTATAGCTTAATAGTCAGGCAAGTTACGTTTCCTCTTGGTTTAAGTATGTGTGACTAAATTACAACACTCCACTGCAATAGCTTCCAAAGAATTCGTGACATTCTGACAAATACCACCCTCTGGTAACACAATCTTTTTAAGGAATTTCTGGGCGTCATTATCCTACTGCTATTGCGAAGGAAAAGAGATAAATTAATCGAAATTGATAGATTCATTCTGAAAAACAAAATCGAATGCCAAAAGCTGTGACCCGCTTGGAATTTTGTTCATATTCCAATAACCCAGCACTCATTGACAACACATTGACGTAAACTACAAATATTTCCACCACACACATAGCACAGACTAGCCTGATGCACTGTTCCCCGCAAAATATAACGCTCTCTAATTTGAATTCCCAGCAGATACATATGTTCTACGCTACACACATTTGTCTCCACAATTTTATATCCCAATTCCAATTTCGAATTCCGAAAATGATGATGAATGAAAACACACCTTGATATCCACCAGGCGTGCGTCGTCGTGTAGTCCTGCTCCTCCTCTGGCTCATCCTGTTCCTCTCTACAATGATGGTTCGAAAATTAAATTCTCCAAATGTCTTTTATGCGGTATTTGGCATCATGAATTTTGGCAATCGAGCGCATACCTATGGTAAGGCTATGCGTAGGCCATTACCTTCATCTAGATATGGCGCCCGACTATGCCTTAGGGGAACGGGCGCACCATAGCCACCAAAATGCCTATCACATTAGTAGTCAGTTGCATTCTGTTTGTTGTGTGGGTGGATGGGATGAAGAGAACGGTTCCCCGGTAAATCTAATTACATTAACGTTTCTTGCTGATGCTTCGTCATATGTGCTTTGTTGAATATTGGTTCATTTTAGATTTCTACACCGCATCGGTTGGTGCTTCCTTCTGTGAATTATGAGAGAAATTGGTCGAATATTCAATTTGATTTCGAACTATTACGGTTTGTTCCCATAAATATGGTAACACACTGATGGAAGACTCCTTGAGGAGATTTCAATACACAAAGGACATCACATTGCCCCGCAAAACCGCAGCCAATTTCATTCCCATGAACATTGGCTGATCTTGTGACAATGGAGCATTTGTCGAAGTAGGTCGGTAGAAAATGGATGTCTTTTGAAAGGTGGAGTAGATGGTGGAATACATCAATGCATGCTCATGTAACCTTTGAAGCTGACTCCGTTCACCAGTAGCTGACAGGGATTGCCGGTTTTTGGCGGGAGGTAAGACTTCGGTGTACTTGTCGTTCTAATTAACTCAGTCGTTGTAGCATGTTATGTTTGGAGGCATGTCTGTTGTGTTATTTGTGCGCATTGTTCGATTATGATCCGTAAGGTGTTTATGTGGTCGATGCAGGAGGATCCAGCGCGAAAGCCTGCCTGTTCGACATCGAGAGTTGAATCTAAATGTTCTTTAATTCGTTCTAGAATTATTCTAGCTATTATTTTGGCTACAGTTGGAAGAACGCATATACCTCTCCAGTTACCGCACTCCATCAAGTTTCCCTTCTTTGGAAGCTTAATAATCATCCCCCTTTTCCACTCCTGTGGAAATTGTTCACTATCCCAAGCTCTCCGTATTAGTGGATGCAGCACATCTGCCGATGTATTTGTCGCCGCTTGGAATAGCTTGGAAGGGATGCCATCAATACCCACCGCCTTGTTCTTCTTGAGGGACTTGATTGCTGTTATTATTTCAGTTTTATTGGGAGGTACGGGAGGAATTTGTTGCTTCGGACTGCTCATTCGAATGATCATACCGCCGTCGTCTAAGTGATTTAGCACTGTAGCAAAATGTTCTCTCCATCTAGTGAGCTGATCCTCATCCGAAATCAGAAGATTACCGTCTAGACTCTTCACTGGATGTTGTTTGGAGTTTCGACCACCAATGAGCTCCTTAGTGATGTTGTAAACAGTCCTACTGTCGCACCTACTCGCTGCTTCTTCAGCCCTTGAGGCAAGTGAGTTGACATATTGACGTTTGTTACGTCTCACACTACGCTGCACTTCTTTCTTCTTCGGACGGTATTGGGCTTCAAGCTCGGTTCTCTCTACTACTGAGGCCGTTGCAATCCGAACCTTGATTGCTGTACGCTCATCGATCCGTCTCCAGGTGTCTGTAGAAAGCCATGTGCGGTGGTGTTTCTGCTTTTTACCGACATAAGTGCGTGCCCCAGTCGCAAAAGCATTTTTCACAGCACTCCAGTAGTCATCCATGTTCTCTATGCTGCTGATTGCTTCTGCTTCTAAGGCAAGATGGTCCCTGAACTGTTGGTGCACTTGGGGAACCTTGAGCCTGACGATATTAAACCTGGTGATGTTAAGTAGGTTTGACCGGTTGCTGTTGACGGATGCAGTACAAAGGCGTAAATGAGCTACCATAAGATGGTGAATAAAATATAGAGTCAGCTTTACCTTACTTTCCGCGTGTAGAGTTTGCGGGTGCCAATCTCTCCCTTAACTAGCCGTCCTGATAGTCTGCATATACTTCTTTTAAGAAAGGTCCCATGATTAGTAAGAAAAATGGGAGAGACATCATTGCCCATTTCAGCAAACACTGAAGCTCTCAACATAACTATCACTTATTTTAGGATGCAAAAGCAATAGTCATGGAATGGTTATATTCAACTAGGCATCTAAAATTCCTACCCGGCATATGGATGACTCTCTTACGATGTCCTGGTGGTTATCAATAAAAGCAATATAGGCGTGAGCATCTTTACTGAAATCTGGAGGCAGGTGGAAGATGGACTGTCAAAATCTTCGCCTCGCTCCTTAATACTCTACATTATTTGGATACTGTAGGAAGCAAACTTGAATAATGCTATGCCGATTTTTTGCCTTCAATATGAATGTAGTTAGCTTCCTGAGTAAGTCAAGTGATCAAGATCTTAGAGGTTTATCTCCACCATTAATAAACAAATTCTTCCCGAAAACTTAGAGTTTTGAGTAGATATCTAAAAAAGCTGTAGATATCTCCTTACATACAGACCATGGACAAAACAAAAAGAATATATCTAATCCTTTCCCCCCATGCGCTTCGATAGCAAAAAAAAAAAGTGAAAGGGAGAACGACAGCGAGTATTCGCGCCAGAGAGTACTTCAGAAGCATGAACAACATTCCCTTAACAAGTTCGTGATCATTTACGTCGGCTTAGTGCTGATTTCTAATTATCAAAATTGAAACTAATCTATGGATTAAAACATTGGACGGTAAGTTATCTAAGGAATAAAATAAAAAATCAGCGGTGCCGTTCCGAAGTTAGGGATTACAAACGTTGAATTAATTTTGGTTAGTGAGTTCCAAATTAGCTTTCTGATATTGCATCGAGATTATACATACGCCACATTACTTCCAGATATCGAATCTCGACAATAGTAAAAACCTGATCAAAATCCATTCAGCAGTTCTTAAATGATGCGAGCATAAACACACACAAAATTCATAAACTTGGAGCTTTACTACATGACATGTTTTGTGACGTACATACATACATATATGCAGACTTTATGGCTCTTTATGTCAATGTGTAATTGCGGACCTAGGGTTAATGTTTGCCTTTGTTGATTTTCTCTCAGTTAGTAAATATATGCAAGTATCCAAGAGTACCTAGATAGTACCGCAACCTCATAGATATTACTGGCCAATTAATACTTATGGTATTTCTCCTTCGACAAACTAGCACCCAATCAAACGACTGGTCTTACCACTAACTAAAATCCGCCTACAATTACACCACACTCACATGAGTAGTCTTCATCCTTCAACCTGTCCGCAAACTAAACCCAAGGGACACGTATCCCTTGCCAACAGAAATCTCAATTAGAAAATTGGACGCTCTAATCACAATGCAATTCTATCGATAGTCCTTATATACAATTTTGAAATAATCCCATTGTCCAATAAACTCTAATTTACAACAAGCTTCTTCCGGTTATAGATTCTCACTTCCTGTCAAGTGCGAATTGCTTCTCGAATCTAATATTCACACAATTGCATCAGAATTACCATTAATATTGGTATCCCATTCCGTATATCGAAATTCGAATTGCCCCTAAGGAATTCCAATAGATCTTTGTCCTGTTTAAGGATTTTCAATCTTTAGCTAGAAATTTTGTGTAAAGTTCTCACATGCCCAATCATGCATGAACTACGCTCATATGTCATCTTTGCCACCCATCACCTAATCCTGTTTTTTTTTCTCATTCTGATCAATCCAAAAAAAAAAAGAAAAGAAGTGAAACCAACGCATGTCCTCGAAAGTATCTCGTGTTTTGACACAGATTTAAATTATGGTATCTGCGTGCGGATACACACCGTTCAATACGGAAAACTAATAACCCCCAGATGTGGTTGATTTGACATAAATTGCAGTTCGATTATTGTGGGCGACACAAATGTGTCAAAGTCGAAGGATATGGCGACAAAGACGTATTGAAAAATCACAAAAAAGTGAAAGCCGGAGATGAGGAGGTAGAGAAAAAAAACTCTAGAAGATAAATGAAAGAATCGTCCTTGCGAGATTGTGACTGCTCAATTCTTGGCACACATGTTGATATGTGTTGTGTGCGTGTGTATCCAAAGTGAATGTCTTTTTTTTGGTTACAAAAAGCCAATCTGTTTGGCTTCAGAGAATACTTATGTGGAGCAATGACCCAAAGAGCAAATTCTCCTTCGAAATAGGATTACCAATCTTATTGATTTAAAGTTGCAGTGCTATGCGTGCTAAAGGAGAACCGTGCGGAACTTTAAGTACGTGGGGGGCTTTGGGAAAGGAAAGGTTCTCCTGATAGCTTCACTGTAAATATAAAAAGGATATATGGGATTTGCTTTTGAGTGCAGCGACTTTGAATGAAGTTGTTAAAATGTAAAAGGAAATCCTTGCAATCTATAAAGCGCAGTAGTTTCTGTGTGCCGAGAGGAAGGAACTTGGATATGGTATTACGTTAATAAAGTGGGTAGGTGAGTTTACCTTTCTAGATTGAAGTGAGCACTCATCCATACGTCTGTTGGATTGGCTTTTTGAAAAATAAATCTATAAATAACGAAGAATCAAAATCTTACTCTTTGGAAACTAATCTAACCCTGTCACAAATACAATGATTGGCGTCAATGATTAGTTCAGTAATAGCCACTTGTTGTCCAAGCCATCAAAAAGAGCAAGACCTAGTTCGTGTTGATTTCTATAACTGATTGATTTACATAATTGATAGAAGTGCATTTTGGCGCCGTGGCGCAGTTGTTAGTGTTTCACGCCACTGCGCGTGAGGTTCCATGTTCGAATCCCAGAAAAACACAAAAAAGTTATTTTATGGTCCCAGCTCTCGCGAACGTTTGACAAACACCCGAGACAACTGTTGTCACGAGAAAGCTTCTCAAAAACAAAAATTGCCCTTCGGATATGGCACAAAACTGTATGTCTCTTCCATTCGTGCGAAAAATATGGCGCACACAACACGAGTGGTTGCGAGAAGCTAGGCCTAGGCACTTAATGAGCTGTTGCGCCAAATTTATATTATATTATATATATAGAGGTGCATGCTTTGACTGCTGGGGTAATAATAGCAGACGTAGACGTATGCTTCTACTCCACATTTTTTTTAAGGTAAATGGGGAGGAAGGCAGAGAATGAACCCTGAAGCACTGCGACCTAAAAAGATCTTTTGTGCTATCCCCTGGTTAATTGTTTTGAATTTGTCAACTAGCTGAAATCAAGTTCATTAATGAAGCTAAGAATAGTTCGAGCTGAAGAAGAGGTGACGTCAGAAGGTGATGTAACGCCTTTATTAAAGTACTTTAGCCTAAGTCCGGGCAATCACAGAGTATGTGATGGGCTGTTTCGGTGTCTTCAAGACAGAGGCAGTACGTTTCCGATTGAACACGGCCCATTTTCTTGAGATGGTAGAGAGCAATGTCCAGTTAGGAAGTCAGTAATGATCTTAGCATTCTGTTTGCTCATTGATAGAATGTCTCTAGTTCTATTTTTTGAGAAGTTAATAAATTTCTTGGAATGCCTTAGGCCGGGTTGAGTATTCCAGTGAGAAAGCATTTGTTCGCGTTCCCACCGGAGTAGCTCTATTTTAATCTGGCTGGTGGTAAACCACAGAAGGGTTCAGGTCCAATGTAAGGAGATTGGGCACCAAGTCTGGCAAGCTTATCAGCCGCTTTATTACCAGGGATGCCTTTGTGACCGGAGACCCACATTAGTGTGATTTTACTGTGCAAAAGCGTCTGGAGACAAAAATTTACCTGAAAATTTAAACCTATGCCATAATATTCACCCAAACGCATGCATTAAACCGGGTGGATTAAAGTTGTATTCAAAACAACAACAACAACAGCAACAGTTAAAACTCGTTTTAAAACCTGTTTCGAACCATTTTAAACCTACGTATTGTAAAATTTGATGTTTTTCTTCCTTTTATCAGCGAGGTTATGATCTGAAAATAAGGGTTCATAGGAAGGAAGAAAAAAGGATAAGTATCGGTTGGTCTGTGGCCCAGCGAGCCGCAACCGTAAAAAAATCATTGCTTCGAAACGGAAACAAACGCCTCGGATACGGACTGATCATTTGTTAACAACCTTTGGCTATCGAACACGGACAACGACCGGATTCTGGAACGTTAAAACCCTCCTGGACTCACTCAAGAAAGGGCCTTATAATGTCAGATTCATCCAATTGGAACACGAATTCGCACAGTATAAAATCAACATCTTAGGGCTGAGCGAGATAAGATGGTACGATGCTGGGGAATACGTCTCCCCAACAATAAGCACTGTCATGCTCTACTCTGGTAAGCCAGCTGGAAGTGGACGGAGTTCTGGCGTAGGACTCATGCTAACTCCAGCAGCACGTAGTAGCCTCATATCCTGGAAACCCCATAGTGACCGGATATTTACAGCTAGGTTCCAGAGTAGGGTTAGAAAAATCTTAGCTCTGATTCTAGATGCGACTGAGGATGAAAAGGATAATTTTTATAGCCACTTAGGCGCAGCCTACAACCAAACGCCTAATGGGGACATCGTAATGGTGATGGGAGATCTCAATGCCAAGGTGGGTAGCGACAACACCATGCTTAAGCACGTGATGGGGGTTCACCGCGTGGGAGACCGTAATGACAACGCTGAGCGGTTTGTGGACTTCTGCAATACCAACCACCTAGTCATCGGAGGTGCGCTGTTTAAGCATAACACCTGCCACAAGATCAGTTGGGTCTCTACTGGTAGGCAGTGAACATCCAACCAGATCGACCACATTGCGATCAGTCGCCGCTTTAGAAATTGTCTCCTGGACGTCCGAAACAGACGTGGAGCTGACGTCGGACAAGAACGAGATCACCATCTTATGGTAGCTCATTTACGCCTTCGTACTGCATCCGTCAACAGCAACCGCTCAAACCTACTAAACATCACCAGGTTTAATATCGACAGGCTCAAGGTTCCCCAAGTGCGCCAACAGTTCAGGGACCATCTGGATGACCACTGGAGTGCCGTGAAAAATGCTTTTGCGACTGGGGCATGCACGCACCACCGCACATGGCTTTCACCAGAAAAAAAAACGCCTTCAATACGGCAAATGGGAGTCACATCTTACAAGCGCTCAGAAGGATGAGAGTTCCACAATACCTCATAAACGTTATTGTTGACTACTTCAGGTGCAGAATCTTGGCATACAATACAGACCGCGGCCCCAAGGAATATAAGATCACAGGCGGAGTACCACAGGGCTCAGTCCTTGGCCCTTTGCTCTGGAATATTATGTATGACGGTATACTGCGACTTCCTATACCCGAAGAAACAGAAATAGTGGGATTTGCTGATGATATCGCCATTATTGTCACTGCTAAACTGTTAGAGGAGGTGGAACAGATAAGCAATGCGACAATAAGGTTAATACAAAAATGGCTCACCTCAGTTGGTCTAACACTGGCGGAGCATAAAACTGAAGCAGTCCTGATAAGTAGTAGGAAGAAGGTAGAAACTCTCACCATTATAGTCGGCGGCCATGAAATCACACCTAAACCGCATATAAAATACCTAGGTATCATGATAGATACGAGACTTTCATTTAGAGATCACCTTAAGTATGTAGGCCGAAAAGGTGCAATAGCAAGTGCTGCACTCGCGCGTATCATGCCCAACATAGGAGGACCAAGACATAGCCGTAGGTTACTGCTGGATAGAGTGGTTACGTCTATAATCCTATACGCCGCACCAATTTGGGCCGGGGCCATGGCAATTAAAACATACAGATCACATATCACATCTGTGTATCGAATATGCGCATTGAGTGCTAGCTGCGCATTTCGCACTACTTCTAGCGATGCAGGCTGCGTGGTAGCGAGAATGCTCCCAATAGATATCCTGGCAGTAGAACAGCAACGTCAGTACTGCGCAAGAAGAGAAAGAAACGAGGCCAGCGAAAACCGGCTCTATAGAGCAGAAAGCCTAAGAGAATGGCAAGAACGCTGGAATGCTTCTGAGAAAGGCAGGTGGACCCATAGGCTCATACACCAAATCCAGCCATAGTTCGACAGGCAACATGGAGAACTTGAGTTCTACTTAACGCAGTTCCTAACGGGCCATGGATGCTTTCGTTCGTACTTACATAAGTATAAACACGACAATATCCCTTACTGTTCGCATTGCTCTGACTGCGTAGAAAACGCAGAACATATATTTTTTGAATGCCCAAGATTCCTCGACGAAAGGAATGCACTAAGGAGTGAACTCGGCCATCCACTGACGTCAGAAAACATCGTTGGCGAAATGCTCAAAAGCCAGGAGGCATGGGACGCAGTCGCTGGGAGCACAATGCGCATAATGAAGATTCTAAGAACCCTAGAAAGAGAAAGGAAGGAATCAAACCGGCGAAATACAATAAATGCTCAGCAAGAAAATGCAAACATGCACTAGTCGAATACATCAGACTAAATCCCCCCCGCGATGAAATGCTTAACGGCAGTACCGCGGGGAGTTTAGTGGGTAAGAGTCCCATACTGTTACTCAGGACGTACTGAGTTTCGTCTTTTGAAGATTACCCCTCCCAATCAAAAAAAAAAAAAAAAAGACACCTGCAGACGAATCGATGAGCGTACAGCAATCAAGGTTCGGACTGCAGCGGCCTCAGCAGTAGAGAGAACCGAGCTGGAAGCCCAAGACCGTGCGAAGAAGAAAGAAGTGCAGCGTAGTGTGAGACGTGACAATCGTCAATATGTCAACTCACTTGCCTCAAGTGCTGAAGAAGCAGCGAGTAGGTGCGACAGTAGGACTGTTTACAACATCACTAAGGAGCTCATTGGTGGTCGAAACTCCAAACAACATCCAGTGAAGAGTCTAGACGGTAACCTTCTGATTTCGGGAGAGGATCAGCTCACTAGATGGAGAGAACATTTTGCTACAGTCTAAATCACTTAAACGATGGCGGTTTGATCTTTAATTGAAGTGAGCAGTTCGAAGCAACAAATTCCCGAATTCACACCGCACCTCCCAGTAAAATCGAAATAATAACAGCAATCAAGTCCCTCAAGAAGAACAAAGCGGTGTGTATTGATGGCATCCCTTCCGAGCTATTTCAAGCGGTGCCAAATACATCGGCAGATTTGCTGCATCGGAGAGCTTGGGATAGTGAACAATCTTCACAGGAGTGGATAGGGGGATGATCATTAAACTTCCAAAGAAGGAAAACTTGATGGAGTGCGGTAACTGGAGAGGTATACCATATGCGTTCTTCCAGCTGTAGCCAAAATAATAGCTAGAATAAATCTAGAACGAATTAGAGAACATTTAGATTGAACTCTCGATGTCGAACAGACAGGCTTTCGCGCTGGATCCTCCTGCATCGACCACATAAACACCTTACGACTCATAATCGAGCATTGCGTTGAGTATAGGTCTCCGCTACATTTACTGTTTATCGACTTCGAGAAGGCTTTTGACAGCTTGAATCGAGATGCTATCTGGTTGGCCTTGCGCAGGAGAGGCATTCCAGAAAAACTTATAGCTATTATCAAGGCTACATACGAGGGCGGCAAGTGTCACGTCCTGCACAATGGTAAGGTATCAGAGGATTTTGAAGTCCAAAGTGGAGTACGTCAAGGGTGCATACTGTCCCCACTATTGTTCTTGGTGGTTATCAGCGATGTACTCCATGCAGCATTGACGGAACATAATTATAGAATTCGTTGGACGATGACATCTTACCTAAAACACCTAGATTACGCTGACGATGTTTGTCTACTTTCACATCGGATAATGGATCTTCATTTGATGGCCCAAAATCTAAGAGCTGAGGCAAACAAAGTGGGGCTAAAAATAAACACAGCCAAAACAAAAGCCCTGAGCACTTCTAATACCCGCGCTCAACTTAACATTGCCGGACAGGAAGTCGAGAAAGTTGATAACTTTCTATATTTAGGAAGTGTCGTCTCGGTTAATCGCGGTGGCACCGAACTGGACGTGTGCAGCAGAATCGGGAAGGCTAAAGCTGCGTTCGGAATGCTATCCAAAATCTGGAGAAGCAATGTTATCAGCTTAAGAACCAAGCTGCGACTGTTCCGCTCCAACCTAGAATCAGTGCTGCTTTATGGGTGCAGTACTTGGAAGGTGGACACCATTAACACACGCAAACACGTAAACAAATGCTTAAGAATCATCTTGAGGATTTTTTGGCCGAACCGCATCTCCAACGAACAACTTTATCTGAGAACGGGCCAAGAACCTATAAGCATTACTATACGAAGAAGAAAGTGGCAATGGATTGGACACACCCTACGGCGCAAAGACAACTCCATTGCGAAATACGCCATGCAGTGATATCCGCTCACCCAGGTAGGCAGAATAGCGGGGTGCCCTAGGCAAACGTGGCGCAGAACAGTTGAGGAGGAATCGAGCTCTTTAGGACTGAGTTGGAGGCAGCTCAAACGCGTTGCAGAACTTCCCTATGCCCCCAGAGCAGTTTAAGGATCTAAGTAAGTTTCCTACATCGCGATGTCTTTGGAGAGTGCATTGATATTGCCTTTTTAACGGGGTTCAAATGATCTCTTCTTTGAACGTGGCAATACCAGCTGAGCCGGCCACGCTCTATTTTTGTGCTGTAAATTTGTATTGTAAACCAACCATTTATTTTGCGCTTGTTGATTGAAAGTGAGAAATATCTAATGAGTGATATACCAAAGTCTACCACCATCCAACTTCTGTCAAAATAACAAATGTAGCCCCCAAAATGCCGCTTTTTTTAGCCGAAAATCCTTACGGAAATTCACCTCAATGCGAGCCGATGCAAACCCGCTTATGCATTCGATACATTTGACGAGGAGGACGATGGTAACGCAATGGGTCCATAGTTCCTAGGGATTAGTTGGATGTGTGTTGGTATTTAGGCAGATGGATAGATTGAAGTAAAGTAAGATAAGAAAATGGTTTTTGTATCGGGACGCCCCATTGTTTCAGCCGAGAAATCGGCTATGTTAATTAGAAGTTAGCAGTTGACGTTTTCACCCGTCTGTGGTTGTCATTCAATCATGGAAAAGTACACGCTTCAACAACGTTTGCAAACTATCCATTTTCTTTATTACCCAAACATTTTTCTGGATTTTCTCATTCTCGAAATAGACCAGTCAATTGGCCGCCTAATCCTTGCGATTTGACGCCTCTAGAATTTATTTCTTAAAACTTTAGTAAGTTAATGGTCTATGACTATAAGACAGAGACTTTATGAGACTAACATCGAACTCAAACTTGTCGGCATACCGCCGGAATAACGAACAGTTCACGTATGAAAATGAAGGAGTCCCAATAGAGATGTTTGACGGAGAAGCGAAGGAGGTACTCAACATCAGCAGACATATTACTTACTAGCTATTGTACCCTGCATTTATATATCTTTATTGGATGGCTAACCCAAGCGACATTTTCTCTTCGGCTTACTTTACTTATATCCCTAATGGCTCCCTTTCGATAAAACTTGACAGTTCAAAGCCTATGTTATTCACAACATCATCCAGGTCAGTTTAAGTCACAGTCACAACCAGATAAGTAGTTTTTGAATGAAATAGTTATAAGCAAACAACACGAACAAACTTTTATTCTTTACTAGCTGGCCCGTGCTCGCCTTGCTTCGCCTGCCTGGCACATTTAAATTGCACTCAAATATAATACACGATTACACGAATACGACTCAGATCTCTGCACTTCTACATCTGCGCTGACTACTCGTGGGCAGGGTTGCCGCTGAAAGATTTAAAAAAAGTCGCAAAAAGAGGGTCACGGAGCAAAAAGAGTTGCAACAAGAAAAAAAAAAAAATTTAAAAATTGTAACGTCAGAGCCAGAGAGCTGCATGAATCCACTCATTTCCAGTTGTGAATCATTTGCTAAAACACGAGCCGTCCACAGTCTCATGGTCTCATGCACAAAGAAAGCAAGCAAGTATGAAACGACACTCATGAATGTTTGAATGCCTAGTAGGCTCGCACTCAAAGTATCCACTTAAGCAGAGTATTCACAAATGTATAAGTGATTCATGAGCCTTCGAATGGTTTATTGATTAAGTGTAAAATTTTCAGGATACACATTATGGGGGCAATTAATTGTGAGGAATGAATCTTGGATTGAATGTGAAAGTCTGTGAAGGCAGTGAATGTTTCGAGTGGCTCATAAAACGAGCTGCTTGCTGCAGTTCTCTAATTAGAACTCCATATTCATTGAAATGAAAAATTTAGAAACTAACATAAAAGCTTATATTTCACAAAATAAAACAAGAACACAAATTCCATAAAACATGTAATTTTTGTTGGAAAAATATTTTTTGTACGAAACTAGCTGGTTGTACCCGCTACGCTGGGTCTTTTAATATGCGATTTCAAGTACACTTCATCAGAACACTCTCAGTTTTGTCACTGAAATAGTTTACCCGCTAATCCTTTATGAGGATCGCGGGAGTAGGATGATTAGGTGCATTCTCCATCATTCTTGATCCTCCACCGTCGACTCCAACTCATCAGGACCAATCCCTTGACGGCCCCAGTAGAGATGTCGGACTTGATCCAACTATCTATTTCTAGGCCTACCAAGGGGTCGATAACTTGATGGCACGTCAATTAAGACACGCCTTGAAAGCCAGTTTAGGGACATATGAACTACGTGACCAAACTGTCAAAGCACAAATCCTTTCGTTCAGAGAAGTAGCTGGCCAACATTGAGCGCCTCGCATACTCTGGTGTTGCGCACTCGATCTCTACGAGTTATTCCGGCAACAACGCGGAGGAATATCTTTCAGCATCTTTTATCCGCGATCATAGGTGAGAGTTGGAACATACATATATCGAGTTAAACACCGATAATTGACCTTGAACACTAAGTTCGGCCTTCCTTATAACAGATTTACCAAGCTTTTTTAAAATTGATTCAACCTTACCAATTCTGAAGAATAACTCGGCATTGATCTTTTCATCACTCATGAATGAGACCCCGAGATACTTAAAGATACCCACCTCCTTCAGTGGAACTCCACGAACATGCAGAGTATACTGGATAGGCGTTCTGGAAACAACCATTATTTCCGACTTGTTCACGTTTACTTTCATTCCAGCATCATCACAAATGGCTACAAACATTTCGGTTTAAGAGAACCCAAGGATGACCAAATCATTCGCAAAGATACGATGACTAATCCTTAAGTCCCCCACTTTGAAACATTCTCTGCCACGGCTGTCATGGCTGCGCTGCAACATTCAGTCCATGTATACAATGGAGAAGCGAGGTGACAAAACGCACCCTTGGCAGAGTCCAACGCCCACAGAGAAGGGTATTGATTCACCACTGTTTACCCGAACACAGCTTCTATAGTTTGTATATATGTAAATACTGCATCGCCCTTAATAGGGAACGATCAATCCCGTACTTTTACAGAACACTCCAGAGTTTGCCTCAAGGAACACTAACACATGTTTTCGCCAAATATACAAAACAGGCGTACACAGGTATAGCATACTCCCAGGCCTACTAAAGAATCATTTTGAGAATGTAATCTGGCTAGTCCGAAAACCGCACTACTCAGCCCCCAAACTGTCTTCAACCACAGCTCTGGAACGCGTTTCTAGCACCTTAGCGAAGACTTTTCCAGGGAGACTTAAAAGAGATATACCCCTATAGTTGGCGCAATCTTTTTTGTCCCCTTGTATAAAAAAACGGTCAATCACTCCCATTTGCCAATCACCAGCTGTTTCACCGCATTCTCAGGCCACTTTAATGACACGTGAAAACCATTGCACTCACTCTTTACCAAAAGCCTTTAGCATTTCTGCCCGGATTTCATCCACACCGGTAGATTCTCCAACTTTTAGCGATTTGAGTGCCAAAGTCTCGACCATAGGTCTGGCATCTTCCTGATGACATGGCATGTTCGGGATTGAGCAATTCTGAAAAGTTCTCGCTCCATTTACATCGCTCTTTGGAAAGCAATGTACCCTCTTGGTTTTGACTCCTTTCACGATATTCAACTTTCTTCCTCTGATTCGGCGGACGGTCTGCCAGAACATTTTACTTACAGATAACACATATAATCACCTGAAATATTCCTCGAAAAACACCTCCTAAAAGGTAGGAAAAAAGGCTTAAAGTATGAGAGAACTTGGGCGCCGTGGCGTAAGTGGTTAGTGTGTCGGATCACTACGCATGAGGTTCCAAGTTCGAATCCCAGAAAACACCAAAAAGTTTTTTCACGGTCCCACCTCTCGCGAGCGTCTGACAAACATCCGAGAGTATTGTTGTCACGAAAAAGCTTCCCAAATCGCCGTTCGGATTCGGCATTAAACTGTAGGTCCCTTCCGTTCGTGTGAAAAATAAAACGCACACAACATGAGCGGTTGCGAGAAGCTAGGCCCTGGCACTTTCAAGAGCTGCGCGCCAAATATTTGTTTTTTGTTTGTTTATGAGAGAACTTGCAATATACTGCCTAAGTCACCGTGTTAATATATTATTTTAAATCTACCAAAACATTCAAAAATGTGGACTAATCCAACGATCAACAACATCGCATGTAATAAAGTGGAAAAATATTGCAATGTTTCTATGTCCGTACATTTGTACGTGTATAATGATATTGAAGTTTTGATAGCACATGCATATCCTTATTAATCAAATTTAAAATGCCTTAGGTTTGTTTTTAACGCTATCAGTACTGCTTAAGGGCAAGCATTTGTGACGAATATTACTTTGAACTGAAAGAGAAAAACTCAAATCAGCTACTAAGTAATATCCAGCTTGTCACAGTCATTATTTAGCGTGGTGTTAGTTGTTAGTATTGCGAATATTATAAAACCTTACACAAAAAGACTGGACAAGTAAACAAAAAGCAGAATGCATACTAAACAAAAGTATGAACTAAAAATGAATATGCTACGCATAAGTCAAAATTACACTAAACACTTTCAACAAAGAAACTAGTATCGTTCGTATAATTTATGTTTTATATATAATTTACTATGGTTGTAATCAAATTTGTCGAGGTTACTATTTACTTCTTTCGCCATACGCGTAAGAGGTTCGTTAGAACCGTAGTTCGTTCTGTGGAAATTTACGCGGAAAATTTCGGTATTTCTGGAGTTGTAGCATCTTACGCTTAAACCGACTTCATGTAAAAGATCCGGCGAGTCAATAAAACCATTTACCAGCTGGTGTAAAAATACTACATCACATACTTCCCCACGTTTCTCCAAAGAATGACGATTTAGGAGAAGAAGGCGGTCGCAATATGGTGGAAGACGTGTAGGGTCATTCCATTTTGGCACTGATAATGATCACACACTTAAGTTCAAAACATATAATCATGTTACAGAGCGCCCATATACTCACACGCACACTATTGCAACGATAGCCACTGCTGCATGACTGCTGGCCGTGGTCTCCACTGAAGGAAAATTGTGGGCGATGATTTGATTAATTTATTTTTAACATTGCTCAGCTTCACGACAACGCAGAAGAATGTTTTATATCTTAAATGAATCATGTGAATTTTCACCTATTTTTTATTTTTTTTAATCTGAAGAGCTAGTACTGAGCTACGGGTGTGGAATCAATATCTATACATGGAAAATTCGATCTCAACCCCCTTTATGCCACTTAGCATCTCGCATCTAGGCAAAATAAGGAATAACTGTGCAAAATTGCAAGTACCTACCTACATCTAGTAGTTTTCGAGAAACGGTGTTCACAAGGAAAATCGACTTTGCTTTTATAGTATTTAAGATAAGATAGTCTCAAAGTTTCAAAAAATAAATAAAGGGTCAAAAAGAGCTGGTTCTTAAAGAGTTGGATCATAGTCTGTTTGCGTCAAAAAAAAAAAGGGTCAAATTGCGATTAAAGTCGCATAGCGGCAACGCTCGCATCATCACCTCCCCGTGGTGCCCGCTGGATAGCTATCTGATAGTGAACTAACGATGAGCGTATGCTGAGTCTCACGATATATGGGTAGCTGAACACTCGGACCTGCGTAAGCACATCTGGGTGAACTTCAGCGCGCATATGTTTAACCGGACGAGGCATTTCTTGTTGACCTGATCGGCTGAAATATGCGTCTCAGAAGTCTAACAAGAGGTCCTCAGAAGGAGGACGTGCGGCGGATGAATTCTCCCGATGGAATCAACGGTGACGTCTACAGGCCAGCGGAAACCTTACCGGAGCTACTTCGACATATTTGAAGCTGAGGTCTGTAAGGATTTTCAATACTACGTCAGGGTACCCTTAATGGGCCAACGGCAGCGCTCATATCCCCGAAGTGGGTTACTGACATCGGTGTATCCGGCCCCTCGTCCTAGGGGTTGCTAAAAAAGGATCTGGTCCTCCAGGTTGGGGGTTGTACCGTCGGGTTAACTTCCCTACCACGTAAAAAACCTTCGGTTACGAAGCAACCAACAGCCTCGGATATGGATGATTTTACTGTTGACGACCCAAGCAAACGTAAAAAGGACAACGATCTTCGTGTCTGCACGTGGAATGTTAGGTCCCTCTACAAACCACGTGCAGCCGAACAACTTGCGGAGGCCCTAGAGTGTCTCAAAGCAGACATTACCGCCATCCAAGAAGTGCGATGGGATGGGCCGGGCAAAAGGAGTATGAAAAACTGCGACATCTACTACGGCGATTGCTACAGACAAAAAGGACAGCGTCTATTCGGGTGCGGATTTGTCATTGGAGGCAGACTTAGGCAAGAAGTCTTGAGTTTCCGGCATGTGAACGAGCGCCTTATGACTATCCGTATCAAGGCTAAATTTGCAAACATTAGCCTAATATGCGTTCACGCCCCTCATGAGGAGAAAGACGACGCGACAAAGGACGACTTCTACCAGCTCTTGGACAAGACGTATGAGCAATGCCCTAGCAGCGACGTTAAAATTATCCTAGGTGATTTTAACGCAAAGCTAGGAAAAGAGGAAGTCTTTAGTAGCGTGGTCGGAAAGCACAGCCTGCACGACAACACATCCGACAACGGACTCAGGCTAATCGACTTTGCAGCGGGGCGAAACTTTGTCGTAGCTAGTATGCGGTTCCCACGTCTCGATATTCACAAAGGAACATGGCTCTCCTTTGATCGAAAAATCGTCAACCAAATCGATCACATTGCGATCGACGCAAGGCACTCTTCCAGTATTCTGGGTGTCCGGACTTTCCGAGGAGCCAACGTGGACTCGGATCACTACCTAGTCGTAGCCAAGGTACGGATGCGGATATCCACAACGGAGCGAAATCAACGAAATACTGTGAGGAAATTTGACGTCGGGCGGCTACAATCGCAAGAGACCGCCAGAGCCTTTGCCGATCGTGTTTCTTCTAATCTCAATCTAAGTCCTATGCCGCCAGCAGCAAATGCGGAAGACCAGTGGCAGCGTTGCCAACAAGCCATCAGAGATGCCGCCTCTGATGTACTGGGTTTCTCTCGCCCACCACAATGAAACCCCTGGTTTGATGAGGAATGCCGGCAAGCACATGCAGCTAAACAAGAGGCGTACAAAGCGGCGCTGCATAGAAGGACTAGAGCTGCTTACGAGCTCTACGTGCGCAGGAGAAAAGAGGAACATCGACTTCTCAGAAAGAAGAAAAAGGAGCATGAGAAGCGCTCGATCGAGGAGATTGAGAGACTCTATTGCAGGAATAATGTTCGAAAATTTTACCAAAGGGTTAAAAGAACATGCCAGGGTTTCAAAGCCAGAACAGAAGCCTGCAGGGACGAAAATGGCAACATAGTAGTGGAATCGCAGTCGGTGCTGAGAATATGGAAGGAACACTTCTGCAGACTGCTAAACGGCGATGATGACCAATATTCCGCTGTCAGGCAGAATGAGCCATTCAACAGTGACGATGGCAGTCAAGATTCCCGTCAACCCGATCAGAAAGAAGTGAGGATGGCGATATCTAAACTCAAATCCAACAAAGCTGCTGGAGCCGACGGCCCTGCCTCAAGGCAGGAGGAGATGAGTTGGTAAGGAGCATGCACCAGCTCATCTGTAAAATCTGGTCGGACGAAAGTATGCCCGATGAATGGAACCTCAGCATCGTTTGCCCGATCCTGAAGAAAGGATACACTCTGAACTGCGCCAACTACAGAGGTATAAGTCTCCTAAATATCGCATATAAAATCCTGTCTGCCGTATTATGTGAACGCCTAAAACCGATCGTCAACAACCTGATAGGTCCTTATCAGTGCGGTTTCAGGCCGGGAAAGTCCACCATTGACCAAATATTCACACTACGGCAGATCTTGGAAAAAACCGACGAATACAAAATCGATACGCACCACCTCTTTATCGATTTCAAAGTTGCCTATGATAGCGTGTATAGAGACGAGTTATACAGAGCCATGTCTAGTCTTGGCATCCCTGCCAAGCTCGTCCGTTTGTGCAGAATGACGATGGAGAACTCTCGCTGCTCCATCAAAGTCGGTAAGAACATCACCGAACCGTTCGATGTCAGGAAAGGTCTTGGACAAGGTGACGCGCTATCATGCGATCTCTTTAATATAGTACTTGAGAGAATTGTACGAAACTCACAAGCCAACACCGGAGGTACAATCTTTTACAAGTCTGTACAACTACTCGCTTATGCCGATGACATTGACATAATCGGAAGAACTCAGCGGGCCGTCAATGGGGCATTTACGAGTATTGAGATCGAGGCAGCAAAGATGGGTCTAGCGGTCAATGAAAGCAACACGAAATATATGCTGTCTTCAAAAAAGGACACCCAACATCGGCGTCTTGGACAGAACGCCACAATAGACAGATATAATTTTGAGGTAGTAAAGGATTTTGTCTACCTAGGCTATATGGTGAACTCGGCAAATGACATCAGTAGGGAGATCACACGAAGAATTACTCTTGCCAATCGTTGTTTCTATGGGCTTAAACGGCAATTGAGTAGCAAAGCCCTATCTTGAACTACTAAGGTAACTCTTTATAAGACACTAATCATCCCAGTCTGTGCTGTATGGCGCAGAGGCATGGGCTTTGACAAAACCGGATGAGGATGCCCTTGGTTATTTCGAGAGAAAAGTTCTTCGAGCGATCTTTGGTCCCATCTGCATAGACGGTGAGTGGAGGAGAAGGTACAATGCCGAGCTATACGGCATGTACAAGGACATCGACTTAGCCAGAAGAGTTCACATACAGCGACTAAGATGGTTGGGTCATTTAGAGCGGATGGAGCCCAACGTTCCCGCTAAGAAAGTTTTCGAATCCACCCCGGATGGAGGACGCAGTAGAGGACGACCTCGCGGTAGGTGGCGCAAACAAGTGGAGGGGGACGTCAACCAACTTGGCGTGCGCAACTGGAGGCAGCTGGCTCGTAATCGTGCTAGCTGGAGAGGTTTGTTGGTTGAGGCCCAGGTCCACCCCGGACCGTAGCGCCATCTAAGTAAGTAAGTAAGCGGCAGCGCTGCTCGTGGGTGTGTGTGGGTGTAAACACACATAAATGTATATAATGTAGAGCTAAAAGAAAAGAATTACACACTGATAAAACTTTTACGCTTGAACAGACAGAAAATCATTTGACTCAAGCTCACGCACGTACGCATATAGAGAAAAAAGAGAAATAATTAGCCCTTGCTCCCTTAAAAAATTATGAATAGGGCTCGAAAGAAAACTAAAAGAAGAAAACACCATTGAGATTGATTTGAAAATCCTGGTCAATTAGGAAATTTAAAAAAAAAAAGGAATTTTGCAAAGATGTTATTAATATTGGTTTTAGAGCACATGGAAATATAATTTTCGACTTAAAAGATGGGTATTTTAGAGCTCTAAAAATTGAACTTAGTTTCATTGAAATAGAAGGAAAAGTTTACTTTTATTGAGTTGAAAGTCTAATTAATGAATTTCTTGGCCTTTTACAATCAAAATCAAATATTTTTGCATGCGCAAACCTGCTCCTTATCAAAACCTAATCAACAAAAAAATTATCAAAATCCGTTCAGTCGTTTGGTATGTAGGTCCTTGCAAAGAAATATTCGCTTCTTTTATATTATAATAATAACAGTATTAGATTAACATTTAGATAACCTACTTGTTATTCCTTGCTCAACGTCAACAATTTTTATGGCATGTTTAGGAGCTCTACTTTTTAAGGGTTATTTCCATATCGAGGAAACTCGTCAAAGTAAAGTTTTTTCTAATAAGGCTTGCCCCTATTTACCTTATTACATCGTGCGGAGCTATCTCTATTGATTTGCCTTTTAGGTTCGCATGTTGTGATTTGCACATCAGACTGTGACCGTATTTATTTCAAATGTGAGCATCAACAACTTGACAAGAAGTCTCTTGAACGTTTTTGTTTGAGGTCTGAAGTCATCAAATATTTCATAAATGGTCTAGGGCCTGGCGTTCTTTGTGTTATACTTTTCGCACAAATGAAAGGGACCTGTAGTTTTATGCTACAGAAGGGCATTTTTTTTCTTTAGAAAGTTTCTCATGACAAGAATATTCTCGAAAATTTGTCAGACGTTTGAGAGATGTGGGGCCGAAAAGTTCTGAGATTTTCTGGGATTCGAACACTGAACCTTACGCGCAGCGGTCCGACACACTTACCACTGTATGCAGGTCTTAATAGTTATATGCTACAGAAGGCATTTTTTTTCTTTAGAAACTTTCTCATGACAAGAATACTCTCAAAAGTTTGTCAGACGTTTGGGAGATGTGGGGCCGAAAAGTTCTGAGATTTTCTGGGATTCGAACACTGAACCTCACGCGCAGCGGTCCGACACACTTACCACTGTATGCAGGTTTTAATGGTTATACTGGCAAAATTCCATCCAAGCTATTTATTAGCTAATGATGAGCTCTTATTAACTGTTGGTGAATCATGTGAAAGCGTATTGCACATGCTGTACAACCTGGATTGTGCGATCTTTGAAATATTGTTTTTAAAATTGATATATATTTGTTGAAATGAATGATGAATTGTTACTAAAAACTTGAACTAGCTGGTCAGTATATACTAGCCCCTATGACATCTGATTGAGATGTGAAATAAATTGAATTCACTTTGCGACGAACAGTCAAGGACACGAGGTGTTCTTTTTCCCGCCTTTCCATAAGTACATTTCTATCAATGGCGACGAGGATTTGAAGATTAAGGAAAATCTTACGATGACCCAAACGACGCAAGAATTGATAGAAGCGCTAACTACGGCTTTACAAAGTCTGCAATCATCGTCTAACACCCCGAACTTACACTTCGAACAATACGACGAGAACGAGGAAACCTTTCCAAATTATATCAAGCGATTAGAAAATTACCTAGACCTGAAAAATATCACAGACAATACCAAAAAACGGCAAGTATTGACAAATTGTATTGGAGCAAAGTACTACCAGCTACTATCCAACTTAACAGCACCAGATGAACCGGGATCAAAAACATACGAGGAATTAATCACAGCGCTCAAAGACCATCTCAGCCCAAAGCCTAACGAGGTAACGGAACAACACAAATTTTTGCTCAGACTGCAGCATGAAGGGGTCGATCGCAAATTATATGGCGGAGCTAAAACAATTGAGTACCCATTGCAATTTTGCATGTGTTGCTTGCAAAAAGTCAACGCTGGATACTCATCTGAGATCTCAGTTTATTCGAGGCCTCAGAGATTCGGACCTAAAGGAAAAGTTGCTGCAGGAGTCGGTGAGCATCACACTGGAGAGAACTATTCAAAACGCGGTGGCAATGGAAGCATCGAAGGCGGAAATCCGCGCAATGCAGAATATACACCAGATTCAATTGAGAGGGAGCACGCTAAAAAGCAAATCGTTTACACCAAATAACAATTCCCCACGATCAAACCTTAATACGAGTTCTAAAAATATATGTTACAGGTGCGGGAAGCATGGCCACATGGCAAACAAGTGTCAAGCAAGAAATTTAAAATGTACGCTTTGTCGAATGAGAGGTCACATCGTTTCGGTCTGCATTAAAGCAACAAACTCCCACAGAACTGCATCCCCTGAAGATGGATTTATATTTTCTCCATTTGTGCCCTTGTTCTTCATCAGTTTCTCGCTACTTAAATTTTCCCACATACTGGTATTCTGCTCCTGTTGTGTTTTTCCAGAACTGATATCGAATTCCAATTCGGAGTTAGAATCACCCTGTACCTATCATATTTCAATTGGGATTTATTTTCTAACTTATTTCGCCAGGTGACCAGGGATCCTTTCCACTTCTCTTGTTTTGCTCACATCCTGAGGCACATTACTGTTGACATCCTTTGGGAAAAATGCTTTTAAATCTATCCTCTCCAACTTAAATTACAGGTATCTTCTTCTAAATCAGAAATTTTTTTTTGACGTAATTACCGAACTTCTCTTCAAAATATCTGTATCTCTCGCATATAGAACATCAAGGCGAGCGATCTAATTTCAGTGATTTCCGACAAACTGGTGCCTAATTTTATTTACTCTGGCCACCACTTTTGCGGACGACTTGTTTACAAAATCCTTTCAATTTCAAATTACGAGCCACCGTCGACTTGAACATTTTGCAAAGCTTAACTCAAACAAAAACAAGATGAAAAAAAAATCCACCCTCTAGCACAATCAAAACGCGTCCCTGAACTCCTCCAGCAATGATCACCATTGCTGATGTTCGACCTCCACGTCACACGCGTTCCCTAGTAGCGGTCGAACAGCAAAACAGAAAAAAATCTACGGAGAATCTCTAAAATTTTCGCAGCCAATTAGGCCTGGTTTTCTTCCTAATTGCTTAACAAACAAAAATTTCTCATTTCCTTGCCAGCGGAGAGCCCCTTCCTACTCCGTCCTAATGGGAATAAATTGGATTAAAATTGAACTTAAAATCTGCACAACTCAAGCAAATAAATGCTCTGCCTGACTACGCCTGCTGTTGCTGCCCCCCACATTCCATAACGTCGAGCTCCATCAAATGTTCTCCTATTCCATCCCTGAGTCTATCTGTCTCTGTTTCGCTCATTAAAACCATAAATTTACATTATTTAACTTATTCTGGTTCTGTTTATATACAATCCTCTCGGAGCACCCCCGGTAACCCCCTTGTGACGGCGCGGCGGAGAAGGCCAAATTGAATTATCATGTAATTTTCTTTATTTAAAGCGTAAATTGAATTGAATGAAAAATCCACTTCGTCCTTCGTCGTGTTATCCTGGCAGTCAGTCAGTCGTCAGTCAACACTTCGTCCATTCAACCGAGCAACCAGGCAACTGTAATTAAATTAGTTGGCAACAGCGTTGGCCCTGAAGGGGCAATAGCCCCACTGCTACACCATCACCCTCGTGGGCCTAATTCTAGAGACGGTGCGGGTGTCCTTTTGCTGTGTTTCTGTTGTCAGTTGTTGTTGAACGCTTCTCGTGGCTTATTTAGATTTCACAGACCACTTCCTGTCAAATAATATCGCTAAATCCTCAATGACCAGCAAACAGAGAGAGAGAGAGTGGGAAAGGGAGATGGAGCCGCCTATGTATCAGATTTCCTGCAGCTAAACCTGCAGGACATCCTCAAATGTAGGACCTCGGTCGTAGTTAATTGCTTTTCACATAACGCGCGCATTAAACTATTTGAGTGTGTCCTCTATTGTTTGTCTTTTGTTAGGAAAGTAATTACCCAAAGTGTACTCTAGAGTTATACTCACTGGGAGATGTTGGTGGAGTTTCTTTGACTTGCCTTCATACAATGTATGGGGGTGCCAATTAACCGGAATTAAATTAAGACTCCATTAAGTGTGCATTGAAACATGGCTTAACTAATTTCGTGGGATGCACTTCCCAAGATTGTAACTACTTATTTTGTTTGCCTTAAAGGATGTAAAATGTAGTTAAAGCAGATACTTTGTAGCTCTCTTAAGTGGCTTTGAGCTGTCTACGATGGAACTTGAAAGCACCAAAAATAATAGTCGTATGTTTACATAAGAGCTTTAATTATACACAATTGCTGATATTTTTAGAAAGAATTGGCTAAAAAAAAATCACAAGTTCGCCGTGAGACCTAAGAAATGGCTTTAAAAGGACGACCATAATTAAGTTCATATAGTTTCTCATGGCTGGTTGGTTGATTGGTTTACATTAACCTTCGATGAGGTACGTCCATACCAGGGTGAAAAATGCCAACCCCTAGGTTAATTAGGTAATAAACCTTCTCAATAAATGCTGGGTACCAAAATGTACTCATCACTATCACTGGGGAATCTTCAGAAAGGTCAGTTTTAAGATTTGCAATGGTTTTCTTTCGATTCAACATCGACCATTAGTGTGCCAGGAAAAAAATGTTTACATCTTGTACTGAAAGAATTGTCGGTCGATCGCAGGGAAGACATAGGGCGTGGCTTTCCGAGAATACCTGGAGACGGATTGACGAACGAAAACAGCTGAAAGCTCGCGTTGCAGCTACCCCAGCAGCAGGGAGAAGCGAGCTAGAGTCCCTATATAGATGAGAGAAGTTCAGCATAGCGTGCGACGTGACAAGCGCAACTACCTCAACGCGCGGAGGGGCGACAGCAGGACCGTCTACAGAAAGAGCTGACAGGTGGTCGCAGCTCCAGCCAACACCCAGTGAAAAGCCTAGACGGCTCCTTGATGGAAAGAGCATTTTGCTATGGTTTTGAACCGTGTATTCGCTAGCGTTATGCTCCCAAATCAGACTGAGATGCCCGAGGTGAGAAGCTCCCGAATACGCACCACGACTCCCAGTAAAGATGAGATCATTACCGCGACCAAGGCACTCAAAACCAACAAGGCGGTAGGACTTGACGGTATTCCAGCAGAGCTCTTACGAGCAGCGCCCACAACATCGACTTATAGAGAGAGCTTGGGAAGCTGAGAGCTTTCCTAACGAGTGGAAAAAGGGAATGATCGTCAAGCTTCCTAAGAAAGGAAATCTAATGGAGTGCGGAAACTGGAGGGGTATCTGCGTGCTGCTTGCTGTAGCTAAGATAATAGCTAAAATTATTCTTGAGCGAATCAAACAACATCTCGAAGACACACTCGATGCCGAACAAGCAGGTTTCCGCTCTGGATCCTCCTGTGCCGACCACATCAACACCCTGCGGATTATCATCGAACAGTATGTTGAATATCGATCGCCACTGCACCTGCTGTTCATCGATTTTGAGAAGGCGTTCGATAGTGTCAACAGGGAGTTTATTTGGCGTACCTTACGCAGGAGAGGCATTCCCGATAAACTAATTGCTATTATCAAAGCTACATATGAAGGCTCCAAATGTCACGTTCTGCACAGAGGAAGGTTGTCTGAGGAATTTGAAATCCAAAGTGGGCTAAGACAAGGCTGTATCCTTTTACCAATATTATTCCAATTGGTGATTAGCGATGTGCTTCATGCAGCTTTGTCGACGGGAAACGGAGGAATTCGATGGACTCTTACATCCCAACTGAAATATCTCAAAATATGGCGAAGCAATGCAATCAGTTTGAGCACCAAAATAAGACTGTTCCGCTCCAACGTTGAATCCGTGCTGCTATATGGTTGCAGCATGTGGAGAGTGACCACTACTATCACCAGAAAGCTGCAAACGTTCGTTAATAGATGTCTGCGCAATATCTTAAGGATTTTCTGGCCCAATCGTATCTCTAACGAACACCTTTACGAGAGAACGGGTCAGGAACCAATAGGCACAACTATCCAACGGCGGAAGTGGCAGTGGATTGGTCACACGTTCCGAAAGGGTGACAGCTCCATAGCGAACCATGCTATGCAATGGAACCCTCTAACTCAGGATGGCAGAAGACCTGGCGGTCCGAGGAGAACATGGCGCAGAACAGTCGAGAAAGAGGCACGGCAGTTAGGGAAGAGCTGGGGAGAACTCAGACACATTGCCAGAAACCGTACACGATGGCGCGTAGGCGTAGTAGAGGCCCTAGGACCCACAAGGGGATACAGGACATAAGTAAAAAGTAATTAAGCTTTAAATACCCTATGTTCTCCTAAGTTAGCTCTTCTTTGGTCAGCGATTTTATTATAAACTAGCGGGTATCCGGCGAGCGTTGCTGCGCCTAGCTAACTAGCGGACTGCTACGAACATTTGAAAAGAAAAATGAGCCAAATCGGTCTAGCCGTTCTCAAGTGATGCGATGACCAACGAACAGCATTTCATTTTTATTTATATAAAGATATATTATACTCGTAGGTACGTATATCGTCTAATATATGGATTGCCTAAGCCGCACTTCGAAAACGGCTTCCGTAGGCCATGTGGACTATATCGCTATAGTTGTAGTCGCCAAGCTGTTGGAAGAGTTGATATAAATCAGAAACTACACTATCGCGATTGCCTACAGCTGGCATTAATTCATTGGATTAAGTCTATTGGAACATAAGACAAAAGCAGTGTGGTAAAAAAAAGAAGGAAACAATATATGCGAGGCTCTGATTCCAAGGGCATTTGGCGTTTATCAGTTGCAGGGCCTCACGAGTGAATAATGTACTCATGCGTATAATGCCGTATCATGGAGGACTTCTGGTCAGAGTTGTTACATCAATCATGCTCTATGGATTGCGAATATGAGCCAGAGCTATAAAAATATTAGATTCCATAGGTATAAAATCGAAAGGATGTACTTACTATGCGGCATAAGAGTGAGCTGTGCTTTCCTTCAACATCAGAAGATGCAGTCTGCTATTGCACGATTGCTCCCAATGGACATACTGGACGAAGAGAATGTAGGAAAAATGTGATATACAAAAAGTTGATATAGTTCGTTGTGAAGCGCATACATAACATATGTACATACCATATATCAGCATGAGCAGGATCGGATGAATCTATCGTGTTATTGCATCGATTGATATATGGAAATGCGAAAAGCTTGATGAAGTTGATTTCTATACAACATAGCTGCTGCGTAGGCATGGATGTTTTTGTGCATATTTTCACGGGTTTAAGTATGGCATCTTTCTATACTCTCCGTCCTGCGAAGAGTCTGAGAAAGATGCGAAACATGTATTCTTTACTACTCACCGCGTTTCGAAGACCAAAGAAACGCACAGAGTTGAAGGAGATAGCAATTCACAAATGGTTCAATCGCAGGAAAAATGGAATTTAGTGATGAGATGCCTAGAGCATGAAGGAGGCGTATTGACAAAATCCAGTTAATACGTAATCTGACAAGCAGCTATAACTGATCTCCTCCCAAAAACACCGGTACCGTCGGAAATGAAGACAACGAAGGTGGGAGGTGTTTTCAGTGAGTAGAAATCCCACAGTTCCGTCCTTCAAAGATTTCCTATGTTTAGTCTCGGTATTCCTGTCAAACTTGCCCGTTTATGTAGAATGACGATGGAGAAATCTCGCTGCTCCGTTAAAGTCGGAAAGAACATCACCGAACTGTTCGATGTAAGGAAATTTCTTATACAAACGTGCTATCATGCGATCTCTTTAACAAAATACTTGAAAGAATTGTACGAAACTCACAAACTAACACAAACTAAATGATCGAGTTATTTAAAACATACATCTGGGAATTGAGAAAACGAAGAAAAGAGCGCGGGGTTTAGTATACTGGGCCAAAATTGACGAAGCAATAGAAAAAAGAATAGCAATGTGCTCTGTGCAATGATATTGCATGAAGTACCAAAGCTTCCCTTTACCAAGCTTGGTTTGGGGATTTGTGAGTATTTCTCTAAAACATATTTAATGGTTCCCGATTATTACTCTCGCGTTCTAGATATAATTCCAATGCGTTCAAAAACCACTGGCGAATGTATAGCCCATCTGCCTCCCAACAAAAAAAATGAAAAAGAGTTGCCGTCTGTCACGCAAGTAACAAAAATTTGAATTCCGAAAAAAATACTTTCCAAAATAATGAATTAAGAAATATTAATATTTTATCTTATAATGTCACTGGATTAGTCAACAAAATATGACATGTAGATTTTTTTAATTTTGTAAAGGGGCATGGCATCTTTTTCTTTTTGAAACTTTTGTTACCGATGGAAACTTTGAGGTCTATAGTAAATATTTTACTGAATATAAATTGCATTGGGTTCCAGCAATTCGTTTACAGAGCTTTGGAAGGGCTAGCGGGGGTTGTGTTTACGGCTTCAATACACAAAAAATTAAAGGGGTCTTTGTTGAGGTAAACAACTATGTTTGCTTAAAATTAACTCACTTAAATTCAAAATATTACATAGTGCCAACGTATATCAATTGTAATAATTGGGATATTAACTTCAACGAAACCTATGAATTTTTGAATACCGCTAACCTAGAAAATATTATGTTGATCGGGGATGTCAACGCTCGTATAGGAACCAGTCAAATAAATAGTCTCACAACGAATCCTATGGCTACTGAGTTTCTCGAAAAACGAAACTCAAAAGACGAAGTACTTAACAAAAATGGTCGCTTATTTTTAGAATTGTGTCAAACACACGATCTATATATATTAAATGGATGCTGCAAACATGACAGTAACGGAGAGGCAGGGAAATCAGTTATTGACATCTGTGCTGCTTCAGCCGAATGGAGAGACCGAATTTCATCTTTTAGAATAGCTACTCAAATATTCTCAGACCACATGCCACTAGTAGTAGAAATTCACTTCGACGACTCTGTAGCACATTGTGCACTTACATTACCTCCCAAACTCGTGTGGAAAGAGAATCGTAAGGAGATGTATAAAACCAAAATACTTATTGAAATTCAGAATACCTGCGAAACCACTAATGAACAAGAAACCGCCGAAGAAAATATAAGTTTGCTAAGTAACTGTATTAAAAAAGCAGTGCCATCAAACGTCTATCCAAAAACATGCAACTACCGGCAGAAAAGTTTTGACCAGGAATGCAATACAGCAGGAAATTTATCATTCAACTTGTTAAGGAAAGTGAGAAATTCGACAGATCTCAATGAAACTCTAACAAAACAATATATAACAGCAAATAACCATTACAAGACGTTGTGCAGGAATAAACGCAAAGAGTACCTTAGATCATTAGCACTCCAATTATCAAGTGCCAAATCGAATAAACGGTTTTGGGAGAAATTAAAACAATTAAACGGATCAGACCTGGTATGTGGAATCCACTTAAATGCTTCAAAACTGGCTGAGTATTTTAAGTCTTTACTTAATCCGAGCTCAACGTTTTGCACTGGATGAATTGCTAGATCAGGAAATGTCAATAAACGAGCTCCAGCTGGCTTTATACAAGGCTCCAAACAAAAAAGCCCCAGGACCTGACCGCATCTCAAATTAATTCTACAAAAATGCACCGTTAGATTTCTTAAAGCGTATGCTTAATTACTTCAATTACATTTTTGAAACTGGAGATGTACCACAGACGTTTAAAGATGCTATTGTTTTCCCCATTTACAAAAAGGGTGATGTTAACATACCAAACAACTATAGAGGAATCTCCTTTATGAATTCAATAGCGAACATATTCTCATCTATGCTTTTGAATCGCATAACTGCATGGATCGATAGAAACAAAATACTGAGCGAATATCAGTCAGGGTTCCGCAAGGGATATTCAACAGTCGATAACATTTTCACACTAACCACGGTTGCTCAATACTTTCTAAGACAAAACAAGAAACTGTTCATATTCTTTGTTGACTTTAGAGCCGCGTTTGAATCTATAGATGGTAGACCATTGTTTTACAAACTCTCGATGAACGGAATGTCAACAAAAGTTCTAAGAATCCTTAAGAATATGTACACAGATTCACGCCAAACGGTTTGGGATGGAAAAGCTATGTCAGAGTGATTTGAAATGACGTCTGGGGTAAAGCAAGGTTGCCTTCTAAGCGCAACACTCTTCACAGTGTTCATAGATGATATATCTAAGTTTCTCCCTGCGGGCATCGAAATTGCTGGTTTGAATATCAAAACCCCCCTGTACGCTGACGATATTGTATTGCTCGCAGAATCGCTAGAAAGCTTACAGCTCATGATCAATAAGCTAAATAATTACTGCAAAACATGGAGCCTCACTGTCAACCTTGAGAAATCAAAAATTATGTCAGTACGGAGTAGACACACCAAGCTAGGAAGGAACGAAAAATGGTCCTTTAACGGTGAGTCAATAGAGGTAGTGACTTCTTATAAATACCTTGGAATACTTTTGGTACCAAATATGAAGCTAACCCAGCACCTCGAAAAGAAATTAAACGCGCAAAAAGTTTAATAAATGCTTCTTGGCAAAAGGTAATTGCAAAAAGTGAGATATCTTCCTCTGCGAAATACAGAGTGTTCCAAGCGGTAATGCGCTCCGTTATGTGTTACAGTTGTCAAACATGGGGATATAAACTATATGAGGAAGTTGAAAAACTCCAAAGATTTTTTATTAAAAGATTATTCCACATGCCACCAACAACGCCTAATTACGTGCTAGCGCTTGAGACTGGCCTTCCTTCTCTCTTCATTTATACGCATAAGCTCCATTGCGATTATATCCTAAAAGTACTTAAGTATTCATCGGACAGAATACCCTTTGTTCTAACAAAATATATTTTTGATAATAAGTTAGAGTGGATTAATGAATGGAGGGAGTTGGCGTGGAAATGCGGAGTTGAGCTGGATATCCAATACAGCGATGTCATCACGCTAAAAAGACAGCTGTATACATTATTAGAAGCGGTCGATATCTACCAACGGAATGAAAATATAGAGCGTGCGACTTCATCCATAAATATGGTGATTTACCCAGACCTAAACTATGATTTAGTATATAACTATTTTAATGACTCGTTCAGTACACGAGCGATATCCCTGATCTGCAGAGCAATGAGCGATATGCTTAATCTAAATGGTTCGACATACAAAAAATCCTCTACAAGCTTCTTTACCGTATGCAATTTACTTCTATCTGTCTGTCCTATATATAAAGAGCTCAGCTGAAAGAACAGTTGGGATAGCGAAGAACTTGCTTAAAAAATCACATGAAAACAACGAAGAGATCTCCCTCGCACTATTAGAATACCGTATCACGCCGTTGAAGGAGGTCGATGCTTCACCTGTTGAGTTACTAATGGGCAGGAAAACAGGAACATTACTACCAACAAAGAAGAATCTATTTCAACCAAAGTTTATACCAAACATATGTATAAAATAACAGAAGCAAAAAACAAATATTCCAAACAATACTATGATCACAGCGCAGAGTATAAAAAAACATTTCGTCAAGAGGAGAAGGCGTGGTATCAGCATAATAAGAAAGGGTGAATGCAAGCAACAGTCATGAGCACCCACGATAGACCAAGATCTTATCGGATTCAACTCGAAGATGTCATGGTGTTGTGAAGAGATTCGAAATGGCTGCGAAAACGATTATAAATTTATATTCATTAGTGTGTGCATTACGTATGTAGTTACATACCATATGTAGTTCTTAGATTACTTTATATCAGTTAATTCCTTTGTAACAGAACAACTGTTTCACCGATTAGTCTTATAAATTTGTAAAGATACCTAACCTGAAGATTTATATTTTATTGTGAATTTAAAAGTATCTGTATTAGAACATTTTTAAATGACCTTAAAAAGGAAGGTGTTGTATCCGTACATGTATGGCAACTCTGTAACTCTAAATGAATTGAGTAATAAAGAGACGTCAGTCGTTGGTTGATTGTCAGAGAAATAACACACTAAGAATAAGTACAAATATGTCTATCTGTATAATGGTACCGAGCTCAACAACAAACTTTGATATGATTTGATAATTGTCATGTTTAAAAGTACCTAGTATGCTATCGAAGTGATTCTATAATTTTCAGCAAGAGCAATGTCACCAATGGCAACTTTGAATACAATTTAATGTCCGATCCAAACTTTGTTCTTACAAAAATTAAGTAAAGTGTATAAGTGTATTATAAGGGAGTTAAAAACAACAGTGGCATTCGTTCTACAAAGTACCTACAGTATGAAATCATCCCTAAACTATTGATGCAAAACCACTAAGAGACATAGTCCTTTCATTTGTCTTTTCTTTAGGATAAGATGTCGCTGCTATCTTGTACTTAAAACAAACTCTTGCCTCATTGTCGAACTGAATTCTCAAATAACCACAAACAAAATAAAACTCAATTTTAATTCCGAACTTTTCCAGTTTTTTTTTTTTTTTTAATCGACGGACATAGTTTTAAAACTTTTCCCCTAAAACTACCTGAGTTTTAAAATGTCAACCAAACTGATGCAGTTCTCTGTTGGTCGTTCGAAAGGTCCTTTTATGGATAACAAAAAAAACCAATACAAGTTCCAGAAATGTTGTCAAGGAGAACCGTTAAGTTCCACTACAACCCCCTAAAAAGAACATACAACCTCTTTTAAGTATATCCCCAGCTTAACCATCCTTTCAAAACGTTATTTCCTGGTCTTCCAAAAGTGGTCACCACCACAATCACACCCCCTTCACCTTATTTAGGAAAATGTTCATCCAAAATTATTGGAAAATATGAAAACCGCATACTTCTGCATGCTCTTCCGTAATCAGTGGGTGGTGTGACTCTTAAAAATTCCGAGTTAACTAACCATGCCCGGCTAACAAACTGAAAAGTTGCTGCATTCGGCAAAATTAATTCAGAATCTTCATCGCCAATGGGCATGGGACGGTGGGAAAAAAACAACATGGAGCCACTTTCACCACAAATTGTGCAGCATTCTCCGTACCCAAACTATCCGGCATTCCCAAGGTATAGGGCACAAATGCGAAATAAGAGCACTCGCAAGCAATGACGTAGAACTTCATGATTGCACTAGGTAGATATGAACCAACAGGGCGTGTGTGTGTGTGTGTGTGAGAGAGAGAGAGGGAGAGAGAGAGAGAGAGGAAGAAAGAGAGAGAGAGAGAGAGAGAGTGGAATGCCGCCCCATTGTTGCTATAGTGTAACAAAAATTCATTATGGAAGTCCTAGCAGCTGGAAAAGTTTCTCATTCCTATGGGGGTACAATGGGTCGGTGGTGGATAAATACTCCTGTTGCAGTTGCATCCGTCCATTGAACATTGAAAGTCAGGTAAATGGAGCGTGTGCAAAAATTCACCAGAGAATTGTTTTTGTTTTTTTTTTTCGACATGAACTACGGTACAATCGGGTGTGTAGGGGTCTGAGGACGTAGGGCTGGATACAGTAGGAGCCTTGGGAGTTATTTTTATTAAATTTTATGGTTGTGGCATTTGTGATTTTGATGATGGCGAGCTTTGTGGTTGACTTTTTCGGTTCCTTTTTTTTTTTTTTTTGTAATGTAGGTTAGATACCCACTTTCGGGGTTATGCCTGAGTGAATGCAAATTCAATATTTTCTTAGCATAATGGGTAAAAAGGGAGAGAGGGACCTGTGCAAGGAGATGGGCTCATTGCTGGTGAATGAGAATAATAGGAGATGCATACATAGGCAGGTTGAATGCTGTGGATGTTGTTGGTCGGAATGGGGCCCTGGGCTTTTAGAAAATTTGAAGGGATTGTTTAATGCCAAAGTCTTACATTGTTTTCTCACGTGTGGTAAATAGGCCAAGGCTGCACTCGTATGATCAAATATAAACTCAACCATCTGGTTCTGCGGTGCTATCTGAGAATTATTATGGAAATTGCAAGCGTGAGAGGATGATCAACTACGTAGAGGGGTTCATAAATTCGGTGTGCGATTGCGGTTGACTGCGGCACACAGCAGACCTAAGAGCTCTGAAGTAAGTGTTACGTCGATATTGGAATGGTGTGTGGGTAACGTTTTGGGATAGATAACAGTCGAACCGGTACTGCATGCGGTCAACGCAATGGCCATGTTCTTTGGAATTCTATTCTGAAAAGGATTGCAATGATCTTTCAAACAATGTTCTACTGGAATTAGCTCGAGTCAATTTTAAGGGCTCATTTGTGAGCTAGTTCATTATGGGCTGATTCCCACCGACGCACGGCGCTTTCCGTCAGTTGAAATAAGTAGACTTGAGGTTGTTTAGCAAAGAGAATTTCGATAGAGTGCTAGTGCTTCGGGGATGTGTTATAGATGGGGATGTTCGCGGAAGTAGATGGAAATGTTTTTCAGTAAGCTAGTATCACCAACCAACATCTATTCAAGAGTCCTTAAAAAGTTTGCTAGGTTATATGTTAAAAGGTAGAAGGATCTCTTTAAAACAGAATGGAACCTCAAGTTAACTGTTCTAGTTGACATAGGCAAATATACCTTAATGTAAAATAGCCTTTAACCAAGATGCATACTACCGAATTGTTTGGCATTGTTAACCACAGTAGACTTCCATAAGTCCCTTACCATAGTACGAGTAGTTCATATCTACCAAGAGATATAATTTAATGTAATATACAGTATGCTAACAGGCGGGTACTTCTACCTAAAGCTGTGTACGTAGTGTCGATTTTATATAAGAGGTATTGCAAAGACCTATTTCAAATGCATTAAAGATCTACAAATCGCTGTGAAGAGTCGTAGGATTAACCCATTTGTTGTAGATTGGATAACAGTATCAAAGAGCAGGGCACTAACTAATCAGAGGAAGACTTGGGAGCAGGACCAACAGGTGAAGCTGATTGGCTTGTATTCTATTGCTCATTGTGTAGGTTTTTTTAGACAGACCTTAGGAAATACTCGTAGGTGACTACATGGTTGGATATGCAAATGATGTAACAGGATTCTTCTATTTGACTTTCCATCACTTTATTGTTTTGTTATTGTTAAGATTTGCTTTATAAATTCAGGTAAGTGCTGTAGTTACTCACTTTTGGAATTATCAAAGTGGAATGGTCAATCTCTTAAGGAGCATAAGATATAGAGGAGCGTTTCAAAGAATTTAAATGCGTCCTTCTAACAATCGATTCATTCTCGGCAAAATGAAAGTGCTTTTTATTCAACATTAGGAATTAAAGAATAAAAAAAAAAATAAAAAATAAATAGGACCCCTGGATATGACAGATCCTCAAGTAATTGCAAAAGAAAGCCTTATCACAAATTGTTTTATCTCATAAATGCGGTGATAGGACTATTATGCGTTCCAATAGAGTCGAGAGTCAACAAATCTACAATGATTCCTAAGCCGGGAACATCTCCAACCAACAATAAATCATACAGCCCGATATCTTTTCTTCTTCCTCTTCCTATTTCGGCAAGGTTATGATCCGAAAATACGGGATCATAACCCTCCCACTTCATCACATTTCTACTAAACCGCCAGACTGATATCTCTACTACCTATAATATCAAATATTTTTGAGAGCTCCTGTTAAAGCGCCTACAACTTGCTACTGAATTCTTGATCATCAATTCGGCTTCAAGATTAAGCACTCTATAATGGACCAGGTTTATAGTATAACCTATGAAATTGAGAAAGCCCTAGAAGGAAAAAGATATGCCATATGTTCTTGATGTTTTCAAGCCTTCGATAAGGTATGGCACAAAGATTCCTCCGCGTTAAACATGGAACCGAATACTCAAAATTACAGGAAATTGCCGCCGGAGCTTCACAAGGAAGTTTTCTTGGTCCGGTCTTGTTCTTACTTTACATTCGAGACATATCTGAAGACGAAGGCACCGTTGTAGCCGCGTTCGCGAGCTAGGCGGCTATACTCGCAGCGTATAAATCAGTTGAGTCAGTAACTGAAAAGCTCCAACAACTGAACAAAGTTTTGGAGCATTGCTCTTAAAGAAATCAAATCGACGCTGTCAACTTTGTTTACGACAACGCAGCTGAACTGTGATGGCTTTAGCTTGACCAACTAGGCACTACGTTTCTGGTCCAGTTTAGGCCAGATCTGACTCGAAATGGGACACGTTGAGCCATTCACCCATCTGTGGTTGGTCTTCGTAATAGCGTTCAGCTTTAGTAGATGCTTGCCTATCAGGCAAAATCCTTAGAGTTGTACCCTGTCTGGCGAGCCCGTCCGCCTTGCAGTCTCTTGGAGTGTCCCTGTGGCCTGGCTCCCAGCAGTTTAAGGCGGCCTAAGGGACTTAATTGCCGCCTGACTGTCAGTAAAAATGCTAATATGGCTGACAGATGATACATTACACTTCAGCCAGGACAGAGCTTCCTAATCTCCACGATTTCCGCCTGAAAAACGCTATAAAGATCAGGGAGGCGGAACAAAATGCTCAGGTTTAGCTTTTCGGAGAAAACACCACAACCCACCCCACCTTCGGTCTCAGAGCCATCTGTGAAGATGTCGAACTACCATCGACAGGGAGAGAGTTGTCCCATTCAACCCGTTCAGGGATACTCGTACGGAAGTTTCGGTCAAATCTCAGATTCGGTGGGGTGTATTCCGTGTTATCGTGGGAGAAGTTGAGAAGATCAAGGATCGAGGAGTGGCCAATGTGATACTTAAACCACTGAAATGAGGCTTTTAGACGGATGGCCGCACTGGCTGCAATCTGTTTGTCAAAAATATTCATTCATTTCAACAACTTAAACATGAAATAAAAGTAATAAATTAATTGAAAAAGCATTCACAGCATTAAATAAACATATATGAATTTATTGGTGAGAAAAGATTTAATAAATAAATAAAAAGTTAATAGTGTTCATTTATAATACACATTAAACTGCACAGTATCTCTTGTAGTAAACAAAATGAGTAATATGTTACTTCTTAAGAAGAGCAGAAATCGTTATTGGTTCTTAATTTATTTTATGTATCTACAAATTTAAAACTCAAGCAAAACCTTACCAACTCGTCAGAAGACTCAAATATTGCCACACCGTTCAATAGCGCCTTAACCAGTAAAGTTAATTCCACAGTATTTGAACTTAACCTATTTCGCGAATCGTCTTTTATTACGTTTAACATATGAAAGTTATTAATACGAGTTAAAAGCAAAAAAAAAAACATAAATAATAATTAGGTAGACTGGTCGGAGAAATGTAGCATAATGAGAGAAGGATGTAGTATGTAGCATGGCACTTCAAAATGCAGCAGTGTTGGTACATATGTATGTAATAAAAATGGGAACGCTTCTCCTAATGCTGAGCATGACAAATTTTGTGCGCTGAATACAAAAAACCAAACTGTTAGATTTAGTGCAATACCGAGCAGTCGTATGTACGTACAAATGCGGTGTCAGCAGTTGTTTTCACTGGGAAGCTACCTGTCGAACGCGAATGTTTTTTAAGGTAATTTAGCTGTGAAGAAGTTGTAATTTACTGGAAGGTGTTAGATTCATTGGAATGTGATGATGATTCCAAGAATAAGACTTGTAATCCATTAAATTTTAAAAGTGGCCATGTCTGTTGGCAGATCGCAAAAAATGTAACATCTCTACGACCTGCAAATCTATGTAATTTAATTCTCTTTACTGAAAAAATTAATGCCCAACAATTAGAGATGACACACGAACGGAGAGGACAGATGGTTGAACATGGTTTAAATGACGGCTCTAGGTACAGATTTGAGTTAGTGGGTTTGAATTCTGACACATTAAAAAGTCCTATCTTAGTTTTCATCTCAGAAATGGAAAATTCCAGTGAAAAAATATTTACGAAAGATAAGGTTATGTGAAACTTTGAGGAATATCTAAGAAAGCTTGCAGGTTTCTGGTTATGCTATTGATAAGTGAAGGTAATCCAAAATTGACACAAGACACTGGATGCCAAGAAACACAAATTTAGTCAGATTAATGCTGCCATTTTGTGTTTGATAGATTGTTCTATGGGTTTACATAGCGCAGACCACTTCCCTTAAAAAAGAAAAAAACTAAAGCAAGTTTATAATTTCAACCAAAACTCAGGTATTTTGTGTAAATTTCTAACTATTTATGTAACACATATCAGTAAGTTATTATAGTCTCAGACAGTTGTTAGCCTATGCCAGGGCGCCGCGGAGTGGTTAGTGTGTCGAATCCCAGAAAACACCAAAAAGTTTTTTTCACGATCCCACCTCTTGCCAACGTTTGACAAACATCCGAGAAAGTTGTGTAAAATTTGCTTTGATAAGTCCCTATTGTTTGGACTAATAAAGGCTGACCAGAGCCGATGTATTTGGTGATGGCTAAGATGCCGAACTGAGAATTGAAAATGCACTTGCAAGTCAAATCAAGTCTGATTTTGTTATTCAACTCGAACTCTATTTATACTTATAATTCTAATTGTAATGTAAATGTCCCATATTTACTTATTGCTCGTGGCAGTGTTTCGCAAAAGTAAGCAAAATAAATCAATTCACACAAGTAGGGCTTGGGTAACGACCAGAGATTGACCTGTAATCGTTCCTCGCTTTGTCGTTATTCAACACTGGGTGAGCAATCACTTCATTGTTTGTTTTGCTTACGATGTTGCGTCACTGACTCATGGTACACTACAATTGTTATCACGGAAAAGTTTCCCAAAAACCAATACTAAAATTGCCTTTCGGATACGGCACAAAACTGTATATTCCTTCCATTCGTGCGTAAAATATAACACACACAACACGAGTGGTTGCGAGAAGGCAACCTAGGCCTAGGCCTAGGAAGAGCTGTTGCGCCCGATATATATATATATCTGTCATTCCATTCTAGGGTTTTACAGGGATCTATTTGGGGTCCTTTATTGTTCTTCTTATTTATAAATGTCGTACCCAAGGTGTGCTTAAATCTTTCCTCGCACTCTGCGTTCAATTTTATTTCTCTAGGCCAGTCGGTCCCATTGAAGACTGATTTGGATACTTACTCACCTACTTAGGGACCGCTACAGTTCGGGGTGAACCTGGGCCTCAACCAATAAACCTCTCCATTTAGCTCGGTCATTAGCTAATTGCCTCCAGTTGCGCACTCCAAGTTGGTCGAGGCTCCTTTGAACTTGCACATGCCACCTACCGCAAGGACGTCCTTTACTGCGTCGTCCCTCCGGGTTAGATTCGAAGACTCTGCTGGCCGGAGCGTTGGTGTTCATTCGCTCTACATGTCTCAGCCATCTCAAACGTCCAATGCGAAGTTTTCTAACTAGGTCGATGTCACTGTACAGCTCGTATAGATGACGCTGCGTTGGACGACCCAATGAAATTAAAAAGGATAGATAAGTTGCCCTATGTTGAAGGAGTTTTACTTTAATCCAACATTTTCCTCCCGATGGCCTCTCACCATACCAATTAAATTTGCGTTCATTAGCAGAAAAGGAAAAATAAAATAAATAAATTGAACCCAGGAAAGAATAGCAAAAACATCTATAAACTGGAGTTCGAATTGCCTCTCAAATGAACGAAGATGTTAATCCTTTCAACTACCCGCCCATTCGTGTACAAAATGAAAATATTTTACCCATTTATCTGCCCCGGTATCACTGTACTAATAACCTTGCATAACCTTATAAATCAAACGCAAACTATTTTGAGTTAATACATCTTAAATTACATTTATTTTAATAAGATAGTTATTTAAATAAATTAAGTGCATTACTCTTTTCATACTTATGTAGATATATGGTATACTTTACATTCAATGTTTTTATTTTATAAATAATTAATATAACTTGTATCGGGTGTAGTTGAAATTCGACGGAAGGGAGATAAGCAGAAAGCGAGTGAAACAACGCTATGTATTTGTTTTCATAAATTTTTTTTAATACCATATTCTCCCGAGCAGGGAAGGCAAAGGGATCTAAGCTCATGCAACCATGAATGTGATCAAAATGTTTTCTTTTAATGGATTAAAGCGTTTTGTATGGGGAAATCATGTTTATTGCTATACTTGACTATCTGCTTGAAGGTATATTAAAGGTTCTCAAGCTACATCAGTTATTCTTTTTTGACGATAGATCCGTCATAAGTGAGGATCCTACGTCCCTGCAACAAGCACTTGATGCGTGGGTGGACGTTTTGAGGGGAAATTAGTATCGCATGAGTTCAAAAAATATAAAGTACTTGTGCTGCCCGTTCTCTGATTCACTCAGGCTTTGAAGAAGACTTCCGTCACGCGGAGTAAATTTACTTTTTCATTAGTTAAGAAGTTTCTTGTCAAAAAAATACTACGTCTTTTGTAATGCTTTGTTTTTTATTTAACTAATACAATTAGCACTGAAAATCAATAAATGCATCGCTTTTAAATTTCATTCCGGTCATTTAATTTACTTTTGAAAACAACAACCAGTATAACATGAGGTGTGATCCAAATTGTGCGCCGGGTATTTTTATTTATGTTAAAGTACACACTATCCGAATTATATGAAAAATTACGTCTGACAAATGGCAACTCAGCTGCAACCATTGGCTCTTTTAGTAAAATTTTAACAAACATTGTTTGTATATTAACCTGTCGATTTGAAAATGCACCTGATCGCAAAAGATATGTTTTTTTTTCCAAAATGATAATTACTAACTCAAAATCACAAAAAAAAAAAAACTAACTTAGGAATTTTTGACACTGGGAACAGTCAATACCCCTTGTAATAATGCAGTTGATTTCAGTTAGCAACCTGCCCTGAAAAAACTTTTACGGAATTTGTTATACGTTTTAACAATAATAACGTACTGTACCTTCTTAAAGAGTACCATAATTACTTAACGGAATGAATATGTATACATAGATGTATGCTAATTTAATCGCCATTACTTTTGTTTATGCTTCTGTGATCTATTATACACTGTTATGATGAATAATTGTCCAAATGAAATAAAATGCGTGCACCCTTCATTTTCGTTTGAAATGTCATTGACTGTCACTTCCGATGTAATCTGGACATCGCATCACTTCGCCATTTCTGATCTGGTCGCTGTTTTAGAATTGACATTTATCATTTCGTAGTTCCGATCTCGAAGTTGACGTGAGTTAAAGATAAATGCGATTTTAAACTCGTTTACAACTATTTCAAATTAAAAATTTATTTGTATGCACTTGTTTAAGTTTAAAATCCATTGAATTAAGTTCATTGAATGCAACGCACGAAGATCATAGAATTCATACATATTAAAAAAAAACTCTATTTATAAAAGTGTACATTTTGAATATGAATAGCTCATACAAAAGCTATGAGTCTTGATGAATGAACACGAAACATTTATACATTATGAGTACCATTCTTTTGAGTGTACTTTACCTCGATTTCTATTTTGTTCATTCCTCTGCATTTTTTTGTAAAATATCAGTATATAACATACATACATATGTATAAATATTGCTCGCTATAAAATAATTGATAAATTTGCTGAATGTTTATATGGTATGGAGTTCATATTATAATGGGGCCACATACCCCCGTATCATAATGGCTGCAAATACAAAAACTGCCTGAGTAAAATTGATGTATACATTTTTTTAAATGACTTGTCCTTCAAAGTGATTTAAGAATATATTCTTACATGTTTACTGGTTTGCAATAAAAAATAAGTAAGTTATATCATATTGTTCCATACTGAAAAAACATACATGCAGTAGAATGTAGCTCTGAGATTGAAAACATACATTGTAAAGCGGGCGTGAGAAAGATTAGAAATTATATCAAAATCTAGCGCCTTGAAGAAAACGCACTACCATGTAAACGTGATTCTACATAATGTGCAGATGAATTCTAAAGAAATAAGTAAGTCTAATTGTAATGAGAACTAGAGTATGAATGCTCAGCAGTTGCAGTACAATCTAGGACGCTGCATCCAATACTTCACAGAAGAGTTCTTTCTTTGCAGAAAGAAGGGAGATTTTTGTAAAAATCTCACACTCACACTATTAGCAGCACGCACTGTCAATGCTAGTAGCATCTATGAAGATTTTTCATCTACACAAGTAAAAAGAAAAATTATTAGAGGCACAAATTGACATTGAACTTGGTCCTGTTGCTTGGGTTTTATTAAGTTATGTTAAAACCTTGAGCACTAAATAGAATATATTATTTTTGTGGAAGCCAGTGTTCGAAATACAGAAAAATTGTATATCACTGAGAATTTGGTGAATTTTTTGAACTGATTTTTTATTTTTTTAATTGAATTGCAACCACCTAGTACTTTCATATTTTTCTTTTTATTTAAATGACATATATGGTATGGTAGTGGATTATTAGGGTGAATGCAATTCTGGTATTTTGTTTGATTTTGTAAGCTGTGAATGGTTATGCTGCAGGAAATTTCACACCCATTGTGTGAAGCTGTCCGAAGCGGTTCCAGTTAATAAAGCCAACTGAGGGAATATGGTTATTAATAAATCTTAATATTTTAGAAGCTTTAGATCTTATCTATTTGATTCGAAGAAAATTTATGGAATTTAAAATAACTTCACGTTAAATTATAACATTGAAAAACCAATTTTGTAACACATGATTACTTAAACAGTATTGATTGGGATGCACTGCTAAAATCCCCCAATTAAAAAGTAATTATGATGTATTTTTGGAAAGATAATTAATTCTGGTTTTGATTTATTTGTGTCTTAATCGCATCATAATAATCAATTTCGAATTCCTTAGCTTACTTACCAAAAGACTGGTACATTTTAGAAATGTAAAAAGAAAAGCATATTCAAATTTATTGAATAAAACAAACCCAAATCGTGAAATTTGTTTAAGATTCAGAAAAGAATATGAGTTTTTGAATAGATTTGTCTTGTACATAAAGTCGTTGGTAAAATATCATTTTGGAATTATACAAATTAATTTAAAGGGAACCATCGTAAAAGCTCTCAGTCAAACCGGAGCTTTTCGATGTGCATGATGTCTCGAGGTTTCTCTAGTTCTAGTAAATTCCAAAACGTGATAGATCACCTGAAGCCGAGGACATTCATTCGAGAAAATTTGTCTCGCGATGAACAGCAAAAAGAATAGTGTGGGTTGTCGGAAGGATCCCACTGGGTATAATTATTATAGTCCCCTACAGTGCCTTCCGGATAGAGACACGGTTGATGATAATATGGACGAAATTATCGATAGTAATATTTCATAAAAAAAAAGTGCACATTCCACCAATTAAAGTGCTACAAAAATCGCCGGATTATGTTCACAATTTAATGAATACAATTAATGTTGCTGACTATTGCATAAAAAAAATGTCCATTGGAATTAAAATTATCTGTGAATCCATTGTGTCGAAGAAGAAGAGAAATGTCAATATTTCTCTCACGAACTAAAAAGTGAAAAAGCATTTAAAGTTCCTCTGTATGGTATCGGTGAAGTGGACAACAGTTTACTGAAAGAACTAATTAAAATGAAATTGAAATGCATCGACGTCAAAAAAATGACAAAACAATACGATCACTACACTGACTATTTCTATTTAATATCGGTAGAAAACGGTTCAATTAGACTTTTTGATCTAAAGAAAAATTATCGCTTGATCTTGCATACAGGTTAATTGGACATACAAAGAAATCTTCGTGGTAAGCTGACACAATGCCATAACTGTCAGATGTACGGTCACGGTGAGCGATATTGCTTCATAAAAAATATTGTGGTAATTGCGATGGTCTACATAAGACTGCGGACTGTTATAATTCGAACATCAAAAAATGTGCAAATTGCAAAGACTCTCACAAAGCTACCGATTCAACATGCATCAGTAGAAGTGCATATCAAGAAATTAAGGAGAAACCCGGAAGAAAAAGACCCAATACCATTTCCTTCTATTCTCATTCGCAACCATCGCGATCATAAGTTTCATACACGCAAAATAAAAAACAAGACATTTCATTCCATTCCATGAATAATTTTTCCCGCTTCCAAAGCTACAACGTCAGCGATAGCTTCCAGTGAAGAGCGGCGCACAATGGGGCAGCTAATACGAGTATGACAGACTCGGAAAAAAACTCAAAAAATTAAGTGACGGCGATAAGTATACAAAGTTGTTTTTCCGTTATTATATTATACATTCCAATGCATCATTTGCCAAAAAGTTATATTTTTTATTTGCTTTATCACTCCGTACGGTTTAATTGAAAATAACACTTCAGTTCTTCTTGCAAAGTCTGTCCTAATAAGTAGTTTATTTGGCGAGTGTTTGTGTAGCTGTAACTTTCTTAAAAGTCACGTGAAAGCTAAACCTTAATATGGAATCGATAGCTTCAAGTTTGTACTAACTTCCTAAATTTAGTTTTATGTAAAAACTATAAAAGTTTTTTTTTTTTTACATGTATTAAATTTTCGTGGAAATTTAAGGCACTTTTTTAAATTGCTGGAACAAAAGTAGATTTCCGCATGGTTCCACACGGAGATTTTTATTTGTCAGTATAGCTTGACTTCTTGTGTATACAATGAAAAAAAAACTGGTGCTCATATGTGCTCCTTTTTTTTAACAGTTTTTACCAATCGACTACTTTAGCAAATTTGGTTTATTTATCCACATATCAGATGAATCTTAATTTTAGTTTTCTTTTGCAAGTATGTACATGTTGAGTTATTAGTACAGTTAATTAAAAGACTGGTTGACTTCAATACAACTTTAATTTATAACTAATAACCTTATTGGTAGACAGCAGATAACGAAGTGATCTGTTAACCACGAGATAAAATTAACATCAGGTTTTTTACTTATTCTAGCGGCAATTGAAATCTGATTACATGACAACTAGATAGAGTTGCCATTGCTGGTATGTACTTATAGGTACCAAAAAAGTTGCTGATGCAACAGCTTCCCTCGCATCTAATTTAAGGAACCAATCTAACTTGCTTAGCGCGTAGACGTTCAGATCTTCTAGGTGTTACTATGTTTTCAACTGCCTTCTGTCGGGGTGTGGGCCCTTGTTGGAGTGATGGAGAAGATTGAGGAGCCAATGGTGGAGAAACTAAATCAACAGGTTCTACAGCAGCAGGACTCTCCAAAACCAAAGAGTGATTTGGGGAAAATGAGCATGGCGATTGTTGAGGTCTCCCTTCTGTAATTTGAGTTGGAAAAGTGTTATAGAAAGAAAAAGAGTTACCACTGACTGTTCTAAAATCCATCTTTGGTAATATCTGGCTTTTTCCTCGAGTTCGTAGTTGGTTTTGATGTCTCCTGCACTTGCCACTCTCTGACTGCACGAGGTACATCTTGTTACCCAGATTTCTCAGGATAACACCAACTATCCACTTCTTCTTATTGAGGTATTGACGAAGAAATACCAGTTGTTGAGGCGAGAATTTAGACCTATTCTCGTAGGGTTTCGTCTCATTTCGCATGTCTGGAATCATGGCAGCTAGAATTCTTCGATGGAATCGACCATGCAACTTTTCCGCTGTCGAAACTCCTGTACTGTCTGGTGTCGAGCGATATGTCGCCAAAAATATGGACAAAGCGTCGTCGTTCTGAGATGAGTCCTCCAATATTTTTAATAAAGACGTCTTGAAAGTGCGGACCATGCGTTCAGCGGCACCATTCGACTCCGGGTTAAAAGGAGCAGATGTTAGATGCTTTATCGAATTTCTTTTGCAAAACTCTCCAAATTCCTTGGACGAGAATTGCGGCCCATTGTCGGAAACTAAAGCCTTTGGTAAGCCCTCCAACGCAAAAATAGACTGCAACGCGTGTGTGGTTGCCAGTGACGTAGTTGATGACATCTTTATTACAAAGGGGAACTTCGAATTGGAGTCGACTACTATTAGCCACATACTCTTATTAAATGGTCCCGCAAAGTCGATGTGCACTCGTTCCCAAACCCCAGCAGTGGTAGGCCAACTAGAATACTCTTTTGGCGAACGACTAGCATTCAGCTGACAAGCACTGCACTGCCTTACAGCTTGGTGTATCTGCTCATCGATACTGGGCCACCAGCAATATCGTCTAGCAATCTGCTTCATCCTCGTCATGCCCCAGTGACCATGATGAATCATCTGCAATACTCTTTCTTGCAAAGTTTTTGGTATTACTACTCTACAGGAATTCTCGCTCTGAAAAAGAAGAACATCAGTACACACACACAAACAGAACTTTCTACGGAAAAACGGCAATAAATTGCTTTCAGAAGGAGGAAGAGAATTTGGCCAACCGTGCTGAACATACCACATGACCTTCTGTACTATTTCATCACGCTTTGACTCGGCAGCGATATCTGCCACGTTTACTGAAAAATTCTCTAAGATATTGTCACTAAGATAAACCGTGTCGTCCTCTGACTTGTCGAACTCCTCGCCTGGTCCATGAGGTAATCGCGACAAACAATCAGCGTTCCCATGCGATTTCGTAGATCTGTAACGAATGGTGTATGTGTAGCTCATTAACATAATGGCCCGTCTCTGCAACCGTTGAATGGTCATCACAGGTAGTTTTTTGTTAGGGCTGAAAATTGTGACCAAAGGCTGATGGTCCGTGATTAACTCGAACTGTCGACCGTAAAGATATTGGTGAAATTTCTTCACACCATAAATGATCGACAGCGCCTCTTTCTCTATCTGGCTGTATCCTTTTTGCGCTTCAGTAAGCGTTTTGGAAGCAAACGCGATTGGCTTTTCCAAACCGCTAGGATAAGTGTGGGAAATCACCGCTCCAATGCCATGCGATGAGGCGTCCGTTGCAAGAGAAATAGGTAGATCATTTTGAAAATGAACCAACCGAGAAACATTCATGATTTCCTCTTTAAAATCATCAAACGATTTCTGCTGTTGTTGGCCCCAAACGAAAGGTTCTTCTTTGGATCTGAGCTTATTCAGTGGTGCAGCCAACTGAGCGAAATTTGGTATAAATTGATTGTAATTATTTAACTTACCCAAAAAAGCTTCTAACTCCTTCAGATTTCTCGGCTTAGGTAAGTGGTTGACGGCCTTTACTCTCGTTTCCGATGGTCTTACTCCCTTTTCATCAATTATGTGTCCAAGGTACTCGATTTCGGGTTCAGCGAATTTGCATTTTACCAAACGACATTTTAGTCCGTGATCTTGGAAACGTTGGTATAGCGTTTCTAGGTTTTTCAAATGTTCAGCATTGTCTCGGCCTGACACGATGATGTCATCTAAATACGAGACACAAAAATCCAGATCTGCCGTCAGTTGCTCCATGTAGCGCTGAAAAATTCCTGTGGAACTCGCTGTCCCAAAAGGAAGTCGCTGGTATTGAAACAACCCAAGCTCCGTATTGATGACACACAAACGCTTTGACTCTTCATCAAGTGGGATCTGGAGGTATGCATCGGAAAGGTCCACTCTCGTAAAAAAACGCCCACCTTGAAGTCGACAAAACAACTCCTGGATTCGGGGAACAGGATGTCTATCAATTTCCAACTGAGGATTGATGGTGACCTTGAAATCACCACAAAGTCGAAGATCACCGTTCGGCTTTTTTACCACTACGATGGGGGCTGTCCACTGACTGGTCTCTACGGGTCGCAAAATTCCCAAATTTGTCAATCGCTCAATCTCTTTTTTAACTGCATCTTTTTGGGCAAAAGGGACTTGTCGGTACTTAAAATACCGTGGACAGTAGCCAGATTTCAGCTTAAGATGAGCGACGAAATGTTTGCTGCACCCAACCTCGGAACTGAAAACAGCTTGGTATTCTTCACAAAGGGCGTGCGCCGCCACGTCGAGCTGATTCCGAGATCCATCCGACAACTGCAAAACTTTCTCCTCCTTTGGATACTTAACCGCAAACTTGAAAGCTTCGAACCAATCTAGACCCATGATATTGGTAGCACAGATATTGTCAACTACCACTAATGACAGCTGTCGCTGCTCACCACGCCACTGTACAGTTACAACCGCTTCACCTTTCATAGGAACTGACACGTTGCCATACGCCTTAAGAGTACGCGACGTGGGGTGTAGCTTTGGGTTACTGAGCACTCGATAGCCTTCAAGTCCGATTAGTGATGATGTTGCTCCTGTGTCCACTTGAAAAGTCATTGGAGTCTGGTTAACCTCTAACCTTATAAACATGTTTCGTCCTCTACGTTCCATTTACCAAGTTGATGAAACTTCATCTAGAAATGAAGGCAGTGTACCTCCCTCAAGTCCTGTAAGATCTGAAGCCCGTTCCTCCAACTGATGAATGCAAAACGCTGATTCTTTGTTCCGACTTCGATTATCTGCGTTTTGTTGCCTTAATACCCTACATCGCGATTTTGATCGTCCGTATCGATTGATTGATTTTTCTTCCTAAATGGGGTTCCACCTTCTGGTCGCTGTGCTGACAAACATACGCTTTTAATATGACCTTTCTTATTGCAAAGATCACACACCGAATCTAGATGACGACAATCGTTTCGATCGTGGTGTACGTTGCACCCTGGGCAAGACCTTCTTCCTTGGCTGTCATTCGTCCACTTTTGCTTAGAGCTGGAATGAACCACGTTAACCTCAGCTGAGAAAGTGTGCTTCCCAGCGTCTTTTAAAATGTTGGTCGCAAGTTGGGTAGACTCGTAGGCCGTGGCAATATCCTCAATTTCTTCCAGTGTGGGATTTTACCGTTGAGTGGCTGCGCTACGGACGGCATCATGTGGGGTGTGAAACATCAACATATCCCGGATCATCATGTCTGCATATGACTGACCACAACCTTCTTTACAGCAAACAAAAGCGCAGCTTCTTGCCAATCCCCTTAAGTCTGCGATCCACTCTGCGTATGATTGGTTTGGTGACATTTTTGTGCGGAGAAATTTACAGCGCGACGCCAAAACATGTAATTTTGTTGAAAAGTACCCAGTAAGTTTTTCCGTGAGTTCTTTAAATGTGTGTGTACTTACGTTCTCTGTTTCAAACAACTTCCTGAGCAACTCGTTGACATCTGGACCACACTCTGATAGGAAATGTGACCTCCGAAGATTATCGTCTACCAAAGAATTCGCCGTATAATGTTGTTGCAGCTGGAAGAGGTAGTTTTCCCAACTTTCCTTCTCTGAATTGAACTGACGAAACGGCATAATCGACGTCGATGTTGAAGCTGCAGTGTTTCTCTTCAAAACATTTTCCATAAATTCTTTGTTGGACGCAAAGATTTGTTCCATCCATGTTTGTTGCTGCGGCAGCAATTGCTTAACTTCTTCTTTGTCCATTATGCTGCGCCAATCCTCATCGCCACAATGTTGAGTTATTAGTACAGTTAATTAAAAGACTGGTTGACTTCAATACAACTTTAATTTATAACTAATAACCTTATTGGTAGACAGCAGATAACGAAGTGATCTGTTAACCACGAGATAAAATTAACATCAGGTTTTTTACTTATTCTAGCGGCAATTGAAATCTGATTACATGACAACTAGATAGAGTTGCCATTGCTGGTATGTACTTATAGGTACCAAAAAAGTTGCTGATGCAACAGTACATATGTAAATAAACAATTTATACATCCTTTCAAAATATTTATTACGAGAAAATGCGAAACTATTTATTTTTTTTTTTTCTAAACTTTTTATTTCTTTCCTTCTTTCCGAGTTTAAGAAATCATAAGCTCAGTAATAAAAAAAAAACTTCAAAAAGCCAAATACGGTCTTTCTATGCACTATTAATTGATTCTTACATCAAAAAGTTGTTTTCAGTATAGCTAGGTAATTACATGAAGTGTTTACAGTTTTTGGGGTATCTTGCCCCATTGTGCAGCGCTTCGGCCATTAATCTCAATGTGTGAACCCAACGCCATCGCCAACAATAAGATCTCTGACAACATTTCGCTAAGCCCTTCTAGCAATATTTCCAACGAGGATTCTACGCTTTTCACCATCGATGAATTAACTTAGCCATGGAAATAATAAATTTATTATCTTCTTGCAAAACCAAAAATGATCAATTCAAAGTAATCGCACATTTAGCAAGTACTCGTATGTTCTTGTATAATAAAAATAAGTAATATGGTAGAAGAATATATAAGAATTGTAAATTGGAACGCCAGAGGGATTCGCAACAACACTGTATAGTTTATAAACTTTTTGAACAGTAGCAACACTGATGTTGCTTTTGTTACTGAGACGGGCCTCAATCATGAAATAAATTTATCAACACCTGATTTCAAATGCTACCGAAATGATCGAATCGATGGAAGAGGTGGTGCTGTTGCAATACTTATTAGAAGGTCAATTCAGTATTCGCCATTGCCTTTTGTAAAAACACGACAGGTGGAAAATGTAGGTGTTGAAATAAAACTAAAAAGTCAGAAATTAATGAAGGTTTTTTGTGTTTATTTTCCTGGGGGTTCCTCATCAGCTGAAAAGCGATTAAGTTTTAAAAATTACTTAAGAAAAACCCTTGCAATAATTGGCGATTTCTTAATTGCAGGAGACATATGGTAAACTGCCGTCATAGAAATTGGGGTTGTATTCGAGCAAATGCATGGGGTAATATACTTCCTAATCTATATGTCACGTTACCTATTTCTGTCCTGTTCCTGCTTGTCCCACTTATTTTTCACCTAGTTCTCGTGGTAGTCCTTCTATCCTGGACTTAATTATTACTAAAGTGCCTAGTATAATCACTAAATCATTATGTTTAGATGAACTTAGCTCTGATCATAACCCTGTTGTTTGTCGACTACTTTGGGCAGGGGGGAAAAAGGTGCAATTCATACAATATTTAAAAAACGCGAACTGGACACGTTTCCTTTCTGAACTCAAGTATAGACTTCGTAGTATTCCAATGACCATAGATAATATTACGTGCAATAAAGATGTCGATTCTATTATCAACGTTTTTACCGAAAATATCCTAAGCCCTGTCGAACAATCCTTACTATATCCTGGAACTCATTAAGGTAAGGAACATTAGCAGAAGACATTGGCAAAAATATCGCCAACCCATATTTCGTTATCAAATGCTTTATTTGAGAAAACTAGTTTCTAATGAAATTCGGCAATACCGAAACATAGAACAGGAAACTTAATTGTTTGGACAAAAACGCAAAACCATTCTGGAATATTGTGAAGGTGGTAGAAATAAAAACCCGACAGATGCCGTTTCTCAAAAACGCACCTAGTTCTTACTTCACCGATATTGAGAAAGCAAATGCACTTGCCCGCAGTTTTGCAAATAATCATACGGTATATCAACACCTAGGTGATGCATATACGAATAATCGGGTAGCTAACACCATCCAAGCTTTCACTGCTGCAAATGAAAATTGTGTATCCAATTTGTTTATAAATGAAGACGACATAGAATTTATTGTCAATAACCTGCGCATCAGAAAAGTAGGAGGTACTGACCTGATGCGAAATATATATTTAAAACAAATACCTAAAAAAAGCTAAAGTGGTACCAATTCTAAAGGCTGGTAAGCTATAGGCCTATAAGCTTACTAAGCAATCTAAGGAAACTGTATTAAAAAGTTATGCAAGAAAAAAATTTAAAATTTATCCTAAAGAACAATTCAGCCTTAGACGGTATCACAATACTTCCCATCAGGAACATAGAATTTGTAACGCTATTAGAAGTAATCGACCACAAGCTAAATCTGCAGGTATGATACTTTTAGACATCGAGAAGGCTTTTGAATCGGTTTGGTACGATGGCCGTCTCTTGTAAAATAGTGCAGTCTTTCTTGTCTAGTCGTTGTTTTAATGTCAACGTAAATAGTAGCGTTTCCGATTTGATTGTCCTTATTTCCGGTGTACCACAAGGCTCAGTTTTTGGATCGGTGCTCTATAATATACAGGGTGATTTGCATAAGATGTGACAAAAGCCTAGGACGGATAGGTTGGGTCGAGGCAAGAAAAAAATCTTATGGGAAGGGGGGGTCTATCTCCCCCTGTTTAGGTGGGAGGGGCAGTTTTGTAAAAAATTGACTTTAAAGGAAGAACAAATTATTAAAAATCAACGGAAAAACATACAATAATGTGCCAATATTTCATTCTTTTATTTACTTTTTAAATCAAGTTGTTTCAGTGAATAGTTTTTGTAAAATTAAAATTTAAATTCAAAATTGTTGAAAAATATTTTGAATTTTGTTTTCAAGTTGATTTTTTTCAAAATTTTGCGTTATTACTTGCCACTGATATTTCTATTTTTCAATGCTCTTATCAATTCTTTATTAAATACCGAAAACCCGATGTGAAAAGCTTTCTTAGTTTTTGAGATATTAAAAAAATTTAAATTTCGTTTTCATTGAAAAAGGGATAATCTGCTCATTCAATAAAGTCCAATCATAAAAAAACCCAAAAAGGGGTTTTCTGGGAAAAAAGTACCTTTACATTTTTTTTAATATCTCAAAAACTAAGAAAGATTTTTACATTGGGTTTTCGGTATATAATTAATAATTGATAAGAGCATCGAAAAATAAAAATATCAGTGGCAGTTAATAACGCAAAATTTTGAAAAAAATTAACTTGAAAAAAAAAATTTTTAAATATTTTTCAAAAATTTTGACTTCGAAATTTAATTGTACAAAAACAATTCACTGAAACAACTTGATTTAAAAAGTAAATAAAAAAACGAAATATTAGCTTTCAAAAAAGCTATAGCACATTATTATACGTTTTTCCGTTGATTTTTAATAATTTTTTTTTCCTTTAAAGTCAATTTTTTACAAAACTGCCCCTCCCGCCTAAAATTACAGTCCAATTTGCTCCTAAAATAAACTACGTCTGCTTCTATCGTAGTCGGACAAAGGGCAACGGTAGCAGTCAATATTCGGTATGTTTGTAAAAAATGGTCCCAACGGATTGCAAATTAGCTCAATAAAAAAATGGCGGCGCTCAATGGCAGCAGCCAAACTGAGGAAACTGAGCTTAGGTTTTTGGTTGCGTTCAAAGACAATCTACTTATTTTGGATGGCAATTTAGTTATTTCGGACAGTGACACAGCTATTTTCGCAGATGACACTGCAATGTATTCATCCCATCAATTCGCTCTCAATATTGAGAGACATTTAAAAGAATTAGTGAAATTAGTGAAAGCTATTAGTGAAATACTACAGCAGATGGAAAATAAAGTTAAATGAAGGTAAAACCTAAGCGATCTTTTTCACACGAAAAAGAAAAGCCTGTTTTCTCCCTGCAGTCAACTCCAAGTAAATGGAACCAACATAAAGGGGTATTCATCGAAAAGATACTTAGGTATTTATTTGGAAACTAAATTAACGTATAAAACCATATTAATAGCACGGTAAAGAAAATCGGTATTGCGGTAAAGATATTGTATCCGTTTATTAATCGAAAGTCTTTACTCTCAAATGAAAATAAAATTAATCTTCACAAAATTATCTTTGAGGCAATTCTACTGTATGGTTGCCAAGTATGGGGAAACTTTGCAGCCTGCCATATAAAAAAATTGCAAGTAACACAAAATAAAATATTAAACATTGCTTAACTTGCTATGGCACCACTCAATCTTGGACCTCCATGAAAAGGCGAATGTTGAATCGATCTCTCTTAGGATCCGAAAGCTTAGAGGCAAATTTCTGAAAAGATGTAGTTTTGTTGACAATCTTCTGGTCAATGACTTCAATACTTAAGAGTTTCAACCATCAAATATTCATGTATTTTTTCATCGAAATTCGTCATTGTTATTGTTAATTTATTATTGCGTTTTAATTGTTGACCTTATTATTGGCTATACTTTTTTCTAAAAATTTATTTTTTAATTTATTTATTTATAATTTTTTATTTTATTCATTTATATATTAATTTATTGTTATATTCTTTAATAATTTATATTTTTATTTGTTAAATTCATTTATTTATTTGTTAAATTTATTCATTTATTTATTTATACAATATTTTATTAATCTATCTATATTTATCTATTTATCCATTTAGTTATTTATTTACTTATTTATTATTTATTATTATTATTTTATTATTTTATAATTATTTATTCATTATAAATTATTTATTTGTTCATTTACATTTTGTTTCATCTATTTATTCTCTTCACTCTTGAGGGTATTTTTATATCAAATTTTCTGTTTTATGAAGCGAACAATATTTATTTTATTTTTTGTTCTTTGAATTGAAGGTTTCTTTTTCGTATTTTTTCTTCGCAGTTCATATTTGTCATTTATATAGTTTAATCAAATAACATACTATATTTAAGTAGAACGATAGTAAAAATTATCGTCTTACTTATGTAAAACCAGCTGACCAGTGCTCGCCTTGCTTCGCCCGCATTTTAATTGACGCTTCTTTACTTGTTGAAATACGAGTATAATTGCCAACTGAATACAATACCGAAAATGTGTAAACTGAATTACAACTTCCCCCGTGGGAATCCCACCAGAGCATACGCAAACCCGCTTCCAACACACAATTTATTTTAAATTCAATAAAAAATTTTAATATGTGTACAAATCCAATGATCAACAACATCCCATCTAACCAACTGGAAAAATATTGCAATAGTTCTATGTCTACACATGCATATCCATGTACATATGCACCGACGCGTATATTCCCAAGTCTATTAATTGTAAGTTTTGACAGCACATGGATATCCTAATTAACAAAACTTACAATATCTTAGATTTGGCACTGATAATGTTTTTTTTTCAATTTTAACCCTAGAATTTTAACACACTGAAGATCAAAACGTAATCATGGGATAGCTCGCCCATATACTCACACACACATACTATTGCAATGATAGCAACTGCTGCATGACTGCTGGCCGTGGTCTAAACTGAAGGAAAATTGCGGGCGATGATTTGATTAATTGTATTTAGCATTGCCCAGCTTCAGGACAACGCAAAAGGATGTTTTATATGTCAAATCAGCGGCGAATTTACTAATTCTTTTATTTTTTTAATCCGGATAGCCAGTACTGAGCTACGGCTGTAGAATCAATATTTACAGATGGAAAATTCGATCTCAACCCTCTTTATGCCACTTACACCTTTAATTTCAGAAAATCCCTTCTTATCTCGCATCTAGGTAAAATAAGGAATAACTGTGCAAAATTTCAAGTACCTACGTCTAGTAGTATTTGAGAAACGTTCACAAGGAAAATCGACTTTGCTTTTATAGTATTTAAGATGTGCGGTTACAAATTACCTACGTAAACTTTTTATATGAAATCAAAATAAAAAAAATCTAAAAAAAATCTTAAAAACTCTTGTGGAGTTTGGAAATATAGTGCCGTTATTTCCGAAAAAAAAATAAAAAAAATAATGCATTCTGCCAACTTTTAATTTTCTGCTCTCTTGTGTTCTTTAAAAAGAAAAAAATGCTGACCTGTAAATTAAACTGTTTTCTATTCTGAAACAGTTGAGCCGATTAATATAACAAATGCAGCATTTTTTTAACGTCTTTTTCATTTTATCCACTTAAAATTATTGTTAACCAGTTTTTTGTAAGAGGAAGTATTCTTAGTGAATGGAAATATTCGTTTATAATTCTACTTTCTAAATCTTTCTTTGATTCCAAATTATTCGAATGCACTGCTATGGAAAAAATTTCGTGGTTAAACAAATTATTTCTAATAATCGACATTGCTTTGCTCGAGGTTGGCCACTAATAATTTAATTTTATTAACTAATAATATGTATTTCGGAAACCTTTAAGAATCCTTTATAAGTTGATGTAATTTACATGGATTTTATAAAAGCCTCTGACAACTTTTAATCGAGCCAATATCGTTGCGTTTTCATTCTTCAACACTAATGTGGTTTCTTAAGGTATATGTTAATACGTGAACACGAAACTTATCGTACATTTTTTTAGTATTTATTATAAAAGGAGGGTGATGAAACTTGTGTCATTTAAAAGGTACTGCGTCATAGATGTGCAGAAAAACTAAAAAAATCATGTGAGTATGTTAACACTAAGTCAGGTAAAATAAAGTGAACAAACACACATGATTTCCAAATACAAAATGCTTAAACCAATTAAATAAAACCATTTTGATCACGTTCATGGCTATATGAGCTTAGATCCTTTTGTCTTCTCCACAAGAGAATATTACAAAAAAAAGTTATGTAAACAAATACATAGCGTTGGTTTTCCTCGCTGTTTGTTTTCTTCCCCTCGGTCGAATTTCGACCATATGCGATACTAGTTTTAATTATTTTACTAATGAGGTATTATTGAATAAGAAGGCAGATGGCAAATGTCGATGGTTTAAAATCGCGCGTGATAGTAATTACTTCGGTGTTCCACAAAGCAGCCACCTGGGTACATTTCTGTTTACTTTAAATAAAGAAATATTTCAATTCTGTAATGTTTTAACTTTCGCGGATTCTAAATTGTTTTTTTCATAAAAATAATTTAGCTGACTGCATACGATTTCAGTCATATATCAATAAGATGACGTATTAGTGTAATCGTAATGCTTTGGAGCTTAATATTTTAAAATGTAAGAATTTTCTGATTACTGTAAAAGCGATCACAGATTCGTCATTTTGATGAAGTTGAATACCTTTGGGTCATTCTTAAAAATAATTTTAATTTTTCTTGCATTATTACGCGGTTGCCATAGGCAAATTCTTTGCTGGCTTTCTCAAACATAATAGCAAAGACTTTTGTGTTGTATGTAGATATATAGCCTCAAAGCTATTATATTTAATTTTGGTTGGTTAGATCACATTTATAATATATGTTATAATCCGTCCATCATTTAGGATAAACAACATGATATATTCATTAGCCTAGATTGGAAGCAGCTTAGAAATATCTTCACGAGATACGAGTATGCTGTTCCTAAATGAAAAATGTTTGATAAGCTTTATAATTACGTACATGTTTCATGCATGCTCCGTAAAAAAAAAACGCTTTGTGTTCGTCTCTAAGGTCTGTTATTTAAATTGTCAAAGTTTTGTTTATTTCTGGCTATCCAGTACGCCAAAAAATGTTTGCTAAGCTATATTTAACTCAAATTTGGATTTAGCAAATGAAACATCAAAACCCTTCAAAACATTAGATGCGTCCGCAGTGTGCAAATTGGGTTAAATCGGCAACGAAAGAGCTCAGTACGCCCTTTCATAACACAGACTTAAAGTAACCCAGATTTGAAATTTAAAGTTTAGCAAAATGTTTTTTTTTTTTTTAAATCGATGTTGTGTTGTGTAATGTTGTGGTTGGAATACAAATTCTGATTCCACCTCGAATTGGAACCACATACACCGAAATATTCAGTTTGAAGTAAGGCCGTCATTTTGGTCGCAGTCAACTGTAAATACAGGAGTGGAATCCTCTAAGGTGATAGTTGATTGTTGATGATCACAATCATCCTTTTTGCTCTCTCTAAAGTGACCATCGCGTGATCATCTTATTTTTGCGATCGTTTTTGTGTGACAGCTATTTAGGTGTCACTTCCATATAGAGTCATTCTGTTTCTTTACGATTATAAGTGAAGAAGTGGTACGAAAATATTTACCTCTCTGAAATTATTTTATAACGCAAGTGCTGATGAAGAATAAAATTTGATGGTATCAACAAGTGCATATTCGTTTTGCCCTTTTTTTTTTTTTTTAGATTTAAAAAAAGTTCGATTGACAAAGGTTGCGATTGTTGGGCAGACCAAGTGAAACACGGGCTTAACATGTACCACCAATTCTTGAAATGTCTGGAACACTAAATCTGCTTGGTGGTGAAGCTTACCAAATGCAAGTTGGTGCTGATTGGGCTGCATTAATAGGTCAAAGTGCTGTCGCAAGTCCCACATTCTTCTATTAATGTTAAGAGTATTGTTGTACGTCGCCATATTTGGGTGTTTTTTTTTTTAATATAAAATTAGATAGAATCGCCAATTGCTTTTAATTGATAGTGCTGAAGGCCTACAATGATTTGTATGGTTCTTTAAATTTGCCTAAGTATGTCAATTAATTATTTTGCATGCATGTTTTAAGCTAAACCTATTTTGTTTCAATTTTGCGTGTGCACAAATCAGAACAAATTGGCACAAACATCTGAAACCGGGGATAGCACTGACAAGAAAATGGCATTTCGAAAAGATGTGCTACAAAGTTTTAAATATTTCTTTGCGATCGGTTTACGGAGAGCTAACAAAGATAGATAGTCAGACTATCAAAAGTGTGACTATCAACTATCAGCTTAGAGAATTTCACTCCAGATGTCAGTTATATATTTTACTAGTGCTCGCCTTGCTGCACCTGCATTTTAACGCTCATTTACTTATTTTTTCAAATATAATTGCCAACTGAATTGGTGGACCACGAGACAAAATTTTGATAGTCGTTAGGCAATGCAACTACGAAAAACACGTTCAATTTCGTATAGTAGTTAACTGGGTGGTGCGTGTGTTTTATATATACATTTTTATTACATGTATAGATGTTTTCCTACCTTAATCAGACTCATTCATAAGTTGAAGCATTTTCTCATGTAAATTTTTGAAACATTTTTCCATAATTTTCATTTTACCTGTTTTTTAGAATTATTTAGGAGGAACAATGTTGTCATATATCGTTTTCACATATCACCAACAGTTTACGTAGAGCACGCGAAGATCACCTCATCGACGATGCTTTTTTCCGACTTCACTGATATTTACCGTCGTAGACCACTTAATTTACACAAAACATTCAATTTCACATCTAAACCCTAGCCGAAAGTCCTGGTAGCTAGTGCTCTATCTGTTTTACTTATTGACAATGTAATTTTTTTTATGTATTAATCAAGTTATAATAATAATAGTAATTATATATCTCAACCTTCCTCTTGAATAACTTTATCTAATCACGAAAACAGAACAAAATACATTCAGTAGTTACGGAGAAAAACGCGCACTGACAGACAGACTGACGCAGCTGTGGACTTTGTTTTTTTCATATGTAGCGATTTTATATATTGTACAAGAACGGTGCATGCCAGAAGACTTCTTGTAGTTTTTCTGTACCCTTATCATAGTTCTACATACTACTAATTTGTTTTTTTTAGATTTTCCACATTCATACATTCGCTGGTAGAGGGATTGAGGAATTTAATAATGAAATTCATTTTCAGCTTCCAAAGTGACCAAGAAACAATCAATACTCTTTTTCTGTGACAAATGAGAACAAATTGTCAACATTTTCAAAGAAACGTTTAGAATGAAAAGATAAATAATATTACAAAAGCTAGCATCACAGCATGCATGTTATCTCTCTAATGCCCGGTGTTACAGTATGAGTTTAAACTTCGGTTTAGTTAAGCTCACATGCGAGTTTAAACCAAGCACTTACACCGTGAGTATATTACAGTGGATTTTGATCGAACGATTAGTTAAAATCCGATTTAACTTCTCTCGTCTTCTTTGTAGGCGACTATAAATGAAGTTTTGAAGTTCTCCAATATACAGCTGTGTATATTTTGGGTTATAGTTCAGTTTTGAAGAGGTGGCCGAAGCTGTCACAGACAAAAAGCGATATAGAAGTTAAGTGTTTCGACGAAGACCATGATGTTAAAATGTTTTTAGCTGAAGAAAGAAAAACTTCAATTAGAAATTTTAGCTTTGCAAAGAAAAAGAATTTAGCATAAAATAGAACACATGTGTTCATAAAGCAATTTAAACTTCATTTTATTATGATATGTAGCAACAATTGACAGAAGTGTTAAGATAACACACTAAAATACTCAATCACTGCTTCTCTCCGGGTACCTATATTATCCGACGAGCTCGAATCCTCACTTTCAACATCTATACTGTACCGCACTTGGCCTTTAATAAAATTGTCCAGAGGTGAAACATCAAATTCATTTTGATAGCAGTAGATATTGTGCAGAATCCCTGTTGCTACAATAATATATTGAACGGTACTCAGCTGCAATCGCAAACCCAAGGCGACGATAGGAAAGCGTCTTCTCCACCGAAAAGTCTCTCTACAGGATTCCTCGTCGAAATTTGTGACCGATTGTAAAGTCGTTGTTTTGTAGTTGAACATGTACGAAGAAGTGTCATAATGTATGATTTGCTGGGATAACCACCGTAAGCTACAATAACTTGATCAGCAAATTCCCCAGATTCAAATCTTGCGCAGATCCTAGAGTTTGCAGAGATTATCGCATCATGACTTGAATCAGGCCATCTTGCGACCACGTCCATAATTTTCAATTTGGAGTCACACATTGCTTGAACATTCAAAAAAAAAAAAAACCTTTTTTATTTCGAAATATCTCACCCCTTTCTCTACCTAAATTAGGATCTTCTTCTTCCTTTTATCAGCGAGGTTATGATCCGAAAACTAGGGATCACAACCCTCCCACTTCACCGCATTTCTACTGATCCGCCTGTGGGGTTCGCGTATTTGACCTCAGAAAATATCGGCAGGCCTGCCGATTTTGGATCACTCGGTTACTGAGGCCAATAAAATGCCGATGTCGTCGCATTTGTCTGATCCAGGCGTTTATAGGCCTGCCTTTCCTACATCGCGATGTCTTTGGAACGTGCATAGATATTGCCTTTTTAACAGGGTTCAAATGATCTCTTCTTTGAACGTGGCAATACCAGCTGAGCCGGTCGCGCTCTAATTTTCGTACGATGGTTTCCTTGATGTGAAAGCTTCCACGGATCTTCGAACTTCTTATTCGATCAAGCTTGGTCACTCCTGCTGTCATGCGAAGCATCTTCATCTCAGCTGCCGTTAATTTACTCTCATACTTTTTGTACATCGTCCAACATTGTGAACCGTATGTGAGCGCTGGACGTACAACTGCGGTGTAGAGCCTTCCTTTCAACTTAGGGGGCATTTTTCTGTCACAGAAGACAGCGGAATTTTCTCGCCACTTCATCCACCCTACGCTTACGCGATGATTGATGTCGTCATCACAAGTTGCTTTGCTATTGATCATAGATCCCAGATATTTGAACTTTTCGCACTTGGGAAGCACTGTTCCATTCAAATAAATGTCTGGAATAGGCCTGAGTGGATCAGAGAACGGGCAGCACAAGTACTCTGTCTTTTTTGAACTAATGCGATACCCATTTCCCTCCAAAACGTCCACCCACACATCAAGTGCTCGTTGCAGGGATGTAGGATCCTCACTTATGATGGCTCCATCGTCAGCAAAGAATAACTGATGTACCTTGGGGTCCATCACTTTACCTTCAAGCAGATAATCAAGGACTGTAATAAAGAGCAAAGGACTTAAAACGCTTCCCTGGTGCACCCCGACTTTGATTCGGAACTCTTCGGTTACTCCAGCGGGGCATCTTACTTTTGTCTTTGCTTCTTCGTACATGTCCATAATCATCTGTACATAGGTTTCTGGAACCCCTCGATGTCTTAGCGCCACCCATATCAGATCTCGTGGTTGTCTGTCGAATGCCTTTTCAAAGTCAACCAATACAATATGCAAATCCCTTAAGGAATCACGATGTTTTTCCATTATGATCCTTATACTTTGGATTGCATCTGTGGTTGATTTACCCGAGACAAACCCGCACTGATCATCAGATAGCCGTATTATTTTTCGCAGTCGGCCACCTAATACCCGCTCAACGATCTTCATGGTGTGTGACATCAGCTTGATCGAACGGTAGTTATCACAGTTTCGCGTATCACCCTTCCCTTTGTATACAGGGAGAAGGTAACTTTCCCTCCATTCATTCGGCATTGGATCACCTCTCACGAATTTGGAGATGAGAATTCTGAGCCATCTGAACCCGATGTCTCCCATCTTTTTCCAGAACTCAGAGGGTATCTCGTCTGGCCCAACCGCTTTTCGTTTTTTGGAGTATTTGACCGCCTCACTAACTTCTTCGACTGTAATGTCGGGTATTTCTTCACAGTTAGGGGTGGCTCTTGGAAAGTATAGCCGGGGAAACTGTTCATTCAAAAGCTCTTCACAATACTACCGCCACCTCTGCAGAATTTTGTCGTCATCCACAAGAAGCTGGCCATGAGCATTGCTAATGAACTTTGGCGAACGAATCTCCTGAGCATTCTTCCTTCTTTGGGCGGCTATTTTGAAGATAGTGGCACTCTTGTTCATATTGTGTCTTCGCAGCTCCTGAATAGCCTGGTTTGCATCAGCAACCGGGGAAAATATTTTATCCAGCTCCCGATACAGGCCCTCCGTACTCTCTGCTTGAAGCTGGGCGCACTTCTTCTTCGCTTTTTTCTTGCAGCATCTGTATTCCATTTCGAGGCGAGCTTTTTCGTCACTATTATTAGAGGGGCACTTTGACCAAGCTTTGAAAGCCGCTTTCTTCTCATTTATCACTTTCTTAGCTTCATCACTCCACCACCATGTTTCTTTGGCGTGTTGATGGTGGCCTTTTGAAGCTCCTAGCAGTGATTTGGCCTTCTTTAAGCAAGTTCGCTGTAGGGAATCCCACATATTTTGTGCTCTGCACTCTTCATCCTCAGCTCCGTTGATGGTGTGAGAGAGGTAATTTTTCATTACGAAAACAAAAGCATCGCCTTTTTCTTTGTCCAGATTGTACCACTTGATTTTCTCAGAGACCCCTGTTTGTTTGCTTTTCTTTGGTGTTTTCATAAAAATTTCTGTTAGCAGGAGACGGTGTTGACGAGCGATTGCCTCTCCCAGGATCACTTTGCAATCTTTTACCCGAGGCTTCATGAAACTGGCTACCAAATGGTAGTCAATCTGAGTTTCATCTCCACCACTGCTGTAAGTGATCAGGTGTCGGCTTTGTTTGATGAACATGGTATTTAACACGATAAGACCGTGTGATTTGCACATGCTTAGGATAATGTAAATTAGGATAATGTAAATTAAAACATTAGAATGAATAAATGTTTTACACATTTTAAATTTAAAACTCTGAAATATTTGTCTTATATTATAAACTATAAAATTAGAAACAAGCCTGGCGATTGAATTTTGACGTGCATACAATCCACTGCTGCAATATCTCGTGGAAATTGGGCAACGCCATAAAAAAACCTTTACTGTGGCATTGATTTCTTTCTCGGTTTGAAGACATTTAATATATTGTAGCATGCAAATCGCTACTGATACCTTTTTTATTACTTTCGATGTCACAAAACTCCGGATGCTATCAACATGCCTCCGCTAGCGAAAAACGAAGAGTCAACAGAAGCATAGACACCGCTGACAATGCAATTACATAAATGATATCACTGACTTCACCTGTATATCCATTCTCCGAAATGATTTGGCTTCAGACGAATCACTTTTGTTCGTCGTGCATAGATAATAATAGAGGCAATTTCCTCATCACTCATATTATCAATGTCTGAATTTATTCCGTTTAACCAAATAAATTAATTAAATTAGCAATTTCACTGCAATATATAATCATTGAAGAATAATTGCTATGGAAACACATCTCGTTTGTATAACAATCGTCAGTTTAAAGTTTAAACGTAGTTTAAACCCTCATCCACGGCCGTTTAAGTAGAACTCAGTTTAAACTATCGATTAAGGTTAAACGAGCACTGTAATACACCATTTCGCCTTAAACGACAGTTAAAACTAGATCTCCGGTTAAACTGACTTTAAATTTGCACTGCAGTACCGGGTATAAGAAAGCAGCTTGGAAATTTGGGCTTCATTGCAAAATTTACATTTTAAAATAAATACTCAACTGTTATTATTTTTATCATTTATTCATAAATGAAAATACACTTATTTTATTCGATTTCCCATGAAAAATATTTGCATTTTATGCAAAATGTAGGAAACTCCCCCGCATTTAAAAATGGTGAAAAAACTTCTCGATGAAGAGCTTCACATTCCATAGTTGTACTTGTATAAGTTTTATATTATAAGTCATCAGGTTCCAGTTTCTCAGAAATTGTAGAATCATTTTCAGAAATGAGGGCCATAAGTCTATGAAGAAGAATTTTCTTTGAACAAGTACCAGTACAAACATTTTTATACACCCACGATGAAGCCATACTCGTACTCTGTTCAACAACGACATGAGCTAACTAAGGAATTTCCCACAATGCCGGTGCCTTTCCAACAAGATTTATAATGCAAAATCAAACACAATGCAAAGCTAGGCGCTTACATGAAGCCAAGATAAAACTTGACTATCACAATCCTTATACTAACAAGACTCAACCAAATTTATGCACATTATGCTCCCCTATAAAATCTGCAAGACAAACTGGCGGCACTTGAAAAGAGATACCTCACCACTCTCGATATACACTACCACCACAGTTAAAATGCACTTTCGGAACAAAAAAAAAAAAAAGATTTTTTTAGTGGCCAACCACCTGGGACTAAAGTCACACTTAAGCGTTAAAGTTTCGTAAAATACTTTCTCATTGCTGACTCTCGCAGTCAAATTAAGTACACTCTTGCCAACGTTGAAAAGAGCAAAGCTATGCCAACCCTCCCAAATCCCGAAAAGTAAAAATTTGTGAAAAACTTTTTCATTGTTTTTGAAAAGAAAAAAAAAAATTGGAAAATAAAAGCACACTTACATGGCCTGCACTTATATGCGATCTCAAGAATTTTCCTTCGCTTCGGACAAGGATCCATACTGATGCCGGACGTCGATGTCGATGTGCTACTATGGTAGCTACTGCTACCACTAGTGTCTCCAACACCGCTGGCTCCCAGCCCATAGTACTGGGGGGAGCCATTGAATTTGCAGTGTTTCTTCTTTTGGCAGGCTTCCACGACTGTCTGCAAGAGCGAATACTGAAATGACACAAAAGAAGGAAAAGCAAATGTAAGTATTTGGGTTAATTCTTTTTATCCCCAGTGAGTTCACATTTTAAATCAGTAATTTCAAAATCAAGAAAAAAAACGTTGTCAGCGGAACGAATGGAAAATGTTGCCTTGTGGGGTTATAAATTGGCATTTCCAGCGAAAGGAGACATTTTTAATGTCCATGTTTTCGACATCAACAAATTGTCAATAGCCGGGGAAAATTTTTCCTCTACGAGAAAATTGCATTTTGATATTTGATTGGGTGGAAATATACGTAGTTTACTTTTTTGGAGCAATGTTTTTTTTTTTTTTTTTAAGATTTTGAAAGGAATCGTGGCGAACTAATGTATGGATTTTTTTTTTTCAAACCGCACGACTTCATGCAGGGTGTGTGCTGTACGCTATGTATTAGAGTGAGTTCCTTATTTGAAGTATCCTTGCTCCAATATGAGACTATAGTTTTTATTTTCATTCGTAGAATCAACCAAGCATCAGTAGCAGAAAAAAAGGAAGCACAATAGAAGTGGAAGGAATCATCGAAAATAAATTGCAACATTGAATACTCATATCAAAGCTTGCATTTCTAAGTTCAGTCCAAAAAGGAAAAGCTTGCAGTTTTTTACAGAATGCCTTAATGAGTCGTACGTACCATTTACATTTAATTCTCTTACAAAGCAGAAAAAAAATACATATTAAAAATTTTCCACAACTCGTTATGCCATGTCATTCTATCGTTGCGAGAAAATTACATTTTCTTCATCACCTTGTCTCATATGCAGGGTTATTCATTTTGTGCTTTATGATTTTAAATTTAAATGAAACAAAAGTCTTTCAGGACTTCAAAAAAGTTGTTCAATGTTCAAACAATGCACTATGCCATTACGTATGGAATACAATATCGGTTAAATGGCCGCCAAGCGAGTTTTTCTAAACTTCGATTCTTTTTGAGGTATTTTTTTGATGACTTTTTAGCACATTTCTGGCTTTTAAGTACTACAAAGTTTGGGGATTATCTGTATAGACATGATCTTTAGTACAGCTTCACAAAAAGAAATCCAACTGGGTTATATCACACGATCTTGGTGGCCAATTGATGTCGTAAAATCTCGAAATTAAACGCCCGGGGTTACTTTTGATGCAATAGAGTCAAATTTGCATATGGTATGTTGTGTGTACCACGAAGCCCCTCCTGTTGAAACAACATGTCGCTCAGATATAGAGGAGATAGATAGATTTAAAAGACTTTATTTTATAAATTACTTTCAGTTTTACAAAGTTTTACAAAGTCTGTGAATTGGCAATTACCATATGTCGTCTGCCAGATTGACGTTAAATAAGATTACTAAATTAAGTTAAATTAAATTAATTAAATATAATCTAATAACTAACTAAAAGGACTAGTTTATAATCATTCGACGAATTCGCTCAGATATATATATATATATATATTTTTTTTTTTTTTTTTTTTTTCCGAGGGTAGGTGAAAATCTTCAACAAGACACTATGAGGATCGACAGCGCGTGCTCATAGTAGTGTGGGATTCTTACCCACTAAAAAACCTCCCTTCAAAACAGACTTGTTTGTATTTTTACTACAACTAAGTATTCGACTTATCAAGTAGTTTTCATTTCACGAAATAAGGACGTTTTGCAGGTACCTTCCCATTAGAAGTTCCTGCTAGCTCCGCAGTTTAGACGCGGTTACTTAACGCGCTAAGTCTAAAGGTTTGATTCTTTGTAGACGGCGAAGTAAATTTCTTTCATCCAAAACTTGGAGGACTGTTATATTAGCGTGACTTTCTAGTCGACTTTTATGCTTTCTCGCGTAGTTTTTGATTTCGTCTTCGATTGTTTTAATGCCAAGATCTCTGTGGATATCGCTATTTCGGATATACCATGGCGCGTTAACAATACCCCTTAGCACTTTGTTCTCAAAAGTTTGTAAAATTTTAATGCTACTTATTTTGGTACAACCCCAGAGTTGTATACCATATGTCCATACGGGCTTTAGCACCTGCTTATATAAAAGCAGTTTGTTATATATATTAAGCTTGGAATATTTTCCAAGTAACCAATACATTTCTCGAAATTTATTATCTAGTTCTTTGCGTTTTTTTTTTACGTGCGTTTTCCATTTCAGCTTTGTAGCAAGTGTCATTCCATGATACTTAGCCTCGTTTGCAAACGGAATTTGAACCGAGTTTGAAAAGATCGGCAAATTATTTATTTTCTTATAAGTAAAATTTATATGAACAGATTTGGTCTCGTTGAGTGCGATTCGCCAAATCTTTGTCCATTCATTTACTCTATTCAAAGCTTCTTGCAGTTTTTCTGTAGTATCTTCGACCGTTTTACCTACTGTCAAGATAGCAGTGTCGTCGGCAAATGTAGCTAGCTCAGTGCCTTCTACTTGCGGTATATCACGAGTGTATAATAGATATAAGACTGGACCAAGAACGCTTCCTTGCGGCACCCCAGCCATTATTTCCTTAAACTCAGAATATTCGTTTCCACATTTGACGCGGAATAGTCTATTCGTAAGGTAGTTCTTCAAAATATTATATAGGTGCTCTGGCAGAACTTGTCGTAATTTAAACTTTAAGCCTTCGTGCCAGACCTTGTCAAAGGCCTGAGAAACGTCAAGGAATACGCTTGAACAAATCTTTTTTTCTTCAAGTGATTTTTCGATTACATGTGTTATTCGATATACTTGTTCAACTGTAGAATGCTTACTTCTGAATCCGAATTGATGATCAGGGATGAGATGCCTTTCTTCTATTACCGGCTGTATTTGCCTAACTAATATTCTCTCGAACACTTTGGATATAATTGGAAGAAGCGAAATCGGTCTATAAGACGTTTTTTCATTGGGCGGTTTTCCAGGCTTAAGGACCATTATAACTTCGGCAACTTTCCATTGACTGGGAACATATTCTAGTCTAATCGCGGCGTTTATAATGAACAGAAGCTTAATTAGAGCTTTTCTTGGTAGTGCTTTAAGAACCTCTCCCGTAATTAGGTCGTATCCAGGAGCTTTCTTAGGTTTAAGTTTCTTTATTTCTTCCTTAAGTTCGGTAAGTGTTGCATTTCTTATTATGCTATTGTCTATATACGACGTATTTATATTTTCAATAAGAGCTTGTCCATCAAACGGTTTGAAAGTTTCTTCCAGGTGGGCGGCAAAAACTTGCGCTTTCTCTTTATCATGCCTGGCCCATTCGTCTTGATTTTTCCTAATTGGCGCGGCTTGAATTTGAGATTTTTTAATACCTTTTATAGCCTTCCAAAGCGAGTAATTAGAATCTTTTTCTGCCGTTAAACTTTCTAGGTAAGTTTGCATTTCATTATTCTTAAGGTCTTTAATAGATCTTTTTAGTGAGTTGCACAAACGGTTAAGATGTGCTTTATGTTGCGGAGCCTGAGTTTGTTGCCATCTTTTACGCGCTTTTCTCTTCTGCTTAATCATCTCTTTTATTTCCTTCGGATAAGTTTAAATGTAACTCGCCGGGGTTCTCTTTGGTTTGGGAGTATTCTTTCACGCGGCATCCTGTAAGATTTCGACGAAGCGATCTACTTCAACTTCAAGTTCATAGGGCGTTTTAAGTGATACGCTCAGCTCAATATTTGCTTCAATATCTTTTTTAAAGCCATCCCAATTAGTTTTCGCGCCAGTTAATCTGGCCGGTCCTACTTTTTTAATCAAAGCTTCGCTTGTCGTCATAATGATTGGAGAATGATCAGAGGAGAGATCAAAGCTTTCTTCAACTTTTATACAGTTGCTAGATATTCCTTTAACAACAAAGAAATCAATCAGATCTGGTATCTTATTTCTATCAGTTGGCCAATATGTTGGTTTACCCGTCGAGTAAAAATCACAACTGAATTGCATACCCGCATTATAAAGCTTTCTATCTTTCTGAGAGGCGTACCTTGAGCCCCAGAAGGGGTGTTTCGCGTTGAAGCCACCACCAATAATAAAATTTGGTTTAAGGAAGTTGAAGATGTTTGTGAAATCACTTTCTTCAAGTTTACATCGCAGTGGTTAATATAAAGACGAAATGTTGAGTGCAAAATGTCTATTTTTAACGCGTACCGTGCTTACTTGCATTGCTTCTAATTCAATCTTTATTTCTGCTGAGTGTTCGATAGATTCTTTTATAATCAAAGATGATCCGCCTCTGGCTCTTTCCGATGTATGAAAGGCGTGATACACGCTATATCCCCTTATCCTAATATTCGATTGCTTTGTCAGATGAGTTTCACAGACTAAGCATATATCAATATCTTTTTCTTGTATAAATATTTCTAACTCGTCGAGTCTTTGTATGAGCCCGTTGGCGTTCCAAGTAAGAATCTTAAGCATTTCTTTCATATTCTGGTTGAAGTGCGCGTGTTATGAATGTTGTTTTCTAGTGCAACTAGTCTCTCGAAAATTAGTTTATTTGTTTTGCATTGCTCTTCAAGTTTCGCAAGAATTAGGGAAAAAACATTGGATACATGATCTTCTGAACTACCTCTATCACCATTTATCAATGTCGCAACTTGAGAAGGAGTCTTTGCATTAAAGTTTGGACGGTTTCTTGCTTTGATCTCCTGCGAGTTGTCGGTCGTGTACGTACCCTTTACTGTCTTTGCCGCTTGAGCATAAGACTGCACGCCAATATTCGGAGATTTTGCTTCTGTTACCTTATCTCTATTACTTTCGGATTTTTTATCATTAACCAATCTTAAGTTAATATTGACGGACTTTCTATCTTTCGCTGCTTTTTTCGTAGCTATTTTGGGTCTGTTCTTGATTGGTTTCATATTCGGACGCATCGTATTTTTTAGCGTATCGCGGCGTTTTTGAAGCTCTTTTGCCACTTCGCAACCTCGATAGTTCGCAGGATGTTTTCATTTGCAATTTATACAAGTGGCTGGAGTTTGCTTGTTTAGGTGACACTCTTCCGAGAGATGCTTACCTGCGCATTTGACGCATCGCGGCTCTTTCTTGCAGTAAGTCTGCGTATGATTGAAGCCTTGACAGCGCTTACACTGCGGGATCGATCTGGAGGTCTTACGCATGGGTTCGATTTTGACCACGATGTTTAGAATAGTCTTGATACCATATATAATATCTTTATTTTCGTCTTTATCAAAACTAAGCATGTTTTGTTCATTGCATGTTTTTTGTATACGCCATACTCGGTATACGGAGGGTGGATTTTAGTCGCCTCTTATGACAGGCATGCCTACCTCGGGTATATTCTAACCCCTACCCGAAGGGGGTAGATATGATATATACATGTCTTAAATCTTAGGCCAACAAAAGTTGGTTATTATTTGACCATCCTTACTTACTTAGATGGCGCTACAGTCTGGGGTGGAGCAGGGCCTCAACCAACAAACCTCTCCAGCCAGCACGGTTACGAGCCAGCTGCCTCCAGTTGCGCACGCCAAGTTGGTTGAGGTCCCCCTCCACTTGTTTGCGCCATCTACCGCGAGGTCGTCCTCTACTGCGCCGTCCGTCCGGGGTGGATTCGAAGACTTTCTTAGCGGGAAGATTGGGCTCCATCCGCTCTAAATGACCCAGCCATCTTAGTCGCTGTATGTGAACTCTTCTGGCGAAGTCGATGTCTTTGTACAGGCCGTATAGTTTGGCATTGTACCTTCTCCTCCACTCACCGTCTATGCAGACGGAACCAAATATCGCTCGAAGAACTTTTCCCTCGAAATAACCAAGGGCATCCTCATCTGGTTTTGTCAAAGCCCATGCCTCTGCGCCATACAGCAGGACTGGGATGATTAATGTTTTATAAAGAGTTACCTTTGTAGTTTGAGATAGGGCTTTGCTACTCAATTGCCGTTTTAGGCCATAGAAACAACGATTGGCAAGAGTAATTCTCCGTGTGATCTCCCTACTGATATCATTTGCGGAGCTGACCATAGAGCCTACCTCAATATTGTATCTGTCTATTGTGGCGTTCTGTCCAAGACGCCGATGTTCGCGCTCTACAATCCTTTTAATGGAATAAATGAAATGAATGAGATCCAAAAGTCTTATGATTTTTTTTTTACAATGTTACACGTGTGTTGGTTGTTACATACACTGCAAAATGGCGTTTTTGGGAAAAAAAAAAATTCTATAACGGTACGTGCAGATTCCAGCACTGGCACAGACTGACCGCATATTGGCACTCGAAGACCAAAAGATATTACGGCTAAATGTCGGATCGGAATGAATAGATGTGACTTGATAAACTTATTGGGTCTCATCAATGCCTTAAGCCCCTCAAACGTTTGGTATAAAGAGCTCTGGTCTATGTGAATGCAGTCTTGAGGCGAACAAAACGTGTACCGGATTTACATTTTATCTGTGTATGCCTTCAATCGAATTGCGATGAACTTCTTTCATGATGACGAGCGGATTAAGCTCAATTTTATTAGTCTTCTTCGTTCGGTGCGCATTCGCTGACCAGTTTAACTTCTGGTCTACGTACATGTCATCTTGTCGATAGCATACTAACCGTAAGTGTAACCCAGTTGTCACAGTACTGTGCAAGAAATTCCTGTTCTTGCTAACATAATGGACCCATCACAGTCCCCAATTCGATGTAAATGCAGAATCCTTCAAATACACAGATACAGAATTATGCATCCGTCACATAGTTCTACATGTGCATTCCACCCTTTACCCTAATTAATGCACAATTTCATAGCAGCTCACTATTCCAAAATTCACCATCCCTAATCTCACCAACTGGGATTTACAATTTTCTATTCATACAAGAGATTCACTACCAATCTCATGCTGTTGCTGCAATTTATAATCTCCCTCGCCCTCTAAAACTTTATAACTACAAATATCCTTTATAAATGTCAAATGGTATTATTAACTGCCTTTATGAGCTCACAAATGCACAAGCACACATTGTCACCCGCAACGACATATACGTCTGGTTTCACACACAAAATCCTTAAAAACCTAAGCCTCGTTCTACCACTTACATGCTCGGTCTTCATCTTGTTTTTTTAATTCAACAGCAGAAGTTTAAAATTAAATACTCAATGAAAGTGTTGAAACGCCCAGCCACCCCCTTCAATATGCTTAACTATGAATGCGTTAATAATCCTTTTCTTCAGCCGCTAGGCCCCAAAAGTGGTAACGTGTGGCGTGTGAAATTACGCCACTAAGTAGAGGAACCAAACTCAGCAGGAGCTTAAAACTTTCTTTACTATGTACGAATATATGCATGTGTTGGTGTACCGTCATTGTCATCTTTGTTGGTGGGTGGGTGGCTCTTGTCGTATGTGTTGCACAGCCACAAGGACCTATTCCAAAAGTAAGTTATGTCCTTTTTTTCGTTCTGTGGGTTTCACTTTCAACGCACACGGACGCCGACGACGACGACGACTACGACGACGATGATGACGATGACGACGACGACAACGAAGAGAGAAGGATATCAGAAATTCTGCTCCAGAATTAATGTCACCAACGAGAGAGTGTTTCATATGAATTTCAACTCTTTTCTGTGCTTACATCTTTTGCAAAGGGAAGGAGGGATGAAGGAGAATCCAGGTCCAGGTGAAATTACAACCCATTATTCTTGTGGGCGAGAGGGTCCTGAGGATTTAGTGTCACCGACAAGAGTTTTTTTGAACGATAAGCGAGTGATAAAAAGTTGTGCTATTGTCTGCTCTTTTTTCCAGCCAAACCCTTGCAAAGTATTAACATCAATTTTGTACGCGCGGAAGGATATGTCGCTGCCCAGAGACGGTATCCTTTTGCATCACTCGCATAAGTATGTACGTATGTATACGTACAGATGATTGTGGATGGTGCTTATGATGATAATTTAAAAACCAATTTTAGGGTGAGAGGAAAAAAAAAGAGAAGCAACTTTTCACTGCTTCTCATTCTATTAAGCACATTTGGGGTTCTCACTGGAACTTATTTCACTGGTTTTGGGAGGAGATGCCTGCATCCATTCATCCATCTGTTGTTCATTTAATGAACTCCGGATCAAGGAAGTAGCAGCGGTAGCAGCAGTTTAATAAATGTTATAAACTGATTATATCGTCCTCTGTGTGTGAACATAGCTTAAGGAGTTAATTTTAATATTTTGTTTGGTACAGTGGGGTGCAATATTTTTCGTACGCAGATGTGATTATTAATTAATCTGTGCTACAAGGAAGTATTATGAAAAACTCGTCCTAGATATAGACTTTGCCTCTTTCATATATGTGTTGGATCATACAAACTCGTATGATGTAGAAAATAATAGGAGACACACAGATGGGAATGGATTAAAGCAATAATCTTGCCCCAATGCTTGCGTCGGGTATAGCAGGATGTAGGATGGGTATGTTTGTCTCCTTTCACATAGAATAACGTACATACATCTTATGGTTTGCAAGAAGACAGGGTAAGAAAAAACAAAAGCATTGAATATTTAAAACTCACGCGTATTGGCGGACAGGAGGTCGAGAAAGAGTTGACAGCTTTCTTACATGGTTTCAGCCATCGGCAGTCACACTAAACACTATAGATGTGTGTTTGTTCGAATGCAATTTCTTAATTGAACAAGCTCCCAGCCAATTGTATCGGTGGGACTTTCTCCAAATGGATCTCAGAAGATCGTTTTGTTTTTAATCCAACTACATGAATGTGAGCATATAACTATAACTAACATTTAATATTAACGTGCACCGGCTTACATATTTAGATGTCGTTACAGTCCGAGGTAGACCTGAGCCTCAACCAACAAGCCTCTCCAACCGGCTGGGTCATCAAACAGTTGCCTCCAATTACGCGCATCATGTTGGTTGCGGTCTCTGTTCACTTGTTGGCGTCACCTAAGGTGGACTTTTCTCTACTGCGTCGTTCCTCAGAAGTCGACTTGAAGACTTTGTGGGCCGAAGCGTTGATGTCCATCCGCTTTACGTGTCCACGCCATCTCAGTGACTGCATACATTGAATACAATTCATAATTGCATCTCTTCGTCCACTCCCCGTCTATGTAGGCAGGACTAGCATCACTCTCAAAGTAACCAAAGGCATCCTCATCCGTTTTAAATAAGGTTCATGCCTCCGTTCCACATAGAAAAACTCGGATGATAAGAGTCTTGTAGGGGGTTACCTTAGTTGTTACAGTAAGTCTACATTCACACGGCGATATTTTTCTCGTATACCGTATACATGATTTTATCGAATAGAACAGTGGCAGTATTTAGTTGTTCACACAGAGCCCATGTGATAAAATTCCCTATTAGTATTTTCCCGTATACAGACCGAGCTTGTCTACACAGGACTTTACTACATTGTTGCCCATGTCATCGCTTGCGGTTTAATATTGCCGCTGTTTAACAGTCTGCATAAGTGTTCTTTCCATATTCTCAGCAGCAACTGCGGTTCTACTACTAGGTGTACATTTTCATCACTGCCTGTCTTTGTTCTGTCTTTACCTTTTAATCAAATTTTCGAACATCATTCTTGTATCTGAGTCTCTCTATATCATCGATCGCTTCTTATGCACCTTCTTTTTTTTCTTTTTTTTTTGGGAAGTCAATGCTCTTTCTCTTTCCTCTGCTTAAAGAGCTCTCGAACAGCTCTTATCCTTCTGCGCTGCGCGGCTTTATATACTTCTTGTTTCTTTGCATGAGTTCGCGGGTATTCTTTATCAAGCCAGGGGTTTCTTTGTGGTGGTCCTGAAAAATCCAGCGTATCAGAACCGGTATCCCTAATAGTTTGTTGGCAACGTTGCTACTGGTTATCTGTACATGCTGATGGTGTTATTGTATCTCTTATAAGATTGGAGGATACTCGATCGGCAAAGCCTCTGGCAATTTCTTCCACTACTCGACGCCAAATTTTCTAGGTCTTTCGCTGGCTCTCCATTACAACCAAGTAGTGGTTCGAACTTTAATTTTCTCAAAGTGTTCGAACATCCAATATACTGGATAAATGCCTTACGTCGATCGTAATGTGGGTGACGGCTACGTGATTATAAGACCATTATGGCGCATATTACGCTAATGTTGGTGAGCTTGGTCTTGATGCGGATTGTAATGAGACACTCGTTTACATGCCGGGAAATTAATATTTGTTGCCGAAGTCTGCTTCTAACGACGAACCCGTATACATATAAACGCTGTCTGTGTGTTTTATGGAGATCTTTGTAGTAGATATCGCAATGTTTCATCATCCAGCTCATCCCATTACAGTTCTAGGAAGGCAGACATGTGCTTGATAGTAGTCTTAGGCTTCTAAATATTGTTTGTAGAGGGATCTAGCATTTCATCACGTGCAGAATCGAAGTTTGTTGTCCTTTGGTCATTAACAGTGGCGTCCTTATCCTAGTCTGTTGCGTGCTTTGTAGCTGTTTTTCCTCTATCTCTAACTTCTTTATTTGCAGTCGCTAGGACGAAGAGCCTGATACATCATTGATGTCAGTAACTTACTTCAGCGATATGAGTTGACCCGTTAAGGGTGCATCCGCCACCATTCACACTCTGACTGATTTCAGCTACAAATATGTCGAAGTGGTATCTGCTGTCCTGAAGATGCCGCCGTTAATTACATCCATCCTCCTCAGCCAGTCGCGTGAACAAGAGATGCGACGCATTTTATTAAACGCTTCCTTCATACTCACGTTTTACTGAAAATAATCCTATTTAAACGGCGAAACTACTCTACCTTGTGTTTTCAAACCGATGTCTTTGTTGGGTGGAAGATATTGTTAGGTCTTTGAAATTGTAGTCACCTTCACTTAGTTCCTGTTCGTATCTTCTTCTGACATGAAACTGGATACCTTGAGATACTTCTGTGGGTAGTTCTATTCCAACTGAAGGCACCCCAAAGGCTAGCATTCTCTTCCGCCAGTATTCTTTATACAAATTACAATCTGCGATGACTCCCGGAAATATACGTATCCCTCCTTCTTTTGCTCACTGATTAAGGCTGACCTTCACGTAGCAAAGCAATAAAAAACGGGAAAAAATACTCCTGCCAACTATGCCCACAGCTATAGAACAGCACCAGATACACGCTACTCGAATATTAATTTAGTTCCGCGTGAAACTTCCGGGGCCCTTTAAAGGACCTGACAGGAACGCGTTGCGGTGAAAAGTGCGCGTTCGTCCAAATAAAAAAGGTGAGAATTATTCAAGTACGCATTAAATATTCAAATTAGCCACCCCTCAGATGTACACCTAAACTCCTGGCGCTTTTTTTGTGATTAAATGGAAAAACTTCCGAGAGCCTTTGTGGGGGTTTTTGTGTTTTTTTTTTCCTCTGTCGTCTCCCCACTCCTTATTCATCAGTTTGGAATAAGTTGTTAGAAGGATTGCAAGGATAAATTTCGCCTCATCATCGATTTTAAAAATTCAAAAGGCATTTATCCTTTTGAATAATTTAAACGAGTTGACGCCTCATTATATGGAACGGTCATTAGGGTCAGATAAGGCGAGGAAACCGACACCTTCAAGATGTTGCCTTTTAGGTTTCTTTTTTTACACTTATACAAGTTCAAGTTAAAGTAATCTACATAATAGCGGGTACACTTGGTGGTATTAATGAATTTCTAGAGGATCTTTAGAGTTAAACTTAAGTAGGTTTGATTTATCTGGTATTATATTCATTGAAGCTTTACGTCTTTAGGTGGCGGTGGAGTACGGGTAACGTGTTAACTGTAAAGTTGTCAGTTTAAGCCCATGAAGCGGTCCACGCGCAGTTGATAAATTATAAGATGGTGGTGGTTTAAGACGAATCTCGTTACATAATAATCAAGAAGCGATCACCAAGTGGAAGAGATTATAACATCATTGACAGATCAAAAACAAGTTACTGCATTAAAAGCTAGAGCACAAGCTGGTGTTAGGTATGGAACAAAATTTTAGGAAAACCTGATAATGCAAGGGTCAGCATAGAGCCAAGATACAGATCATCGAAAGCTGTGGTGATAGGTCGTGGTTATTTTAGGTAGGAGCAGAAGGAGGATTTATAGGCGGCGCCACTTACATAAATATTTAACAGGAGAAGAAAGATCACGAGTTATTGGTAGTATCATTATTTTTTTTGGATTCACAAAATAGTGCAGATAATGGTAAGGTAATGATGCCAACCCTTGCTAGATGAAATCCAGTAAATTTAGTATAAATGTTTTTTTTATTAAAATCCAGTATAAATCTAGTATATTCAGTTCAACTATTTTTTTATTACGTCATTACAAAAAGAGTACAGAAAAATTTGTTAATGATATACAACAATCAGCCTGGATGAACACACCAGAAATTAGAAGGAAAATTAAAGGGAACAACTATCCCAGGGGAATTAGACAACTTATTGCGGATAGAAGACGAGGGAGAAAAATATGGCTGCAAACTAGAGCCCCTCGAGACAAAACGAAATTGAATAATCTTACTCAACAGTTAAGAAGAGAAATTGGAACTCTAAAAGAAGACTCAATCAACGATTATCTTAGAGGATTAACCAATGAAAAAACCACTGATCATTCGCTATGGAAAGCAATGAAAAACACCAAAAGGCCAATTATACAAATACCACCCATCAAAACAGTCGAAGGAAAGTGGGCTAGAAGTAACGAACACAAAGCCAAAATATTCGCAGAATACTTAAAAAGTATATGCCTGTCGGAGAAGAAAGTGAAGAAATAAGACTCACGACTGCAAGCGAAGTTAGAAATGAGATTAAAAATAACATTAACCCGAAAAAATGTCCTGGTTATGACCTTATAACTGGTGAAATATTGAAGCAGTTACCAAGGAAAGCTATAAATAAACTAACGAATTTAATCAATGCTGCTTTTAGAATGAAATATGTTTCTAGCCTATGGAAAGTGGTTGAAGTAATAATGGTCTCTAAACCCGGAAAGCCACCGAATGAAGCGTCATTATACAGGCCAATTTCAATACTGCCAGTCATATCTAAACTTTTCGAAAAACTGCTTGTTAAAGGACTTAATCACATCATTGAACGAAAAAACCTGATTCCAAATTATTAGTTCGGATTTAGAAGACAACATTCAACAATTGATCAAGTTCACAGAATAGTTAATATCATTGAAAAAGCTTTAGAAGAAAAAAAGGTCTGCTCTGCAGTATTTCTCGACGTAGCTCAGGCTTTTGACAAAGTTTGGCATGCAGGACTAAATCATAAACTAAGATGCCTCCTACCAAAACAACATGCTGCAATCTTAGAATCATATCTAAGCGGAAGATTTTTCAAAATTAAACATGAAGATTCGTACTCAGAACTAACGGAAATTAAAGCAGGAGTTCCGCAAGGTAGCGTACTGGGCCCCATTCTGTACCTCCTATACACTAGTGACCTCCCAGAGCTTGAAAACAGCACTTTGGCCACATTTGCAGATGACACTGCAATCCTAGCGGTAGGAAAGAATAATATAGAATCAACGCAGAAACTGCAATCAGCTGTGAACAAAATTTGTAATTGGACAGTAAAATGGCCAATGAAGCTTAATGAAAGCAAATCAGTGCACACAAATTTCACTAACAGAAGAATAAACCATATCCCGGTAACTATCAACCAACAAGTAGTGCCGTACGCAAATACAGGAAAATATCTTGGAATGACCCTGGACGCTAAGCTAAGATGGAAAGAACACGTAAAAAAGAAAAAAAACCGAATTGGAAATAAAATACAGAAACATGTATTGGCTGATAGGAAAGGATTCGTCACTATCAATCTATAATAAGCTTTTATTATATAAGCAATCATTGAAGCCGATATGGACATATGGTATTCAACCATGGGGCTGTACCAAAAGGAGCAACCAAAGATTTCAAAACAAAGTGCTAAGGAATATCGTTAATACACCCTGGTACATAAGGAATAATGACCTCCACAGGGATTTAGGAGTGGAATGTTTTGCAGATGAAACTAGGAAAAATGCACGAAGGCATGAATCAAGGCTTCAACAAAACACTAACCCTGAGGTAGTACAACTTTTAGACAACGCAAACATAGTGCGAAGGCTAAATAGGACAAAGCCATTTGAATTGACCTAGGTGTATCAGAACATACACATGTAGAAATATATATATATATAGTAGGTATAGTAGGTATAGTATGTATCTGGATATCTACCTAACATTCGAAAATATGTATATACGAGTGTAATGGAACGACAACAACGAGCGTCGGGGCGCTCGGTGTGAATCTATCCCCCAACGTTTTGAGTGGATTAAATCCCACTTATGTTCTGTGCACTTACATAAAAAGACACTATCATCTGTCGAGAGACGCCAATGGGCGGAACTCTCGAATCGAAAACAAAGACCATAGAGATCAGAAAAAAATTGCTAATTAGTCCAGGTGACTAGATCGCAATATCATGGAAGAGCACAGAACATGGACTGCGCTCCATCCGAGCCTAACCAACGGTATTAACCGGGGTAGGTAAACGCCTAACATCAGGCGTGTCTAAACTAAAAAAAAAAAAAAAAAAATCTGAGCCTATGCTCAATTTAGCGAACTACATTGACATCAGACTAACATCAGCTGACGGCGGCTCTGTCTGCGATTATTTGAAAGCATACTTGTCCTAATTTAATTTAATTTATTATCAACAAAGTACAAGACTTTCTTAGATAGAATTACAAAGAGCTTAAAAAGAACAATTGAAACAGTAAATTTAACAATAAAACAACAAAACAGGTAGAAAATAAAAAAATAAAATAAAATAAATATAGAAATGAAGGTAAAAACTATGACCGGGTAAGAGCATTCATAACGTTTCTTTTTATAATATCGACCGAAGAATTAAAGTCGAAGAAATGAGCATTTTCATTATACAACTTCATAAGCCCATTTATTGATGAAGAATGGCCGTAATTGGTTCGCGAGTGAGTTATATTAAAAAAATCGTTGATTTCTTAAGCCAGCAGCTGGAATATTTATATTTAAAAGACTTAAAATCTCAGGGGAATCAATCTCACCAATAAGTAGCTTATGAAGAAAAATTGTTCTAGCCACCACTCTTCTAATTTCAAGCGGTTCTAACCTAATCAACTTAAGTCTCGATTGGTAGGAGGGTAACGTGTTAGGTCAACCCAGGGAAGTCCTCTAAGGGCAAATCTCAAAAATCTTTTTTGGATGGCTTCAATTTTTAAGATATGTACATTGTAATACGGATACCAAACAATTGACGCATATTCCAAAATGGACCTAACAAACGATACATATAACATTTTAATTACGTACGGGTTGGTAAATTCATCAGCATAGCGTCTTATCATTCCCCAAGCTCTATTAGCCTTATTTGTGATAAATTCAATGTGATTTGTATAGGACAGTTTAGAGTCCAACAGAACACCCAAATCTTTAATTTGATGAACTCGAGAAATTTCTTTATTGTCAAGTGTGTAATTAAATAAAAGAGGCGATTTACGGCGTGTGAAGGATATAACCGAACACTTATTACCATTTAGGGACAACAAGTTTTTAGAGCACCACAGAGAAAATTTCTGCATGTTAGTATTAAGTATTTGGAAGCTGTGCGTGTTTTTTCCGGATGCAAACAATTTAAAGTCATCCGCAAACATTAAAATATCACATTGAGGTATAAATTTAACAATATCATTTACAAATAGGACGAAGAAGAGTGGACCAATGTGGCTTCCTTGCGGCACACCAGAAGTAACTACAATTTTATTTAAAATTGTATTACGGAAGTTTACAAATTGGTATCTATTACATAAATTTGTTGACAACCAATCAACAAAGGAAATTGGAAAACCCAGGCGTTTAAGCTTGAAAAGCAATAGACTATGATCTACACGGTCGAATGCTTAACTAAAGTCCGTGTAAACGGTATCTACTTGGTTACCTTTACTTATTTCAGAGACAACAAAATTTGTAAATGAGATTAGGTTTGTTACAGTCGAGCGCTGTTTTACAAATCCATGCTGGTTATTACAAATCAATGACTTACAAAAAAAGCTAAGACTTTCGGTAACTAATTTGTCAAATAATTTAGGAATTACAGATTGTTTACATATGCCACTGTAGTTTTCAATTTTGTTTCTCCTACCAGACTTAAATATGGGTATTATAAAAGATTTTTTCCAAATAGATGGGAATGTAGATGATTTTAATGACAAATTAAAGATGTGACAGCGAATTTTGTGTAAGGGTTGTGCACAATTCTTTAGAAGGTAAACCGTCAGGTCCGGGATTTAAGTTTGATTCCAATTCCAACAAACACTTCAATGTGCTATCCTCGCAAATTTCGATATTATTGAAAATAGGACACTCAGATTCCTGAAGATAACTAAAAAAATTCTTCATCAATGTTTGAGACTTTATTCGCGTACACAGATTGGAAAAAATGCCCAATGTTGTTGCATATAGCTATCGATGAGTCGAACGACTGATCCTTGTAAGAAAGAGAGGTCGGATAACCGTCGGATTTATTTTTAGTATTAATGAAATTCCAGAAATCATTAGGCTTAGATTTAACACTCACAAGTGCAAAGCTAAGGGAACTCAAACATGAAATCTAGAATCTAAAACCTAAGAAATCTCCTGGTTTTGATTTGATTACCGCAGAAATTCTAAGAGCTTTAGCTAGAAGACCATTGATTAGGCTTCTCCGTATTGTAAATGCTACGCTCAGATTAAAACACGTGCCGAGCCAGTGAAAAGTTGCGGAAGTCATAATGGTTTTAAAACCATGAAAACCGCAAAATGAGGTAAAGTCGTATCGACCAATTTCGCTTCTTCCAGTCATATCCAAAATTTTCGAGAGGATATTACTAAGGCGTTTTCAACGGGTTATAGACGAAAATAATCTTATTTCTGACCATCAGTCTGGGTTCAGAAGTAAGCATTCGACAATTGACCAGGTGCATAGAATTACTGACGTAATTGAGAAAGCACTTGAAGAAAAAAAGATATGCTTAAGCGCATTTCTTGACGTCTCGCAAGCCTTTGATAAGGTGTGGCATGATAGCTTGAAATGCAAACTACGACAAGTTCTCCCTGTATGCCCATACGATATTCTAGAATCATATCTCGGAAATAGACTCTTTCGTGTTAGACATGGAATCGAATACTCCGAGCTCAAAGAAATTTCGGCTGGCGTACCGCAAGGAAGCGTTCTTGGGCCACTTCTCTATTTGTTATATACTCGTGTTATACCGAAAGAAGATGGCATTGTTCTTGCTACGTTTGCCGATGACACCGCTATCCTAGCAGTAGGTGAAACAATCGAAGAAACGACTGCAAAACTAAAAAAAACGCACTGAGTAATGTAAATGAATGGACGAGGGACTGGCGTATCGCCCTCAACGAATCTAAATCTGTTCACATAAGTTTCGTTTATAAGAAAACTAATGGCTTGCCAATTTTCCTAAACTCGGCCCGAATACATTTTGCAAACGAGGCCAAATACTTGGGAATGACACTCGATGCAAGGCTGAAATGGAATTCGCACGTGAAAATCAAACGTAAAGAACTTGAAATCAAATATAGAGAAATGTACTGGTTACTCGGAAATCATTCCCAGCTCAGTATTGAGAACAAACTGCTTTTATGCAAGCAAGTGTGGACCTACGGTATACAACTTTGGGGTTGTACCAAGAAAACAAAAGCCAATATTTTACAAACTTTTCAAAATAAAGTGCAAAAAGAAATTGTCCAAGCACCGTGGTATAGTAGAAATGTGGATATCTACAGGGATCTCAGAATTCCGACAATCGAAGCTGAAACTAGAAGCTTCACGAGAAAGCATAGAAACCGACTAATCGGACATGTCAACAATACAATCCTACAAATTTTGGATGAAAGCAATTTATTGCGCCGACTACAAAGGACGAAACCTTTCGACTTGGCGAGATAATGATTAACCGCGTCCGGATTGCGGAACATGCAGGATCTTTCAGTGGAAAGTAACCTGCCAAAGGTTTTTATTTCATGATATAAAAATTGCTTGATAAGTTATTACTTAGTTGCGATATCTCACAAATTTATATCGAAGGGTGGTGTTTTTTCAGTCAGTAAGAATCTAAAACTACTATGAGCACGCGCTTGCTATTCTCATAGTGTCTATGAAAGATTTTTTACCTACCCTCGGGAAAAAAAAATAAAAAATAAAAAATAAGCAATACCTAAACATTTTGTGAAATATAGAAACATTTTGAATGCATTCATTTGAACACCCCTGGTAACTTGATTTAATCAAGTTACAAGCAAAACATTGATTTCTAAATTCAAATCAAACTAGATACGGTACCCGGCCTTGTGCGGGTTGATGTTCGATTGCTTAGCATATGATTCTTATGATACTTAGTCTAAAAACGCATTTGGATAAAGGAAATACATTGTACGTATTCTTTGTCGATTTTAAGGCTGCGTTCGACTCCATTAATAGGAATTATTAGTTGTACAAGCTCAGCGACCTAGGATTATGAAAAAAAATATTGAGGAATGGCAGGAGAATGTCCAACTGGTTTGAGTCAAGGGTGGGTGCGAAACAGGGATGCCTTCTAAGTTCTTTACTTTTCTCGAACTTCTCGGATGATGCTGCAACTTTTTTGCCGGGCGATACATGTTTAATGGGTTAACAATTAAGTTACTTATGTACGCCGACGATATTGTAATTTTAGCAGAGACCTCAACTATGACGCAAATAATGATTAATGAGTTTTAAAAATACTGCGTCGCCTGGAACTTAAAATTAAATACCAGTAAGTCGAAAATATAGATAGATAGATTTATTTATTCAGCTTAAGCTATATTTTCAAAAAACAAATAACGAATTACTAGTTTATCAGTTAGAGAGAAAGATGGACTTGAGAAAAGAAGAGCTGGAGAAGGTAAATGATTACATGTATCTGGGTGTTATTATAACACCGCAACCTTCGCTCAGAAAAAAGCTCAAAGAAGCAAAACTAGCCATAAATTGTAATTCGAGAAGATTCCTAAGTAGAACGAATATTGCAGAAAGCGCGAAATACAAACTCTTTGAGGCAGTAACGAGATAAATTATAAGCTTTGCCGCACAAGTCTGGGAAATTCATCAGCTTGAGGAAGTGAAGAAATTGTTGAGGTATTTTATAAAAAAAAGAAGAGAACTGCTGTAGCTCAGCTACATTCCATACAGATTCGAAAGGAACACAGAGCATTCCCAGTGCAACTTACGGGCGAGAGAGGATATACAGCACTTCTTAGGAATCTGTCCCGTACTAGATGTGATTCGACGAGCTGGCTGCGGAAAAAACATATTAACTGCCAAGGAAGTTGTCGCTGTACTAAATAGACAGAATTGGCTGCTACTGTAAGGCTATAAAAAATGTGTCTGGAAGTAACCAACGAATTTTAAATGAAGACTTTTAAAACACAAAATGTCAAAAACCAAATAACTGAATTATGTTGTTGCAGCGCAACAAAACCAACAACACCCACAGTGCATTCTCCGTCGGGAAATGACAACGCAAAACACAGAAGCTGACGGCAAAATATAAAACCATGACGCCCAAGTGATTGGCAAAATTGGGAGATCACTACACTACACTCGGCGGTTGTAATCGGGGTACATATCTGCATATGCTGGTAGAGGTCAATGATCTGGAGAAATTGGTCAACGGCAAACACAACTGGAGCCAAACAGTGAATCTTTGGCAGTGGCAAAGCATACTGGAAGATCTGCAACCCCAATGCATTAATGATCTGTGGAACTGGGCGAACCGGAGAAATAGTTTCATTTAGGCAAAGAAGAAGCAGTTCAATTATTCCCAATTTGAAAGCAAGTGCATCGAGTCACCAATAAACCAACATATTTAAAAAAAGCCGAGTCAGTTCATACGTAAAGGGACTTTCATTAAACGCGATTTTATTTCAAATTAAAGAGCATTCGATAGTATTATGTGCTGAAAATAATATTGTTCAAATGACCTCCACGGCTTTGCCTGACGGCGGTCCGAGAGTTCCAATTTCGGATGCCTCGGGCACATTAGTTGGCCTCAATCTTGCCAATGACGCAAATAATGTTGTCATCAAGGTCGGCAATTGTTGCTGGCTTGTTGGCGTAGACCAGAGATTTAATGCGACCCCCCCAAAAAGGTCTAAATGCGTTAAATCGAACGATCTTGGCGGCCAATTTACATCGGCTTTTCGTGCTATTACACGACCTGGAAACTTCGGCTTCAATTAATTTAGCATTTCGTTCGATGTGTGGCACGTCGCAGAGTCCTGTTGAAGCAGCATATCGTCAATATCCAAACGATCAATTCCCGGCCAAACCGACAGTCAGCGCCCGCCCACACTCATCTTTTAAAAAATAACGTCTGATTATGTCGTTGGCCCATACTCCACACCAAACAGTACACATTTCTTTATGCAAAGGTGTTGGCATAATCTCTTTTGGATTTTATTGCTCCAAAATCGGCAAATTTATTTGTTAACGTAGATGATTTTTTGGCCAAAATTGCGATCGGTTTGCAACTGCTCCAGGGCTCAATCACCGAATGCGCGACATATGGAATGGTCAGTAGGCTTTAGTTCTTGAATAACTTGAATTTTGTAGGGATACACCCCCAAGTTTTTTCGCAAAATTCGCTAAGCTGGAGCGAACGAAAGGTCAAGTTCTTGAAAACGACGTGAAATTGAGTCATTTTGGTTCTCGCGCACACTCTATCCCACCGCAGCAATATTTTCAGTCGACTGAGCGTTTCGTTGACGTACTGGGACTTTCCGATCAGCCACTGAACCACTTTCCCCGAATTTTTACATTATCATCTGAATGGTGAGATCGAAATTATGATCATTATGACCGTAAATCGTACGTAACACGTGACATGTTCCGCGAACAGAACTCGCTTTTGAATAATAATATTTCACGATTTCGATGTGTTGTTGAATCGTTTAGCGCTCCATGGTAAAATTGTGACTATGACAGAACACAATCACAGCAGAATGACAGCAAAATATTTTCAAATATAGCCGCAGTTGGCTGTCAAAGCTCTATCATAGCTACTGCACGACCCTATGAAGTAAGTAATATAGTCACGCACAATAAAATTGCTTTTTGTTTCGACTTTGCGGGACTCCACCGCACAACATTCATTTTATTCTGCGGCTGTTTAATTGCAGAATTAGCTTTATTCCGTTTTTGCGAATGTCCTTGCGATACATACTTATTTAAATGTTAACTTATTTTGTTTACGTTTATTAATTATAACAACAAAAATCTCATATCTGGTTGATAGCAAAAGCCAATGCTAAATATTGTGAAATTTTTGTAATTCAAGATATGTTATGTTTAATAAAATCGTATTCACTACTGCTTCACTACTACTATTTAGCCTAAAGCCTTACGCAAACAAATGTCTGTGCATTGGTGAGAAACGCATCAAAATTAGTTCATTGGTGTGGATGTTCATCGCGCACAGACAAAACCAACAGATCTGTATTTCTCATTTAAATCTGTATAAGATACTCGCAGAGCACATAAATGCGTGAACCAATTAAATATATCTGACTATTTTAACCCTAGTCAGTTCGCTCCTTATTTTTCGAAACAAGAAGCTTATCAGCTGCATCATTCACATTAGTTAGAGTATTAATGAGTAAGTAATGAGTTTTGAATACTCTCATTACAGTCAAGGTTGTCTCAATGCTTGTCCCGTGTCTTGCTAACTCAAAGTTTTCGTTAAAAAGTAATCACGAAACTATTTTCTCCCATACAAACAGAGTACCTATTTGCTTTTTCAAAATACATTTCGATTCACGTACCAACTTGGATTAACAAACTCAATAAGTACTTAAACGCACGTAATTGACAAGTTGTTTACCCCAATGCCCCACTCAAACAAGAAGAACCCCAAACCATATCGCTGCAACCAGTCATCTATTTAAAATTCTCAAAGTATTCTCGTTTCTCGCACACCATCCGAAGTGGAATTAAGTTTTCATTTTCTTCTTCTTTCGGGGTAAAGTATATTCCCTGAACATTGCTACAACAAGCGGACCTACACCAAACCAAAACATATATAAACTCTGAGACTTGTTGACTTTTGTGTATTCCTGTCATCCAGAACTAGCTGCGAACTTTTCGCTCCCCTTTCTTTGCGAAGACAAATAAGAACAACCCTGCCAAAGAATGAATTAAAAGTGCAGGAATACCACAAAGGATCCTTAAGCACACACCCACCATCACCACCACCAGCGACCGAAGCATCATCAACACAAACTAACCTAATCGCATACAAATGTACTTGTACTTCATTCAAAATTCAAAACTATCTCATGACACTTAGGAGGGAGGGAAATGCCACACAGATACCGAATGAGATGGGGTGGAAAGGCACCTCTTACTTTTTGGTAGACTTGTCCTGGAAAATTACTCAATGCAGTTGCACAAGAAACACTTGTTCTGGTTGTTGTTGTTGATTTATTAGCTGGAGTAGGAGCCCTCTAAAGTTCGAGTAGGTACCGCTCTAACTGCCGTCAATTGAAATATGAGTACCAACAGGCTTTGTATTCAGCAACAATGCTGACAAGGACTCTGAGATTCTCCTCGACAAAAGTTAATTTCATAAACTTTACGAAAAACGAGGTACCAGAGGTCTTCCGAAAGAAAAAAAAAAAAAACCAGAGAACATACAACGGTAAAAAAAGGATTTGTACGGATAACAAGAAGTTTCGGTTGTTTGGTGCAGCTTTACTGCCGACCCAAACTACAGGTTTCTTGGAAATCCGTCATCCTCTAACTTCATATTCTTTCCATCCACTTTCCTAAACTAGAAAAAAAAAGTATTTGTTTTGTGCATCGGTTGCACACGCCCAAGGAGGTATGAAATCCTCTGTTACGAGCAGAGGTGCGTTCAGAAGCCTATTGCACCGTTAAGAAGAACTGGCAAGGATGTTGGATTTTACTTTTGCTTTTCTCATTTTCGAGAATTTCCATTAACGTTTAGCCGCACATAAATAAAACAAGGATGCGGAAACAAGGAAAATCTTAGCAGCTGCTCAAGAGAGTGGGTAACTGCGAGTCCTTGCAATTTTAATTAAAGAAAACGCACATCCAGAAATTGAACTTTTTAGTGAGAGAAGAAAGCTCAACAAGGTCGAAGAGGGTGTACTGTATAGTATACCGATTGTATTTCGAGTTGGTCCTGAACGGCGGACTGATGATAAAGGGGTGGATTTCATTAATACTTTTGTTTAGTGAAGAGTCTAACGAATGACGTACATCACTCTTAGTTTGTCTCGTCTGCATAGAATCCTTACGGCGACAATCTACCCATGTTGTATGCGCAAAGTTCTCAAGAATCAATTTGTACGAAAATTTCGATTGACGGGATTACTTGGGTAGGTAGGAGGGGTTTTTGAATCTCTTCGAGCTTAATTAATATCCTATACAGCGTGCGGCGGACTTTGAAGTTCATTTCAGGCTTGCTAACATGGTTGGAAGAGTTTTCCGGAGAATACTTGTACATACAATCAAAGAGTAATGCTGCAGAGGTGAAGCAGTGAAATCGCTTTTTTTTGTGATTTCCGTTTGTACTTCATTTTGATGGATAAGCCCAAAGATTAAACACTGAAAGAGTTCCGTGAAACTCGTTGGTACTCATTTCACGAGGTTTAGTTTCACTTTGTTCCTAGAAATGTTTTTAATTAAAAAATGAAGGAGTATAACAGGGAATTAAATAGTTTTAAGTCTCGTTTTATGGTTCGTTAGCATCCTCTAGTATTAGGCGACCTAATGTTTTATAAGTTTAATGCTCATGGCACAGGTGGTTTCAAAAATATGACAGGGTGCTTTGATAAGAGTCAATATGACTATGACTTGGTCAAAACTGACCTGTAATTGATTACTGTGTGGCTATAGGCAAATGGCTTGATGCCTTTCGGGATTTCTTAGTGCTTTCAACTTTTTATTAAACTTATTAACGGGAGAATTTAAAAGACACAACTGTAAGAATTACACTTTCAGCTCTTGGAAATTTCTTGCGATTGTCCCTAACATCGCTACTGGAAGTGTTCCTGAATATTTTCCGATACACTAAAACAGACGCCATCAAGACCTTTTTTTACCAGCTTAGGAGATTCCCAAATTTCAGCTGCCTCTTTCGGCAGAGTGGGCTTACGAGTCAAGGATCCCAAGAATTTGAAAAGATTTCGGTTGAGACATGGAACTAAGGGCTGAAGGCCAAATTTTATATAACTGCTTTTGATTTGTGAGTGGGCTGCCAAATCGGTTCCCGACTAAGAGCCAGAGAAAGTTGAACCACAAGTGCTAAAAGAAGCTCTATTTTGATTGCAAACAGAACCAAAATCGATCAACCATTCAAACCCATCACTGCCTCCTCCTGCAAAATTCTAACAGTAGAAAACGGACATGGTTTGAAAGACTTCTGCCGGTGAAAGTGTGTGTCCATTTTCTCTGGTTTTTTTCCAGTCTAAATAAAACGGGCGTTGTAACCTCAAAAAGTATCAGTAACAATAATCCCTTCTTCTTCTTCTTCCTTTTATCAGCGAGGTTATGAACCGAAAATAAGGGATCACAACCCTCCCACTTCACCGCATTTCTACTGATCCGCCTAGTAACAATAATCCCTGACCCAGGTAAATTCATCAGAGGAAAACCTTGTGGACATTATCAGGTCTAGGCATGATATCTATCTTTAAATCAATTTTGGAAGATATCAATTTTGCTGCATTCCCAGATGATTGCGAGTACCGGTTGGAGGTTTCACCATTAATATTCATGCAGATAAACCTACACCATTCCAGGCTTTTACTACACTTGTTAGCAACAGGCATTCCATGGTGCGTACAATATGTCAAAAAATACTTGTCAAGGAGGTATGGGTACCGAAAAGTGGTGCTGTGTCATTACTATTTATTTTTTTATATGGCCCTGACATCTTCGGCTATTGTAATGAATAATGGCACTTTCCCATCATATTACTAGAGCATTCTTGGCTTCCTCAACTTTGTACGAGTACGTCTTCAATGAATTTAAGTATAAAGCTTTAATTAAATAAAGATTATTTCACCAAATAACGCGCTCATAGTTTGAATAAGGTGTGGTTTATGTTGAGCCTTCTGAATAATTTTCCAATGTCTTCTAAGATCGGTGATCCAAACATATTCCCTTGGTTGAGTTTAGTTAATTCCTTAGGCCTATGTCACCTATCATAATATCTCAAATCTTAAAAATGTGAATTTTCCTTTAAATTCAAATTTGGTAATCAATCGCATAGTCTCTTTCTAAAATCTGATTTCTCCATGTGAAATGATATGACCAAAGCAACAGTTCCTCATTTTCCGAAATTAACACAAATTTTAGTATCATCTTCCGTTGGTATGACAACCATGGGTGTACAACAATCCGATGAATTTGCGACAGACTCAAATTCCTGCTTCCCTTCAAAATCGTCTCAGACTGCATCGAATTCATGATCAGAAATCAAATCAACTCGGAAACCATCTTCCTGCATTTATTCAGAAGTGTTTTATTACCACCTTAATGGAACTAGTGTGAAATCGTGGTTGTTGCATCGGCCAACGTACATGCTCCTAGTTACATGCAATGCATATATCGCCGACATATGGCACGTGAATAGAATGATATTCAGCCCAAACATGACAAGTGAAAAATGGAGACTATCTCGTCTCTCTATACTAGACAACATGTATACGTACAAGCTTCTGATGGATGCAAAACAAAAGAGGAAAAAAAATGCACGTATATACCTATAAAGATACTCTAGGAAGAATAGTACTTTTATTGAAGTTTTTTTTTTTTTTTTCGTACCAATTTAAACAGACAGAATGTTTATCATAACTAGCTAGTGAGAATTCTAAGAGAGTGCGCTTACGTACATCTGCATGGACACTGATTTAATTATATGTAGGCTGGATAGTCTGATAAAATGCCAGCTGCCCCACAGCTGCTAAAGTCTAGTGGTTGTGTGGTGTTGTAGCTAATCTGTCAAGACTCAGGGTACTTAAATTTAGATTGGCAACCAGAGTTTAAGCCACTAGAAAACCCGAGCCAAATCCAATATGATAATAATCGCTAGCATCCACAGTATCCTACCAATTCAGTCCATTAAAAATATTTTGTCACCGAGGCACGGAAGGGTGAACATTTGCGGGTTCTTCGAATTTGACTATGCATTCGTTAAGGCTAAGCTTTCGCTCATCACATAGGCTTCCATTGAGCAACGTCAGATCCAATATGGTTGATAACCCCAGCAGTTTCTGCGTTTCTGGCAGGTGAGGTAAACTGTGTTGCAGCTGGCTAGAAGATTTAGTATTATTCACAGTACAGGGTGATTCAAGGAGGTGTGATGTTTTTCATACTTTTTTTGTTTTTAATCGATGCCAGGATGGCGCCTACGTACTAATCCACATCATGCATACAACCACCATTCTCCCCGCGGGACTGGTTAGCATATTTTGCTACTTATCTTGCAAGAGCTGTTGCTGCTTTTTCTGCTTATGCTGCTCAATTTGCACATTCACTATGTATGCGTCAGTTTCAGTATGTTTTTCATACTCGTAGCTTGTAGCTTGTACACAGTCATCAACAAAATTAAAATTCAATTTTTTTTGCACGTATTTATGTATAATCCCATTTGAGTATGCAGAAATACGTCATGAACAGAGATGACAACGGGTTTTGTTCAGACACTCACGAAGATTAGTTGACAAATTTTCCAGGCACCTCTCTAACAATGCTGTTTGAATCGCACGAGTTTCTCTTGTGATACCCGCTGACAATTCATCACGTGCATGGGGTTTCTCTGCAAAACCCTTGGCTTTCAAGTAACCCCGTAAGAAATAATCACACGGAGCCAAATTCGGTGATCGAGCGTGCTACTTAACGTCTCCTCGATTACGGTGACTTCCAAGTATGGGGTTTGTCGTCGAAAAAAGTGAATCTACGTAACAACGATAATACATTTCTTAACAAGTTTCCCAAAGGCCGTTTTATCTGGGCTGCACAGGGGCTCTCCCGGGCACGCCTTCCTCTGCTGCAGGCGCATTTTTGGATCCTTCTCGTTTTGGTATGTATTTCATAGGCACCGCTATAAAAGCAGCTTTCTGTCTTGAGCGAGGTAACTTTTCGACATTCCAGGTACTCAGGAATATCTCTGGCAAGAATCTAAAGCGGCGGTTTGTGCCGAGAGGCTCCGTCTCTATAACCGCTTTCAAGATAATTCGAAAATACAGAAACTCACTGAATTCGGCAGTAAGCTTAACTCACTGAGTTTTGTTTGGGAAAGACATCCTTAAAATGAATTTACTAGATAAGTAAACTAGAATATGAATGACAAACGAATGTTAAAAATATGTATTTGGAATGCAAACGGACTTTTGCAAAAACTCGACGAATTGGAAATATTCATGCGCGAAAAAAATATTGATATTTGCTTGATTTCTGAAACCCACGTAAAAAAGGAATCGCATTTAAAAATAAAAGGCTATAATGATTACCACGCTTGTCACCCTTCGGGAAAAGCGAGAGGCGGATCATCGTTATTTAATAAAGACTGTATCGAACAATCCGAAGACCTAAAGATAGAACTTGAAACTTTGCAACTGTGCACGATTCGAGTTAAAAATAGTCAGCGTACTCTTAAAATCTCATCTATCTACTGTCCACCGCGTTCCGCGCTTGAAAAATCTGATTTTTCTAACTTGTTCGAATCGCTGAAACCTAAATTTATCATCGGCGGCGACTTTAATGCGAAACATACGTTTTGGGCTCAAGATACAGCTCGAAAAAAGATAGAATGCTCTATGGGGCAGGTATGGAGTATAGTTGTGATTTCCATTCGACGGGTAAACCAACTTACTGGCCAACAGATACTTCGAAAATATCTGACCTGATAGATTTTTTCGTTATGAAAGGAATATCTACCAACCACATAAAAGTTGAAGACAGCTTTGATCTGTCGTCTGATCATTCCCCGGTTATTTTAACAATCAGCGAAAAACTAGTCTATAACCTAGAGCCAGCGAGATTAACTGGTCGAACAACTAACTGGGAAGGCTTTAGGAACGAAATTGAAGATAATGTTGAATTGAGCGTTCCACTTACGACACCCTATGAACTTGAGGTTGAAGTTGATCGCTTCGTTGAGATCGTACAGCTCGCCTCTTGGAATAATACGCCCAATCCAAGGAAAACGCCGGACAGATGCGGCTTACGATATCCTCCGGAAATAAAAGAATTAGTCAAGGAAAAAAGAAAAGCGCGTAAAAAATGGCAACAGAGTCGTGCTCCGCAGCATACAGCACACTTGAATCGTCTGTGCAATTTGTTGAAGAAGACTATTAAGGACTTTAAGAATCGTGCAATAGGCTCTTATCTTGAAAGTTTAACAGCGAAAAAAGATTCCAATTATTCACTTTGGAAATCTGTAAAAGGCACCAAAAGGTCCAAAGTCCCCGCGCCGCCAATCAAATTAAATCAAAATGAATGGGCGAGGGAAGACAAAGAAAAAGCGGACGTCTTTGCGGCCCACCTGGAAGAAACATTTAAACCGTACGATGGTCAAGTGGCTTACGATAACCGCAATAGGCTGGATTTACCATCTGACGATTTGACGCTCACAAGTGCAACGCTAAGGGAACTCAAACATGAGATCGATAATCTAAAACCTGAGAAATCTCGTGGTTATGATTTGATTACCGGAGAAATTCTCAAAGTTTTACCTAGAAAAGTATTGATAAAGCTTCTCCATATTGTAAATGCTGCACTTAGATTAAAACACGTGCCTAGCCAATGGAAAGTTGCGGAAGTCATAATGGTTTTAAAACCAGGAAAACCGCCAAATGAATTAAAATCGTATAGACCAATTTCGCTTCTTCCAATCATATCGAAAATTTTCGAGAGGATATTATTAAGGCGCCTCCAACCGGTTATATAAGAAAATAATCTTATGCCTGACCACCAGTTTGGGTTCAGAAGTAAGCATTCGACAATTGACCAGGTGCATAGAATTACTGACGTAATCGAGAAAGCATTTGAAGAAAAAAAGATTTGCTCAAGCGTATTTCTTGACGTCTCGCAGGCCTTTGATAAGGTGTGGCATGATGGCTTGAAATTCAAACTACGACAAGTTCTCCCTGTATGCTTATTCGATATTCTAGAATCGAATACTCCGAACTCAAAGAAATTTCGGCCGGCGTACCGCAAGAAAGCGCTCTTGGGCCGCTTCTCTATTTGCTATATACTCGTGATATACCGAAGGAAGATGGCACTATCCTTGCTACGTTTGCCGATGACACCGCTATCCTAGCAGTAGGTAAAACAATCGAAGAAACGACTGCAAAACTGCAAAATGCACTGAATAATGTAAATAAATGGACGAGGGACTGGCGGATCGCCCTCAACGAATCTAAATCTGTTCACGTGAATTTCACTTACAGGAAAACTAATGACTTGCCAATTTTCCTAAACTCGGCCCGAATACCCTTTGCAAACGAGGCCAAATACCTGGGAATGACACTCGATGCAAGACTGAAATGGAATTCGTACGTGAAAATCAAACGTAAAGAACTTGAAATCAAATATAGAGAATTGTACTGGTTACTCGGAAAACATTCCCAGCTGAGTGTTGAGAACAAACTGCTTTTATATAAGCAAGTGCTAAAGCCGGTGTGGACCTAAGGTACACAACTTTGGGGTTGTACCAAGAAAACAAATGCAAATATTTTACAAGCTTTTCAAAATAAAGTGCTAAGAGAAATTGTCCAAGCACCGTGGTATTGTAGAAACGACGATATCCACAGGGATCTCGGAATTCCGACAATCGAAGCTGAAACTAGAAGCTTCACGAGAAAGCATAGAAACCGACTAATCGGACACGTCAACAATACAGTCCTACAAATTTTGGATGAGAGCAATTTATTGCGCCGACTACAAAGGACCAACATTTTTCGACTTGGCGAGATAATGATTAACCGCGTCTAGATTGCGGAATATGCAGGATCTTTCAGTGGAAAGTAACCTGCCAAACGTTTTTATTTCGTGATAGAAAAATTGCTTGATAAGTTACTACTTAGTTGCGATATCTAACAAATTTATATCGAAGGGTGGTGTTTGTTTAGTCAGTAAGAATCTGACACTACTATGAGCACGCGCATGCTATTCTCATAGTGTCTATGGAAGATTTTTCACCTACCCTCGGAGGAAAAAAAAATAAAAGATAAGTCTCACTTGAGAATTTCTCGGGACTTTATCCCATATTGAATCTTTCTGCATCCTCGGTCAGTGCTTCCGTTGACGGTTGGCTTTGAGACCAATTGTGGATGGCATGACTCTCTAGGGTGCAGACAGATTAAACGAATACTCAATACCGTCTGTTAGAATTTATGGATAGGCTGGCTGTATTATGAAACACTTTCTCTGCGATTGCCCTGCCTTTGCTCATATCAGGCGGCAAATTTCTACGAACAATGAAAAATTGCTTAACCATATGTCACTTTCTAGTAATACAATGCACAAGCATTGAGTCCAAGTGTTCCAGTGGAGTGTTCCCTGCCCCAACAAAAAAAAGTTGTTCATTAAGATGGACCTAGAAGTTGTTAGTCGATTGATGTTCAACAAACAGCTAAAAATAAGGTCATACAAATAAAATCGAAACACCCATATCTACATATGTACATATGTGCTGTCTCACAAACAAAATCCTGACAGGACATCAAAAAATGCAGCTGCTACCCAATAAATTTATTTGACAACAGTCATGGTTGCATGGACATGAGTTTTGAAATTGAACATACGGAGTAAATAAGAAACAAGGACAAGAAGGAAAAGTTGTAATTGAGGATCCCAAAACAAACAACATCACAAAATATCCTTACATCTGTGGTCTAGAGATACAACAATGAAGATGTCAAATGAATTCAATTCAATCTGTTGCCTAGTCATTAGTAGGGATGTTGGTTTCCGACTTGTAAAGGATGGTTTTCGTCCTTGAGGAACCTCAAATAGTATTCCCTTTTTTCAATTGTAAAATTAATTAAATTCATTTATTGGGTACGATGAATGTATGATGGTTGCATACATATGTCAAACCAATCATCGAATTACCATAAATATGTATATCAATCTATAACGACAAAGAAGTGCAATGAGTTCATAGCTTGGCAGCACAAATCATATATCAATCACTACAACTTGAATAACTTAATTGGATTCTGCTGTAGAAATATATTAAGTTCAAGTTTTGTGAAAACTTAACTGCCCGGACACGATAGTGAAGCTGAAGCTGTAGTACGTAGCACTGTCAAAGTCAAATACGTATACACGCATATCCAATACAGCGAACACAATGTGAAGCTGAAGTTGTAGTACGTAGCGCTTTTAAAGACAAATTCACACACATCCAATACTGTGAACACAATGTGAAGCTGAAGCTGTAGTACGAAGAAGAAGTGTTGACTCCACTTAAGCTTAAACAAAACAAAAAAAGATATGGTAGATCAGTTAACAGAAAAATTAATCGTGCAAAAAAAAAAAAACGGAGCATTTAGATTACCAACAATAACAACCGTGCAGCGCTTCACCATTGTGTTCGTACTCAGCTACATCAGAGATCGATTTTTTTGACAGCGCTTCGTACTTCAGCTTCAGCTTCATCATTGTGGCCGGGCAATAAGGCTACAAGTTTACTAAATTATCGAAAATATAAGTTTGCAACATTACTAGGATAACTACCCTATTCAACTTTTGACGTAGCTATTAATACAGTCAACTCTCTCATAAGCGAACACTGATGGTACCAATAAATGTGTCCGCTTATGAGAGGTGTCCGGTGAGGTGTCTTATTTGCGCTATACATCGAGGACATCGTAGATATTCTGCCTGGAGGTGTTGAGTACGCAGGACTATTGATCAAAGCACTTCTGTTCGCTGATGATATAGTACTAATGGCGCAATCACCTGAATCCTTACAACTAATGATCAACAGGCTGTATGACTACTGTAAGCTATGGAACTTAATCGTAAATCTTAGCAATTCAAAGGTTATGAAATTTAAGAGAGGGGGCGGAAAGGACTGCAGAAACGAGAAATGGTACTACAACGGAGAAAGTATTGAAGTCGTTAAGGAATATAAGTATCTTGGGGTCTACTTTACAAAAAGTTTAGATATGGAGAGACATCTAAATGAATAACTAGCAAAGTCTAAAATGGCCATCAATGTTGTATGGAAGAAATGTCTCAGTAATAGATTCATTGCCCACAGCAGTAAATATAAGGTTTTTGTAGCGGTGTCAGAGTCCATCATGTTCTATGCTGCGCAAGTATGGGGAGTAAGGAAGTATGAGGCTGTTGAGAAATTACTGCGGTACTACGTTAAGAGAGCATTTCACCTTCCACCCAACACTCCCAATTATATGCTAATGCTGGAAACAGACTTGCCCCCATTGTACATCAAAACTTTTAAATTGCATGTGGACTACATTCTAAAGGTTTTGAATATGCCGGATACCAGACTGCCGAAATAAGCTGCTCTGCAAGCAATACAATCCAGGACAGGATGGTACAGGGAGTGGTTGGAACTTACTGAGGACTGTGGGATACATTTGGATCTGGGTAATAGCGGAGACTGGAAACCCCAACTTTATCAACTCATCGCAAGTATGGACGAAAAGGCTTGGTTCAGGCATTTAGAGCAAGCTTCGGGATCACTGCATAGAATGATCTACAGCCGCTTAAGTCATAACCTGCAGGAAAATAACTACTTCCGCGATGAATACAGTATACCGGAAATAGCGACTGTGTTTAAATTACGGGGAGAGCTTCTAAAGCTTAATTATATTCCACACAGAGCAGACCTACCAGTGCTATGCAACTTGTGCAACTTGGCAGAAAGAGAAGATATCATACATTTTGTTGTGAAGTGTCTAGTTTTAAGCGAAATTAGGAGACATATCTTTGGAAGTAATGTTCTGTCGGTGGATCAAGTTTCTATGCTTCTGAACGAACCAAACGTATTTAAGCTAACACACTACTGCAAAATTGCTTTAAATTATCGTGAAAGGATCATTAATGAAGATTTCTAAAATCGCTTAAAATAAAAGAAATACACAAATATACATACATATTTTAGTCAATTTTTAATATTGAATTTATTTAATGTTGTCAATCAGGCAGACGGCAACGCCATGTATTGATTTTTTGTTAAAACTTTGTATTAATAGTGAAGTACATAAATAAAATCTATCTAAAATCTAATGAGAGGTGTCCGCTTATGAGAAAAAAACCTAAATTGCCAACGTTTAAAAAATAAACACAATAGACATAATATGGTATTAAATATTAAAAACAAATGTAATTTAAATATTTTATTTATTTTGTAATGGTAATTATTTTTATGTGATAAACGTCAATAACAAACGGATAGTCGATGGCCGCCGCTGCCTACTGTTTAGATACCTTAAACTTTTTTTTGTTTTTTTTAATTCTTTGCTGTGTACATTCCGCACAGGCACACTCCAAATTCCACTTTTTTTTTTGTTTCTTGACAAAGCATAAAGAAAAGGAAAACAAAACAGAACATAACAGAGTATGTAAAACTTAAGAAAGTGCTCTAGTTGTGTTTCGTCCGTTGAAGAAAGAGCGAAAATCGATTGCGGTTATGAAAATTGGTGTCCGCGTACAGTTATAAGAAAGTCCGCTTATGAGAGTATTATTAATATGAAAAATCATGTATTTATTTCCGTTCTTCTGAAATCTGTCCGCTTATAACAGGTGTCCACTTATGAGAGGCGTCCGTAAAGAGTGGGTACACTATACTAGTATCGCTTGTGCAGACATGAACGTGATCAAAATACTTTACGTTAATTGGTAAAAGCGTTTTGTATGGGGAAATCATTTTACCTGACTTAACGGTAACATTCGCATATGATGTTCTTTTTTCTGCACGTTTATGGCTCAGTACCTTGCGAATGATACAAGTTTCATCTCCCTCCATTAATAATTAACTAGCTGCTCCGCCCGGGTTCGCTCGCGTGTTTTGAAAGCGCATTCTAGAATATGAGTAAATCCAATGTAAACATTCTTGAAATGTTTCTATCTATGTGTACATATTTCAGCAAAAATTGCCTATTAAGCCGAACGGAACCTGGAGGAAAAAATGCAATTACTCTGGTTCCCGAGAGGGTGGGCTTCTTCATTTAAATGAGTGATTGTACAAGAGAACTAGATTTTACATACAAAAAAAGTCCAGTACAATTATTTATTTTCGCTTGAGAGTTGTGCGTCTCTAGTGATCGCTGTCACTGCTGCCAACAAAAGGGGGGTTCACATTCTCAAATTTGTTTGAGAAGCACGGCATGGTGAATGTATGATGGGTGAAAACTATTAGCGTTCACATTTGTCAAACATGCTGTCAAATACCAGTTATGATTAGAATTTCAACCATGCTGAATGTTATAATCGCAGCTCTGGCAATCGATGCAATTTTGGAAGATGAAGAAAAAAACGAAACAAATAAGAGGAAGCGAATTTGGACTTAGAAATGGCTAAAAAAGCGATCAAATTTTTCTTCTTTTAATTTACTGGATTTCAAAAAATTCTCTCCATAAATCACAATTTCCGATTACAGGCATATTTACGATGCAGACCGGTTGAAAGTTTTTTGAAAATGAAATTTCTTCCCGATATGGCAAGCAAGCGTTCACATTCTCGAATTTGTTTGTCATGCCAGCAAAATATCAAAACATTGTGATATCCATCCAGCATGTTTGACTGGATGGAGCGTTCACATTATCAAAATCAATGCAATCATGCCGTGCTTGTCGAACAAATTTAAGAATGTGAACCCCCCTTAAGAACTCCCACACGGACTTTTGTCAACCTCCTTTTATATGTGACTCTGAATTTTCAGGCTAATTCCAAAATTTCCAGTTCGCCACTGGAACTTTGTTGTCAAAAGTCTGTCAAATTCTAGCATCTTCGCGTTGAAGGGCTCTAGATTTTTCTCGATGTTTCTTTTCTCTGTTGTGATATGTTTCGTTGCTTACCTGCGCAACAATGTATGTATTTGTATATTGAGTATCCTATTTTTTTCATTAAGTTTTGATGGCACATGAATATCCTAATTATTATATTATAAAATTGTAAACTTGCTGAATGTTTATATTCAGCAACAACAAGGCATTCAAAGTTTTGGAAAATCATAGAAATATTTATTTTTAGTTTGAAAAAGAATTTGAAAAAGAATAAACTGTAATTTCATTGATTTTACTTACTTACACACATATGGCTATGTATGTACCTATGCAGATATAAAACCTGGTTGCCAACATATGGTATGTACGTACGAACCAGTGGTGCGCTTTATTCGGATTCGTTTCTGATTCACGCAATCTTTTCGAGCGCTTATTATTATTAATATTTTTTCTTTAAATTTCTTCACCACTTAGAACTAACCGTTTTTTAAAGCCTTTTAAAAAAACCAGTGATCGAATGAAAGAAAAAAAATCGAATGAAAAGGCAATATAATGACTAACTGTTCGAAATTTCAAGTATTTACGTCTAGCAGCTTTGTAGAAAACGTGCTTAAAAATCTTTGCTTCTATAGTACTTAAAAAGATACTAAAAAACGTACGATCAATTTCGTGTTCACGTATGAGTATACATATAAGATGTCCATGGCTTCAGAGCCATAAGGCAATATGAGGGACGAAACTAGGAGACTTATTGGATATTGATGTTACTTTTCGAGGTTGAACACATTGATTTTGGTCACCTTCCGATAAACTCTCTACGAGCGTAGGTATCAGGTTATTTACTCAAGATTCAGCACATATCGCGTAGTCCTCGAGTAAATATTATGTATATAGATGACTTTTAGTGAGAAATTTGAACTTGGCTTGAGTCAAGAGAGTGAGGTTAGACATTCACTTCTGATAGTCAAATTAGAACCCTTATTTTAGTGATTGGACTACTTTAACCAACAGCTACTTTACATACATCAATTTGAAATATATATACTGCATTGAAAACGTACCCGAAGAGAGCAATACAATTCTAGAGTCCCACGTTCCTTGATTTATAGGGCTAACACTGGTACATAAAAAAAATAAAAAATAAATATTTGGCGCAACAGCTCTTTAAAGTGCCAGGGCCTAGCTTCTCGCAACCACTCATGTTGTGTGCGTTATATTTTTCACACGAATGGACCTACAGTTTTAATGCCGACTCCGAACGGCGATTTGAGAAGCTTTTTCGTGACAACAATACTCTCGGATGTTTGTCAGACGCTCACCAGAGGTGGGACCGTGAAAAAACTTTTTGGTGTTTTCTGGGATTCGAACTTCGAACCTCATGCGTAGTGATCCAACACACTAGCCACTTACGCCACGGCGCCCACAACACTGGTACATTGTTGAATAATAATAATCCAAAAAACTTGACTAGTGAATTCGTAATAATTTTGAAGTGAAGTTCTCACTTGCAGAAGTCACCCTGCGTCACTTTTGATATCATTAACGTATGTACATACAAGTTTTATCTGTGGCTTCAAGCGATAACCGGCTAAGTCGAGTTGTGACAGAATTGACTTAAAAATGCCAAAAGATGCTCCAATATTTAAAGTTTATGCCATAATTTCTTACCTTTGTATCTATATTGTTTACCGAGTTGTAGGCAAAATCTTATACGTTTCTGAGGAAAATGAAAATTTCAAACTCGTTTTGTGAGAAAAAGTGAAAATAGAAACAAGCGTTTTTCGGTGGAGACCACATTTGCTATTAGATTTCAGTCCGCTTAATTACAATTTTAAGTTAAATACTTGTCTTTCTTTTGTATTACCTTTTATGTTCTGAATGAAGTTTTTGTTCCTTATTATTACGCTGCTCGTATGTACTTTTTTAAAGGACAAATTTGTATTTCTTTTCAATAGTGCAAAGTTTTTCCATTGCTTACAAAAAAGAGGAATTTTGCGGGGAAATAGACTGAAAAAAAAACGGGGAAATAAAGGCAAAATGGGACGAAACAGGGGAAATTCATATAGAAAATCTGAAAAATCTGACAACACCTATTTAAAACACATTTGACCATGGACCCCATAGGAAACCTTTCAGACAGCCAAAGGCGGAATTTAATCATTAATCAGATTATAGTCAAAAAAGGACTTTGTGGAAGTATAGAAGTTCGCTGTGAAATTACATGAAAACAAAGTACTCTGACTGCATATTGTAGTTCAAAAGGAATGCTTTTGCAGTCAGTACAAATGAGGCGGTTAATGTCACAGTGGTGTAAGTCATATTTAGCTCATGTTAAGAACTTGAGATTTGCACCGCTGGCTGTAACTTACAACATATTGGCTGTTTCTTTTATCTCTAGAACTTGTGCACCCATCTGTCGACGGAGTACTGCAATTTTACCTTACTCCCATTTTCATGCAACAGTTTGGTATGTGCAGTATAATTTCTGGACATCCTCCTAGTGGCTTACACCACTATGACTTTAGACTCCTCAAATATCTTCTACAGCAACCTCTTCTAAAATACATAAAACAGTAGAAAGAATATATACAAAGCCATTTTTGCTGGCATAGTAATCAGATTTTCCACCCCGTATAACACGTAAAATCTGTAACTGATTTTACCATTTCTATGCCGTTTAATGCTACTCAATTGCGAGATCAATTACGAAATTCATTTAATATCACCATTACTATACAACGTGCAACGGAAAAAAGTATCGCTCACTTTGTGTTTTTAGATTCAACAGATTTTCATATAACTAGACATAATCTGCACAAATAATTCCATCCCCTGCTCCATCGTCGGTTGCTTTGGCAACAAACCAAAAGGACACCACCAACAAAATTTATGCCTAGGAAATCCTAGGCTAATACCAAATGGAGACATCGTTTCGAGGCAGCCAACGCGTGCATAAAACCATGAATGGATGATTTTTTATAAAACAATTTCATCTCTCAAATCCGGCAACGCTGAAAATTCAAATTTCAAATCATTTACATCCGACTCTGCGAGAGGAGCTGTTGCTGTGCTGTACTGCCACGTCCATCGTACGTACGTATCCCGGAAACGATTGTGCTAGGAACGTGAGGACACTGTTACAGTGCACGAGTAGAATGAATCTTGTGGTAAATGTAGCCCCCACCCTACCTACACATCATAGAATGTCAAATTTTCCCTCGTCCTTGTTGTCCTTAAATTTCCTTTTTCTCTTGCTCTGAGATGTAATGAGCTTTGTGTACACAACCACTGGTCCCAGTCCAGTCTGTAGTACCACGCAATTCATCTGAAACTTTGAATAAACCTATTACATCGGTCGACGACAGTTATCCTGACCAAATAAATAAAAAGATGAAAAAGGAAAAAAAAAAAAAAAAAATTAAACAGAAAAATAAACAAGCATCCGTGGGCGGGGGCGAATGGACATCAAAAGTAAATTAAGTCGGACAGTGGAATTGGGTACTTGAAGTGAATTTGTTGGCCTAAACAAGTTCTCATCTAAAGTATCTGTGGGATGTGGTAATATAATTATGAATGAATTTTCGAGAGGGGGATGACAGAATGGCGTGCGGTTTAGGGGAACGACATTATTTACATGTAAGAGGGAAGTGGAGTTGTTCTGAGGTTTGGTTCAAAGAAAAGTTAATGTGGCACCACACATATACACAAATTATGCAAATATTGATCTTTTGAAAATAGGTAGATGCGTTGATAGTTGCAGCAGATTTTAAGTGGAGATTTAGAGGAATTAATTTCAATTAGCAGGAGAAATGTGGTATGGGTACATGTGTACCTCTATGCACGAATATACTTAGAACTTAATTTGAAGTATAAGCAATCATTGAGATGCAACTAGTCCATTGTACTACCAGGAAGCTCCCCAGTATTCTGCAGTGTTGTTGCACTGTATACATTCGTCTTTAGTACCCAGGTCGAGCATTTGAAGAAGCTTAGCAAAAGCCAAATGCTTGTCAAGACGCCAACAAGTTGTCGGCAGTTTTTTCTGCTGGTAATTATTTTTCTAAAACATATATCATGGTCTGGTCACCATCATCATCGGTAGTGCATCTAGAGCAGAGCCAGGTGTATCCGGGAAAGCTCGCGTGCAGCCACGTAAGGGGAAAGTTTTCCAGCATCGTCTAATCCATGTCATAGAAATATGTGCCCAGTTTGCCCTCGATAGAAACTACCAAAAGCAAGATAATTATATCAGACATCCAAGCCGGTATTAAAGCTTTATGACCATATGAAATCAAATCATATCCAAATCAAACTGTACCGACGAAGGTCCAGACAATGCCTTATCTTGAATAGCAAAATTTATGCATACTAATGAGCCTTCTAACAGGACACTCCAGACTTTGAGAATACTTCATCAGGAAGATATGGGCAGCTAACAACGGGATATGATGATTCTGCGACGAAAAAGAAGAGACTCCAGACCACATATTGAAGAACTGCGAGGCACTGCACCACATCGGAGTGAAAGGTTTGCGTTCCCGCCAAAAGAGGAGAATTATGTCTTATCTTTAGGATCGATGTGCGTTTTTAAGTTACATTTCTTATCTTATCAGGTGTCAATGCTAGCATCCTGCTTGACAATCTTCCTCTTTCTATTCCGAAAACAAAGGATCATAAGCCTCACACTTCACCGCATTTCTACTAATCTGGCTATGGGGTTCGCCTATTTGGTCTCAGAAATTATTAGCAGGCCTCTCGCTTTTGGACCACCTGCTTACTGAGGCCAATCAAATGCTGGTGTCGTTGCATTTGTGTGATCCAGGTGTTTCGAACTTCTTATTCGATCAAGCTTTGTCATTCCTGCTGGCATCGTAGCATCTTCATCTCAGCTGCCGCTAATTTACTCTCATACTTTTTTTTACATTGTCCAACATTGTGAACCGTATGTGAGCACTGGACGCACAACTGTGGTGTAGGGCATTTCTTTCAACTTATTTATAGGTCTGAGTGGATCAGAGAATGGGCAGCACAAGTACTCTCTCTTTTTTGAACTAATGCGATACCCATTTCCCTCCCGAACGTCCACCCACACATAGAGTGCTCGCTGCTGGAGTGTTGGATCCTCACTTATGATGGCTATATCGTAAGCAAAGAATAACTTGGGGTCCGTCACTTTACCTTCAAGCAGATAGTCGAGGACTGTAATAAAGAGCAAAGGACTTAAAACGCTTCCCTGGTGCACTCCGACTTTGATTGGCAACTCTCCGGTTACTCCAACGGGGCATCTTACTCTTGCTCTTGCTCCTTCGTTCATGTTCATGATCATCTGTACATAGGTTTCTGGAAACCCTCGATGTCTTAGCACCACCCATATCAGATCTCGTGGTTGTCTGTCGAATGTGTTTTCGAAGCCAAACAATACAATATGCAATTCATTTAAGGAATCACGATGTTTTTCCATTACGATCCTTATACTTCAGATTGCATCTGTGGTGGATTTACCCCCGACAAACCCGCACTGATTACCAGATAGCCATATTATTTTTCGCACTCGGCCACCTAATACCCGCTCAACAATCTTCATGGTGCGTGACATTATCTTTAATAAAGCAAGGGAATCATAGAAAAGTTTACCCCGATGGATGATGTGTCATAAGACGTTCAAGACATTCAATGTCACCAAAAAATGTCCTCTTTTATTCTCTTTAACTTGGGTTTTCTGATGGCTGCTATACCTGATCATCGCATTCTTTACCATGAAAACCAAAATACCGACCTTTACGTCTTTACGGCTCAATAAACAATTACTCTCTTTATCCTCCAGCGCTTAGTATAAGACATAGGAGTGGTACATGCCTAAAAGATCAATATAGAGCAGCGGGTAAAAAAGCCTGCGTAACTTTCTATACCTGCAGCAAAACCTTTGATAAGAAGTGGGGACCGCAGTAGTATGTTCTATCCTTTCTCATGGGTCACTAGTTTGATGGCCTGCGCTGAAAAACTCTAAAACATCAAACAAATTAGCAAAGTGCAAAAAACTGCGTCTTTAGGCACAAAGGGGGCCATGCGAATGTAATATTGCACCTCATACCACTTGACCTCTATATTAAATGTATTTGAGCATGTAAAGCAGTTGGAGTGAAGGAAACGGGGTGTTGGAATACCACGCCATATGGTCACAGCGACATCCTGAATATATCCAGTGTACATTAAGCGAACTCCAGAAATGACATCCCGGTCAGTTTCCCATCTAGAATCGGAAAGTGAAAACGAGTACAAAATCACAATCTTCACCGATGGTTCAATAATGCACTGCTGCTGGGTAGGTGCGGAGATTTTATCTGATACACTCAATATATCAAAATCATACCGGCTACCGGATTCGTACAGTTTCTTCCAGGCGGAGGTTCTTGCTGTACGAGAGGAATGCCGTCTGTTGTAATACAACTTTACATCCTTTAGTACCATCGCCATCCTCATTGACAACCAGACAATAGCTTCAGCTTCATAATCATTGAAACTGGTAGAACAGTGCAAAGAAGAACTCGCCTCGCCATTAATCGGTTCAGGATTAGTCTCCTCTGGGAGACATACTTAGATGAGAATGAGCGAACTGATAAACTAGCAAGGCGGGGATCTACCCTTTGCAGATCTCTTGCGGAGGCGGTGAACGGGGTTGTCTCGCGCGCTTTCTATCAAATGCCAATAACATATGGCATGGGTTGCGGAATTGCATATCAAGGCAGATGTGGCCGAACTACAACTGGTACAGAACACAAGATCTACGAAGCAGGAACCATGCAGATATTACTAGAATTTTGGCGATTAGTACAGGCCACTGGCCCATTGGGGTCCACACGACTATACTACTGCAATATTGCAAATGAAAAGGCAAGAATCTACCATTTGCCTTGCAAGTGTCCGACTCTAGGAGGAATGTATTGGCAAAAAAAAAGTTTTCTTAGTACCATAATAATGATTTCTTCAATTTCGTTTATCTCCCAGTTTAACATTCGATAAGGCCATGCGTTTTGTCACCTCTTCTATTCATTGTATATATGGACTGGATGTTGCAGCGTAGCCGTGGCGGAGAATATTTCAAAGTGAGAGACTTAAGGATTTGTCATTTGCTCTTTGCGGATGATTTGGTCATCCTTGGGTCCTCTCAAACCGAACTTCAGCGCGCACTCGAAAGGTGTGTAGTCATTTGTGATGATGCTGAAATGAAGATCAACGGGAACAAATCGGAGGTAATGGTCATTTCCAAAATACCCACTGAAGCAGGTGAATAAGTTTAGGTACCTCGGGGTCTTATTGATGAGTGATGGGAAGAGTTATTCTGTAGAATTGGCCAGGCTGGATCAATTTTGAGAGAGCTTGGTCAATCTGTATATATAAGAAAGGCCGAACTTAGTGCTGAAGTTAAATTATCGGTTTTTAACACGGTGTATGTTCAAACTCTCACATATGGTCATGAAATTTGGGTAGTGACCGAAAGAATAAGATCGCGGATACAAGCGAAATGAGGTTCCTTCGCGATGTTGCTGGAATAACTCGAGGGATCGAGTGCGCAACACCAGGGTAAGCGAGGCGCTCAGTGTTGAGCAGCTACTTCTCCGAATTGAACGATCTATGCTTCGATGGTTTGGTTATGTAGTACGTATGCCCTAGACCGACTTCCAAGACGTGCCATGATTGCCATGCCATCAGGTAGGCCTAGAAATAGATGGTTGGATCAAGTCCGACATCTCTCCTGGAGCCGTCTAGGGATTCCTCCTGATGAGTTGGAGTTAATGGCGGAGAATCGAGAAGGATGGAGGGTCCACCTGAGTATCTTACTCCCGCCACCCCCATAAAGGATTAGTGGGCCATTGAAAATGTATGTATGTATGTATGTATTTAAAATTATGAAACACACTTTGTATACCTTCTACTTATTTTCAAACTTATGGTTTGACTTTTGTTTTTTCCATCAAAATGTTTCAGCTCTATGTGGCAACTGCTATAGGATGGAAGCGTCTGTTATGAAGTAAGTTGAAAACATCTAATCTAATCTAATTTTAATTATACTTGTAAATGAGAAATTGAAATTTATATTCACTCTGTCTGTGGACGCCGCGGTGCAGTGATTAGTGTATCGGAACAATGCGCGTGAGGTTCAATGTTCGAATCCAAAAAAACACGAAAGGTTTTTGCATGGTGCCACCTCTCGCGAACGTTTGACAAACATCCGAGAGTATTGTTGCCACGAAAAGGCTTCCCAAAATCAAAATTAAACTTGCCCTTCGAATACAGCACAAGCTGTAGGTCCCTTCCATTCGTGCAAAAAATATAATGCACACAAATATTACGTTGCGAGAAGCTAGGCTTAGGACCTTCATGCGATGTTGCGCCAAACATGTATTTATGTATCTGTTCTGTATTATCTCTGTCTGTTTGTGAGAGTACCAAGCTACTGAATCAATCATCCTTCTATTTTGTATATCCGAACCTTCCGAGCGGCCAATATAGACTCGGATCATTACCTTGTCGTAGCCAAGGTACGAATTCGAATATTCAAAATTGATCAACGAAGAAGAAATACTGTGAGAAAATGTAACGTCGATTAGCCCCAATCGTAAGAGTTTTCGCTGAACGCGTACCCCGAAATCTCTCAATCACCCCTATGCCATCAGCATCAAGTGCTGAAGACCAGTGGCAACGCTGCCATCATGCCATCAGAAACGCCATAACTGATGTGTTAGATTTCGCCCGACCAATACTGCAAAACCCCTGGTTTGACGAAGTATGCCGGCGGGTGTATGCAGCAAAACAAGAGGCATATAAAGCGGCTCTGCAAAGGAAGACGGGTGCTGCTCGTGAGCTCTACGAGCAGAAGAGACGCGAAGAACACCGGCTACTCCAAAAGAAAAGGAAAGATCACGAGAAGCGCACAATCAAGGATATTGAGAGCCTTTAAGTAAGCTTTCAGAATCAGTTAATTTTCTTTTAATTATGCACATCTTTCGAAGATATGCAATCATTTTTCATAGGAGCCATTGAAAAGGTCTCCTAGGTACAGTACGTTTTGACGCGCTCTGCAGAGGTGTTATGCCTAGAGTTTAGTTCTATCCATTCAATTGCAGCTTTAGTAGGATGTTCTAAATGATATACCAAAATTTAAGATTGGACAAATTAAAAATTAAGAATTCTGCTTAGTTAATTACACGAAAGAATATGTTTTTCAATAGAGATGAATCATGCAACGATTCACATTGCACGCTATAATTTGTTTTTAAGATTTTTAATATGTTTGCTCGGCAGATAATAATTTTTGTTGATAAAATAATCATGAAAAAAGTTCACTACAAGTTGTAGTACCATCTCTAATTCGGTTGCCTCTCGGTTTGCCTCGAATCAAACCAACCTATACCCCTGACGAATGTAGTTCGTCTGCTGCTTCCTTCCCTTCTATATTACTATGTCCGGGAACCCAGCAGAGTGTGACTGCATAGGTGTTGCAACAATGGTTTTTATGTTGCCCAGAAGGTCAGCGAGTCTGCGGTTGTATCGGATTTTGAAATATCGGAGCGATGTATCGATATTTATTTGTGCATCTCTAGTATTATATAGAAATTGCATAGTTCTTACAACGCCTAGTCAAATATTTCTTCCCACTGGTCTAGTTATAGTGGAGTGTATGCGTAGAAAAAGTTCTTGAATATACAGGGTGGGGCCGAAAGAACTCCCTCATTTGTGATGCTAATATAACGAAAAACAAGCAAGATATCAAAGAGATAACATTATGTCTAAATAATACACATAATGCAGTTTTTAAATAAAGTTTTAAAAATTACGTCACTTAAGTGGCGGCCTCCGTTATCGATACACTAAGTAAGTCTCTCTCGAAAGTTTTCCATTACACGGCGAGTTATTTCAGGCGGAATGTTAGTGACTTGCAGTCTTTAGAGCTTCCAAAGTTTGCGGACGATGTTTGTACACCTAGGTTTTTGTAGGGATGAATTTTCAGCTCACTGTGAAGAATTCTGCGAACACTTCGATTTGATAAGCTCAATGCCGCTGCGTGTTTGCATGCAGAACGTCGTGGAGATTACTGAATCGAAGCCCCGACAGCGACCACACTTTCCGCTCCTGTTGAAGTATGAGGTCGTCCAGGAGATTTCTTTTTGAGTGCCTGTTTGTCTAAAGTTTGACACCCAAAGGCGTATTGTTTTTTTTGTCAGGAACGTAATCATGTCGACCGAGTGCGAAGTATATGCGAAAAGCACGCTGCCGTTATTAATGAATTCTTTGACAACAAACGCACGGTGTACTCCCGTCCAAACCATTATGACAACTGAAAACCGCACGATTGTCGCTGCCTATCGCCACCTCCCGCGCTCTGCTATCTCCACCCTGACCTTATCTACGTGGTCTATAAATCGGGGAGTTTTTTCTGCCCCACCCTGTATAACTAACCAACAATTAAAATTCTTAGTTATTCGATACTGTTGAATGCTTTTGTAATGTCTCACTTTGTTCTTAAAATCATCTTTCAACCACCGAGCTAAGTAGTGTTCGTCCTTAAATTAACTGAATCCAGTTCAATGTGCAAGTTCTCAGTCACCGTACGGTTTTATCAAAGTTATAAGTAATGGACCGAAACGCCCGTATTGACTGCCAATGTAGAGATTGTTTGAAATAAGCATCAAAGTGAGAAGTGAAGGAGTAGACAAAGACATCGAACTTTCGCCCTAAGAAATCAATCCAAGTACACAATATCTCAAATGTATTAAAATTAATTATACCTTCGAGCTAAGGACATTCCCTACAGTATATCCTTCTCTATTCATCACAATCAAAAGGGTGGGTCACAGTAGGGCACGACAACAATACTTTATCCTGAAGTTGTAAGTGAACATCTGATATTCCAGGTGAATGTATACGTATAAGTATGTATATGTATGCGTGTGTGTTTGTGAATTTTTAAATGAAACTCAATCTCATATTGTTCTATAATCCTGTTTTACATTGACTCTCTTGCAACTATTGCCAATCAATGTTGAATGATATTTTGGCTACGAGTAATTCCACATTCTGGTGAATTTTTAATGAACAAAAATACTGGTCCACGCGCGACCCCTGGGATCCATTTATAGTTTGCCTTGGCAAAATTGTTCATGAGGTCATGTCTTAAAATGCACCGCGCTGAAGTCAAGTAGAACTGAAAACACACATGGAATCAGAACTATTTGCTTTCAGCATTTCAATTTTTGTACTCTCTTGCTTCACATAAACTCGAGGACCACAAAAGGATACCTACCAACTATAGGTATAACCCAAAGGAGAATTTGTTTTCATAAATATGAACGAGGAAGCTGCACACGCAAGTTGCTCTTTTAAATTTTTCATTAATTACAATAATAATGAGGGTGAAGGATAGCTGGATGCGAGGAGGTCCTCTACGCATTAACTTCATCCTGGGTGGTGGTCTTATTTACAACCGACTAGATACCCTCTGTTCCGGTGATGCTCTTCATTATTTCGCATCTTTTATCCACCTGAGCCAGGAGTAGTAGCGGCAGATTCTTGTAGACAAAACATCCCTATCAATTACCGTAACGTAATACGATATTCGGAATTAATTTGTCCCAAAGGACTATTTTCATGGATGCGCAAACATTATTATTATCATCTTCATTATCATCATCATCAACAATAGATTCCACAAGTAGCGGCAATGAGTACCATCAGGAGTAGCATGAGCAGCAGAATCAGAGGCATGAGTATAAGCATCGACATTTAGTGGAGCAGGAGAGGCAGAAGTTACAGTGTACCTTGAGAGTAGGTATAGGGTACATAGTGCAAAAGCAGCTAAACAACTCTAAGCTCTTCGTTGTGTGATGGTGGTAATGGTTAGCTTCCGTGAGCAACAGTTGAGATGTACCTATACACACCACCATCATTACCACCATCGTCACTCCTTGTCGTCGTTGGACCGAAATATGTTTACGCAAATCCTCGAAATTATAATGAGGAGGACACTGGAGCGCCACCATACTTTGGTGCTAGCATTTGTGTAAGGCTAGCAAAATTTGTTGTAGCGTGGGGTGGTAGTCTTCTATAGGAAGCGTGTACATTAGAAGGTCGTAAGATATTTGTGAATTGCTGCTAATGGTGTCAGGTGCGAGGCAACAAGGTGCGATTTAAGGTGGTCTTGACTCTCGTGTCCTTATGTATTATGTAGTGCTGTAACCGACTAAAGCAAGTGGTTCATGCATTGATTAGCTGAGGGATTTTACGAGCAAGTCAGCAAGAATAGATACAGGTTGATATTGAAGAATAGAGCGATTTGCCTGTGGAAGTGACTTAATTTTTATTTTATTCATAATGCAAGGATTGTTAGTAGATTATGGATAAGATAGCTGCAGTCAATTATTTTTTTTGTAGTAGCACACGTAAAGAAACGTGAAAAATATGTTCAGACAGAGAGGGTACAAATATAGAAGATACATGCTCACAGTACATCGAAAGAAGCTTAACAAGAAATCAGAAATGCTTATTCCTACAGCACATATGAAGCGGCCCAGGCAAGGTGGGAAAGAGCGGTATAGATGACTGGAAAATAAAGCCTTAACGATACCTCAGCAAATATATTCAGTCTGGTGGTTTCTGGATTCCCAGAGAAGTTCATCGGCGGAGGGTTTCTAAAAGCCAAAATGAATTCATTACATGATGTGGTTGGATCAAGGATACAGGAATACGAAAGAATCGAGCTAAGTAGAATACTGCATTCAGGACGAAGGGGCGGGCTCAGATAAACACTTCGCTCCAGAAATAGATCGCAGTCTCACTAATCTCCTTCGCTTGCAAGCACTACGGACAGGTTTGAAGCTCTTGGGTTGGTGCTCAATGTAATACAATGCAATATTCCAATACCAAATGCACTTGAAATATAACGATCCTTTCGGCTGGAGCATTTGATATATTGAGTTGATTGGATCGCAAAATTTTGATTGATTACTTGGCGCTCTGAAGAGCGTTAACTTTGTCTGTTGAGCTAGGAGTATACTACTTAGTCATTTAGCCAAATTGAAGTAGTAGTGGTTCCCTAGGTTATTTCTTGTCGAATATCCATTAGCTGCTTTTTTTGTTGACACGATTCTCATAAGGGGCCTTAACGACGGCATGCTAAGAGCTTTTGTTGACGTCGATAATGCGTGGGTGTACTAGTAGCTAGATGGACTTGTTCTAAATAGTATTTTTCGCGTTAGCAGCTGCCATAAGCACCATCTGCTCCAGTCCGTAATTGAAGAAGTAATATAAGAACGCATTTTCTTCCAGAAATCTTCTGTTTAAAAGTTCAGATGAGCTGTTTTCAAACTGTTGAGTTCACTCCGTTTTTTTGGCATTGCGCTATGTATTTGTCGCTAGGAATAAACCGCTCTGTATACAATTGATACTCCAGTTAATGGCTTCAGGTCATCTAAATTTGGTTGATATCATGCTATACTCGTATGTACCCAATCAAGACATCTCCACATATTTGAAAAGTTCCCATTTTGTTTTATACTACCAGTTTCCCGCGACTCAGACTCCGCGTGGCCCACAATAATATTAATTATATATGTACATTGTATATATGTATTTAGCTAACAGAAAAAAAACGTGAAACGTCGTCGTTATAGCCTGTGTCCAAATACACATGTATTCACAAACTTGCGCCTCATATGTAGCTAAGGAAACAAACCCATGTGTTTAAATTTACTTTATACTGCCCCCAAAAGTACACAAAAAATCAGTACTTCTCAAACTCTTCGAATGTAAAGTTTTATAATACCTGGTTTAGCTTGTTTTTTTTTTTTAATCTCTGTGGCTATTTATTTTAATAGCTTGGTCCCCTTGAGGAATATCGTGATAGTTCTAATTGGGGATTGGGACCAAGCCTCTAAGGTATAGAATGGCAACGTTTTACCAAAATCTGTCAATTCGTTTTTACGTTATACCTGCCAAAGACAATTCTAGTTGTTATTTTATTATATGTATAGAAAACAGATAAGATGTAGATATTGTTATGGCAACCCTTTCTTGGGGATAGTGTGCTCCTTCTTTGTCTGTAGATGAGAGCTCGTCTTGCCATATTGAAATACAAACGGCAAGTCTTTGTTATGCCCCCTGTATTGATTCAACCTAAAATTGCATGATGGCCTTATGGTAGGTATCCTGTACCGCTTTTCTACTTCACTCACCTAAATCAGGAAAACTACAAATCTGCTATGAAGCACAGATAAGATTTGCCCACTAAACGTTATCACACTGAGGCGAAAGTTTAAAAACGGTGTTAATCAGAGCCAGCGAATATAGAACAGTACTAGAGTATACCTCGCCGCAGGAGTTATTCATTTGCTCGGAGCCCAACGAGGAGCTCAATTTTACGACCATAGAAAAAATGAAAATATCTGCTCCTAAGAACTGTAAGGTCTTTGCTATAACAGGGAGTGTTATAAAGAAGTTTTACTGTATACGGTTTTTAATAACTTTTGCACTAAAGCTGATTAAGGGTTATATAGGTAGAATCATTGAGGTTGCTGTGAGTTTGTGATTGAGTGGGTGGAAAGGACGAATAGGGCAATGAAAGATTTCGATAGAGCAACTTCATGGACAATGAGATGGTACGAAGAAGAGAGGGGCCCAGGTTGTAAGTTTATTTTTCTCAAAATTACTATAGCTTGGCGGAATACGTAAGCGTGTTTGAGGTGATATTTTTGATAGTCCTCGACGATAATAGGGTTATATCCAAGACAAAAGCTGCATAGTCAGTCCTTTAATGATTCACCAAACTGGTAGAACAATCTTCTTCGTCGTTTTTCTTTTTGCTGCATCGCAGCTTGTACTGATATGATTGAAAATGCCACTAACGCGCTTTGAAGGAGTGCATCTTTCGGAAAAGTACTGCAAAACGTATACTTGCCCTAAATTTTACAGATAAGTTCCAGATCAACTTTCTGAGCTTGGTTGTAAGCCAAATGTGTTTGACTACAGACTACAAAGCTGTTACGTTACTTAGATCACTTAAAGGCAGATTCTTTCAATCCACCCAAGTAAGTTGTAAGAAACTGCGAAATACTAGTTGTCTACCTATATACACCTCTTATTATTTATTAAGAAAGACATTAAAAAATCCTCCCTGCTTTACATACTGTATCAGTGAAAGCAGAACGTTTATCTATTTCCGTGAACCTCAGCTATTTAACGCAAATTATTTTGTCATATAAATTATGAAATGGGCTTCTGATGTTAAGCATTTCGTATACAGGAAATTAGACTGAGACTTCGCACGCAAATAGACAACTTCTGCACACACACACACGTGCTTATCCACCCAAAACCAGTGTACAACATGATAATCATAGTCCAAACCATGTCGCCCATTAAACATTTAATAACCTTAACAAACATCCGTAGTAGGATACTCTCTAGTCCTTCGTTTCGCTTCCTTCATAACTCACACTCACTAAGTAAAGAAAATCCTTCGACGACGACTAGGATGATGATGACGATCTCGGGAGGGACTAAATGCGTGCCTCAGTAAAAATAAAACTGCGTAGGCGAACGGCTATTCGACACACGCACACATGTATATTGAATCTTATAATCCTGAAGGATATTATGCGCGGCGTATTGGTATGCAATAAATAATATAACATCCCATTATCACGGTCGATATGATGGCCCCATTTCGGACCAGAGGATTGGGTATACGAAGCGAAACGAAATTGATTGCTCCGGTGCTAATCATAACAACGATCTCTAAAGCCATAGAACAGAGCCATCGTATTAATATCCTTAGAAGCTGTAAAAGGACGAAATAGAAACACAGAATTCGAGAGAGAACCAAAAATTTACCGACGAACATAAGATGAAGGAGCACTTTTAATGGGAATCTAAGTGGTAACCATAGATACGCACACATGCGACTACACAAGCCGGCATTAAAATAAAAAACCAATCGAAGTGCTGTGAACAGCATTTGGGTTGAAGGACACTTATAGTATTATCCTATGCATCACTGTGCCAGAGGATGAAGTCCGCGTGCCACAAGTGGCACTACTATAAAGCTAATGCATTGTGAGAAACTATTTGGAATTGCCACAGAGAGGTAGTGCAGTATTTGACTGTTTGATGATGGTGAGGTGGGTGGTGCTGACAAGTGATTAATGTTGTTACATTCTCTTTGCTTAAATGCTCTGAATTCCTGGAGAATCAATTTTCAGGGAAATCTATTAAGTGCTATTTAGGTAAAATCAAGCACACCACAGCATTGATGGAATCTCTCAACACTGTTGTTCGTAATGCTAGGATGACAGAACAAGAAATGAAATTTGTAGAGTAAGGAACAGTTAGATATACTCTATAGAGGGTTATCGTTACGAGTAGATTTATAGATAGATAGATTCAGCTGAAATCTAGTTCAATGTACATATTTACTTACAACAATCAAATGGATGGCACTGCAGTTTGCCTCATTGAAAATATTGATCTTAATAATTTATCTTCATTATTACAAACTATTCGGAGGCTTGAATACGAAGGTAGGCAACCGCAACGAATGATTCAAACGAAAATGAAAAGCGAAGCTACATCAATGCTTTGGCAGAGGAAGTAGCGAATAGGTATGACAGCTATACCATTTATAAAATCACCAAAGAGCTAGTAGGTGGTCATAGCTCGAGCCAACATTCGGCGAAAGAACCAGGTGATAATTCACTTATTTCAGATGAGGACCAGCTCAATGGCTGGAAGAAGCATTTCGTTACGGTTTCAAATCGTGTATTGGTCAGCGATATGCACTCAAACCAAACTGCCCGAGCTACCACACCCCCAGTAAATATGAGACCATTACTGCGATTAAAAAATAAAGAGACAAATAAAGCGGTAGCACTAGATGGAATTCCTGTGGACTTCGCCAATAACATTGGCTCCGCTCGTTGAGAAAGCTTAGTAGACCCAAAGCTTTCCCGACGAATGGAAGAAAGGAATGATGGCCAAACTCTTTAAAAAAAGAAATTGAATGCAGTGCCAAAATGAGAGAGATATTTGCATACTTCCTGCAGTTGCCAAGGTAGTACATAAGGTAGTGCTAGGATGAATGGCTGGCTCTTGTGCTGGCCTTATTAAGAGTGTTCTCTTCTTCTCTCTATTTCGGCGAGGTTATGATCCGAAAACAGGGGGGAGGGTTATGAGGGAAGGTGGGCGCCGTGACGGAAGTGGTTAGTGTGTCAGATCACTGCGCACGAGATTCCAAGTTCGAACCCCAGAAAATATCAAAAAGTTTTTTCACGGTCCCATCTCTCGCGAGCGTCTGACAAACATCCGAGAGTATTATTGTCACGAAAAAGCTCCTCAAATCGCCATTCGGATACGGCACTAAACTGTAGGTCCCTTCCACTCGTGTGAAAAATATAAAGCACACAACATGAGTGGTTGCGAGAAATTAGACCCTGACACTTAAAGAGCTGTTGCGCCAAATATTTATTTTATTTTTTAACCCTCCCACTTCATCGCATTTCTACTAATCCGCCTGTGGGGTTCATCTATTTGACCTCAGAAAATATCGGCAGGCCTCCCTACTTTGGATTGGCCAATGAAATGCCAATGTCCTCCCATTTGTGTGATCCAGCCGTTTACAGGTCTGCTCCTCATGCCCCGCGATGTCTTTACTCTGTTGACCATTATTGAGCAGTGCATCGAATAACTAACTATCGTCACTTTACCTTATGTTCATAGATTTTGAAAACGCATTCGACGGTGTCAACAATGAGTTTATTTGGCTTGCTGGGGGCGCAAGAGAGACATTACAAGTAAACTTAAAGTTAGTATCACAGTAATCTACGATGGGTCTAAGTGTTCCGTCGTGCAGAGAGAAAAGCCGTCGGAAGAGTTCGATAATAAAAGTGGAGTCAGAGGTAGAGTTGCATCCTAGCCCCAATATTGTTTCTACTAGTGATTCATGTTTGCTCTGTTTTGATGACGGGATATAAAGGAATTCAAAGTACACTTACATCTGGTTTAAAACACTTAGTCTACGTTGATACAATTCATCTAAAATCATTTAACTCAACCCTAAATATACGTAGGTATATACGAGTAAGTGGAGATTGTTGTGTTGTGTACATACATATTTAATTGCATGGTCATAGCTCAAAGTTGAAAGCCTGAAAACTGACGATACATGATCCAATCAACTCGGGTATTGCTACTGATCATCTATATATGTACGAGTGTGTATATACTTTCTCAACTATTTCTACACCGTACAAACTAAGTAAGTCTTTAACTTAATGTAAGTATGTAGTATATGGGATATGGTATAGAAATGATAGCTTCTACTTTTCGCCTCTGAATATATCAAAGCGAAAAGCTAAAAAATTATATTATACCTAGCAGAATTTTCAAGACGTTGCAGGAAAACTACAAATAAAATAAATTTTCTGGAGAATACTTTTTTTGTGAGAAACTAAAAATGCGGGGTATTTATCCACCCCACCACATTTTAGCCCATTTTCAGTGCAATTTTCCATATGAAGAAACATCGCTTCGAGTGCAATACTGCACGATTCTGAAATCCTATTTAACACAATGATGTTTATTCTGATTTAACGCAAATAAAATCAGGAGTTCCATTGAAAAGGATATCACACAATATACATACGAGTAAGTACCTACTGTCCACCAATCCATTTTCGGACGATACTGCTGTACTAGCCATCGGTGAAACACAAGTAGAATCTAGCTAACAAATTTTAGTTGGGATAAGCAACACCTAAGAATGACTTCACAAATAAAAATTTCATATTTTCAAATATAATCTTCTATATATAAAAAATGAAATGTTGTTCGTTGGTCATCGCATCACTTGAGAACGGCTGGACCGATTTGGCTCATTTTTTTTAAATGTTCGTAATAGTCCGAATAAGGTTTTTATGGAGAGAAAAATTGGAAAAGTTGCCAGGAAAATTAAAAAAAATCGGGAAAAACTGAGTGCTTTTTTACATGGGAAAAAATGTGTGTACCTATGTTTGTGTGCTATGGACTCCGAAACCACGTAACTGATTGAGCTCCAAAATCAGACAATCTTCGGCATTGGCCCAAGAGTGTTCCTGTGAAGTTTGGTTGAAATCGGTTTACTACTTTAGTATTATCGTGCTTTAGTACTAAAAAAAATTCTCTTTTGTTAGTCGCAGCAAAGCACGTCGGATACAATTGGTCCAGCAATTTGCCCACTACTTTAGTATATAGAACTTTAGTACTAAAAATATTTTGATATATTTATTTAGGTTTGGACCACTTACCCACTGTTGGCCGGCACAAAACTGCTCTCTAATAGACTTAGCACCAGGCGACTGCCTGACAGCTGTTTTTTTTTGTTAGGCGCAGCAACGCTCGCCGGGTATCCACTAGTATATAAAATATAAACAACCTACAGATCCCATATGCAAACACTGGCAAATTTATAGGCATGTCCTTAGATGCAAGGCTTTGTTGGAGGGAATATGTCAAGATGTGGCAATGGTATTGTGAAATGTCATCGATTGCCGAGGTTCATGGTTCAATTCCTGATGTCACATCATTTATTTAGTTATTTCTCATGAAATAAACAGTCCGATTAATTGCGAATCCTTGTGTAAATACTATGGCGAAGGCATAAAAGTGCCAGTAGGTTCCTCATACATACATACATATATAATCAGATCCTCTTCTACTCTATGGTATCGAGGTTTCTCTTGTCTTCCGTCTTCCTCTCGTTTACAAATTTCTTCCATTTGGATCTGTCTCCTGCTATCGTCTTGCCCGAGTTCCACGTCTGTCCCGCTGCTTCTAGAATTGTTTCCAGCGTCCTGTTCCACGATGTTTTGGGTCTTCCTCTCCTGTTTTACCCTGATGCTCTCGCTTCCCAAATTCTTTTCACCTGTCTGTCTTCTTCCATTCATACGAGGTGGTCAAACCATCTTAATATTTTATTCTCCGATATTCTTCTGGCTGATTCTATTTTTAACTCATTTCGGATATCTTCGTTTTTTCTTCTGCCTGTTCTTCTCACACCTAAAACTCTTCTTAGATATTTCATTACCATTGCTTGGATGTTTGAAGTTTGCCTATCTGTAAGAACCCAGTTTTCTGCTCCATGTAATAAGACGGGAAGATACATTGTTTTGTAGATAGAAAATTTTGTGTTTCTACTTATCTCCTTATGTTCTATAAATTTCTTCTGCAGGACTGCAAAAATTCGGTTTGCCATTTTGATTCTCGCCCTTAGTTCCATTTCTATATCACCATTGCTATTGAAAATGCTGCCCAAAATTTGTAGTTTGAAACTTGTTCTAAACTTACTCCGTCAACTGCCACCTCGATGATTTTTTCTTCTCTGCCGATTACCATTACTTTCGTTTTCTCTGTATTGAGTTGTAATATGGGTCAAAAATTGTTCATTCTGTTGAATGATTGATATATACATATATATATCTATGACATTAGAAGGTACTGTGACTGGAGCTGCGACCACCTGTCAGCTCTATGGTGATTTTGCTGAGGCTCATTTTGTACCACCTGCTTGCAGCTCTCTGCTTCTGTAACCATAGCGTTGATGTAGTTGCGCTTTTCACGTCACATGCTATTCTTTTTTTTTATCAAAGTTCGCATTCGGTTGCGACAACTTTACGTGTGCTATCCAATTTTTGGTCGACGTCGCCGTCAAGATAAACGAACAATTGAACGTCTGGTGGAAGTAGAATGTTCGTGTGAATTGGGTTATGTCGAGCTCATGGTCTATGCCATTAAGAAGAACTCACAACCAACATCGAATGCAAAATTGCCGCATATCGCCCGATTTGTTGGAAAAAATCATGTAAAATGGGGAGAAATTGCGCCAATTTCTCATTCCGTGGAGAATATTTAAATGACGTTGTGTTCCATAATTAATGATATCGATGGTTCTTTAACCCGAAATCATTTTTTTTATACAATATTTCAGGCACAACCCGTTTTATTTAAAAAATAAAACCAAGCGCTCTAATGGAAACCCATATGTGACGAAATGCGGCAACTGTTGCTGGATTATCAACATATACAAATGACCTTGAAGTCAATTGATAGATCAATTTCTCGAAACCAACTTGTCTTCAAAATTTCCTTTCAATAAGTCGATGGTTTCTGTAGCCACATGATACGTAGCACCATCCTGTTGAAACCACATCTTTCCGGATCAATCTAATCCAGATTTTCAAAGAAATATTCATTGACCGTGGTCCGGTTAGTACAACTGCGCGTGCGGTCCAATGCTCGAATCCAAGAAAAACACCAACAAATTTTTCGCGGTCCCACCTCCCTTACTTACTTATGTCCTGTATCCCCTTGTAGGTCCTAGGGTCTCTACTACGCCTACGCGCCATCGTGTACGGTTTCTGGCAATGTGTCTGAGTTCTCCCCAACTGCTGTGCCTCCTTCTCGACTGTTCTGCGCCATTTACTCCTCGGACCGCCAGGTCTTTTGTCATCCTGAGTTAAAGGGTTCTATTGCATAGCATGGTTCGCTATGGAACTGTCACCCTTACGGAAAGTGTGACCAATCCACTGTCACTTCCGCCGTTGGATGGTTGTTTCTATTGGTTCCTGACTCGTTCTCTCGTAAATATGTTCGTTAGAGATACGATTGGGCCAGAAAATCGTTAAGATATTGCGCAGGCACCTATTAACAAACATTTGCAGCTTTTTGGCGATAGTAGTAGTCACTCCCCACGTGCTGCAACCATATAATACCACGGATTCAGCGTTGGAGCGGAACAGTCTTATCCAACATCCCGAAGGCGGACTTTGCTTTGGCGATCCTGTTGGCTATATCCAGTTCGGTTCCGCCATCGGTCGAGGTAATACTCTTAAGATACTGGAAATCCTCTACTCTCTCTACCGGTTGTCCAGCAATGCATATTTGAGCCGATGAGTTTGTTCCAAGACTGATAACTTTAGTTTTTGCCGCATTAATTTTCAGCACGGCGACGCCTGCCTCCCTCTCTACATTTGCTGTCATTTCGTGGAGGTCCATAATTTTGTGGGAGTGTAGGCATAAATCGTCAGCGTAGTCAAGATGTTTCAGTTGAGATGTAAAAGTCCATCGAATTCCTCCGTTTCCCGTTGACAAAGCTGCACGAAGCACATCGGTAATCATCAATAGGAATAATATTGGTGAAAGGATACAGCCTTGTCTTACCCCACTTTGGATCTCAAATTCCTCAAACAACCTTCCCCTGTGCAGAACGTGACAATTGGAGCCTTCATATGTAGCAATTAGTTTATCGGGAATAACTCTCCTGCGTAAGGCACGCCAAATAAACTCCCAGTTGACACAATCGAACGCCTTCTCAAAACCGACGAACAGCATGTGGAGTGGCGATCGATATTCAACGGACTATTCGATGATAATCCACAGGGTGTTGATGTGGTCGGCACAGGAGGATCCAGAGCAGAAACCTGCTTGTTCAGCATCGAGTGTGTCTTCCAGATGTTGTTTCATTAGCTGCAGGATGGTTTTAGCTATTATCTTAGCTTCAGCAGGCAGCACGCAGATACCCCTCCAGTTTCCGCACTCCATTAAATTTCCTTTCTTAAGAAGCTTGACGATCATTTCCTTTTTCCACTCGTTAGGAAAGCTCTCAGCTTCCCAAGCTCTCTCTATCAGTGAAAGCAGAAGCTCAGCCGATGTTGTGGGCGTTGCTCGTAAGAGCTCTGCTGGAATACCGTCAAGTCCTACCGCCTTGTTGGTTTTGAGTACCTTGATCGCGGTAATGATCTTATCTTTACTGGGAGTCGTGGTACGTATTCGGGAACTTCTCACCTCGGGCATCTCAGTCTGATTTGGGAGCATATCGCTAGCGAATACGTGGTCCAAGAAATGATCTTTCCATCTCTTGAGCTGATCCTCATCCGAAATGAGTAAGGAGCCGTCCAGGCTTTTCACTGGGTGTTGGCTGGAGCTGCGACCACCTGTCAACTCTTTCGTGATTCTGTAGACGGTCCTGCTGTCGCACCTACGTGCAGCTTCTTTTGCTTCTGTAGCCAGCGCGTCGATGTAGTTGCGCTTGTCACGTCGCACGCTGTGCTGAACTTCTCTCATCTTCATGCGATATAGGGACTCTAGCTCGCTCTGCTTGCTGCTGGAGTAGCTGCAACGCGAGCTTTCAGCTGTTTTCTTTAGTCAATCTGTCTCCAGGTATCCTCGGAAAGCCATGCCCTATGTCTTTCCTGCAATCGACCGACAATTCTTTCAGCACCAGATGTAAAAACATTTTTCACAGCACACCAATTATCTTGGATGGTGGGCGAAATCGCATCATCAAATCCCCGTGGTGCCCGCTGGATAGCTATCTGATAGTGCTCAGTCTGACGATATAGGTGTAGCTGAACACTCGGACCTGCGTAAGCACATCTGGGTGAACTTCAGCGCGCATATGTTTAACCGGAAAAGGCATCTCTTGTTGACCTGATCGGCTGAAATATAGTATGCGTCTCAGAAGTCTAGCAAGAGGTCCTCAGAAGGAGGACGTGCGGCGGATGAATTCTCCCGATGGAATCAACGGTGACGTCTACCGACAAGCGGATACCTTACCGGAGCTACTTCGACATATTTGAAGCTGAGATCTGTAAGGATTTTCAATACTACGTCAGGGTATTGAAAAAGAGATGGTGGCGGATGAACCCTTAATGGGCCAACAGTAGCGCTCATATCCCCGAAGTGGGTTACTGACATCCGCGTATCCGGCCCCTCGTCCCAGGGGTTGCAAAAAAAAGGATCTGTCGTCGGGTTAACTTCCCTACCACGTAAAAAAAACTTCGGTTACGAAGCAACCAACAGCCTCGGATACGGATGAATTTACTGTTGACGACCAAAGCAAACGCAAAAAGGAGAACGATCTTCATGTCCGCACGTGGAATGTTAGGCCCTTCTACAAACCACGTGCAGCCGAACAACTTGCGGAGGCCCTGGCTCAAAGCAGACATTACCGCCATCCAAGAAATGCGATGGGATGGGCCGGGCAAAAGGAGTATGAAAAACTGCGACATCTACTACGGCGATTGCTACAGACAAAAAGGACAGCGTCTATTCGGGTGCGGATTTGTCATTGTAGGCAGACTTAGGCAAGAAGTCTTGAGTTTCCGGCATGTGAACGAGCGCCTCATGACTATCCGTATCAAGGCTTAATTTGCCAACATTAGCCTAATATGAGTTCACGCCCCTCATGAGGAGAAGGACGACGCGACAAAAGATGACTTCTACCAGCTCTTGGACAAGACGTGTGAGCAATGACCTAGCCACGACGTTAAAATTATCCCAGGTGATTTCAACGCAAAGATAGGAAGAGAGGAAGTCTTTAGTGGCGTGGCCGGAAAGTACAGCCTGCCGACAACGGACTCAGGCTAATCGACTTTGCGGCGGGGCGAAACTTTGTTGTAGCTAGTACGCGGTTCCCACGTCTCGACATTCACAAAGGAACATGGCCCTGCTTTGATCGAAAAATTGTCAACCAAATCGATCACATTGCGATCGACGCAAGGCAGTCTTCCAGTATTCTGGGTGTCCGGACTTTCTGAGGAGCCAACGTGGACTCGGATCACTACCTAGTTGTAGCCAAGGTACGGATGCGGATATCCACAACGGAGCGAAATCAACGAAATGCTGTGAGGAAATTTGACGTCGGGCGGTTACAATCGCAAGAGACCGCCAGAACCTTTTCCGATCGTGTTTTTTCTAATCTCAATCTAAGTCCTATGCCTCCAGCAGCAAATGAGGAAGACCAGTGGCAGCGTTGCCAACAAGCCATCAGAGATGCCGCCTCTGATGTACTGGGTTTCTCTCGGCCACCCCAACGAAACCCCTGGTTTGATGAGAAATGCCGGCAAGCACATGCAGCAAAACAAGAGGCGTACAAAGCGGCGCTGCATAGAACGACTAAAGCTGCTTACGACCCCTACGTGCGCAGGAGAAAAGAGGAACATCGACTTCTCAGAAAAAAGAAAAAGTAGCATGAGAAGCGCTCGATCGAGGAGATTGAGAGACTTTATTGCAGGAATAATGTTCGAAAATTTTACCAAAGGGTAAAAAGAACATGCCAGGGTTTCAAAGCCAGAACAGAAGCCTGCAGGGACGAAAATGGCAATATAGTAGTAGAATCGCAGTCGGTGCTAAGGATATGGATTCTGCAGAGTGTTAAACGGCGATGATGACCAATATTCCGCTGTCAGGCAGAATGAGCCATTCAACAGTGACGATGGCAGTCAAGATTCCCGCCAACCCGATCTGAATGAAGTGAGGATAGCGATATCTAAACTCAAATCCAACAAAGCTGCTGGAGCCGACGGCCTTGCCGCTGAACTTTTCAAGGCAGGAGGAGATCAGTTGGTAAGGAGCATGCACCAGCTCATCTGTAAAATCTGGCCGGACGAAAGTATGCCCGATGAATGGAACCTCAGCATCATTTGCCCGATCCTGAAGAATGGAGAACCTCTGAACTGCGCCAATTACAGATGTATAAGTCTCCTCAACATCGCATATAAGATCCTGTCTGCCGTATTATTTGAACGCCTAAAACCGATCGTCAACAACCTGATAGGTCCTTATCAGTGCGGTTTCAGGCCGTGAAAGTCCACCATTGACCAAATATTCACACTACGGCAGATCTTGGAAAAAACCAATGAATATAAAATCGATACGCACCACCTCTTCATCGATTTCAAAGTTGCCTTTGATAGCGTGTATAAAGATGAGTTATACAGAGCCATGTCTAGTCTTGGCATCCTTGCCAAGCTCGTCCGTTTGTGCAGAATGACGATGGAGAACTCTCGCTACTCCATCAAAGTCGGTAAGAACATCACCGAACCATTCGATGTCAGGAAAGTTCTTAGACAAGGTGACGCGCTATCATGCGATCTCTTTAACATAGTACTTGAGAGAATTGTACGAAACTCACAAGCCAACACCGGAGGTACAATCTTTTACAAGTCTGTACAACTACTCGCTTATGCCGATGACATTGAAATAATCGGAAGAACTCAGCGGGTAGTCAATGGGGCATTTACGAGTATTGAGATCGAGGCAGCAAAGATGGGTCTAGCGGTCAATGAAAGCAAAACAAAATATATGGTATGCTGTCTACAAAAAAGGACACCCAACATCGGCGTCTTGGACAGAACGCCACAACAGACAGATATAATTTTGAGGTAGTAAATGATTTTGTCTACCTAGGCTCTATGGTGAACTCCGCAAATGACATCAGTAGGGAGATCACACGAAGAATAAGTCTTGCCAATCGTTGTTTCTATGGGCTAAGAAGGCAATTCAGTAGCAAAGCCTTATCTCGAACTACTAAGGTAACTCTTTATAAGACTCTAATTATCCCAGTCCGGATAATCATCATCACCGGATGGTTGTTTCGAGAGAAAAGTTCTTCGAGAGATCTTGGTCCCGTCTGCATAGACGGTGAGTGGAGGAGAATGTACAATGCCGAACTATACGGCCTGTACAAGGATATCGACTTAGCCAGAAGAGTTCACATACAGCGACTAAGATGGTTGGGTCATTTAGAGCGGATGGAGCCCAACGTTCCCGCTAAGAAAATTTTCGAATCCACGCCAGATGGACGACGCACTAGAGGACGACCTCGCGGTAGGTGGCGCAAACAAGTGGATGGGGACCTTAACCAACGTGGCGTGCGCAACTGGAGGCAGCTGGCTCGTAATCGTGCTGGCTGGAGAGGTTTGTTGGTTGAGGCCCAGATCCACCCCGGACCGTAGCGCCATCTAAGTAAGTAAGTAATGATCTTGGATGTTTGCGGACAGTGAGCTGCTGATTGCTTCCACACCTTGCGAAAAGTGATCCCTTAATTGTTGGCACACTGAGGGATCACTAAGTCTATCGGTGTTGAACCTGGGCATTCTTGTGTCGTCGTGGGATTTTCGAACTGCAGCATTGCGTTGTTGGAGAGTAGCTATCATGAGACCACGTACTATCCCCACATCTGCCCCTCGCCTGTTTCGGACGTCCAGGAGACTACTTCTAAAGCGGCGGCCGGTGGCAAAATGATCAATTTAGTTGGAGGTTGCTTGCCTGTCGTTGGAAACCCAGCTGACTTTGCGGCAGGTCTTGTGCTCAAATATGGTGCTTGGCTCTGCAGAAATCCACACACCTGTCGCCGTTGTCATTGCGGTTACCTAGTCCATGCTCCCCGATTACATGTTTGAGCCCTTCGTTGTCGTTGCCTACGTTGGTATATAATCCCCCATCACTATGACAATGTCTCCATTTGGTGTTGTATTGAAGACGGCTCTTAAGAGAATGTAGAAGCTCTCCTTTTCGTCATGAGACGAACTATTCGTTGGGGCGTAACACTGTATGATGGTGACGCGTCGTACTCTACCCATCTCTCGCGAACGTCTGACAAATATCCGAAAGTATTGTTGTCAAGAGAATGTTTCTCACGAAATAAAACAAAAACTGCTCTTCGGATACGGCACAAAACCGTAGGTCCCTTCCGTTCGTGTGAAGACTATAACGCACATAACATGAGTGGTTGAGAGAAGCTACAACCTCGGCGTTTCATAAGTTGTTTGCGCAAAAAATGTATGTAAATATGTAGTCCGGTAATAATCCATAAAACGAGCTCTGGCCTCGATTTTTGAATATTTAAGGTCCGATTATGTCACCCGCGTAGAAACCTCACTAAACGGTATATTTTTGTAAATGCAAAGGGATCCATTGGGTTTCTTTTGGATTGATATCATTTTATACCCGACAGTTTTACTTTTCAACCAACCCATTAGCCAAAAATAAGCCCCATCTCTGAGCACAATTTTGGGATAAAACAACGGATTAGCTTGCGACTGCTCTTGCATCAGCTGGATTTTACACGGGTGGCGGCTAGGATTTCTTGTGCAACATTTTCCACGCAGCGGACGGCCTCAATTGCTGCGACCGACAACGAATCGATAAATTTTGATCCCCTTTCACACCTTTATTTACAGTAGCAATCTTTTCTTCAGTAGGCACATTACTTTGACGGGCCGGTGTTATTGCATTAATTCGAGAGTACTCGTATGTGGTATGAAATCTATCCACAGTTCGGTGAACTACGTCTTGCTCAGATGGACCATTATGTGCGCCATGAAAATCATGACGTCGGCGTCGTTGCGAATCGATGACGTTAATTTTCATAATATGGTAGCGTTATTCAAGTCTATTCATGATGATTTGCCATACTATACAGAACACAAATGTCAAAAAAGAGCAGACAGAATGAAAGCTTTGTCTGACTGGTTTTATCTTAGCAAAAAAGAATTAAAAATTGACCATATAAGGCAAATCTACATTGATTTCATAGAAATAAGTGTCTGCCATTTTGGTATGGTATACATATATACATATTAGGCACATACCTTATTCACAAAATGGGCCAGCATGTGGCCTAAGTAAATTGTGATGATTCATCACATACATTTTTGTATTGCACAGGTATTGATTAGGACTATTTGATGAAAATAACTGTCCAGGACTATGAGATAACAGTCACAAAATACTGAGAACTTTTGTACGAGGGTTCGGGTATGGACGTAGAAAACCTGGTTTAAAGAGTACGATCGAAATCCCTAACAAACTCTTCCCCTATCAGACTATGTTCCAAAGCACAAGGGCGCATGTACCATTATTTACACTTACTTCGAGTCCCTTAAGTCTTTTTCATTACTATCCATCAGTCATGATTCACTATCAATGTAAACAGAATTTGATAACCGTATTCCCTCGAAATCGATTGATATGAAATGAAGCCTTTAACTAGCGCTTGTCGTAAAAGGCGACTAAGGGGACAAATCAGATCTAGGCAATACAACACCCAAGTGAGCCTAGCGACACATATACTACCATAAAAACCCTCCCACAAGTGTGCATGCGAGTCCGCGGGTTGACACGACTGGAGATCACCGGTGTCATAAAAGAAAGATCAAACAATACTAAAACAGGAGCATGCACGTGTCAAACAACAAACACCATCGCAATATGGTGCAAAAATTGTATTGCAAAACTGTATCATTATGATAATACTTGCAAAAAGGAAAGGCACTACCCCGCCAGGCACTACCACTGCTGTGCATGGTACTGATCCTGGACCGAGCAGAAATGTTCGGGTCAGAGCTATACGGATTCCGGGGGCTAGCAACATAATGAAACAGTTTGGACGCAATTTAAGGGTCGCGAGTTGGAACGTTGGAAGCATGACCGGTCGAAGTTACGAGCTGGAAGAGATGATGAATAGAAGGCGGGTGGACATCTTGTGTGTCCAAGAGACGAAATGGAAAAACACCGGGAATCGGGCGCGTTTCTTGGACGTTAGGACAAAAGATTACAAGATGTTCTACTACGGAACGGAAAAGGCTAGGAACGGAATCGGTATCATCCTTGCGGCAGAGCTACTTGGAAACGTCTTGAGCATTTCGAAGTCCAGCGACCGTTTGATGTCTCTCAAACTAGTAATACAAGGAGAGGTGTGGAATATTGTCAGTGCATATGCTCCCCACAATGGGTGCAATCAGATAGATAAAGATGCATTTTGGCTAGATTTCCACAATCTCCTTAAGAACATCCCAAAGGAAGAATTTCTGTTTGTTGGAGGAGATTTGAATGGACATGTCGGGAAATCAAACGAAGACTATGAAGACTGCCATGGAGGACTAGGATATGGCACCAGGAACCTTCATGGTGAAGACATCCTAAGCATGTGCAAATCACACGGTCTTATCTTGTTAAATACCATGTTCATCAAACAAAGCCGACACCTGATCACTTACAGCAGTGGTGGAGATGAAACTCAGATTGACTACCATTTGGTAGCCAGTTTCATGAAGCCTCGGGTAAAAGATTGCAAAGTGATCCTGGGAGAGGCAATCGCTCGTCAACACCGTCTCTTGCTAACAGAAATTTTTATGAAAACACCAAAGAAAAGCAAACAAACAAGGGTCTCTGAGAAAATCAAGTGGTACAATCTGGACAAAGAAAAAGGCGAGGCTTTTGTTTTCGTAATGAAAAATTATCTCTCTCACACCATCAACGGAGCTGAGGATGAAGAGTGCAGAGCACAAAATATGTGGGATTCCCTACAGCGAACTTGCTTAAATAAGGCCAAATCACTGCTAGGAGCTTCAAAAGGCCACCATCAACACGCCAAAGAAACATGGTGGTGGGGTGATGAAGCTAAGAAAGTGATAAATGAGAAGAAAGCGGCTTTCAAAGCTTGGTCAAAGTGCCCCTCTAATAATAGTGACGAAAAAGCTCGCCTAGAAATGGAATACAGATGCTGCAAGAAAAAAGCGAAGTTCCCAATCAAAGTCGGGGTGCACCAGGGAGCGTTTTAAGTCCTTTGCTCTTTATTACAGTCCTTGATTATCTGCTTGAAGGTAAAGTGATGGACCCCAAGGTACATCAGTTATTCTTTGCTGACGATGGAGCCATCATAAGTGAGGATCCTACATCCCTGCAACGAGCACTTGATGTGTGGGTGGACGTTTTGGAGGGAAATGGGTATCGCATTAGTTCAAAAAAGACAGAGTACTTGTGCTGCCCGTTCTCTGATCCACTCAGGTCCATTCCAGACATTTATTTGAATGGAACAGTGCTTCCCAAGTGCGAAAAGTTCAAATATCTGGGATCTATGATCAATAGCAAAGCAACTTGTGATGACGACATCAATCATCATGTAAGCGTAGGGTGGATAAAGTGGCGAGAAAATTCCGCTATCTTTTGTGACAGAAAAATGCCCCCTAAGTTGAAAGGAAGGCTCTACACCTCAGTTGTACGTCCAGCGCTCACATACGGTTCACAATGTTGGACGATGTACAAAAAGTATGAGAGTAAATTAACGGCAGCTGAGATGAAGATGCTTCGCATGACAGCAGGAGTGACCAAGCTTGATCGAATAAGAAGTTCGAAGATCCGTGGAAGCTTTCACATCAACAAAACCATCGTACAAAAAATAGAGCGTGACCGGCTCAGTTGGTATTGCCACGTTCAAAGAAGAGATCATTTGAACCCTGTTAAAAAGGCAATATCAATGCACGTTCCAAAGACATCGCGATGTAGGAAAGGCAGGCCTATAAACGCCTGGATCAGACAAATGCGACGACATCGGCATTTCATTGGCCTCAGTAACGGAGTGATCCAAAATCGGCAGGCCTGCCGATATTTTCTGAGGTCAAATAGGCGAACCCCACAGGCGGATCAGTAGAAATGCGGTGAAGTGGGAGGGTTGTGATCCCTTGTTTTCGGATCATAGCCTCGCTGATAAAAAGGAAGAAGAAGATGAAATGAAGCCTTTACTCAACCGAGAAAGTAAAGAGTGCAAAGAGATTCCTACCAGTTTGATGCGTAAAAGCAAAGAACCTCTTCGTTTCAACTAGTTTGCATATCGCTGTTAAACACCGTCATCATCCCAGAAACCACACCACTCCCCGCATGACCACTGACTCTGAATTGAAGTCCTAATTTACTTCTGGCCAGCACACATTGAACGACTTCCCTGACTCAACTCCATAGACAAGCAATCATAGAGTCAGTCGAAGGACGACATCGATTGCTTATTTGGTTTTTGTGACGAGATAACGCTCCTTAGGCGACTCCTAGATAGAGATATAGACAAGCACACCAAGGCCACTAGCCTACCAACAGCACGAGCAAGGAAATTTTTCATGAATGCCTACCAATTATCCCACACCCACCCATAACCTTACGATACCCTTATTGAGTTGTTTTTGTTTGTTGGACTTATTTTTGTCCCCAATCTCCCAATTTCCTTAGATTGCCCTTTAATTGGTGGCGCAGACTGATGTCCCATTTTACAAGACTGAGACCCATTCCAGCGAATGACTTACATCAAAGGCAACAAACGGGAATAAAGGATGTAGAAAAGTGTTTTCAATGCAAAATTAGGTGGAAATCCCTCACGCACACACGAACGTGCAATAATGCTCCTATTTTAGGTCCAAGGGGGGCACATGGGGTTTTTATCCTTCTTTTTTACGGCAGTCTGTGGTATCAGAATTCGGGGTCGCAAGGATATTCAATTCACGAACATAATTTGATTAATGAAGTTCGTTAGAACGTTTCTTGTGCGAGTGTGCATATCCTTTATTCAGTCATTTTCCAATTTCAAATTCATTTGATTCCCCATCATCGTCATTATGATCGCGTGTACATGTTACCGTCGTCGTCGTCGTCAAAGACGACAAACATGTAACTTTGAATCTGCACCTTATTTGGCGCGTATTTTGTCATGTGAGCATAGAGACGAAGAAAATCTGTATTTTTTGCGAATGTGTGCTCACAAAGAAAGGATTTCCATCAGGATTCTAAGTAATGTATGTATTTTCTTTCGTGAATGTTACCTCAATTAGCAGTGTTTTTTCTCAGAGTTGTAGAAGAAGAAAGGCAAAGCGGGGTAGGAAAATGCGCCATGTAACCGTTAAATTGAGGAAATAATTATGAAAAAAAGAATATTTTCGGTTGCCTTGAGATAATGACGTGGGGCTTAGATGGTTTCTTTTTGTAAACGATTGCTTTCAGTTTTGAAATATTGTTTTTCTTGAACTAATGTTACCATCTGGAGAGTTGTGGAAAGGAAATTCGTGAATACTTCACTGAGCTACCAGACTCTTTTAATTAGAATAACTGGGAAAGGCATTTTCAATTAATTATTTCACAGTGAGAGAAGGAGTAGATGTTTTGAAAAAAAAAAAAAAAAAAAAAAAAAAATTTATACGACTCAGAACTTCCAGGAACACAGAGTTTCAAAGGAGTTAAATGTTTTGCCAAAGTTACTCATCTGCAGGGCGGAGATAAGGGCAGTAATCACTTGCTCGTAGCGAATTGTTATTTATTTAGCTTCTTGAAGGATATTAAGAAATGATCTATTATATAAAACATTTCCTGACTAGCTCAGTCATTGTGAAGTAGATGTTTTATTGCCAAAGCTCAGATCCCTTTAAGGTGAAGCTTGGTAATGATTTTAATACAAATTTACATTCAGTTTAACTTTGAAAAGATTATGCGATTCTTTGAATAGGGTCTTCGAATACATCTATGTATCATCGAATACATCTATGTATCTATGCCTCACCTATTCACCTATTAGAAAAGCTTAAACCATTTAAGGTTACGAAGTTGTATGGTATTACGTATTCACTTAGGCGGAGCTGCAGTCACGGGAGGGTCTGAGTCTCAACAAACCTCTCTAGACAGGTTGATTATTAATTATCTGCCTCTAGTCCCCCGCACCAAGCTGGTTGAGATAAATTTCTGCTTACTTACGCTATTTAAGATGAGGCCTTCCTCTACAGCATCGTTCATCCTGAGCAGATTTGAATACTTTCCGGCTCTACGTGTCCATGCCATCTCGGGCGCTCTATATGCACTTTTCAGGCTAGCTCAATGTTGCTGTATAGTTCATGATTGTATTTTCTTCTTTACTCTCCGTCTATAAGGACGGCAACAAAGATCACCTGAAAAACTTTCGCTCAAAGTAAGAGACTTGGATTATTATTAGAGTCTTGTACAGGATTACCTTAGTTGTTAGGAGCATACTACTTAGTTGCTTTCTTATGCTAAAGAAACAGCGAGATTGATTCTTCGTTTGATTTCGGTGCTGATATCATTGCTCGAATTAATTGCGGACCCTAAACAAACCAAGCCCTTAACTACTTCAAGGTTGTAAGTGCCTATCGTGCCATTCTGTGGATGGCGAGTGTCCTTTCTTGCTGACAGCGTCCACATTTTTTAATCTCGTTCACCGTTAAGCCCACGTTATATCTCTTCTCATGATTATGTGAATATTGTTGCTACGCCAATGAGTAGTTCTTTTTTGCAAGATTGTGCCTCTTATGTTGGCTTGTGAGTTGCGCACAGCGTTTTCAGATACAGTGGTAACAAATCACCTGGCAGTGCGTCGCCTTGTCTAAACCATTTCTAAGTCTCGGTAAAATTATTACCGACATGGATGAAGAAACTTGAATTTCCCATTGCTGTATTCCATAGCCCAGCACCTATGTCAAAACTAGACACATCTCTACATGTATAGTTGCTCTCTATAAACACTGTCATATGTAGCTTTGAAATCGATAAAAAGGTACCAACGGATGTTCCTGGGTCTTCTCTAAGATCCATAGCAGTGTGAATATTTGGTCTATGGTGCACTTCCTTAGTCCAAAACAATCGATGAATGTAGCTTGGATTGAAATCGGGTTCTAAATTTTATTTACTTTGCGTTTAGCTTACGGAGGGCGGAGGAGCCGCTAATGGGCCAAGGGCAACGACATTCGGATCTGTATCTGGAATTTTGGGACCCTTAAAAGGCCTCCATAGAGGCCCTAGAATGCTAGCAGATATATTCGCCATCCAGGAAGGACGATGGGATAGGCCGAGCGAAAAGAGAATGAATAACTGTGACACCTACTACAGTGATTGATACAGGGATAACAACAATAAAGATTGCTTCTACGAGCTCCTCGACAAAACATACGATCAATGTCCTACATAAGAAGTTCAAATCGTATTGGGTGATTTTAACGCTAAAATACGAAAGGAGGACGTCTTTGGAGGGCAGTCGGTAAACATAGCCTACACGACACCACTTCCAACAACGGACTCAGACTAATTGCTTTCGCTGTGGAGCGAAACGTCACTAAAGCAAGTAAATGATTTCCTCATCTAAATATTCACAAACAGACATGGCGCCAATGATCATGTAACAATTAACCAAATTGATCATATTGCGATCGACAGCCTCCACTTTTGGGGATGTCCGAACCTTCCGAGCGCCGAACATATATTCGGAACATTACTCCGTTGTAGCCAAGGTATGATAGTGGATATCCCAAACTGCGCAATAGAATAGAATCACTGTGAGAAAATTCAACGTCGAAAAGCTACAATCGCAAGCGACCACCAGAGCCTTCACCGAACGCGTATTCTGAAATCTCTCAACCACCGCTATGCCGGCAGCATCAATTTCCTAAGGCCGGTGGCAACGCTACCAACATGCCATGAGAAATGTATTTCGAAACTTCGGAGGTATAACATCATTACTAAATTAATTCGGTTTTTCTTAAAGCGTCTCGAAAGCGTTTTCTTAGTAACTCGCCCAAAAAGGCGGCAAATGAGTATTAAATCGGCTGCAAAATATTTTAGAAACATCAGAGCCATTTGTGAGAAAGTGAATAAAAAGGAAGGAATGCGGCAATGTCGATTATGGGTCAGGTAGAGGGACCAAAACAAGCACACCCAGTAAGGACAATAAAGTAATTTGTGAATTGTTTCGGGAAAACCCAACAATTAGTCTGAGGGACGCAAAAGAAAAATTGTTCAGAAAAGTAATTAAAGCATCTATCAACACAATACGATGCCGTTTAGCAGAATCTGGCATTAAAACAGGAGTACCAAACCTAAACCGCTAATGACCCAAAAACATATTGAAAAGAGGCTATGTTGGGCAATGCAGAATTTAGACCGGGATTGGAGCAACATCATATTTACAAATGAGTCATCTTCTTTTGTTTATAATTATTAGAAGAAAGCCTGGACGAAAACAGATGAAAAGTTTCTGTAACGCACCGTAAAACATCCAGCAAAAGTTCATGCTTATGGATCCATAAGGCCAAAGGATTCGGTAAGTTAATAGTATTCACACGAAACCTTGATGCACAATTCACAGTAAAATTATACCAGAAGGGTTTGCTAAAGTTTCTGTATGGATTGTGCAAGAGGATAACGATCCCAAGCATAGGAGCTAAAGTACATTGGAAGATAATTCTTCGATAACTTAGATGAGGTAAGGTCACGGAACCATGATAAAGACATCTTCAAATTCTGTAGGGAAATTAAGTGTATGGGAGAATTACCGTAAAGGTACCATAGAAATCGCGGTGGGCCCACCTTGGTACCTAGTGTCTTATGATAACCTCATAACCCTACTCAACCTAACTTAACCTAAGGTTTTGTCAGGCCTTGTCTATCTTGGTTTTGCTATAAATTCTGAAAACGACATCAGCGCAGAAATCAAGCGAAGAATAACTTTTACCAATCGCTTTTTTTTGTTTATACTCTGAACGCCTATGCCAAACTATATCAAAAGCCTGTGCAACGTCTAGGAATAATAAAGAGCAAACTTGTTTTTCTTCTAGTGTTTTTTCCATAAGTTGGTCTATCGTCGAGTGCTTATTTCTAAACCCGAATTGATGGGTAGGAATAAGCCTTCTTTGCTTTATGATTCTGTCTAGTTGTTTAAGAAGCAGTTTCTCGAAAAGTTTTGATAATACCGGTAAAAGTGAGATTGGCCCATATGAGGAAACTCTGATAGAGGCTTACCTTGTTTGGGTATAACAATAGTTCTGCTATCCAGTGATGTGGAACATATCTTTTTTAAGAACTAGCATCCATTTTAAGCTTTAGTTTAAGCAATGCGATGAAGGGCAGTTCTTTCAGGATTTGAGCAGTTATAGAATCATAACCTGATGATTTTCGATTACATATAGATTTATGAATATACATATGTGCTGATCTCTCTTAGCAAACGGGATTACGTCTTCATCTACTCTATTTAAGAATTCGAGAGTTTCGTTTGCCACGCTAGGTGGAAAAGGTTTAAATACATTTGTAAGGTGCTCCGAAAATGTTTCACCTTTTCTTTTGGGTTACCGATCCATTTCCCATCCTATCAGATGTTTTTAACGAGGGATCTTGCTCTTGAGGTCTCTTTAAATGCTTGGCAGCCTTCCAAAGAAAATAATCTGTGAAATGCAATCATATTTAGTTAGAGATAGATTTTTAAATTCACAGATACTTTTCTTAAGTCTGTTATTTAGTCTATTAAATATAGTTTTATCGCCGGGATATTTTGTCATTTGCCATTTCCTGCTAGCAATTCTCTTTTCTGGAATCAGTTCCGTAATTTCCGTGGAATATTTTACCGATGCTTTTATTTTTTGATAGGTCGGGTTCTTCTGCAGCCTGTTGTATATCTGCAATGAAATGTTCCACTTCGATGTCGATATGGTTTGTTGGGACCAGTGGAGATTTAAGGTTAATAAATCCTTCGAGTAATTCTCTAAATTTACATCAGTTCGGTTTTTTGTTAAGTCTTACGCCTTTTATCTGCTCTATTGATATGCCGTTGACCGTTAGGCTTACAGGTGTATGATTCCACGACAGATCATCACTGCTTTTAAGTTTTACTTCTTTCCTATAAATTCAATAAGATAAAAAAAATATGGATGGCCAATAAGTAGGCGATCCAGTCGAAATAAAATCACAGGTAAGATTTCGTGCTGCTTTGTAAAACTCCTTGCCTTTTGCCGTTATTAATCTTGACCTCCAGTAACTGTGTTTTGCATTGAAATCACTTCCAGTGATAAAATTGTTGCCAATTTTATGACGCCAAAAAAATGTTTCAACAGTTTGAAAAAGGTCATTAAGATCTTTCTCTGTAAGCGAATGCTTGGGTGGGCAGTATATGGCAGTTATTTTAAATTCCTTGCTTTTAGTCAAAATGTTTACAGTCGCTACTTGCATGGGATGTTTGCAATTTTTGGCATTCATAAGGTTCCAAAATATTTCTAACAATTATAGCACTACCTGCCCTTACACTTTCAGCTGGATGGGGAGAGTGGTAACAAAGGTACCCAGGAATTCTAATCTTTTTGCCCAGTTTAAAGTGGGTTTCAGAAATCAGGCAAATATCAATGTCGTCCTTGCATAGAAATACCTGAAATTCAGAGATGTGTTGGAGTAGGATATATAGAGCGAATGGACACCAATGTTTCGGCCAGCAAAGTCTTTGAATTTAACCCAGAGGGACGATGCAGTAGAGGGGACCCCAAGCAACTTAGAGTACGCGAGTATAGCCAATTATCTAAAGATCGAGCTAAATGGATAGGTTTGTTGGTTGATGCAAATTCGATTGGAGCATGGATTGACACAGTCTCAGAAGGCTATATCTGCACAAGGTACTATTTGCGAGAAGGACCTGCTTTCTTCTCAGGTCAGCCTTAGCTATCTTACGGAGCATAAGGAGCTATCCAACTCTTCTTGGTTTAGAAGCATGTGCTATTAAATTCATGATGTTGTTCGATTGGGGGCCGTTCTTGTCCGTGGGGTAACTATATAGCCAAACTGGGGCTTCATCCGCAGTCAATTTGCAAAGCAGTTTTGTAATTTGCTTTTACCTTTCGGAGGGCTTTGGTTCCATTTAAGGTGATACCTAAGTATATCAGAGAAAAGTTGTGCTTTAGTTAGACACAATCGAAAAGTTCTTGCAGTTCTTTTCGAGCCTCTTTCTTTATCATTGAAATGAAAGCTTGGTTGATGGCGCCACATTAAGCAACCTGTTGCTAACCTTGAACATTCCATTTGTTAGGGCTAACGCTTTGTCGGTGTAGCTTCAGGATATTCTGAAACCTGCTTCCCCATCGGGGATCGATTGCGATGGAATAGCGATTTGATAGCTGAACGGTATACCATATATGGGTAGCTGCAGAATTCGGGTCGATAGATGGTTTGCAAGCAGGTGATGAATTTGATGACCCTAACCAATACGAGTGTTTGAAATCCACTTTGTTACCCATATTCATTCGTATCTGTTTTCTGTTTTCTGCTATCGCCTAAGTTTGTCATCAGCTCATCTGTAAAATTAGAATTTCCATTTTGGAGCAATTCTATCGCATTATTCAGATCAAAATCTTATGGCCCAGGTTATCTATCATAGTTGGCTACTACAGAAGCAAGTCTGATGTACACAGAGTCCGCGGCAAATGCAAAATTTTAAGTTTGGTGCAAAGTCCACATTACCTTTCGTTCAGGTATATTAAAATATTTATTTAGTTTCAATTTTATTTTCAGTATTTTCTCTAAGTGAAGAATCAGGCATTTAACTTAATACACCTTTATTGAAATGCGGTTCATACATATCATATGGGAATTTTTCGTGCTAACATTTGCGAACTTAACACAGACTATAAAATAAAATCCTTAGGGAGAATTGAATGCACATTTTGACTACACCATCAGTCAGTCACTTTCATGCAAACTTTGAACACAAATTCCCAGAGCTAAACTTTCATTAGCCATTTGCAGGTCGAAAATTCATTTCAAAACCTTCTACCACAAAATGTTTAAATTATGTCCACAGATGTTTGCCTAACTGGGTTTTTATTATGACAAAGTTTCGCCTCAGTCCTGCACGACTTTTATTCCATGTCCTGTAGGGGAGTTAACTTAAACAAACTGCCCTTTCACTCCACAATTAATGTGATATACAAGTGTTTCAAGACAAACGTTTCCCACTCAAGTATCTTATTCGTCGGAATAAAACTATGATATTTAGGACCAGGAAAAAGGATAATTAGTGAATAGACAACTCACCTCGAATACATCCACTCCGCATATAGAAACAGACTTGCTAAGTGATTTCTTGTTTCTTGTTTCAGTTGGTCGTTAACTACATTAAGGGGGCTGAACTTTTGCATGTTTGGACATGTCCTTGGGAATGATATCAGAAACAGAATACCATGAAGCAATTCCCTTACCAGCATACCAAATGCTAATGAACTAAATTATGGGAATTCTTTGGCGTAGATGCAATCTCTCTGGCTGCTGTTTTTGGTCAGCTCAGCAGCCTTCGTACATGTTGTACGGAACTTAGAATGGAAAAGTTTTTCATACGATGTTTTCACTGAACCAACCATACGACTCTTTGGAGTCCCCCCAACCAGAGGAAGAGCTTTCCCTTCAAAGGAGCCATTCCGGAAATAGAAACTCGTATCCCCCCAGACGGTTTGATTAAATTTTAAAGCAATTGAATCTATAGACCAAAAACTCGATTGAACTTCTAGTGGGTGGCTTTGATTTTTCTTTTCAACTTGTGGAACAGGTGTTCTCTCCCCTATTCTTCAAACAATCCCTTCTGGTTTCGGGCCGTTTAATTATGCTCCTGCAATAGAAATTCAATGGTAATTGACAAAAGGGGCTGTCAACATTGACATTGGTTATAGTTTATGTGTGCAGCTGGGCATGAGACTGGGGGAAAATTTATTTCAATCGATCTGGATACGGCGCAGGGTTTCCCGTCATTCAGGCGGCCGGGTGGCCGGGCGGCACAAGGACACACCTAGAAATAATTTAGCTAAAAGCTATTGTATAAATTTTCTAGGAAGGAAAACCATTAAAGCACCCATTGAAGAGAATAGTCCGTAGTCAAGACAATGGAGGAGGAAGTTCAAAGTAGGGAATTCTGAAAACTACAATATTATGTACACAATTTTTGGCTTTTATATGGCATTTCTGACCAATTTCGGTTGAGGATATTATTCATGGATTATTTGTGATCAAAAAGACAACCCAAACTCGGAATCACATTTCGACGAACTTAAATCAGTTTTGTTTAAAGTATATCTTTCTCCATCTCCTGGCTACTCTCAATTATTTAAGACCAATGTGCGCCCTTGTTTGTTTTAAATTTTCTTCTACTGGTTCTATCAGTCGAAAATCAGAAACATTTTACTAGTTGCTTTGTTGCAATAAGGTTGTTTCGTAAAGCAGTATTTGGTATAGCTAGTAGCACAATGCAGTCTATAGATATGGATGACATCAAAAGTGCACGACAGCTAACATGTAACCGATTAGGGCTTATGATATGTTGATGACTTTGGACTATCATACCCCAAAATAACTTGGTTTCTTCAATATGAAAACCCAACTTGTCTCTGGAAAAAAAAATGCTAGATACCTGCAACTTTAAAATCATTTTGTACTCCACTGGGTATTCCGCGAGGAAATGAGTATCAGGCTGACAAACACGCGCAAATCCTTTGTATTCTGTTGACTGATTTGCCATTAACAGCTAGATTAAATACCAAAATCTGTATCTGAGACAGGAAAGAGTAAGTCTTCACCACTTTCTCCATTATCCCAAGGTCAGTCAAATTTTTTATTCATCACTGTACCACCACGTTTTTTATGTCTGCGCATTTTGATAAATCCACAGGCCATAGGTCCACGTGCCATGAATCCAGAATTTGGTTGCACACTTTTGACGACCTGAGGCAAGTTTACAAGAGAATTCTGAGAATTCATGACTCATCCAGCCGATTTAAATTGTGTAATTATGACCGAGATTGCAAGACACCGGAGGGAGCAATAGACCGAAGTAGAAAGGCGCAATATCTCGCTGTTAATTATGGACTCGTAAGTTAGTTATTTCCCAAGGATACAGAATTATAACCAGATATTAATATGTGGGCATATAATATTTTTCAATGAGACAAAAGGTAAAAATTAAACTTGGGTGGGCCATAAATCCACTATGAACTTGTGACCTGGATGCTTTTGACCCGACCCCATTCATGTAAGCGTTTTCAACACTTTATAAACAATTCCGAATCTCTGAAGGAAATCAATATCGGCTGAAGCAATTGCAAAAGCTTTGAGACGTGAAGAAGAGTATTTCCACGGCAACTTATAGTCAACCCAAAACGGGTGCTTTGTCACTGACATCTACGAGTATATTCGCAGTTTTCTTGATTCTGTGCAGTTTCTTAGAGACGCTTATTACCCATTGCTGGTTTAAGTGCAGGTACCGAGGTTGCTGAGGTAGTATACGCCTTAGTCGTATCGATAATAAAAACTTAATATTGTGCAGAAAATTCCTACATATACTGAATCATATGCAACTTGAAACCAATTGAACAGAACGTCTGCTCAAGTCGTTTGTTATAGAGAGACATCCGAGAGACTAATATGACTCTTGTTTCTCCTGCAGATTAATTGAAGTGTTTTTACATAGATCTGGCTCCGCCGCAGATGTAAGGATTTCATTAAAATGAATCAAGTATGTGACATTGGTCTATATATCGACTACCAATAGGCATTTGTGTTATTTTCTACTAATAAAAGGGAACCCAAATTCTAGAGCACTCAGACTCACTTAATTTTTTCATACTAAAGGCTCCCTCCCGCCTTTCTGTGGTGAAGTGGTTCAAAAATCTTCAATTTTATTCATTCCCATTTTCCTGTTTGTTGCTATTCTTCGCCGTGGGTTGAGTAAAGCAACAAAGCACTGCACAATTGTCAACCCTGGTAATTGGCATGGATCAACTTGTCAACTTTTATTCACTGATCTAGCCACAATTGCTTGCGATTTTAGGGGTTATGAATACCCTTTAAATGTTTTTGTATAGTGCGAGCTTAGGAAAAGACAGATAGAGAGAGAGAGAGAAACTCCGATGTTGTTCCAGAAAATCTCTGGTGGTGGCGTACAGAAAATTTTCTTATTTTCGTCTTGAATTCTGATTTTCAGTATTTTTTCACGACTACCTGATGATTTTGCCAGCCATATCACCAACCTAGTGCCTAGTGCTATGCCTTTGCAATAGTGCTCACACAAGCTTTCGCAATTGATCGATCTGACTCTTTATTTCATGAGAAATAAGTAAACAAATGCTCACTGACATCGGATTTGAACCATGAACCATTAGCGCGACAATTGATAACGTTACCACTACGTCCAGCTATTCTGCTTGCTGGGAGAGTGAATTCCACTGCGTGGCATATTTTGGAATGGAGATGTGTCACGCCGTAGTATGTGACCGATCCACTGCCATTTTATTTTCCAATTTTCCACTTTTCTCGGACCGTTCTTTGATAGACCAAATGAATCTCAAGATGATTCTTAGACATATATATGTTTACAAAGGTTTGCAACTTGCGTGTGATAGTTGTACCCACCATCCAACTACTGCACCCATAATGCAGTACTGGTCCTACATTATTGGAGCGAAAATTCGCAGCTTCGTTATTATTATTGCTTCTCCAGACTTTGACGCAGCTCTGAGTTCCCGAATCTGCTGCACACATCCAGTTGGTGCTTCAGCGGTTAGCTGAGAACATACTTCATTCTTTTTTATTTTTTTTCTGTTCGTTTATTTGTCCACTTATACACTATTACATATTTTATTGTTTAAATAAACTAAAAACTACAGCAATAATTATAACTTAAAGTATCTGACCTGAAGGGTTCTCAATACTTACGCTATGATTTATATACTATACTTAGTATATTTGCATTATCTTTTATTTTGTTTCATTTCTTTTTTGCATATTTTTATTTTTTTGCTTTAAGGGGAAATGTGGAAAAACCTTTAACAAATCTTTATTATTTTTATTCAACTAAACTAGAGGGTAAAACAAATAAAACTAACTTATCCTATGTTAAACCTGACTTAACCTAACTTAGCCTAACTTAACTTACGGCAGAACTGGGTCCTGATATGCGATCTCCAGCCCGTCTATACAAAGGACCAGCGAATGACAAATGTCATTCTCCTTTTTACCGGCCCAGTCCTACTTAACCTACACATTAGCTTCAACGCAGTCGAGCCACCAGTATTTCTCCCGATTAAACCGGTCGGTGTTAGTTATATCCCGCTCGGGTATGCTTACGCAGTATCTTAGGACGGCACGTTCGTCGAGTCCGATAAATAGCCGTGTGCATCCAGATGCAAGAATGCCTCAGGTGGTGTATATCCACTCTCCATAGCATTTCTGAAATACCCAGGGTTAGGGTAAAATAGGCCCGACACCAGTTCGTTCTCTGTAACGTTTACTGACCGTGCGAAATGATTCCTCACAAGATCCAAGATGAAATTGTCGATTCTGGATACCCCGGAAGCATCCAATAGCCTTTTGTTAGAGACGTAATGCCGAAAGTCGGAATGTGCGCTTCTGTACATCCGCATATATGCTCGAATGCACTTTCTCTCGAATAGTCGGAGCTTTTCGATATACGATGGACTTATGTTCCACCATACTGGACTCGCATAAGTCAGGATTGGACGAACGAAGGCTTGGTAACATATGACCTTCACATCGGATCTCAGATAGTTGGAGTAAAAAAGGCGTTTGAGAGACATAAATGCCGCCATCACCTTTTTTAACTGCGTATTTATGTGTTCATTATAGTACAAGAATTTGTCTAAATGGACACCTAGCTAGTTCATAGCAGTCTTTGATTCGATGCGAAGACCATTAGAACTCGTGATTTGTACATTTTTCCAGTTGCGTCTCAAATCTGAATTACCGCGTCTTACTGGGGTGCGGAACAATATGGGTTCACATTTCGCGTGGTTGATCTTAAGCTTCCATTCGGAGCAGAATGTTCGGAGCTTATCAAAATTATTTTGAAGTTCATCTTGAATATCTTGTATTTTTGAGCCACTTGCATACAGAATAACATCGTCAGTAAAAGCTAGAGAATTATCCAAACCCCTAAGCATTTCGGAAACATATATGTATGTTAAATAGAAGCGGTGCTGTAACTGCGCCTTGTGGGAGACCATTGGTGTCATTAAAGACTTTAGTCGTCGTATATTGCCTATCTGTTACCATGAATTTCTTCTCATACACCATTGATGCATTCATCTTTATAAGATGATACGGAAATTCATATCGGATAAGTTTATATAAAAGCCCGTCGATCCATACCGTGTCGAAGGCTTTTTCGATATCCACCAGACAGGCAGCTGTACATCTTTTGGCGTTAAGTTTCCAACTGACATCAGAAATCAATTTTTAACCAACAAAGAGGTGATAGATCAGACGGAGCGGTTTTTTGAGGAGTTGGGGCAATCGGCTTATAAAAAAGGTATAGAAGCCCTGGAACATAGATTGAAATAAGAGGAGAATATGGTATGTAGAAAATAAATAAAGAACCATTATCAAATTTTAATTGTATTATTGGCCAGGCCGAGAACTTTCCAAACAGCCCGTATTTTATGTAGAATGGCATAGTCAATTAAATTTCATGGTTGCGAACAATACTGCACGGAAAATATCGCAGATGACCACCAAGAATAACAGCGGTGCCAGTATGCACCGTTGTCGCACTCCACTTTGAACTTAAAAGTCCTCTAATACCTTACCATTATGTAGGATAAGATGTGACAATTGCTACCCTCGTATGGAGCTTTTATAGTAGCTTTGAGTTTCGATGGGATGCCTCTCCTTCGTAATGCCAACCAGGCAGAATCTCGAAATTAATCGAGACGATATTTGCAAATTAACGATATAAGTAAGTAATGCTGATATAAGTTGTTGATGATTTCTAAGGAAGACTGAGAATTTTAGTTTTAGCAGAGTTATTCCTAAATTATACCAAGTTCTCCTCAGCCACCAAACCAGTGGTCATTTGATGCAGGTCCATGATTCTGTGCGGAAGTAGGCAAATATCGTCAGCATAGTCGATGTGTTTGATACGTGTTGTAAGGCTCCATTGAATTCCGACATTTCTTGTCGACAGAGCACTCTGCAAAACACCACCAATTACCACCAAAAAGAGTAGTGGTGATACTATGTAATCTTGCTGAACGCCGCTTCGCTTCCAACAGCCTACCCCTATGTAATAGCACCTCTTAATAAATTGCTTTTATAAAGTCACCATTTTGCTTATTCTACGTAAGGCACGCCATATAAATTCTCTGTTTATGCTGCCGAATACTCTTTTGAAATCTGTGAACTGCAGGTGTAGCGGAGATCTATACTTGACGCATTATGAGACTCTGATTTCTCATTTTCGAGAGTACTCTCTAGATTTTCTTTGATGCGTTCGATGATAACGTTGGCTATTATTTTAGCAATTGCAGGAAGTACTAATGACTATCTAGTTCTCAAACTCTGTTAAATTATCTTTCTTTGGGTGCTCGACAGGCATTGAGATAGAAACGGCTAAAGTGGGCTTATTGATGAACTAAGTATAGGCTGCCAACAAGAATCTACAGCCGAAATTAACGAATTGGATAGAACGTTGAAACGTGCGTTTTGATGAGATGTTGCTTCTCAGTGAAGTAAGATTTAACACGGAGCACAACAACAAAAGTGACTTGTAACAACTTTTGCTTTTTTTCTCAGTCAAAACTGAGTTGAGATGTTAAGTTTGCACTACTAAATTTCTGGGGGCGCTGAGAAGAACTTTTTCATTCAAGTTGATTGTTTTAGTAGTATTTCACAAATTTAAGCACAACTTTTTCATACTTTTTGATTCAATTTCAGTTCAATCACCAATCTTCAAACAAAAAAAAAGGTTTAAACCAGATTGACTTGGGATCGTTTGGTGGAGAAGCTTTCACTTTGCTTTGCATAATTCTCACCAAAACGCACCATATGTCTACGTCGGCTCCACTATTACATATGATAACAACATAATTGCAGGAACTAAACTTCTGCCAATCGCTGGTGGGCTAAGAAGATGGTAATTAGAAAAGCCCTATCATGAACAACTAAGAAGACTCTATGTGAGACTTTGATTATCCTACTCTTAATTTACAGTGCTGAAACATGAACTTTATTGAAGCAGATGGTCATTTCAAGCGAATATTTTTCCCAAGATATTCATTCCTGTATTCCTGTCAAGTCTGAGATCTGGGGTGCGCTATGTAACTAATAAGAACACTAAGAAGGTCTAGCCCTTTACTAAATGAAACTAGACTCTTACGCTTTCTATCTTTTTGGACTAGTCGCTAAAAAAATAAATAAATATTTGCCGCAACAGCTCTTCAAGTGCCAGAGCTTAGCTTCTCTCATGCTGTGTGCGTTATATTTTTCACGCGAATTGAAGGGACCTACAGTTTAGTGCCGTATCCGAAGGGCAATTTGTTTTGAGAAACTTTTTTGAGACAACAATACTCTTGGATGTTTGTCAGACGGTCGCGAGAGGTGGGACCGTGAAAAAAAACTTTTGATCCGACACACTAACCACTTACGCCATGGTGCCCATTAGTCGCTATACTCATATGAATAAGATAGCCTTGAGCCAAATTACAATCAGATATAGGTATGTACCAAAAACGTTTAACCTCAAGTAACAGAAAGTAACTTGAAAGTGCTGCCATCTGTTGATAAATTTATAAATTACAAAGAATTGCCATCTATTTCCGTCTGCAAAGAACTTTAATATATAATGCAATCATTTAAGACGCATACCAGATGAATTCGTCAAACAAACGATGTTAGTCTAATTACCACCAAACAAAATTATAAAAAATTACTCCTCCAACACATCCATATCTCATTTTCCTTTAGAGAATTATGTACGCGAATTTATTTTAAGCAACTTACACAAAAGAGTTTGACATGAAGGCGAAAACAGAGAAGAAAAAGAAAAATAAAATTTGTCAAAATATGACATCGACAGTGTGTGTTTCATAATTAAATTATCCTCCACCTACCCTCCACAGCTGCTTGCTGACATTTCAGCACTCTTACACAAACAGGACACGAACACCACCACATCCCACTGATCGTCAGCATCTCTCATCGTGACAAAACGCATTGTACTTAAAGTAATTATTATCTCCTTTCCACTCATGCGAAGTAATAATTTCAGCAGCGATATAGAGTGACAGAAGTGTCCTTTTCATGCAAAAAAAAAGCAAATACCAAAGCAAATTTCTTAAACATATCATCGCTCTTTTTCTAAGAACGTGTGCTCCATATGTGGCACACGGGAGCGGCACTGTGCACCGTTCCATTTTAATGTAATTAAATTTTCACGAATATTTCACAATGGGGGATTAATGCTGAAAACATGTTTTTCAAGGGTTATTACACCGTCACGGAAGGGAATAAAAATTAATTTCCATTTTATTATCAAGGATACGACAAACGAGAAGGCGAAGACGATGGCGCACGCTAAGAATCCTTTGAGTTTGCCGCGACTTTCCCTCGCGGAAAAGTAATTAAAAGTTCTTCCGTACCATTTGCCCATATCGTCACCATTATCTCATCCTCTCCATGCAACGACTTACAATATTATGATCGCTGCAAGGACGAACAAAACCAACAAAGATTACAGAAAATACTTTTCACCAGAGAAAAACTTTTCACGCGTACCAGAAGCTAATCAAATTTTCATTTTATTCGAAAAAAAAGTAGTAGCACCGTAAAAAAGGATATAGAAGAGTAAAAAGGGAAAACTGATTGAAAACCACCCACATAGTACAAATGTGTTCCCTAGATCCTAGTCCAAGGATATCCTTGCGCACTCTCTTTCAAGGTGGGTGTGTTAAAAATTGAGGTGAATTCAGCAGGACGTGCGCTTCCGTGCGCACCTTTGACGTGCACATCCATCCAGTAAATGGAAAAAGGACGACTGAGTGAGTGAATCATCTGCATAATCTCTAATTACGAGCGATGAATGAAGAGAACTCAACTATGAATTTCCTATGAAATCCACTCACTGTGTACCTTGAATGGATGCATTCGTATCCTTGTACATATATCCTCTCGAAGCGAGACGCGCTCAGAAAAGTTATCTCATACTCGTATGTGTGGGATAAATGCGTGATAAGGACATTATTTCAATCCTATCATGCTTACGATATGAAGTCGTCGACTAGAAAAAAAAAATGTCGTCCTTTCATTTTGGGTTTTCGCATTTCAGCCACTACACGGCCCTCTCACCTACTCAGGACATGAAGGACTCTATTGCGCGCGCTTTTCTTTAATTGGTTGCACAAGTTATTGTTAAGCAAATAACAAGCAAACATCCTGTCGCATGTTTACTTTGAATTGCGAAACCATGGCGAAGGACATCACCATCATCATCTTTATTTTAATTTTTCTTTTCTCTTCGTAAAGAAGAAGAAAAATAAGAAGACTAAGGGATGAATAAAATGTATGATGAAAAGAAAGAAAACGAGAAGTAGGTCCTTAAAATGCCTTTTGAGTGAGTGCGTGTGTGAGTGATACTGCAAAGGATATGTGTGCGACTCGTATTTACATTTAATTATAATATTCAAATCGTTGAAGGTTTTCCTCTTTATCTCTTGTACTGCTTTTGCCTCGCTCTTCCTTTTTGTCTTTGCTGTGTGCTATGCTGTGTCATAGGAAGTCACTCTGTACACATATTGCAGAAGAGTTCCAATAGCATATGGGGCACTGAAGAACGCACCCCATGGGTGTGATGTTTTGTGAAAATATTGCCACAGCCTCCAACTTTGGGGTTGAAGTAGCAACCGAGAAGGAAATGTAAAGCTTCCTTTTCGACAGACAATACACATGCTACTTGTCGGCAAATACTACTGTTCCGTTTCGCGAAGATGCATAGCAAAAGTTCCGAGAACGGGTTGTGGCGGTTTCTTTTTTTAAAAGGAAGAACATTTACAAAATTTGTTGTTTATAAGTAAATTTTGATGATGAGTTTTCAAGATTAGAGGGGAGATGCGCTCATTGCTATCCATTTATCTCTGACATTTCCCCTGGCAGCACAGCTCAATGGGGGTGAGCATACATCACACATGTTTACGAAGGATACTTTGTCTGTTTATGATTACCCGAGCTGCTATTTGTGTTTGGCTTGCGCATAATATGGTTGTTGCAATATCGCCGAACTGTGTTTCTTGTATAAGAGAATTATGCCAAGAAGTGGAATATGATGTATCCAGTGGGGGTAAGTGGAAAACTTTTAATGGTTTGCCACAGGGTACAGCAGTAGCTATGATTTTGTTAAGAGTTTTAAGTATGACTAGACTGCGGCTATTTTGAGGTAGGTTTTATAAGAAGGTCCTAGGATTTCATCAGGCCGTCTGAAAACTTTTGCTGTTAGACTTTACTAAGGCGGAAACGATTGAAAGAAGTAAGAGGAGCTGCATGCTATAAGAGACATTATTGTCTTAGACGAGAGGGTTAGGTATTGTTCCTCAGACTTAGGCCCATTTGATGAGTCAAAACATAATTCTTGTTCCTAGCTAAGTTCCACATAAATTTCAAGTGATACATTAGTTTATTTAAGTTGCACATACAAATTTATGTTGAACTTACCAGAGAAGCACTTTTCAAAAGACATCATCATGTGGTTGAGATCCGTGCAACGGCTGGATTGAGAATTACCACGAAATGACGAAGTGGATGAGGTTTTAGCAGGTGGCGGCCTATGGACTTCGCATAAACGAGCTGATGAGGTACAAAGGCAGACTCAAGGCGGTTAGGCAATGGCAATAGGTGCGACGGAGGTGGGAGATAGTTTGGGAGATAGTTTCTCCTACCTACTCGTTAAACCATTTTGAGCTTCTTATGAAGCGTAGGAGGCTCTTAATGTCGATGTTTTTCAGGTCGCCTATGCCGTTGTAATAGGGGGCTCCTTGAAGCTTTCTTCTACGGGAGAGAGCTGGGCAGAAACAAAGAAGATAAGGAATGGTGACGGAGGTGGGTTAGGCGAAGCAAGGGCCCAGTGTCAGGAAGGGCAACATGATGTGAATCCGTAGACGGTGGATGAAATACCATATGTTAGTTGTTCTTAGTCCTGAATTAGAATTTCCATTGCTTTGAACGAGGTTAACAATTTTAATGGGCTTACTAACTGGACAAGTATTGGTTCATTTGAAGACGCTCTTAATGCAGTGTCATATTTTAGTGGAGAAGGTGACGTACCCGCTTGGGTCGATGAATTTGCAACTGCAGCTGCTCTGATGAAATGGGATGAAACGAGACAGATATTTTCGCTAAATGGTTATTAACTGGGACAGCGAAATTGGCTATGCGATCGAGGCCAACAATAATCAAATTAGCTGACTTGAAGAAACTGCTGTTTGATGAATTTAGCGGTGGCATGACAACAGCCGGTGCATAAAAGGCTAGCGGCTATAAAACAAAGATAGGGGGAGAGCATTACGGAGTATTTGTTCACAATGCGCGAATTGGGCGCAAAGGGCAGCATTCATGGCAAATCTATAAACCAGTACGTCGTAGACGATGATTCTCCATTAAATAAAGCGATGTTCTATGGTGCACTTACGATGAAGGACTTTAGGGGGAAGATTTGGAAGAATTGCCCATCGCACAAGGGCTATAAGGAAGTTGCTAAGGCTCTTAATGTAGTGGGGTTAGACGTCAGCGATTTGGAAATAAAGACAGTTTCAGTGAATGGTGTTGAAATTCAAGCCAGGATTGACACAGGAAGCGACGTTACAGTGATGGGTTCGGAGAAGTACTTTAGGATGGAATCATCTTTGCTAGATAACGACGGTCGGATTGTTCGTGGGTTGTCTGAAGACAGCACAAAACCATACGGGTATTTTAATGCTTCTATAAAAATATATGACGTGCCCTACTCTACCAACGTACCAATGTTGTTTCCGCAAACTCTTTAAAACATGCTCTTTTAGTTGGTAAAGACATTTTACGAGGAACACGGATCACTCTTGGCAAAGGCGGTGTGTTGCTGACGCGAGCGTTGAACTTTGTATAGGCAATGAGTTATACAAAGAAGAGGTTAAGGCATGGCTCCTAATTATCAACCCATGAAGTCAAGATCAACTAATATATAAATAAAAATCATTCTGAAAACCGAAGTTCCTATTGCGCAACGGCCAAAAAGACTTGCTCTATTAGAGAAGGACATCGTACAAAATCACATTGAGGATTGGCTTCAGCAGAGAATTATTCGACCAAGCAACTTCGAAAACTCTTCGCCGATAGTGCTTGCGAATAAAAAGGATAGACGCAAACGATTGTGCGTCGACTATTGCTGTCTGAATAAGATAATCGTTCGTGATCATTTTCCGATACCGCTTATAAACGACCAAATTGACCAGCTCAGCTCGTTTAAAGTTTTTTCCAAAATGAATTTTCTTATGTCACCGTGAACGAGAAAGCCGTAAGTATATGTCCTTTGTTACACAGGGAGGATAATACGAATTCAATCGTGTACCTTTTGGGCTTTGCACTTCGTCACCTGTGTTCCAGCATCATATCAGTCGAGTGTTCCACGATTTGTTGCTGCAAAGAATTATGCTTTTGTATATGGACGACATTGTGGTACTAGGCAGAGATTATGACGACGCAATGACGAATCTTAAGAGGGTGTTGGCAGTCGCCAGTGAGCATGGGCTAATTTTTCGATGTAAAAAGTGTCAATTTATATTTAGCGGCATTAAATACTTAGGATTTCTAATAGAAAATGGATGTATCAAGCAGTCAGAGAATAAGATCAATGCAGTACGGAAGTTCCCACAGCCGACAAATGTATTGAAGATATGTACAACGTTTTATGGGGTTAACAGGGTACTTCCGAAAATGTATCCAAGAATACTTGAGTATTGCGATGTCACTGACCAATTTGTTGGAAAAGGGTGAGAAATTTCGATTTGGACCCAAGGAAGTCGCAGCTTTTGAGGAGCTAAAAAATATTTTGACATCGGTGCCGGTGCTTAAGTTATATCGTCCAGATGCTGTAACAGAACTTCACATGGATCCCTCGAATTAGGTCCCATTTTGTTACAAAAGGAAGACCATAGTTTCTTCCTCAGGTCTTACTACAGTAAGAAAACGCTTGCGGCAGAACAAAATTACAGCAGTTATGAGCTCGAGAAATTCCGTCACTACCTGCTTGGTCTTCGTTTTAAAATCGTGTGCACAGCGTTTAAAGGGACGATGGTAAAGAAGGAGTTCTCGTCGCGAATTGCTGAATGGGTGCTAATAACCCAAGAATTTGATTTCGTGCTGGAACATCGCAACGCCACAAGGATGCGACATGCGAATATTCTGAGCAGAAATGCAGTAGCAGTTGTCTGTGGTGAATTCGTATCTAGAATTGTGAAAGCATAGGAGGACGATGAGAACACTCGAGTTATCAAGAATATACTGGAGTTTGGCCATTACGAGAATATCATTAGCGAAAGAGATATTATTTTTAATGTTGACGACGAGGGAAGAACACTTTTGTACAATCCTTAGAGGATGCTTGCGGAATTCCTTTCTAATATGGATATTTTGCGACGAAGAAGCGGAAATTGTGAAGCGAGATTATTATTTACCACATCTAACGAAGTAATTGTATAGCGTGCATTCTGTTGGAAGGGAAAGCGGGAAAGCAGGAGGTTTTTTTTAATGTTATATCGACAGGGAGAGTGCGTCGCTTAGCACATATCACGTCAATCATCTTGGACAACTTGACAAAACGACGAAGCAGTACGGTTTCATATTTTGCATTGTGGACGCGTTTTCCAAATTCACATGGATTTATCCAACAAAAACGACGTCGGCGGCAGAAGTTATATCCAAGCTGGAGTTATAAAAAACAACATTTGAGAATCCTGCTAGGGTCATATCAGATCGGCGATCTGCTTTTCCGAGCAAGGTTTTCGAGGACTATTGCAAAGCCGAACACATTGAACATCTTTTAATCGCGATCGGCGTTTCAAGGGGGGCCGGCCAAGTGGAGCAAATTAATTGCATAACTATTTCAGCTATTTCTAAATTGTCATCAGAGGACTCGAAGAAAATGTATGTGCATTGTAGCAAACTCTACTTGGCAGCGCAGCATCAAGACGACACCTTTAGAGCTAATGCTCGGTGCTCGGATGAAGAACAACACGTGTTATGAGCATGTATACCAGAATTGTATGATCAGCAAAGTTATAGTGATATGTCTAACGAAAGCACGTTGCAACGTTGCAAATGTGTTTACATAGTTTCAATTCAGGCATCTTCAATGCACGCGCACAATATTTTGTGCTTACTATGCTTTCGAACGAACAAACAAAGAAACAAAGTATGGAGTCATATTACATACATGCTCCGAGCAAATGTGCTGATCTGCAGTTCTGTTGACTGCGCGTGGGCTTCTCCCTCATAGAAATCGATAACTAAGTCGAGTTGTCAACGAACCTCCAACCCGAGCACACGCAAGTTTTAATCGTTAAATAATTTTAAGATAATGAAAAAATTCTCTTTTCTTTAAACAAAAATCTCCTCCCTCAAGAAAGGCGCGCATAATACACGGACCCTGAACTGGTTAATTTAATCGGGGTGGAGATTCGAGAAGTGTTCAATAGTGAGCGAGAAGAAGCGCGACAGTTAGCACGAGATGCGATAGCTAAGATCCAGGAAAAAAACCGTTGGATTTACAATCGAAGAAGATACGCAGCGAGAAATTACACACAATTAAACACAGTTTGGAACAAACCTAAAGATAGTTTAGGACCTAAAGATAGTTTTCGGACGAGGGCTGCTTTGACTCATTTTTCTTTCGCTGGGGACAGCTTGTACGCAGGCTGGACGAACTGTGAGATTTTTGGTTCACCCTATTCTTAACTCTCCACAACATAAGTTAATTTTTATAGCCAGCCCCAGGTCACTAAGGTAAGAGGACGAGTTTATCGAGTGGGTCAGTCGCAAATGAACGGCGAAACGTGACGAACGACGAAAACGAGTTCAAATCGAGTTACAAAGACCCTTTACACTTTTTACCTTTCCCTTAATTTATCTAAGATTTTTTTTTTTTTTAATTTAAATACCCTCTGATACCTATCAATAAATTAAACTATAACGCTTTTAAATATCGAACTCTACATTTATGGTATGTACAAGGTGTGTGTAGGAGCAATGAGACTTGACTTATTGTTTTTTTTTCAGAGCGATATTCTGTATACTTAGATCTTGTGAGCATAATGTCAAATGCGTCGGGAATGTTCCATGGGATGCCCTTTTAAAAACTTATCCTATTCATAACGAAGTTCAATAGAAGTGAACTAATGGCAGATCCTTTGTGCATCCCTTGTTTGATAGAAAGCGGGACTGTATGTTTGTAAGCAGTTTTCACAGTAGTAGATCTAAGCATATATACGTACATTCCATCGATAAAGTTACTTAACATGGATAGTAGACCTTGATCCTTGATCTAGGGGCGCTATCTCATCATTATAGGTTCACATTTCTTGAGAGAAGAGTATTAATTAAACACTCTTTTGCTCTGTCAAAGTATTCTTATCTACCTAAATATAATCAATATCTCATTGCCAAGCACCGACCCCTCTCAGATCCTTTCTCATGTTCAACTTAAACCATACTATTACTCACATAGTTCAAAGTCACTAACTGTGGTTATTGCACCCATTCACCCACTCTATTTTTATTCAAGGAATATGCCATGCAATAGTATCGCTGAAACGTTGTAACGTATGGTGTACATATAAACATATGCCAAGTCACTATATTTAATTGATTTGCCATCACACTAGCATGTTGAATAGTGCCCCGCTAAGTCAAGTGTTGCGCTGGTTTCCATAGTGATTTTGAATAGACGCTACATCATTGTAGCAAACGATTAATAGGTAGGAGTTCTGCCGTTTGACACGTGCTATATCTTTAAGGAAGCTAAAAAAAAGTTGATAACCGGAAGGAAGCATGATTCAGATCATACTTATACAATTGTATGAATATAAGAATATATTTTATACATATTTGGAGTCCTTATGAACTCGCTTTTTATTTATAGGGAAGAAAAATATACCTATATAAAAAAAACCTTTCGTTCATTATTTTATATATATATGCCAAGTTTTATGAACTTGTAAAAAAAAAAATAAAAAAGGTTTCTTCGACTTGTAATGGAAATTTAAAAAAAAATTACCATTCGAACGAATTTGCTTGGCTTACCGGCCGAACTTTTAAAAGCAGCTGGTGATGACTTGGTAGAGAGCGTACATTAACTCATCTCCAAGATTTGGTCAGACGAGTTTACGTATATGCTTGATGAATGGAATCTAAGCATCGTTTGCTCGATCTACAAGAAAGGAGACCCCCTCAACTGCGTATAAATGGCGCATTAGCCATAGCATCACCCTCCTCAACACAGCGTATAAAGATCTCTTCTGCGATATCGTGTGAATGCCGGAAACCTCTCATCAACAGTCTGATTGGCCTCTATCAGTGCAATTTCAGGACAGGAAAGTACTCCATTGATCAAATCTTCAGACTTCGACAGATCCTGGAGAAATCCCAAGAAGTCCAAATCGATACTCACCATCTCTTTATCGATATCAAGGCCGCCTATGACAGCATCTATACGAGTAGAGAAGAGTTATATATATTCATGTTTGGTTTTGATATCCCTGCCAAACTTGTGCTTCTGTGCAGTATGACGACAGAGAACGCTCGCTGCTCTATCAAGGTCGGTAATGACCTCATCGAGGCCTTTGGTGTCGAAAAATATTGTTGATACAATGACGCGCTGTCATGTGACTTCTTTAGTATTGTGCGGAACTCACAAGCCAAAACTAGAGGCACTATCTATCAAAAGTTTTTTGTACAACTGCTTGCATACGCCGACGATATTGACATAAATGGAAGATCTCAGTGAGCTGTTTCCGGTGCGTTTACAAGCATTGAAGCAGAAGCGGCCAAAATGGGTTTAGCGATAGCCGAGGGCGAAACCAAGTATACGCTGTCAATAAGAAGAGGCAGTCAACACCGACGAATTGGACAGAACGTCACAACTTAGAAGCAGTAATTCAATTCTTGCCAATCGTATGAAGATATCATTGTTCGCTTCGAGAGACGGGTTTCGGAAGAGAAGATTTAACGACGAATTATACGAACTGTACAGCGACATAGTCAAAAAAAAATGCGAATTGGACGTTTGAGATGGCTAGGACATGTAAAGCAGATGGGCATCAACGCTCCGGCCCATAGAGTCTTCAAATCTAACCCGGAGGGACGACGCAGTAGATGGCCTCCTGCCCGTAGGTGGCCCGCACAAGTTCAAGAGAACCTCGACTAACTTGGAGTATGCAACTGGAAGCAATTAGCTAAAGACCGAGCTAAATGAAGAGGCTTGTTGATTGAGACCCACCTCGAATTGTAGTGCCACCTAAGTAAGTAAGTAATTTGCTTGAGCTCTGAACCTGCAAGCTTTTTTTTTGAGAAATAATGTGGCAACGCTGCTGACAGTTAGGTAGGCTGAGCTAAATGGACACGCTTGTTGCTTGAGGCCTCTTGAGGTACTCATGTTGTCTTTAACAGCCTCCTCCTGTCCCAAAAAACTGATGGAATCGAATCCATTGGCTATGCCGATGATGTGGCTATGATTGTGAGTGGCAAATTCGGAAATGTCGTTTCAGAAGTCCTAAAATTTGCACTCTGCAATATGCAAAGAGAGTACTCTAATAACGGGCGCTCTGTAAACCCCAAAAATACTACGATTTTGCCTTTCACAGGAAATAAATCTTGACCTTCTCGTTCGTCCAATGGCACTTTGGACATGCCACCACGTCTGTGGCAAGAATTGGGGGTTATGTTCCAATATTATGTACCAAATGTAGACACTGATCGTTGAACAGCCAAGTTGCTCTAAATGTATTTGATTAAGTTATGACAAAATCAAAGCATGTTCTGGACACAGTCAACTTGCTTCCAGATTCACTGGCCAAGATCGATGAAACTAACCCCTTCATGGACCCCGAACCGGAACAAGTAAGCGCCTTTCAAAAAACTGAAAAGAAAATAGATCATGTCTTAGTCCAAATTAGGTTAGACTGATACCACAGGTCAAAAAAACTTCTTCCATGCGTTGTCACAAAATAAATCTAAGTGTGTCATAAATGAACTGGCTCGATAAGGCTCCTCTAGGACAAATAGCACAAGTATCACCGATATCGAGGCGCCAACGTCTTATGCTAAGTACCTTATCCACGTCGACGCAGTGAGTAAAGTCAATTACCAATGGCAGTATCTAGGCCAGTGTAACACTGCTAGGCTATTTTGGCAAACACTGAGTAAAACCAGGTCCATCGGACTCCTAAAACACAAGAAAATAACAAGTATCCTCACCGGACACTGTGCTATAGGAAGACAAGCCCAGAGATTAGGCACCCCCTACAATAATTTCTGCAGAAGTTGTAGGGACGAAGAGGACGCAGAGACCATCAGTCACTTTCTGGCATCTGTTTTACACTCGCCAATATTGAGAAGGCTACCATGGGTGAATACCTTTTTCAACGATCTAAATGACCTTGGCAATGCCTGTACTGTTAAAATTAAATCTTTCATACGGAGAAGTAGATGGTTCCAAGAGTAAGAGGGTGACCAACCCATTTTACATATCGGCAGAGCAATGAGCTCATTTCTGGTCTAAGTGCATCATCATCGAAGTCTGTTACTAACCAACCAACCAACCATGCCTGGAGAGTGATATTTAAAAATCCTCTCTTGCTGTCATTTACTCTGAAAATCCGTTGTACTTCCTGATTGCCTCTGGAGTAAATAACTTGCTCTAAAATTCTATAGGCTGGCACTCTATGCTTCACCTAGGTTGCAGGAGTCTAATAGCATACGGATATGTGCCTCTGTTCTGGGAATATGCCATACGGTTTCGCTACTTTTGGATAATATACGTACTATTGTACATCCCCTTTTCTGGTTGTTATTCCAAAACTGTGCTTAAGCAAATTATTGCAGTCTGCTTCGACATTATGAAACTTACAGTTGTTGTGCATAAGATTTGTGTTGTTGCTAAACTGCCATGAAGTCCGGCGGCAACTTTGTATGAATACATTTCACCACACAATATTCAACATCAAAATAACAAAATTCATCGACAGTTGTACATACATATATGTAATGCGTGTACAATACACGAGTAGCAAATTGTATCTCACATTGAAATAGAATTCAGATTAATTTTTGGAAAATTTATTGGACCATAGCATTGCCTTGTTTTTCGGCTTCAAATGTACCATACACACATATATGTATGTACGTCATGACTGCGAAACGTATTTCCATTATTTGAAACATTTTACTGATATTACACAGCTGAGAGGACGACTGATATACACTTGTGAGGGTACACTATGAGGGCGGGAGGTAAACATCATTTGCAATGATGTTAATTTAGCTGAACGACATACCACAAAAACTTATCAAATAATATTGTATGTTTTGTGTGTTGTATCTTTTGTTTTTCAATTTTATCTTGTGAATTATTTAACTTCCCCCGGATGCCAGCACCCCTGCCACCCCCACTATGAAAACCATTAAGAACCGAAAAATTGGGATTGAGGCAAGGGATATTATTTTACTCACTTTGGCGTACATAATAATGAAAATAATATTAAAATATAAATTTCAATTACACACGCCTGTTTTTCTAATTATGACAGTCAGTCGGGCTAGGGTTAAAAAGCGGCAAAATCCTCGTGACCTATACAGACTGGACATGCCGTATAATGAGAGGCAGGCGAATTGCTTGGTCCAATTTCAGAGTTAAAATTTATTACCATTTCTGGGGAAAAGGGTTCGACTATAAATTATATGAGCCCCCCCCGGTTTTTTTTTTTATGGAGTCACAAAGAATTACTCCATCTTTTTGCGTGTATTTCTCTTCTTTTTTTTAGTCTGTCTAGGCCGGGATATTCATAAAGATGTCATTTATATGTTTTCAACGTTTGCCAAGAAGCTCGGGCACGCTCTTATTATGTGGAGGGGTTTTTTTTTTTTTTTTGTATACATTTTAAGTGGGTCTTTCCTTGGGGGAGAGGATGTTTTTGATGAAAGTTGGGCCATCAACTTTTTGGCAGGTTATTTAGTTCTTTTATTTTTCTCGGTTGTCCTGTTCTAAGTGGCGTGCAATGCGGTTGATGGTGGATTTTAGGTGTTGGAGATGAGCAAAGGGCTTGCTCGCATAAATAAGCAGAAAGTTGAAGTTAATTTTGGGAATTACTTACATTTGTCAAGTGATTTATGCATGTCTGCTTGTGGGAGAGGGTAAATGCGTCTATATAGTTGAACTTTTTGAGATATGAGACAGACGAATGTGGTTTAGGGTTGCCTCTATCGTGGAGAATTCTTTGGGAAATATATGAGATATGGAAGATGCAGATTATCCTGATAGGCATTGTTGGAAAATTCGAGAATTAAAATATATAAATTATGGATATAAATATCTTGCTTGGGTAGCTTGGATGCAACTACACCCATTTGAAGCATTACATAGGGTGAGCTATTATGAGAAGATATATCTCAGGAAAATGCTTTTCTTTTGCAATTCCCCGAGAATTTGAGTATAATGTGAGGCTAGGAGGGCATGAGAGGGAAGTAAGTAAGGAGAGGTCACCGCTGGCTGCTTGATGATGGGGTAAATTCATCTGGAGGAGTCTCTGAAGTTAATACATTTGAATCCATTGCCGTAACTTGACATTCAAATGCGATCTCTTGGCATTGGCAATCTATATCAGTATAATAATGATGCATTTAGTTTGTAGAAGGAACTGGCGTACAATGTAGATGCACGTTTATACGAGGACGGTGCACAATTTATTCAAGTGGTACAAAACTGGAGTGAGATGACTGCATTTGCCTATTCAAGAAGGAAAAGAGATAGCTTATCGAAAATAAGTCGACTTTATCGCTGGCTACGTTGGTCAACAAAGCACACTTGCATGACTTGATCTGTGTTACTTGGAATCTAGTGACGCTAGGGTAGTTACTGTCTTATAGCGACGATGGAAACATCAAGCCTTGCAAGGATGTTAAGCGATTTGTGCACTTGAAATATGAAGAAATGCATTCTAGAACAGTATTTCACATGTTCGCAATTGATTTTGTGAAATTTTTCGGTTTTTATTAGGACCAATCGACCTGCCCTCACTGGAATTGGTGATGCTATCGTGGTGGTCGATATTATTGAGAAGCGAAACGGAATGCTTTTTGTTGACTGCTTCCATAATGAAAAAATTATGCTTGACAATGCCGTCCATCACGAAATAGAAAAGTGAAATACCTTAATTTTTGCCCTTGAAGACATGTAGTTGGTTTTTAAAGCCTCACAGCTGTAATTGTCAAGTTTGAAGCCGTAAACGTCCCATCGCCTATCCGCTCTAAACTACTGCAAGAAATAGCATCGAAACCATTTTTAAGCCCAATAAGCACAACCGACGCGACGGCGTATTAGGGAATCGGACAATAGTCAACCAAACACTTTTTTTGCCGCATGCAGACGATTTAAAATTCATACGGCGCCAGGATTTTATGGGTTAGGTTTCAAACTTCTTGACTTACTTAAATCATTTCGCCCCTCGACGGGCACAAGCGATTAAAAATGCCTCCACACCATCTTGTTCGAAGTTCGGCAATGTGTTTGAGTTTTCTTCATGGCATACATGCAGATCTCGACGCCTTCTCAATTGTTCTGCACCACGCTATTATGATATATGTTGCAACAGCTGTGTATTTGAAATACCATCCGCATTTTTACGCACATCAATCTATAAAAATCCCAGTCAATGTTACAAACAGTAAAATCAATAAATAAGTAATTAGAACAGCAAACGACCAGAATTATGTTCATAAGTTCATGAATGGTTTTTCTTTATCCCATGTTGACGCTGTATTTCACCATATTTAGCTTCTCACTCCTAATAATCCGATAAACTCCCAAATGATATCCTACATATTTTGATTTAAACTTCGCCAGCAAAAATTGCTATAACAACGTATATCAGTGTACTATCTAGGTCACTAAACTGCCTGCAATCATATCTTTCATTAACCCATTCATAAACTACTGATTTAAGTCTATTACACGCAAATGGTATGTACTCGGAAGCCCTATCTAACAAAATTCGATCACTATAATTGAACGAAAGTATTAAAAATAACCCAGCCTCAGGTCGTACACGATAATCAAACTGTTAACTGATAATAATCGTTTATTATGTGTCTAAAGTGTTGGCACTCAATTTTATAAACAACATTTTATATGTAAATTTGTGTATAATGATGCAAGAACATAATTTCACAGAAAAGGACCCATCGATGCCAATTCCAATAAAGCCACCCTGCTACCTACTGCCCACTTGTCTGCGAATACATTTGAACATTTTACATGAATCCCCTGTCACATCCCGCTATCCTGGGTACATATCGGGAGCCGGGAGCGTTCGACCATAAATAAATTTTCTTGCAAATTGGAAACACAAACTGTCAACACGTAATTGCTGTTTGTAATTCGCATTTATCAGCATTACATCGCATCGATGTGAGGGTGACTGGGGTGTACATACACATGTGAAAATCAATTTCATCCCCTACAGAGTATATCAATTTTTCTTGGCACCGCCCCAAATCATCACGACAAAATATTATATGATCTAAAAATTTACGTACCTGAAGTGCATTGGGCCACATGCAATTCTCTGGACTGGTATCTCCATCCGTGTGCTGCTCCTGTTCCTGGGTAACAGTGGTCGTATTGTTGTTGCTAGTAGTGACTACCGAGAGGCCAATACCACCGGCGATGGCACCGACATAACGATTTGCCGGGACAATTTGTGTGGGTGAACCGAAGGTTGAACCGCGAAGTAAATGCTTTGATTTCGCTCGTATTTGAGTGGGATGATTATCTGTTGGACAGAGTTCGTCGATTGTTATGCCATCTGTAAATAGAAAAAAATAAATAGAAGTAGATGAAGTAATTCGATTCAATTGAGGAACATGGCAGATGGCGGGTGGTACAAATTGAATTGGTTTACGACGGTGGATTGTATTTTCTAACAGATCTCAATTTGAAAGATTTCTTTCGCAAATGTATCTAAGAGATTCTGAAGTGAAGTTACTTAGCTACTTGATGTAATTATGGATACTTAGTTGCAACAGGTCGATGGATTTTTCGTCCTTTTCTTGGCACGGGGGACAAAAATCCCTATGGAGTGCTCTTGAAATGTAATTATTAGCAAAGGTCATAGCACTAGTAATTCAAAGCTGGATGGGTCATAGCTAGGGCACGTGGGATGATACAGTCTCCGAATGATATGTTCGATAATGGAATAATGAAATCATTCGGATTTCTCCCAAAGAACTGCGTAATTAAGCAGACACATTTATTTGAGTGATAATTTACCCTACTATACTTTTTATGTTAGTCTTGATTCGTTTGACTCTGATAAGCCGCCTATACGTGTTAATGTATGTCGATCGTGGTCAACAAGAATAGTGAAACAAAGTTGGCAGAGAGCAAGAAAATTTAATAAAAATATTCCTATTAGGAAAAAACCAAAGAGGATTTGGAATATCCTTTACTTGGAACGCGGCTAGGCTGTCGCTAATATGCCAGACTAGCTCGTGGTAATATGGCAAATATGTATCGCCTGAAATTCATTTGCTTTCAATAAGAACTTTGGAGGAAAAAGGAATTTTATTTATTGTGCATACAATGAGTTGCGGCGTTTTAGAATATCTGAGCGTCACTGCTCACGTAGACCAATAGTTGGGTCCACTTTGCCTTCTATTGGTTACTCTGAGAACCTTAAAAGAGATGACTAGAACCATCTGGCTAGCGATAAAAATCTTAGCACATTCTCTAGCTCAATGTCACTTAATTCTTTTGACTCATCAAAGAAGTGGCTACCAAGAATTCTCAGATTTCTACCCGAGCAGGACCCTTGTGAATTAGGTTCGAAGAGATTCTATTTCTTCTTTACCCATACAGTTCCTACGTGACATATTGTGATGCGATAGATTGAATATACAAAATTTTCAACAGAATCATAAGTCTTGTGCATTTAAGGGCAACTACAGGGGTAAAACTCTTCTCAACATCGAATATAAGGTCCTGTCTGCCGTATTATGTGAATGTCTAAAACCGATCGTCAACAACCTGGTAGTTTCTTGCAGTGCGGTTTTAATTAGATATAATTTTGAGGAAGGGAACGAAGAATTACTCTTGCCAACCGCTATTTTTATAGACTAACAAAGAAATGGAGTAACAAGCACTATCTCGAACTATAATACTAATGTAACTCTTTATAAGACACTAACCATGCAAGTTCTGCTGAATGGCGCTGAGGCATGGATGGCAAAATCGGATGAGGATGCCCTTGGTTACTTCGACGGAAAAGGTCTTTGAGTGATCTTTTGTCTTGCCTACATAGACAGCAAGTGGAGGAGAAAGTACAATGCCGAAGTATACGGTCTATACAAGGACTTCGATTAAGCCAAAAGAGTTCACATACAGCGACTAAGATGGCTGTGCCATGTAGAGCGGATGAAGCGCAACGTTCCAGCTGGGAAAATCTTGGAATCCACCCCGGATGGACGGCGTAGTAGAGAACGACCTCGCACCAGGTAGCACAAACAAGTGCGCAACCAACTTGTCGTGCGCAATTTGATGCAGCTGGTTCGTAACCAGGCTAACTGGAGAGGTTTGTTGGTTGAAGCCCAAGTCCATCCCGGACTGTAGCGCCACCTAAGTACTCGTAAGTAAGCAATAATAGGCAACATTTTGAAAATTAGTACAAATGGAGACTAAGGTTGCGCATTGACAAAACCCAAGGGGAATTTTGCTGAATTCGCTACGGTTCAACTGCTGACCTGGTCACTCAAGCACCTAGTGTTTAATCAGTGCTTAAGCGATGCAATTCATCGTAGTGCTTGAGTGAATTGAACTGGCTTATTCGTTAACTGAGTTAATCCAATTACGCGCCGCAGTGAGTTGATAGATATGCTTATGGAGGGATCTTTCGTAATTGCCGTGATAGCCGTGATAAAAGCAATCATTGGACTCTAAAATAGTGGCCGTTGAAGAAGACAATGGTCGTTGGTAAGCAAAATGTAATTAATTTACCACTAGTGAATCGACGGTGAATCATATTACCACTACTTCACATTAAACTCGATATCATGAAATAATGTGTAAAGGCCCTCAATAGAGACGGTGAGTGAGCTATCGCGCAAGATTCTCGAACTAAGCACAGACAAATTAATAGAAGGTATGTTTGATGGGCCATATATAAGGCAGCTCAACGAATGAGCTTGGAAAAGAAGCCTGATCATAATTTGTTTCGGAAATACAGAATTTTCTTGGGAACCATAAGTTGCACAACTGTTTTCAATTAGCTGAGAACATGCTATCTAATCTTAAGCATCTTTCTTTTTTTTTTCTTTATAATTTGCGCGCGCTCAAAGGGTTATGAATACCTTTAACATGTTTACACACAGTGCGGGCGTTGGAGAGGATGGATAGAGAGAGAGAGAACGATTTTTGGTGTAGTGGTTCCTGAAGCTCAGTTGTTTATGCTTCAGCTATTCTCCGAGGGTGGCGTCCAGATAGCTGGGGAGATTTTTGTTATTATAGTCTTTGCTTCTGATTCATGGTACTTTTTTCCCGATAACCGATGTCAAGGGCAAATCATCATCAACAGAGCGAACAACTTTTCCAGCCACATGACCAAGCTACTACCAGTGTTATGCCTTCGCAGTAGTGTTCACACAAGCTTTCGAAAATGATCGGACTGACTTTATATATTTCATGAGAAATAAATAAATGCTTGCTGACATCAGGATTTGAACCATGAACCATTAGCGTGGCAATTGACGACGTTACCACTACACCATTGCCACCCCCAAGAAGAGCGTCCAAATTCATTATTAACATTTTCATTTGGATGGCTAGTCTCGAAAATCGTGGTGATTGAAGCGAAAAGCAAGGTGAACGATTTCACCAAGTTATACGAACAATGGAAGAGCGGTATTAAGGAAGGAAGGATATCCACATGATGGCAGATTTCTGTTGGAGTCTCCTTAGAGATCTGAAGTAAATTATTCACTCACGAAAATCGTTTAAAAAAGTTTTTTCTTATAATTCTGCGTGATTTAAAAAAAAAAAAACTACGTCCAAAATTGTATTTTTTTGCAAATTTTGTTTTTCTATTTACATATTATAAATAAAAAATTAGAGCTGTCAGAATAAAATTAGTACCACTTTCGTAACCGGCAAAAAAAATTAGTGTCCGTTGAAGCGTCCGCATCATTTTGTTGTGAAAAAAGCATACATAGTAAAGACAGCAGCTGTCAAAAACGACTTCACACATACATACTCGTATTTCAACCCATGAAGTACCACGGGCAAAGCTCTTCGCACTACTCGTGCGTTATATTTTTTTTAACAAATAAAAGGGACCTACAGTTTTATGCAGTAACCGGGCAATATTCATTTTTTTTTAGAAAAAAAATTAGTTCGAAGACATCATTGGCTCAAGGATTCATATATTTTTTTACAGGAAAAGTATAATCGCATTATTATCTCGTTGGCAAGAATGTAACGAATCCAATGACGAATACTTTAATAAATTTCATTTTTTCGAAAGTTACAGTTGTTTAAAGTTTCATTTTAAAAACGGTTATTTTATATGCAGCAATATCTGCTCGTCTACCTAGGCTCTATGGTGAACTCCGCAAATGACATCAGTAGGGAGATCACACGAAGAATTACTCTTGCCAATCGTTGTTTCTATTCGCTAAGACGGCAATTGAGTAGAAAAGCCCTATCTCGAACTACTAAGGTAACTCTTTATAAGACTCTAATCATCAGTCCTGATGTATGGCGCAGAGGCATGGGCTTTGACAAAACCGGATGAGGATGCCCTTGGTTATTTCGAGAGAAAAGTTCTTCGAGCATAGACGGTGAGTGGAGCAGAATGTACAATGCCGAACTATACGGCCTGTACAAGGACATCGACTTAGCCAGAAGAGTTCACATACAGCGACTAAGATGGTTGGGTCATTTAGAGCGGATGGAGCCCAACGTTCCCGCTAAGAAAGTCTTCGAATCCACCCCGGATGGACGACGCAGTATAGGACGACCTCGCGGTAGGTGGCGCAAACAAGTGGAGGGCGACCTCAACCAACTTGGCGTACGCAACTGGAGGCAGCTGGCTCGTAACCGCGCTGGCTGGAGAGGTTTGTTGGTTGAGGCCCAGGTCCACCCCGGACTGTAGCGCCATCTAAGTAAGTAAGTAATATCTTTCGTCCACAAATAATTGGTTAAAACTGCACCGATTTGTCTGGTACTTTTTGTAAAATATTTGCATTTCTTCTGAATCAGGGACGAGTGACTATAGGTCTGGTTGAACTAGTGGTTTTGAAAATATCATTAATCTGGTAACAACTGCTTCAATATTCAATTCCGTTCAAAATGTAAAGCTTAACCGATTTGGACGATTTCTTTTTGGCGAATGTACGCAAGTATCCAAGATGCGTCATTTTTTCCTCCTGATCTACGTCCATGTATTTATTTATTTTTACACATATTTCTACTAAACTGCATTTAACCGATAACGTGGAAGTCATGTACCGTTTTTTGTTTGTTGATCGATGGAGGGCTTGGCCTTAGCTTCTCGCAACCAATCTTGTTGTGTGCGTTATATTTTTGGAACGAAAGGAAGGGACCTACAGTTTTTGTGCCGTAACTGAAAGTCAATTTTCTGCTTTTGTTTTTTTGTTTTTGAGAAACTTTCTCATGACAACAATACTGCGCTATGGCGCCCATAAGGCAGATATGTCAGTGCTTTTAATTATGCAGTTTTTGAAAGAGTTACTCACAGTGACTTGAAGGACACTTTTCCGAGGAGGAGAAACCTGTGCTTTAAGCAAATGCTTAACATTTTGAGAGATGCACAGAAATAGATTTTGTACACCTGAAACGCGAGTCCAAGCAATATAAGCAAACTCAATTTAAAATGACATGTGCCATGCACAAAAGTATGGCTTAAGCAGAAAGACATTATGCTTCGCATATATCGCGCCTTAAAATATTTACAATATCACACCTTCGAATTCAAAAACCGGGCTGTATTCAACATTCCATTTTATATTAAAAGTGAAGTTAATTCCGAGAAGAGACTTCCAAATTAATTAACAGCTTTTAATGCGGGTCAAGTGAATTCCTTTTTTTCCTTTTTATCGAGATGGTACAATAAATTTAAAATGATAATATGCCTCGCATACTTTTACACAACACAGGCCAAAGGATATTTATATCCTTTAAATAGCTTTCTGGAAAATGACACCAATGTACTGCACTATGAAATGCTATAGCCTGCACTTCTGTACATGTTTTTTCCAGGTCAACAAGTGCCGGCGCATCATTGCCCGGACACCGACGTGACGTCGCGACGATGATGACACAATGAAGTTGTTGCATTTTCGTGCCATAACGATTTCACTCATAGGTGAAAGAAAATTGATATAGGAGAATATTATTCAATACTATTTGTTTCGCCGACCACACCCATTACATTGCCTACTTAAGCGAATATAATACTTACCTTTAGCTATGAACTTGTTGTACTGTGCAAATTCAATGGATATGCTGGTTCCCCTGGGGCATGAGATAACCACTTGATCGGTGTCACAGGCTGCCTTTTGATATGTCCTCAATGTGGCCGATAAAAGAGCTGCACATATACAGACGCATATCAAAAGAAGTATTCAATTTTCGTCATCATTTTTGCAATATTTCATTTCGTTGTATCGGTGGTAATTTTATTGATTTTACCAGGCGTGAAGAACGTAAGGACCAAAATCCGGTCATAATTGAATCGCAGTCATTATCATCGTCATTGTGTGCATGTGTATAATGCATGCAGGTCCAGGGAGAGAAGAGCAGGTGTTTCCGGTTGCAAGTGAACAGCAGCAGTAAGCAACGTTGGCGACAATGTTGGGCGCCATTTATTGCATGTCGGAGGTGCCATGTCAGTAACAGTCGCATATGTATATGTCGCACGGAATGTATTCAGTTGGGTTGCAATTGATAGCCGGATAGATGAATATCGTTTCATCAGCGTCAGCGTTTCAGGGGTATACCCACACATAGAGAGTAAGTTCAATCATTATTTCCATAAATTGGTATTTCGTGTGCAACCATGAGATACATTTTTTTTTCAAATCCATGGTTACCGTCATTCATCGATTTTTAGTAGCATTAGTACAGATTTAGCAGAATCAGCATCATTGTCACATGAAAATAGAAAAAAAAGAGAAAAGTTTTACGATTAGAAAGGAGAAAATTTAAATAAGACCTTCGCTCAGTACCACTAGGGCACGTATCGAGCCCCACCTCCCCACCGTGTCGAAACAAAATAATCCCAAACCGTAGGCAAATGATAGGCAAAGTAATTTCATTATCTTATCCCCAAAAACAAACAGAATCCAACCCTCTTAAGGATAATGTAAACACCTGTTTATTAAAAATGGGATTGCGAGCTGAGAGGGCTGCTGGTTGGTGGGTTGAAGGTCTCTTTATTTTTCTATCATTTGTTAAGTTGACTGGGGCTGGGGATAGGTACATATAACCTAATTTATTTTAGAGAGGGCGCAGTGCTGGAGTATGTCTAGCAAGGAAATCGACAGATGTTGCAAGGTAGGTTTTTCTATGGGATTTCGATAGGAAGATCAGTAGCAGGATGATGAAAGGTCAACTTAGTTTTGTTGGTGTTGTTTGTTGTTGTTTTAGAGAGAATTTGTTTACTTTATGCGTTAAATTTTTGAATTTTAATTAAATTACGGCTATCTTTTGGTTCGAATGTTTGAGCGGAAACTACTTCCTTCTTGTAAGAATATTGCAATAAATAAAGAGGGATAGCAGGGTAAGGGAGTGCCGGATGAGTAAGTGCTTGTAGTTAAATAAATTCGCAGTCAATCTTGGTAACCCGTTCTTGGAGAGCGATAAGGAAGAGTTGTATTCTGTCTTGAAGGGGATAGCGTAGGTAGTAAAGAAAATGCTAATATGTAATAATGGCAAATATATAGGAAAGAGTTTTTCGAAGTGAAACTTCTTTAGTGAAGAGTAGATGTCTATAGACACACGCTCGAGCATAATGAAAATGGGAACAGCAAGGCGTTATGAAAATGTGTGAGGAGAGTGTATAGAGGACATCATGGCACACGCTAAAAAGTAAAATAAGGCGGACACTTTCATTACAGTGAATGGATTTACTTTTCTAAAAAGCATGTTCAGTTGCAGTAATAAAATAATAATAACACTGCGACGATAAAGAAAATTTATTTTACTATAATGGAAATGGGAACAGAATGTGTTATGAAAATGTGTAACAGAAATGCAACGGAAATTCCATACAAGAATGTGTAACGCAATAGCGATTAGAAATGTGTTATGGAAATGTTTAAAAGTAAAGAAAATGGTTCGAGTGATTCTGACAACGTGATTACAAATGACGCCATTTGCGCATGTTACTTTTAGCCTTCAGTTTACTTTTTCTTAAAGCACACATCGCAGTGCACAGTAATCATGTAATATTTTCAAATATAGTGTATAAAATCAAAATTTAGCATGGCTTTGACGTCTGCCTAGTTGACTTATTCGTATTAATATTCACAAGTAAAAATAAAAAAAGTAATACCAACTTCCATATTATACCACGCAAAGTAAAATGGAATGGTTTGTTAAAAGTTTTCATCTATAATTTGCTATCGATAGGTTAGAGCAATTTTGCAATACCGGTATAGTGTGCTTACTTCAGCTTCATGAAGGAGGCATACCATATAATAGGTAAGTCCTCCCTGTGGGGTACGTAGTTCAGGTTCACGAGTTCACCACATAGTCTCAGTATCATCGCTATTTCTCCTATCTTGTAATTATCATGGAAATAGTTGTTATTCTGCAAGTTGTGTTTGAGCTTATTGTAATGATCCAACTACCTCTTCAGCATATCTCGTTCTAGCCTGCTCGTCTAACTTCATAATGAGCTCGTACAATTTAGTTTTTCAGTTTCTCATGTTTTCCTCTCTCAGTTCTATCCCACATCCGTCAGCCAGATCGAGCCATTCCATGTACCAACACGTTCTTGTTTGGACAGCATTAGGAACTGTTTTTTTTGGGAGACGATGGGCTGGCATATTGGCGACAAGCTTGTTTCGAGCAAAAGCATGTGGTTAGGCGCATTCGACGGAAGGTGGAATATTCTTTACACATAAAACCTTAGTAGCTTCTCCACAGTTTCGTATTGCTGCTTTCCGTCCCATACTTACGCAGTATGTAACAGGATCGACTCGGACACATCTTCAAAAACCCTGCATTTGCTACTATGATTACATTTTACGAGTTTTTTCTTGATATGCCGTTCCATGTTCATGCTTTTAGTTATGTATATCCCGAGATACTTGTTCTCCTTAACAATTTCGATTGATTCTTCATCAAAGCGTTGGAACGATTTCGGCCTCCACCTTCCCTGGAAATCATAATTTTGGACTTGTTACGGTTGACCACTGGCTTTCATAATTTGGTGTACTCATGCAAACGATTGATTATGAGTTGTAAGGAATCCGGGGAGTATGTCAACAGAACAACATCGTCTGCAAACAAAAGGGCTTTGACGAGCGCACCTGCATATTCCACACCTCCTGACAAACAATCAGTCAGATCATCAATGAGCAGAGCAAATAGATTTGGGCTCAGCGCATATCCCTGCCGTACTCCTGAGTGCGTTTGGAACCATGCCAATAGAATATCTCCATCCCGAACCGCCGCTTTAGTATTATCATATAGATTTCCTATTAGCCTCATAAATTTCAGTGACATTCCCAAGGAGTGTAGCTTATATAAAAGGGTAGCCCTGTCTACTGAACCAAAGAGCTAAAGTCAATGAAGAAGGCATAAAGCTTCTTGCCTTGCGAAGAAAGGACTTTGCAATGCTGCTTAGTACAAATGTATGATCAATTGTAGTGTTCTCTGATTTAAAAGCAGCCAGGAACTCATTCAGTAGGTTGTTGGCCCCTATCCTCGCATTAAATCTTTTTTGAAGTATCGTAGTAAACATTTTTTAGGTTGCATTCAAATAGAAAATACCCCGATTATTTGCTGGATCCAATATACAGCCCTTTTTATGGATCGGGAATATTAGTGTCTCCTTAAATCGTTGCGGAACACATCTGTACTAGAAAATATTATGAACAAAGTCTACCGTGAAGATCATTGGTGCCATACTTGTAAGACTCCGAAGGGATTCCATCCGAGCCTGCCGCTTTGCCATCGTTCAGACTCAAAATGTGTTATCGGATTGTCAAGAATACCATTCACAAAGCTAGGTGGTGCATATTGGAAGCTTACACTATACGCAACTGGGTTCAGTACACTTTCGAAGTGCTCTCGGAATGAATGTTGAAAAGTGGATTATTTATAACAATGTAGAACTCAGGGAGTAAAAGAAGTGAGCCACCTTTAGCCGTTCCAAAAAAATGTGTTTCACTCAAAAGATGATAGAAAATTGTAGAAAATAATGGTGCAGATATACGATTAAATGTTGAAAGTTTTTTTTTAACAATAAATATTGGGCAACTCAATATATGCACAGTAGGTGAAAGCTTAAATTGTACAAGTGGAAGATACGCATGTGCAAATTTTAATATACAACATCGAGTTGCACAAACTTGATTTATAATGAGGTTTGCTATTGAACGGCATACAAATATTTGTTACTGTCCGTCTGTACCTCGGGTTGCGGAGTAAACGAGTAGATATATCTGCTTCAAATTTACGTCTTTTGTCTTTGTCAATTCGTGTCGAAATGAAGGTTTTCATTCTAACTCCAATACTTTACTTACAGCCGGATTTACGATTTTTTTCAAATTTAGTATTTGAGTTAGTATAGACATATGTATGTTTGTATCTGTGCTAGTAGGTATCGTACCATATATGGTTCTTTGCTTTAAAAAAATCGCTATTTCTTTGCCAGTTTCGTTAAAAATGAATATGTAAATACTATTAATTCTCGTATTGTCATTCTTACCAAATTGCCTAAGTTTTGAACCTGAATAATTTGCAATCGAATAGCATATACGTATGCACGTATAGGTACAAGTAAGCGCAACTCAGTCTTGCCCATTATTGCGGTTAGTTGCATGTTTTTCTGTACAAATAATGGCAATGCTGTAGCCATGCCAACTCAGTTGAAGCAAACAAAATTTTGAATGAAATTGATACAAAAGTTGCGAAATAAAAATGATAATGATAATTTCAAGATACTGAATGAATAAAACATGTTGAACTTTTTAATTTGTCTTTCGTTTGCGTAAAGTTTTGCTTTGCCGTGTTGATTGCAAGTGATAAACAATTTCTGATATAATGAACTCCTGTTTGGCTATAGCGAACAGAATCTAGAATGATATGACTGCGAAAATTGCGATACTGTTCGGAAATATGGTTGCAGGTACGATACTAACTTTTGTTTTCTTTGTGTGAGTTCTTGGTTGGTGATAATAAGCGTGAATTAAGAAAAAATGAAATGTTTTATGAATTTAACTTCGAAGTTCTCGAATGAACACTTATTTTAATTGGTTGTTTGATTAAACCCAGTAAAATTCTTTATTTGTTGCTCCTTAGCTACCTGCCTGTGTTTTAATCGTTTTCGTTTTTAATTTACTTGGTGTATATTTGAGTAGTGACTAGTGAGTACATTTTCTTGCTGAAATTCTCAATAATAATAATAATACGTCTTTTCTTTCTAGCGACGATAGAGTAAATTTGCTGAATTCTAAATCATACACATACATGCTTTTTTATGTCTTCAGTGCGCATTTTAGAAAAACTGCTTTCTAACCTAAATCTATGACACGATTCGTTATATACCTATTGTTGAATATAGTCAAATCCTTTCCAACAAGAAATATTTGGAATTTCTAAAGGATGTCCCAAATTGCATTTAAATTAAATAATTTGTATTGAATATTAAAGTAGGGACTATAATGTTAAAAACCAAAAAAATGTTGTCTTTCAACTGACCACCCATAATACCCATAATACTGTCGCAGGATCTGGTTCTTTTGGCAAGATTCTCAAGGACGTGTTTGCAAATAGTCTGATCAAATAGATCGATAATGCGCTGGATTTTATTTTTACATTGCATTTGGCTTCTTGTCATAGACCTAAGAATTAAGACATTCCCACAAAAATAAGTCGCAGGGGGTTAAATCGCAAGATCTCGGTGGCTACTTGACCTCCGAACGTTATAAAATAGAACTCTGTGGAAACTCTCTCCCAGTAAAATCAATGTTTCTGCGGTTGTATGTCATTTGGCATTATCCTGGTCGAACGACATTTGATCGTAGTCCAAGCTGTCCAAATAGTGAAAAAAAAACCTTTTGCAGCATGTTTCGATATAAGGCACCATTAACAGTAAGTTTATTTTCGGAGGAAACTAGTCCTATAACCCCGCCGAACCAAAAACCGCACCAACCGATAACTTTTTGAGAATGCGTACATATTACATGAATTTCACAACGATTTGCCAAGCTCCGGATCTGAAAACGTTGCTTATTTACGAATCTGTTAGAATGAAGAAGGGTCTCGTCACTAAAGATTTAAGCGCACAGAGTTCGCCAGGCCAAGTTCCCACAACTCCGACCACGGGCGTACTGCGCAATATTTGCGTGAACCATTTTGAGCCCTTTTTGACCCCGCTAGTTACGTTGCAAGACTGAAGGTCAGGTTACCAAAAAGAAGCAATGTTCCGAATTTCATACGTCTGAATGAAATATTTTCCACGCCACGAGAGTTTAAAAATCACAATTTTGGCCATTCACTGCCTGACTGACTGATAGATTATCATAAATCTCAATGTTGCAATATCTATATACATATAATAAAATGATAACTAGGGTTGAGAATGGGCAGGTATCACGCAGAAACTACATCACAGATGTTAACAAAACGTTGGTGTTTTATACCTTAGGATATTCGTCCTTATCTCCAATAAAAAGTATCACGATATACCTAAGGAGGATTAAGATATTAAGATAAATAAACAAAGAGATTAAGTAAAAAAAACAGACAAAACCAGGCATTATAAAGTTTGAAAAATACTGTTTTTCTTTGCATATTTTTGGGTGCAGTATAAAAAAGATAAACACATTTATTTCCTGTTGGTTGAGGCCCAGACTCACTCCAAACTGTAGCACCTTCTAAGTAACTGGTTTATTTGTTTGCCTACTTATAGGTGCCAATTTATAACTATAGTATGCACATGTGCATTTTGACGCAGTTCTTCTGTTAGCTAAATATATATGTACATATGAGGCGGTTAAAGTCATGCTGGTGTAAGTTATTTCTCAAAAATATTGGTGTAAACCCAGAAATAAACTAAAATGTTACTACTTCAACAACAGATGGTATCACAAATTTGATAGATAACATAAAAGAAAACCTTATATGTATTGTTGAAAGTTACAGCGGTGCAAATCTTAAGTTCTTAAGCTAAATATGACTTACACCACTATGCCTATAACCGCCTCACATAAAGTTATTGTGGACCACGCAGATAAAGTTGCGGTTATCTGCTAGTTTGCAATAGGTTTCAATATTGCTCAGTTCTATAAAAGAAGATCGAACTTGGCATGTTTTCATTAAAGAACTGAGCAATATTGAAACCCTTGTCTGTAAATATATTAATTCATACAAAATTTGTCTGTGCTTATCAAAATACTCCTAATAATGTGTAGGCAAGTAGCTTGGTATAATTTCTACATTTCAGTTATTTTTTCCGATAACAAAACACACAGCCCTAACGAGAAGTTGACCTGTTTTTTACATGTATGGTTTTCGTGGGATGCTTTTTTCGCACAAATAATAGTCGATTTTGTACTGCTCTAAAAACTGACAAATTGCCGACGTTCCAAATAATAACTAGGCCTTAGCTCTTGGGTAAGTTGAATCTTGTACGAATGAAGCTGCAAATCCTTTACAATTATTCATTGCAAAGAGCTCCTTGAAATGTCCAACTACTAAGAACGATGTCGAATTGACGTTTTCCGGCGATATACTCGGCTGACTTTGTACTACCTTGATAAATCATTGAAGTTGATCAATCATTGAACCAGTTTCCTCAAATTTCTTGATTAAACCCCGAAGAGAGGACTCATTTTGTACACTTTACCGATCGAAAATTGTAAATACTATAATAGTTTGGGAATTTTCTCAGAAAAACGTTCAATATTTTTAACAATAATAATGCATTGGTATTTCAGATAGCTTTTAATATTGATTAATTGTAGCTAGTACATATAACATTTTTCACAAAAAACAGAACCGCCAACCATAAAATAAGAAAATGGTGGAACATTTACGGCCGACTTTCAATTTGGGACACCCTTTATTATGTATTCTTTCAGGCGTTCAAAGTAAAAGTTAGATTTTGATTCTTTTATAAAATGCATTAACAAACATAATGTATAAGATTTTATTAACACAAGAGCTTAAGCGTGGAGACCATTTGCCTGAGTGAAAAGGATAATTCACCACATCCCATATTGCAATACTACTTTGAATGATAGTTTTCCAAATCCTTGGTAAAGTTTTCACAAAACTTCTGTCAGAACATGGTCATGCCCTAAAATCACTTTACGATAGACTTGGCAGAGAACAGAGACACACATTTATGAAAAACTATATTTAGAATGCTTGCATGTCAAAATGACGGTAAAGTTATTAGAAACATTAAGTAAAAGAACTTTCTAGTAGAATATTGTCATAACTACCAACATTGACTGGAGCATCGATAAAAGGCAACAGAAAACATCTGTCCTGTAGCTGCTGACTTCCCATATCTTTTCAGGTATACCTCACGCAGCTCATGATGGGTGAAAGTTCTTAAAACGAACCTGTGTTACATGTAATTAATATACTCGTTTGTTTTGTTGCATTGCTGCTCCCAGGCAGAAAATTTAATTTTCTTATTATTCTTATGCTAATGGTTCTAGAACTCTACTTCTCTTCTTTGATATAGACCGCACAGCATTTTCGAAAAATCATTACCTCGAATTTCCGCATACTTGAAACTCCATGCTGAGCAACAAGTTTTAATTTTCTCAAGTCCTACTGGGAATTTGGCGAAACTAATTAATATTGTTCACTATATCATTTATTTATTTTTTATACCATAATAAAAAACTCAAGATACACGTATATTACTTATGTATAGCAACCAAATTCAGAGGATAAAGTGAAATCATCTTATAGAAATGTGCTTTTAAATTTAGTGTTTAATAAATATATCAGCAAAGCTGAATACATGAAATCATTTTTCAATAAAGCATACGCATACTTTTTAAGCTCATGCATTCGGATCTTAAATACAATCAGTGTTGAGGAGACCCTGACTTAAGGCCGAACATATTTGCACTACCCGAATGAATACACTTCGATGCAATGAACAAACAAATAATTTACAAATGTCTTGAATCTAGTTGCTTATTGTTTTCCAACGGACATAATGTAAATGTTGAAAATGTTTACTACCTACAAGCAGTGTAGTGGTTACAACGTTCGACATTATCAAACATTATGGTCGAATAAGTATATGTATTATATGTACAAATAATTATATACATAACCATTACAATACTTTTGAACTCGAATCAGCATTCATTATTGATAAGCAGGGTTAGGATTTTGTTGACATAAAAAAGTAAAAAAAGGCAAAACAAAACACTTAAAAAGGCAAAAAAAGGCATTTATTAAAAAATAAGAAAAGGAAAGTAAATGCACAATTAGTTATAGTACATTGAACTACCAAGAGCTTTTTGAAATTTCTGGTAATAATCTTCTCCGGTTTTTTCTTAGAAGCGCCTTTAGACAGCTAAATGACTTTTCTACTTCAGCTGAAACGAGTGGAGCCCATTTAAAGCTTTCAACATTATTAACATCAATATTTTCTGGAAGTTTCGAATTCAAGTCGCCGTTCATTACAGAATTTATCTGCTCAATAGTTTTCAGTCCCGTATTTGAATTGAAAACGGCAGTAAACTTCTTCAGGACTTCCTTTGCAATCGGGCCTTTTGCTTTTTTCAAGTTTTGCTGAATGTTCTTAAAAACCGGCAACACTTCGCCAATTGATGTTCCTTGATCACAATAATGGTAGCTCAAATTATAAGTACAGACTCTCAAAAATACCTGCTTTTGTAAGTCTTCGAAAATTCGTTTTTTTTTGGTCGACTAAAAACCTAAAATTGACTTTGATGTACGCCAGCTGCGCTTGTACTGCTTCATCTTCAATCAATTCCTTTGCAAACACAACGCAGCTTGCATCGTCTTCAAGAACGCTGACGATTTTTTTAATCCGAGCAAAATAATCAGCATATTATGTATTGCACACAAAGAAGAAATATGTATAGAGTTATATACAGTAACGTCTGCGGTCACATACAAGTGCAAACCGTCTGTGGTCATGCACATATTTCCATGTTGACTCTCCCCACGGACTAGACGTTTTAAATTTTAACGCGTCTAGGAATTTAGGTATGCGTATTACGTAGTGTGAGTAAGAAGCATGTTTGCACAGATATACATGCATGCAAACGCGCATGCGCGCATTCTACAATTTTTTAAGCGAACAAACTTTGAGAAAAAAGCAAAATAGGCAAAAAAGGCAGAAAAAGGCAACAAAATACATATATTTGGAATCAGGAGGACATGAAACGTGTTTGTGTAAAGTCGATACTATCTTCCGATTAAGCAAAAAAAAGAGACAAAGTTAGCAAAATCCTATCCCTGTTGATAAGCATCGATGTACCATAGCTAAAGAAGTACTAGTCAAGAGGGAAACGTTTTACCAATAAATAGAGGCATGTCCTTTGAAAATAAAATGCCCGTCTGGATCGTACGTAGTTGCATCTAGCATCTACCTTTACGTGTTAGCAGATTATTTAAAAATTACGTGGGTACGTATGTACTTAGATTTGAAATTCCTTAAATAGCTGATATTTTATTTAGCCAATTTTCTAGAAGTTGGTCATGGTATCAATTTTATATATATTTAAGCATCCGTCGAACTAGCTGTCGCGCTCGGTTTTGCCTGTGTACTAAATAAAAGGAATTCAACCATCATTAAAAAATCGACATGGTAAGCTAGATACTATTGGTGGTAAAAACATAAGCAAATGTGTATATACGCACCCAAATCAATAATACTCGATTTCAAAGGAAGGCAAAACACTATGCAAACGGAACCATCTAATTGAAGGAGAAATAATTTCGAAAGACTTAATCCGATTTAAAGATATTAGAAAATGTTTGTAAAATTAATTATTCAAATCGGTGTAGTGACTAGTGTTGCTTAAATTTGAACGAAAATATAATGTTCATTCAGATTCTACAGAACTAATAGTATTTTTAAAGCTACTGATTGAGTGTTGCCAGATATTTTCTAACAGGATATGTCAAATTAGAAAATAAATATGCTTAACTATATGGGGAAACAAAATAGTATTTATAGAGTCTTGAGCGGAGAGAAACTATTTCAACGATAAATATACGTTACAGTAGATAAGTGTAGCTTTTAAAGCGAGAGGAGAGATGCTACCACTTAGTTTCAGACCTTACCGGAATGATTTACCAATTTTTTTATCACTGTGCAATTTAAAGGAGCGGGAAGATGTATACCACTTTCTGGGGAGATGCCCTATTCTGCAGGAACTGAGAAGACTCTATTGGAATCAGTCTGTGTTATCGTTTGATGAGTTAATCCAAATTTTGAATAGGAATAACTGGAAAGTGTTATTTCTCTACATATCGGCTGCATTAGCGTACAGAAATCAATATACGTAAATATATTCTAACACAATAAACCTTTATTTTATGTTTATTTTATGCTACTTCTTTGCCGATTTAATATTTGAATTAAAACTGTTATTCTGGCTGATGGCTTTTGCCATTACTATAAAAGAATTTGCAAACCAATGTATATGTACATTAATTCAATGAAAAAATAAATTCAATTATTGTAGGGGAACAAATCAAAATATGCTTAAGTTTAACAACAAGTACTTTATTACGAAAAAAAATGTCTGTGGCCAAGCCAGCAATTTTGTATATATCTTAGTCAAAATCCTTTGGAACTTAATTAATTGCAGGTACAAGATCATCTGCAATAGGCGGATCAGTAGAAATGCGGTGAAGTGGGAGGGTTGTGATCCCTTGTTTTCGGATCATAACCTTGTTGATAAAAGGAAGAAAAAGAAGACAAGATCATCTGCAGTACTGAAATTAACTTCTACCAGAGCTAGAAATGTTGCTACAATATTTTTCTTCGCTGAACTGAAATATTTTATTATTACCCGTAATTATTTTTTAATACAAATGTCTATTGCCTCATCCACAATAAGGACGAAATAACTGTTACCAATGTCTTCACTTACTTTGGACTTAAAATGAAGTCCTAGGAAATGGTTTAACACTGCAATATATTTCTTTCTTTTTAGCTGCATTCCAAAACTAATTTGGTCTTCATTATGTACTATTAGTTGACTGATCCACGCGACCTGGTCAGCCTGGTCCACGATTATATTAACTTTATAAGTTTTTTTTTTAGCTACAGAAGGTAAAACATCAAACGCCATCATTAACGCCTGCGTCTAAATATTATACATGTGTTATAAATTTGCGCCCCATTAATTGGCAAGCAAATATGTAGTCTTAGTTTTCCGTAATGCCTGGTTTTGTCAGTGTTTATTTATTTAAATTCTTATTCCCATTGAGGAATATCGTGATACTTCTGATTGGAGATAGTGACCAAGTCTCTAAGACTGGCAACGGTCTTATTAAAATATATTTAGTAGCTTTTGCGCGATACGCGCACATCGTCAACCCTAGCTATCATTTTATTGTGTGTATAGATATTCCTTTCATACAGAATGAGGCGTGGCAGCAAATCTAAAAACAGTATTTAGCCTCTGCCTTACTTGAAACCTTCTTGATAGGATTATTTTAAGTAAAATTTCTAACTTTAATTCTTGACCCAATAACTTATACCTTTCATGGATTTTTGGTGCGTTTTTTTTTTTTTTTTTTTTATTCTATCATGTTGTAAGTAAAGGGTTTTCCAATAGGGACGGGCCGATTTTCACAGTTCATGGCGGCCATGCTGTTATTCATTTTCTTACTTTTTATTTTTCAGACACTACAGACAAATCACCATGGGAAGCTACAGCGTTGAGCAGCACATCGAAATGATAAAACTTCATTATCAAAATGGCAACGATGCGAGTGTTGCACCAATTTTACGGTTTACATGGTCGTCCTTCCCAGTCTATTATTCAACGTTTGGTGGCCAAATTCGAGTCGACCTGTTCGGTGAATAATCAGCCAACACCCATATGTCAACGAATCGCAAGATCTGCCCAAAACATCGTCGCTGTCCGTGAATGTGTGCAGGAGAACCCGAGGCAAACAATTCCGCGCCGCGCACAAGAACTCGCCCTTTTGCAGACATCAACTTGGCGAATTTTGCATCGGAACTTGAGCCTACATCCGTACAAAATCCAACTGTCCCAGGCGCTGAAGGAAAACGACCATATACAACGCCATGTGTTCGCTGACTGGGTTCTGAAGCAGTTGGAAGTGGACCCCGATTTGAGCAAAAAAAATTATCTTCAGCGACGAGGCCCATTTTTGGATGAACGGCTACGCCAACAAGCAACATTTACGGATTTGGGCCGCTGCCAATTCACACGAGATCCATCAAGTGGCATTGCATCAGCAGAACGTCAATGTTTGGTGTGGATTGTGGGGCCGGCGGCATCATCGGTCCGTACTTCTTCGAAAACGACGATGACATTGCCACCACAATCAACGGAGAGCATTACCAATCGATGATAACTAATTTCTTTTGGCCTAAATTGGATGCTATGGTTGTGAACGATATGTAGCTTCAACAGGACGGCGCTCCATCCCACACAGCTGATGCCACAATGGTCATTCTGCACGAGCCATTTGAGGGCATGGTTATATCACCCACTGCCGACGTGAACTGCCCACTGAGATCGTGCGATTTAACCCCGTTAGACTTTGTCTTGTAGGGTTGCCTAAAGTTGCAGGTCTATGCCAATAAGCCGCAAACGACCGGTTCCCTCAAAGTCAACATAACCCGTGCCATCGCCCAAATTCAGCCTGATCTATGCGCCAGTCATCGAAAATTGAACCTCTAGGATGTTCGCCACACAGCGACGCCGCGGCGGCCATTTGAACAACGTAATATTTCGCATATAATGTCATTGATAGGCTTTTCAAATGAAATAAAAAATTCGTCGATATCTCACACACAACTTGTTTTATTCAATTTTAGCACCTACCCGTCCCTATTGGAAAGCCCTTTATAACAATTATGGCCTGATGGAAGTTTTGCAAATTTTGCGAGTTTTTTCTTAACTTCTTTAATTATTCTTTGCACATCCATTCCCACCTGAATTTTTATTGGTAGTAGTTCTTCCTACTAGTTTTCCTGGAATGCGATATTTGCAGTACAACTTACAACAACTTACTCTTCTTTGCCATCACCATTGTTGGTTACGTCACCAATCCTTCGCCTTTTTTGCGGTACTTGAAAACCGGGTGAAATATTTTAAGCTTTTTACTTATCTGTGTTTCATATTTATATGGGCAACTGTACTTACGTAATGAATATTTACCCGTCCATTTAGGAAAAACATTAAATCAAATTGAGTACCAATTCACAGGCAGTTGACATTTGAATTGAATTTGGTTTTTGAGGTTTGACATTTGACATTTGATACTTTAAATTGAGAAATCATATGGATGCGTTTGTTATTTGTATAGCAAAATGTAATACGAACATTTTGTTTGCGTTTTTATGTTAAAAGTTAGAAATAAGCTAGTTTTCATATAGCATATTTTATTTATACTTATATGCAATTTAAGGTTATGCTAGCATAAAAAAATGCTAAAATGGCACCACTGCACTGATTATATTGAAAGCGAATTATTAGGTTTCAGTTTATTGCATGGGTGGCGTCCGAACTAGCCAGGTAGATTTCGCTGATAGTATGAACCCATCATTTAATTTATATGTACATATTTAGCGCAAAAAGCCCATTAAGGGCGTAGGGCCTAGCTTCTCCCAAACATTAGTGTCGTGTGCGTTATATTCTTCGCACGAATGGAAGGGACCTACGGTTTTATACCGTATCCGAAGGGCAGTTAATTTTGATTATCATTTTATTTATTTTTTTAGAATCATTCTAATGACAACAATACATCTCTAAGATTTGGTCAGACGAGTGTTTGCCTGTTGAATGGAATCTTAGCATCGTTTATCCGATCCACAAGAAAGGAAACCCCTCAATCGCGCCAATTATGAAGACATCAGTTCCTCGAAATTACATACCAAAGCTACGGGGAACTCCACTAGAGGTTCATACCGGTCTAGAGACCCCTAAAAAACTGCAATTAAAGACAGTAAAAAGAGAAGCTTCATCGAACGGCGCAACGAAGCCGATCAAATTGGTTATGATGACGAAAACGCTTGGTTTAAAATAAATAAATAAATATTTGGCGCAACAGCTCTTTAAGTACCAGGGCCTAGCTTCTCGCAACCACTCATGTTGTGTGCATTATATTTCTCACACGAATGGAAGGGACCTACAGTTTAGTGCCGTATCCGAAGACCAATTTGGTTTGAGAAGCTTTTTCGAGACAACAATACTCTCGGATGTTTGTCAGACGTTCGTGAGAGGTGCGACCGTGAAAAAACTTGTTGGTGTTTTCTGGGATTCGAACTTAGAACCACACGAGCAGCGATCCGACACACTAACCACTTACCCCACGGCCCCCCCCCCAAAAAAAGTTTGGGGTAACTAGACCAATTATATAGTCCTAACCTGTTTGCCTATGGCCAAACCACATCAAATGCTAAACTACTCTGCAAATATATTTTTTTTTTACGCACGTATAATATCTTTTATTTCATCATAAATTCGTTTGTCTATGCCTACCACAGAGGGTGAATGGATAATTTAATGCTTTTTATGCTAAAAAGATTTTTTTCACTATTTTGTTAGTACTAATTTATGCTAAAGAAAAAAATAATTTTTTTGTACATAAATTCCGTGTAATATAAAATATTTTATTTATTTAAATGAAAAAAGGACATTTCGTGTGTTTTGTTTTCGCGTTTGCAAAGTTGAAAATTAGTTTAAAATTATTTATAAAATGCGTGTAGATAGGAACAAAAAAAATCTGAATTAATAAATAGTCCTTTGTCAACACAACGAATATTTTATTTAGCTTGAATTCAATTTTAATATGATTTTGTACTATACAAATAATTGCGGTAGATATTTTGTGTTATATAATAACTTCAAAAGAGAATAACTGTCGCATATTATTTATTTTTCCCCCGAAATTTCGTGCGATATAAAATTCATTTAAGTTAATCAACCATAGCATCCATTGATTCTCGTTTGTCTATAGCATTAAATTCAAATCGACAATTGTTTACACGTGCCAATTGAAAAATCGTAAAGTCACATCTCGCTCACCCTCTAAGCACATGAAATATAAATTGCCGCAGTTCTGTGTCTCTCTGTAATTCTATAGAAATCATGTAACGAAACAATTGAACTTGACTTCCTGTTTAGATAAGAATTCCGTGCGTTTTTTTACGTGCTTGCCTGTCGGGGTAGGATCTGAGCCGCTGTTGTACAATTAAATTCATTGAAGTTCCTTCGGGGTCTCAATTGAAATGAATTTCCATGCAAACAGGAACGGATTAAGTACACATACGCACTCCTACACTTTGGGAATGATTACAAAGCCTGTACACGCGTACATATGCACACCTTTCATGATTGTTATTACTTTTTTTTTATCCTGAAAGGGAAACATCATCCACCCCGCGGAATCATCATATGCAAAACCAATATCCAATATTATCCCGCCAGCATATGTTTAACATCCTCCACTAACATAATCCCGATGAATACCCTGAGACAAAAAGGGAAACAAATCGCTTCAATCTCTCTCCTGCCTCCTGCTCCGGGTCATCATTCGGTGGAGAGCAGGGAAGCTCCAATAATTTTTCATGAGAGTTTTCATTTTTGACACTTTACAGGGCACGTTGCTTTTCGTTGTGGTGGGAGGTGGTATTATTCCGGATGTGTTCACCTGGAAGCAGATATAAACGCAACACATACACAATAAGGAGAAACCATTTTTCTATCGTTGTCGTGCGGTAGGGGTTGGGGGCGAATAAAGATATCGCGAAACAATTTTCCTTTTTTGTTTTGGCATTGGATTTGGATTTTTTCGGAGCGGGTGGTGGTGTTGGTGGGGGGAATAAGTAATAGAAGCAGAATATGACGAAAATATATGAGGAAAGTTTGCAGATGATAGCTTAATATCGAGCACACTGTGTGGGACAAGAAAAGGCGAACCAATGGCGTGAGTGAATTTCAAGTTCCTGTCCCTATAAGGGCTGACATGAATATTTCTTTGAAGATTATACCACAGATTATTTTCCAGTTAATTCGTTGTATGTTTCTTAGTTTAGATAGAGAGAGCGAAAAATTTGGTGCAGTTGTTTGAAACTCAGTTGTTTATGCTTCAGAGAAACTACGGGGGTGGCGTCCAGATAACCGGGAAGAGTTTTGTTATCTTTTGTCGTTTTTCACGACCACCGAGGTCATAGGCATATTACTCGTCCAACATAGCGAACAATTTCTCCAGCCATATGACCAATCTACTACCAGTGTTATTCCTTTGCAGTAGAGTTCACACAAGCTTTCGCAATTGAGCGGACTGACTTTATATACCATATTTCATGAGAAATAAATAAATGCTTGCTGCTATCATGAACCATTATCGCGGCAATTGACGACGTTACCACTACACCAATACCACCGCCGTATGAAAGAATGTATGTATTTTAAGACTTTTGTTCTAGGCGCCTCCCAGACAGTTATTGATATACCCTTAGCGGAGTGACGAATTTGCGTGAGCAGCTAAGCCCTGTGAAGAAAAGTGCGAAATACTTTTAAGTTGCGAAGGTTTTCTATTATTCATAATGGTTATAAATAACTTTACAAAATTTATGGTTAAATTGTTTCTGACTTTAAGTTGGAAATAACTTCACATCATAAAAGCACATTTATTTCTCACTTGAAGTTGAAGTTGATCGCTTCGTCGAAATCCTACAGAATGCCGCGTGGAAGAATACTCCCAAACCAAAGAAAACGCCGGCAAGCTACATTCAAACTTATCCGCAGGAAATAAAAGAGATGATTAAGGAGAAGAGAAAAGCACGCAAAAAATGGCAACAAACTCGGGCTCCGCAACATAAAGAACATCTTAACCGTATGTGCAACTCACTAAAAAGTTCTATTAAAAACCTTAAGAATAATGAAATGCAAACTTACCTAGAAAGCTTAACGGCAGAAAAAGATTCCAATAACTCGCTTTGGAAGGCTATAAAATGTATTAAAAAACCTCAAATTCAAGCCGCCCCAATTAGAAAAAATCAAGGCGTATGGGCCAGGCATGATAAAGAGAAAGCGCAAGTTTTTGCCACCCACCTGGAAGAAACTTTCAAACCGTTTGATGGACAAGCTCTTATTGAAAATATAAATACGTCGTATATAGACAATAGCATAATAAGAAATGCAACACTTACCGAACTTAAGGAAGAAATAAAGAAACTTAGACCTAAGAAGGCTCCTGGATACGACCTAATTATGGGAGAGGTTCTTAAAGCCCTACCAAGAAAAGCTCTAATTAAGCTTCTGTTCATTATAAACGCCGCACTTAAACTAGAATATGTTCACAGTCAATGGAAAGTCGCCGAAATCATAATGGTCCTTAAGCCCGGAAAACCGCCCAATGAAAAAACGTCTTATAGGCCGATTTCGCTTCTTCCAATTATATCCAAAGTGTTCGAGAGAATATTGATTAGGCGAATACAGCCGGTAATAGAAGAAAGGCATCTCATTCCGGATCATCAATTCGGATTCAGAAGTAAGCATTCTACAGTTGAACAAGTACATCGAATAACACATGTAATCGAAAAGTCACTTGAAGAAAAAAATATTTGTTCAAGCGTATTCCTTGACGTCTCTCAAGCCTTTGACAAGGTCTGGCACGAAGGCTTAAAGTTTAAATTACGACAAGTTCTGCCAGAGCACCTATATAATATTTTGAAGAACTACATTACGAATAGACTATTCCGCGTCAAATGTGGAAATGAATATTCAGATTTCAAGGAAATAATGGCTGGGGTGCCGCAAGGAAGCGTTCTTGTTCCAGTCTTGTATCTATTATACACCCGTGATATACCGCAAGTTGAAGGCACTGAGCTAGCTACATTTGCCGACGACACTGCTATCTTGACAGTAGGTAAAACGGTCGAAGATACTACAGAAAACTGCAAGAAGCTTTGGATAGAGTAAATGAATAGACAAAGGTTTGCCGAATCGCACTTAACGAGACCAAATCTGTTCATGTAAATTTTACTTATGAGAAAATAAATAATTTGCCGATCTTTTCAAACTCGGTTCAAATCCCGTTTGCAAACGAGGCTAAGTATCTTGGAATGACACTTGATGCAAAGCTGAAATGGAAAACGCACGTTAAGAAAAAACGCAAAGAACTAGATAACAAATATCGAGAAATGTATTGGTTACTTGGAAAATATTCCAAGCTTAATGTAGAGAATAAACTGCTTTTATATAAGCAGGTGCTAAAGCCCGTATGGACATATGGTATACAACTCTGGGGTTGTACCAAAACAACTAATATTAAAATTTTACAATCTTTTGAAAACAAAGTGCTAAGAGGTATTGTAAATGCGCCATGGTATATCAGAAATAGCGATATCCACAGAAACCTTGGCATTAAAACAATCGAAGACGAAATTCAAACCTACGCGAGAAAGCATAGAAGTCGACTAGAAAGTCACGTAAATATTACAGTCCTCCAAGTTTTGGAAGAAAGAAATTTACTACACCGTCTACAAACAACCAAACCTTTAGACTTAGCGCGATAAGTAACCGCGTCTAAACTGCGGTGCTGGCAGGAACTTCTAATGGGAAGGTCCCTGCAAAACGCCCTTATTACGTGAAATGAAAACTACTTGATAAGTCGAATACTTAGTTGTAGTAAAAATGAAAACAAGTCTGTTTTGAAGGGAGGCTTTTTAGTGGGTAAGAATCCCACACTACTATGAGCACGCGCTGTCGATCCTCATAGTGTCTTTTTGAAGATTTTCACCTACCCTCGGAAAAAAAAAAAAAAAAATTATTTCTCACTGAGGTGAAGTTGATGCCCTTTTGAAGTGAATTCTCGTGAAATTATTTTGCCCCACCTGTAAAAGCATACAAATTTCACTGTTTTTATTATCTTGGTCGATTTTTCATTCAATTTTATGGGCGATTATTCACTATTCACACGCCCAAATATCGGATGATTTTTCATTTTGGTGTATGGGCGAATGTTTATTTACTTTTGGGCGTTTTTCCACCTTTTTTGAGTCTTTCTTCTCTGCAAACAATAGCCCAACATATTTTGGGCGATTGTTCATTTGGGAGTTTTGGGCGATTTTTTCTTGAGAGATTATCCGCGGAGCCCTTAGAATTAGTTGACTTTGGGCTAATTTCTTTCTTTCATGAATGTGCACAGTAAGTCTCAGAACACGCTAAAGGAACATTGGTCTACCATGTTAGATCCGCGAAGAGTTTATTTGTTCTTATAATCTTTTCTTTTTTACCCATTATTACGGTTTTTTAGGAATCCAATATTCGAATCCCGGGAAACACCAAACATTTTTTCACGGTCACCTCTCGCGAATGTTTAACAAACACCCGAGAGTATTGTTGTCACGAAAAATCTTCTCAAAGCAAAATAAATATTGCGCTTCGGATACGGCATAAAACTGTTGGTCCCTTCCATTGGTGAGAAAAATAGAAAGGCCTTCCATGGGCTTTTTTTACGTCGGGAAGTGGATCTTTTAGAGACGAAACTGAGCCCGTACTCAGTAACAGTGTGGGCTATCAACTACTAAACCCACCTCCCCTTCTACCCCTGGTCAAGCATTTCTTCCTTCTGTATGACTTTGTCCTCATGGCATATTTGGGAGCCGTAGAGCATTATCGTTGCCGCAATTCTTGCTAAGAGCAGTCTCCCCTTGTGCATTGGTCAGCCGATATTTGGCATGATCATTTCTAGGACAGCAGATGCCCTCGCTGCCCTCTCATCTGCATACTACAGATGCTGCTTAAAAGTTAGCCTTGCATCTATAGTAATGCCAAGGTACTTCAACTCTGGCTTGGAAAGTGACCGTAGGCTGACGTAGACTATACTGAAGATCTGCGATCCCACCCACCTCGTCGATTGCATTCTCCAATCAATCATTTATGAGGCGATTCAGTAGTTTCTTCACGGTGTCCAATATGAATAAAAGCCTATACGATGAGGAATCCTGCGGTGGTTTATTACCTTTTGGTAGTAGGACTCCGAAAACACCAAACCGATTGAGCTCAAACTTTAGGCAATAATCGGTATTGCCCCGAAAGTGTTTCCGTGAAGTTTGGTCAAAATCGGTCCAGCAGTTTGCCCACAACTGCATTTTGAGTAAGACAAGGCGCAGCAACGCACCCCGTGTACTCGCTGGTTTCTTATATTCATACAATGGTGTAATATACAGGTAAGGAAGCTCTTCGAATACACGGAAACATGATCAAATCCACGCAGCTTGAAAACGTATCTAATAGCATCATTATAAGCTACCAGAAGCTTGTGAAAAGATGCATAATCGACACAGCTATATATATTCAGAGTATGCTATTATAGGCATAATAAGTGATTGTACAAGTCTCCGACGTGTTTCTAATGGTGTGTATCTAGTTGAGATCCATAGTTTGCGCAAGCATCCATAAACATGGCGTACTACAACCTTTACTTGGTTATAACAAGATAGGTGTCGATAAATGACAAAGCCGAGGCTGGTAGCAGTTTCTACAAGTTTGAGTTTAGTTCCAGATAGCCATATATCGAGCAAAAAATTTAGTTTAAAAGACCTCTTTGAGATAGGAATAGCTAGGCATTTTTAACTGTTCTGAACTAACCATTGTTCCCAGTCCAGTTATTGATTGCATATAGATCCTCGTTTAATCGCAAAACGAGCTCACTATCTTTATTAATTGGTTGCGATAAATAGAGCACCGCGGCGGAAGTGGTTAGTATGTCGGATCACTGCGATGTTCGAATCCCAGAAAACAACAAAACGTTTTTTCACGGTCCCACCTCTCGCAAACGTCTGACAAACATCCGAGAGTATTGCTGTCACGAAAAAGTTGCTCAAAATAAATTGCCCTTCCGATACGGTACTAAACTGTAGGTCTTTTCGATTCGTGTGAAAAAATATAATACATACAATACGAGTGGTTGGCAGAAGTAAGGCCCAGGCGTAAAATATTTGTTTATTTATTTAAATAGAGCTGAACATCATCGGCGTAAAGTAGAATAGACACATGATTGCACACTGAAGGCAAGTCGTTGGTGTACAAGCAAAACAAAATGGGTCCTAACGGGTCAAGAGCAGAATATTTGCCACCCTATAAGTTTAGTGGCTCTGTCGCTAAAACTAAAATAGTTTCGCAGTTTCCAGCACAGAAAATCATGCTTTACCTTGTCGAAAGCGTTCGATAAATCAAATAGGCAAAGCAAAGTAATAGATCGCTTATCAAATTCCTGTCTTATATCGTCCAAAATATTAAGCATTGCAGTTGAACAACTCTGGCCTGGTCTGAAGCCCGACTGATATGGATTCAGCAGGAAATTCACAGACAGGTGGTTTTGAATTTGCTTTGCTAACACCTTCTTAAAGTTCTTCGGCAGACAAGGCAAGATGCTGATAAGCCTGTAATCATTGATAGTATAAGCATCGAATTTTACTCGAACGTGTTAGTTGCAAGATCATTGAGCAGGAAACAATTGTTAAGCTCGTCTAAATCAAGAACGCTATTACTACTGCTATTGGTAGTACTATACATACCAAATTGGCGCAGATTTTTCCATACGACTTTGGGTGGTACTGATGAGCTTATTTTAGAGGAGTTGTAGTGGCATTTAGATTTTTTTTTATAATTTACGCGCGCAGAAGGGACTATTAATATCCTTATACTGGTTCTCATTGCACGGGCGGAAGGGAAAACGGCGGAGAGGAACCGAAGAGATGCCGGTTTGCGTTGGTTTTAAATATTTGAGGGTTGTACGGATAATGATGAGGAAATGCAGAGCCTGGTAGATTATTCCACAAACGTGTTGTTTGGCTTATGAACAAATCCCTGTATTTAACAGTAAGTATAAGCCAACACCGAAGGCGAAATCTATTACAAGTCTGTACAACTGCTTGCATACGTCGACGATATAGACATTATCCAAGTATACCAAGTATATGCTGTCAACAAGAAGGGACAGCCAACACCGACGAATTGGACAAAACGTCGCAGTAGGCAGCTGTAACTTCGAGGTAGTAAGGGACTTTGTCTACCTTGGCTCTGCTATAAACTCGAAAAACAACATCAGCACAGAAATCAAGCGAAGACTCTTGCCAATCGCTATTTTTTTGGGCTTATAAGGCAATTCAACAGTAAAGCATTATCTCGACCAACTAAAGAGACTCTGTATAAGACCCTGATCATCCCAGTCCTGCTTTACGGTGCTGAAACATGGACTTCATTAAAAGAGGATAAAGATATCTTTGGTCGCTTCGAGAGAAAAATTCTTCGTAAGATTTTCGGTCCCGTTTGCGTTGACGGGTTTTGGAGGAGAAGAGAGGTTTTGAGAGAGGTTTGTTGGTTGAGGTTCAGGTTCACCCGGAACTGTAGCTTCACCTAAGTAAGTAAGTAAGTACGAAGTTGGGCTTGTGGGTGAACTGATGTGCATTCGAAGCAAATTCGCTAGATCACTTTTTTATAAAAAAAAAAAAAAAAACTGTAAAATAGGGAAAGACACGAGACATTTCTACGATGTTCAAGTGTTAGAATGATTGACGCCAAATCAGAGGGGGTGAAATATTTATTGCACCATTTAAGAAATGCTCGACATTTTGCTGCATTTTTGGCGACCTCGAATATGTCATCGTTCCATCGAAGATGCTTAAAAATGCACATACCGAGAATGGAAAGTCTTTTGGATTCAGAGATGCAAGTGCCATTCATGGATAAAGGTCTTTTGTTTTTGCTGAAAGTCAGCTCGCTCCTGGAATTCGTGAGAACTATGCCCAACGATACGAACGCCTCTAAGAGTGTTCTTCCTCTCGCGTTCGTGGTGCGTGAAACCCATTCTACCGCCGACGTGTTGAAATTGCCTGCTATGACGACGCGGTTTTTTTCTCTTGCAGTGATTGAGAGGCACGTAACGCTGTAGAAATATATGCCATTTACTTTGGCCCACATGAAGCCTGCCAGGCGCGTAGTCTTTTTTTCTTCGAATGATTGTTGGCCGCATATCCATATCGCGACCTTGCCTGAAGTGTCCGCGTCCATACACCTTCATTCAGCTGCTTGTAGGGCTCGCTAAGTATTGCGATATACGCATCGTACTTTCGGACCGTCTTTGTAAGTAAGCTGCCTCGCAATGGTTGAGGTTTAGTTCAATAATATTTATTTTCACTTCGAGAAGCGTTCAGCGCGAGTTGAAATGCAGGGCATCTGTAGCAGTGTTCGAACTGGTCTTCGCTCTCCATGAGCTGTCGCGCCAAGTATAAATGTATGTATGTATGTATGCTATCAATCAAATATGCCTATCTTATTATATCTACAATGCCTAAAGGAAGGTATATTGAAAGACTAAATTTCTGCCTGCAGTTTTTAAGATACAAAATGATAAATCAACTTAAATTTGTGATGACATTGATCTAAAATAACAATCAACTTCTCCATTCATTATCACACCACCCCAGCTGCCGCAGGTCTTTTCAACATCTGTCTTCGATTTTAATTATAGCCTTCAGCAGGACTTAACCAACTCTTCTTCCACATAAACAAACTTGCATCGAAAACAATTTCTTCGAAATCGTATTTCGGGTCACTGTTCTCACTTAGTATCCCAACAAGTCCTTAATACGTAATTAAAATTCATAGCACTCCTTCTGCTTGACTTCATCTATTCCCCTCACACACGCACATATTGTCATACGCACACATGCCAAAACAAGTACAATGTTTACGTTTAGCCCAATTTGCGCAACGTTCGCATTTTAAGTAGGCCCCCATATCAAGGTCCCTTAGTAGAATCCATCACCAAAAGGATATTCGAAGAGACAATGAAAACAAAGTCGCTGACACACATGTAATAGCAAATCTGTCGATTTATATGGCCTACCGCCTGATGCTGCCACCATGTTTGTTGGAAGGAGTACTTTAAAGCACATCCTGCGCACATCTCATATCTAAGTTCACCTTCTCCAGGGCGCCCAGCTTCCTTTGCACAACAAACCGAAACGAGTCGGCTAATGTACGAAACCAATTGACCGTTGCCGTAGGTGGGTGGTGGACCCACAAAGGCAAAGGAATTTCTCGTGTTAACCCCAAAACAGACAGCAGTTTTCTGTCCGAATGTCGATTAATGGGCTAAGCAATAAATTCTGCACCAAAGCGGCCCCTTCGCACACACACACACACACGCCCTCTTAAAAACCCTAAGTAACGTTGAACTTTTGTTTTACGTTTACTCCCCCATCTGCTGACGCTGACTACAAGGATGTGCTCTGAATCGTGATCATCAGCCGGAGTGTGTGTATGTATGGAAGAGCAGAGGACTAAAGGTGAGCATTAGATGGGTTCGAAATGCCAGGATGCCTATCGATATTTTATTAAAACGCTCCCAAAGCCTATTTGTACAAGACTGCGTCTCTGTCCTCGTCGTATAGAGTGGTCCTGGGTTCATTTCCTGACGGGATAACAATTCATATACAGGTTTTGGGCGCACCGTCACCGGTCGTACAAGGTAAATTGAAATAAAATTGAAATAAGGGATTCAAGGGTAAACGGTTGGTCGGCGAAGAGACGGGTCTGTTGAGGTATGCACGTTGGAAAAAGATAAAATATGTTTGGTATCTGAATATTTGGTCCTTTTGAGTTGTCTCTTGGTATTCACTTAGCGTACGCTCATGAAAATGTAATTCTTTATCTCTGTCTCACAGCATCGATGACAGAGGGAGAAGAAGATGGAGGATGCTTTAACTGTTACTGCTGCTGCTGCTAGTGCTGATGGGCACTCAAAGTGAGTTAGTTTTATTGGTGCATCATGCTTTGCTGTTCACAGAGCCTAAACACATACGATTAATCGCTGTAGGCAGTATCTATCAATTATTGGGAACATATGTTTCGGTTTCTCAAGCTTCAATTGGATATGGGCCTAAGCATACACAATTAATTTGGAAAAAAAAAAAAAACAGAAGGAAGGTAGTAAATTCGGAGCAGTTTTTTTTTTTTTTTACAGATGATGTAGCTATCTTTGAAGGTGGTTCCTACTCCAGAGATTCTGGAATAAATTTAACAACTTAGTCGGCAGAAAGGTGAATACCAGAAGAAAAGGTTCGCCCTAAATTAATTTAAGTGGGCTAAGTTGGGTTTATTAATTTTGTTTGTTTGTTTCCAAGTTCATGGCTTAACCAAATGATGATAGAGATCAGTAGTTAAGATACGTACAAACCTCTATAGATATTCATCGAAAAGTACCACTTGTCTGAAGTTTAGAAATGTGTAACATGTTTTGAAAATTAAATTTTGCACAACCTCTATTCATCCTTTCAATTCAATGCCATTTCAAGTAAACAAACCATCATCTGGGAAAGCTTGTTACTGACTAAGAAAGAAAGATTGGTTGTTTTTGTTTTTTTTTTTATAATTTGCGCGGGCCAAAGGAATTATTAATACCCTTATACTTTATATGTAGTATGTAAATATTTATGTACATTAGCGAAGTCAGGGGGTAGTCAAATATTGTGCTCTTACAGCTAACATATCCATTTTAGAGTGGTACATAATATCTTAGAATCCCTATCAGACCCAAGCTCAAGATAAAATGAGATATCGAATATCCATATTAAAGATCGAGCGATCTCAGATGCTAGAAAGATTGATCTGGAACTGGAGCAATGTACCCGAAATCGGCGAAGATGAAAAACAGAGTTGTCTCTGATTGAATGTCGTGGCAAAATAGCAAAACCTTGGTGATTACCTGCACAGGCACGCCCGGATGAAGCTCAGCGGACATGTGTTGCACTGGACGAGCTACCTCTTGTTGACCTGATTTAACCAAAGATCTAGCCCTCTAGGAGCATGGAAAACTGTGACAAGCAGCGCTTTATTCCGATCCGAATTTGCTTTAAGTAGCAGACTTAGGCAAGAAGTGTTAAGCTTTCGACACGTGAGCGAATGTATTATGACAATTCATATCAAGGCTAAATTCGACAATATCAGCCCCAATAGAAGAAGAGGGCGCCGTGGCGCAGTGATTAGTGTATCGGACTACTGCGCGTGAGGTTCAATGTCCTAAAATCCTAGAAAACAGCACACGTTTTTTCACGGTCCCACCTCACACGAACATTTGACAAACATTCGAGAGTATTATTGTCATGAGAAAGCTTCTTAAAAACAAAAACAAAAAAAATTGACCTTTGGATACGGCACAAAATTCCCTTCCATTCGTGTGAAAAATATAACGTACACAAAACTGGTGGACTAGGCCTTTCATCCGAAATTGCGCCAAATATGTATATATACATATGTTGTATCTAGACGAAAAGAACGACGCCACCAAAGATTGTTACTATGAATCCCTTGACAAAGTCAGTGTTATGCCAGTGTTATGCCTTCGCAGTACTGTTCACACAAGTTTTTGCAATTGATCGGACTGGCTTTATATATTTTGTGAGATATAAATAAATGCTTGCTGATCAACTTTTTGATTTTCCTTGGGGTGATTTGTATTGAGCGCGATGAAATATGCGCGCTGGCACCAGTTGAAGCACGGCATTGATCAATTTGCTCCTGTTCGTGTACATGCGGGTTTGAACGTTTGTTTTTATTCATTCTGCATTGCATTTTCTACGATAATGGTTGAAAGGCAATCAGAAAATAATAATGAGAAAAGGGTATGGACAACAGAAATGAGTGTTCATTTGATTTCGGCAGTAGAAGAGGGAGCTACTCTTTGGGATTTCAGGAGCTTATCTTAGAAAAATCTACGGCAATTACTTAGAAGAGGGGCTCCAACCCTAATCGACTCCACAAAAAAAAATGTTCCACTCATCTATGACAAATTTATAGTGTAATGCTAGGTAATATAAGGTAAGGGAAGGGGTTTTATTATTATGCCTATTATTACTTATTTGGAAAATGGCATCTACCCCCAATTTTGGTGAAATTTTAGTATGTGACAGAAGACGTTTTGCTGAGAATTTTGAGATATATGTATATTTAAGGGTGGAATTGTCTGGTGCCGAAGATCTAAGTATTCAAAGTTCACATACAAAATGCAGCTTGTTGCAATTTTAGATTCGCCTGGAAATAACCAATCATGTTTTGAAATAAAAACAATTTTCTTTTGACTTAAAGCTACGTTCCTTACTCCAAACAGTATGCAAAGATGAGTGGGGGCCAAGAGTGGGTAAGTGCTCTTTCTGCTCCTGTACCTGTGCTCTGCTTTCCGGGGTGGTTTAGTCGCTCACTAGACTTCGTCGCTCCGATAAGGGTATGTTAACAACTGTCAGGTAGGCGCTTGGAGTTAAAGTCATTATATCTATCATCTACTGCATTTAAAAACTTAGATGTCATTGTTTGTCATTAGCAAATATCTTCTCAGCAGTTGAAATCGGATCCGAAAGAATTTTGTTTATAAATAATTGATAAAACTGTTTTCCCCCATCATGAATTTACTATCTTTATGTACCATAAAATACTCCGGTGGTAGAAAAAAAAAAGTTCACTAATAGTGGGCTGGAGCCCCACTTATAAATAATTACCAAATCTAATCTTACAAATAGTACAAAGAACTCTGTGGTATAGCTGTCAGCTGCGGAGTGCATTCAACGCGTTGCTCAACGCCCAATGCTTGGTCTAGTGCACGAGGGTTCCAACGCGTGCATCATCATTGCGTAACCACACCGAAAAAGCAGTTGACCAACTTGAGCAAGCGATTTCTTTGCCAGGATTTCCAAGTTGATCAGCTAGGTGTACGGGCTGATTTATCAATTGAATGAGTTCAACAACTAGGTGTGTGGAGCTTCGAAACGTTTAACATGATCATGTTAATTTTTTAGCCGGATTGTGTTGCTCAAGCAACGTCGTCAGTTTGTGCACTGGTGTACGGGGCTATAAATTTGTTAGTAAAACTTAAGGTTTGCATAAAGAATTGATCGTAGGTGGTTGAACAGCTGCAGGCGTTATTTCCCATCGACATTAGGGCGCTGGCGGCATAACTCTTAATGCCCTAACAGGCGAGTATTTGTACCTTTTGGAGAGTGAAGTCGGCCTAGACTTGTTGAGCATTCCCATGATATCATAAATACCATTTTTGCCATTACTCAACAAAATTTAGTTGCCTTTTCTATGGTTCTGTCTCAATAAGGTTTCCAAGTAAGACTTTGATCTAGAGTTACCCTTAGATATTTCCCTTTTTTTCGCGGGGAATAAATCAACTGGGTAGTTTGCGAGTCAATGCATTTGGCATCGGCAGCTGTTGTAATATCATGGGTGATAGTGCGATGCCTTATGCCTTCATGTAGCTGTGGTATTTTCATGAGATTTATGACAAAATAAAATCCATGTTCCTCCATTTTCAGTGACAGCCATCCCTTGTGTTTTGTTTCGGAACAATTGAATACGCGGAGAATAAAAGAAACAAGAGCCGGCAAATTGTACATAAATAAAATCAGTTCATTACTGTCACATTGCTACACATAACACATACATTATTGCTCACAGGAAATACCAGCTACATATGTGCTTATAGACCAAACGACCATTATAACATCTAACAAGGGTTACCCTTGGCCACCCCCGCTACCCACAGACCCATGTCGGAAAGTCACCAACTTTCGCGGCGGTAACCACACATGCAGGCATCCTCCCCCATTCTGTGAGTCAGCCCATAATGTCACAGGCGATAATGAACGACTTTAACTTACGTGCGCGCAGAGAATGAAACTCCATTTGGGCTTTCGAAAGTTTCCAAAAAGCCGACCCATATCAAACGCATACGTGAACCCTTGGGTAACCACGTATGTATCGCCGAAAATTTTCCCAACCAAGATGGTCGATTTCTATACTAACTGCCATGATGCCAAAAATTTATGTGAGAAAACGATTTTCGAAAAGGCCTAGACCTCCGCACATCCTTCTATGACTTTGAATGCCATCCTCTCCATTCCAATGGGAAGGACAGAACAACATCTGCAGTGGTTGCTGCCGCGACCGCGTAATTGATTTTCCGGTAACAAAATGCGCTCCTTTGTGGCCTGCGGGGTGGGTGGCTATGGTGGAGGCACTATGCCTTTGGGCTAGCGGTTGAAAACAGCGACATATTTTGATGAAGGGTACTACCCCTGGGGTGGTAACAAATTTATAGCAATCCACCGGCCTACAACTCCCAATGTCGTCCCGTGGGTAGTAGGTAGTGAATATTTTTTAATGGCAATGCCGGGGTGTATTATTCGCCACAATTTATGCTTCCACGTTTCCTTACGTACCTACAGTTCCGCTGCGCTCCACTCCACTCCATGTTTTCCTTTCGATGTTTCTTTGTTTTTTTGTTCTTTTGGTTTTTATTTTGCTTTCATTTATTTATTTTTCGTATCCTTGGCGGAATACACAAAGCATCCGCGATATCCTAATTTCGCGGTTACACATTTTGTGGGCGGGCCGGGCGACGAGCAGGAAGAGGGAAATTCATTTGGAGAATCTGAGTGTGCGGCGCGCGTACACGTACGCAGCGTACAAAGGATTTTTGCGTACAATGGAGCGGCACGTTATATATTTTTATGTTGCAACAATTTTTTGTTTGCGATTTTTGTTTTTATTTATTTTTTTTTTTTTTTGTATTCAGTTTATATGTACGTCCCACTTGGGACGACGACGACGCACATTCAATGGTGTTTCTTTGTCGTCGTTTTAATATTATTTTTGACAAAACAGTAGCAACTGGGGATGCCTGGTGGTGGAATGTGTTCAGGTACTCACGGTTTATGATGGAATTTAATGATAATATTAAAAGTTTTACCGTGTATTATGGCAGGATGAATGCGTAATGATAGTTCTGAAATAACTCGCCATGGGGGAGGGATGAGAAGGACGATATCTGAAATACCGATTGAATCTCATGAGGATACCCATACTAAGAGAAAATTGGAATGAGCAAAAATGTAGAACAAGATAGCTAAAGTTACTTTAGACACTGAATTGGATTTTAGACAGGTCCTTAACTGTGGGGAGGAGTTGGGATTGATACCAAAAAAATACCATTATCTATGTATTATAAGTATGTCAGTTTAAGTACCGCAACACACTTTGAATATGTACCGAGTGATTACAGTGTTGAAGATAGACTGATATTGGTGTCTGGGACCAGCAATTTGAAAAGTTTTAACAGAGAGAAGCGATATGATGGCCTTATCGAAAAATGGAATATGCGTCATACTCGTAATTTGCATGATTTGGGTATCTTATGTATTAATACGTGAACACGAAACTTATCGTACGTTTTTTTAGTATTTATTGTAAAAGGAGGGGGATGAAACTTATATCATTCGAAGGGTACTGTGCCATAGATGTGCAGAAAAAAACAAAAAAATCATTTGCGTATGTAACATTTAAGTTATGTAAGTTCCCCTCGGTCGAAATTCGACCACACGCGATACTTAATGTATTAAACATTGTAGTCGAATTACGTATCTTCAGAGGTTTTAATCAGTACATACATATGTTTCAAAATACAGAAAACTGATCTGTTATAATAGATGCACCCGAGCTACGTAGGTACTTCTTCGTCTTCTTCATTGATCTGCATTTCAAGATCTGAAAAAAATGTACCGTTCTGATTGCCGAAGACGAAATAACAGAATAACTCCGCCCAGCTATCTGGACGCCTCCCCGGGAGTTTTTCTGAAATCTTATGTCACCTGAGTTTCAAACCAAATTTTTTGTCGATCTGTCTTTTTTTTCCAACTTACTTGCTTTCAAAGGATTTCTCCCTGGGTGTAGGTTAATACATACATATATACATACATACATACATACATAAAGAAAATTAGACTTAGAGAATTTAGGCAATCAAACTCTGTGTACAAGAATGCCTGCGAAGAACGGTCGAGGGCACCCGTCTCTACACCCTCTCGGACAGCCAATCCTATATGGGACTGTCGCAATCTACTCGAAGATCTCGCATCAAACAAAAGCGTCACTGTGGCCTGGATATTTGGACACGAAGGTTTCGAAGGCAGTGAACGGGCGAACTGATTAGCAAGAAGAAGCACCAGCTGCCCACTGGTTGGTCCTGAACCCTATTTTGGAGTTATACGGAGTAGCACAAACCTCAAAGTATAACAATGGAAAGCTGATTGTCATGCAGAGTACTGGGCCAAATTCAAGGGTCTAAGACAAGCAAACAAGTTTATTAACTTCAACGGACTACTCTACTACTACGAAACGAGATTGTACGAAAGCCAAAACCGAAAGTACAATTTTTTACAAGTCTGTACAACAACTTGCTAGCGCCGATGGTATTCACATTGTCGGAAGAACTTAGCGGACAGTCAGTGTGGCGTTTGCGAGTATTGAGACAAACAGCAAAGACGGGCTTAGCGATCAATGAAAGGAAAACAAAATATATGCTGTCTACAGAAAAGGACACCTTACGTCGGCATCTTGGACAGAACACGACAATAGATAGATACCATTTTGGGGCAGTAAAAGACATTGTCCTAGGCTCTATGGTGAACTCCGCAAATGACGCCAGTGAGAGATTAAACGAAGAATTACTTTTGTCAGTTGCCGTTTTTACGGGCTAAGAAGGCAATGGAATAGCAAAGCCCTATCTCAAACTACTAAGGTAACTCTGTATAAGATACTTATCATCCCAGTCCTGCTGTATGACACAGATGCGTGGACTTTGTTAAAATCGGATGAGGATGCCCTTGGTTACTTTGAGAGAAAAGTTCTTGACTAATTTGGATTTATTGGTAAAAGAAAATCGATGTACATGTAGGACCAAAACACTTATAATTAGTACAGGTGGCAAGTAAACATATTCAAAAACAAAGATTTTGTCCCGTCTGCATAGACCATGGGTGAAGGAGAAGGTACAATGCCAAACTATATGGCTGCGCCTATACAATGGCATCGACTTATCTAGAAGAGTTCACATACAGCGACTAAGATGACTGAGTCATGTAGAGCGGATGGGGCCCAACATTCCAGCCCGGAAAGTCATCGAATCCACCCCCGATGGACGGCACAGTATAGGATGACCTCGCGGCAGGTGGTGCAAGCAAGTGGAGGTGGACCACAACCAGCTTGACATGCGCAATTGGAGGCAGCTGGTTCGTAACCGGGTTGGCTGGAGAGGTTTGTTGGTTGAGGCCCAAGTCCACCCCGGACTATAGCGCCACCTAAGTGAGTAAGTACTTTTTTTTTTCTTACCCAATTTGTACAGCTCTTTTGGCTACTAAAACGACAGCACTCTTTTCCTGAGCTAGTTCATAGCCTGGTATTTGCCTTTGGTGCAGTGTTGCAATATTCTTCAAATGCCATTGAGCCTGTTTAGTAAGTTAAATCCCTCCAATTATCCTGAATCAATTGAACAAAGAAGCACACTGACAAATCTTTTAGTTAATTCTTTCCTCTGATCGCGTCATAAATTTTAAATCTAAAAGTATACTTCATTGAAGCGAAAGAAGTTTTGTTCCTATTAGCTCTCACAACGAGACTCATTCAACGTTTCTGGTGATAAAAGTTCTAATGATTGCTACAACAGTTCAGTTGGATTCTTGCTAAGTTAGTGAAATATTTTTTGGTTCTGTCTACTCATGAGTATTTTTGTTTTGTTAGATAGAACATATGATATGGGTAAGTGTCAAACCGAGCTGTCATTCTCCCCTATTTATTAGCAGTAATGAACAGACTTATGCTTGAACAGTGCCATCAAATTATCAAATGCCCTTTAACCGATTTAATCGATCGATTCGCGAGACTTATAGACGACTTCGTGATTTTTATCGTGTACATTGTCTTTATCTGAGCTAGTCATATGTGTGTGGGTCAATTACGTACTTCATACTTACTCCCTAACTGATGCAGTAACATCAACACGTCAAGGCAGTATGCTAGAAGATGAACATTTATTGATTCGCTCTCGATCGCAGCTATTGGGGCTCTGGCCGTCCACTACGTGGAAAATTGCTTACACCTGGGCATACACCCCTACATATAGGATCTAGCTAGAATTGAAACGAGGCCAGCGAAAACCGGCTCTATAGAGCAGAAAGCCTAAGAGAATGGCAAGAACGCTGGAATGCTTCTGAGAAAGGCAGGTGGACCCATAGGCTCATACACCAAATCCAGCCATGGTTCGACAGACAACATGGAGAACTTGAGTTCTACTTAACGCAGTTCCTAACGTTCGTACTTACATAAGTATAAACACGACAATAGCCCTTACTGTCCGCATTGCGCTGACTGCGTAGAAAACGCGGAACATATATTTTTTGAATGCCCAAGATTCCTCGACGAAAGGAATGCACTAAGGAGTGAACTCGGCCACCCACTGACGCCAGAAAACATCGTTGGTGAAATGCTCAAAAGCCAGGAGGCATGGGACGCAGTCGCTGGGAGCACAATGCGGATAATGAAGATTCTAAGAACCCTAGAAAGAGAAAGGAAAGAATCAGACCGGCGAAATACAATCAATGCTGAGCAGGATAATGCAAACATGCACTAGTCGAATACATCAGACTAAAACCCCCCCCCCGCGATGAAATGTTTGACGGCAGTACCGCGGGGAATGGGGCGGTCGTGGGAGGGGGGTTTAGTGGGTAAGAGTCCCACACTGTTACTCAGGACGTACTGAGTTTCGTCTTTTGAAGATTACCCCTCCCAATCAAAAAAAAAAAAAAAAAAAAAGTGCAGAAATTGAAGGCATAAGACCATTCTTTTTTAATTTTAATTTGGCTTTAGAATAATTGAAAACTGACTCGTTGCTTTATCGTAAAATTGTTTTCGGCGATGTAGCTCATTTGTCTTACTTGTCCATAATCAAAGAATATGTCTTTCCAAATATGGATGACATATATCCGGACAAGATGTGGTTTTAAAAGGATGGCGCTAAGTGCCGTATGGTGATCGAAACAATAGACTTATTGAAATCACAATTTGGTGAAACTTGATTTCGAGACATGGAACTGTCAATTGACCTGCAAGATTGTGCGATTTCACACCTCTTGATTATTTCCTGTCGGGCTACGTGAAGTCTCTGGCTTATGCTGAGGCCTTGGAATATTGGTCGCATTATTCACAACATATGGCAATCATTGCTAAAAAAATAAGGTGATCCAAAATTCGAAAGATAGAATGCGCTTCGTAGGCGACAGCCACTGTACCAATATTGTATTAATTCAGCTTATAGACACACATACATATATGGTATAACCTTCTTAAATGTTTCCAGAATATATACGCAAAACGCAAATCTGAGTTGGAGTGCAAGGGATATTAGCAAGCGGCTGAAGAAACATATGGGGTGCGCTGCAAAAATTGATTGCATAGAGAGGAACTGCAGTAGGTCTAAAAAAAATTTACCAAAGGCAAACGATGTAAAAAATACCAAACAATGGACAATTTTTATTACAAAGAACAACTCTAACGCCAAAAAAATAAAGTGCAGAACTGAGTTGCAGTAATGGTGGTCTTTGCAAATGTTGTGCATTGCAAATTCAGGCAAAATGGTTATAAATGGTATTTATCCCTGTTTTTTAAAAACATATACATATGTACCTATATATAAGTAGATATACATAATCTTAAATACTATAAAAGCAAAGTCGATATTCCTTGTGAACACCGTTTCTCGAAAACGAGTAGATATGGGTACTTGAAGTTTTTCCTTATTTAGATGCCTAGATGCCTAGACGCGAGATAAGAAGGGATTTTCCGCAGTTAAAGGTGTAAGTGGCATAAAGGGGGTTGTGATCGAATTTTCCATCTGTAAATATTGATTCCACAGCCGTAGCTCAGTACTGGCTCTCCGGATTAAAAAAATAAAAAAATAAGTGAATTTAGTAAATTCGCCGCTGATTCATTTAAGGTATAAAACATCCTTCTGCGTTGTCCTGAAGCTGAGCAATCCTTAAAACAATTAATCAAATCATCGCCCGCAATTTTTCTTCAGTGGAGACCGCGGAAAGCAGTAATGCAGCAGTGGCTATCGTTGCAATAGTATGTGTGTGTGAGTATATGGGCGCACCCTCGCATTTTTTTTTCTTTTTTTTTGCCGAGCGGAGGTGAAAAATCTTCCAAAGACACCATAAGGCCCGACATCGCTTTTTCACGACCGGCATATGCTATGACGCGAGGTCAAAAGGTGTTCCTTGAAGACGACGAATTGTATTGTTCGCGTCAAGTAGTTGAATGACAGTACGGTTACAATGGCCGTAAACACGATCTTTGTGTTTACGCGCAAATTTTGTTATCTCTTCGACGACGCTGGGAATTCCCAGATCCCAATGAATATCTTCGTTACGTACGAGTACATACCACGGTGCGTTGACGATCGTTCTAAGAACTTTATTTTCAAAAGTTTGTATGATGTTTCTATTGCTTTTCTTGGTATGACCCCATAGTTGTATACCATACATCCACACAGGCTTTAGCACTTGCTTATAGATAAGCAGTTTGTTATGTAGGCTCAGCTCGTCGCGTTTCTTTTTTACGTGTCATTTCCATTTAAGCTTAACATCTAGAGTCATTCCTAGATATTTTGCTTCGTTCGCGTACGGTATATGAGCCGAGTTAAGATATAGAGGTAATCTATCCACTTTTTTATAGGTAAAGTTGACGTGAGTAGATTTGCTTTCGTTTAGCACAATACGCCAAGAATTCGTCCAAGCGTGGACTTTATTAATAGCATGTTGCAGCTTTCCAGTTGCTGCTTCAATAGTTTCGCCCGTGGTCAATATCGCCGTATCGTCCGCAAACGTGGCGACGACACAGTTTCTTTCCTGCAGGATATCACGCGTGTAGAGTACATATAGAAGCGGGCCAAGGACACTTCCTTGTGGAACTCCGGCCGCAATCTCCTTGAAGTCAGAGTAATCATTTCCGTGCTTAACATGAACGAGACTCTCGGTGAGATACGATAGTAGGATTAGAAAGAGTTGCCGCGGCAGTAGTCGTTGCAATTTATACTCCAAGCCTTCGTGCCAAACCTTATCGAAAGTTTGTGAGACGTCAAGAAATGCACCACAACAAATCTTTTTTCTTCTAGAGCTTTCTCAATCACGTCAGTTATTTTGTGGACTTGGTCAATTGTAGAATGCTTGATTCTAAATCCAAACTGATGGTCAGGAATGAGACGTCTTTCGTCGATTACGGGGTGTAGACGTTTGGAAAGTAGTTTTTCAAATATTTTTGAGATAACCGGCAATAGGGACATATGCCAATATGATTTCTTCTCATTTAGTGGTTTGCCTGGTTTCGGGACCATTATAATCTCGGCGACTTTCCATTTCCAAAGAGCTTTATTCGGCAATTCCTTGACTACTTGCGCCGTAATCAAGTCGTAACCCGGTGCTTTTTTCGTCATTAAATTTTCAATCACTTCCCTCAGTTCAATCAATGCAACTTTTTTTACTTTAAAGTTGTCAGATGTCGTGACTGGGGAGTCGGGCGTTAACGAAGCGCCGTCGAATGGCTTAGACGTTTCTTCTAAGTGTAGAGCAAAAATATCTGCATTTTCTTTGTCGCTCTTTTCCCAGTTTCCATCGTTTTTCCGAATTGGTGGTGCTTGCATTTGAGGTTTCCGGATGCCTTTTAGCGCTCTCCAAAGCGAATAATTTGAATCTCTTTCACCGGAGAGATTTTCAAGGTAGGTCACTATCTTTTTGCTTTTAAATTCCCGAACACTATCTCTAAGGCGATCGCATAGTCGGTTAAGAACCGTTTTATCCTGCGGTGCACGAGTGATTTGCCATTTCTTTCTGTTGTTCGTTTCTCCCTCACCAGTTCAATGATTTCTCTGGGATAATTTTCGTTGTGGTTGATCTTATAGCTCCTGGAGGGAGTGCTTCTCCACGCCGCTCTTTGGATTGTTTCCACGAAACGATCAACTTCGCCCTCTAGTTCACAAGGTGTTTTAAGTGATACATATTTGTTTCGCAATCATTTCTAAAGCCCTCCCAGTTTGTTCTATTGCTAGTAAGTCTTGGAGGTCCTTTTTTTCTTGATCAAAGCTTCTCCAAGTGAGATCAAAACATTCTTTGACTGTAATAAACTTCTCGTAAATGCCTTTTGTAACAAAAAAAAAATCGATAAGATCGCGCTATCCCATGATTATGTTTTGAACTTCAGTGTGCGATCTCTTCTAGAGTTAGAATTGAAAAAAAAACATTATCAGTGCCAAATCTAAGATATTGTAATTTTATTAATTAAGATATCCATGTGCTGTCAAAACTTCATGCAATTAAGAGACTTGCGTAGATACATAATGTACATGCACATGAATGTGTAGGCATAGAAACATTGCAATATTTTTCCATTTTGTTGGATAAGCTGTTGTTGGTCCTTGGATTTGTCCACATTTTATAATGACTTAATGGATTTAAAATAAATTGTTTGTTGTGAGCGGGTTTGAGTGCGCTCTGGTGGCGATTCCCACGGGGAAGTTAAGATCGAGTTTACATATTTTTGGTATTGTATTCAGTTGGCAATTATGTTTCAATAATTAAATAACCGTCAACTAAAATGCGGGCGAAGCAAGGCGAGCACTGGTCAGCTTGTATTGTATAAATATGGCGCAACAGCTCGTTAAATGCCTAGCTTCTCGCAACCACTCGTGTTGTGGGTGTTCTATTTTTCGCACCAATGGAAGGGACCTTCAGTTTTATGCCGTATCCGAAGGGAATTTTCTGTTTTTGAGAAGCTTTCTCGTGACAACAATACTCTCGGATGTTTGCTAGACGTTCGCGAGAGGTGGGACTGTGGAAAAAAAAACTTGTTGGTGTTTTCTGGGATTCAAACACGGAACCTCACACGCAGTGGTCCAACATACTAATCACCGCGCCATGGCGCCCACGATATGTTGAAATATAGATATTTTTATTCATATAAAATAGAATATGTGCATTTTTCATTGTTCCCAGTACATATAATAAATAAGTTGAGACATATAGATTAGTCGTCAGCTTGGGTGGTAAAATTTAACATTATTAAGGGTTCAAAGCTTTCGTACAGTACATGTAGACAAGTCTCCTATGCTCACCATTCAAATAACCATCTCGCCAGGTAATATGCGTTTTCCCAAGTGGTATATAGTATACCTCCTCAGAACCTTGAGGATATGCATGATGCATAAGGAGCAAATATTTGTCACTTCATTTTAAAGTTGAGGCTTACCAGCTTCTCTCTTACTTTAAGTAATAACCTTAAATGAAAAGTGGTTACGAACATATTTGAGATTATTAACGTTGGAATTACAAGTATTTGGCGCAACAGCTCTTTAAAGTGCCAGGGCCTAGCTTCTCGCAACCACTCATGTTGTGTGCGTTATATTTTTCACACAAATGGAAGGGACCTACAGTTTTAATGCCGAATCCGAACGGCGATTTGAGAAGCTTTTTCGTGACAACAATACTCTCGGATGTTTGTCAGACGCTCGCGAGAGGTGGCACCGTGAAAAAAACTTTTTGGTATTTTCTGAGATTCGAACTTGGAACCTCATGCGTAGTGATCCGACACACTAACCACTTACGCCACGGCGCCCACAACGTTGTAATTGACTTTCGAATAAAATCTCCTCTCAGGTGAATTTCTTTATCTTTTTCTCTTCCTCGTTATCATCCGTGATCCCAATTATTTTTAAAACAGTCTTTTACCAATAAACAGCATATGCCTCCGACAAATTTATCGCTACGCCGCAGTTTCCTGCTAAGTCCGTCTAATCTTTAAAAGATCCGTCTAATTAAAGAATTGCCTGCGCTGTAGCATTGAAAACTCGATACTCTACTCTTGACTGAAATGACCCTGTTTTCAAATATTTTATTCCAGATCGCCCCACTTCCCGATTTAACGTTTCCGCCTTAATCTTTAAATGCTTATTCATTTTCGGGTTGAAGGTAACTTCCATCCGAAGTAGATATATTGTTTTAGCACTTCTAACACCTTTGTATTATTTTGTTTCTAGCAGTCTTTCAGGAACCATTCTTAAAGGCCTTTATTTTAGATTTTTCAGTGTTCACTAGGTCCTTGAAGCCCGTTGATAAGTAGTTGAAGAAAAGCTGGAGACTCGGCGAGAATAATTGTCATCAGCATAAATGATGACCTTTATCTTTAATGCAGCAACCTTTATGCCACTAAATCCAAACTATTAGGCTATCTAGAAATAAGGCAAACAGTGATGGACTGAGACTACGACCTTGCCGAACTCCACGGCTAATAATCAACTTTTCGGAGATCGCTCCCATGGTACAGATTTTCCGGTTCTCTGCCGAAGCTTAGTGAAAGTCCTAGATTTTACAGTTTGTAAAACAAGCTTTGTTCAGTTTATATATCGAACATAGCTCTGATATCGGCGAAAAGATATACAGTTTTCTGTTATATTAAAGCTTTCCTTTCTAAGACATGATAGAATGAAGATGTTGGTATTGCCACGTTCAAAGAAGAGATCATTTGAACCCTGTTAACAAGGCAATATCAATGCACGTTCCAAAGACATCGCGATGTAGGAAAGACAGGCCTATAAACGCCTGGATGAGACAAATGCGACGACATCGGTATTTCATTGGCCTCAGTAACCGAGTGATCCAAAATCGGCAGCCCTGCCGATATTTTCTGAGGTCAAATAGGCGAACCCCACAGGCGGATCAGTAGAAATGCGGTGAAGTGGGAGGGTTGTGATCCCTTGTTTTCGGATCATAGCCTCGCTGATAAAAGGAAGAAGAAGATAGAATGAAGATGTTATTTGTTGTGGAATATCCCTTTCAAGAAACAGCTCCGAACTCACTTAATTTGCCATTTTCTTGTACCTATGTGTTTAATCTAGAAACGATGTGTATATTTTTAATGCAGCGTTCACATAAGATATCCCTTTATAGTTTTTCGGATTACACGGGTCATTTTTCCTATAGGTTGACAATATAAGGGCATCGTAAAAAATATTAGTTTTGCCTAATTTAAAGACTATAAAAACTTAAAGCTTGAGTTACCTTTCCTTGAAGACAGTGATGTTATACTTTAAAAAAATTCGGCTAAAATTCCAGTAGTTCCTGCAGCTTTTCTATCTTTGAAGGAATCCAACACCATGTCAACCTCTTCGCTTACTATGACTACATCCAGACACTCATCAAACACATCCAACCTTCCATAGCTTTTCAGGACAGTTGTTTCGTTGTTGTACATAGGAATGTTCCGAAATGTTTTCTCGAAATGTTCGATGTATTGTTAGATTATGGAGTTTACACTCTTATTTCCATTTAGTTTCTTCTAAAACTCGGCTGATTCTCTTCATTGACCCAAAGTCGTAGGCAATCTTTCTTCGTACACAATTTTTTTACCTCTGTATATTTTTTAAAATGCGTATTCGCTTCTACATACGCAAGTATGAGGCTAATAATATTGTAGTATCAAGTACATGATACTCATGACTATCCGTATCAAGGCTAAATTCGCCAACATTAGCCTAATATGCGTTCACGCCCCCCACGAGGAGAAGGACGACGCGACAAAGGATGACTTCTACCAGCTCTTGGACAAGACGTATGAGCAATGCCCTAGCCACGACGTTAAAATTATCCTAGGCGACTTTAACGCAAAGCTAGGAAGAGAGGAAGTCTTTAGTAGCGTGGTCGGAAAGCACAGCCTGCACGACAACACTTCCGGCAACGGACTCAGGCTAATCGACTTTGCGCGGGGCGAAACTTTGTTGTAGCTAGTACGCGGTTCCCACGTCTCGATATTCACAAAGGAACATGGCTCTCCTTTGATCGAAAAATCGTCAACCAAATCGATCACATTGCGATCGACGCAAGGCACTCTTCCAGTATTCTGGGTGTCCGGACTTTCCGAGGATCCAACGTGGACTCGGATCACTACCTAGTCGTAGCGAAGGTACGGATGCGGATATCCAGAATGGAGCGAAATCAACGAAATGCTGTGAGGAAATTTGACGTCGAAAAGCTACAATCGCAAGAGACCGCCAGAACCTTTGCCGATCGTGTTTCTTCTAATCTCAATCTTAGTCCTATGCCGCCAGCAGCAAATGCGGAAGACCAGTAGCAGCGTTGCCAAAAAGCCATCAGAGATGCCGCCTCTGATGTACTGGGTTTCTCTCGCCCACCACAATGAAACCCCTGGTTTGATGAGGAATGCCGGCAAGCACATGCAATAAAACAAGAGGCGTACAAAGCGCCGCTGCATAGAACGACTAGAGCTGCTTACGAGCTCTACGTGCGCAGGAGAAAAGAGGAACATCGACTTCTCAGAAAGAAGAAAAAAGAGCATGAGAAGCGCTCGATCGAGGAGATTGAGAGACTTTATTGCAGGAATAATGTTTGAAAATTTTACCAAAGGGTAAAAAGAACATGCCAGGGTTTCAAAGCCAGAACAGAAGCCTGCAGCGACGAAAATGGCAATATAGTAGTAGAATCGCAGTCGGTGCTGAGGATATGGAAGGAACATTTCTGTAGACTGTTAAACGGCGATGATGATCAATATTCCGCTGTCAGGCAGAATGAGCCATTCAACAGTGACGATGGCAGTCAAAATTCCCGTCAACCCGATCATATTGAAGTGAGGATAGCGATATCTAAACTCAAATGCAACAAAGCTGCTGGAGCCGACGGCCTTGCCGCTGAACTTTTCAAGGCAGGAGGAGATGAGTTGGTAAGGAGCATGCACCAGCTCATCTGTAAAATCTGGTCGGACGAAAGTATGCCCGATGAATGGAACCTCAGCATCGTTTGCCCGATCCTGAAGAAAGGAGACCCTCTGAACTGCGCCCACTACAGAGGTATAAGTCTCCTAAATATCGCATATAAGATCCTGTCTGCCGTACTATGTGAACGCCTAAAACCGATCGTCAACAACCTGATAGGTCCTTATCAGTGCGGTTTCAGGCCTGGAAAGTCCACCATTGACCAAATATTCACACTACGGCAGATCTTGGAAAAAACCCATGAATATAAAATCGATACGCACCACCTTTTCATCGATTTCAAAGTTGCCTATGATAGCGTGTATAGAGACGAGTTATACAGAGCCATGTCTAGTCTTGGCATCCCTGCCAAGCTCGTCCGTTTGTGCAGAATGACGATGGAGAACTCCCGCTGCTCCATCAAAGTCGGTAAGAACATCACCGAACCGTTCGATGTCAGGAAAGGTCTTAGACAAGGCGACGCGCTATCATGCGATCTCTTTAACATTGTACTTGAGAGAATTGTACGAAACTCACAAGCCAACCCCGGAGGTACAATCTTCTTCAAGTTTGTACAACTACTCGCTTATGCCGATGACATTGACATAATTGGAAGAACTCAGCGGGACGTCAATGGGGCATTTACGAGTATTGAGAACGAGGCAGCAAAGATTGGTCTAGCGGTCAATGAAAGCAAAACAAAATATATGCTGTCTACAAAAAAGGACACCCAACATCGGCGCCTTGGACAGAACGCCACAATAGACAGATACAATTCTAAGGTAGTAAAGGATTTTGTCTACCTAGGCTCTATGGTCAGCTCCGCAAATGACATGAGTGGAGACATCACACGGAGAATTACTCTTGCCAATCGTTGTTCCTATGGGCTAAAACGGCAATTGAGTAGCAAAGCCCTATCTCGAACTACTAAGGTAACTCTTTATAAGACATTAATCATCCCAGTCCTGCTGTATGGCGCAGAGGCATGGGCTTTGACAAAACCGGATGAGGATGCCCTTGGTTATTTCGAGAGAAAAGTTCTTCGAGCGATCTTTGGTCCCGTCTGCATAGACGGTGAGTGGAGAAGAAGGTACAATGCCGAACTATACGGCCTGTACAAGGACATCGACTTAGCCAGAAGAGTTCACATACAGCGACTAAGATGGCTGGGTCATGTAGAGCGGATGGAGCCCAACGTTCCCGCTAAGAAAGTCTTCGAATCCAACCTGGACGGACGGCGCAGTAGAGGACGACCTCGCGGTAGGTGGCGCAAACAAGTGGAGGGGGACCTCAACCGACTTGGCGTGCGCAACTGGAGGCAGCTGGCTCGTAACCGTGCTGGCTGGAGAGGTTTGTTGGTTGAGGCCCAGGTCCACCCCGGACTGTAGCGCCATCTAAGTAAGTAAGTAAGTATCAAGTACATCGTCAGGTACTGCGTACAACGACATCTGATGCCTGCTAGCAGGAAATATTCCCACCTGATCAGCTTACGTTCCACAATTGTTCCACACAATATCCCAATTATTCCAGGATCATCAATTTATCCCGAGCGACATCTAGCATTTTCTCGAAGGACTTGGATTTTATATAAATACCCATACCACAACCATCGTGGACACAGTTGTTTATAAGTGCATACAGCGATTACAAGAGGGAGATTAGACCAGTAGTGAAAACAAGCGACGTATTGAAAGCGACAGTTTAATTTGAAATAAATAAAGAATAAAGTGTTTGTGTTGAAGTAAAGTTAGTAGTTGACAATAAATAAACAATGAAATACACAAAAGACCATTTTATTTAAACGAACCCCAGCAAGAATATTCATTCATTCATTCATTCATTTTCAATGGCCCGCTAATCCTTCATGAGGGTCGCGGGCGTAGGATGCTCAGGTGGACTCTCCATCCTTCTCGATCCTCCGCCATTGACTCCAATTCATCAGGGGCAATCCCTAAGCGGCTCCAGGAGAGATGTTGGACTTGATCCAACCATCTATTTCTAGGCCTTCCGCGAAGTCGCCTACCTGATGGCACGGCAACCATGGCGCGTCTTGGAAGCCGGTCTGGGGGCATACGCACTACGTGACCAAACCATCGAACCATAGATCGTTCCGTTCGGAGAAGTAGCTGCTCAACGTTGAGCACCTCGCGTACTCTGGTGTTGCGCACTCGATCCCTACGAGTTATTCCAACAACACCGCGAAGGAACCTCATTTCGGCAGCTTGTATCCGCGATCTTATTCTTTCGGTCACTACAAAAATTTCATGACCATAGGTGAGAGTTGGAACATACACCGAGTTAAAAGCCGATGCTTAGCTTGAGCACTAAGTTCGGCCTTCCTTATAACAGATTGGCCAAGCTCTCTCAAAATTGATCCAGCCTGACCAATTCTACAGGATAACTCGGCATTGCTCCTCCCATCACTCGTGAATAGAACCCCGAGGTACTTAAACTTCTCCACCTGCTTCAGTGGGACTGCACTAACATGCATAGTACACTGAATGGGTTTTTTGGAAACGACCATTACTTCCGATTTGTTCACGTTGATCTTCATTCCAGCATCATCACAAACAGCTACAAACCTTTCGAGTGCGCGCTGAAGTTCGGTTTGAGAGGACCCAAGGATGACCAAATCATCCGCAAAGAGCAGACGACTAATCCTTAGGTCTCCCACTTCGAAACATTCCCCGCCACGGCTGCGCTGCAACATCCAATCCATATATACAATGAAGAGGAGAGGTGACAAAACGCACCCCTGGCGGAGTCCAATGCCCACAGTGAAAGGTATTGATTTAACACCGTTTATCCGAACACAGCTTCTACAGTTTGTATATAAAGACTGAATCGCCCTTAACAGGGAACCAGCAATCCCATACTCCTGCAGAACACTCCAGAGTTTGCCTCGAGGAACCCTATCATATGCCTTTTCCAAATCCACAAAACAAGTGTAGACAGGTTTGGCATATTCCCAGGCCTTCTCAAGAACCATTCTGAGAGTGAACAACTGGTCGGTTGTGCTTCTACCGGGACGAAAACCGCACTGCTCATCCCCCAAACTGTCCTCAACCACAGCTCTGGAACGCTTTTCTAGCACCTTAGCGAAGACTTTTCCAGGGAGACTTAAAAGAGATATACCCCTATAGTTGGCGCAATCTCTTTTGTCCCCTTTTTTAAAAAGAGGAACTATCACCCCCATTTGCCAATCACCAGGTGTTTCACCGCATTCCCAGGCCACTTTAATGACACGCGAGAGCCATTGAACTCCCTCTTTACCTAAAGCCTTGAGCATTTCTGGCCGAATTTCATCCTACAATTTTCATATTACAATATTTTAATTTTTAATAGCAAAGCAAGTGATTTTTTCCGCAGACGTAAATAGTTATTTTGAGAACTTTGTATGTTATGCCCTTGCATATGTGAAAAACTTGGTTGGCTACTAGTAAAATTTGCTGTTAACCGGTAAAGAAATATCCCATTTTCAAAACAGTTCTTTTTTTTTATATTTTTATAAGTTTATCAAACAACCTTTTAACAAATGTTTACAATATACATATTATGAAAGTAATTACTATTTCTGTATTAGATATACATATTTTGAAATTAACTATTAACCCCCATTTTTTTTTTCTATCCGCTCCCAAACAAATTTTGAGATTAGAATGAAAGAGTATAACTTCTCTGTATTTTTATTTATACCTCCCTTTTTCGATGCCAAAACTAAACTCTATTTCGAGATTTAATAGACTACGTCCAACCCTAAATTGAATATATCAATTTAGTTTAACATATTAAAGCATGTAACAACCTGCTACATGTTAAATTATAAACTGAAATTAATAACTTAATCCAAACAAATTGAGGGATTCTCTAAAAAACAAGGATTTTCCCCCTCTCCATATGTGCAACTTTGTGTAACTTTTCGGGTTACCTTAAATTATGAAGCCGCTTTCAATTACTCTCAATGCTTGTGTACCCCTTTAAAAGGGATTTAAAACTTCCCTTTATGATATCATCACAATACTATTCTGGCTTAGGTCAACTTATTTTCATCCCACACATCCTCCCACTGTCCGGCCAGATAAAAATAACACCGACACCGACAAAAAGAGGAAGACAAAAACTCAAAACCATGTACAGTTTTCACCTAACAATACATAATCCCCAGTGAAAAATAAAAAATTTCTGCTTCCAAAAAAAAAAGGATCTAATTTTTCGCCATATCTCAAACACATAAACATTGTCCTCGATTGTTTTCTTTTCCTTCTCTTTGTGACTCCCCAGCTATCCGGTATGAGAGTAAAAAGGGTTTGAAAATAATGTATTTTTAACTCAATCCTAGGCCCCAACAGCACCCCTTCCGCAGGAATACACCCCACTCGCCTACTCACCATTCGGCACTTCAAAAAACCGGCCCCGAAAATGGGTTATGAAAAAGGACACAATTTCAGTTATCCCTCCTAATTATGATCAAAATCTCAAAATCACCTGTCTGAAAAATATCCACCTCCTGCCTAGAGGATATTCGACTATATTGAAAAATACTTGTCATCCCTCTATCGCCACTTACCACCCCTTCAATGTAATGCGCTCGTCCTCTGTGTGTCATCTCCTTGTGTATGTGTGATTATGGTATACCACAAATCCATTTCATGTTACTCGAGTCGATGGTTCTGAAAGGATTATCTAGTTCATTGAGCCCAATTGAAAGTCAATCACATGGCTTTTGGAATAAAGCGGCTATGGCTGGGGTCCTGTCCTTTACAACACTATAACAGTAGGGGATACGGGTAGGGCCTTCAAGCCACTATATATCGTGGTTATAATCGTTCGGTCATTTGAAGCGTACAATTCTATTCTAATCGTGCCACTAGCATACATATATCTCCCACAAGGACATTCTATCTAGCGCAAATCCCTTCCTACATGTAGAAATGTGATAGAAAAATATCCTTTTTCTGCATGAAAAGCCTCCCGAAGAAAGGTTTTCTTACTCATCGTTCCTCCACAATAACAATACACACAATCGAAGGGAACGTCAAGAGAATGGTAACAAAAAAAAAGGATATTCTTTGCGATTTTAGAATTTTTAAACGTTCTTTCAAAAGCCAAAGGACACACGTTCAACAATTTCGCCAACAAACACTCATCCGCACACAAGGTTGAAATGGGTTGCTGAACTGGGACTGGAATTACAATTCCAATTGATATTGCTCTGAATGTATGGCATGTCTTCTGCTTCATTGTTAAAGAAAAAAAATAAAAAATTGTCCACCAGCTGAGGAGAAAAGGATAAGGAAGGACGACATCATAGATTTGAATTTATACTCACAAACTTGAATCAAAAATTGAATGAACCAAAAAATTCGATTCCGAATGAGAGATGAAAACTATCAAAAGGGGGGTAATTGCGGACGAAAAGGACAAAATTGAAAGTAATGTTTGTGTCTCTGTTATGACTTTGATTGGGGCGGCAGCAGTGCGCTGTCCTTTTGTTGTATAAGTTATATGATTTCTTTTTTTGTTAACCGTTTCTCTGTTATTATGTGTCAAAGGATATGAAATTGGAATTCGAGTAGGAAATTTGACCATTTGTCCCACTATCGGGCGTGACGATATCACTGTATGCTGGCATGTGTGTGCGTGTATATGGAGATTTACTGTAATGTGGGTACAGTTTGGTGCTTCAGAATGTATTCATTCTATGGAGGATGCAAATTATAAACTTTCAATATTCGAAAATTGTAAGGATTGGACGTGGGCCTAATGGCCAATTGCGGCATTTTGTTCGTCTCTCTATCAGTTGCGTAAGATTCTAACTCCTACGTATGATACGTATCTATTTTTTTTTTAAATAATTAGGCTTTTTAGTACGCTCTGTAACAATTTGATTCTACATGGGTGTGTACATAACACTGACTAGTAGAAAAGTGTTCTTGAAGTGCTCGATGAATTTGTGATTAGATGCCAGTAGTACGTGTCCTTTGATACGATCTTGATGTGGACATCCTCTTTGAGCTTTTTACGATCTGAATCATACCACTGGAAAATAGACGTTCTAAAACGTAAATGAATTGCTTCTTATGAATTGCTTGTGCTTATTTTCTACCACTCCGTCTGCCATTAGGAATTCTGAAAGTAACATACAGATTAGATGTGTAATGTCGTTTCGTCCACAGTCCACTTTTTGTAGTCTCTGTAATAAAATGGTCATTTATGAAAAAAATCAATAGATTTATTCGACACTCTGGAGGTAGAGTCAACAACATGACCTAAAATCCTGTTTATAATTTATTTGATTCTTATAGCATTGCTGTCTAGACAGCCGGTGGAATTGGTTTTCTAATGTAAGAAAGCGAACGAAATTTTTATTTTTCGTTTGATGTGCTGGTGACGTTAATCAGATTTAATTTGATCCAAGTACCAGAAGTTCCTTATAATGTCTTTTTCCCTGAAGACATTTGACTGAAAGTGAGTCTGCAAAAGGTTTAATGACCGAAATTTGTACAATATAGAAGCAAGTCCACAGTGAACTAGAAGGGTGTTGTTGGTATCTTCAATATTCTGAGTTCATTCAGAAAGCTCCACAAAAAAGATCGGTCAAGAGGTTTCAAAACAAAGTGTCCAAGGATCTTTCCAGGAAAATGAAGAGACAACAGCTGAGGTGAGACAATGAGAAAAAAAAATATACATACATGTGGAGTTAGAGGAAAGGGAGAATTACATCGGAGCTCCATACACGCTCATGGTTGGAAGATGGTTTTGAATATAAAAATCTTGTTATGCGCGTTAAGGTTTAATAAACGCGTTCCCTTTTTTTAATTATTAAGCTTTGTGAATTTTGATTGGAATATATTTTTCAAAGCCAAGTTTCTTAGTTATTCCTTAATACCTAAAACTAACCTCTCAAAATACAGTTTTAACCAGTAGCGCAACAATCAAGTCAAGTGATCAAGTGCTTGCATTACCTTCTCGTTGTGGTTCCTTGTAACTACGCTTACATGTCCTTAAACAATTAGGCTAAATTTGCAAGTGCAGGCAGTCTATACCCTTAATTCTAGACTGGGCAATATGGGCTAGCATCATGCGTGGTCGAAAATAAACGTGCTTTCGAAACAAGTATTCTGCTTCGGGTAAGGACTAATTAATCGTTAATGACTTTTGGCTTTTGTACCCGGACAAAAATTGGTTTCTTGAAAGTGAAACCCCTTCTATAGATTTCGTCTGTAGATTTCTATAGTTGGAAAATGAGTGTATGCGGTAGAACTATGAAATGTTGGGGCTACGCAGATACGGTGGTTTGAAGAATTTCAGTTGTGTAGAGTTACTTTTAACAAAGGCCTTATATCCTGAAAACCTTTCAAAGAAAAATCATTGACGGCCAGAATAAGGACAAGAGTAAGAAACCTTACGACCATTGAGTGTCACACTCCCCCAAACTTAACGCCTGAGGAAAACAAAAAGAATTTCTACAGTCAATTACAAGTTGCCAATAATACAACATCCAATGGGGATACCTTCATCTTGATGGAGACCTTAAAGCAAAGGTAGGCAACAGTAATAGTAATCGGCAACATGCCATCGAGACTCATAGCGATGATATTCGCAATGACACCGAGGACAGATTCCCCGATCTATGCAACACCAATCACCTCGTGATAGGGGCACTCACCCCTGTAGAGAGCAGAAGTGAGCTCAAGTCCCTGTACCGTATGAAGATGAGATTAAACCAGCGTAGTCTGCGTCGTAAAACAAATTCACTACCTGAACAAGCCGTAAAAGCAACAATTTATTATAAAACGAAGTTATGAATGTGCGAAATGTCACGTGCTGCACAGTGCCAGATTGTCGGAAGAATTTGTGATCCGAAACTGTGTTCATCAAGACAGCATACTCTCACCACTACTCTTTTTGGTGGTAATTAGCGATGTTATGCAGACCGCTCTGTCGACAAGAAATGGTGGAAATCAATGAAGTCTGACAACCTATCTCAAACACATGGACTAGCTGACGATGTTTGCCTACTATCGCACAAAAACCTGGACTTGCACTAAATTAATACTGATTTGGTGGCATAAGCAAACTTGGTAAGATTGAGGATTAACTAAAATCCTTAGTTTTACATCGAACTCATCAAGAACTCATATCAAAATTGCAGGACACAGATCAAGAGTGTATGAGGTATTTCACAGTAACGACGGAAAGAAGGAAACAACTGCTCGCTTGTAACATACAATTTCTTTATTTACAGATATCGAAAGGCAGGCCTATGAACGACTGGATCAGACAAATGTGACGACATCGGCATTTTATTGGCCTCAGTAACTGAGTGATCCAAAATCGGCAGGCCTGCCGATATTTTCTGAGGTCAAATATGCGAACCCCACAGGCGGATCAGTAGAAGTGGGAGGGTTATGATCCCTTATTTTCGGATCATAACCTCGCTGATAAAAGGAAGAAGAAGAAGAAAAACTGTACTCACATTCATTTCGAGCACTCTTTTATAAACTAGAGTATAACAGAATTACCTAGACTAGAAGCAATTCGGTTAGATCTTTCGATCAGTTTGGCGATGTTTTATGGGCTTATGTAATCACGTATTCATTCTTCTTCTTCCTTTTTTATCAGCGAGGTTATGATCCAAAAACAAGGGATCACAACCCTCCCACTTCACCGCATTTCTACTGATCCGCCTGTGGCCATGGCTCTCAAAGATCTGTTGCGCCAAATATTTATTTATTTATGTATTTTTTTTTTTTTTAATATGCATGTTGAGCCGCAGACAGCAGTTGTGTACCAACACGGCCACATAAATGGATATCAATCAGTTGTTCTAGTGTTTTCAGAAGGAATGATCAAAGACTAATGAATCTGAGATCTTTTCATTTAATACACGTCTTGGGTATGAAAATCACTTTAACTTTTCTTGTCTGTAGTACGGTATTTGGCAATAATTTCGAAGTTAAGATTAAAATGCTGATTTCGTCTTGAATTGATACGTCACAGGCCTCAGATATGAAGTTTAAAGCAAAACTGTCCAGCCGAGGGGCTGCACTAGAACGTACATACATATAGGCAGATGGACACGTCTGGGAGACTAACTTTTTTAAATTATTTTTTGAAACTAATAACAATTTCGATCACAATCTCGAAATTGAAACTTTTGAAATTTTGAAATTGAAGACCATTTCTTACGCTTTACAGGTGCAAGTGAAAAATTTATTTGGCAAGTCAATATTTCTCTTCTTTTTTTTTTAATTGAAGTTGTTTCCATGTTTCTACTAATACTAAGTCCTATGTGCCAAAGGTAACCCTACTTTTCTTCGCCTTGATTCCATCAAAGTCGTTTACACTCGTCTGAATGCACTCTTTCAGTTATTTAGTTCGAGAGCTTATCATGAACATAACTTTCTGAAATTTTGACTTAACTTATTTATATTTACAGGAACACTCTTCTCTGTAAATGTGGGTTAATTACCAAGTTTCCACGGCATTTTCATAAAGAACGAAGAGTACATAAACGCAAAATTTTTAAACAAGAAAAAGAAAAAGAAAAACCCAGTTCCCGAACTGCAATTAAATTGGCAATTTCTATCACGTCTTTCAGAAGAAAGTCTTCAAAATCAGCTCGCATTCTGGCACAAAAAAACTGAACTCCAAACAGGATATAACTTGCGTGGGTCGTCGGAAATAATCAACAAACAGACGTAGAGTGAAAAAAGAACTGAATAAGGGGCGCAATGAAGATGAGACGGTGAAGAAGCAAGGACCAAGTGCTGACATAAGTTTCGAACAAAGTTAAAAGAAAACCTAATAAAAAACAAACACAGGGGGAGCGGTTGCAGGGGGGTAGCGAAGGCATCAATGGCGGTGAGTACTGGAGGAGAACGAAAGAAATGAGCTGATAACTTTATTGGAATGAGGCACCTTTTGCTGGCAACGCCAAATTGACATTGCACTCTTTTGTGTGTTTGTTTGTCTGTCATTATACTCCTGCTGTTGTCCAAAAATTGCTGCTCCATCGTAAAATATTAAACAACAATCAAAAAGTTTTCAATACCATTATTAGAATGGAAAATGACCGACAATAGGATGTGAATAAAGAGCGGATGGTGTATTGGTGTTTTTAAAATTTTCCAAGAAAATTATACTGCTTATGATGGGTTATGAAATGACAACAGTTTATAGCTCTAATTACAATTTATGGAGTTTTTTGGGCTTTTAGTTTGGATAATGGCCTTTACAATTCCGAGTAATGTCACAAATACCTTTTATTCGTGTTCCAACGATAAAAAAAAACCTTAAAAATGTTGATTTAAGCTGTCAGCGATTTTAAAGTTATTATATGACTGAGATTAAAAAACGTTGGTCAAGTTGAAAATGGTGAAAATTTTTGAGGATAAACCTATCTATCCAGATTGCATTTCGTAACGACAAGTATGTGAACTTCTGACAGGAAACGGTTTTTTAAATAAATAAGCTAAACGTTTTTTCTAAAATTCGAAGGCAACCATCAACAGAGCTGTCCACATAGTTACATTCATACATATTTGGTGCAACAGCCCATAGCCAAAGAATGCAAAAAGGACGCAATATGCTTCTGGTGTAAGACGGTCACACCAGAAAACGCCGAACACGTAGCTGGTAGCAGCAAGTGCCCGGTACTCAAGAAGGCACTGGCCAAATTAATATGATGAATGTCGTCCAGATAAACCTAAACCACTGCGCCGCCGCACAGGACCTTCTGGCGCAAACTGTACGAGAGAAAAGGATCGACGTAGCCCTAATAAGCGAACCGTACAAGCCCATAAATGGAAGTAGCTGGATAGACGATACCACGAAAAAAGCCGCGATATGGACCTGCGGGAGCTATGCTCTGCAGTCAGTCGGCCACCAGGCTGACCTTTTCGTATATGCACGGATAAATGGTGTGCACTTCTATAGTTGCTATGCGCCCCCCCAGTATAACACGGGCGGACTATCTAAAGCTGCTGGACGACATCGTAGCTGACGCGCGGGGGAAACACCCAGTGATTATTGCTGGAGATTTCAACGCCTGGGCTACTGATTGGGGCAGTAGAACCACAGACGCAAGGGGAAGAGCTCTCATCGAATGGTTCGCATCACTGGACATTAGTCTGGCCAACGACGGTACAGCGGAAACGTTTCGAAAGGCAGGCAGAGGATCAATCATTGACATCACATTCATGAGCAACTCACTCCTGCGGAAAACCAAATGGCGGCTCAGCGAAGACTATACCCACAGTGACCACCAGGCAATTATATTTAATGTCGGCGAGGAGAAACGTAGACTGCGTCCCACCCTAACAGGACCAAAGTGGAAAGATACGCTCTTCGACAAAGACACGTTCGAAGAAATGCTAAGCACCAGCGCCACAACAAATAATTGATCGGCAGAGGCACTTTCGCATCAGCTGATCCAGGTCCTAACCACAGCGTGCGACGCAGCAATGCCCAGAAGGTCTGTCAGTAAAAGAGGTGAGCCTTGCTACTGGTGGACCGACGAGATTAAACGGCTCAGGGCGAAGTGCCTACAAGCACGACGCAGATCTCAGAGATCCAGAGGCAGACAAGATTTCCAAGAGCGGCTAACCACATTTAAATTGGCGAGGCGAGAACTGGAAAGGGCCAGTAAGGAGAGTAAGTCAAGGAGCTTTAGACGGCTCTGTGATGAGGCCGAATTAAACCCCTGGAGCATGGCGTATAGAGTGGTGATGAAGAAGCTTAAAAGCAGCAGGTCTCCACAACTTACATGCCCGGCAATGCTAAAGACTATAGTAGAGCACCTATTCCCCCATAGACCAACTACTATGGTCTCCATCACGAGGGAGATCAGCATGGAGCATATCCCGGCAATCACGTCAGAAGAACTCTTTGGGGCATGCAGAAAAATCGGAGACAGCAAAGCACCTGGAGCGGATGCCATCCCGAATAGGGCAATCAAGGCGGCTGTTAAGACGAGACCGGACATCTTTCTAACAACGATGCAAAGGTGCATAGAGGAAGGGGTATTCCCTACACCATGGAAATTGCAACATTTAGTGCTGCTTCCAAAGGGCAATAAGCCGCCCGGACAACCATCATCGTATCGCCCAATATGCCTGCTCGATACGCTGGGAAGGATCCTAGAGCGTATCATCTATGACAGACTGCTTGCGGTGGCGGAGGAAAACGGAGCCCTGTCAGACTGTTAGTACGGCTTCAGAAAATCACGCTCTACCGTCGATGCCATAAAGGCGGTAGTAGATATAGCAACTGAAGCAATACAAGGGAAAAGGTGGAAATGGGGGACGAAGAAATACTGCGCAGTAGTAACGCTCGACGTCAAAAATGCGTTCAACTCGGCAAGCTGGCCATTCATTAGGAGATCCCTGGCCAGGATGGATACACCATACTACCTGCTGAGGATAGTCACGGACCACTTCAGCAATAGGAAGCTAAGATACCATACTGACGATGGCGTTAAGTACTACAGTGTTTCCGCGGGAGTCCCGCAAGGGTCGGTTCTGGGACCTCTCCTATGGAACATTATGTACGACGGAGTTCTGCGACTAACATTACCCGAGGGAGTCAAAGTAATTGGGTTCGCTGACGATATCGCAGTGGTTACAGTAGCCAAGCACGTACACGAGGTGGAGTCTGCCACGGATGAAGCAGTTATAAGAATAAAGGAATGGCTGGAGTCTACCGGTCTGGAACTAGCTGCCCACAAGACCGAAGCTGTCCTAATAACCAGCCGCAAAAAGGTGGAATACGCCAGCTTCCGGGTCGGAAACCAGACAATCAGGTCCAAAGAATCCTTGAGGTACCTTGGAGTCATGCTCGACAACAGGCTGCGCTTCAAAGCTCACGTCGAGTATTCCAGTAAGAAAGCATCGCTGATGCAGGCAGCACTCTCCCGAATGCTCCCGAACATCGGCGGGCCTGGATACCCCCGCAGGATCCTGCTGTCCAGAGTGGTCAGCTCGATACTTCTATACGCTGCCCCAAAATGGGCAGGTGCACTGGCGACAAATGAGTGCAGGAAGAAGTTATCATCAGCTCACAGGCTCTGCGCAATCAGAGTGATCAGCGGCTTCCGAACTATTTCCGACGATGCAGCCTGCGTTTTAGCTGGGATGGTCCCAATCGACATCCTCGCTGAAGAGATGCAGAGGGTATACCTTAGATGTCCCTCGAACCGGCAAGAGGCAAAAAGGATTAAGGAGAAGAAAAGGGCAGCATCAGCAACGCTGTGGCAAACCAGGTGGGACAGCTCTACCAAAGGCAGGTGGACCCACAAGCTCATTCCCACTATAAAATCATGGACAGAGAGAGCGAGGGGGAACTGTAACTACCACCTCACACAGTTCCTGTCCGGACTCGGTGGCTACCGGAAATACCTCCATAGATTTGGACACGATAGTTCGCCCCTGTGTCCAATATGCCCAAACGAAGAGGTGGACGCGGTGCATGCAGTGTTCTACTGCAGACGCTTTGCAGAAGACAGAGCAAACCTGCCAAGTCCAGAAAATATTGTTAGTCACATGACACGATCAGAGGGCGAGTGGATGGAGATCTGCTCATTCATAGTGTGTGTGCAGAATGCGCTGCGAAGAGCAGAAGCCCTAAGAAGAGCCCAAGAGGCGGCCTCGGAGACTAGAGCATAATTGCTAACCAGCCCCGCGAAGAAATATCTAACGGCAGTACCGCGGGGAGAGTGGTTGAAGTGTGTAGGGTGTGTGTTTAGTACGTAGGCGTATTCCTGGAATCGATTACTCAGGTTTGCGAATCGTGCATGCTAGTAGCACTCGGGCTATTAGTATCTATGAAGATTATACATCCTTGGCGCAACCTAAAAAAAAAAAAAAAGCCCATGGGGAGGCTAGGCCTAGTTTCTCGCAACCACTCGTGTTGTGTGGGTTATATATTTCGCACACATGGAAGGGACCTACAGTTTTGAGCCGTATCCGAAAGGCAATTTTTATTTTTGTTTTTGAGAAGCTTTTTTATAACAACAATACTCTTGAATGTTTGTCAAACTTTCGCGAGAGGTGAAACCGTGGAAAAAACTCTTGGTGTTTTCTGCGATTCGAATATTGAACTTCACGCACAGTGGTCTGACACACTAACCACTGCGTTACAATGCTCACAGAGCTGTCGAGCAAGCCTTGAATTCAGTACGTTTTCTTCTATGTGCATTTTTTTCTAGTATTTGCTTTTCATAAAACCACTGGCATGATGGCATCATTTGACGGCATGGACGGAAAATTGGGTGATAATTGTAGTGATTTTTATTTATTTATTTTTTGTCGTGGTGATGCTAGATTAAGTTCGATTTCGGGCATCGATGAAGGTGCACCTTCGCGTATTACTGCAGCAGTATCTTCTTTTGCTTTCAAGAATCGATGGTAGCGTTGGTAAAAGCTGCCATCTTACCTCAAGATAACCTGGAAAGACGCTAATTAGGTGTTGTTAACCAGTTGCCTTACATTATGTTTGTGTGTATATTACTCTTTTATTTAATAACTATCTATCGTATTGCGATGAAACTTTCATTGACACGTCAGGTAATATATCCAAAATAACATAAATTATACAAGAATATCATCCAATTTTATGAAGAGGTAACAGTAAGGATAAAAATGTAGCAAGACAAAAAAAAATAGTCAAGGACCCAACAGAGTCTTACCTTGCCTACGTATCGGAATATACTATTTTCTAATGCGGTTTTGCGAAGACAGACTTCCGCATAAAATAACATATGAGACGGTGGACTAGAAAAAAAACATTTCTATGAATATTTTCCTTACCAGAAAACTGCTGATACATACATATACGAGTATGTACTACTAGCTGGCCCGTGACCGCATTGCTTCGACTGCCTGAACTTTTAAAATAAAAAAACATTTTCTTCTAAAGCATTTCTATAGTCCACAGATACCCATATTGCAGGGAATTACTCAATTATTAAAACATCCTCAGGGGAACCCATACATTAATCAAATATAATTACGAACTGCATTCATACAATACTGAAAATGTGTAAACCATTGGGAATCCCCACCAGAGCCAACGCAAACCTGCACACAACGCACAACCCGTGAAGCAGGTATAACAGAAAAGGAAACCGAAGAATAAGAAAACACTTACAGTAGAAGTCGCTTATAACGAAGATGAAGGGACCAATAAAATGCGGTCGTTATAACCGACACGGTCGTTATATCCGACGATAGAATAGTGTACATAATAAAAAGAAACCAACCAATGAGAGGAAAGTGGTTGTTATAAGTGACTGGCCGTTATAAACAACGTCGTTATAAGCGACTTTTACTGTATGATCACATTAAAGCGCACATATATACTCACACATACACTACTGCAGCGATACCCACTGCTGCATGACTTTTGGCTGTGCTTTCCACTGACTGAACATTGTGGGGGATGATTTGAATAATTATTCTGAAGATTGCTTAGCTTCAGGACAACGCAGGAAGATGTTTTATAGCTTAAATGAATTAAGGGGAAATTTACTATATCCACATATTTTTTGTTGTTCAATCCGATAAGCCATTATTGAGCTAGAGCTGAGTAATTATCTTTTAGTGACGTAAGATACAACTCTTTATCTGACTTTTTTTTCACATATCTTCTGAATGAGTATGCTGATTGTAATAAAAGCTACTCCTTCTCCTTGTCAAGCCCGAAAAATTTCTGAAAAATTCACATGGATTGGGTTAGTAGTTTCAATATGATGTGCGTTCAAATAAACCGACAGTCAGATAAAATGTACAGTGTTTATTATATAATATGGATAGAAGAAAATGTATAGCCATGGGCATACAAGTAGTCAAGGTCGAAAATAGATTTCACTCCATTCAATTCCTGCATACATGTACGTACTCGTATTTCAGAATTTTTAAACCATGAAATAATACCGAATTGTATCTCTTCACGAAGCAATTCTCGTATTGTTTCTTGGCAATATGCCATATGAAGGAACGAGTAGGACTCGAATCTTTTTTATCAGCTGCTGGTAAACAAGTTCACATGCGAACAATAGAAATCGGATTATTAAAGTTCTTAGAGAGTATTATCCTTCTTCTAAGATTAGTAGTTTGTTGGGTAACACATAGCAAACGAAGACGATCAGAAGGTTTCTAACTTTACTTTCTGCGACCTAAGAAATTTTCTTCTCTGCCGCATTATTTGTCGTACAATTAATGTTATGTCAGATTCTGCGCCTAAGCATGATGCTACCAGCATTTGATATACCGGTACCGGCCACCATTTGATCTATGTGTATCTCAATGTTGCAAAATTGGCAAGAAATGGTGCAAAAAACACCACAAGATTCAAAACAGGGATCTTAACAGCACAACGATTATTATACTTCTTACTTACTTACTTACTTAGATGGCGCTACAGTCCGAGGTGGACCTGGGCCTCAACCAACAAACCTCTCCAGCCAGCACGGTTACGAGCCAGCTGCCTCCAGTTGCGCACGCCAAGTTGGTTGAGGTCCCCCTCCACTTGTTTGCGCCACCTACCGCGAGGTCTTCCTCTACTGCGCCGTCCGTACGGGGTGGATTCGAAGACTTTCTTAGCGGGAAGGTTGGGCTCCATCCGCTCTAAATGACCCAGCCATCTTAGTCGCTGTATGTGAACTCTTCTGGCTAAGTCGATGTCCTTGTACAGGCCGTATAGTTCGGCATTGTACCTTCTCCTCCACTCACCGTCTATGCAGACGGGACCAAAGATCGCTCGAAGAACTTTTCTCTCGAAATAACCAAGGGCATCCTCATCCGGTTTTTTCAAAGCCCATGCCTCTGCGCCATACAGCAGGACTGGGATGATTAATGTCTTATAAAGAGTTACCTTAGTAGTTCGAGGTAGGGCTTTGCTACTCAATTGCCGTTTTAGCCCATAGAAACAATGATTGGCAAGAGTAATTCTCCGTGTGATCTCTCCACTCATGTCATTTGCGGAGCTGACCATAGAGCCTAGGTAGACAAAATCCTTTACTACCTCAAAATTGTATCTGTCTATTGTGGCGTTCTGCCCCAGATGCCGATGTTGGGTGTCCTTTTTTTGTAGACAGCATATATTTTGTTTTGCTTTCATTGACCGCTAGACCCATCTTTGCTGCCTCGTTCTCAATACTCGTAAATGCTCCATTGATGGCCCGCTGAGTTCTTCCGATTATGTCAATGTCATCGGCATAAGCGAGTAGTTGCACAGACTTGAAGAAGATTGAACCTCCGGGGTTGGCTTGTGAGTTTCGTACAATTCTCTCAAGTAGCGCGTCGCCTTGTCTAAGACCTTTCCTGACGTCGAACGGTTCGGTGATGTTCTTACCGACTTTGATGGAGCAGCGAGAGTTCTCCATCGTCATTCTGCACAAACGGACGAGTTTGGCAGGGATGCCAAGACTAGACATGGCTCTGTATTACTCGTCTCTATACACGCTATCATAGGCAACTTTGAAATCGATGAAAAGGTGGTGCGTATCGATTTTATATTCATGGGTTTTTTCCAAGATCTGCCGTAGTGTGAATATTTGGTCAATGGTGGACTTTCCAGGCCTGAAACCGCACTGATAAGGACCTATCAGGTTGTTGACGATCGGTTTTAGGCGTTCACATAGTACGGCAGACAGGATCTTATATGCGATATTTAGGAGACTTATACCTCTGTAGTTGGCGCAGTTCAGAGGGTCTCCTTTCTTCAGGATCGGGCAAACGATGCTGAGGTTCCATTCATCGGGCATACTTTCGTCCGACCAGATTTTACAGATGAGCTGGTGCATGCTCCTTACCAACTCATCTCCTCCTGCCTTGAGAAGTTCAGCGGCAAGGCCGTCGGCTCCAGCAGCTTTGTTGCATTTGAGTTTAGATATCGCTATCCTCACTTCATTATGATCGGGTTGAAGGGAATTTTGAATGGCTCATTCTGCCTGACAGCGGAATATTGATCATCATCGCCGTTTAACAGTCTGCAGAAGTGTTCCTTCCATATCCTCAGCACCGACTGCGATTCTACTACTATGTTGCCATTTTCGTCCCTGCAGGCTTCTGTTCTGGCTCTGAAACCCTTACTTACTTACTTATGTCCTTTAACCCCTCGGGGGGCATAGGGCGTCAACCACGCCTGCGCGCCATCGTGTTCGGAGTTCTGCAACGCGTTTGAGCTGCCTCCAACTCATTCCTAAAGAGCTCGATTCCTCCTCAACTGTTCTGCGCCACGTTTGCCTAGGGCGTCCCGCTATTCTGCCTGCCTGGGTGAGCGGATTCCACTGCATAGCGTATTTCGCAATGGATTTGTCTTCGCGCCGTAGGGTATGTCCAATCCATTGCCACTTTCTTCTTCGTATAGTAATGCTTATAGGTTCTTGGCCCGTTCTCAGATAAAGTTGTTCGTTGGAGATGCGGTTCGGCCAAAAAATCCTCAAGATGATTCTTAAGCATTTGTTTATGAAGACTTGCAGCTTGCGTGTGTTAATGGTGTCCACCTTCCAGGTACTGCACCCATAAAGCAGCACTGATTCTACGTTGGAGCGGAACAGTCTCTCTGAAACCCTGGCATGTTCTTTTTACCCTTTGGTAAAATTTTCAAACATTATTCCTGCAATAAAGTCTCTCAATCTCCTCGATCGAGTGCTTCTCATGCGCTTTTTTCTTCTTTCTGAGAAGTCGATATTCCTCTTTTCTCCTGCGCACGTAGAGCTCGTAAGCAGCTCTAGTCCTTCTATGCAGCGCCGCTTTGTACGCCTCTTGTTTTGCTGCATGTGCTTGCCGGCATTCCTCATCAAACCAGGGGTTTCATTGTGGTGGGCGAGAGAAACCCAGTACATCAGAGGCGGCATCTCTGATGGCTTTTTGGCAACGCTGCCACTGGTCTTCCACATTTGCTGCTGGCGGCATAGGACTAAGATTGAAATTAGAAGAAACATGATCGGCAACGGTTCTGGCGGTCTCTTGCGATTGTAGCTTTTCGACGTCAAATTTCCTCACAGCATTTCGTTGATTTCGCTCCGTTCTGGATATCCGCATCCGTACCTTGGCTACGACTAGGTAGTGATCCGAGTCCACGTTGGCTCCTCGGAAAGTCCGGACACCCAGAATACTGGAAGAGTGCCTTGCGTCGATCGCAATGTGATCGATTTGGTTGACGATTTTTCCATCAAAGGAGAGCCATGTTCCTTTGTGAATGTCGAAACGTGGGAACCGCGTACTAGCTACAACAAAGTTTCGCACCGCCGCAAAGTCGATCAGCCTGAGTCCGTTGCCGGAAATGTTGTCGTGCAGGCTATACTTTCCGACCACGCTACTAAAGACTTCCTCTCTTCCTAGCTTTGCGTTAAAGTCGCCTAGGATAATTTTAACGTCGTGGCTAGGGCATTGCTCATACGTCTTGTCCAAGAGCTGGTAGAAGTCATACTTTGTCGCGTCGTCCTTCTCCTCGTGAGGGGCGTGAACGCATATTAGGCTAATGTTGGTAAATTTAGCCTTGATACGGATAGTCATGAGGCGCTCGTTCACATGCCGGAAACTCAAGACTTCTTGCCTAAGTCTGCCTACAATGACAAATCCGCACCCGAATAGACGCTGTCCTTTTTGTCTGTAGCAATCGCTGTAGTAGATGTCGCAGTTTTTCATACTCCTTTTGCCCGGCCCATCCCATCGCACTTCTTGGATGGCGGTAATGTCTGCTTTGAGACACTCTAGGGCCTCCGCAAGTTGTTCGGCTGCGCGTGGTTTGTAGAGGGACCTAACATTCCATGTGCAGACACGAATATCGTTGTCCTTTTTGCGTTTGCATGGGTCGTCAACAGTAAGATCATCCGTATCCGAGGCTGTTGGTTGCTTTGTAACCAAAGGTTTTTTACGTAGTAGGGAAGTTAACCCGACGGCACAACCCCCAACCTGGAGGGCCAGATCCTTTTTTTTTGTGCCCCTAGGACAAGAGGCCGGATACACCGATGTCAGTAACCCACTTCGGAGATATGAGCGCTGCCGTTGGCCCATTAAGGGTTCATCCGCTACCATCTCTTTTTCAATACCCTGACGTAGTATTGAAAATCCTTACAGACCTCAGCTCCAAATATGTTGAAATAGCTCCAGTAAGGTATCCGCTGGTCTGTAGACGTCACCGTTGATTCCATCGAGAGAATTCGTCCGCCGCACGTCCTCCTTCTGAGGACCTCTTGCTAGACTTCTGAGACGCATATTTCAGCCGATCAGGTCAACAAGAGATGCCTCGTCGGTTAAACATATGCGCGCTGAAGTTCACCCAGATGTGCTTACGCAGGTCTGAGTGTTCAGCTGCACATATATCGTCAGACTCAGCATACGCTCATCGTTAATTCACTATCAGATAGCTATCCAGCGGGCACCGCGAGGAGGTGATGATGCGATTTTGCCCGATTCTTAGACATGTGTTTATTGCGTTGGGAATAATATGCACATATGTTTGTGATTTAAGTATTCAAGTTTTATAGAAATGCGAGTGAACCTAATAAATTACCATCGACTGATTCAGAGCAAAATTATTCAGATCAGACGCTGCTAAAGTGTTTGCTTGATCTCTAAGTGCATACGGACCATTTTTTAAAAACACTTTTAAGATACTATACTTTTAAGATACTACTTATTTCAAGACTCCGCCAAAAGCGAATAATAATTCATCGCTGGTAATTAACTATTCCATTTGATCAATCAAAATAGCGTACTAATTCCATCCTTACTGAATGGTATTTTCGGTAGATTCCGCTATGTGCTAAATCAGTGACTAATAGTATTTCTGGTTTTCTCTCCGAATTTAATAATACAGAAGTTCTAATGACGAACTGTAAATTTCTAACCACATTCCTGAGTACAGATCTCTCCAAGATGAGGTGGAAAGGTAACTCAGCTCATCGCCTACACCCTATAAATCTTCCTCAAAGCCTATTTATTTTATTTTCAAATTCAGAGTCATAACAAATAGCCACCAAATAACCCACCCTCTAGCACTAACACATAAAGTCTATGTTACTACGTACTTAATACCAATTTTGTTCCCTCAAATCAACCTCACTTTTCATGCGGTCAAACTGCTGACTTATATCCATCATAACTCGGAACGGTCCGCTGAACATCATTAAACGAACTTACACCCCAATTATCTGCTAACACATGTCACACAAATAACACCACCCTTAGTCACCACTAATCCAAATGGCGCAATGTCATATAGTCTGCTGCCAGTGGCATTTCCCTCACCTTAAGGTCTCTCTCCTTTCGCCTTCTTCACTGTCGCGCAACGCAGCACGCATTTTTCTGCCCTTAAGACCGGAAATGTTATTATGACAAACGTCAAGCAGCCTTCAAGTCGGCCACTATTTCTTCATATCCTTCTGGCGTTGATGCCCTTTTAACCCAGCCCGGGTTTAGTGTAAATGTCTGCGTTTGGTGCGGGCCGACATTGAACTTTTTTTCTCATTTATGACAATCCAAAGAGCGGATATGCCACCCCCAAACAGACCGTCCACCCGTCCAGCGATTGCATTGTGTTCGGTCGACAAGCGTCTTTGAATGCTACGCACACTATATGAGATCCTGGAGCCCAGATAGACACAGAAAATTGACTCGTTATGCTCCAAATGGAAGGATAATATAGTGAGCAAGCAAAATCTGCTCAATATACGAGGATGCCGAGAGAGATTAAGTGCCATGTGTGCCACCGTCATATATCACTTGTTGTGGTGGTAAAACACAGGGGGTGGCCCACTGGCTGACTAAATCGGGTTCTGCTGGTCCGGCTCTGCAGTCGTGTGAGTGTGTGTAAACGATGTCAACTACCTAGAGTGATGTGCAAGGCATCATCAGCACTCCTCTTCCTGGGAGGACGCCCGGTGTATATAATAGAATCTAGGATAAGAGTGAACAAAACAAAAATTTCAATTGTTGCCACTGCGTCAGCACAGTTACATGATGCTGATGATATTGATGACCAGGATATCGAGCTGCTCGTGGTTTCTCGGGTGTGAGGTGGGAGTGAAAGACGAATCAATATTTTTGTTAAGCACAGATTAGGAGTGCAAAAGGTTCGAACAACCACTAGGGGTTGATAGAGGGTTGTTCCTTTTTTAGTTTCTTTTTTTTTTTTTACCGGAGCCGGCTGTGGTTGGTGTACGAATATGTGTGGATATCTGGCGGCGACTTAATTGATTGATACACGACACATGAGTGTGTAGACGTCTAGCTATGTACCAGGATGCGGTCATTTGTTGCGAGAAACGACTTACAACGAACGATTTTGTAGTGTAACAAAGTGCTTTCCAATAGAAGGGTGACATGACCATAGGGGGGATTTGGCTATTGAATTGGTGGCTTATAAGTTACTTATGTATAAACCGAGAGCAATGAAAATAAATTGAAAAAAAACAGTGTTAAATCTGAAGCCATCAATCCGATAAAATTGAAATAGCCTATTCAAACGTGACGAGGCTTTTTTACTCCATGATTAATTGCGACGCATCGTTGCCGATCGAACACAACACATTTTTTTTTGTCATGTTATGCGGCAATGCTTCATTTTTATTTCAAATTGGCACGCGTGCCATTACACAGGAACAAAAGGGCATACAGTATTAATGAAGAAGTTGTAATTTACTGGAAGGTGTTAGATTCATTGGAATGTGATGATGATTCCAAGAATAAGACTTGTAATCCATTAAATTTTAAAAGTGGCCATGTCTGTTGGCAGATCGCAAAAAATGCAGCATCTCTACGACCTGCAAATCTATGTAATTTAATTCTCTTTACTGAAAAAATGAATGCCCAACAGTTAGAGATGACACACGAACGGAGAGGACAGATGGTTGAACATGGTTTAAATGACGGCTCTAGGTACAGATTTGAGTTAGTGGGTTTGAATTCTGACACATTAAAAAGTCCTATCTTAGTTTTCATCTCAGAAATGGAAAATTCCAGTGAAAAAATATTTACGAAAGATAAGGTTATGTGAAACTTTGAGGAATATCTAAGAAAGCTTGCAGGTTTCTGGTTATGCTATTGATAAGTGAAGGTAATCCAAAATTGACACAAGACACTGGATGCCAAGAAACACAAATTTAGTCAGATTAATGCTGCCATTTTGTGTTTGATAGATTGTTCTATGGGTTTTCATAGCGCAGACCACTTCCCTTAAAAAAGAAAAAAACTAAAGCAAGTTTATAAGTTCAACCAAAACTCAGGTATTTTGTGTAAATTTCTAACTATTTATGTAACACATATCAGTAAGTTATTATAGTCTCAGACAGTTGTTAGCCTATGCCAGGGCGCCGCGGAGTGGTTAGTGTGTCGAATCCCAGAAAACACCAAAAAGTTTTTTTCACGATCCCACCTCTTGCCAACGTTTGACAAACATCCGAGAAAGTTGTGTAAAATTTGCTTTGATAAGTCCCTATTGTTTGGACTAATAAAGGCTGACCAGAGCCGATGTATTTGGTGATGGCTAAGATGCCGAACTGAGAATTGAAAATGCACTTGCAAGTCAAATCAAGTCTGATTTTGTTATTCAACTCGAACTCTATTTATACTTACAATTCTAATTGTAATGTAAATGTCCCATATTTACTTATTGCTCGTGGCAGTGTTCCGCAAAAGTAAGCAAAATAAATCAATTCACACAAGTAGGGCTTGGGTAACGACCAGAGATTGACCTGTAATCGTTCCTCGCTTTGTCGTTATTCAACACTGGGTGAGCAATCACTTCATTGTTTGTTTTGCTTACGATGTTGCGTCACTGACTCATGGTACACTACAATTGTTATCACGGAAAAGTTTCCCAAAAACCAATACTAAAATTGCCTTTCGGATACGGCACAAAACTGTATATTCCTTCCATTCGTGCATAAAATATAACACACACAACACGAGTGGTTGCGAGAAGGCAACCTAGGCCTAGGCCTAGGAAGAGCTGTTGCCCCCGATATATATATATATCTGTCACTCCATTCTAGGGTTTTACAGGGATCTATTTGGGGTCCTTTATTGTTCTTCTTATTTATAAATGTCGTACCCAAGGTGTGCTTAAATCTTTCCTCGCACTCTGCGCTTAATTTTATTTCTCTAGGCCAGTCGGTCCCATTGAAGACTGATTTGGATACTTACTCACCTACTTAGGGAGCGCTACAGTTCGGGGTGAACCTGGGCCTCAACCAATAAACCTCTCCATTTAGCTCGGTCATTAGCTAATTGCCTCCAGTTGCGCACTCCAAGTTGGTCGAGGCTCCTTTGAACTTGCACATGCCACCTACCGCAAGGACGTCCTTTACTGCGTCGTCCCTCCGGGTTAGATTCGAAGACTCTGCTGGCCGGAGCGTTGGTGTTCATTCGCTCTACATGTCTCAGCCATCTCAAACGTCCAATGCGAAGTTTTCTAACTAGGTCGATGTCACTGTACAGCTCGTATAGATGACGCTGCGTTGGACGACCCAATGAAATTAAAAAGGATAGATAAGTTGCCCTATGTTGAAGGAGTTTTACTTTAATCCAACATTTTCCTCCCGATGGCTTCTCACCATACCAATTAAATTTGCGTTCATTAGCAGAAAAGGAAGAATAAAATAAATAAATTGAACCCGGGAAAGAATAGCAAAAACATCTATAAACTGGAGTTCGAATTGCCTCTCAAATGAACGAAGATGTTAATCCTTTCAACTACCCGCCCATTCGTGTACAAAATGAAAATATTTTACCCATTTATCTGCCCCGGTATCACTGTACTAATAACCTTGCATAACCTTATAAATCAAACGCAAACTATTTTGAGTTAATACATCTTAAATTACATTTATTTTAATAAGATAGTTATTTAAATAAATTAAGTGCATTACTCTTTTCATACTTATGTAGATATATGGTATACTTTACTTTCAATGTTTTTATTTTATAAATAATTAATATAACTTGTATCGGGTGTAGTTGAAATTCGACGGAAGGGAGATAAGCAGAAGGCGAGTGAAACAACGCTATGTATTTGTTTTCATAACTTTTTTTTAATACCATATTCTCCCGAGCAGGGAAGGCAAAGGGATCTAAGCTCATGCAACCATGAATGTGATCAAAATGTTTTCTTTTAATGGATTAAAGCATTTTGTATGGGGAAATCATGTTTATTGCTATACTTTACTATCTGCTTGAAGGTATATTAAAGGTTCTCAAGCTACATCAGTTATTCTTTTTTGACGATAGATCCGTCATAAGTGAGGATCCTACGTCCCTGCAACAAGCACTTGATGCGTGGGTGGACGTTTTGAGGGGAAATTAGTATCACATGAGTTCAAAAAAGATAAAGTACTTGTGCTGCCCGTTCTCTGATTCACTCAGGCTTTGAAGAAGACTTCCGTCACGCGGAGTAAATTTACTTTTTCATTAGTTAAGAAGTTTCTTGTCAAAAAAATACTACGTCTTTTGTAATGCTTTGTTTTTTATTTAACTAATACAATTAGCACTGAAAATCAATAAATGCATCGCTTTTAAATTTCATTCCGGTCATTTAACTTACTTTTGAAAACAACAACCAGTATAACATTTGGATCAAATTGTGCGCCGGGTATTTTTATTTATGTTAAAGTACACACTCTCCGAATTATATGAAAAATTACGTCTGACAAATGGCAACTCAGCTGCAAACATTGGCTCTTTTAGTAAAATTTTAACAAACATTGTTTGTATATTAACCTGTCGATTTGAAAATGCACCTGATCGCAAAAGATATGTTTTTTTTTCCAAAATGATAATTACTAACTCAAAATCACAAAAAAAAAAACTAACTTAGGAATTTTTGACACTGGGAACAGTCAATACCCCTTGTAATAATGCAGTTGAATTTTATACGCATGAGTGTGTATGAATTTCGAGAGTATTCGCTCAGTTAGCAACCTGCCCTGAAAAAACTTTTACGGAATTTGTTATGTGTTTTAACAATAATAACGTACTGTACCTTCTTAAAGAGTACCATAATTACTTAACGGAATGAATATGTATACATAGATGTATGCTAATTTAATCGCCATTATTTTTGTTTATGCTTCTGTGATCTATTATACACTGTTATGATGAATAATTGTCCAAATGAAATAAAATGCGTGCACCCTTCATTTTCGTTTGAAATGTCATTGACTGTCACTTCCGATGTAATCTGGACATCGCATCACTTCGCCATTTCTGATCTGGTCGCTGTTTTAGAATTGACATTTATCATTTCGTAGTTCCGATCTCGAAGTTGACGTGAGTTAAAGATAAATGCGATTTTAAACTCGTTTACAACTATTTCAAATTAAAAATTTATTTGTATGCACTTGTTTAAGTTTAAAATCCATTGAATTAAGTTCATTGAATGCAACGCACGAAGCTCATAGAATTCATACATATTAAAAAAAAACTCTATTTATAAAAGTGTACATTTTGAATATGAATAGCTCATACAAAAGCTATGAGTCTTGATGAATGAACGCGAAACATTTATACATTATGAGTACCATTCTTTTGAGTGTACTTTACCTCGATTTCTATTTTGTTCATTCCTCTGCATTTTTTTGTAAAATATCAGTATATAACATACATATATATGTATAAATATTGCTCGCTATAAAATAATTGATAAATTTGCTGAATGTTTATATGGTATGGAGTTCATATTATAATGGGGCCACATACCCCCGTATCATAATGGCTGCAAATACAAAAACTGCCTGAGTAAAATTGATGTATACATTTTTTTAAATGACTTGTCCTTCAAAGTGATTTAAGAATATATTCTTACATGTTTACTGGTTTGCAATAAAAAATAAGTAAGTTATATCATATTGTTCCATACTGAAAAAACATACATGCAGTAGAATGTAGCTCTGAGACTGAAAACATACATTGTAAAGCGGGCGTGAGAAAGATTAGAAATTATATCAAAATCTAGCGCCTTGAAGAAAACGCACTACCATGTAAACGTGATTCTACATAATGTGCAGATGAATTCTAAAGAAATAAGTAAGTCTAATTGTAATGAGAACTAGAGTATGAATGCTCAGCAGTTGCAGTACAATCTAGGACGCTGCATCCAATACTTCACAGAAGAGTTCTGCAAGGCCAAAGGAGACCATAGGTCATGGTTAGGGATATTAAGTCCGACATATAGTTTGTAACAAATAGAAATAATTAAGACAGGTATAAATGATCAGTATTTACAGCAAAATCGATTAAGCCATGTCCGTCCGCCCGTCCGTCTGTCTAAGTGAGTTTGTCTCTAGTTTTGCTGCTTTAATTTCAATACATAAACTTTTTGGGGTCCGAAGCAGTACATGAGTAAATATTTTGAAACATTTATTTCACGAGGAGGGGATTTCTTCTTTCTTTTCACCTATGGGTACCACAATTGGTCTATACGGACGTGAGTGTGATGAAGAGGATTTTTACTCTCTACTTTAAATCACATACCTAACCTAATTATTTTGAAATCTAACTACGGATATGCCCACATTAAAAAAAATGTCCTCTTTCAATAACAAAAAGTTGTTCTGAGAAAATACGTAGGCATCCATTTTTCTATTTATTATTTATGGGCACGCCCACTTTTCTTGTAGGAGCGATATGTTTCATGTAATTTCTGGAAAAAATAGCGAAATTATCGAATGGTCAAATAACGACACCACCTTCATTTATGTATATAGGACTGCGTTAAACGATAAGTGATAGGGTATCACATCTTTCACTTTAAGTGGACACCTTTTTTACATATATAGATAAACATTTTATTTCATATAAATTCAAATACATTATTAATTCATTATGTTTTACATTGGTTTAGATGTACAGAATTTAAAAAAAAAGTTATTTATTATACTTAAAGTATTAAAAAGTGCTACTTTAATGGGCTTACATAATTTGATTTCATAATGGGTGGGGTGACCTTTTGAACGGAATTAACGTTACAGACGATGAAAGATTTACACTTTTTAATGCAAATTCAAAAAAAATGAAAAATAGATAATAAGATTCAAAAAGAAAAACCTTTAGTTACACCAAAATGTTAGAGAAAAACGATTCTAATCTAGCGTAATCTAAATCTAAAAGCGACTGTCTTACACAATTCTCAAACTTTCCAGATAGTGTTAATACTCTAATTGATTGCGTGAGTTTATTAAAAACGCGGCACAGTAGTTCAAGAAATTGGTATAGATACAATATTCGAAGAGTTTTTGCGTTAATTATAATAAGATATTAATCTGCAATTAAGATTATTTGATCTCATAAAGAAAGCTTTAAACACTTTGAAAATATAAATGACGGACTGGAAGAATTTTCATATTACAAAACAAATGATAACTAGGATGTCGACGATGTAAATATTGTAAACATATTTTTCTTAAAAGTTCCTTCCCAACACTCAATACCATATCGGAGCTTCGAATGGAAAATATCATAATAAATAAATTACAGTTGAACAATATTTTTGTTAAAAAAAATGTCGGAGAGTGCAGCGAAAATATTTTCTTAAAGATTCCGTATGATTTGCAAAGCTCATTCGACAGTCAATAGTGAATCCCAAGTAATTGAACTCGTCCAATTTCTGATTAAAAACACCTATCACAATTGAGAGTGCTACAAAAAGTTGGAGAAGGTAAGGTGGAGACATAGGTGCAATATGCCAGGTTATATCTTTGACACTTAAGTGTATGAAATAATACTTCTGCATTGGTATCAATTTGGGAAGAAAAATTAAAAACATAGTTTTAGTCTTAGATCTAATGTTTAATCTATGCTCGGCAAAGCAGACCGTTAATAAATTAATATCCCACTTGATATCAGATACTTAATTCAAAGCACTGCCAAAGCCATTAGAACAGCCTACATGGCCTGCGAAATCAGTGATTGCAGCTTTAAAATTTAGTCCAAACAGAGAGTTAATGTAGATGAATAACAAACTGGGTCCCAACACAGAACCTTGAGGTCCCCCTAAAATGAAAAAAACTAGATTTCGCTCCTGAATTCGCCTCTTTGAGATGGATTTGAAAGCATAAAGCCACGAAAACCGTTTTTTTTTTTTCTGATTTTTTCAACAAGATTGTGTGGTTGACTATATCAAAGGCTTTCGTAGGATATACAAAAAGGCCTGCAGTGAACTTTTCGTATCACGATTAGAAAAAACACTGGAGTAAAAACTTAGAAGGGCGTCTTCAGTTGATTTTCTTTCCTGAAACCAAATTGCACAGAGCTCAAAAACTTATTTTTATTAAGAAAAGATATTATCCTCCCTTTAATTTTTTTTCAAATATTTTACTAAAAGCAGGAAGAAGATATGAAACACGAGATACGAGAATTGCTCATCTCTTCTGCTGCATTTGAGAACATCAGGAAAAACTCCCAAAAATATGCTGCGGTTAGAATTAGCTGCTAGTATTCGTATGTATATCAACTAGGAATCATCCAATATGTTTCAGAACTACATTGCAAATGCCATCAAAGCCGCAAGTACTAGGATTTCTAAGAGCTTAAAACTTCAAAAGCAGTTATTGACTCAAAGACAAAACTATAGTATTCCTTTGCAACGACTCACCACCGTTACCAGAAACCGAACATAAGTCACAGCTCAGTTAGGCTGCACTAGTTGGCAAACTGTTAGCTATAGAGGCAAAGTATTTTTTAAAAGCATTAGTCAAGTTCATCCGAAACTACACAGTCATTTGGCCGAAATGCAGTACGTTTTTTGTTAAAAGAAGACTGGTTCAGAACACCATTTAATATCTTCCATTCACTTTTTAAATTTCCATTAGCAAAAATAAACTCATCACGATAATACTTATCGCGGCAGATGGGAATTTCTTTTTGAGTTGAAAGCGCAGCTTTTCATATATATTTATTGACCTGAGGTTGTTAGGATGCCTAGAACACTTGATTCTAAGCTTATTTTTAAACCTTACCTTGTTAACAAGTTGTCTTGTTATCTAAGCTTTAAGTCTTTTTGAAGATTTTTTCAACGGAACTGTGGAAGTGAAGGTTGAGATATGTATCCAACGTTTTATGTTTGCGACTGCGTGGTGGAAGTTCATTCATTTGCGCAACTCTTGACCCTTCTCTGTGCAATCAATACAATTCAATTCAATTCAATTGAAGTTTTATCCATATTACAAAATATTACAATTATTAGACATTTGCCCACAAAGCTTAAGGCTTATCTGCATGAAGATATTCTGATGGAACGTTAAGAACAAAATGGAACTTTTTTTCAAATACTACTCATATGTGCGTTAGGAAAAGTTTTTTTTCAAAAAGTAATTTTTTAAAAATTGTAAGCAATTGCTTATGATTAGAACAGAAAAAAATTATTTTAATTCTGGCTTTGGTTTATCAAACAAAATGTTGTTTTATTAAAAATTTTCTTTTTTATTGACTTCTGATGGCTGGGTAGCTCCTTCAGAAGGATTGATATAATGCCTCAGTTGAAAATGTTGATCCGAAAATAAGGGATTACAACCCTCCCGGTTGTGGTGTGTACTTTTTTAAATAGAATAATGCAAACAAGGCACTCTTTAGTTTACAGCGAAGATCCCATCTAAAATTGTAGTCTATAGTGACCCCTAAGTACTTATAGGTCCTAACTTTTTCGATACATAATGAGGTTGCAAAGGTTGGACAGTCATATTTCCGGTAAATGATGCTTATATTACCCGGTCGACAATGAGGTCCACGAATATGCATGAACTTAGGGCGATATATGAAATTGTGGACAGATGGAGGATGTGTGAATGGATAGCCGAATAATGGTGGAGGCCAACAATATCCGGTCTGTACTCCTTAGATGTTGCTAAAGTTGATTTGGGTTGTCTCTCTGTCTCTGTCTTTTTTGCAGACATAAGCCGTCATCGATGGCTTTTCGATCGCAAGGACATTGTCCATGGTAGCGACAGTATCAATGGTTTTGGCAATTTAGCTATCTCGAAGTGAACTTCTCCATGGTTTTGATTTCAATTTACCTCCAATATTTGAAACTGAGATTTGCTTCGTATATTCAGCTTATATAAACTAACTTCTGCAGTAAAAGTTTCGCATTGTTGTTAATGAAAAAATAATTTTCTGAAATTAATTAGAAAAACTTGCATAGGAAATTTTAAACATTTTGCAAAGCACTGTTGTACCAATAAGACCAGCTCCGAGATTTTGTCGATTCTGGAAGTATGTCAGCAACTCCTGAAGTTTTTTTTACTTTAATTTTATCTGGGGCCAGCGCTAATTCACAGTTCTTACGTTATCATAGCCAGAATAGGTAGTGTACTTAGGTCTGTGCAGGAGTTAGCTATCATTTATCACTTCTCAGGTACATCCAGAGAGAAGACGGTGGATACTTGCACATTGTAACACTTTTGTCACAGTGAAAGCCAATGCAATTGAATTTGTAGGCACTCTCTTCATTTGGACATTACTTTCCCTGGGTGATTCTCCCTTCATGATTCCTGAGTTCTTCACAGTAATATAAGCTTTGTGTCAACGTCTTTAGAATAAGAAATAATACAGTTAAGGAGTGTCGGTGTTTATATCACATATATCACTGATGCTACCAGAGTACCTGTTAAAGTTAAAGAGCATCAATTTCGGCTATGCTAATACCATCAACAAGTCTCGTGGAAACCCGTTCAATGCGACACGTATGGACTGGATGAGGACTGCTTCTTACATTGACAGTTCTATGTGACGTACTACTAGCGCTGATGATCCTTACAAAAGAGACGAAAACTAACGAATCGTATACTGTTAAAAAATAACATTGCTTCATTCTACTAGAGTAGTTGCCAGCAAAAGCTTATAATACTCGTACGTCGTCCTGAACTTATGCGGACGAAAATGTGGACAATTGTCATCGTCACATGTACGAGTTTACAATCCATTCATACAAAGAGAATTGAAAAAACTGATGCATCATCATCGAAGGCTTTGCCAACATGGTGATATGCTTTAAGAATACTTGTCTCGATGACAGATAAGTGACTGCGTCCGTTGAATTGCCTTCAACGGACACTTTCAAACTGTCTTTCGAAACTATTCAAATATTTTAAATTACCTAAATTGCTTGAGTTCTGATTCCTTCTAAGCCTCAACGATTCCATAGTATTTATAATATATCCTATTATTTCTAACTCCAAATAGACTTACGTGTGCATTATGTTAAATTCCTTTGTTCAGATACTCGTACTTCGTTTTGGAACAAAAACACAGATATTCTAAGTGCAGTACATCTTCAACCATGCTGGCGATTTCGTTCGAAATTCTAGACAATCGTTGTCATACCATTCGTTTCTTCTTTGAATTCTCACAGCAAACGCACATACATATAGTGGATGATTTCTTCTTTAATTATCAGAATTTTTATTCTCGAAAAATGGCAAAAGGAGAGAATTGGCCTTAATTCCCATGCATGCAGTGTATGGCAAATTCTATCCCTGTATTGATTGTTTGCTTTTGTTTGCAAATGCGCCCAAACGTCACCTCAAGTGGAATATACGTATAATCCGAGTGAATGTCATTCAAAATTAATAAACTTCTGCAGCCAACGGGTCAGTTGGTAATTACTGAGGTACCTTGACAAACAAGCGTAAATAGGAATGTTGACGACGACGAGCGAGCATAATAAAAAAAAGTATATCTGATCACTGTGGTAGGAATTCTAAGTGTTTTTGGAAGATTTTAAAGTTCCAACAAGTTTTAAAGAAGAGGCTTTATTTGAATTTGTGGGAAAAAAAGGATATGAGATTACTGCTGATACCGGAAGTTTCGATTTCTAATGGTTTCCTTTTCTTTTTTGTAGTCCCAGTAGAAGGACTCTTCTCTGAGTTACCCTTCATGTTTTGGTGTTGGGTTCTACGTTTTGACTACTTAAAGTCGCCGGAATCGTTTTACTCAGAATATCAATACGTAGGGGAAGAACTCTTAGATGATGCTAAGTTTTTGGAAAAAATCATTTCTTTGTTGTCCCTCATCAGCAGCAAAGCAATGTAGTTGTTTACATATACGGAGGCATGGAAGTCCGGGAACTAAGATTTCATTGTTGAACTCGATAGAGATATCGAGTAGTCCCTCTTGTAAATTTGCTATCCATTCCCTTCTGTATAGTTTTGATGGCAGATCTGATGGAGTAACTTCCAGCCTACCTTATTTAAAGCAGTAGAACATTTTTTGAATTGCAAGTCTAGGAAACCCTCTTCCTCGTTTCAACATTTTAAGGGCGACAAGAAAGATTATGAATATATTTTATCCTTTCAGCATAAAAATGCGTTCAACGACGTTGTTGAACAAATCAAACCCCTTGAAAACTAAGCCAACACATGCGATGTGGCGTTGTACAAATTGTGATTACTTCGGATATTTTCACTACACCATAGGAGTTTGCCTCTAAAAGTTGACCACATTAACGATGAACATAGTTACGACCGTAATTTTTGCAAACGAAATCTGTACGGAATCAACTATACGGATCGATATACGTTATACTTATCGACACACTCAAATCGTCGGTGCCCAGTGTCATAGATGAAAAACTTAACTGAAACTCTCATATGGGCCTGTCATGTGAACTTGTCGCCGAATGTATGGCAAAACTTCGGGTCTGTCCGCAAAGGTCATATTCTGGTTATATACCACGGTAGTTAGATCCATCCTAACGTACGCGTGTATTGTCTGGTGGACAAAAACCAAAGGCAGTCAGAACCATGAACAAACTGAAAAAACTTCAAAGATAAGGATATCTCGGGATTACAGGATAATGCTTACCTGTTCCACGGTAGCGATATATATTCTATAATCGGTCTCAACTCGCCGAATATATTCACCAAGAAAATAGCAATTCGTAGTGCAGTTATTCTTCGAAAGTCAAACGAAAATACTACATGTGATCACGTGGATCTCATGAATTTACTGACCGACTTCCTCGAGTTAGATATGCTCAGCATGGTTTCTGACTTTATGCCAAAATCATTTCGCTTCGGTAAAAAGTTTGGTGCATTAAAATAAAGTAAAATTGTGGTGGGTACTGGGCCACGTAGGCATTGACGGCAACGAAACTGCGGATCTGCTAGCCCAAAAGGCTTCTCTGAGTTGTTCTCTGCACCAGAACCCTTTTGCGGAATATCTGAGTCTGCTTTTAAATATACTCTAAAAAGTTGAGAACACAACATGTGCTTTTTCCACTGGAATAATACCCGAGGTCTTAGACAAGCTAAAATTGCTGTCCGACCCTTCCAAAAAAGGCAGTTGATATTCCTAAATACAGCACAATAGATCTTTACTAGTCGCAGTGCCTGTATGCCATATGGGCGTGACAACAAACTTTAATAAAAAAATATAAATCTAAACCGTTCAATAGAGAGCGGCATAGTGCCCTTGCAAATAAGCTCTAACCCGATGGAGCCGCTGAAGCTTTCTCAAAATAGATTGTGGGTTTTTGTAAGTAGTCAGTAACAAGTTATATAAAACGGATGTACTTCTACTCTATTCTCAATAAATTCTGCTGTTCTCCAGGGCTCTGTAATATCTACTGCACGGTAGCCCAACTAAATATAAATTGAGCTGACATTAAAGAACCTGATAAGAACCTGATATCTTGTCAATGTTTGGTATGCATGTTAACCCAGACCTTTGCTGAAATCAGCCGATTACTGAAGCAGCAAAAGATGGTGCTGGTTGCCTCGCATTTTTCTCCTCCGATGTAAACGTGTTTTTCATTGCTACAGATTTATCTACGACCTTTAAAGTTTACATTTATCAGAAACTCGAACATAACTCACAGGTTTGGAAAAGGGCTTTCGCCACGTACTTAAATCTACTTTCTCGTATCCAAAGTCAAGCTTTTAGTCTGATCGATTATCAATCTATTAGCAGCCAAATTTCTCCCCTTAAACTCTTTTTATTTTATGAATAAATATAACTTGAATATTTCGATTCCATGTATCACACCTCAATAACTGGAAAAGTTCAAGCTTTTACTAGATTGTCCGCAATTAAGATAAAATAAAAAATAAGTATATCCTTGTTGATTTTAAAGAAAAAAAAACTTCGTCCTAAAAGCCACGTGGTTTGGGGATTTAAGCGTACAGTTGTTAATGCGATTACGAAACAATGCAAGTGGACCTGCACAATACCATTCTCACAAATATTTCTGTCGTCGTCCCTGCCAAGTGTCCTACTTCTAGGGGATTTTTTTCTCCCTGCTTTCTTCGCGGTTGTATTGCAGATTTTTTATTTTCTTATTTTGTGTTGGTCCTGTGCAGTTTTAAACTGTTTGATAAAATAAAGCGCACATCTGTGGCCATTCCGTTTCAAATTTATGAGCTCAAGTAAGTTTTTGAAGTTTATTACGATCGTAAAAATCATGAAAACAACAGAATCATAAATGTGAGCGAGCACCTGAAAGTCACAGTAATACTACTGCTGTTGCTACTTTCACTGGCCAGGATTACCTACCTTTACTGCTGCTGCATGAAATTGAGTTTTTTCATTTATTTATTTGAAGCCTTTAAGTACTTTAAAGGACACAAACGACGAAGCCCCCTACCCCGCTCTGTACAAGTCAACACAAGCAATCATGAATCGGTTGTCTCTAAAAACACAAAATTTTACCTCTCTCAACAAATGATGGAGGAGATCCAATAATAAAATTTTAAAGAAACACGAAAGGACTTAACGTCCTACAATACCAGCAAAACAGTATGTCCTTGGGAAGAGAAATTTGACAGAGGGATTAAAAATAAAATTCAACTCACTCACTTCATAGCGCTCTGTTTAGAGTCTGTGTGTCTTTCCCATACCGCCCTTAATTGCTGCTGCAATCGGTGGACGATGGAACCCTTTGTATTTTTCGGATGAACAGGACCATACATACACCCCTGTTATACAGAGTAAAGTAAAAGCTTTCTTCCTTTGTCGTAAAAAAAATGGGAGAAGCAAAAATTGAATTTATTTTCCTTTTTGCGATTTCGGATCTACATAAAAAATTAACAGCGTCTCGAGATGTTCTTCAAGCGCAAAAGCCTTAGATAAATTAATATTTCATGCTACTTCTTGTCGCAGTGAGCCTCACTTAATCTATTTTGTTTTATGTGCTATGTGACCCAATATCTGGAATTGTTAACAAAGGACTTAAGGATGTAGGTTACTTGGATAATTCGAGTTTAGAGATTAGTTTTTAGCTTAGGGATGAGTTTTCTTACAACTAACATGGCCTTTAAAACAGATATGATTTTTTTTTGTGCGGAAGGAAAGGCAGATTTTGAAAGCTTAGAAATTGTGCATGTATATCCAGCAACCATCTTACCTTATGCGAGGAGTGATCAACATAATGCCGTATATAAGAAGCTCAACTGAACAAGTTGAGTAGTCTGCTGACAAATTTATGTATGGTCACCAAAAGGTTGTGTGTAGTCATAACTTGCATCAGTGCAGGCTAACAAGACTCAACAAAAGTTTATATGTAAATAAATATCCTTTGCAGCTTTAGGAAAGTTCTCACGCAGATTTCGTAGCATACAACAGCGTATTGGATAGAGTCCAACCCCCACCATAGTCAGACAGTTTTCAAGCAGGTATCCGTGCAGGCTTTTCAACGGTGGGTTAAATAATCACATTGTTTTGCGAGACTGTTTTCATAAACTAAAAAAAAAAAGCGATATGATTTTTTCTGTAGATTTAAACGCAGTGTTCGACACATTCAATAGCAATTCTTTACTCTATAAATACTCTATTATATGTCTGTCGTAAAAATTCATAAGTGTTTATAAAAACTTAATCTATATCTATGCATATAATAAAACTATAGAGGGTCGAATGTTTTTGTCTTTCTGTGCATGCATCAAGCGAAAACTACTTGACGGATTTTGATGAAACTTGACATAATGATAGCTTATATCTCGGGCCAACATTAAGGATACTTCTATATATCATCATAAATGGTCATCCAGAAGCTGGGATTTAATAAAAAAATATCTTTTGCAAAATCATTTTTTTTTTTTTTTAATTTAATTTATTTTTTCTTGACCCTGATGCACCCAGTGCTGGGTTGTCAACATTGGACGTTTAAGACAAAGACCTTGTTTTTTTAACATTTCTTTGCCATTTGTCCTTTTCGACAATTTGTTAGTCCCAAATTCAATTTATAAAAAAAAAGTCAAACAAAATCTAAAAAACTAAAGCATGTGAACGCATTCTTAGTCGTTTTGCATTTTAAAAGTTTTCTTCAACAATACATGTTCGATAACGTAGAGCATTTACGGCGTACCTATGTAATAAATCCCAACCTCTGTCTCCGTTTAGTATGCTCATCATTTTTTCCAACTCAAGTAAATGTGTTTCAAAAAAGTTAACACGAAATTCCTTTAGAATGGGGCATACTTAATGTTGCCATCTATCCTTTTTTTTTGCGGGATACTCCTTTTTTTTAGCTCCCAAAAACCTATCCCGCGAAAATTTTCTAAATCCTTTTTTTCATGCAAGATTCCTAACGTATATAATATTTTGAATTTGGTATTTGGCGAACATTAGACTTTTAGACTGTACGATGACAGCAGGCGAATATTATACACGTTCAGAGCGAACAAGTAAAGGCTGAATTATAATAGTCGGAAGCAATCGGAAGCTAATGTCGTAATTCTGCAGTTTCCTTCAGTGCTGTCAATTGCAAAAGTAGCCTATAATAGGCGTGTGTTCGGAAGCAATTGTGTGGTTCATAGCCATTCACATCTGTGCAAATGTTAAATTTTTGTATGAAAGAGTGAATGGCTTCCATCGAAAGAATGTCGAAACCGAAAGGAAAATGCATCTTTAACGCAACAGTTCGCGAGAGTCGACGTATTGAAAGCGATTCTCACGGTGAAATGCAATTTGACATATTCATTCGTAGAGTTCTACCACTTTTTGAAAATGAAGCTAAAGAAGAAATATTTCACCAAAACGGATGCCAATGCGAGTGCGATTGACGTTGAAGACGACGAAGTTGTAACAATGTTGGTCTAAGTATTTTTTGGCGAATAAAATATGAATTTGCGGTAGAATTTTTTTTATTTGATATCCTTTTATTATCCTTTTTTTTTTTATTTCGGTATCCCGCGAAATTGCCGAATTTAGTGGAGTTATCTGAGTTAGCACAGTTTTCGGCACTCTTTCCTCTTTCATTACCATAACTCTTACCACGTAGTCGAAGTGGAGCTTGAGGGTATCCAAGAACAGAGGTGCTATACCGGTCTCAAGATGGAGCATGTAGTTGGGTGAATTGCCCGGCAGTTTAAATGTTCTCCTGATGAAGTAGCGAAGGAACTTTTCAACAACTTCGAACGAACAGTATCGCCATACTTGTGCTACGTAAAGGAGAATGGCGGTTGCAGTTGCACGGAATACTTTTTGCTTCGCAGTGTGTGTAATATTTATGTTGTTGATGCAACTTTCCCGAACAGAACCAATTGCTCGTTCAACTTCCGCCAACTTGGATTTTAAATGCATATTCATGCTTAGGTTGGATGCAATCAACACATCTAGGTACTTATATTCGCGGACAACTTCTATTTGCTCCCCCTGATATGATCACTTTTCTCTTCGCGAGTACCTGCTACCTTAGTACCAACTAAAAAAAACAAACAAACATTTGGCGCAACAGCTCTTTAAAGTGCCAGGGCCTAGCTTCTCGCAACCACTCATGTTGTGTGCATTATATTTTTCACACGAATGGAAGGGACCTACAGTTTAATGCCAAATCCGAACGGCGATTTGAGAAGCTTTTTCGTAACAACAATACTCTCGGATGTTTGTCAGACGCTCGCGAGAGGTGGGACCGTGAAAAAACTTTTTGGTATTTTCTGGGATTCGGACTTGGAACCTCATGCGTGATCCGACACACTAACCACTTACGCCACGGCGCCCAGTACCAACTAAGCTCTTAGATAATAAAGATAAAGAACCAGAAAACTTGGAATTTTCAACACACTTTTTTCAAGCGTATTTTCAAGCTACGATAACTTCTTATGCAATCCATGTTGAAACAGAGCTCCCTAAAATATGTCTGAAAAACCTGGTTCAATGTAACTCAAGACATTTTAGGGGACGGCACGGTATTGCTAACGAACATAGTATTAGGTTTGACTTGACCAAAGTGAACGCTAATGAATGGCATGTTTTATCAATGCATAGCACAAGTTGACGAGTTATTTATTTCTATCGTCAATGTTTGAACAGAGCACAAGAGTAATCAATTCGACTCATTTATAAAACTCTCTGTCACTCATTGGAAACAAACAACCACTTATGTAGAAAGATGACAGTCAACCAAATAAACTTAGTCTATAAAATTGGAACCGAGATGCTGAGTCTGAATTATATTCCGCATAGGCCTGCAGCCGTAATGACAGTGGATATGTAACCACTTCTTAGCAGCGTGCCTAATTTTACAAGAAATAGGTACACAGATTGCACTTCTTCAACAGCTTTCTCATATTTGAAAAATAATCTGAGAAACAGTGCACAGGCGTTTACTTCTTTTAAGAGAGATAGTCTTTTCCACTTTAGTAGTACATAAAGTTGATCCTACTCGTAGTTTTAGTTGTTGTGGCATTTTTTTTGTGCACTAGAAACTGAATAAAAATTTGCAAAATAAATGCTAATTTGTCTGCAATTCTCCTAAAAATTGTGTACGGACAAGAACTTTTTTGGTGCCATTCTGTTAAGAAAAAACAGACGTTTTCAAAGCTGTTTATAGTGGTATTTAAGACCCATTTTACAGAAGACGTGTATTTCGACTACAGATTTTGACAGCCATGCCAGAAAAAAAATTTTCGTCTCGCATTGGACCAATAAACTGCGACTCGGATAAATAAGTCATGACAGAAAAGTGGAGTGTACATTAACAGAAATGGTTACAAAGTTAGACATTTTTATAAATCACATTTTGCATTATCATGTACACCTATTTATTCGTACCCTATAGGGTATACCATAATGTCACATACAAGATCCTATCCAATGTATTGTGTGAACATCTTAAGCCCTTCTGCAACACAATAATCGGTACGTCCCAGCGTGGCTTCCGGCCCGATAGATCGACGATGGACGAAATTTTAACAAAATTCTGGAAAGTCCAATGAATGTCAAGTCGAAAGTCACCGCCTGTTTATAAGTATATGTACTTATCGTTTTGAGTTCTGCGAGGCGATGGCTGCATTCAGTATCGGCTGGAAAAAGTTCGTCTGAACTATTACGAACTTGTACCGGATTCCGGCAAGGAGACGCGCTGTCACCATCTTCCAAAAGTCCCTCCAGTAGCTGGGATACACAGACGATACAGACATCAACGGAAGATCTCAGCGTGCCGTCATAGAGGCATTTACGGCAACTGAATATCATAGAACATCACTTACGAGTATGATGGCTCTAACTTTAAGGTGGTAAAGGACTTTACCTACCTTGGAGTAAATATCAATCCCACAAATGAGACCTTCGTGGAGATTCAACGAAGAATAGCTCTAAACTTCTAACTCGACGGAATCAGTTACTTGTAATGCTCTACAGAACGCTAATTCGACCAGTCCTGATATATGGCACCGAGTGCTGGACCATAAATAAGAAAGCAGAACTCTTTCGAGAGAAAACACTTCGTCGTAATTGACAGCAAACAGTAGTATCAACAGCCTGTATGGGCATTCTTCTTTATAAGAACGCTAAAGGTCCTTGAGTAAAAGCTGCATTGACAAATGAATCGGAAGTCACTAATTATGGATCAATGTTCCCTACACAGATTACAACCCTGTTCAAGCATTTCCATTACGACGCCAATTACACCAATTACACCTTTCACAATTCGAGGTATTTTCTTTAGAATCCAAATAAAACTTCCTTTACCTTGACAAGAAAACTACAACTTAAAAGTACTTGCATTTCTAGGAATTAAGGTTCCATATCACATAAGCTCCCTCATATGCATTTGAGAGGATTTCCGAAGAAGATACATGTTCCCAGTAGACATATACTCTACACCTCAACGGGTATCCTTTCCAATCATCAGTATGTAAATCTTTTGATCACTATCAATGCAAAAGGGAAATTAGATAATGCAAAACCTCAGTGCTCCTCGTACGTGGTCATGCTGTCGTCGACCATGTTATCTCTCAGAGAGACCCAACAGAGACGACACATTTTATTTTTTTATCTTTCCTGATACAGATCAAGACGTTCTTGTTTGGCATACGAGTATATGTGTGTGTGTGTAGTGAATCAAGATTTATTTTCTTGCAGCAGAATAAATTTGGTTTCTTCAACTTGAGACAGGCCATTTCATTTAATAAGAGGATGTCGGAGATATAACTCACGTACTTCCTGCTCCCCACCCATCACCCACTTACCTATTTTAGATGAATCACCATCACGGAGGAGAAAAATCCCTGTCGTGGTTTTAGTTTCTCTTTTTTTTTTCAATTTCCGGTGGACAAGGACCACCTAACCTGTCCTGATTTTATTTTTGCCTAAATTCCGACACGAACATGACCGAGCGGATGGTGGTACCGCAAACAGTAATTAACAAGGCCAGAGCAAAACAGGCAGATATCCTTTGGGAATTCCGGTCTTTCGTTCATTTCTTTTTTTTTTTTGGGAACGAAAAAGGTGCTTAGTGGTCCCCGTCACAAGATGATGAATAGGTATCTTCAAATTGATGAACTTCATCGCTTCCTCACAAAGAGTCAGCAACGACGATGAGTGTTAGGCAAGCCGGGTCATGCCTTGGAGGGTTGCATTGAGAGAGGGAGTTTTGAGAAATACTTAAAATTAATTGTGTTTGCCTTTCCGTGACGCGACAAAGCCGAGGGATGTGCTGGTATGCCACACGCACGCGAAGACGATATTCTCAGAATAAGGAAAGAAAAAGGACCTTTCTCGTTTCCATCTGTCAAAAGGAGATTCATCAATAATTGACAAACGTTAAACCGCAGCTGACACTTAAGTGTAAATGCGGCCCACAAACGACTGGTACAACTGTCATACCATGGAGTGGGAGCTTGATGCTTTTTGTGTATCTTGAGCAATGAATAATTAAAAAAAAAGAGAAGAAATCCTTTTGAGAGGATTACAGTACAGGACATAATAAATTATTCAAAGGATTTACTTCGAATGATGACTGACTAATCCATCATGAATTGAATGAGCAGAACAATCGTAGTAGAGAATCATTGTCATAATAATTAGTGAATCGCGGAGCGTACAAACGTCAAACATTCTTGATGGTGGCTCGAGAGGGGCGCCAGAAATGGGTGAGAATGTCTAGAGAAAGGGGCGTAAAAGGAAAATTGACATACAAATTAATCACACGCGATTGAGGAAAAATGCGAAACACTTATGACAAATCGTTAGCACATCTGCCAAGCTTGAGGAGAAGTGAGTGTCGGTGTGAGAATGACAGTAGGGGGTGGATAGAGATTTTAATATGATTGAGACAAACATGTATTCGTTTGACGACAAACCGGAAGGTAAATACATGACAAATCTACATAAAGCTGAACACTTTATAAAGAGTAAAGCAAATCACAAAGCAAAGTCGGGGTGCACCAGGGAAGTGTTTTAAGTCCTTTGCTCTTTATTACAGTCCTTGATTATCTGCTTGAAGGTAAAGTGATGGACCCCAAGGTACATCAGTTATTCTTTGCTGACGATGAAGCCATCATAAGTGAGGATCCTACATCCCTGCAACGAGCACTTGATGTGTGGGTGTACGTTTTGGAGGGAAATGCGTATCGCATTAGTTCAAAAATGACAGAGTACTGTGCTGCCCGTTCTCTGATCCACTCAGGCCTATTCCTGACATTTATTTGAATGGAACAGTGCTTCCCAAGTGCGAAAAGTTCAACTATCTGGGATCTATGATCAATAGCAAATCAACTTGTGATGACGACATCAATTATCGCGTAAGCGTAGGGCGGATGAAGTGGCGAGAAAATTCCGCTATCTTCTGTGACCGAAAAATGTCCCCTAAGTTGAAAGGAAGGCTCTACACCGCAGTTGTACGTCCAGCGCTCACATACGGTTCACAATGTTGGACGATGTACAAAAAGTATGAGAGTAAATTAACGGCAGCTGAGATGAAGATGCTTCGCATGACAGCAGGAGTGACAAAGCTTGATCGAATAAGAAGTTCGAAGATCCGTGGAAGCTTTCACATCAAGGAAACCATCGTACAAAAAATACAGCGCGACCGGCTCAGTTGGTATTGCCACGTTCAAAGAAGAGATCATTTGAACCCTTTTAAAAAGGCAATATCAATGCACGTTCCAAAGACATCGCGATGTAGGAAAGGCAGGCCTATAAACGCCTGGATCAGACAAATGCGACGACATCGGCATTTCATTGGCCTCCGTAACCGGGTGATCCAAAATCGGCAGGCTTGCCGATATTTTCTGAGGTCAAATAGGCGAACCCACAGGCGGATCAGTAGAAATGCGGTGAAGTGGGAGGGTTGTGATCCCCTGTTTCCCTGTGGCCTCGCTTATAAAAGGAAGAAGAAGAAAGCGAGTCACAAGGCAAGCTCAACCGATTTTTACTTTAAAGCTAAGATAAGGGAGCATGAGAAGCGCTCGATCGAGGAAATTAAGAGACTTTATTGCAGGAATGATGATGTTGCAGGAAAATTTTACCAAAAGATAAAAAGAACATGCCTGGGTTCCAAAGCCAGAACAGAAGCCTGCAGGGACGAAAATGGTGCTGAGGATATGGAAGGAACACTTCTGCAGACTGTTAAACGGCGAAGATGACCAATATTCCGCTGTCAGGCAGAATGAGCCATTCAACAGTGACGATAACAGTCTAGATTCCCGCCAACCCGATCAGAATGAAGTGAGGATAGCGATATCTAAACTCAAATCCAACAAAGCTGCTGGAGCCGACGGCCTTGCCGCTGAACTTTTCAAGGCAGGAGGAGATGAGTTGGTAAGGAGCACGCACCAGCTCATCTGTAAAATCTGGTCGGACGAAAGTATACCCGATGAATGGAACCTCAGCATCGTTTGCCCGATCCTGAAGAAAGGAGACCCTCTGAACTGCGCCAATTACAGACGTATAAGTCTTCTCAATATCGCATATAAGATCCTGTCTGCCGTATTATATGAACGCCTAAAATCGATCGTCAACAACCTGATAGGTTCTTATCAGTGCGGTGTCAGGCCTGGAAAGTCCACCATTGATCAAATATTGACACTACGGCAGATCTTGGAAAAAACCCATGAATATAAAATCGATACGCAACACCTCTTCATCGATTTCAAAGTTGCCTACGATAGCGTGTATAGAGACGAGTTAACATATACAGAACCATGTTTTTTCTTTACATCCCTGCCAAGCTCGTCCGTTTGTGCGGAATGACGATGGAGAGCTCTCGCTGCTCCATCAAAGTCGGTAAGAACATCACCGAACCGTTCGATGTCGGGAAAGGTCTTAGACAAGGTGACGCGCTATCATGCGATCTCTTTAACATAGTACTTGAGAGAATTGTACGAAACTCACAAGCCAACACCGGAGGTATAATCTTTTACAAGTCTGTACAACTACGCGCTTACGCCGATGACATTGACATAATCGGAAGAACTCAGCGGGCCGTCAGTGGGGCATTTGCTAGTATTGAGATCGAGGCAACAAAGGTGAGTTTAGCCGTCAATGAAGCAAAATAAAATATATGCTATCTACAAAAAGGACACCCAACAGCGTCTTGGACAGAACGCCACAATAGATAGATATAATTTTGAGGTAGTAAAGGATTTTGTCTACCTAGGCTCTATGGTGAACTCCGCAAATGACATCAGTAGGGAGATCACACGAAGAATTACTCTTGCCAATCGTTGTTTCTATAGGCTAAAACGGCAATTAAGTAGCAAAGCCCTATCTCGAACTACTAAGGTAACTCTTTATAAGACACTAATCATCCCAGTCCTGCTGTATGTCGCAGATGCATGGGCTTTGTCAAAATCAGTTGAGGATGCACTTGGTTATTTTGAGAGAAAAGTTCTTCGAGCGATCTTTGGTCCCGTCTGCAGCCAGAAGAGTTCACATACAGCGACTAAGATGGCTGGGTCATGTAGAGCGGTTGGGGCCCACCGTTCCCGCTAAGAAAGTCTTCGAATCCACCCCGGATTGACGGCGCAGTAGAGGACGACCTCGTGGTAAGTGGCGCAAGCAAGTGGAGGGGTCCTCAACCAACTTGGCGTGCGCAACTGAAGGCAGCTGGCTCGTAACCGTGCTGCCTGGTGAGGTTTGTTGGTTGAGATCCAGGTCCACCCTGGACTGTAGCGCCACCTAAGTAAGTAAGTAAGTAAGCAAGAGACCATTCGTTTCAGACTAGCGCGCTATACTTTCAAGGTCCTCATTAACGCAGACCGCACCGTGTTTAGTAAGACTAAGATCGGAGCTCAAGTACATCTGCACGTCATCCGGCTACATTTGTATCTTGCAGTGCTTAGTAATTGATGGCAGATTATTGACGTACATCGGGAATAGTAGTTGACCTAAAATGGATATGGGACACAATTTAAGGTCGTAGCGGAGTCTGATTGGACGTCGCCAATTTGGACAATTTGATTTCTGCCTAAAAGGTACGAACCAAGTAGCTTCACTGCATCGTGTGAAAAGTTATACAGTTGGCACAGGTTACAATGAACGACAAATGAACGCCTTATCGTCATCCATGCTTTGCCGTAAGTCTTCGGTAACGTTCACCAAAGACGTTATGCAACTGTGACCCTTCTTATAACTCGATTGGTGTGTATTCATCAAATTGTTGGTGTTAAGGTATATGCTCATTTGCTTCCGAAAGAAAGGACAATATTGAAATGGGCCTAAACACTTTAGCCATTTTCCATTGTGTAGGATATTCACTAGCTGTTAAAACCGAATTGAAAATATGGGTTATGTACGGAATTAGTATTGGCAACATAAGCTTTAAGAACCGGGGATGTATCTCGTCTAGCCCAACTGCAGAAGACTTTATCGAGAGCAGGCTTTCAACGACTTTACCATAGATAACAGCTCTAATAGCGGAATTACTTCCAGCGCTTATATGCCTGTTAACGTAAGTATATGAGTTGGCGGATACGTGCAGTGAACCATTGCTGCTGTTTAGGCATGACACTCTTCTTAATGGAACATGAAAATTGAAAAGTCTTTCATTTCAATTTCTAATTTAGAAATTCTACCTGCTCATTAGGTGATGTTAAGTAATAGATAGAGTCCCAGCGTATGCTTCCAGCCTGACCTTCTAATAACGGGTAATTGATGTTCACAAAATCCCTGTACTGATATGTGTTAATACGGTGGGCATAAATCCTCTTCTCTAGTCCTCCCCGTGGGCGCCCGCCGGAAATGGCTAATCCTAGTTCGCTAGGTTAGTGTCAGCTAAGACTAACACGCACGCATCAATCGTGCGCAGTGGTCATTGAGAATGAGGTAACAACAGATACCTAACTCCCTGGTGGTGTGAGCTTTAGAACCGTGCCGAGGGATGGAAGACTGGGGGTTAAACCAGTCCTAACGAGCTCCTGTGGGCGCCCTGGCAGGGCCCACAGTAAGTTGCGCCTTATCTTAGCACGCCGGTAAACTAAGATCGATCAGTTGTTCCGTGCCTACTCGTGGGAATCAAAATGAACAATGAAAACCTAAACAAACAAATAACAAATATAAATTTACAAAAAACACAAAAAAATTTGATTTTACCTGGGGAAGTACTCTCTGGACAGACAGGGATGGAACTGGGGGGCGATGTCGTAGTGTCATCCCCACAGTCTTCCGTGTCTGGGCTAGAGAAGGAGTTAGAGGACGTTTTACTGGCTAGCGACAGCGAGGATGCGGACAGCACACTCACTGACGCTAGCGCAGTGGGAGGTGAGCAGGCTAGCACTCTCACTTCTATAACTAAGGGCGATGGTGGGTTGGCTAGTACTCCCATCTTATTAGAACAGGGCACACGTGAGTTGGCTGGTACTCTCACGGTAGTTAGAAAGGGTAGCAGTGAGTTGGCTGGCACTCTCACTAAAGGTGGCAAGGGATCAGTGACCAAAGGGACTAGTAGCGCAGCTGGCGAGAACTCTGCTACTCCTAGTTTCTCTGAGGTCGTGCGGAAGGGTAGCAGGAAAAACGCACACCAACTGGAGAAGATGCTTGTGCGCAATGCTCGACGGAAGGTCGAGAGTGCTAAGCGCAAGGTCCAACAGTTCGGGGGGTGTGACGTTAACTCCTTGAGTGCTTGGGATAGGTTGCAGCTTGATCGGGCTAAGGCAGTCTTAGCCGATGAGGCTGCCAGGAAGGTAGCGGTCGCACAGGCAGGTGAGGCTAGAAGTAGGGAGGAGCTGGGGGCCTCTACGAGTGGAGTAGAGCCTCCCAGCAGAACTGAGGGCACAGGCAGGGAGGGGGAGACTTCAGCTGCGGGGGCCAGTAGGGTGGCGTTCCAAAGCAAAAGGAGCAGGTCCGACGATGTCGTCGAGTGGATTGCCGTCGAGGAGAAGTTTCAGGATGCTCTTTGGAAGAAGATGTCTTCCACTGAGGATAGTGACCTTCAATTCGATGGTGCTGGATGGGAAGGGGGCCGGAAGGTTGTTGCCTGTGGGAACATAGCCTCTGCTGACTTCCTCAGAGAGTTTATTTCGGAGGTTGGGGAAGTGTGGAGCGGGTCTCAGCTCAAGTGTGTGACTATGGCGGAGTTGGCGAGATACACTCCGCCCAAAGCTTGGGTCTGGGTTCCGCTGCCATACACCTACCCAGAAAAACTGGAGGAGTGTTGAGGAGGAGGAGGAGCCCAAAGATGATGGAGGTGATGCAGATAAACCTGCATCACAGTAAGGCTGCGAAGGCATGACGTCTCGGCCATACTGGTACAAGAGCCATGGATCAGCGACAACAACCAGATCCAAGGGCTTAAAAACAGGAATTACACGTTGTTCTACAAAGCCGACGAAGGTAAAATCAGGGCTTGTATACTTTTAAAAAACAACATAAGGGCATTTCTTTTGAATAATTTCAGTGACGGCGATCTAGTAGCAGTCTCCTGTGAAAGAGAGGGAAGTAAACCGCTGTGTCTGGTCTCTGCATACCTCCCGTACGAGCAGGCGGAGATTCCATCTGTGAAGTTGAAGCAGTTGGTAAGGAAGGACAACTGGCTCTTCATCGTGGGCTGTGATGCAAATGCGCATCACTCACAATGGGGTAGCAGTGATACTAATACAAGAGGTGAGTGTCTTTTTGATTTCATCCTTTCGACCAAGCTCACCATATGCAACAAGGGTTCTACGCCAACTTTTGTAGTAAGGAACAGACAAGAAGTGATTGATATAACCTTAGCTTCTTGTTCTGTTCACCTAACGGTAGAAAAGTGGAGGGTTTTGGAGGAGGCATCTCTGTCTGATCACAGATGGATACGCTTTCAAATTAATTTCGAGACTAGGGTTAGCAACAGCTACAGAAACCCTAAAAGTACAGACTGGGGTATGTATACAGAGCTAGTAAGGAAACATCTTAAGGATGGGCCTATTCGCAACGGCGATCCTCAAGATAAAGATAAGGCGGTAGATAACTTAGGCAAAGTAATGAACATGGCATTCGAAAGGGCCTGTCCACTAAGAAAGAAGTCCAAGAGGTCCCAACCTCCTTGGTGGAGCAAGGAAATCAACTCCAAGAAAAAACAGGTTAGGCATTTCTACAACAGGGCCAAAGAAATAGGAGACGGTACCACATGGGATGAATATATGGACCCCAAGCGGGAGTTTAAGTACTTAATCAGGCAATCAAAAAGAAAGTCCTGGAAGGAATTTTGTCAGTCCATTGCGGATACTAGTGAAGCTTCCAGACTTCGCAAGATGCTAGCCAAAGACACTTCTGTCCCAAGCTTCATCAAAAAATCTGACGGCTCGTGGGCAGAAAGTAGCGAAGAAGTTTTAGAAACGTTAATTGAAGCTCACTTCCCAGGAAGTAGATCGCCAATGGATTCTACTACTAATAGCTACTCGTACAATGGTAGGTCAATAGGGGACGACGTAGAGAATCTCATTACATGGAAGAATCTACGATGGGCCATTATGTCATTCGCACCATTCAAAGCACCAGGCCCTGATGGAATTTTGCCAGCTATGCTGCAAAAAGCTCCAGCCAAGGTCAGAAGCAGGCTTAGGGAAATTTTTAAACATTGTCTAAGGTCATGTAACGTACCAGTGGCATGGAGGGAAGTGCGGGTTATATTCATACCTAAAGCAGGTAAACCAAGCCACACTTCAGCGAAAGACTACAGACCCATAAGTCTCTCGTCATTCCTCCTCAAGACACTTGAAAGACTTCTTGATATTCACATCAGAAGTAAGTGTTGCAACGGGATTCTATGCAAAGCTCAGCACGCATATCTGAAGGGGAAATCGGTGGAAACAGCTTTACACGACGTAGTAGGGAAGATAGAGACTAGCCTTCACCATAAGGAATATGCACTAGCAGCCTTCCTAGATATAGAAGGGGCGTTCAATAACGTAGAAGGAAGGGCCATCAAACAGGCCCTGGAAACAATGAACGTCGAGCATAGCATTACCAATTGGCTCTACAATATGCTAGGCACTAGAAACATTAACTCCATTATCGGAAACAGTTCAATAAGAAAATCCGTTACCAGGGGGACTCCCCAGGGAGGCGTTATCTCACCCCTCCTCTGGGTTCTAGTCATCGATGAGATACTTAAAGAACTAAGCAACACAGGCATAAGCGTCACTACTTACGCAGACGACGTGGTGATTTTAGTTCAGGGCAAGTTCCTTGACACATTAAGTGAAATTATGGAATCAGCTCTTAATAGTCTAGAAAAATGGGCTAGAGGGTGTGGACTACACGTCAACCTGGATAAAACCGAATTGGTACTCTTCAGCAAAGAATACAAGATACCACCCTTCAAACTGCCTAAGCTAGCAGGGGTGGAGCTTTCCCTTTCGGATCGCGCTAGATATCTTGGGATAATGCTAGATAGGAAACTAAATTGGAAACTTAACATACAGGAAAGGGTCCGCAAAGCTTATAATGCTCTTTTCATCTGTAAGCGGACCGCGGGGAAAAAATGGGGCCTGAAGCCCGCAATGATGCACTGGCTATACATCATGGTAGTCAGACCCATACTCACGCATGGGGCTCTTGTGTGGTGGAAGGCAACGAATACGAAAAACACACGGGATATGTTGGCCATGGTACAAAGAACAGCTTGCATTGCCATCACGGGTGCTCTACGCACAACACCTACGGCTGCACTCGAGATCTTCCGTATCTTTTACCATTAGACCTACAAATTAAATTTCAAGCGGGCAATAGTGCGCTTCGGCTCACTAACGTTGGTCTCTTCAGGACTAATAACATAGGACACAGCTCCATTCTCAAGGAATCTTTTCCCGGTATCCCTGACGAATCGGACGATATACTTGGCACCTTAGACTTCGACACACCATACGAAGTACTGTATCCAGTTAGAGAGGACTGGCGAAGGAAGACAGTCTCTGTCCATAACGAGATTGCAATATACACAGATGGTTCTAAGACCAACGAGGGCACGGGGTCAGGTATTTACTCGAGAGATACGAACCTACAGGTGGCCCTGAGACTTCCGGACACATGCAGTGTGTTCCAAGCAGAGGTTCTAGCTGTACTTAAAGCTGCGGAATTACTTGAGATGGGATCAATATCCGATAAGAATATCGCCATCTACATTGACAGTCAGGCTGCGCTAAAGGCGCTAGAGTCTTACGACACCAAATCTGATAAATTCAGGAATTGCCGCACAATGCTTAGGGCATTATGTACGCAGAACCGAGTCAGATTATGCTAGGTACCTGGACACTGCGATATTGAAGGCAACGAGCAGGCCGACGCGCTGGCTAAAAGAGGAGCGGGGCTCCCACGTAGCGATATAATTGGTAGCATTAGGCCACCAGGGTGCGTGGCCAAGGGAATTATTCGGGATAAAATCATTGACACGGCTAATCTAAGATGGTCAAACATAGATGGTCACAGGGTGTCTAAGACCTTGTGGCCTGTGCTAGATCGCAGAAAATCTGGGGAGATAATCAAGTTAGATAGATCGCGGTTAAGAACAGTGATAGGAATACTCTCTGGCCACTGTCTCCTAAGGAGGCATGCCATGAGACTAGGGTTATCCGATACGGATGTTTGTAGGTACTGCGACGACCTACATGTCTCAGAGGATATAACTCATATACTCTGTGAATGTCAAGGAATTGCCAGGACAAGGCTAAAGCATCTTGGAAGATACTTCTTCGATAACCTTGAAGAGGTGAGGTCCCTACACCATAACAAGGATCTTTTCAGATTCTGTAGGGAGATTAATTGCTTGGGAGAATGGGTTTAGGTCTTCTGCCGTGAAGGTTCCCTAGGGATCGCGATGGGCCCACTTTGGTGCCTAGTGTTTTATGATAACCTCATAACCCTACCTAACCTAACCTAACCTATGTGTTAATACCAGTTACAGTAAAATCGTAGGTGAAGTAAATAACATCAGACCGTTTTGATTTTGGTTTAAAATTTCTAATCTCTCTTCGAAATGAGTTCAATTTCAGGGATAACAGGATCAGCAACAGATTGGCCATTAGTAATGCATTCCGGCTATAGTTTCTTTCAAACATGATTCATCCTTGTTGATTTCAATTCATTCTAAGACTCACTTAAGTTATAAATGGCATTTTGGATGTTGTAGTTCTTCCAAAATTGTTTAATAGAGGATCTTCCATCCCTTTCATTAACAAGCTTTTGAAAAGTTCTGCGCAAATAATACGCCTTAAAAATGTCAATTGCACCCTGATCCATAGGCTGAAAAGGGCTGTTGTGTTTTTGGGAAGATACTGAACTCTTTTATTTTTAGACAGCTCACTTAAATTAACCGGATGCCCCAAAGCACGACTTTATTGCTTCAATTTTTCTTTTACTGGTAGGTTTTGACTTCAGGACAGAAGTAGTTCTTAAACCAATCTTCAAAGAGTGCTTTTGTCATCCAAGCCTTTTTGGTCGATTTCTAATTCACTGGCAAATCTTTCTTGTTCAATCCCTTGAAAGCTCCTGGATTTTCAGACAGGTACACCAATGCGAGTGTCTAGAAAATTCAAACTTAACGATTCCGACGTCGACTTTGTTGTGCATTATGCCTTGTGTAATCATCCGCTCTTATTATGAAAGTCATGTCCAGCGAGACAAGTAGATTTTAAGTGATTAGAAAAGACAAGGGTTGCTTTCATCAAAATCTACCGAAAATCTGTTTGCAAAGATAATTCTTGTTGTGGATAGGCCCTTTTTAACATGCGTCCAATCATTTACTCTTATTCGCTGGTTAAGAAAGAGAATCACCACTTTCCAAAACATCATAAATCGCGAAAAACTCCGAGCAAGTCTGCCCATAGCCGATACTATAGGTATCGACACTAGTGATGTGTCAACTCAAATACATAAACCGGTTCAAACCGAGTTAAACCGAGTTACATTATTATCAAACCGAGTTTGCAAAACCGATGGAACGAACCGAATAATTAAATGCCAAAATAGCATTAAACCGAGTTGAACACACGATTCGGTTTGAGTTGGTCAAGATAAGTAAACACAATGCACACATGAATGTACCCATATATTAACTCGAGTTGGAAAGCAGTCTATTGTTTTTATACAAACCGAGTTGCACCGCGAGTAAAGAGCAGCTTTTTTGCGTTCTTTGCCAGAAGCCCGGTCACCCTGCCTCATGGCGAAGCCGATCAGCTATAAGAGACTAGAAGATCGGCTTCAAGCAAAAAAAAGGGAAAAGCAACAAAAGATCGCAGAAAAAGTCACAATGATAGACAATCATGTTAAGGGAGGTATCTCCTTTGCTAGCGTGGTAGGTAATGGTGTTGGTTCAAATCTTGACGGCCCTCAATCTGTGTGCTTAAAATATTTGGCGCAACAGCTCATTAAGTGCCAGGGCCTAGCTTCTCGCAATCACTCATGTTGTGTGCGTTATATTTTTCGTACGAATGGAAGGGACCTACAGTTTAGTGCCGTATCCGAACGGCGATTTGAGAAGATTTTTCATGACAACAATACTCTCGGATGTTTGTTAGACGCTCGCGAGAGGTGGGACCGTGAAAAAACTTTTTGGTGTTTTGTAGGATTCGAACTTGGATCCTCACGCGTAGTGATCCGACACATTAACCACTTACGCCACGGCGCCCACCACCTCAATCTGTGTGCCTTAATACTATTGGCTCCAACACTGTTGGGTCCAAGAGATCTTTGCGCTCTGTGAACGATAGTTTGCAAATACAGGTTGATAATCTGACTAAGACTGTTGCAGGTCTATCGGAGAAGGTAGATGCCCTTCTTAATATCCTAGGTCGTCAAAATGACTAGACCAAATTGTGCATCCCTCAAAATAATTGCTCTGAATGTGAACTCCATCATCTCCCTTGATAGGCGCGGTGACCTTCTGCGTTTTGTGGTGGATTATAAGCCTGACATACTGTTTTTGAGCGAGACAAATCTAAACAGCAGAAATACATTAGAAATAAAAGGCTATAACGTAATATGAACTGATCGACGTAACTCTACTCAAGGTGGCGGTACGGCGATCTTAGTTCGAAAACCGCTTCATTTCACTACGATCGAACGGAGTGATATTAGGAACTTTAGTTGTCTTGAGACAACCATTATTTCACTGCCTATCAGGGATAATGGTTGTCTATATTTAATATCGGCGTATGCTGCGTCTGGGACCGTTAGTCAATTCAAAGCCGAAATCGAAAAATTGTTCGAAGATCTAGGACTAGATAGCTTAAATAACTATTTCGTCCTAGCGGAAGATTTAAATGCGAGACACCCGGACTGGTTGAACCCAAGAGCGAACGAAAGAGGCAGCTTCCTAAATCGCTTTATTGAGGAAAATCAGATCACATATAAGCTGAAGCTATACAGCCCAGTTACACCGAGTTATCCTTCTGGAAATTCCTATCTCGACATTTGCATTGCGGACGCGCGATTGCGAATTCAAGTGATCCACGATAATAAACTTTCTATATTGCCGTATGATAGCGACCATAATGCAATAGTTATGCCGACGATATTTGACAGCGACTCTACGATTAGCTTCGCAACGCAGCACGAAGTCCCTAAATTGAATTTTAGGCAGACTGATTGGTGCAAATTCCAACGTTGTGCCATCAGAAAATATAGGAACTGCCCTTCCTCTTTTAATATTCCTAGTAATAGGAATCTTTCTAATGAGGAGTGCGATTCCTATATCGGGAATTTAAATACGGTGGTATTACAAGCTATGGAGTCATCAGTTCCGAAAATTAAATCCAAAGACGGTATTGAATGTTATCTAAACCGTGACATTAAATCCCTATAAACATATAAAAGCTTTTTAATAACTCAGATAAATCGAATACGACGTCAGTTCCAAGAAGAATCGCCCAATTTAGAGCTGCAACGGTTAAAATCTCTCCTGAGAAATGTGAAGACACTGTTACGTCAGCAGTTTCGGGATAATGTCAACGATTATTGGAGGCAACGCGCCGAAAATATATTGAAGTCTGATTCCAGGAACATGTTTCCTAAAATTAATCAGATGTTTAAGCCTCGTAACGTTGTAAAAATTCCAAAACTAAAAATTCCAATATCTTCACAGTCTCTTCTTTTCCAGGCGGAGATTGATAGCCAATATTGCCCCATTATCGATAACCATTTCGTTATAGATAGCGGGGCGGACAAGCTAAACTTAATCGGCTCTAATTTTGAGGCAATCCATGCTAGAGATCTACCAAGCTGCAAAACTAGCGAAGTAAATGACGAATTGTCGAGGTTTCGCACACGAACACTTCTGAGATTTTCTGAGCGACTAAGAGCAGACCAACTAACAGATGAACAGACTAACAATTACTTCACAACACTAGATGAACTGACATACATATTCAGGAAACTAAAGAACAAAATGTCAAGTGGTTTAGATAACATTCCCAATATTATTCTAAAGCATATACCGGACGAAATTATACAGCAGTATTGCGTAATATTTAATTATTTGTTAAACAACTGCTACTTTCCGAGTTATTGGAAAACATCGAAGGTTTTTCCAATAATAAAAAAGAAGAAGGATCCCTCTGATCCTTCCAACTATAGGCCAATAAGTCTCCTGCCTAATATCGGGAAGGTTTTTGAAGTAGTTATTAGTAAGTCTATTTTGTTCGTGTGCGAAAGAAAGGAGATTATACCGCGGAACCAATTTGGGTTCAAGAGAAACCATTCGGCGGTGCACGCTGTTACAAAATTGATTTCTGATGTTAGTTGGAATCTTAACGCCAAAAGATGTACAGCTGCCTGTCTGGTGGATATGGAAAAAGCCTTCGACACGGTATGGATCGACGGGCTTTTATATAAACTTATCCGATATGAATTTCCGTATCATCTTATAAAGATGATTACATCAATGGTGTACGAGAAGAAATTCGTGGTAACAGATAGGCAATATACGAAGACTAAAGTCTTTAATGTCACCAATGGTCTCCCACAGGGCACAGTTACAGCACCGCTTCTATTTAACATACATGTTTCCGAAATGCTTAGGGGTTTGGATAATTCTCTAGCTTTTGCTGACGATGTTATTCTGTATGCAAGTGGCTCAAAAATACAAGATATTCAAGATGAACTTCAAAATAATTTTGATAAGCTCCGAACATTCTGCTCCGAATGGAAGCTTAAGATCAACCACGCGAAATGTGAAACCATATTGTTCCGCACCTCAGTAAGACGCGGTAATTCCGATTTGAGACGCAACTGGAAAAATGTACAAATCACGAGTTCTAATGGTCTTCGCATTGAATCAAAGACTACTGTGAGCTATCTAGGTGTCCATTTAGACAAATTCTTGTACTATAATGAACACATAAATACGCAGTTAAAAAAGGCGAGGGCGGCATTTATGTCTCTCAAACGCCTTTTGTACTCCAACTATCTGAGATCCGATGTGAAGGTCATATGTTACCAAGCCTTCGTTCGTCCAATCCTGACTTATGCGAGTCCAGTATGGTGGAACATAAGTCCATCGTATATGGAAAAGCTCCGATTATTCGAGAGAAAGTGCATTCGAGCATGTATGCGGATGTACAGAAGCGCACATTCCGACTTTCGGCATTACGTCTCTAACAAAAGGCTATTGGATGCTTCCGGGGTATCCAGAATCGACAATTTCATCTTGAATCTTGTGAGGAATCATTTCGCACGGTAAGCAAACGTTACAGAGAACGAACTTGTGTCGGGCCTATTTTACCCTAACCCTGGGTATTTCAGAAATGCTATGGAGAGTGGATATATACCACCTGAGGCATTATTGCATCTGGATGCACACGGCTATTTATCGGACTCGACGAACGTGCCAATTATCTATCATGTTGCTAGAAGGGCAACAGATAAACGTATTCTCAATAGCCCTATTGACTCGGGTGATCGAAATGCCGTCCTAAGATACTGCGTAAGCATACGTGAAAGGGATATAACTAACAACGACCGGTTTAATCGGGAGAAATACTGGTGGCACGACTGGGTTGAAGCTAATGTGTAGGTTAAGTAGGACTGGGAACTGGTATGTGATTCTTGTTCCGCCGGTAAAAAGGAGAATGACATTTGTCATTCGCTGGTCCTTTGTATAGACGGGCTGAAGATCGCATATCAGGGCCCAGTTCTGCCGTAAGTTAAGTTAGGCTAAGTTAGGTTAGGTTAGGTTTAACATAGGATAAGTTAGTTTTATTTGTTTTACCCTCTTGTTCAGTTGAATAAAAATAATAAACATTTGTACAAGATTTTTCCACATTTCCCCTTAAAGCAAAAAAAATAAAAATACGCATAAAAAAAAAGAAATAAAATAAAATAAAAAATAATGCAAATATACTAAGTATTTATAAATCATAGTGTAAGTATTGAGAACCCTTCAGGTCAGATACTTTTGGCTATAATTATTGCTGTAGTTTTTAGTTTATTTAAACAATAAAATATGTAAACAAACAGAAAAAAAAAGAGTTGCACCGCCTGATTCCATACCTATTTGGTCGGTTTCGGTTCGGTTTCTCATGAGACGGTGGCTCCTGTTTTCTCTCATTGTTGGTTTTGATTCACATTGTTGTGTAAGTTTTTTTTTGTGTATGCGCTATTTTGATGTGTGTTCCATCGAACCAAGTCAATTGAGCGTATACACACGGAGTTAAACCGAGTTGCAAACTGATTCAATGTCTATTTTGAGTTGTATTCGGTTCGGCTTTAGTTTCTTATGTAACGGTGGTATAATACAGTTAGCCAGTTAGTTTACTTAAATTCCAACTCGGGTTAACTCGGTTTGAGAAATTTTCGGTTTGGTACATTAGTAATCGACACGCAATCGGCAAAGATTCTTGTAAATGTCTTGACTGACTTCAAAAAGATATTGTGTTTTAAATTTTTCTTAGGCCGTTATAACGAAAACAAAGACATAAAGAAAGGGCTTTATAGCTAAAGACCGTATTAAGAGCGGCCGTATAGCGAGGTATGAGTGTATAGCAACACCAACCCGACACGACCTTTACTATACAATCGAAAAACTTTGTATCCCTTGGGAGAACACATTACATCATTGATATGATCAGCCAACCAGGATTCGGAAATACAAATGACGTCTAGATTAGATTTCTCAAACAGGTAGCGAAATTCATCAATTTTCGGGTACAGGCATTGAGCAGTAATATGACAAATCTTAAGGCCGTCGCTTTGTTTACCTAAGATCATTATCATTAAATGCACTGTATTATGCATGTTTGCATCGGTGAAAGAGTAGATAACACAAGAAAGCTTAGTATAGAAAAGAAAAAAAGGAAGAACAGATTAAAATATATTACTCCTAAAATAATTGGATTAACTAATTTAATGTGATAGAAAAAAACTCAAATGAATATAGATAATATTATTATAGATGGTCTGCACTGCTGGACATATTCTCACTGAGCTCTTCTATTCATCGCCCGGCCGCTTCTTCCAGTGTTTGAAGATGATTGATTTGGTCGACCTTTAATGTAAATAACTCCACGTACGGTATATACACAGGAAAGTTTGTTTTTTTCGTTTTAACTGCAGTGCACTTTGTAGTACATAATTGTTTATTTTGTTGCGTTAGGCTTTCGCGCAAATAGATTGAAGACGATGAACTCGCGGTGCTAAAACCTACATAGGTCGCATGAGCGTAGTTTTTTGTTTTATTTACGAAGTGTGCAATCAATTTCAAAATATAGTTTTTATCGTACGGTGAATAAAACTTGATCATTATCACTGAATCAGGGGAGCTGGATTTCGGAGGTGTGTGATGGATATTCCGAATAGTGAGTGGTTTAGCGGCAATAGTGTGTCACAGGAGAAGGAAAACACATTTTAAATTTTCATCTGGAGTGTGCGGGACTCCGAACAAAAAAGCATCACACGCGATAAGCCTATTTTCTTGAGAGTTAAGCAATAGTTCAACTTCACTCAGCTCGTTTGTTGTGGTTTCGAGTTCACATTTCACTTTGGAAACTTTCGGTAGTTTTCTCAGCAATCTTAACCTTCGTACATACATATGTATATGCTAGGTCTTAAGTGATCGTGGAAAGGGAAGATTTGATGTTATTTATGTTACCATATCACCCGCGGTAGGTCAAACTTTGTAGTACTTTACCAATTCCTTATATTTTCTGTGATAAGAGAAAAATATTCTTAAGGTCTTGAAGTTTCATGTTCGAGCAGAACATGAAATGTACAAAGCCAAGTCATTAAAAGAATGGACAGTTATGCAAAATAAGCAAACTGACGGATGTGGAATCATTAACTGTCATCTTCTTCGTATCTTCCACTATTTAGACGATATTTCTTTTGCATACGCTCTGCTGGGATAAGGTAATAAATATTTGCTATCCTGTCTTTAATAGAAGTAATGAAATTCTCAATACCTACGGACATAAGCTGTACTTATAAATGCCAATTAAATATCCCTCCGATAACGTTTTCTGCCAACAGTGCTCTACGCCTCTCTTAAGAAGTAGGTTAATACAAAGTATATGCTGCATCCAAAGAAGATTACGTCCCCATACTCCGATGCTTTGGACAAACAACACTGTTTCACGTCCTTCTGTTTCATTATTTAACGCACTTGCTAGACATTCACCGTCAGCTGTCACCAAGCAATTCCGAATAGGATTGCCAAGTCCAGACTGCTAGAGAGTGAAACAAGCAATGAGGAAAGTTTGTTCGCCTTCGGAAATTATTTCAACTATCATGTGCTCTCCAAGGATAAACAACTTAACTCCCCTTTTTTCATATCGTTCTCTGTTTATCCTTTTATTTGTGTATATACTAGGATTTAAGGAGACTACTAGCGCAACTCCCGTTAGTAAATATTTGTGCCAAGAAAAAGTTGAGAGAACAGAAAAAAAAAAATTTGTTCCTAGCCGCGGCGCATAAGTAAAAGTGAACTTTTTGCCCTCCAGAGTAAGGTGTGTACGAAAGTTTTTATCCAAGACTTTTCTGAATCTAACAGTGAATGTCCTTGAAGAGTTTCAAAATTGGATTGCACACTCTTAACTTTGGCAAATGATGACGACGATGCTGATGATGATGGGACTGGGTCTATAGCTGGCACTTAATTGGATGGACACTTTGTTAATTTGTTGTGTTGGGCAAATTACTCCAAATGAAATGAATAAGAGAAGAAAAAAATCCCCCAATACATTGTCCTTACAAGAGAAAGGACACAAGCAAGGCCATTGATTCCACTTAAAACTTTTTAATCCCCAATACACAGATCGAACACTCACTAATGGCCTCCCACCACCACGTAAATAAGTTCTGATCGACGAAGAAAGCAACACGAGTGTGGGTGGCGAGGATTCACAGAAGAAGACGGCGAAACTTTTACATTCTGCTTCTCCGTCAAAGTCGAAAGCGAAAGAATGCGCGACGTGAGAAGGAAGCTACTATATGTGAGTGTTATTGATTCGAACCACAGGCGGAGGGGGGATTCGTCGTGCTTAAGACATTTCTAATGGAGGAGGCTATTAGCTGCCGACGATCCAGAAATTCAGATTAAATTAAGTAGGTCCAAGGACACTGGTGTTTATCGCGTTATGCCAGGGGACACGTCTTAGTGTAGCACCTCCTGTGGTGTTGGTTTGCCGCTTAATTGTATTCATTTGTGAAGTGACGTGAATGCCAAACTAAATGAAGCCACTTAGTGGGGGTTTTTCACTTCTCGTTAGTCGGGTGCGGATTTTTTCTTTAAACTAATTTGTAGGCTATGTAAATACGGACAGAGGGACTCTGTAAAATTTAACATTTAATTAAATTTGTTTGAGCTTAAACGGAAGAGAGAATTTCATGTCAAGCTAAAAAAAGACTTGGAGGCAGATTGCAATTGCTTAAGATACCTAGCTGCAGGGTCAAAAGGAAATATGCTGTGGACTTTGATTCCTCGACTACATATCCATAACAGTTCACTTGCAAATAGTATTTGATGTCCTTGCATGAAAGAAACATTTTTCAAACAAACAAACAAACACACGAGATTTTGCAGATAACTTCAGGTTTTATGACTAAAGATACACGCTCTTCTTGTACCAACATTAATTATAATTATGATCAGATTCTATACAAAAATTGCACTTTAGATGGAGCAGAGTTGGGCTAACAGTTCATTATTCTGCAAATATGGGATAGAACTAGCATTTTCAACCCAGATCATAGCAACTTTGCCTCTTGTTCCGTCAAGTTATGCCTTTTATGAATAACTAGAAATTGGAATCCATATTTGAATATTAAGTCACCACAAAGCTGGTAGCCTAAAAACTTTTATTGTTAAAACTCGAATAGAAAAGGTATTAAAATCTTTACCTACTCTACCGAAAAATTACTTGATAATCTCCCAATAACTCCATTGGAAATCCCTAATTAAAGCGCCTACGAAATCATATTCGGGCATATGGACCTCTCCGCTCTTCTGCTCTCAGTAGTAGTTGAACCCCAGAAAACAAGACAATTTAGAAATTCTACGGAACAAAAGTGCATCCCAAAGCTCTATGAGAACTATATCTATGTATAGGAGAATTATCCAGTCTACGCAAGATCATCTCTAAGACTAATCTGACCTCAAGTGAACTTAGGTGACAGAATTCGGAGGATGTGATATTTTATCTGTAAATAAAATCAACCTGTTTTAAAAAAAGGTTGTTTTGGAGAAATATTCACTGAATGTTGCTGACAGGATCTCAGTCGGATCTGTATATTAAATATCAATCCATATAGAACAAAATTACTCCTATACACATACAGACATAAAGTTTCCAGCAAATTGCCTGGAAACCTTTTCTATTGTATCATCCTAATTTCCTATTTACTTTCAAGAAACCATTTTTGTTTATCAATTGCTCATAAATTCGACTCTAAGACTGTGTGACTTATTGCACTGGAAGTACTACATGTACGACATGACATAATCTTCAAGCTTCATCGCAACTTTTCTGAAACCCACTTCAGCCTGAGCTTCAAGCACCTAATACCGAATATTTATTTTTATGAATATTTCGAAAACAAATGTAATTGTGGGTGCTTGTGTCTCTCCCTTGGACCTGTACTCGTACTTATACTTATCGTTCAAGCTTAGTGTATTGGATCCAACAACACGAATTGAAATTTCAATCAATATTGACGCCCAGTAGCAGTCTTATTCCCCACATCTAGAGTTTACGTTATTTTCTTAACGAATAAGGTACTTATAGCAGTGGAATGACTTTACAGATTCTGCAACGAGTCCTGTGAGACTCAGGAACGCAGAAAAGAATGAAATATCTGGACAGGTACCAAATATCAGATGAGGATACATCAACCTCATTCCCAAATTTCTTAAAGAAACTGGACTGGAGAGGGTGCTCTAAGGCTAGTCTAGACTCGCCAAAACTAAGTAAGAGTGCATGACTCTCAAATCGAATTCTGGAACGAATTGTAATGCGAGGGGAGCTCGAATGAGGGAACAAACTATTCCAAGGCATTAGTAGGGGACACAATATACCTTCTTTTCTTGGCGCAACAGCCCAACTTGTCGCCACCACTCGTGTTGTGTGCGTTATATTTTTCGCACGAATGGATGGGACCTATAGTTTAGTGCCGTATACGAATGGCAATTTTCATTTTGTTTTCGTGAAGCTCTTTTATGTTTGTTGGTGTTTTTTTAAGATTCGAACATTGAACCTCACGCGCAGTGGTCCGGCACTAACCATTGCGCCACGGCGCCCCCAAATAGACCATTAGGTCGCAGTGTAATACACCCTTCTCACAAATAGTAATACCCTACCCTATTGAATGGGTCGAAAGTATTGATAATAGCCCCCAGAGATACCATCTACACGTTAACTAACGTGATCACATGTATAAAGTTACTCAGACGGATTTCAGCCGATCCGAGTCACAAGATCCTGGAGACATCTCCATTCTTACATCTATTTTCACACTTCCTTTCTAAGTTCATTGTTTATTCTTGGCTCATACTGATTCCTTGATGGAACATTCCTTTCCAAGAAATGGAAAGAAAAACTTAAGATCCATTATCCATCCTGTTAAGTGTATATTCTAACAAGGACATTCATTGGTGTTCTAAGAAATCCACAAAAACTCAAGAACAATCATCCATTCGCTTAAAAAGTTACAAAAAAATTATATACAATATTTCCCACTTATCAACCATTTAAAGACCATCCCTCTCACCTCTCATACACACAGAGTCCACTTGCAAGGATAACTTCTTAAGTTCTCCATTCAAATGCTGTGTACTGCATGTGAAAGACAGCCAACGCCTGTTTGGCATTTCAAAAGCAGAACTGAATGGAAATTAAACAGAGTACCGTGAATAATTAAATTTCAACGGAAATGACACATTAGTGTCACACAGAGAGACACAAATAGTGTTAAGGAGTGAGAACGAACACAATGGGCGTTTGGTTTGGCATCGCCTCCGCTTTTCTTTCGAAATAATTTGTGGCACATACTCTACAGTATCCTTTTCGGTGTCTTCTCATGAAAAAACTAATACGATTGTTACCCATGAATGTAGATATTCTTAGAAAACCCCTCCCCTCTCCAAAACCAAAAATAGACACACAAATAGGAAATTCTAAGCACATTCTTCAGTGGAAGGGGGTGCCAACTCTTATGTGACACACGTTCGATACGCGTGCGAGACGTGCAATCATTGAACATCGAGAAATGACAAGTATTTTGTTCAATACACTCATACATATTAAAAAAAAAATTAATTTAGCTAAATCGTGACCTAAAAAAGTCGCACAGAATGACACAAAATGCTTAATTTCGGCGGCGCGCTGATAAAATTGCAATTTAATTCCAACTGTGATGGAGGAATATTGAGCTCATGTCTAATTTTTTTTTTTTTAATAAAAGTTCGATGTGTGACAGTATTTTTAATAATATTTGACACTTTCAAATCGAATTCATTTGAGAGAGAATTAATTGATGAGCTTTTCGAAATCGGATATGAGTCTGCAGTTGCTAGGATGAGGGGTAGCTCAGGGGATCTGGAATTCTACACCTAATTGGTAGTAGCACATGCAGCTTGAATGAAAATATTTAGAATTCACAACCAGCGTTTGAAAATAGTGTAAAATCCATGACAAAGCCATGGTTTTCCACCTTAACCACCTCATAGTTCAACTTTACTTTACTCAGTTCCTCATATCAATTATTCGCCAATGAAACTCAACATTAAACATTTTGAAAGTTCTTTTGATAATTGTCTGCGAAACTTATTTTAGATTTACAAACATTTTTATTAGTAGTTCATATCACCCAGCATTTCATATAGAAACGACGAAATATTAACAAAATCATTGACTTCTGCGAAATATCCGCCCTTTCTTCGTTACATTATCGAACTAATTCCCATCCCTTTGGAAATTGACTTTCAAGTTTAAACTTTTTTCGAAACTATTAAGAACTTTTGCAATGAGCTCTCGCACTTTATATTATATTCTACGGCCTACAATAGTAAATTAAACATTCTTGCACCATGCGAGGCGTTGAAAGTTGTACAGATAATTACACTTCTTCTTGAAATTGCATTATACATATTTTGTACTTTGTGCAGCTTTTTGCTCTTTATGTACGAGTACGAGTACAAGTACTCGTATATGGGCACATCCTTGCAATTGTGAATGATATTAGCTTTAAGGAACAGATTAATCTTTTCTAAGGATAAGTCTATTTGTAGCCGAATGGCAAATGTTTGATGTTTAGAGTTCGTGTAGCATCTTATGAATACGACTAAACATTAAAGTCGCCTGGGGTTTATGTTTTAATTCCACTGAATGTATTTTACTCAAAGACCGAAAACGCTAATTGAACGAAAAAACAAGAGCGTTTTAGCTTCTCAAATCTATCCACATTGCAAACATTATAATATTGTGGCACTTTGATAAACACTCTCAAAGCGTTATGGCAATGGTAAAATATCATAGAAAGTTTTGTGCGCTTACTAATTGCCGGAACCTTATTCCGTCATACTCTCAATATTCCAGTCTGCGAATACGTGCAATCACTGTTTTGCAATGGCTGCCAACAATGCTGATAATCTCGTATCAGTATGAAGTTTGGTGCCGTAAATTTCTAAGAATTATGTAACTTTTGACAGTAAATCGTACGTGCACCTGTGTACATGCATTATATCTGATTGCTTCACCTATCTACTGACGGATACTTTTTTTCTACAGCTATACATCGCAAATGAGAATCTTTCAAAGGTGAGAGGTCATCTCTGGTCTTGAGGCTCAGTGTAATAATGTGAATTAGTATCTCCAATAAGTGACTCTTACTATTGCTGCAAGCAAAATAGTGCGTAAAAGTCCCTCGAATGTATTAAGCCTGGTAGGGTACTTACTGCCGAATAAAAACAAAGAGTTCTATGATCACGTTTGAAGTAATCAGGGAAATAATTTGTGATGATTTCCATCATCATGCGGCAGCTCCGTCAGTAAAAAAAAAGCTGCAGGTCGCTTACCATAACACCGTTCTGTATATTTTTGGACTACGAAGGTATGATCGGGTGTCGCATTTGTCTACGCGCGTTTTAAATATGACTTTTAACAGCCTACTAAAGTTTCACATCTTAACTCTTCAGTCAAGTATCTTGGTAACACGACAGCCTTCATATCGGTATGAGAAACTGGTAATACCAGCTGATTCCACCGCGTTACTCGTTCCTTACCACTGAGCGTCAATTTGTTATTAGCTCCATTCAGTTATGGAACTCCTTACCGCGTTCTATCAGAAGAATAATTAACACACGATTTAAAAATTAATTAAGAAACCATCTGTCACAAGATATTAATTATCATTAATGAATTTTAATTAAATTATTAATTAATAGTTTTCATTATAACTTAAAAAAAATAGACGAGGAAAAAGATTAAAGTTATAATAACTTTAATCTTTTTCCTCGTCTTTTCCCAATCTTTGTTGTTGTCATCACATTGTGAGCTCGTTCCTTCCCGTTAGCAAAAGAACGCAAAAAGCTAGTAACTTGATCTTCCATTATTCTATTTATCTGGATCTATTCCACCGACTTCATGTATCCTAAGTATTATTATCCTTTCCTGTAGCCTGTAGACTACTGTTGACCCTAAACGTTGGGAGTTATTAGTCGTGTCCAAAAATTTCGCAAACTATGTAATTTTATAGTCCATCTCGAGATGTCTGAGAATCATATTATATTTAAAACATGTGGATGACATGGTGTCGATAGCGATTACTTGTTCGATCACTGAATTATAGGCTATCGGCCTAGTAGTAACCATATCTATTCAGGTTTTCTAAAAATAATAAAATAAAATGATACCGTCATAACTACCAGGAGTTACTCAATACTTGACCGAAACGTGTACTACAAATCAGAAACGAATGGAATTTTTGCATTCGAAATTCTCCCCGATTAGTTCTGCCCATAGCGTAAACCTTATATCACACGATTTTCAAAACAATACACCGAAAATTTATGTTTCCCATCTCTTCTCTTCATTTGCAACTTGAATCGTGTAGTTGAATTAAAAGAATGAAACTCTTGGGCGTTAGCTGATATTTGAAAAAAATAATTAAACTATGGTACTGCTGCGATCAACGCTGCAAAGCAGAAGCCTTCGCCTGAAGGATTCAAAACCGTTCAGTAATGTATAGGTATTGATTTATTTTGGATGCTACGTTATATACTTTAAACTGTATTAGTGAACTAGATAGCGTTTTATCATTCGCACCCCTTTCAGCCTTTCACAACCCTGCGACTTTAGTAACGTATTCTGGCAATACTTATCAGAAGACAATACCTAATGTTAAACACATCGAAGTCTCAATGAGTTAATGCTGACGCATGGTTGGCATTCTACTCTTTTTGTGGGGGTGTGCTTATATTTCAGGAACGACCGTTAGAAGCACGTGTATTCATACCGATGAAATAATATCCAAACTAGCTTAACTACTCGTAACGCTAGCAAAACAGAGTTAGTCTAATTTAGGTTCCACGACGCTCCATTCTCAAGGAATCATTTCCTGGAATCCCTGACGAATCGGACGATATCCTTGGCACCTTAGACTTTGACACACCATATGAAGTATTGTATCCTATTAGAGAGGACAGGCAAAGGAAGACAGTCTCTGTCCATAACGAGATTGCAATATACACAGATGGTTCTAAGACCAGTGAGGGCACGGGGTCAGGTATTTACTCGAGAGACACGAACCTACAGGTGGCGATGCGCTGGCTAAAAGAGGAGCGGGGCTCCCACGTAGTGATATAATTGGTGGCATTAAACCACCAGGGTGCGAGGCTAAGGGAATTATTCGTGACAGAATCATTGACACGGCTAATCTAAGATGGCCAAACTTAGGTGGTCACATGGTGTCTAAGGCCTTGTGGTCTGTTAGACCGCAGAAAATCCGGGGAGATGATTAAATTAGATAGATCAAGGCTAAGAATAGCGACAGGAAATCTGGCCACTGTCTCCTAAGGAGGCATGCCATGAGACTAGGGTTATCTGACACGGATGTTTGTAGGTACTGCGATGACCTTCTTGCTTCAGAGAACATAACTCATATACTCTGTGAGTGCCAAGGAATTGCCAGGACAAGGCTAAAGCACCTTGGTAGATACTTCTTCGATAACCTAGAAGAGGTGAGGTCCTTGAACCATAACAAGGATCTCTTCAAATTTTGTAGGGAGATTAATTGCTTGGGGGAATGGGTTTAGGTCCTCTGGTTCCCTAGAGATCGCGATGGGCCCACCTTGGTGCCTAGTGTTTTATGATTACCTCATAACCCTACCTTACCTAACCTAACCTAGGTTCCACGACACAGCGGACATGAAAGAAATGAAAAGCTAACCTACAGAACAGGAGCTGCATCCAGCTTTATGTACCAAGACCAATTTGTGTGTGGATTAGCAGTCAGTACGGCAAAAAGCTGTATACAAAATTTGCTAAGGAAAGGGAGCCATGGCGCAGTGGTCGCTGTGTGGGACTACTTCGCGTAAGGTTGAATGTTTGAATCCCAGAAAACACCAACAAGTTTCTTAACGGTCCCACCTCTCGCGAACGTTTGACAACCATCCGAGAGTATGGTTGTTCCTGAGCTGTTTGCGCCTGATATTTAATTTTTTTTTAAAGCATCATTACTGTATGGAAACTGAAGGCAACAGACAAGCTAAAATATTTCTGGAAAACACTTTCCACAAAAAAACGAAACGACTCCTACAGCTAACTAGGAGTCAGATTTGAAAACCCACAAGATTTCTCACAGGTCACTGTCGAGTTAAAAACATCTTATGGCTATAGGAATAGAATAAGATAATACCTATATACGTATATATATACTCGTAGAATGTGCAACAGAACATATGTTACATAGATAAGTTCTACCTTGAAGCAGAAGACATATCTGTCTGTTCACTCAAAAATATAGTCGAACTCATCACCAAATCTAGCATCTTGAACGAGCTTTAAGATTAGAGGAAATCAAAAAAGGCCCAATAGTGACCGCACTGATAAGGCGATCAGATCCATCTTCAACCAACAATGTACAACCAATCTAGACCCACGTCTAAATTGAGGCATTCGATATTTAGTTTAGTCATTTTAAGTGAAGATATATAGATATATTTTTATTAAAAGTGCTAAAGAAATTCATATATCCGTATTGTATATTGTGTGAAATATCAGAAAAAAAGAAGAAATAAATCCGATGTAGCCGAGTTTTAGTATATGTACATATTAATTGAGTTATTAAAAAAATAGATTTTGACAGAATTCTAATCGAACAAATTCTGATCGCACGAATTCTGATCTAATTTTTCGTTTTCGGGTGAAAACTTATATTTGAGCTTTCAAAACTGATTGATCTTAGATTTCAGCATGTCTATTGATATACAATATGTCTAGTTATGTTCTACGTAAACATATTGACTCCTACATGACTACACACCTCGCCGTGGTGTAGGGGCCTAGTAATGGTCAAGGATTCTCGGGTATTTCCCCAGATGAGACGAAGCCAAGTTGTAGTCGTCCTAATCCCTCCCCGTCATATCCTTTCCTTCCCTCTCTCCTCTCCGGTGGGCCGGATCAAGGTGTAATACGACCCGTGCCGAGGATCAGCCTGGCTGGGGGCCCACTTTAAATAATAGTCCAGTCGCTAACGGAGTATCCGGATACCTGGCGACCTCCGGATTAGCCTGACTTACCTGCACAATGCGGATCTCTGTGCAGGTCGACCTCCCATTCTCCGCCACTCGTGGGTCCAAATATGAACGACAAAAAACAAAAACATACAAAAAATATAAAAAAGATAAAGAAAGAGGACGGTCCTCTTAAAAAACCGTCTTCCAGCCTCCTGGGAAGCATACCCGCAAGCTCTGCTGTGGCAATCCCATCTAGCGCATTGGCCTTGAGGCCTAGCACTAGCGTTGCAAGCAGGTTGACGCCCCCAGGATTGCTGAACGCGCGTCTGGTACACTGGCGGATAGGACAGTGGTGTCAACACCTGGTCCCATCGTAAAGCCAGACCATGAAACGCGAGGGGGAAAACCCCTTAACATCTCTGCCCCTTCAGGGACAGCATACTGTTCGGCCTCGAGCTTACAGCATGCTGTGCCCTCCACTTCGAAGGATCCACATCCCCTTCTCAAATCTCTTTCGGGGGCGACGGACGGCTCGGCTTCGAGCTTGCCGAATGTCGCTCTCCCCAAGATCTCCTACCAAGATCGCCGGCTAGCTTATAAGCTAATTCGCCGCATCCAGGTAATTCCTGAACAGGACAGGACCCAGAAGCATAAGACTTCTCTAAGCTGGGCACTCAAACGTGTCCAGCTCCCCCCTGACTCATCCAGCAAGGACTTGCCGTCCAAATGCCAGAGGTCTCAGGATGAGTCTCCCACCCTTGCCAAAAAGACCAAGGTAGTACAGTCCATCGCTACTACCAAACCCTTTAACCAAGTGCTTAAGGCACACTTGGAGATTGCGGTCGTTGACCATAGCGATCCGGATGGCAGAATTACGGCGGATAAGTGGAGGAAGGTGGAGATTAAACTCGCCACCAACTGTCTCCAAATCCTACGTGACCACCCCGGCCCTGATGTTTCCTGCAGGGATGGTGGCTGGCATCAAGGGCATGTCAAACTCATTGCCTGCGCTGACCAAAGATCGAAGGATCTCTATAAACTTGCTGTCTCCAGATTAGGATAGGTTTGACCAGGTGCACAGTTGGAGGTCGTGGAAAAGGACCAGATTCCTAACCGACCAAGAACACGTGCTACCATTCCGGCTGAACCCTCTGATCCTAAAATCATCCTGGATATTCTGAAGGCTAACAACAGCTCCCTTCCTACCCATAATTGGAAGATTGCCAACGTGGACGAGCCGAGAGGAGACGTCAGAAGTGTGATCATTGTCATCAATGAAGAGTCTCTGGCCCCCCTGGCATCTTCTAAAGGGGTAGTAAATTATGGCTTCAGCTCCATCACCCTGAAAGTCTACAAATGTGACGAGAAGGAGCTCGAGAAAGTACCTCCCAAGCAGGTTGCAGTCCCTTCTGCCCCAGCTAAGAATACCTCTCCTTCCGAGCCCCTTCCCTCGCTCCCTTGCGCCGATCCATCTTTTTCGGGGGTTTACTCCTCGTCGACAGACACCGAGATGGTTGACGCTCTTTTGAAACTGGACTTTTCTGGTCCTCCCTCTCCCTCACCATCACTGGACAGTGACCCATGTGGCCTCTCTCTCGAGGATGACCTTCTGTCATCAGATTCAGAGGAAGCCAATAATACCGTGGTAATGGTATCTGTAGCGAGAAGTAGCCCCAATGCTGCGGATCCTTCAGATTAACCTGCATCACTCCATCACGGCTTCGGCCTCCCTCATTCTCCGGCTCAGCAAATACGGGGAAGACTTAGTCTTGATCCAGGAACCACGGGTTGTTGGAAACCGGGTTTGTGGACCCAAGACTCCAAACTACAAATTAATCTACGCAAGAAAGGAAGGTAAACCGAGATCCTGTATCCTTGCGAAGACCCATCTAAACATTCTTTTACTCTCTAATTTCAGCAATCAAGACATAGTCGCTACCAACCTGGAATTGCGATCAAGAAATTACTGGTTGCGGGCCCACTCCCGTCGGACATCTTGGGGAGCTTGATTGCTGTAGCAGAGAGCCGAAACACTGGTCTCATCATTGGCTGTGATGCGAATGCCCATCACTCAATCTGGGGCAGTTCCGACATAAATGTAAGAGGTGAGCAACTTTTTGACTTTATCCTTAGTAATAAACTCCTAATCTGTAACAGGGGGTCCAAACTGACCTTCATTACTCGTAACCGACAAGAAGTCCTGGACATCACACTTGTCTCCGATCATTTATATAACTCGGTTAAGGACTGGAGAGTCTCTGATGAGCACTCCTTTTCAGACCACCGTTACCTCCAATTTAGAAGAGTCCTCGGAAGCTTCCAAGTTGCGGAAAATCCTCTCTAAAAGCCATGCTACACCCAGCTTCCTTTTGCATCCGGATGGTTACTGGACCTCCTCTGCGGAGGAATCCATTGACATCTTACTGGATACCCATTTTCCTGGTAGCTCCCCTGTTGCTATATCGCGAGAGGGAAATCCCCCCCCTCAACCTTGCAGCAACTCGTTAGTCTTGATAACTACAGAAAAGATCCGTTGGGCCAAGCGCAGTTTCAAACCCTTCAAGTCCCCAGGACCTGACGGTGTTATTCCAGCTGAAATTCAGCAATGCGAAGACATTGTGCTTCCATGGCTCAAAGTCATCTTGTCGGGCTGTCTAAATCTGGTCTATATTCCCAAACTATGGACCGATGTTGAAGTCATATTCATACCTAAGGCAGGAAAGAGCTCGCACGTGGAACCAAAGGATCTCCGACCTATCAGTCTATCGTCCTTTCTGCTCAAAACGTTAGAAAGTTTAATTGATATCCATCTTCGGCAAAGTATTAGCCCAGCTCTGCTCTCGCCGTCCCAAAATGCGTACTGCAAAGGCAAATCGGTTGAGACTGCCTTACATTCGCTTGTGCGCATCATCGAAAAATCATTGAGCATCAAAGAATACACCATGGTGACTTTCCTTGACATTGAGGGAGCTTTTAACAATGTCAAACCAAAGGCAATTACCGACGCACTTGTAAATCTGAAAGTGGATACCTCGCTCGGAGTGTTGATCAATCAATTGCTTACATGCAGGATTATTAACACGCAGCTGGGCGGAGCATCGGTCAGAAGAATTGTTCGCTGCAGTACACCTCAAGGTGGAGTCTCGTCACCTCTTCTGTGGAACCTGGTAGTTAATGAACTACTGTTGGACCTGGATACGTCAGGTTGTAGAGTGATCGCCTATGCTGATGCCATTGCTATTGCTTCCTCCGGTAAACACCCGGACACTCTCAGGGATATATGCTCTCCTTCGGCTCACCAAATGGGCCTCCAATTGTGAACTGGGGGTTAACCCCCATAAAACGGAACTCGTTCTCTTCACGAGGAAATATAAAGTTCCCCTCATAGACCCTCCTTTGATAAATGGCACCAGTCTCACCTTCTCTGAAAACGCAAAATATCTGGGTCTTATTTTGGATAGGAAATTAAACTGGAAGGCCAATCTACTAGAGCGCGTCAAGAAAGCTAATGTAGCTCTCTATTCCTGTAAAAAGGCTATAGGTAGGAGCTGGGGTATTAAACCTCAAATCACCCATTGGCTATACGTGTCCGTTATCAGGCCTATACTACTATATGGCGTGATCGTATGGTGGCCTGCTCTTGAAAGGGCCGTCCACCTCACTCAACTAGCTAAGGTGCAAAGATCTGCATGCATCTGCATCAGTGGTGCACTTAGAACTACTCCCTCCGCGGCACTGGACATCTTGTTCAACCTGCTACCCTTAGATATTTTCGGCAAACAGTTGGCTGCCTGTGCGGCCATCCGCTTGAAAGCCTCCTCTCAGTGGTCTAGCTATCGCTGTGGCCACTCCTCGATCCTTGATCTTCTCAACTTCAAACACGAAAACACGGACTACACCCCGCCGAAACTGAGATTTGACCGTAACTTCCGTACGAGCATCCCTAACCGGGATGTATGGGACACCTCCCCCCCTGTCAATGGTAGTTCGGTTCACTTCTTTACAGATGGATCTAAGACGGAGGGTGGGGTGGGTTGTGGTGTTTTCTCCGAACAGCTCAATCTGAGCATCTCTTTCCGCCTCCCTGATCATTGTAGCGTTTTCCAGGCGGAAATCATGGCGATTAAAGGAGCCCTGTCCTGGCTGAAATGTAATGTATTATCTGTCAGGGATATTAGCATTTTCACTGACAGCCAAGCGGCAATCAAGTCCCTGGAATCGTTCTCCTTCACTTCAAAGGCTGCCTTAAACTGTCGTCTATCTCTTATGGAGATGACAGAGTAGTTCAACATTCACCTATGCTGGGTGCCGGGCCATAGAGACATTCCAGGTAACTGCAAGGCTGACGACCTCGCCAGACAGGGTACCACTCTAAGGATTTTGCCTGAAAGGCAAGCCCTGGGTATGCCCCTCGCTACATGTAAGTATCTACTAAAGCTGAACGCTATTAGCACGACCAACCTCAGATGGGGAAACGGCTCAACGTGTCACATTTCGAGACAGATCTGGCCTAAGCTGGATCAAAAACGTAGTGCCGATCTGATCAAGTTAAAGCGTACACAAATCAGCTGCGTTGTCGGTGTTCTCACTGGACACTGTCTTATAGGCCAACACGCCAAAAGACGTGGCCTCTTCTCCAATGACTTCTGCAGAAGCTGTAGGGACGAAGAGGAGGAGGAAACCATCCTTCACCTCCTATGCACATGTCCAGCCCTGTCGCATAAAAGAATGCTCCATCTAGGGTCCCCCTTCCTTGACGACCTCTGCGATCTGGCGTCCTTGGACGTCATGAGCATCCATCGCTTTGTCAAAAGCTCCGGTTGGTTTTGTTAGTCCCTGAATGGCCTAATGGTTTGATCCATGGTATCACAAAGGACCTTCGCTGGTCTAAGTGTGTCTACACTCTCGTGTGGACAGCCAACCTAACCTAACCTAACCTATTTGCTAACGCTGTTATTTCTGGTGGGAACAATAAAATTGAATTGGATTATGTTGTAGAACTGAAAGGGTCTTTTTAACATCATCTGTCAAAAGGAAGTTTGTATCACAAAGTCACCGCGCGTAGAAAACAACAGAAATTTCAACCGAACACGATTACGTTAAGAAACAAGAATACCAGTTATGGTTGAACAGGAGTGAAGTTGGCCAATAGCCTTCAATGTATTATATATCAATTTAGTATAGCGCTTAAAAAAAAAAAAAATAATAGGGATTAAAACAAAAAAAAAATGCTAAATTTTAGAAAATTTCGTATTCCTAGATTTTTCATTTAAACCTACATTGATAATAGGTATAATATAACTATAGGGCGGGCACATATTGGTTTCGTTAACATTTTTGACCACAAGGTTTCGATAAATTTTGGCATTAATATTGTATTAGAAAGAAATTAAAAAATTGGGTTTTGCAATTCTGCTGTTTGTCTGTTTGCCGATTTGCTTCAAACTTCACATCTAGACTCTCCGTGCGAAATAGGAATTTTAATTTTAAATTTCAAATAGGCGTTAATTCACTTATGACCGCTTTTAGAAAAAACCTATTTTTTCGAAAACGAAACCAACAATTTTGATTTATTTTCATGTTTAGAATAGGTTTTACCTATGCCATTAGACGACTTCACCGTCGTGGTGTAAGTGGTTAGTGTGTCGGACCACTGCGCGCGAGGTTCCAAGTTCGAATCCCAGAAAACACCAAAAACTTTTTTCACGGTTCCACCTCTTGCGAACGTCAGGCAAACGTCCGAGGGTAATGTTGTCACTCTTCGGATACGGCACTAAACTCCTCTCTTCCATCGCGTGAAAAATATAATGCACACAACTCGAGTGCTGGCGAGAAGCTAGGCCCAAGCACTTAAAGAGCTATTGCGCCGTTTTTTTTTTTTTTTATTATATTATTTTATAAAAATCGCCTAACGGTACTTCACTTATTGACTGGCTTTCGAAAATTGGCTATCTAAAAATAAATAAATATTTGGCGAAACAGCTCTTTAAGTGCCAGGGCCTAGCTTCTCGCAACCACTCATGTTGTGTGCGTTATATTTTTCACACGAATGGAAGGGACCTACAGTTTAGTGCCGTATCCGAACGGCGATTTGAGAAGCTTTTTTGAGACAACAATACTCTCGGATGTTTGTCAGACGCTCGCGAGAGGTGGGACCGTGAAAAAACTTTTTGGTGTTTTGTAGGATTCGAACGTGGAACCTCATGCGTAGTGATCCGACACACTAACCACTTACGTCACGGCGCCCATTGGCTATCTATCCGCAGATTTTGTCCAGAGCTAATATTTGAGCAATGCTTGGCATATACAAAAATATTCCATACAGCGTTTTTTATAATTGTGAAGATAACAGTACTTCACTTTAATAAGAACTACTTTCTTTTTTAATCTTTTACTTTCAGAAATCGACTATTTGCTTGTCGCTATAATTGCCATATGCAAAGACATGGCGTTCCACGTTTCTACTTTAAACTCATTGTTTTTGAAACAATAACATATTAGATATTTGTCGGAATTTCAAGACCGAAACAGTTGCAACTGCAAGAGAACACCAACGATGGGAGTACGCGCAAACCAGTCGTGCATTTTATTTGTCTGCTTTTTGTCACTTCCGAAATAACTCTTAAACATTTCAGTTGTCTGTGTTAAACGGACGAAAAACAAGCAAGTACAGTCCACAATAGTTTCGATGTCACTGTTTCGATTTAGAAAAATATAAAAAAGCTACACAAAGTTTAAGCACAGAATCAGTTTTAATCAACTTCTGAAGGAGTTTGATAGTTACTGTTCTAAAAACAATCTAAACGGACTATACTATTAAAAAACTTTCCTTCCCACCAATAATCAAATAAGTCGGCAAAGAGGAAACAACAACTTTTTTTTTTCTTCTTTGAGTGATCCTCCATATCTACCCAACCCTTCGATCCTGCGGGACTACTCCTAATGTTATACCCTTGGAAATTTTCCGCATCATAAAAGTTAGCACACAGAGTGCTCCATGTATATACTTCTATATCCCCAACTGGATATGCTAATTCCTTTTGATCCCCTTTCTACTTTTATGAACGAGAAATTCTCTTCCTTTTTTTTTTGTCCTTGTTGAATTCCCTTTACAGTTGTGAGGGCACATGTACACAGAGCACTAAATGAAACAAAATAACTCTGTGAGAACACATCGACTGAAATGTACTGCTATCGGGTCTGGTGAACTTTAACACCTTCTGTCGGGCTATAGGCCTGCGGATGTAGCGAAAAGTGAGTAAGAGAGGACTCATTGGAAAAGTTCAAAATAGTTTCGAAAATAGTTCAGACTTCAAAACTGTGTTGAGAAAATATAAATTGGATAGAGGACTAGTTTGGTGATAGAAAGATGAAAGGAGTGATTTGAGAAGGTATTGATTTTATTAATATTTCATCGTTTCTGACTGAATTGCTAGGTGACATGATATAAGAAGACTGGAAATTTCAAGAGGAAGTTGGTTATTTAGATTACTGATTCTTATTGATGAATAATTTAAATGGCGGTATTTAAAAACTTTCTGCTCCACTATCTGTTGAGTAATTGAAGAGGGTGGCAGCAGAACTCTTGAAAGAATTGTCTGATATGGAGGGGAATACTCAACCACGAACTATACAGGTGGTACAGCATCGATCTGGTAGAGAGAATGCATTTATACCTGTTTTATGTGGTGGATAAACATCATCCTTTCGACCCGAAAAGGCTTAAAATTCCGGGAAGATGAACTGCCAGGAGATCATGTTGGTCAGAAAAGCATGTTGACGGAGGAGTAGTAGCAAAGATAAATTACATGTGTTTTTGACTTGAAAATCCTTGTAGAGAAAAAGTCTCATCAATTAGCATTCTACTCGATAACTTTGTATTGTTTTATGTCCAAGTAATTGTTAAGTAACGTGGTTTCTCTTTTCTTCAATTTTCTTAATTTTTGCTCCTTCTCTGCCATTTTTACAACCAATGAGAACTTACTTGTATGCAAGAAAATCGTAGTTGTATGTAGTTAGTTGTAGTGTAGTATTCAAACTTGAAACAAAGTATTTTGGCGTAATCATAGATGCAGGGTTAACTTTTCACCACCGCACCATCTTGGATATGCAGCTGATAAGGCGGCAAAAGTAACATCTGAGTTAGCACCGATAATGCCCGACATTGGAGGGACGAAATATGGAAGCAGATTGCTTCTGACCAGATCAAAAGCATCAAACATCTTCTGTGGGTCCTAAGGTAAATAAAGCCCGCAAAAATAAAGCATTAAAGCCCACCCGTGCTTTTTAAAAATTCCCAATTGAGAGATCACACATTTTACCGTAACTAATGCAGTTAAAGTTACTTATGTACATTTTGCTGCTGCAAGGTGTGATCGCCGATCAGATGATAAGTAATTTCAGTTCATTAAATAACTTAAACAGAACAACTGGGAAAATAAAAAATAAGTGTAAAGTGATAAAAATGTTCGATACATATGTTACGAACAAATTTGCCAAGTTAGCGTTCCAGTTAGCAATAGCTGGAAAAAAACGATAATCTGGTCCATGATTACAAAAGCAAGAGTACTTCATTAAAAAACTCGAACCCATGGATTCAATCAGGTCGCAGTGCAAAAAAAGTGAGTTTAAAAAGAAGTCGAACACGAGAAATATATGACAATGAGTGCCTAAAAAATCCGAGTGTTTCCCATTTGGTGCAGTATGATAAAATGAAAAGAAATTCATGTACAATAAAAAATGATATATTGCCAAAAAACCCAACTTGTGCACAAGATATAGCGAACATGTTTAGCAATGAATACGTTTTGCATAAGTTGGGCACATCCTAATTAAAATTCCAAGCACCAGTTGAATCCAAGTTATTTTACAAGGATACAATAAACAAACAAAATCTGTTCATATAAATTTTACTTATAAGAAAATAAATCATTTGCCGGTCTTTTCAAACTCGGTTCAAATTCCGTTTGCAAACGAGGCTAAGTATCTTGGAATGACACTTGATGCAAAGCTGAAATTGAAAACGCACGTTAAGAAAAAACGCAAAGAACTAGATAATAAATATAGAGAAATGTATTGGTTACTTGGAAAATATTCCAAGCTTAATATTAGTTTATAAGATATTGTATCTTAAAATGCAAGCACACAAATAAAATAAAAATAAATAAATAAGTATAGAGAACAAACTGCTTTTATATAAGCAAGTGCTAAAGCCTATATGGACATATGGTATACAACTCTGGGGTTGTACCAAAATAAGTAATATTAAAATTTTACAAACTTTTGAAAACAAAGTGGTAAGAGGTATTGTTAATGCGCCATGGTACATCAGAAATAGCGATATCCATAGAGTTTTGGAAGAAAGAAATTTACTGCGCCGTCTACAAAGAACTAAACCTTTAGACTTAGCGCGATAAGTAACCGCGTCTAAACTTTGGAGCTGGCAGGAACTTCTAACGGGAAGGTCCCTTCAAAACGTCCTTATTTCGTGAAATGAAAACTACTTGATAAGTCGAATACTTGGTTGTAGTAAAAATTAAAACAAGTCTGTTTTGAATTGAGGTTTTTTTAGTGGGTAAGAATCCCGCACTATTATGAGCACGCGCTGTCGATCCTCATAGTGTCTTGTTGAAGATTTTCACCTACACTCGGAAAAAAAAAAAAAAAGTATAATTGAAAAGGATTTTGCGTATTCTATATTTTTATTGCCATCAATTTGGCAGATAATAAATATTCCTCTGTACAATTGAAGAGAAGCCTTGAGTGAAAACTTTTTCATACAGAGAAGTACGATAGATAGTTCCAAAGGTAAGAGCGTGGCCCACCCACCTTATATATCGGTAGTACAACGAACCAACCAACCAACTTTTCTTATTCGTCACCTTTGGACCAGCATACACAATCCCTTGATGACTTCCTTCAGCAATCCCAGACATTCTTAGAAAGATTTGATTGTTTAAATGGTGTAACTCGTACACTGCTACACGTACACATGCGATTTCAGACAGTCCCCAAGCTCGGTGTCAATGAACTTTTGTCATGTCTCGGAGCATTGTACAGCCCGAATGTCATTTGGCATTCTAAACGCAGTTCTAGGAAAAACCTTTTCTGGCCTTAATAAATTAACCATTCAAATCAATTTCGATAACAGATTTAAAACGGATCTGAATTTTTCTTAGAAAATTTGCCTTACTATTATGTCCACCTTTCACCGTCACAGGTCCCACTGTGCATATGAGACTGATAAACCTTCTCTTTGTCTTTTTCTGACCCAAACTTTTCGATTTTCTGATTTTTTTTTTCTTTTTTATTTTGCAATTTCTTTTCGTTTCATTCTTCGACCGAATGAAAAAGTTTTTCTCTCACACAATTCCAGAGTATATGCCATTGGGTCCTTTCACCACTTTGCCTGGGTTTGTTTTTCTCCGATTTATCCACTGATTTATCATGCAAAGAAGTTAAACTGGGTACCGCATTTGCTTGGGCACTGACTTTCGACAACAATTATCGTTGAAAGGATCAGCCAGCCACAGTATACTGGTAAGACTATAGCGCAATGGATCTCTGGATTAGAAGTTGCGCTTAATGAAAACGGGATTAAGATTTGCATTGTGCTGTAAGGATTCGCTTTATGCCCTCAGTGTGGTCCTCGTAAAAGTGAATGTTTATCCTTCTCCATAAAAGTAGCGGATGCATCGTTATCAATGACCCTAGAATAGAGGTTTTTTTATAACTTCGACTGCAAAGTTTGGTCCTTTTATATGGGCGAAAGGACACACCAAGAGAGGCGAATATGTACTCCCTTACAGAGAAGTCAATTAATTTTTATTACTGCAATTGCAGTGAATAACTCACAGGCAATAGATGCATGATATTAAATCCCTGGAGGGTGTGAGAGCCTGGCAGAGGACACCACGCAGAGTGGAACCACCATCATTTGTAGCTCTGTCACTTTTCGTTAAATCGCGTAAGCGAAGACTATACGACGACTACGACATGACATGACACCAAACACGGATAACTTCATTTGTCAAAATAAAACAGGCAACAGACAGACAGACATATGAGTGCACTGTACCCACATTGTAGGATAAAATCATTTTTTATCCTTTTCGGGAGATGTCATGGAGGCAGGTGGCGCCAGGGGAGCTAATTTTTTTTTCTTTTTGGAATGTTAAATGTGTAGGACATGAAGGTCCAGGGTGGCAGAAGAAGGAAAGAGTAGGTGCCAATTGCTAAAGGGTGGTATAGCGACAAATGTCTTTGCTTAGGATAAGAGAATGGGTGGGTGAATACAATAAATTTCTTGTGCTAAGTCCGAGGATGATATATTGTTAAGTTAGCGGTGACGTGTTGCGGTACATTTGTCTTCCGAGAGGTTTTATTATGCGAGGTGAGTATAGAATACGCAGTAGGTGGCAGGAAGCATATGTCCGATTTTAATGCGGATAAGATACACAAAATTAATTCTTGAATTTGAAAAAGATAACATCATCCTATGACATCCATAAAATTTGGTTATTGAGTTTTCGGTAGGAAGGAAGTTTAATTGCCACAAAATCACAATTAATTGGTATTGGAAAATAACTTGAGACTAAGTTCAACTTTACGCCTCTTATAAGAGTTAAAACTTTTTGTAGACAACTATTATTGCAAAAATATTTAACTTTTATTATTATTATAATATTTTATAGATAAATTAAAAAAGATGCAACATTTAAATAACATTATAAGGTTTAAAAAAATTCAAATAGAACTTTTACAACGCATTCTGTTCATATTGAAATTCATTAAATGTTAGTATTCATTGTAGTGAACACAAGCCGTAGTTATAAGGTCATTCTGTCCATAATTAGTACTTTGTCAAGTTCTATGAATTCGGCAGATTTTTGGAAGGCTATTAAGAAACTCAACGCAAGACCGTTCATCATTAGCGCAGCAGTTTTGTATGGATATTTCAAGGGACTGTTAAATCCAGAAATGAATGGCTGCTATTTCCAGTATGCTGCACCGGGATATTCTGACCTCATCCTAGACGCCCCAATTACCCAGGTCGAAGTCATGGAGTCTTTACACGAAGTCCAAGATGGAAAAGCGGTGGAGTTGTATATATATGGAACTGCGGAGTCGATAAGGAATATCACCCTTGTTTTTAACCTTTCATGCCAGATGTTGCTTATAGACAACATTGTATGTTTTAGCTTCTAAGTCGCGTAATTTTAATTTATTCTCTAACGACTTTTTTTTTTAGAATACGTTGATATGTTGTGCAAGTTTGTTGTACAATTTTTTTTTTGAATATTTTATTGAAAGTATTGCTAGTGATCACTTTGTAGCTGATCTTCGGTGAGTGCACATGTACAATTTTTTTTATGCGAAATATGAGTTTGCAAATTATTTAAAAAAATATATAAAGAAATTTAAGTGTACAAAACCTAGTACGTAAAATAATTAAACACATGTAAGAAAATTAGTAAAAACAAAAAAAAATCGAAAAAAACTTTTAGTTTATGGTCAGAAATTTTTTAAAACTTTTTAGGCAAAATTTCATAACTTCTAAACCAGGGTACATAGGACTTTGAAATTGATATCACTTCATATTTACGTCTAGACTAACATCTCCATATCCTTGAAAAAGTATTAGCCACTCCCAAATTAATTCTGGCATGAAAGGGTTAATAAAACCTTTGAGCATGAAATTTTTCCTTAACAGTTGAAGGAGGCGCTGATCTTTCCGATACACAAGAAAGGATGTTAATATAACCCGTCTAACTACAGGGGTATTTTATTTCTAAATGCTTCATATAAAAATCTCACGACGCGACGGTTTTACAAAAACGGCTTATTAGGTGGGTAAATACAGAGCATCTTTTAAAGAAATATCAAGCGGGGTTCAGGTCAGGCTATTCCACTGTTGACCATGTTTTCGTACTGAGGAGTGCATCTGAACATTTTCTGGCCCAAAATAAAAAGTTGTATACATTTTTTGTTGACTTCAAGGCGGCGTTTGACTTTGTAAACCGAAATGTAAAGCTTAAATTTTGAAAAATTCTTCAAGGCCTCTATGGAGATACCCAAACAGCAGTGTGGAATGGTAATGAGGTTCCGGATTGGTCTCAAACACAGTCTGGTGTGAGAAAAGGTTGCGCATTGAGTCCCTGTCTTTTTGCGCTTTTCATCAAAGACGTGGTTGACTTCTTACCGGGAGGCATTGAGTATGCAGGAAAGCTTATTAAGGTCCTTCTATTCGCCGATGACATAGTGTTGCTGGCACAATCCCCGGAAACTCTACAGTTAATGATAAATCGACTCTCCGAATACTGCAGCCTGATTGTAAATCTGGAGAACTCAAAAGTAATGATTTTTAAAAAACGGGGAGGCAGGAATTGTGGGAATGAAAAATGGAGTGATAATGGTAAATGCGTAGAAGAAGTCAACGAGTAAAAATATCTTGGAGTCTATTTTACCGAAAACTTAAGCATGGAAAAGAATCTGAAGGAGACGCTCTCCAAAGCCAAAATCGCTATTAATATGATCTGGAAAAGAAGCTTTTGTAATAAGTACATTGCGCATAGCTGTAAATACAAGATATTTGAAGCAGCCTCCGAATTCATTTTGTTTTATGCGGCTCAAATATGGGGAGCTAAAAAACATGATACTGTGGAGAAGCTTTTAAGGTACTTCATCTTCCTACATCGCGATGTCTTTGGAACATACCACCTAGTATGCCGAACTACCTTATTATGCTGGAAACAGGGGTAGCTCCTCTCTTCAGGAGGAGCTACCACTAAAGACCCTAAAACTGCAGGTGGAATATGTTCTTAAAGTTCTACGAATGCCAGAGGAAAGACTGCCTAGAAAGGCAGCTTGCAAGATTATATCAAACGGGAGCAGCTAGTATGGCGATTGGCTTGACCTAGCCCAAGAATGTGGGATGGAATTAAACTTGCAAGCAGCGGATTATACGAATTCTTAGAGGAGGCATCAAATTCGCTACATAGGACAATCTACAGGTGCTTAAGTTACAATCTAGGGCATCTTAATTATTTCCGGGACGAGCAAAAAGTGGAGGAAATATCGACAATTATCAAATTAAAATTTCTACCATATGTGGCATATGTAATGTAGGTGAACGGGAGGATACGATACATTTTGTTGGAAAGTGCCCAGCTCTAAGGGAAACTCGGCGTAGTGTCTTCGGTACCGATTATTTATCGGACGAATAAGTTATCGATATGCTTAATGAGTTGAATGATCCTCAATTATTCCAATACTGCAAGATCGCCTTAGCCTATCGTGCAAGAATAGATCAAGAAAACTTTTGAAGAAAAAGCGTGTATTGGTATATTGGTGTATTTCGTTCTGGTCCTTATTTCTATTTTTCATAAATTAGAGTCTATAAAATATACTGCTAAAATCTAGTTGTCAATCGGCAGACGGTAAAGCCATGTTATGTTGATTTGTTTTTATAAGTTAATGATGGAAAAATGAAAAATAAAAATCAATCAAATTCATTCATTCATAATTAGTATCATGTCTAGAAACATGAAGACTGCGAGATGGTGCATAAACATTAAGCATTAAAAAAAGCGAACAATCAATCTGTGTAGTTAAGATATAATTAGTAGAAAGTACTGAATAATATAATAAATTCTTCTTTTAGATTAATTAGACAATTAGAGTCTATCTAGCTTCATTTGTAAACATATCACCATTCCACTACATCTTTCGAAGAGCAAGTTCCTTAAACCGTTTTTGAATTTTCTTAAGACGAATTTCAGTATTGCAGTTATAAGTATTCCAAGCTACATACATTTTCAATGGCCCGCTAATTCTTCATGAGGGTCGCGGGGGTTGAATGCTCAGGTGGACCCTCTATCCTTCTCGATTCTCCACTGTATTCCAAACTACGCAACAGTGTTCCAGTACAGCACGAATTAAAAAAAGAATTAAAAGGGACTTAAAAGTATATGAGTCTTGAAAGTCTTTAGAGCTTCGAAACAGAAAGCCTTACATACGGTTAGATTTACAAACAACATAATCAAAATACAAGGTTAAGGTAGCTCAGCAACAGAAACAACACCTAAATCTTTCTGATGGGAATCTCTTTTTAGTAACGAATTATTCTTAATCCCATATTCGTAGACAACAGGCGGTATTATGCTTCTGAAGAATATAACCGTTTAAATAATACCATTAACTAAGTCGGATGATATCATTTTGTAAAATTGATCCCGTTTGCGTTGACGGGTTTTGGAGAAGAAGATTCAACGACGAACTATACGAGCTGTACAGCGACAAATATCTAGTCAAAAAACTACGTATTGAACGTTTGAGATGGCTAGGACATCTAGAGCGAATGGGCACCAGAGCTCTGGCCCATAGAGTCTCGAATCTAACCCAGAGGCATGAAGCAGTAGAGGGCCTCCTCGACGTAGGTGGCGCGCACAAGTTTAAGTGGATCTCAACCAACTTGGAGGTGCGCAGCTGGAGGCAATTAGCCAAAGACCGAGCTACATGGAGAGGCTTGTTGGTTGAGACCCAGGTTCACCCCTAACTGTAGGGCCAATTAAGTTGACTTAAGATTTAATGGTTGCTAGCTGCTCTTTTGGGAATTATTGTAATTTTTGTAGATTTTATTTTTAATACACAAATTAAGTATATTTATTTTCCCTTAAGAAATTAATTTAACCTTAAAAATTACACGGATAAGAGAAAATGAAATTACTTTGCATACTTAGCTAAACTTTCCGAATAAGCGTATCCTTAATGCAAAGACGTAACAGTCTTAAGTTCATCACTTACCTAAAAAGAGAAGAAGAAAGTAATAGATTATAATCATGGAATAAATTGAAATCTTGCTAAGAGAGATTTCCAGAACAATGAAAGTTTTATTTTATGGTTTGTTTTATTTTAATATTTATACACCATATTTAAATATTTTATATCAGGCGAATCAGGCAAACCCCACAGGCGGATCAGTAGAAATGGAGTAGGAGGGTTATGATCCCTTGTTTTCCGATCATAACCTCACCGAAATAGGAAGAAGAAGAATTTAATATTTTCTTTTTCTCAATTTCTGATAATCCTCTATGGGTTTCCTTTGAAAATTTGCATATACAAATATTTTAATTAAAAGGGAGAGAATGCGCTGTTAGAGGATTTAGATAATTCTACGTGGTTTAAAATGAGGGAGTGTATCTGGACGGATCTCACAGAGAGTAGTTAGATTTTTACTGGTATGGAATTCCATCCTTCGAAAGTTATGTTCATTTTTTGGAAAAAAAAAAAACTCTATGAAAAGTGAGCGTGGTCATGCGATTCGATTAAGAGCACTTCCCCAGCTACTTTGATGCACTGGAGTGTCTGAAGTGGATCCAGCGAAGATAGATCCATTTCTGAAAAGGAGGTAGGCACCTAGGTGATGTTTTACTTTGTGGATTAGTGCATTCTATAAGAAGGCGTGCTGGTGTTTCTGTGAGGTCCCTGCAGAATTTGCAGTGTTCGTTCCCTTCTATTCCCCGTTTCCGAAGGTGTTCCTTGAGTCTGCAGGGATCAGTTAGTATGTCTTTCTAGATGTGTGGTCGATTATTGCTAACGTTTAGGCAGGTTATGCTTCTTTTCTGGTCGTAGCTCCCAGAAGTTCCTTAGCCTGTTGGGGGGATATCAACATAATGCTTGAGCCATTTGCACTCTTTTTCTTTTATCAGTTCTTCCCGTATTTTGTGTGGTCTTATCTCACAGAAAGCTTCCAGTCCAAGGAACGGGTGTCTGGGCCGTTTTTTTTGCTAATGCATCAGCTGCTTTGCTCCTCTTCACCCCTTAATTTTCTGGTACCCAGTATAGAGTTACTTTATTAGCTTGGCCTTATCTACTGAGCACTCCCAGACCAGTCTGGATCTGATCTCGTAAGTGCTTAGTACCTTAGTGCCTATTTTTTTCGATCCAGGCGTGTACCATTTATTAGTACAATATTGTTTGAATTCGTACCTATCGGATTCACTGTTCCACTCTTTTTCATTGCTCAGCTTTGAGTTAAATTTTCTCTCAAATAAGTATTTTTAGACCTCGTCTCTGGAGTAGTCCAGAAGGAGCACCGATTTGGAAAGGGTTTTTCGCTCTTTGTTTGCAATGCATATTCCTTTCTCGACGCACTCTTTGATTATTTTTAGTATGGTCTTCTTTGCGATTTTTTTTAGCACTATATGTAGTGGAGACCGGTTTTCATGGCTCCTTACACAGATTGCATTTTGCGTAGGGATGTCCTCGTCTCATTTAGCCTCATTCTGCTGATCCATGCCACTACTATGTAATGATGGGTTTCATGTACACCCAACTTACTTAGTGAGGCTAGGTTGCATCCTCATGTTTTACCTGAAATGTTCCTGTATATCATAAGCGATCTAGTGGCTTTGATTACCACAGTTTCTACATGTTCCTTCGGGAAGAGTTTGCTGTCTAGTGTTATACCTATTATAGATACTTGATCTGTTTTTGTGAGTCGAATATGAACAAAATGTAAGGAAAGGCCGTTTTTTTTTACCTATTTCTTATTATTTATTTTTTTTTCAGCTTATGGAATAAAAGACTCTTTTTTTTTTAAAGTGCTCGTGTCAGTGAGCGGATTTCACCATTTTTACATTTGCACTGGTATGGGTTTTCAGAGATTTGATATTCCCAGCTCAAAATTTAAGACACAAAAAGAGGTGATATACAGATGGACAAAAGGACGGATGGACAGATGGATAGACGAACGGACGGCCAAAGTCAACGGACATAAATTATTGAATGAGATTGCTGTTTTTGGTCATACATTTACGTATGTACATATATATGGGTATAGTTTTTGGGGTCTATCTGTATTGTTTTTCTGCACACAACGTGTTAAAATTAATATTCGTTATGGGGTACGGTATTCTTTATTCTGCAGAAACAGTGCAAGTGCATTCACATGCCTTGTTTGTGTTTCACATCAAATCTTCAACTCTATTTAGACATGGAAGGTTTTGAGGAATAAATATTCCTTCTGTACTAGTACATACGTCTAGAAGAACTGCATAAAAATCCATTTTTTACTCAATATCCGTATCGCCAAAAATGTTACGTGCATCTTCTCTCAAATAATTGATTCTACTAACAGTCAAATTTTAACGTTTTCATTCAAATCTCAACAGTGATCCATGGGCGAAGACCTGATGAAACCTAGCAAATCAAAGACAATAGTTCTGATGTATTTTTACATCGGCATTCTGTACTTGATACTGGTGACACGGGACTTCTCAAAACTTTGAGGGACACATGATTGGCAAAGTTTCTGGCAGACCAATTGCCATTGTAGCCATTTGGCGCTGAATTTTTGGCATTGGTCAGTTCGGGATAATGCTAGACGTACCTTGACTGCGACTAACTAGTACTCCAAGTCTATATTGGTGCGTCGGAAGTATGAATATCTCAAACACTGGAAGTGTTTCCTTACCGTAAGTATTTGTTACAGATACTTGGTAGAACACTTAGTACTTTCGTATTTATCAATGACATTTTCGACTTTTTGCTTGGAGGCATTGAGTTTGCAGGAATGCACATTAAAGCACTACTCTTTGCTAAGGATGTAGTAAGTTCTGCACATTCCCCTGAAAAATTTATGGTTAATCAACTCTTTGAATATTGTAGGCAGACGCATGAAAGGGTATAACAAGCAGTGAAATATGAATGGTGTGACCATCGAGGTGGTCAAGGAGTACAAATATTTTTGAGTACGCTTTACTTAAAATTTATAGAACATCGTTTTAAGAATAAGCTTCTTAAGGCCTAAATTGCGATTAGATGGTTAAAAGTGAAAGAGATACGTCTCCAATAAGGCCATATTCTACACAATGAAGCGATCTGCTTCAGTTCCATGCTAACTGCTGGAAGGCGTAAATAGTGACAAACCTATTTCAAAAAATTGGACATATCCAAAGCGTTCTTTGAAATACCCTGTATTTTGAAAATAAAAAGTCGCGCCTTCTCCGTTCCTAGTACTATGACTATAAGAAGTTTCTGGTTTCTATATCATTAAGGATGAATTGCAGTAGACAAAATCGTTTCCTCGATCTTTCGAAACAGTGCGGTGTATTTCGTGGTCAAATCATCAACTCACCAAATTATCCTTCGTTTCATGATAAATATACTACTATTGACTGATAATTGACTAATGTCCATCACTTTTGGAATATTAAAGATGTATGAGATGTATGAACCTTGTCTGCATACGTAACATAAAAAAGTCTATAACTTCAAAAACAGCCCTCAGCTTGTCTGGGGTGATTTTAAATCTCATCCTCTACTCCAAGATAGTTTGCATCTAGATCCATCCTACCCAACATCCGTCAGAAGTAAAAAGTACATACATCTCCAACAACTTTTGCAGAATGTACCTACATCCACTTCTCCCCCAAAACAACCACATAAAACCTCCCCAAACATCGGCAATTAGGCTGTGTAATATCCAGTAAAACAGCTTTCCACCTTCCATGCCATAAAAAAAGAACAAACTTCCTCCTTGTGCTTCTGTCTGTAGCAGGTGATTTATTAGTTTTTACCTACTTTAACTAAACCCACCCAACACGGATGGGTACTTATTCTTTTCGCACGACTATCTTACCCTCAGTGTATCCGTTTCACTATTAAGTAACTCTGGTGTTTCGTCTGTAGATACGGCTCTACTTTTCCCGCCCTGATGACAAAAGAAAGTTCAGAAAAGCCACAGAAAAGGGATATGCAATTTTGGATCACCAACGCCTGTAGCACTATTGCATGCACAAGAACATAAGTAATATTTGTGTTTCTCTATTACTGTAATATACTATTAATAACATTGAATTGCTTTACCCATATAATGCCAAAGATAGGGACCCATTGGACATGTCCCACAATCCCTATATCCAATTAGGAGTATCGTACAAGCAAATGCACACATGAATGTCATCTCCAATAATGTCCATCCATCGCATATGTCATTTCATATCAGAGAAAAGGCTCTTTAAGTCTCCACCCACCTTTCTTGACACCAGCACCAGCTTTTGTAGATATCTGTGTGTATAAGCAACACAATAACTGGATATAGGAAAAATCTACTCTCTATGTCGCATTTCATTTTACGTATTCAGGAAGCATAAATGTCGGATCTTCTGTCGTAGTGTGCACAAAAAAAAAAAATTAAAATTCGCTTCTCAAAATGATATTCACCAGGGAAGGGAATCGGAACCCAAATGGGAGGGTTATTATTATACAATAGGATATGTGTATGGTTTATTCCCTTCTGGCTGTACAACGACGATGAGTAAACAAAATCTTAGTGTACAAGAAAGAAAGGAAATGGTCATATCCCTAGCCTGGGTGCTGCAACACTGTTCCGTCATTTTAACACACAACCGAAGCGTAGAAGCCTGGATATCCTCTGTCTGTCGCATGTCGTTGGTGCAACATTTTAAATACGTTTCAAGTAAATTTTAATTGCAGTCTCCTTTAGCTTTTTGGTAGGAGATACTTTTCTCGGCTCTCAAAATGTGCAAGAAACACAAAATGGTCCTAGTCCTGATGTGTACCACTGTAATGCACTCCATATTACCAAGAGAAATTGTGCTGATCAGCAGTAAAGATGGAAAGGAATAAGCTTTTCCGCCTGGACCTCATCATCTCTGTTGGCACTTTTTGAATTAGATGGGGACATAACTAGGAATGAGTTCGGAATATGTATGACATCTGTCTGACATTTCTCATTTCGTGCATTCATTTTGTGTCCATTTCGTGCACTCAGACACGTTTTCATACGCCTCATGTAATCCTTTGCGAATTAAGATTTACCTACGGTATATCGGTTTTCTTTGTTGTTGTTGTTCACCTAATCCCTCATCTAATCCCAATGCTAACCATTGTTCTCAGGGGTAATGGTGGTGATGGCGAAGGACGACATTTAATGACGCACTGCCACCCCCCGGAGTGCTTAGGGTCATTTATCAGTTAGAGATCCCTGAGACCGGATTTAAGGGGACACCTATTAAATATTGCGGTGGTAATTAGATGGGGATAAATCATTCTACCATCGTTATCCTGCCCACCTACACCTGTCTGTAAGCCTATCCCAGCCGACGGAGCTCCCCTTTGAGTTCAGTATGGAATATTAATTCAGTTTTGCGTTTGTGTGTGTGTGAACAGTGTTGAAATCGGCACATGTTGGGACCGAGATTTATTTGGTAGAGTCCCTCTGGGACACACACAGACCTATACAGGATGACGAAGAAATGCTTTTTTCCTTTTTAAAAGACACACGTTTCGGTTGTAAATCAGTAGCAGAAGCGTTGTCGGTGACCCATTCGAATCTTTTTCTCTTTTCGGGTTCGTTTTCGGGCCCTTCTTTGTGGTGTTGTATACTGGGCACTTTGAAGTTTAATTTGCATTCTGAATTTCAGTACAGTTTTTCATGCCCCCGCCCGCTCGTACCGGGTTCATCTTCATTTATACTGCTAATTAAATTGTTTCAGGGGAATGTGTCAACCAAAGAACCACTCACACAAAAAAAACCTCCTCTGGAATGTCCTTCGAAGGACAGTAAATTTATTTGTTAAGAGAAGGGAGAATACACCCGCAAAAAAAAGTATCTAAGGAAAGCACTTCTTTTTCGAAATCACACTTTTCCCAAGGGATGGTGGCATAGCAACGGGTGGGATGTGAACTGGGTGGGCGATCAGCTCTGGAAGTGGCGAGACCGCAGAAATGTAATTAAAGCAATCCTCGGGCGGATAATTTGAGTTAATGCAAATTGTGTTAAGAGGGTGCGTGGTGGTTGTTGCCAATGGACGGTGACACACTCTGGATAGTGGGCTTGAGTGGGCATTTAATACAAATTGTAGGTCAAAAGTTTTCATCCACCTTAAAATGGGGCAGTGACTGCTTCGGTGTTTAGGTCCATTGTTGGGTTTTGTATTGCTTCGATGGTCGTTGCGAGCAGAGTGGACACTCCCACAAACCAGTTATATGCTAATGAAGCTTCAAAAGCGGTGCGAAGTTTCATGTTTTGGACACTGAGTAATGTTTAAAGGTATTTGGTTGATAAATATGCAAAACTTATCTCAAAATCTAAGCGAGCAGTTGAACGCTCTTAATTATATACTTGGGTCCCCTATAAACTAAATACTTCGAACTTCGTTCAATACGAACATCAATGAAGTATATCCACCCAGAGTGGAAACAAAAATTAACTTTCTAGTAAGGTGAGTCCAGTAGTATAAGGCAGCTTCAGTGAGGTGGAACTTTCTATGCTAAACCGAATGCATATGGCTCTATGATAATAGCATTCAATTTTACGAGTATGTAAGAAAGTCGACACTAGGAACAAAGACAAGAAAGAAATATAGTAAGGAATGGATAAGAATGGCAGCTGGCGAAGAAATGCTAAAAGATATTAATACTTGTGATCAAAGTGGTGGTCAAACGGCAATGCGATTATATGAAAATACAAGCGTTTTCACTTAGCCTAAGCCTACCAACTCCTACTCTTTACCTTCACACGTTGCCGCTGGGTGCACCGAGAAATCGGTAACCGGCTTTGAAGGATTTTCTGGCGGCAGCAGATGAGAGAGGGCGGAAGAGTGCTTTATCAGTAGAGCACTTCTTCATGTTCGAGACGGCAGCGGACGAAATCACCAAATGGAGTCAACGGTGGCATTTAAAGTTCCAGTTAAGTTGAACTTTGTAAGCACCTTGCGCGAGCATCCTCGGTAAAGAATTTCCGATTTTAGTCAGGACCTTGGAATAGAGATGGTGGAGGGGCCCCTTATTTGATACTTTTTCGGTGGCTCTTTTTTCACGGAAAAGCCTCCCTAAATCTCCAAATGGGTTCGTCTTTGAAATTGTAAAACGGCAGCACTGACGAGTACATGCAGCAAAACAAGAGACACACAAAGCGGCACTGCAACGGAAGACGAGAGCTGCTCGTGAGCTTTACGAGCAAAAGAGACGGGAAGAACATCAGCTTCTCTTAAACAAACAGAATATTGAGAGCTTATAGTACCCCAGGAACAATGTACGGAAGTTTAACAAAAGGTAAAAAGAACGTGTCAGAGAAGCAAAACCCGTACAGAAACTTATAGAGATGAAAATGAAAACACACAATCACAGTCGGTGCTGAGAATATGGAAAAACTACTTCTGCAGACTGTATAACGGCGACGAAGACCAACATCCCACTATCAGGCAGACTGAACAATTCAACATAGACGACGATAGTTCAAATTTGCGTCCATCTGAACAAAGCGAAGGTACGATATCAGTATCCAAGCTGAGATCTAACATGGCTGCTGGATCGGCTTACCGGCTGAAGTTTTCAAGGCAGCTGCCCATAAATTGGTAGAGAGCATACACCAACTCATCTCTAGGATTTGGTCAGGCGAATGCATGCCTGATGAATGAAATTTCAGCATCGTTTGCTCGATCCACAAGAAAAGAGACACAATCAACTGCGCCAGTTAGAGACGCACCAATCTGGCCAACATCGCATACAAGATCTATTCTGCAATATTGTGTGAATGCCTGAGAGCCTTTTCAACAACCGGATTGGCCGCTATCAGTGCGGATTCAAGCCAGAAAAGTCCACCATCGATCAGATCTTCATACATCGATAGATTCTGGAGAAAACCCAAGAAGTCCAAATCGATACTCATCATCTCTTTATCGATTGCAAGGCCGCTTATGACAGCATCTATAGTAAATAGATATGTAAAGTCTTGTCTAGTTTTCACATCTCTGCCGTCTGTGCAGGATGACGAGAACGCTCGCTGCTCCATCAAGGTCGGTAAAGACCTCACCGAGACCTTCGATGTCAAACAATTTTTTAGACAAGGTGACGCGCTGTCATGTGACTTCTTCGATGTTGTTCTTGAACGGATCGCGCGGAACTCACATCCAACGCCAGAGGCACAATCTATCAAAAGTCCGCACAACTGCTTGCATACGCCGACGGTATTGACATAATTGGAAGAACTCAGCGGGCTACCACCGATGCGTCTGCAAACATTGAAGCAGAAGCGGCCAAAGTGGGTTTGGCGATAAACGAGGGCAAAACCAAGTAAATGCTGTCAACAAGAAGGGACAACCAACACCGACGACTTGGACAGAACGTCACAGTGGGCATTTACAACTTCGAAGTAGTAAGGAACTTTGTTTACTTCGGCTCTGCTATTAATTCTGAAAACGACACCTGCGCTGAAATCAAGAATAACTCTTGCCAATCGGTGTTTTTTGGGGGTAATAAGGCAACTCAACAGTTAGGCCCTATCTCGAGCAACTAAAGAGACTCTATATAAGAACCTAATCATCCCAGTCCTGCTTTATGGCGATGAAACATGAACTTTATCAAAAGCGGATAAAGATATTCTTGGTCGTTTCGGGGAAAAATTCTTCGTAAGATATTCGGTCCCGTTTGCGTTGATGGGTTTTGGAGAAGAAAATTCAATCACGAACTATACAAGCTGTACAGCGATATCAACCTAGTCAAAAAACTGCGTATTGGACGTTTGAGATGGCTAAAACATGTAGAGCGAATGGACACCAATTAGCTTAAAACCGAGCTAAATGGAAACCGCAACTGTAGCGCCAACTAAGTAAGTAAGTAATTTATGAAAGTGAATGAATGCTTTTATAAAGCCAGATCCTGCTAGACCATCTTAGAGCAAATAGTTCCAAGAAAACGGGAAATACAAGCGATTATTATTATCGTAATAACAGACTAAAAGCAAATACAGCATGCAAAAGATGCGAAAACAGCAAAGTATATGTAAATGGACTCAATGGAATTCCCAACGCAGCGATTAGAACTTCCACTAGACGCTTTCGTGAACATATTCAACTCATGCCTACAGCAAGGAATGTTCCCAGACGAAGAGCAATTACAAAGTCTAGTGCTTCTGGAGAATGGGGGCAGATGATAGGGAAAGTCGTCGCACCTCTGTACTTTGTACGTGGTTGAAAGAGTCCTTAAGTTTAAAAAATCAGGAAAAAGTTAAAAGCATCAATTGAAGTTGTAGTTGAATTTGCGAACAATAAAACGGTTTTCGAAATGCCCAGTAATGGTATGAAAGTGGTGGTTGATAAAGTACTAAAGACCATTGAAGGCAAGAGTTTAAAACTAGGTTACTGTGCAAACTACTCCAGTAGCTACACATAACGAAGCATGAGCGTACCATGAAATATTAATAGAATTGTGAAGAATTACTTCGGACAGACAATCAGAGCCATAAGAGGAGTACAACGGGTCTCCTGCCGTAGAACATAATGAAGGTATTAATTGGCAGAAAGATGGAAAAAAATAAACACGGTTACGGCAGAAGGACAGCTGATAACTTCTAAGCCAGCTGTGTAATGGAGAAAACAACGAACTGGACATATCTATCCAGCGTCATCAACCATTTACCTCTCGAACTGGAAACTTAAGCCACACAAATCTCAATACCGAGCAAAACAGAATGAATGCATCAGATGGGTCCAAAACCATGGACTGAGTCAGTGACTTACAAGCCACTGCAGCATCTTTGAAGCTGAAGTCACCGCTGTTCCCCAAGCCGCTGGTTAGCAGGTTAACAGATATCACCATATGCATAGACAGTCATCAAACTATTGCATCCATCATAGGATCTAAGGCAGTGAAAGGCTACCATATACCATATTTTTTTTTTTTTTTTGTCGGGATAGGAAACGCTCGACTGGAGCACTCAGACGCAACTGGTCCATTGTACTACCAGAGAGCAAACCCTGATTTACCCAATTTATTGGAATTTCCTTGTTTTTCTAAGAAAGCTAAGCAAGCACTTCAGTGATGAGGAGCTTACAGTACCAGCACTCACCACATCCGTACCGAGGATCTGCCACCTGATACGAGCAAAGGCCGGACACGCACAGAGATAATGTTCCGCGGTGTCGTCGCTCTCTACACAAGCGTCGAAGATTATAGTGTCACTTAAGCCCAACGCGTTAAGGTGCTTGGCAAAAGCAAAGTGGCCTGTCAAGACGCCAATAAGTTGTCTATCTTATACATCTTAATGAGATAGCTGAACAGTATAACCTCAACCTTTCCTGGTTATTAGATTATTCTGATGTACTGAGGAATCGCAAACCGTACGAACTAGTCGGACAAGATTCCTCCGATACGAACATCATGGTGCCGACTTCGAGGCACAAGTCTCCAATGTTATTATTACTCATGGTACTACCTAGACCAATGCAATATTGTCAGGTTAATCTGGCCAGTAATCAATCAGATAAGGTCTATTGGACTAGAGTATGGAAGAAAAATCTGTTTGGAATTGGCTGCTGCAAATGAAGAAGATCAGAAATTTTGCCAAATGCAGATCCTGCAGAGAGCAGAAAGCAAAAGTGGATTAGCACGATCAACATCATCGACGTCCAACATACTAGCAGAAAGGCATGGAGCATACTACGGCTCTTCAGTCCCATAACGTGGTTTAAAATCACGCATAGACCTGTACAGTGTAGCTGCGCACATACTTAAGCTATCGAAAGCTAAAGCTGATCTCCAAAGCATCCTAAAAAAAAAAAAGTGCCAGGGGCTAGCTTCTCGCAACCACTCATGTTCTGTGCGTAATATTTTTCACACGAATTGAAGGGACCTACAGTTTAGTGCCGTATCTGAACGGCGATTTGAGAAGCTTTTTCGTGACAACAATACTCTCGGATGTTTGTCAGACGCTCGCGAGAGATGGGACCGTGAAAAAACTTTTTGGTGTTTTCTGGGATTCGAACTTGGACTCTCATGCGTAGTGATCCGGCCACGGCGCCCCCAAAGCATCCTATCTCCTTAAATAATCGAAGGTCATCGCCTTTCGCAACGAGATACCGCCCCATATCTCTACTATTACTAGGTCTGAAACTACTTCAACACATGATTATAAATCGCACAAGTGACGACATTGAAGAAAATGTTCCAGGTGCGTAAGCTGGTTTCAGAAGGTGTAGAAGCTGCACGGACCAAGTCCTGACCCTAACAAACTTCAACGAATATGACTTTCAATGAAAATTGATGACCGGTGTTTCTTCTATCCGTCGCCCAGCCGAATCCGAATATCCAGCTCTAGCCGATAGATGAATGAGGACTCTTAGCAGTTATGTACTTTTTCACAGAACTGAGGGAGGGAGACTTGCGAAGTATAGAGCTGAGGTACCTCGTTCTAAATCAGTGGTTATATTTGACGGGTTGACGGAGTAATTTAAAAATGGACACGATGGACTCAACTGTTGGCGTATGTGAGCAATCACAACATCACAAAACTTCCATCTACCTACGTACACATCTCTCACTATTACGATTTTGTTTTCTGTCAGCACTACGAGGTCAATATAGGCAATTGATTAGATAGCTTAAAGAAGCTTGAAAGAAATCCTCCTTAGCAGTTGTACTCCTTATGTTGATAGTAGGCGTCGTATCTAGAAAATCGGGACTTGTGTAGACATCAAGATTCCTTATTTCATATTCTATTAGAACTAGTCGACCTCAGCCATAAGTTGAATGGATAGCTATACACACCTAAAGCCAACTCTTTAACAGGAATATCCTGTCAGAAAAGCTTACAAAGCCCTTCCAAATAAACATCCTTTCTTTGCTTCGACATCAAATTTCATTTTGTAGACTTCCGTTCAGTATCTTAAGAATTTGTGACTACTTCAACAGGATAACAATGTCCAAGTCAAAAAGCATTGACACAAAAGCTATTCTCACTTAACAAGTAGTAACTATCTACTTTATCTACTCTGTGCTTTGAAATATGAGACACCTTTTTCGAACAAAGAAAAATAACATATCTCTTTCACAAAAGGTAGTTGACATTTTGACTGCACTGTGAGTATCTGTATCTCTTTACTACTCTACTTCGGGATTCAGTGATCCATTGGTAGTTTATTTGAATTTCTAGTATTTCAAGGGCAAGACACAGCACAAAATGTTATTCCATTCCACTTCTGTCTTGAATAAGGCTTCTGAGAACTTTCTTTGAAGCAGTTATATTTTCCTCTTCCATTTTTACCCAAAAGGACCCTAAACAAATATTGAGCAACCGTTTTACCCTTGGGAATCACTACTATTGTGCTTTCTATGGATCTCCTTTGAGCAGGGGATGAAACAGCTCTATGTTTGTCAATGACAAAGAAAAAGTATTCAATAAGCAAAGAAAAAATAGTAAGTGATGATATCTATTCTTATACCGGTATCCAGACAAATATCTTGGAGCAAACAAATGTGACAGATCTGGCTTTTGGTCTGTGTCATGCTAGAGCCATTGCTGTCGTCGCGCAAAGCGAAAATCAATGATTTCCCATCCGCCCAGACATCTTCTTCACCTTTTGATTGATAAACGTAATTATTTGTGTATCCGAATGAAATTTCGGGATTTTCAACTCTGCTCGCAACATAGAGTGGGTATGCTTGTGTATGCTCAAGTGGGAGACACACGAGTGTGTGGTTTTGTGATGTCTCTGGAGTAGAATTTGAAAAGCTTGAGGTGAAGAGGGGATTAGACACAGGCTTATGGCGCCGTGTAACCGAAGCGTGTGCAAAAGATATTAATTTTTAATAACACCCATGTTTGGAATTAATTATGGTATATTCGGAACGTGGGAGAAGGATAATGTCAAAGCAATGTTGGGGGTATAAAACAATATTTTCTGTTTTATGAATATAATTTATTTTGTATATCCTCGAGTGGACATTTCGATGACTTCGATGTCCGTTCAAATGAGAGAACAATTGTTGGGACATGTTTTTTTCTGGGACGACAAGCATTTTTTTATGACTTCATTAAGGATTGTAGATGATTTTGTTTATATGTATGCATATCGGCAGCTATATTCGAGGATCAACTGTGTTCTAAAGATAAAGGTTTTTTAACGATGAATCTTAATTATGCATTCATAAAAAAACTTATTGACTTTGTACATTCATTTTTTTTTTACATTACAGTTCGATAAAAATGTACGAATATGGAAATATTTTGGAATTTCATAAAGCTAATTCAAAATTTGCTTTTACTTATTTCGCAAATACGGTGTGGGAAATAAATAAAAGGGAGTAGAGGTGAAACTAAGAACAAAAATGTATTGTGCTTACTTCCTTGGTAAACGAAAGGAGTGTTTGACAATCACACATGAAGCGAATAGGAGAGTCTTGAAATGAAAGGAGTGAACCACACCATTGAATGTGTGAGATGCTGACAACTTAGACTGCTGAAACAGAAGTGGGTGCCTAGTACTAGATGATTAAATTATTTCAAGAGGATAAAAAAAAATTTCAAGAAACATTCTGCGAAATCGTTTAAAAAGGGGTTTAAGAATCACACAAAGATAGTGTCTAAATTAAGGACACACAACGAAAACCACTGTAATATCTTTCCCTAAGAAAAAGCTTTTGACGCCCAAGTTAAATGAATTCTTTTTAATTCATCGCTTTCGAATAATAAAACAAACACAAAACTTCGGTTTTAGGTCCGACTCTTAAGATCGGTATTTTATTACTCATTTATATCTTTTCTTTAATCGAAGAAGTGCCGTCCACCAAAGATTTATCCAATTAGCATTTCCTGTTACAACTTGCTAGGTTCGAGCATTGAACTATTGACTGCATTAGAAATATTAGCCTTAGCATTGTATAAATCATGATAGCTTGTCCCACAGACCCACGCTGGTGTGGGATCATCATAAAGATCAACCGGCTAGGCCAGACTAATAAAGTAACCTTCTACTGTGTGCAAGGACATGCAGGAGTTGAAGGAAATAAAGCATGTGACACAATAGCAGAAACGGATCATAGACCTCGTTCTTTGAAGTGGAACCTTTCTGTGGATTAGGATATTATGTAGTACAAGTGAATACAGAAAGAATAATCAAACATGAAATGAATACAGAAATTATAATGAAAAGAAGAATCTAGCAAATATGTTAATCATAAGGATGATATCCACCAACTGAAACAGACAGAAACAGAAACAAAATTCTTGGAAAGAAAACCAGAAGAGAAGTAGAACTTGCCTAAGCGTTACCCAAAATCGATTTTCATTCTGACAGGCGCTGAGGCACAAGTGGTTAGTGTGTCGGACCACTGCGCGTGAGGTTCCAAGTTCGAATCCCTGAAAACACCAAAACAAGTTTTTCACGGTCCCACCTCCCGCGAACGTCTGACAAACATCCGACAGTATTATTGTCTTGATAAAGCTTCTCAAAACAAATTGCCATTATGATGAAGCAACGACAAAAGGAGCAACAATGGAGTGCAGTGCAGGAGCATGCAACCGCAAATGCAACCAGATAAGCAAAGGTATTCTGAGAAAGAAGAGCCATGAATAAACAACTACGAGCAACGAAGTACAGCTTTAGAGCTAGCCAGCCCCGCGAAGTAATACCTAACGGCAGTCCCGTAGGGAGAGTGATTGAAGTGTGTAGAGGGTGCGTTAGTACGCAGGCGTACTTATTGCATCGATTATTCAGGTTTGCGAATCCCTTTATTAAAACTCCCCGCAGCGTGGGAAGGAAGCTCATGTAAGAAATGTTACTGACATTTTATACGTTAAAAAAGTAGAAGATTCATTTGAATTTGGATACAAAGAACTCGCTAGCCTACCATATTCACCGAATATCAATTTTCTACTTTTTATGAACGTGTACGACAATTTACAAAATAAGCGCTTTATACCCGAAGAGTCATTCCTTGGGTCAAAAAAATAGCAACTTTTTTTTAAATAAAATTTGCCCTAGTGCTTAAACCAACGATCTATGTAAACGGTGATAAATTTAATGGAGTAAATGTTTTTTTTTTAAATTGTAGGTTTTCATCTCACAAAATAAGGCACTTAATATGGAAACTCGTCGATTTGATCATATCATTTATTTACTTATTTTATTCATTTATTTGTTTTTCAATTTAATATGCTGTACTTTTGTTTAAAGGATTTATTTATTTTATATACGTATAAAGTGTAAGACTGGATTTTGTTTATTTATATACGTATATTTTTTATCTATCTATCCATACATATAATTTTTCTAAATTGGACAGTTTTACTCATCTTTAAGAATTATACATACATACGTACATTTTCAATGGCCCGCTAATCCTTCATGAGGGTCGCGGGGGTAGGATGCTCAGGTGGACTCTCTATCCTTCTCGATCCTCCGCCATTGACTCCAATTCATCAGGAGGAATCCCTAAGCGGCTCCAGGAGAGATGTCGGACTTGGTCCAACCATCTATTTCTAGGCCTTCCGCGAAGTCGCCTACCTGATGGCACGGCAACCATGGCGCGTCTTGGAAGCCGATCTGGGGGCATACGCACTACGTGACCAAACCATCGAAACTCATATCGTTCCGTTCGGAGAAGTAGCTGCTCAACATTGAGCGCCTCGCGTACTCTGGTGTTGCGCACTCGATCCCTACGAGTCATTCCAGCAACACCGCGAAGGAACCTCATTTCGGCAGCTTGTATCCGCGATCTTATTCTTTCGGTCACTACAAAAATTTCATGACCATAGGTGAGAGTTGGAACATACACCGAGTTAAAAACCGATAGCTTAGCTTGAACACTAAGTTCGGTCTTCCTTATAACAGATTGGCCAAGCTCTCTCAAAATTGATCTAACCTGACCAATTCTACAGGATAACTTGGCATTCCCATCACTTGGCTCTTCCCATCACTCGTGAATAGGACCCTGAGGTACTTAAACTTCTCCACCTGCTTCAGTGGAACTCCACTAACATGCAGAGTGCACTGAATGGGTATTTTGGAAACGACCATTACTTCTGACTTGTTCACGTTGATCTTCATTCCAGCATCATCACAAACGGCTACAAACTTTTCGAGTGCGCGCTGAAGTTCGGTTTGAGATGACCCAAGGATGACCAAGTCATCCGCAAAGAGCAGGTGACTAATGCTCAGATCTCCCACTTTGAAACATTTCCCGCCACGGCTGCGCGGCAACATCCAATATATAAAATGAAGAGGAGAGGTGACAAAACGCAGCCCTGGCGGAGTACAACGCCCACAGTGAAAGGTATTGATTTTCCACCGTTTATCCGAACATAGCTTCTACAGTTTGTATATAAGGACTGAATCGCCCTTAACAGAGAACCATCAATTCCATACTCCTGCAGAACACTCCAGAGTTTGCCTCTAGGAACCCTATCATATGCCTTTTCCAAATCTACAAAACAAGTGTAGACAAGTTTGGCATACTCCCAGTCCTTCTCAAGAACCATTCTGAGAGTGAATAACTGGTCGGTTGTGCTTCTACCGGGACGAAATCCGCACTGCTCATCCCCCAAACTGTGCTCAACCACAGCTCTGGAACGCGTTTGTAGCACCTTAGCGAAGACTTTTCCAGGGAGACTTAAAAGAGATATACCCCTATAGTTGGCGCAATCTCTTTTGTCCCCTTTTTAAAAAAAAGGAACTATCACCCCCATTTGCCAATCACCAGGTGTTTCACCGCATTCCCAGGTCACTTTAATGACACGCGAGAGCCATTGAACTCCCTCTTTACCTAAAGCCTTGAGCATTTCTGGCCGAATTTCATCCACACCAGCAGATTTGCCAACCTTTAGCGCTTTGATCGCCAAGTTACTTCTTCTACCGTAGGACTACTTTCCACCCAACTCTCGACAATAGGTCTGTCATCTTCGGTGTCCTGTTCGGGATTGAGGAATTCTGAAAAGTGCTCGCTCCATCTGAGTAAAATGTCCTTCTCATTGGAAAGAAGTGTACCGTCTTTGGATTTAACTCCTTCAACGATATTCAACTTTTTTCCTCTGAGTCGGCGGACGGTCTGCCAGAACATCTTATTTGCAGATCTGTGATCACGTTCCAATTTCTCGCCAAACTCCTTCCAAGACTGTTCTTTCGCTGTTTTCACAGCTAATTTGCAAGTTCTTCGCGCCTCAGTGTACCGATTTCGAGAATCGGAGTTCCCCAAGTGAATCCACACCTTAAAGGCTCTCTTCTTCTCTCTGATGGCTTCTTGAACTCCGGGTGTTTTAAACCAAGCAGTTCTTTTCTCACCACCAGCCGCCACACCAAGCCGCTTCACTCCACAAACATCTCCTGCAGAGGCAATAACCGCTGTTGAAAACAGTTTCCATTCTTCCTCTACATTTGATGAAACTGTTAGAATTCATTCAAACCTTTCAGATATTTGCCGCGCAAATGCCTCCCGTATCTCATCGTCCTGTAACCTCTCCCATCGTATGCATGTAGCCATCCTTGGTTTACGCTTTGGTAGGGGAGGCACTCTCTCGCTAAGATACAATTTGCACAGCACTAAGTGATGATCAGTTGACAGTTCGGCCACAAACCATTCTCTTCAGACACGATGGTACCACAAAGAAATCGATCAGCGATTTCTGCTGAAGACTCTGACGGTACCACGTTATTAGTGAATGTCTTTATGTGGAAAGATAGTGTTCGTGATGGATAAGCCATTTTCACAACAAAAATCCAACAACTTCTCTCCGTTCGCGTTTTGATCAGGATCACCGTTCATCCCAATCACACTCCCCCATGTCATAACATCTACATTCACATGAGCATAGAAGTCACCCATCAGGACAAAAGAATCTATATCTGCAACCTTTTCAAGGACAACATCAATTTCATCTAAGAAAGCTGCATACTTTGACTGAAGATTCGGTGCATTCCCTGCACCAATGCCAGAGTTGATCTTTCAAGCTTGAGCTTTAAGATCGCAACTCTCCCTACTAATGGTATCCACTCCAATACTCTGTCTGTCAACCTGGGACAAGTGAGTATCCCCACTCCCGCCTGAGCAGACATTGAGGGTGCGATTCCTGACAGGAAGAGCTTCCACCCATCCGAAAGGTCCACAGTTTTAGAGCCTCTCTGCTTTGTTGAAGAGACGCAAACTATATCTAGTCGGCTTTTAACAGCCTCCTCAACAAGCTGAAGATCCTTCCCTGTGAGCGATAAGACGTTCCATGTACCTATTCTAAGTCGATGCCGTTGTCGAAAGCGGGCTCACCCCTTGACCCCCGTAATGGTTCGCGAGACCATTGACAGGAAGCTCATAGCCATTTCGGGTTTGACCCGGCCGGCTGCCGAGCGGGACAGACCGACCACGAGACGCTCGCATACTGACACCCTTCAGGCCTGGCTCCAAAGGATGCCCTGGCTTACCAGGCTTGGCAATATCCGAGGCCGGTCGTTTTCTTATTGTCATCATGGGGTGTGCTCTTTGTTAGCCGTAACTGGTTTGTATGGATTAGAATAACTATTTAAGATACCCCATCCGCACATCCCAGTCACGTTGCCCGCCCCCCACCACGACGTGGTCAGCTGCCAGGGGGGCTTAAGAATTATTTGATTATAAAAATTCATAGAACCATATATAACTTAAGAAATACAATCCAGTAGAAAGATACTCGTATATTTATATTATTTAACAATTACTTGTGGCTGAATTTCTACTGCTTGTATAATGCATTTGTAGAGAATCGTTGCTTTTTTATCTTGGAAAAAAAATTATATATTTTTTTTTTTTTAAGTAATTGCGTTATTAAAATTATCGATCATTCAGCTTATTAAGGGTATGTTCAATCTCAAACATCAAAATGAGCTCTTACGTTTGCTACAGAATTCTTTGTACAAAATAATTGATTGAACCTCCAAATTCGACCTGCCAAACTTAAAATAACAAAAATAGCTCCTGGATCAACCTTCTCCCTCCCCTTACTGTATTTTTTTTGTTATGTCTTGAACCAAGGTATTACTCTCCGGAGTTTAAGCACACTTAGTTTTCTGATTTTGTGCTGCCAAATATAAGGGTAGTTCCAAAATCTAATGCAAATTGGATCCATTCCGAGGGGGTACTTGTGTATTTTTCGTATTTATTACTTTAACTATTTAATCAATTTCTAACTTTTTAGTGGGCAAAAAGGTTAACGACTGTCCTGTTTCAAGGTATATCGTGCAATTTGACATTGTAATCAGCAGTTTGAAAATATGTTTTATGTATAACTCTGATTTTTTTTTTTCTTTGTTTAACTCTGAACATATGTACGTTTTTGTTTCTTTTCGAGCGTCAGTATTCAACATCTTGAAACAGCACTGCTTTTAATGTGCAATACGTACCTAGTATTAGGTTCTGTGTGAAACGTACGTAGTCATATTGTTTTAGCCTCTTTAGTGGTTTTCTAATTTATGCCCATTTTACATTTTTTGCTGACTGTCCAGATCCATTTTTAAAAAAATATATTTCATTTCATTTTGATATGTTGTCTTCCATAAATCAATGGTTACAATAATATTGATGCCCATTAATTATGACTTCTACGAGATTACAATGTCTTCCGCATGCATAATAACTTTAATCTTATGATTTTCTATCGTAAGGTAGATAATCGACACAAAAAAGAATGGGCTCAAGTTATATCCTAACTTATTAATTTAAATTTTGCTACAGTCCATCTAACTACACACCTAGTTGGTTGAAGTTACTTTCCATTTGCTCGCGCCACCTAAGGTAAAGCCTTCTTCTAGTGTGTCGTCTTCCGCAGTGAATTTGAAGACTTTCCGGGCCGAAGCCTAGGTGTTCATCCGATCTACATATCCAAGCTGTCTCAGTCGCAGTATGCGTACAAAGTACAAAGAAGATAGAGAATAGTTTCCTCCTCCTCTTCGGTCACACTGCTTCTACTAAATCCTTTGAGTCCACGCATATCCTAGTTCCATGCTTGCCAACTGAACAGTGTACAGTGATGCCATTTTTTTGTGGAGCTAGTATGTAACCTGTTGACAGAAATCCAATTCTTAGAGCATTTCAGATCCAGCTTTGGGCAAATAGATTTAAAATAACAAGGATACATAGGTATACTTTTTTTTTACAAATCAATATCAAGATTCTTCAGCCATTCAGTAAAACTCGTGGGTAGCTTCTTCGGGGACAGTCTGTAACAACGTGTATTATGTTTTGTCAGTTACATCGGTCAGTTTGATATACTATATTCCACTTTTACACTAACGTATCTACAACGTGTCTGCACATACACTTCAGGTGGATCGAAGGCGGTTGAGTCGTAACCACAGGTTTCGGGAAGGTTGAATCCAGCGAGGGGCAATATGGAGTTATTGATTGCGATTGGGCCAGTTGCACGACTATCCATTTACTGTCTAATTTAGAAATTGGTCGAGTAGAAGTCAATCGAGATTATTGCCACATCCGTGTCTGGTTAGTTTTCAAGATTGGAACCTCTTCTAATGTTAAAATATTAGGATAACTGTGACAAGTGCACCCCATCAATTTCCAGTAACTTACCGCTAAATTCTTCCCAATTGATGTTATTACTAATGTAACCCTCTACCGCTACATGACACATTAAAAGAGTGAATGAATGACACTTTTTTGGTTTAATATTCCAATCAATATTCGAAATTATTAGATATTAGCGGGTACCCGGCGTGCGTTGCTGTGCCTAACAAAAAGAAAATGCAGTTGTGGGCAAACTGCTTTGACCGATTTTAACTTAAATTCACAGAAACACTCTTGAATCAATATCGAAGATTGCCTGAAAATTTGAGCTTAATCAGTTTCCCGCTTTCAGAGTCCATAGCATACATACAAACATAGGTACCTAGGTACATTGAGTTTTATATATATAGATAAATGCTATGAAACGAATTATTATTACTCAATTCATCAATTAAAAATTCCAATTGCGCCCATATTGGTGAGTTATATTGAAAATTTAATAAATTTAAAAATACACCTGCCTCTAAGCGGTTTACGTGACTCAGCATAATATTTTATTTTTCTTTTTATTGAATATTAAATTATTTTAATGATACATAGGTACATAGTTGCTTTTTTCTTGCTTCGCAATTCAATGAGAACGATATTCGCTGACTTAATATCGGTAAACCAGAGACGAACATCATACAAACAAAAAGCACAGGCGCCCCTGAAGACTTCTTATTACATTTTTCATTTGTAATTCAATATCGTGAAAAAAATACCAGAAAAAAAAGACTCTCCCCTTCCACCATTCTTTTCATCCTCCCCCGCTATCACCGATAAATTCATTTCCTTCATTGTAATCTCAGAATGCCTTTGTAATTTTTATTACAATTTTATTGCAAAAAAAATTCCCCCATGTACAGAAAAACAAAATTGAAGATATTTTCATCAAGCAATTATGGAAAAACAATAACCCATCCGCAAAACAATAGAACTGAAAGAAAAGCAGGACAAACTGTCAACCCTTCCACCGACTTTCGAAAAATAATATAAACGGCGGAAAAATGAAACAGGGATGCCTATCTTTCGGATTATTTTCGCGTTATGTCAACTAGGTAGAAATGGCAAGAAAAAAAAGAAGAAATCAAATAACGTTCCACCAGGTACACACAAGCAGAAACAACAAAAGATACAGCATCGACGAAGCTCGTAACCGTATCTAACTTGTTTACCACGATGATTTTAACCGATTTCTCCCGATGCGGATGGTTGCTCTGCTTGGGTTTAGTGTAGGTGGTAGTATGGCGCCCAAAATATTCAGATACCTCACTAAAAATAAATCGGTAGCAATTTTCGAATGAAAGATGAAATAGAGTGGAGCAAAATATGAACTAAGTGAAGAAACGGTTGTGTTCTTATCTCATCGCTCATACGCCCCGAAGCCCACAGTTCTTACCTTTATATGCCAATAGGATGACAAATTCTCCCTGGATTTATGAAATATTCGGAGTGAATCTGAAATATGTCCCGTCACCCGGAGAGATTCATTTCGCAAGAAGACCCTTAGGTCGAGAATGCGAATCCACGAGGGAATAGATTATTGTACTAAAAAAACCTTGCTACGAAGACGACGAAGAAGAATTGCCACACCAAATCCCATCGTTCTTTGCTAAAGATGACGACAAGGACATAAAAATTGGAACCATAAAAAAACAAGGAGAGCAGCAGAAAAACATAAAAACGTAATCAAATCAAATTTAAAGCGAAGAACACACAGTGTACTGAACGCAGCGAGGGCACAATACGGAATACGGGTAAGTATACAGAGTATCTCCGTTTAGTTTCGTGTATCTCTGTGAACCTTTGTGGATCTGTAAGTACCCGAAGGCAGCTATGTGTCTTTGTCTTCCATAGGACATTCATCAAATCGAGTTATGACGAAGGTATCTACACTTAGATACACAGATAGATAATGCTCATCCTTCAGATATACCGCTTCTGCTCTTTCATCCATCATCGTTCATCGTTAAGTGAATGTTCGTCTGCTTATTTTATTGTCAATTGAATTTCCAGCAATTGACATAAGTTTTCTTGTAAAATCCCCTTTCTTCACCCGCCGAATACTGCAGTATTTGCACATCTTCAGCTGGATGCTTGTGTGCATTATGGTAGGTAACTGCGAATATAATTCAATTTGTGATAATTTGTTGAATTGAAATTGTGTCGGGTCATGATAAATTTCTAGTGAAGTGTGCCATGTGTATGTTGATTGGTCATATTGCCTGCTGCTGAATGGATCCGCATAATCTGCCTAAAGTGGCGTCAGTTCTTAGTTAATCGTAAATCTATCTTAATGGTTCTAATTACATGCAACTCGAATGGGTAGGCAAACCCCACGCGCTTAGCGTTAGCAAATTGAATGCTTGATGGATGGCCGGGCATAAATTATTCAAACGGGCTTCGTGGTTTGAGTTTACGAAGTATGTTATTTACGCACAATACACCGGCCGTCAGGCAAATGTAGCACAACTGCTGAGAGGCAATGAAGGGCAGCAGTGATAGCGGCGAATTGCTGCCACAAAATCCAATCGATCAAGCTGTCAGCTGCAGTGATTCAAATCTTGAACTGCAGATTGCCAGTGTTCTATGTAATGTACGAGTACGAATTTGAAATTGCGATTGTGAGGGATGGTTTAGTATGGATTTCAAGAATTGTACCAGCGATGTATTGATGGGAATTAAGGTATAGAACGTAGATGTTACTGAAATAGAGGAAAGGAGATACATGCATTTGTATGTATGTATTGGGGAAATTCGCTAAATGAGCTGATATGGATATTTGAAAATTTCCTTCAATTTAGAACTAAAATTAAGCGGTAGGGAAAATTGAAGGCCTTTTGTTAACGGACACAAACCACCACAGGTTCCACTTCAAATAGAGCTTGGAAAGCTAATGTCTTTAGTTTCTTTTACGTTCCTTATTCAATATTTCCCGTTGTTAGCTTTTAGTCCATGGAGTGCACTTCCATAAGGCACGTCCGAGTGCTACAATATATCTACATAGTTTGCCATATGTCAAAACATTTGCAATGTCATGGGAATTATCCACGAATATAACAAAAGCGAAAATAACAACACAACAATGCAACAAAAATGAACAGGATTTTTTAATTACTACTGAAGAATGTATGTATGGGGGCGCCGTGGCGTAAGTGGTTAGTGTGTCGGATCACTGCGCGTGATGTTCTCAGTTCGAATCCCAGAAAACACCAACAAGTCTTTTCACGGTCCCACCTCTCGCGAACGTCTGACAAACATCCGAGAGTATTGTTGTCTCGAGAAAGCTTCTCAAAATAAATTGCCCTTCGGATACGGCACTTAGCTGTAGGTCCCTTCCATTCGTTTGAAAAATATAACTCACACAACATGAGTGGTTGCGAGAAGCTGGGCCCTGGGACTTAAAGAGCTGTTACGCCAAATATTTATTTTATTTTTTTTACTGGAGAATGTATAATTTCAACGTAACACTACTAGAGTTTCAAATATCTTCACTAGAACTTTTCTTTCTCTCTTTTTGTTTGCGCATATAAGAGCAAATACAATTTCGATCTTGAGTCTTTGATCAACCTTGGTATTATTATTATATTATATAGAAATTTAAAAAGTGGGTCCTGCAATTCTGTCTTGCTGTCTGTCGGTCTACTCGTATATTCAAGTTTCAAGTTTCATGTTTTATTTATTCACATTTTTTTTTATGACTTTACAATTGGTAACCTGCGAAGCCGCATGGCTTATCTGCAGGAGATTATTCGCTAGTATTTACTTTTTAATACAATTTCAATCATCAAAGTGAATTTTGATATGCTTTAAAAATGAGAAATCAAGAATTTATGAAAAAGATTAATATTTAATTCAAGTTACGAATTTACTTTTTTTTTAAACATTAAAAGATTATTGTGTTATTTCTAATAAAAATGATTTTAATTTTCTCTTTCTGACATTGACCTGGTTTATATTTTTCAGATGTTGGGGTAGGCTGTTGAATATTCTGGGCACGGTGTACATAAGTCTTCTTTTGCCGTACTCATTTATGATGGAAGGAGGTTGATACATTCCCTCCGCTCGTCGCCTGGTATTAAACTGGTGATTGATTTGAGTTCGGAAGATCGGATCATCATAGTATTCCAGCGCCGCTGTCATTTCGTATATCTGCTTCACTTTTAGAACTCTTACGTTGCTGCTTATGGTACCTCTTCTAGATAGTAACTTGATCGCTCTATCTTGGATGTTTTGTAACTTCTCGATGTGTGTTTGCGCTGCACCTCCCCAAGCCAGTACACCGTATCTCAGCCTGGACTCTATAAGAGCATGGTACACTTGCTTTTGTACACAAGCTGTAGATTTGTACTGCAGACAGGCCAACGCAAACAGGGACCCCCTCAGCTTGTTACGGATATCATTTATATTAGCATCCCAGAGAAAGTGGTTATCGATAGTGATGCCTAGATATTTGCATGTATCGACAACCTCAATATCTTCGCAATCAGATATGGTGGCACATCCAAAAGTCTTTAGTACGCTTGGTGACGCTGGGTACTGTGGACTTCGAATATGCATAAGTTTTGTTTTTGATGCGTTGATTACGATCCCATTGTCATGGCACCACTTGCCGACTTCATGAAATTCATCTTGCATCAACCTTGCTGCTGATTCCACAGATTGATGGCAGACAACGATCGCTGTGTCATCTGCATAAGCAAACGGGAAGCTCCTCTTCAAACATCTTAGCATTTCATTCGTATACAAAATGAACAGAAGTGGGCCAAGTTTTGAGCCTTGGGGGACTCCATATTGTACTCTTTGCTCACTACTACAACAATCCTTGATTTTTACGCGGAAGGTCCTTGCTTTTAGGTAATCAGTTAACCAGTATGCCAATTTTCCCCTAATTCCAGCTTTTTGGATAGTTTCTATAAGCCTATTATGGTCCAGTGTATCAAATGCTTTGCTAAAATCGAGAAATAGAACTAGCACGTGATGTCGTTTGCTTAAGCTGGTATTAACCAAGTTTGCAAAGTCTCCAAGGAGTTGGTTAGTATTTCTACCTTTTTGGATTCCATATTGTTTTTTGCATACTAATTCATGCTTTCCGATGAAATCCCGAATTCGATCTGTAACTATTTGCTCCATAATCTTCTCGATGGCAGGCAAGATCGCAATTGGACGATAGTTCGTTAACTGGATTTTACTTCCTCCCTTGTATATTGGTCGAACAACTGATTCTTTAAGCTTTTTAGGCACTGTTGATTTATCGAAGCTCAGATTTATCAACTTTGTTATATTGGGAGCAAAAATGTTTAGGTATATTTGATTTCAGATCTATCGTTCTGATACCATCTGCTCCAGCCGCCTTTTGGACATTTAGGCGATGCAACAAGCTTTCTATCTCCGAGCATTCAATATCTCCAAAATACATAGAAACTCGGAATATCGCATTAGTATGCTCTGATGTTGTTAGAGTACACCGATGAATGATCGAAACTACCTGCTGCGAAAAAAGTTTTGCAAATTCGTCTGCTAGTGCAGCTGTGTTCGTACTACGTGAGAAGGTTTTTCGAATGATGTCGTCCAAACACGGCTTCTTTCGTCCTAAAATTTCATTTATTAACGCCCACGTTTTCTTCGGATCGCCTCTTGTTTGCTCAAACTTTTCTTTGTAGAATTGATCCTTGGTTCTAGAAATTTTTTTGTTCACCCGGTTGCGCAGCTTTTTGTACTCAGTTTCATATGTCACATTGCCACGGTTGTTCTTCCACCTACGATATAGTACATCTCGTTCCTTGCCTAACTCAACGATATCCCTGGTGATCCATGCAGCACTTTTTCTGTGATTGTTTTCCTCACAAACAATTTTTGCGTTAGAATATATTTCATTCATTTTTTCCATCAATAAGTTAAAAAGTATTTCAGGTTCCGTTTCCTCAATTACTGGGGCCCAATTCGTAGCTCTTATCATCTGATTTACTTTGCTCGTCTTTACGACATAGCGCAATGACATGTCATTATCAAGTTGGTGCTGATGTTGATTGTAAACCCCATATAATGTGCTGTAATGATCGGATATGTCATTTTCTACAATAGCCGAAAAGGTTTTTGTATCGGGTAAATTCACCAAAACATGATCAATTAGTGTGCAGGTACCTATGTTCAGATCGATCCTAGTAGCCCCTTTTATGATGTTGCACAGCCCATGTGAAGCGAGCATTTCGTAGTAATTCAGGACGTTACTATTTAGGTTATCATTTATATTTATGTTCATATCACCCAAAACTACCAGATCGTTGTCCGCTCTTTTCACGTTGGTGATTTTTATAAATTCATCCAGGAATTCACTTTGATTGTGTATGGTATGTAAAGCTGACATCTGCCCAAAAGTATTCATATCTAGCGTCTGTGGGGTCATCATTTTATAGCTGGTGAAATTTTTTCATGATTATTTTGTCAACAAAATTTTACTTATTTCTTGGTTGTCGTGGTCAGGTAAATCACAGATGTGACATTCTGACGGACCTGGGCCAGCTGCTTTAGGGGCTACAATGCCTCAAAGTTGTGAAAAATCTTGAAAAAAAAAAAATAAAAAATAAAAAAATATAGTGTCAAACTCTGAATCTCGTACCTTCGAAAATATGTACACGTTTACACAATTTTTAACTGATTTTGAAAGACTATTTAAGTTTAGTCTTAGCATTTATGCTTTCGAAAATATTTGATTTTGAAACTAAACATTTCGAAATAAACCAAATACTTTTTGTGCTCACGATGTTTCTACACTGAAAATAAAATCAGAAAATATCCTTCGTTGCTATTTTAGGTGTAGAAACATCATGAGCACAAAAATTATTTGGTTCATTTCGAAATGTTGGGCTTTAAAATCAACTAAAGATTTAAATACAGAAAAAAAAATCATAAGCTCTCCGTCTATTACGCGAATTTTCATTCTAACACCAAAATGAGTGGGACTTTATTTACTTATTTACTTACTTATTTACTTACTTACTTACTTATTTACTTACTTACTTACTTACTTACTTACTTACTTACTTACTTACTTACTTACTTACTTACTTACTTACTTACTTACTTACTTACTTACTTACTTACTTACTTACTTACTAACTTACTTACTTACTTACTTACTTACTTACTTACTTACTTACTTACTTACTTACTTACCTACTTACTTACTTACTTACTTACTTACCTACTTACTTACTTACTTACTTATGTGGCGCTACAGTCCAGGGTGGACCTGGGCTTCAACTAACAAACTTCCCCAGCCAGCCTGGAGCCAGCTGCCTCCAGTTGCGCACGCCAAGTTGGTTTGCGCCACCTACTGCGAGGTCGTCCTTTATTGTACCGTCCATCCGGAGTGGATTCGAAGATTCTCTTGGCGAGAACGTTGGGCTCCATCTGCTCTACATGATCCAGCCATCTTAGTCGCTGTATGTGAACTCTTCTGGCTAAGTCGATGTCTTTGTGTAGGCCGTATAGTTAGGCATTGTACATTCTCTTCCACTCGCCGTCTATGCAGACGGGAGCAAAGGTCGCTCGAAAAAATGTTCTCTCAAAATAACCAAGTGCATCCTCATCTGATTTTTACAAAGCCCACGCCTCTACGTAATACAACAGAACTGGGATGATTAGTGTCTTATGAAGAGTTACCTTAGTAGGTCGAGATAGTGCTTTGTTATTCAATTGCATTCTTAGCCCATAGAAACAGCGATTATGAATAAAAAAAAGTAATTCTTCGTTTGATGTCCCCACTGATGTCATTTTTGAAGCTCACTATAGAGCCTAGGTAGACAAAGTCCTCTACTACCTCAAAATTATATCTGTCTATTTTGGCGTTCTGTCCAAGACGCCGACGTTGGGTGTCCTTTTTTTATGAGAGCATATATTTTGTTTTGTTTTCACTGACGACTAAGCCCATCTTGCTACCTCGATCTCAATACTCCCAAATGCCCCGTTGATGGCCCGCTGAGTTCTTCCGACTATGTCAATGTCATCGGCATAAGCGAGTAGTTGTACAGACTTGTACAAAATTGCATCTCGACTGTTGGTTTGTGAGTTTCGTACAATTCTCTCAAGTTACTATGTTAAAGAGAGCCCGTCACCTTGTCTAAGAGCTTTCCTGACGTCAATTGGTTCGGTGATGTTCTCAAGAATTTTGCTGTAGGAGCGAGAGTTCTCCATAGCCATTCTGCACAAACGGACGAGCTTGACAAGGATGCCAAGACTAGACATAGCTCTGATAACTCGCCTCTATACACGCTATTATAGGCAACTTTGAAATCAATGAAGAGGTGGTGCGTACCGATTTTATATGCACGGGTTTTTTCCAAGATCTGCCATAATATAGTAAAACAAAAAAACGATGTTGAGCAGACTTATACTTCTGTAGTTAGCGCGTTCAGAGGAACACTTTCCTTCGGGCAAACGATGCTGGGGTTCCATTCATCGGGCATACTTTCATCCGACCAGATTTTACAGATTAGCTGGTACATGCTCCTTATCAACTCATCTCATCTTGTCTTGAAAAGTTCGGCTCCAGCAGCTTTGTTGGATTTCTAGATATCGCTGTCCTCACTTCATTCTGATCGGGTTGACGGGAGTTTCGACTGTCATCGTCACTGTTGAATGGCTCATTCTGCCTGATAGCGGAATATAGGTCATCATCGCCGCATCATGTGCTTGTCCGCATTCCTCATCAAATCAGGTCATCTGAAGCGGCTTTTTTGATACTTACTTACTTACTTAGGTGGCGCTACAGTTCGGGGTGAACCTGGGCCTCAACCAACAAGCCTCTCCATTTAACTCGGTCTTTAGCTAATTGCCTCCAGTTGCGCACTCCAAGTTGGTCGAGGTCCCCTTGAACTTGTGCGCGCCACCTACGGCGATGATTCCCTCTACTGCGTCGTCCCTCGGGATTAGATTCGAAGACTCTGCGGACCGGAGCGTTGGTGTCTATTCGCTTTACATGTCCTAGCCATACCAGACATCCAATACGCAGTTTTTTGACTAGGTCAATGTCGCTGTACAGCTCGTATAGTTCGTGATTGAATCTTCTCCTCTAAAACCCGTCAACGCAAACGGGACCGAAAGTCTTACGAAGAATTTTCCTCTCGAAGCGACCAAGGATATCTTCACCCTCTTTTAATAAAGTCCATGTTTCAGCGCCGGACAGCAGGACTGGGATGATCAGGGTCTTATACAGAGTCTCCTTAGTTGTTCGAGATAGGGCTTTACTATTGAATTGCCTCATAAGTGGCAAGAGCTATTCTTCGATTGATTTCTGCGCTGATGTTGTTTTTCGAGTTTAAAGCAGAGTCAAGGTAGACAAAGTCCCTTACTACCTCGAAGTTATAGCTACCCACTGTGAGGTTCTGTCCAATTCGTCGGTGTTGGATGTCTCTTCTCGTTGACAGCATATACTTGGTTTTGCCCTCGTTTATCGCTAAACTCATTTTGGCCGCTTCCGCTTCAATGTTTGCAAACGCACCGGTGACAGCCCGCTAAGATCTTCCGATAATGTCTGTATCGTCGGCGTACGCAAGCAGTTATACAGACTTGTAATAGATTGTGCCTCCGGTGTTGGCTTGTGAATTTCGCACAATCCGTTCAAGTACAATATTAAAGAAGTCACATGACAGCGCGTCCCCTGTCTAAAACCTTTTTTGACATCAAAGGTCTCGGTGAGGTCATTATCGACCTTAATGGAGCAGCGAGCGTTCTCCATCGTCAGCCTGCACAGGCGGACAAGTTTGGCAGGAATGTAAAAACTAGACATGGCTCTATAGAGCTCTTCTCTATAGATGCTGTCATAGGCGGAATTGAAATCGATAAAGAGGTGGTGAGTATCGATTTGGAATTCTTGGGTTTTCTCCAGGATCTGCCAAAGTGTGAAGATTTGATCGATGGTGGACTTTCCTGGCCTGAAACCGCACTGACAGGGTCCAATCAGGGGGTCTCCTTTCTTGTGGATCGGGCAAACGTTGCTGAGGTTCCATTCATCAGGCGTACACTCGTCTGACCAAATCTTAGAGATGAGTTGGTGTATGCACTCTACCAATTCACCCCCAGCTGCCTTAAAAAGTTCGGCCGGTAAGCCGTCAGGTCCAGCAGCCTTGTTGGATTTTAGCTTGGATATTGCATCCTCACTTAGTTTTGGTCAGATGGACGGACATTTTAGCTATCATCGTCCATGTTGAATGGTTCATTCTGCCTGACAGCGGGATGTTGGTTCTCGTCGCCGTTATACAGTCTGCAGAAGTGGTTTTTCCATATTCTCAGCACCGACTGTGATTCTACTACGAGGTTTCCATTTTCACCTCTACAGGTTTCTGTACGGGTATTGCTTCTCTGACACGTTCTTTTTACCTTTTGCTAAAACTTCCGTACATTGTTCCTGGAGTATAAACTCTCGATATTCTCAAACGCAAGCTTCTCATGCTCTTTCTTCTTCTTTTGGAGAAGCCGTGTTCTTCCCGTCTCTTTTGCTCGTAGAGCTCACGAGCAGCTCTCGTCTTCCTTTGCAGCGCCGCTTTGTATGCCTCTTGTTTTGCTGCATGCACTCGCCTTTATTCTTCGTCAAACTAGGGTTTTCACTTGATGCTGGCGGGATAGGGGTGATTGAGAGATTTCGGGATACGCGTTCAGCGAAGAGTCTGGCGGTCTATTGCGATTGTAACTTTTCGACGTTAAATTTTCTCACAGTGATTCTTCTTTGTTGCTCAGATTGGGATATCCGCATTCGTACCTTGGCTACAACAAGGTAATGATCCGAGTTTATGTTGGCCGCTCGGAAGGTCCGGACATCCAGATTACTGGAGGCATGCCTTGCGTCGATCGCAATATGATTAATTTGGTTGATCGTTACATGGTCATTGGACTGCCATGTCTGCTTATGAATATCGAGATGAGGAAACCATGTGCTTGCTATGGTGACATTTCGCTCCACAGCGAAATCCGTTATCAGACGTGGTGTCGTGTAGGCTATGCTTACCGACTGCCCTACCAAAGACGTCCTCCTTTCCTATTTTGGCGTTAAAATCGCCCAATATGATTTTAACGTCGTATTTAGGACGAGGAGCTCGTAGAAACACTCTTTGGCGGCAGGGTCCTTTTCTTCCGTGGTGGCATGAACACATATTAGGCTTATGTCAGCGAATTTACCCTTGATTCGGATAGTCATAATATGCTCGCTCAGGTGTCGGAAGCTTAAGACTTCTTGCCTAAGTCTGCCGCGTATGACAAATCCGCATCCGAATAAGCGCTGCCTGTTGCCTCTGTAGGAATCACCGTAGTAGATGTCACAGTTTTGCATCCTCTTTTTGCCCGGTCCATCCCATCGCACTTCCTGGATGGCGGTAATATCTGCTTTATAGCAGTCTAGGGCCTCTGCTAGTTGTTCGGCTGCACGTGGTCTGTAAAGAGACAGAACATTCCACGTACAGATCCAAAGGTCGTTGTCCTTATTTTGTTTGCTGGGGTCGTCATTAGTTGAGTCATCCTTATCTGAGGCTTTTGGTTGTTTCGGAACCATAGGCATATTTGATGGCTTGTTGGCAATGCTGTCACTGGTGTTTAGCATTTACTACTGGTGGCATAGGACTTAGATTAAAATTAAAAGAAACTCGATCGGCAAAGGTTCTGTAGGTATCTTGCGATTGCAGCCGTCTGACGTCAAACTTCTTCACACTATTTCGTTGATTTTCGCTTCATTCTGGATATCCGCATTCGTACCTTAGCTACAACTAGGTAGTGATCTGAGTCCACTTTGGCTCCTCGGAGATTCCGGACACCCAAAATTCTGGAGATGGGTTAGGTTAGGTTAGGATCCGCCCTCGATGAGGATGTACTTAGACCAGAAAGTAGGTCCATTGTACTACCGATGTGTAAGGCGGGTGGATCACCCTCTTACTCTTGGAACCATTTGCTTCGTTGAATGAAGTCGTGAATTTTAGCCGTGCAAGCGTTGTCGAGGTCATTAAGATCATTGTAGAAGTATTCACCCAGAGTGGCCTTCCTGATGTTGGCGAGCGCAGGACAGGCACATAGGAGATGGCTGATGGTCTCTTCCTCCTCTTCATCTCTGCAGCTTCTGCAGAAGTCATTATGAGGGATACCTAATCTTTGGGCATGTCTTCCTATGACGCATTGTCCAGTGAGGACATTTGTTATTTTTGAGAGGGTTCCTCTCTTGTGCTTCAGGAGTCCGATAGACCTGGATTTATTGAGTATCGGCCAGAGCTGTCTGGCGGTATGACATTGGTCTAGATGTTGCCATCGATGATTGGCTACTTTCTCGGCATCAATTTGAATAAGGTACTTAACATAAGACGCTGGCGCTTCGATGTCGGTATACTGAAAGATTGCCTTGCATCGATCGCCTTGTGATCAATTTGGTTGACAGTTTTTCGGTCAAAAGAGAGCCATGTTTCCTTGTCGATTACAAGACGTGGAAACCGCGTACTAGCTACGACAATGTTTCATCCCGTCGCAAAGTCGACTAACCTAAGTCGGTTGTCGGATGTGATGTCGTGCAGGCTGTGCTTTCCGACCACGCTACTAAAGACATCCTCTGTTCCTAGCTTTGCGTTCAAATCACCAAGAATAATTTTAACGTCGTGGCTAAGGCATTGCTTATACGTGTTGTCCACGAGCTAGTAGAAGTCATCCTTCGTCCCGTCGTCCATCTTCTCGTGATTTTCGTGAACGCATATTAGGTTAATGTTGGCGAATTTAGCCTTGATGCTGATAGTCATGAGGCGTTCGTTCACATGCCGGTAACTCAAGACTTCTTGCCTCGGTAATGTCTGCTTTGAAACAGTCTAGGGCCTCCGCAAGTTATTCGGCTGCCTGTGGTTTGTAGAGAGACCTAACATTCCGCGTGCGGATACGAAGATCGTTGTCCTGTTTACGTTTGCTTGGGTCGTCAACAGTAAAAGTATACGTATTCGAGGCCATTGGTTGCGTCGTAACTGGTTTTCTTTTTTTACGTAGTAGGGAATTTTCCTCTCCAGCACAATCCCCAACCTGAAGGACCAGATCCTTTTTGGCAACTTCTACGACGAGGGACCAGATACACCGATGGCAGTAACCTACTTCGGGGATATGAGCGCTGCCGTTGGCCCCAAAGAGGTTCATCTCTTTTTCAATACTCTGACCCCGCATTGAAAAATTCTTACAGGACTCAGCTCCAAATGTGTCGAAGTAGCTCAAGTAAGGTATCCGCTGGCCTGTAGACGTCACCGTTGATCCCATCGGGGAAATTCATCCGCCGCATGTCCTCCTTCTGAGGAGCTCTTTCTAGACTTCTGAGACGTATATTTCAGCCAATTAGGTCAGCAAGAGATGTCTCGTCCAATTAAACATATGTGTGCTGAATTTCAGTCAGATGTGCTTGCGCAGGGCTGAGTGTTCAGGTACACATACTCGTACACATATTGTCAGACTCAGCATACGCTCAATGTTAGCTCGCTGTCAGATAATTATCCAGCGGGCACCACGAGAAGGTGATGATTCGATTTTTTTTTTTTTAAAGGTATGTGATACTTTACTCAACGTTTTTTTTAGTTTATTTAGTTTGGTTAGTTGGGTATGGGCTTTTTTTTCTAGAAATTTCTGGAATTGTTGCATGCTCCAAAAACCGTCTTTGAATCATTTTGGCCCAAAATTAATGTTTGAGCTAGATTTGAATACGTATGAACCTGGCATACTCATTTAAAAAAAAAATTATGACGCTATTAGAGTTTAAAATCTGAACAAATTACCGCTGAACAGCATATGATACAGAGGTGCAAGGACGTGCGATCTTGTCATGCATTTTCCTTCTGTTAATCTCGAATTTGCGTTCTGTAAGTGCTTATTTGCATTTAAAGTATTCTGCTTTAAGGTGTTACTTAATAAAGACCGTCTCCACCACAGGCCACCACTCCCGTACCTAGTATAATACACCGCGCACCTACTCATTAATTTTGCAATTCAATTATACTTATTAGAAATTATAAGAATTGACTTGATAAGTTTTCTGAGTAAACCTTAGAACCTTAGCATATAAATACATACAGCCTCTGGAAAAATTCCTTTCTTTCATTTATGCCCCGAAAAATTTCCAATAAAAAAGGAAACGAATTAATGTACCCCCTTCGGGTGCTTAAAAGAAATAAAAATCTAAAATGTTCCATTTTTTGATAGACCCATAAATATGAAAATAAAGTCCCAGTATTGACCCTCTAGAAATAAAAATCTCCCCGGTTATGGCTTCAAATTATTTGTTTACAACACCCTAGCGTATGGTTTTATCCCACGCCTAACATAAAATCACAAAAAAAAAATTATAATGACATCCAAGTGACCCGAAACACCCAAAGCATTCGTCAGTCGAAAGAAGGACACCACCACCAATGACAGCTTCTAAACCGAAGCAGTAAAAGAAAAAGTTAATTCAACATCATGTTATGCCACCATAAAAACGCTCCTGGAATTCACAATCAGTGAAGCAATGACGGAGGCAATTGCCTCCTCGCCTTTGCCTATCCTCTGGGATATAGAATTAATCGATTGAATGATTTCATCCTTCCTGCAGGCACAAAAATAACAAAAAAAAAATTCGTAAAGAGAAACTTTTTAATTTCTCTCCTCATGCTCATGTGTAAGTCTATCAGAAAAGTTAATTTTTTCTCCTCCCTCTACCGCCTACCATCCACGCATGGCATGACAGCTGAGGGGTCTCAAAGGATTGTGCTTGTCACATCTGATGCTGCTGTCGTTCCGTACAAGTTCGACAGGAAAGCTCCTGTAATTGATGGTAATTTTCCACACACATACACACACAAAAGGTGCTTTAGCTTAAGAGTAATCCTATTGACTGCTAGATAAGGAACGTTTAAGGACTCAAATCCGCTTAATAACCGTTAACTAGCAGAACACTCTCGTTTTTTTTTTTGGGAAAACTTCTACCGGAACGAAGTTCAAATTAATATTCATTGCAATGGAAATTGTTTCTTGATTTGCCATTTATTTTCATTCCATCATCGTTATCCTTAAATAATTTACTATTATCCTGCTGAGTAGGGTGACGATGAATTTTCAAAGAATAGGCAGAGCGAAGCAAATATCTTTTTGCTAAGAAAAACTTCATAAATTTCAGATGTGATTATGTATGTATGTATATACCTACGTATATACATATGTCCTATGCAGGACAAAAGGAATCAGTTCCCTTAGGCCGAGTGTCCTTCTCACACGGATATAAATTCGAAAATGAAAGTTTCATCGTTTTATTTTCCCATTATGCATCGTCTCCTGTTTGTGTACCACCATCGGTACCACTGTCATGGTCGCAAGGAGAGGTTGGGCGGTCGTCATAGAACTGGTGAAAGGACAACAGGCAGGCATTTGCCTTGATCGCCTTTATATTGTAACCTTTTTTTTTTTTCTTCTTTTCTTATTTTGTTTTTCGTGTTTTTCTCATTTGCCTATTTGCTGCTGATCTCTTTTTTGGATTCACCACCAAATCAAGATGGAAAACAGGGTAGGTTAACATTACTTTGCCTCGCCCTTGAACATCATCCCACTTTACATGACAGAGAAAAGGGTTGAGAGATGAGACTTACTGGCTCTAGTGTAGGAGTGGAGTGGAGTTAAATTGGGATGATGGTGGCAGGAGAACGACAGTCATCATTGTAAATTTATGCTAATGAAAGTTTTCCGGAAAATTGAAGAAGTATATTTTGTTTGTATTACACTTTGGGTAAGAGGCAGGGAGGAGTGGGTGGGGTAGAGACCCCCACAGGAACACGGCTGAGATAATTTCATCCTGAAGGAAATGCGAATAATCCCGTATCATGCTAATGTCAATGATTTGGATGTAAACGGATAAGGAAGGATTTCTTCTTATTCCTCTTCTTCCTCATCATCTCCTCCTGGGGAGGATTGAAAGTTTGACTTTATGTGTGGTCATCAAAAGATGATGTTGTTATGAATGAATTGGTTCCATACGTGCTATTAATTTGTGATAACAAATCGCTCGATTAGAGAAAGAAGATATTTGAGGAAACAATGAAAACCCCTCAGGCAGTAGAGCGAGCAAAATCTTCAGAGTGGTTTGAGGGTTTATAGATGTAACTGGGATTGTAGAGGAGGAGGATGGGCTTTGCTTTGACTGTAAATAGACGATTTAAGGGGCTTAGTTGGAACGAATAACACATAATCTTAAACAGCTTATTGGGCATTCAAGTACTGATAAGCAACGAGTCCCATTAAAGTGATACATGGAAAATAAAATATGATGACTATCGCCAATAATTTTTTAAGTCCCTAATTGAGAAGCCCATAACTCAGCACTTAAAAGCAATACTGTCATAGCAATTTATGATTAATGTCTGTGAGAATTGACACGGGCCACACAACATCACCACAGACTGCAAGCGCTGTCTCATGCGTGTGATGAGCGGCTCCCTTGTGAAACCACGACTATGATGGGTCAATTTAAACTACCTACTGGTAACATGTAATGATTAATTGCATTAAGCTGTAGTAGAATATAAATGAAGTCACCATAATTAAAGCCGCAGCTCTCGTGAATTGTTTTTTTCGTTCCCATAACTAACCACGTGATTAAACCTTTTTGTAACAGAACAAATCGTTCGAGTTACTTAATCAAGAAAAACTCATTTTACATGTACATTATAAAAAAGATAATGACGTCAAGGATTGTTAAATAAGAGATGTTGATTTCAAAAATTACAGCAGTGTCAGATCTAAAAGACGAGGCAAAATGTAACTGGTAATTGGTGAAAATGAGGTAGAATCGGTGGTGAATGTAACAGTGACCATGCTGCTCAGGAAAATTACAGTCGATACTATACCATGAGTAACAATGCCCCCTGATGCATATAACTGATTGGATGCCAAAGGGTCTTCGCGGTTAGACGAGACGAGACAAGGTCTGAATTTTTTTTCCGGCACATACGGTCTCTGCTTAAGAGAAAGACTAATTTCAAAACAGTGGTGCATGCAGAGGCTAGTATTACTTCCCAAAAAAAAAAAAAATTTTCGAACGCAGCATATTGAATAGACTAGAGGTAATTTTGAGTAAGACAATATGCCTAGCACAACATCAGTACGGTTTCCAAAAAGCGCAGTGGATGGATGGTATTTAGATCGAAAAAACAAATTTGGAAGCGAGGTACGAAACAATGCTGTGCGGTAGTGATATTAGATGGCAAGAACACGTTCAACTCTCCAAACTGGAGCCACATTCTACAGTCACTAAGAAAAATGCGAATACCTGTCTACTTAGTTAAGATTAGACTTTGTTTTGAAAATAAAGGCCTACTGTGCAAGAGGACCGCTACTGCGGAGTTAAATGTTTGATGTTCTCAGACATCAAATTCACAGAGTGAAGAAAAAATTCTATTTACGAACTTAGTACATTAAGTACGTGCAGCGTGTTCAGTAAGGTGTCGGAGATACAATATATGCACGTACATAACCTCGGAAATGATGACAGTGGATATAATTGCGGACGAAATACAGCGGCTGTATAATAGTATGTAGAATAGTGAACGAAGTTCTACGTCATCATGGAAACAAACAAAGAGAGAGTACAACACATGATTGAGTCGCAGCAAACTTGAGACATATTATCACCAGATGCCAAATATAGAGGTGTGGATAAACCATCGTCATGGAGAAGAAGGTTTTCACTAGACGCTAGATGGGCCGATGGGGACCTTATATATAGTCTCTTCAGTTTTTTAAAGTCCTTTAAAGTATGAGGTTAAAGAAGTCACATGAAAGTGTGGTCCCGTAGACTATTTCTTACATGATGGGGTGGGTGATATGTTGTCCGAATTTGATGGAGTAGCGAGCCTTTTGTGACATCATCCTGCACAGATGAACGAGTTTGTCAGGGATGCCAAAACAAGATATAACTCTTTAATGCTCGTCTCTATAGATGCAATCATAACTTCCTTTGAAATCGATGAAAAGATGGTGGGAATCGATGTGAAATTCCTGTTTTTTTTCAAGATCGGGCCTAGTAAGAAAGTTAAATCAACCACGCTGATAACAGCGCGGCTGAATGATTTTAGACGTTCACACACGTTGTGGGCGCCGTGGCGTAAGTGGTTAGTGTGTCAGATCGCTACGCATGAGGTTCCAAGTTCGAATCCCAGAAAACACCAAAAAGTTTTTTTTCACGGTCCCACCTCTCGCGAGCGTCTGACAAACATCCGAGAGTATTGCTGTCACGAAAAAGCTTCTTAAATCGCCGTAGGTAACTGTAGGTCCCTTCCATTCGTGTGAAAAATATAACGCACACAACATGAGCGGTTGCGAGAAGCTAGGCCCTGGAACTTTAAAGAGCTATTGCGCCAAATATTTGTATTTTGTTTTGTACACACGTTGTTAGGAAAAGGCATTTCTTTATGATCGAGTTGACAATGATGAGGTGGCATTCATCGGGTATAATCTTTTCATCATCCCCCGTTGCTTTAAAAACTTCGAAAACTAGACCTTCAGCTCTAGCAGCTCTATTGAACTAAGGCTTGGATATTATTATACCACATTGTTTTGATCAGGTTCACGAAATTTTCTACTATCATTGTCAACATTGAATAGTTCGTTCAAACTGGCAGTTGGCTGTTTATTATATCGCCGCTTAATAGTCTACAGAAATGTTCTTTCCAAATTCTCAACACCAACTCTATTATTATACGTAAAGGGTCATCCAGCAAGAGGTGTCATTTTAAATCAACAGAAAAACGCAAAATTTTTATGAAAAGTGGTGATAATTTTATTTTAACCTAAGATAAAAACTTTGAGGTTGGTAACGGAATACAGTATCTTCCAAATATCGGCCTTGGCTCTGCCTACAAAATCATTCTTTTGATGAAATTTTGCATTACGCTTTCGCATAATTACGGTTGTATTTCGCGAATATCAGCTTTGATATTTTCTTTTAGTGCATGAATCGATGGTGGAGTATTGGTGTAGATTCTATCTTTAACATAGCCCTAAAGGAAAAAGTCTAATGGTGTTACATCGCACGATCTCGGTGGCCAATTGAAGTCTCCATTTCGAAAAATCACACGTCGGCGAAATTTCTCACGCAATAGAGCCATTGTTTCACCAAATGTGTGGCATGGTGCGCCGTCCTGCTGAAAGTAAACGTCGCGTCGTCCACGTCCATAGCATCAATTTTAGTTAAAAAAAAGTCGGTCAAAATTGTTCGGTAACGCAATCCATTCACTGAATCGGGCGCACCAGCATCATTTTCGAAAAAAAATATGGCCAAATGACACCGCCAGCCCAAAACCGCATCAAACTGTCACTCGTTGTGGATGGAGAGGTTGTTTCACACTGACACTCAGAATAATTTTGTGCAAAAAATCATCATCTTTTTTATTCGCTTCCAGCACTCAATTAGTGAAAGTACGGCGTTGTGCGTAGTCTGCTGTCTTCAATTCTTGTGTAGGCTAAGATCTGTATGCAAAATGCGATGGAAAGTGGTTGCGGATAGGATCAATTCCTGTCATCGTCTCGAAATGGACACACCTGGGTTTTCAGTCACACTCTCAGATACGGTGGCGATATTTTCAACTGACCTTGTCTGACGAACACGAATTAGAGTCTTTACATAACTAACCTGTCCGAGACGCTCAAATTTATCAAACCAATTCACTGCTATGCTAGAAGGCGCTTGAAGATGACCAAAAGCAGTACGAACATCACGAAACGTTTCCGCGATATTTTCACTATTTCAGCACATTGTGCGAGTGTGTATCGATCCATATTTAACCTTTTAGTTCTTACTTATCAAAAGTCATCACAATGATATCAGACTACGGTTGTGGCCTTGATATGTTCTTTTACCTTTCGACAAAAATGTACGAACCGTGCGTCTCACAATTTGTATTTGAATTGGTTTCGTTGGTGATCTCTCTCTCCCTTTTAGACTCCATGGCTAAATCTTTCGATTACTAAAGATCATCAGAAAACTGTTTTTCGATTTTTAAGGCCTTGTATGCACTTTATAAAGGTGAGAATTTCTGGAACACAACAAAAAAAAAAACATACTAAAGTCATCTTCTGTTTGCATTTTCTAACGAAAATACTGCCCAGATACCTATATAATATTAACATCTGTGCAAATGTAGCTCATAGTTACCTTTAAATATGTATACTCGTAGGATTTCCTATATAAGGGAATGTACCTTTATAAAATCTAAAATTGGTGAAAGTTGTTTTAAGATTTGGTGTATTTTTGAGGAAAGCTTCGAAGAATAGAGCCCGAAGTAATTTGTGATATAAGAGATAATTCATCAAATTCCAAAACATAAAGAAAGTTAAAACTGAATAACGAGGCTTCATTTCTAAGAATATAACCAAAGATATGCGATTGATTTTATGAAGACAAAATCACATCCGCCAAACCCACATCAGACGTACACTTATATAGAGTCAGCACATCCTAGAAGTATTTTGAGAGCTCAGTGCCTTTGAGAACGTCAAGTCAATCGATTTTACGATTCCGCTTAAAATGCTATTGTCTCCATTCTTTGAATTTGCCGAGACTTTGAATTGAGATTTTGAATGAATATCTTTAAAGAGAATCTGTTTCGGAAATTGTATTCCCAGGAAGTTTTTCTTTTTTTGGAGAAAAAAACCAAAACATTTTTTTGTCGTAATCGGCATTGGCAGTAAGTAGATGACAAAAAGCATGACCTATCCATGGTCATAAAAAAAATTGTATCCTATTTCACCTTGAGCCTATGAAAATAATTCATGTGATACCATCTCAGAACCAAATAGCCTCTGGAGACTTTTCGCAGGTATTGTATGGCAAATCAATCCTCGAAAATAATTGCATTCGGCCTGACATCCCAATCCCACTATACAATCCCAGGTTAACGAAAATACCATATTTTTTGTTATTGTACACAAGAGAGATTTCAAGTGGATACACACAACCGGCTGGGTGGTTGGAAAATAATAAATTCGACGCTTTGTGGCTTCATTCCTAAGGACATATAATCCCCAAAAGTAAAACACTTCAAGGGAGTGGATAATATTCGAATAAATTGTGAATGATAGAGTGCGTGGAGTTCGAGTACATTGATATAGTCTCGTAGTGATACAAATGGTAAACATCTCACACTTGTCACAGTATAGTCTGTAAAAATACAACCCACAGACAGATAATAACCACAAATCCCGATTAATCATCCCGAAAAAATTAAATAAATTCCACAAATGAAACTTTTCGAGTTAAACATACATAAAACACTCAACACTTTCCCATACATATGGCGCGGCCACCCTCAGCGCAGAATTTATCGCCGGATAAACCTTCCATTTAAATTCAATTTATGTTTATTCAATAAATTAAATATATATGTACGCATCCCATAGATGTTTCGCGAGTCCCTAACCACCAGCCACCCACCAGCGGCGCACAAACTTTTCCCAAACAATTTCAAAGTATCATTCACAAAAACTCTCGAGTGGCATGAAAGTCATCCAAGCAAACTGGAGACCAAGCCTCAACCATAATGTGACGCAGAAAAGAAAGTAAGTCCATTAACGATTACGTGAACCCAATAACTGATAACTTCGGAACCAACAAAGATGCGAAAGCGAATTGCGAACCGTCGCTACACAAAGTTACACGCCAGCAATATACACAGATAAACACAGAGAATGGATTGGAACTTGATTGCTGACAAGATTTTCAGATCAAGCGCCAGAAATCCCATGATATATAGGGGATTGAAAGTTTTTTTTTTTTTTGTTTTTTGTTGTTACTTGCCCCACGTCTATGTCTATCGCAAGAGGCGATTAAATTAAGATAGAATTATTGCCATCTACTGAACAGTCGCCGGCCGTCATCGTCGTCGTCTTCTGTCCTGCATGAGGGGAGGAAATGTATCTCGCTTTTTAAAAGTTATCATCACTTCGGCAAGAGTGATGAGACTGGACTTTGGAAATTTAAGATTTTTGAGCAGCGGAATTTCTTCCTTTTCTCTAAATGTTCACCTGTCAAGTGATGATGGAACAAATGTCTCAACGGGTTTTGTTAATTATTTCTGGGGTGTATCGTTTACAAGTAGGGGCTTGAAGTGCGGCACACCTGTTTGAAGTGGCAAATGATTGATTTCTGTGAAACGTTAAATAACAGAAACGATTGACAATGATGGATGTGATGAGTCAGTAATTAAAGTACGTTGGAATGGGTTGTGTAAGGCTTCCAGGCTATGTGGGATTAATCAAAGTTATCGCAGATATATATTATACATATGAAAAGAGAAATGAATAAGAAATGAGGAATTCCCTCTCATTAACGCGAGGGCACTCAACTTTCATATAAAACTGCTGCTGATTATTTGAACCCTGATAGTAACATATAACAGTTAACCAAATAATCAATAATCTGGCGGCTTCCAAGATGTGCTATGATTGCCGTGCCATCAGGTAGGCGACTCCCAGGTAGGCCTAGAAATAAATGGTTGAATCAAGTCGGAAATCACTCCTGGAGTCGTCTAGGGATTCCTCGTGATGAGTTGGAGTCAATGGCAGAGGATAGAGAAGGATGGAGGGTCCACCTGAGCATCCTACCCCCGCGACCCTCATGAAGGATTAGCGGGCCATTGAAAATATATGTATGTATGTATCAATAAACTGCTTTCGGCAATGGATGTGAAAATTGTTTACGCATATGCCTCGAGTCCTAAATATTTTTAAAACAAACTTTATTTCTGCCTGAATTTTTGTACCTGATGTAATTTTAGTTCTCTGATTTTTTATCTTCCTCTAATCACTTTTTTTTGAAGGAAGCTTTGTTTCGCTGAGGAAAAATTTTTAATTTTTCTAATCTCATACTCATCTTTTTGAAGATATAGTAAGTGATTTTCGACGGTTGCATTCGAAATACCCTTTACAGGGAAAGCAAACCCAATTCACCTACCATTCAGTGTATTTAAAATACATTCGCATCCGTAATTTATAAAATTAATATTGCCAGCGTTATCGCCTACAAATCTATCGCATACAGCTGCAATATTTGAATGGACTTGTTTTTAGAGAAACTCTGAAACATCGCTATTGGGATTGGAAAAGAAGATCTACACAGTTGTTTAGGAAAAAATACAAAACCTTTTCGGAGTATTGTGCAGATAGCTAAAAATAGAAATTGGCGAATTTCTAGCCTTCAAATATCTGGTCAAGTATTGTCTCCAGGCAGTGAGAAAGCCAATGGGCTGGCCCTAGCATTATTGTTTAATCATGCAGTGTGCCAATATCTGGGTGATATAAATACAATGACTTTAATAAGTAATACCGCAAATATAATTTATATTCAAATTGCTAACGCATCTCGGGATCAGTACATCAAAAATAATTTAATAGTGCAAAAAGCAAGTGGCAAATGTGTACAATGTGTAAAATGCGTATTAATATGTATTTATATACATATATCTATATCAAAATCTGTAATTTTACTTTTAACATATTTAATAAATGTTAAAAATATATTTTATGTCGTTCCATTGACAACCCATACTATTGATGCATTGCTGGATTTGGTTCTTTTAACAAAATTATCAATGACGTGTTTGCAGGTAGACTCCTCAATGTAACTGAAGACGCGTCGGATTTCATTTTTCAGTTCGGCAGTTGTGTTCGGCTTGCTGGAATATAACTTGAATTCAATATATCTCCATAAAAAGAAGTTGAAGATGTTAAATCGCATGATTTAGGTGGTCATAGTTAATCGACCTTCAACCGTCGCGATGTTAAACGCTGTGGAAGTTCCTCTGCCAGTGGGACATGTGGCACCGTTCTGTTAGAAGCATATTTGATCGAGGTACATACCTTTCAATTGATGTAAGAAAAAACTCTTGCAGAATGTTTGAATAGCTAGGACAATTGACTGTAACCGCTTTCGAAGCCTAATTTTAGAGAAAGATTTCGATATAATCCCGCTGAACCAAAAGCCGCACCAAATAATAACTTTTTAAGCATCCATCTGCCTTTCATGAATGTCACGAGGATTTTTCAATCTACATGTTAATCCACAGCTTAATTTCATTCGAGCTATGTAGCTATGTTATCATCCTACAGGATATACTTTGTTTTTTCCTCGCTCAGTGTTCGACTCATTCTCACCGCTTCTGCCACTTCTTTAGTAGAAGCAGCACTCACTCACCACTGCATAATACCATTGACATCATGTATCCTTCTTCCGATAATGGCGTGGCAAAATCGCATTACCACCTCCCCGTGATGCCCACTGGATAGCTATTATATGATAGTGAACAAAAGATTAGCATGTGCTGAGTCTGATGATGCGAATGTAGCTGAACACTCGGACCTGTGATAGTATCGGGTGAAATTTAGTCGACATGAGTTAAGCCGGCCGAGGTATTACTAGTCTAGTGAGAGCTCTTCAGAAGAAGGATATACGACGGGGAAATTCGCTCAAAGGATTCAACGATAGCATTTTCAGGTCAACCAATACCTTATCTCGACGCATTTGGAAGTCAGGGTGTTGAAACGAGAAGGAGCCACATTAACCTTTAATGGGCCGACGGCGGTGCTTATGTCCCTTCCGAAGTAGGTTATTGCCATCGCTGTATACGGCTCTTACTAGCAGTTACAAATAAGGTTCTTGCGAACCTGGTAAGGGCTTCTGCAGTCGGGCTAACTTCCCTATCATGAAAGAAAACATTAGTTATGAAGCAACAACACGCCTCTGGTTACGATGACAACACTGCTCGCCATAAAACCATAAAATTCCAGTGGGAAAGTTTTGGTTAAGCGTGTGACAAAAGATGCTATCTGTAGCTCCAGAATATTAACTTTGGCATTGTATCTCATAGGAAGATGCTCAACACGTTGATACCATACACTTCATAACGATGTGGGAAGTCGTAATCGAAATTTCTATACCGTTACCCTCTATCATATTTTATCATATGCACATCATATATCATTTAAAGGATAACGTTATTTTGTATTCAGAACTGTATCTTGGCTACGATAGTACATTCTATGATTGCAACTGCGGAAGAACCCACTCCCTTCTCTTGTAGATTATTATACGCTTTGTGTTAATTTCATGAAGTGTCAATACAGATACAGATGAGCCATTATTTTTTATCAGGACAATTTGTTTAAATTCAAATTTACTGAATTATTAAATAATTAATAAGTGTCACTAAAGCGAAAAAAATGGCGACAGAGAGAGAGAGTGATTATAATTAAAACCGTCGATTTGGCGGCTGTTAATTGATCCAGTAGCTATCGGATATCCGATACTTTAATGAACTTGAAAAAAAAAAAAACAGAAAAACAGCCACAACCAAGTAGAGTTCTTTTGTTTGGCATTCGATTTGTGGTTTTGAAATTGTAGATGACACCTCTGTGGTATTGACGCGTTGTTTTATTGAATTGAAATTAATTTAACCAATCTACTGTAGGCATGCCCCATCGCATCAGTTTAAAGTGCAAAATTATTTCTTTGAATATTGGTTCACAAAGTGTTAATGGATTTTTGTTCGTGCCTGAAAATTGTGCGAATTCATTAGCTTTGTTCGAACTTAATTTTATTATGGAGGTTTAAACTATTTAAATTGCCTGGACTTTTGCCTTTGATTTTGTAGCTGATATTCGAATTTAATATGCCCTCGTACTACTTTAAATGGAAATACTTAGCAGCAATTAAATCAAAAGAAAATTGAGAAAAATTCAAAATTTGTCCAATGGAGCGATATAAGGTATGGTATACGGACGGTTCTACTATGTATAGAGAGTCTGGTATATTCAGTAAGATATGTACAGTTTCGAGTACGTTGAAGTGAACACCTTGTGTGAGCTGCTTCGACATATTCGAATCACAGGTCGGTAAGGAATTTCCAAGGTTAGTTATGATCTTGGAATATAGATGATGGCGGAGGAGCCCTTAACAGGCCAACTGTGGACGTATAGTGGACTACTGGCACCGGTGTACCCGGCCCCGCTTCGTAGGGGTAAAGCAAAAGGAGCCGGCCCTCCAGCTTGGGAGTTGTGTCGTCAAGTTAATTAAGTCACCACGTTATGAAACAACCAACAGCCTCGAAAACGGGTGATTTCACCGTTGACGACCCTTGCAGACGTAAAAGGACAACGATATCGTGTCTGCACGTGAAATGTTAGGTCCCTCTACAAACCACGTGGAACAGAACAACTTGTGGAGACCCTAGACTGCTGCAAAGTAGACATTATCGCCATCCAAGAAGTGCGATGGGATAGGCTGGGCAAAAGAAGGATGAAAAACTGCGACATCTACTTCGGCGATTGCTACAGACAATAAGGGCAACGTCTATTCGGGTTCGAATTTGTTATTAGGGGCAGAATTAAACAACAAGTATAAAGTTTTCGGCATGTGTAAGTGCGCCTCATGACTATCAGCATGGTGGGTCGCCATATAGGCTCGGCGATTTCTCGTGGAATGACCCAGCTCTCTTTTGGCCGAAAAACGGTCAACCAAATCGATCCCATTGCGATCGACGCAAGGCACTCTTCCAGTATTCTGGGTGTCCCGACTTTCCGAGGAGCCAACGTGGGCTCGGATCACTACCTAGTTGTAGCCAAGGTACGGATACGGATATTCAGAATGGAGCGAAATCAATGAAATAGTATGAAGAGGTTTGACGTGGGATGCCCAACCCCGGCAACCACAACGAAACCCCTGGTTGGACAAAGAATTTCAACAAGCACATGGAGCAAAACAAGAGGCGTAAAAGGCGGCGCTGCATAGAAGCTGCTCGCGAGCTCTACAAGCGGAGAAGAAAAGAGAAACATCGACTTCTCAGAAAGAAGAAAAAGGAGCATGAGATGCCCTCGATCGAGGAGATTGAGAGACTTTATTGCAGGAATGATGTTCAAAAATTCCACCGAACGATAAAAAGAACATGTCAGGGTTCCAAAGCCAGAACAGAAGCCTGCAGAGACAAAAATGGTAGTAGTAGTAGAATCGCAGTCGGTGCTGGGGATATGGAAGTAGTACTTCTGCAGACTGCTAAACGGCGACGATGGCCAATATTCCGCTGTCAGGAAGAACGAGTGACTGTGATAGTCAAGATTCCCGTCAACCCGATGAGAATGAAGTGAGAATCTGAACTGCGCCAACTACAAAAAGATTCTCAATATACGAGTATCATATAAGATCCTGTCTGCCGTATTATGTGAACGCCTAATACCGATCGTCGACATTTTGACAGGGTTATATCAGTACGGTGTCAGCCCGGGAAAGTCCACCGTTGACCAAATATTCACACTACGGCGTCTTGGAAGAAGCTCAAAACTCGGAAGAACTCAGTGAGCCGTCAGTGGGGCGTTTGCAAGTATTGAAATTGAGGCAGCAAAGATGGGTTTAGCGGTCAATGAAAGCAAAACAAAATATATGCTGTCTACAAAACACTACACCCTGCATCGGCGTCTTGAACAAAACGCCACAATAAGCAGATATAATTTTGAGGTAGTGGGCGTCATGGTGGGTAGTATGTCGGACTACTGTGCCTGAGGTTCTAAGTTCGAATCCCAGAAAACACCAAAACGTTTTTTCACGTTTTTTGCACCTCTCGCAAACGTTTGACAAACATCCGAGAGTATTGTTGTCACGAGAAAGCTACTCGAAACAAATCGCCCTTTGGATACGACACTAATTTGTAGGTCCCCTCTATTCGTGTGAAAAATATAATGCACACAACACGGGTTGCGAGAAGCTAGACCAAGGCACTTAAAGAGCTGTTGCGCCAAATGGAGAGGTTGGCTGGAGAGGTTGGTTGGTTCCATAACTCCAAAAAATATCGCCCACAGGGAGTGTAGGGTGAAAGGACTTAAGTTAATGTAAATATTCAACAGCAGTTTTGCAATCGTAAATAAGTTTCGGTGAACCCTAAAAACATGGGCTGGGCTCAGAAAACAACAACTTAAGCATACATAAACGATAATCCCTCGCCCCAGGTTCGAAAGATTCAATAACCATCAGCGTAATTGCGAAATGGTACTTTACATAAAAACTCATCGGTATCGGTATACATACACGAACATTTTTTCATCTCTCATGTTTGCTTGATATATACTTGTAATTAAATTTAAATAATTCCAGTAAAATAATGAAAGTATGGAAAGTATGAAAAATTATGTTGCGGTTTCGTTTCTCTTTGCCCGCCGGTCTCAGTCGGTGATAGTCAGGTCCAGTGGTAACCAAAGTTACGAGTATTACTTCAAAGGAAATAATAATCAAAAAATTGTTACCCTCGGTTGGTTTTGTATACATAGTATCTACATGCCACACAGAAATATTTTAATGTGAAAATCTCAAGGGTTATACTATATCGATATTATCGTTGAATGTTAAATAAATTCTTGGAAATTAACTTCGCTGTCGTTTGACATAAAGTTAATTACAAACATTGCACCATCAACCCCATATAAATACTAAAAGCTCACTATATGATCACCACAAGTTAATCGAAAAATAAAAACCTCAAAACCATGGTTCACCCGTTAACTATGAATATTCTCTACAGGGCATTCGCACGTGTACACTTTTTAATGCTGGCTATTTGTTGCACCTCTCTAACCCGTATCCAGTTTAACCTGTATTAATTTAAGGGCTTCCGTATTAAAACCCTTTTCCACTATATATCCGTAATTACAAAAGAAAAAAAAAAGAAAAAATGGATGTGTATACGCATTTACAGTGTACACACAAATGGCATAGTAATACTATAGGAAAATATTCCCTCTCGCCAATATACAGGACGAGCTTCAATAATTCAGTGGTTTCACAAAAGTATCTCATGCATTATAAATGTACGAGTATGTACAGATTTGTATCCATAAGCGTTTCGGAACACAATTCAAAGTTGACGGCTCTCTTCGCCATAGCACCATATCTGACACAAAGCCTTTTCTGTCAAATCATGATTGTGATGAATAATGTATTGAATGTCCGGAAATTACGTGCTTTTGCGTGATAGCCTTGGGTCATTGTTAAGTCGTGCATCCAAAACAACATTTTATCTACTTCCACTCGAGGCGATTATCATTGAGTATGCACACAGTGGCTACAAAAATTTAACCGTACACCTTACTCTTAGTTAAGTACGAAAGTTAAGTTACTTGGATATTTAATGTTACATTGGACTGGGTTTGTCAAAGATTTTATGAGTTATTAAGCAAACCAACGGGCAGGTGAGGGTTGGTAAAAAGGTATCTGCATATAAATGTTTAGTTTACGGGACCACAGAAATTATAATTGTGGATTTAGCCCAAAGGTTAAGCAAGATGTACGTGAGAGCTGATAAGCTGCCGAGAAAGATGCTATCGGTTGAGTGGAGCTACTTCTCCTTGGAGCAGTGCTTTTCTCTCAGGCACTGTACAATATGTTGAAAAGCTAATATTATAGATACTCAAAGGAATATGAAATTCGGTACACTTGATATGTACCTAACCTATATAGAAACTATTAAGATATAGGGGGTTCTCAATTTAACGCCGTATTTAATTTTAAACAGATCTTGCAGTCAAACATGAAAATTTATGTCATTTTAACAACCACCCATACTAATGTTGTAATATATGTTTCAGTTTTCAGTTCAACAGTTATATTCGGATTATTGGCAAAGAACTTGAATTCAATCTATCCTAACATAAAGAAATTGCAGAGGTTAAATCGCAAGATCTGGGAGACCAATCGACATCCGACCGTCTCGAGATGAAACGCTGTGGAAATTTCTCTGCCAGTAAATTCGTTGTTTCTGCGGTTGTATGACATGTGGCACCGTCCTGTTGGAAGCATATTCGACTGAGATCCATTAAAAAAAATGTCTGCAGCATGTTTCGATGCCTGGCACAATTTGCTGTAACCGCATTGGCGACGCCGATTTCGAAGAAAAACGCTCCTATAATCCTACTGAACCAGAAACCGCAACAAACAATCTTTTGAGCATGTATCTGTCTCTCATACATTTCACGAAGATTTCTCAAACTCTAGAACTGACCATTTTGCATATTTACCAATCTTTCAAGATGAAAATGGGGCTAGTTACTTGACGATTTTTTCGGTCCACTTCGTACTGCTCTAAAAACCAACTGCGAACTGCCAACGTTCTAACTGATTAGAAGGCTTTAATTCTTCGGCAAGTTGAATCTTGTACGAGTGAAGTTGCAAATATCACTGGACAACAAATAAAATATTTTTTTTGCCGTTCTTTCAAAATGATTTTTTTCTGGAACAAGGTATAAACTTGACATGGAAGTGTTTAAAATACGTCTGTAAAAAAATGATGAAACATCCATATTTTTAGAAAAATCTTCGATGCGTTTTGCTTGTCTTTTATACAAGTATGATGGATGATCTCGTTTCAAGGTCCAACAAAAGTCTGCGAGCATTCTCGACGACAATTTTCCTTGATATCGCTATTATGTCTTGGTGAAGTCTCTCCCTATGCTCGTCGCTTACGGCACCTAAGTTTTCAGGGAAAAACTCCAAAATCAAGGAAATGAATCTTTGAGGATATTTTGCATCCCAAGCTTTTGTAGTTTTGTAATAGCTTAGAAATGATTTCGTTATAGTTTGGTGACTTTGTCTTCTTCTTCTTCCTTTTATCAACGAGGTTATGATCCGAAAATAAGGAATCACAACCCTCCCACTTCACCGCTGTGATCCTGTGATCCAGGCTCGGTCTATCCTACATCGCGATGTTTTTGGAACGTGCATTGATATTGCCTTTTTAACAGAGTTCAAATGATATCTTCTTTGAACGTGGCAATACCAGCTGAGCCGGTCGCGCTCTATTTTTTGTACGATGGTTTTGTTGATGTGAAAGCTTCCACGGATCTTCGAACTTCTTATTCGATCAAGCTTTGTCACTCCTGCTGTCATGCGAAGCATCTTCATCTCAGCTGCCGTTAATTTACTCTCATACTCTTTGTACATCGTCCAACATTGTGAACCGTATGTGAGCGCTGGACGCACAATTGCGGTGTGCGTTCCTTTCAACTTGGAGGACATTTTTCTGTCACAGAAGATAGCGGAATTTTCTCGCCACTTCATCCACCCTACACTTACGCGATGATAGATGTCGTCATCACAAGTTGATCATATATCCCAGATATTTGAACTTTTCGCACTTGGGAAGCACTGTTCCATTCAAATAAATGTCAGGAATAGGCCTGAGTGAATCAGAGAACGGGCAGCAGTTTCGTGACTTTGTATTACTTAAAAAAAATGTTGTGTCACTTCAACAAAAGAAAGCCATGCATTTTTTTTCCGTATATTTAATTTGTGAATAAAATTGGAGTTCTTAATGACTTTTCTTATAGTTGGCCGTATTAAAATGTCTTTTTTTAATTTAGCTTTGCTCAATCTGGGGAGCAAAGTTTCTAAATAGAGGAAACCTTCTCCAGTTTTATACATGGTTTTAACAAAGTTTTTCATAAGTCCCAATTTTATGTGTAAGGGCGGCAAAATGATGTTGTTTGGGTCTACTAAGGGGCTTTGAGTAATATTTTTTTGTTGTCGTTAGTTCTTAAGTGAAGCTAATTATAATACTCCTACGCAATAAATTGTCAGTAACGAATATCAAGTAACGGGTGAGCCAACAATTTGTGTGGAAGTTATATTAAATTAAGTACACATTTATTGCAAAATAAATGTAGAACTTCATTAATTAATAAAGCTCGATCCATGGCAATTATGAGTAGAATACAACATCGTTCATGTCACCACCACGGCTTCTGTTACAAGTGACCATCCGGAGGTCAAAATTATCGATAACTTTTTGGAAGAATAAGTAGGTCAATGACCTCAATTTCAGTTCGGAATGTTATTATTCATGTATGTATTCATAATTGCCACGGCCCGAACTTTATTAATCAATAAAGTCCTATATTTATTTCGTAACAAAGGTGTGTTTCATTTAATGAAAACTTCTACACAAATTGTTGCCGCACCCTTTATACATTTTGTCGTATATTTAGACAATACGATGTAGTAAACTATTTCCGATATTTTTCTGTTAATACTTATACATGTACGATTCAAAAATGTATAACTTAATTACCGGCAAAAAATCGTGTTGACCAGTGTAATTTGCCATTATTCGTTGCAGAGAGCTCCTGTGAGTGTTCAATTGCTGAGAACGATGGTAAATTGACGCTTTCCAGTTTTCGGTGACCCTTGTCTTCACCCTTGCGATATACTTGGTTGACCTTACACTGCGTTGATAAATATGAGGAGTTGCATCAGTTAGCAAAACAGGTTGCTTAAACGTTTTGATTGAATGCCCAAGTGATGACTTATTTGGCACACTTCACTGATCGAAAATTGAACCAAGTTTGCGTATTCTCTCAGCAAAACTTTTACTATTTTTGTAACAGGTTTTAACATATAGCGTGCCATGTTGACTAATCGTAACTGTTATATTAACTTTTGACAAAAAAACAGTACTGCGTGGATATTTAAATCCAGTATATAATTTGAGACGCGCTTTAAATACTATGCCCTCAAAATATTACTTACTGCTTATTTACGAGTACTTAGGTGGCGCTACAGTTCGGATTGAATCTGAGCTTCAACTAACAAGCCTCTCCATTAAGCCCGATCTTTAGCTGATTGTCTCCAGTGGCGTACTCTAAGTTGGTTCAGCGCCGGAAAGCAGGGCTTAGATGATCAGGGTCTTATATTATAGTCTCCTCAGTTGTTCGAGATAGTGTTTTACTGCTGAATTGCCTTATTAGTCCAAAAAACAGCGATTGGAAAGACTTATTCTTGATTTCTGCGATAGTGATGGAACATAGTTGCCTCGGTACTGCATAAACATTATGCAAGACGAACACAACAAGGCAGTTAAATAGTGCTACGACAACGGATTGATTATAAATCCATCCAAAACAAAAATTATGCTTGTTCGTGGATCTCATCACAAAAATACGCAACAAGAGATATATTTGATGAACTACAGCTGTACTGGAAGTCATCAGGATAAGAGAAAGTCAAACGCTGTAAGTAACTAGGTGTAACCATAGACTGCCATTTTAGATATATGGGATGAGTCAAGCTCCGCTGTGACCTTAAGAAGGCTCTGTTCGGGCTAGTCTACTTTAAAAAACTATTCAACTTTGAAGGTCCAAAAGCAAGTTTATCCCACGCTTGTTGAGTCGAAACTAAGGTATGGTGTGCCTGCATGGGCAGTACATCCAATACCCATCTAGATAAGTTGCAGAGGCTCCAAAACACCATCATTAGTAAGCAAAAGGGCGAAATGCGACAGAATCTATTAGGTAGAAGCTGGTTTAAAGTTCTTGGTGTCAAGGAAATCTTCAAGATGATTCTAACTCTGGAGTATTATGACGACGGGCTATTACCACGAGGTCAACACAAGGAGGAGTGGCCAAGTTATGCTGCAAGTACCAAGGTTTTCAAACACCTACGGCAGAAGACAGCTGAACTACTGCATCTCGACAACACTCAACGAACTAGCACAAGCACTTCTTAGTATTCACTAGTATTCCTGATTTAATTTCCAATGTTAAAATATTCATTTCATTTTATCATTTTTAGTTGTAAATATTTTCTCAGTGAGTTAAACTATTGAACTAAATTTCTGTTTTCAATTTTTGAATTAACTTATACTCTTGCTCATTTTATTAAACTATATGGTATACCCTTTAGGCTTGGCACCGCTGTAACTTTTAACAATACATATCAGATTTTCCTTTATCTATCAAGTTTGTGCTACCATCTGTTGTTGAAGTAGTAACATTTTAATTTACTTAAAATTTTCATGCCTCCAACGTGCATGAGAAATGACTTACATCAACATGACTTTAACCGCCGCATATGTATGTATTTAGCTAACAGAAGGACTACGTCAAAATGCACATGTGCATACCATAAATATAAATTTGCGCCTATAGGTATACAAGGAAATAAACCACTTACTTACTACTAGCGCTACAGTTTGAGGCTAGTCTGGGCCTCAACCAACAGAAAATTAATGTGCTTATTTTTGTAAATACTGCAAAAGTATGCAAAAGAAAATTAGTAGTTCTCAAACTTTCCGAATGTATAGTTTTATAATGCCTGGTTTCGTCGGTTTTTTTAATTTCAGTGTTTATTTCTTTTAATATCTTAATCCCCTTAAGGAGTATCGTAATAATTCTTATTGGAAATAAGGACCAATATCCTAAGGTATAGAACGCCAAAAGATTCGTTAAAATATGTATAGTAATTTCTGCATAATACGCGCCCATCAACAGCCCTTCTTATCATTTTATTATATGTATATAGATATAGATGTATATTCTAGATATAGATATAGATGAAAGGCCTTAAATTACCAATACCGGTTAGGGAGACTACGTTCCCCATTAGGCCAAGAAAAAACCAAAAGGCATGGAAAAACAATTCGGTAAATATTGGGAAAATAAATCGACAGTTAAACCCTTCGTAAATCCTGACGAAAGCTCAGATAATATCTTACGTTGTGTATTTTACCAATTTATTGTATAAATTCGGTTCGTATATACAAAAGTCTAGACGGCTGCTTTAATTTAATTCAAAGTATGTTAAAATATGCCAGATCATTAGGCTTTTAATATTAACATATATTTATGAACTTGATAACACAATTAATATTAAAAATGCTGAAACTTAGATTTTTTTTACCCTCTCGTTACAAAATCAATTCATATTTAACTCAATATATAATTAAAAAAAAGAAAATATGTACTAGGTTGATACTTATACATTTAAAAGAACTTGTATTCAATTTTATATATTGTACATACAAATTAAATTATCTTAATAGCAAAGCAACCTGTGATGACGACATCAATCATCGGGTGGATGAAGTGGCGGAAAAACTTCGCTATCTTTTGTGACCGAAAAATGCACCCTAATCTGAAGATAAGGCTCTATATCGTTGTGCGTCCAACTCTCACATACGTTTCTCAATATTGGATAATGTACAAAAAATATGAGGGTAAATTAATGGCAGGTCAAATGAAGATGCTTTGCATAACAGCAGGCAGGAGTGACAAAGCTTGATTGAGTAAGAAGTTCGAAGATCCGTGGAAGCCTTCGCGCCAAAGAAACCATCTCACGAAAACTATATCGCGACAAGCTCAAGTGGTATTGTTATGTTCAAAGAAGAGATGATTTGAAGCATGTCAAAAAGGAAATAGCAGTGAACGTTTCACTGATGTCGCAATAGAGAGGTAAGCCTAAAAACTCCTACATCACACAAATGCAACAACACTAGCTTTTGGACAAAGTTATCCAAATCGGGTGGCCTGCTGATATTTTCTGAGGTCAAATAAGTGAACCCCACAGGCGAATAGGAAAAATGCAGTGAAGTGGGAGGGTTATGATCGATTGAATTCAAATCATAACCTCACCGAAATAGAAAGAAGAAAATGGAAATGAATTATGCGAAAAAAGGAAACTGTAACATTAAAGTGTAAATTTCAACAAACATTTTTATTTTTAAAGTGCGTGCAATGAAATTAAAAGAGTACTCCAAAATGCTCCCACTTACTTAGGTGGCGGTACAGCTCGCGGTGAACTTGTGTTCCAACAAGCCAACAAGCCTCTCCATTTAGTTCGGTCTTTAGCGAATTGCCTTCCGTTGCGCACTCCAAGTATGTCGAGGAGGTCCTCTACTACTCCACTCGCCCGTCCGGGTTTGATTCGAATACTCTGTGGACCGGAGCGTCGGTGTCAATCCGCTCTACATGTCCATCTCAAACGTCCAATACGCAGTTTTTGGATTAGCTCAAAGCCGCTGTACATTTTGTATAGTTCTTCATGGAAGTTTCTCCTACAAAACCCGTCAACGTTAACTTCACCGAATATTTTACGAAGAATTTTTCTCGCGAAGCGACCAAGGATATCTTCATCCTCTTTTAATACGGTCCATATTTCAGCACCGTAAAGCAGGGCTTGGATGATCAGGGTCTTAGTTCTTCTAGTATTGTACTTTACTTCTTCTACTTTTTTCGATCTTTAACATGTACCGTATTTCTTTTTCTGTTGCTAAAGTTAATATGGTCGGATTTTTTTTTGTGTAGGGTCTTCCTGCTCAGGTAAATCTGTAGTATAGAAAAAAGGATAGGTCCTAGAACGCTTGTTTGTGGTTCTCCTGGCGTAATTTTCTTTCCATCGGGATATTTATTGTTATATCTTACAAGAGAGTATCTCTCCGTAATGCATGATTTGTAAATGAGCTAAAAAGCTATGGCCCTTATTGTGATTGTCGATCAGGGATCGTCACGACAATTGTCGATTGCGTCGATTGATTTTAGCTATGTCATTGTGTAACTTAATCGATAGAGAAATAGTTTATTGTGAATAAAAATGTTAATATTGTGAATACATCATACTTTGACAGTTGTTTGGCTATTGTTTTCGTAATCATTTATTCGTATTTAAAGATATTTTAAGAAATGAGTTTAATTCAGTTGTGCTTAAAAAAAACTTTCTACCTCTTCGGGATTTCGTGCACATGGGCCGTACCAAACCAGTGTTGGCAACGAGTATTGTCTTGGCCTGGCACATCGGCAAGAATACATTTTTTTTTAAAAAGTGGAACCCGAGTAATAGGTTTACACAAACTCGCTTCGCGATATCAGGATTTGTTTACATAAATGAAACCAGAAGCTCAAATTTTTTTTTCTTGTAACTTTAGCCCTGTATTTGAATTCATAATTCTTAGTTTTTTTTTTGTTAACATATAAAAATTAACCAGCAGGCAACCGGCGTGCGTTCCTGCGCCTAACAAAAAAACAAAAACAAAACAACTGTCAGGCAGGCGCCTGGGGCTAAGTATGTATGCTTTTGCCATTTTTTTTTTGCCTATCACCTTTGTATCGTAATTATCTACATTAAAAAAAAAAACATCTAGATTGGTTGAAAATTACGGGCGGTAGAGAGACACATAGGCATTTTGCCACTTAGTTTTATATATCGATCGACAGAAGTCGCTCATCGATCAATCATCGACACTCACAACAGGGGCCTATGTTTGTAATTTGTAATCTAATCCTTGGTGCCGAATTTTATTCAACGCTTGTTCTACGTCTAGAAAAATACCTGAGGAAACTTTATTGTTTTAGAGTTCCTTTTCTACAATAGTATGCTTGAAATTTTATCCACTTGTTGAATGGCGATGGTATGGCACGATGTGTCTTTCCTCAATTATTAGCTTGAGCCTTTTAAACAGCAGTTTTTCAAACAATTTTGTTATTATTTGAAGCAAAGAAATCGGAATTTGATATTTCTTTGATTTGGTGATTTATCAGATTTCAGTAGCGCTACCACATTCCATTGTCTAGGAACATACTTAAGCGTCGATTAAGCATTAGATACCTATAGTATGTATGCAATGGTTTCCGTACAGATTTTTCTATAAAACCCTTTAAGTATTAATCCTATTATAAACTTTTTCTTTTGCATTAAAATATTTTTGATTTTATTCTTTAATTTCTGTATTGTTATTGGCTGTATTTTAAATTCCTTACTATGCGCCATAGTTATATATACCCGTATATTAATTCGTCTGCGCCTTGCCTTAAGAATTGGTTGGAACATTTCATCAGCGTGATCAGCTATAAGTACATTCCTAGAAAAAAGTTTCCCGCTTTGAGCTGAATTTTTCTCCATACTGTAGGTTATCCTATACTAAACCCCACTAATTGAATGGTTTATTTTCAACTTTTTTAGTTTTCCATCGTAATAGTCACACAATATACAAAACTATCGCTATGTACATACCTACATATATAGTTCTATAATAAAATGATTATGAATGACAACCAATTCTTAAATAAAAAGAAAAAAATAAAATATAAAAATCCATCATTCTGTTAGTTGTTTACGAGGAGTCTTCTTCATATTAATGGCTCCCTGCCATCGAGAAGCTTAAGTACGGAGTATGAACGAGTAAATTTGTGTAATTTTTTATGACTTAATCCATAAACAGCTCATAAAATGTGGTTCTTCAATTACGTGCTTTTCCCTCTGGGCATGTGTGTGTGCGTTGGTGTACGTATGTGTGTTTGTGTATGTATGAATCTGGGAAGATAAATACTATCATTAAATATTTTACAATCAAGCAATCCTGAGTAATGGCGATGGAATTACTTGGAAAGGACATGAAATTTATTGTATTTGCCCTGCAATGGAAATAAGAACAAACGAATTGTAGTTCGATTATAGCCGTCAATTGGTCTAGGTTGTGTGAAGTTTATGAACTGCTGAATCCGTTTCTTTCGGTTTTTTATTTGGTATACATTACATTTATAAGAGGATTGGACTTTATCGGCATAAAGTACAAAGGAAAGTGTTCTTTGTCTGTGTCCCGGCTTGTCTGTCTTATCTTTGAGATCACTGAATGGCTTTTGATGTTATTTTAAAAGTCGTATAGTTTACTTCTTTAGGATACGTATACATTGAGATAAAATAGTGAACATAAACGTACAGAGAGAAATGAGTTCTTCGGGTCGGCTAGACGCTTATCACATGAAGCGCAAAGCATTCACAGTTGAGCCTTCGCACTGAATCGATTCTCAATTGCTATCTATGATATGAGATTGACCGGCCTTGATAGGAGTATGCCAGAAATTGGCGAAAGTGATTTCTACCACGAAATGAAGCAACATTTAAAAGTCTATTAAATTATATATGGAGTCTGGGACAAATAACTGAATCCAGCACACTACTGGATTTCGCAAACACGAAATTGTCCCAAACTGTCCAAATTGTGAACATGTTTCAGGAAACGTGGAACACGTGTTTTTTCACTGCCCACGATATGCACACGAGAGGATAACCCTCCTGGACTAGTTTGGGGAGTGGGCCACTCCCGAGAATGTTGTAAATTACATGCTCCAGAATGATGAAAACTGGAACATGGTAAGTAACGTAGCGGTACGCATAATGAGCGATCTTAGACGTTTAGAGCGCCAACGAAACGCGAATAATTCAAACAACCGAGCTTCAAACGCCTAATAACGTATAACAGCGTTGAAGAGAATATTTAAAAAGAAATAGTTTAAAAAGATAACAAGCCCTAACACGAACGAGCCGAGTACATTATGTAAGGCAGAAGCCCCCTCGCGATAAAATGATTGACGGAAGTGCCTTGAGGACCATGGGTAGGCGGAGAGGTGGGCTAACTGGGTGGAAATCCCACACTGTTACTGAGTACGGGCACAGTTTCGTCTTTGAAGATTCCAACCTTCCAGCGAAGAATACTGACTCAATAATCATCGTCCCATGGGAAGGATGAAAAAAAACAATATCTACTGGGCCTATTTTTAGATAATACAGCGAGACATAGGGCGCTAATCTCTCGGTCAGTCGAGGCATACACTCATCTATTCTGCAGGTAGAACTATTTGCTAGTAATCAGTACGCAAGCTTAGGCTTACAATTCTACATCCGTTGTAAAACAGTCTTAACCGAAAAACAATGAAATCAAAGCCAGTCCTGGAGATACCCAAAATGCTTTTAAGGCAAACAAAACTAGATCATAACATACTGCTTTCCTACACATATATAGGTACCTACAAAATATCGACCCCCTTCCCTGACCCAGGACCTATGTTGTTTTAAAGAATCAAAGAACATATATATAAGGGACGATTGCAAATCTAAGTCCAACGGAATCTGAGCTGTCACTCTAGGTCAGAAGTTCACCAAGTTTCTTGTGACTCTAAGCTCCTAATACGAAACTCTGAACTGAATAATAATGAACTTAGCGATATTCTCTGTAGAGTAAAATTTACTGTAGTGCTTTATACGTCAGCACAATATACTCGTATTTCTCTGAGATGGCAATGCGGACCGAAGCGTGGAAAATTGCATTACTCTAGAAGCATTCCTACTTAGAATCATATTTTGTACTAGATTTACACTAATAGTGATATTATAGTCTTCCGCCATACAGACACCCCTAAGACGATTATTTATTGATTTCGGATGCAGATCAGCTAGGAAGATCGAAGTAATATTTCTATGCGACACGTAACTGTTTAAATGACGGTGTATTGACCACAGATTCGAATGCGCTATCTAATGTCCCAAACATGCTAATACGCACCGGGCAAAATAACAAGACCGAAGTATCAGCTCTGATTAGAATTCTGCTTCGGGTATAATCGTACTATACATTATGTATGCTTGGTGAAGTGCAAGCGCACTGCGACCTGTAGTATATCTTTTGTGTCCCCCAAACTAGGAATCTAGTAGATGAACCCGATTTAGAACACTTCCTCTATTCCAACTGCTTTTATGCACCGGAGTATTTGAAGTGGATCCAATGAGGGTAGAGTTCATTATCAAAGAGGGTACTAATGAATCCGATTTGAAAGTCTAAATTGGGATATGGCAAGGTAGCATATTACACAGCGTAACACGCTTTTTCTAACATAACATGAACTATATCACTTATTTTGAAATTTACACATCAATGCTAATAAATTCTTCAAAAGCAACGGTGTTCTAACACGTCACGTTTTCGAGTTATGACGTAAAATGTTTTCCTGGTACTCATTTTTAGTTGGTTACGAATCACTTGGGTTCAAATTTAAGACGAATGGAGACTTTTCATTGATGCCTCTAAGATCAGCTTAAAAGTCACATTACTTCATAATGGCAACAAATACCCTCCGATACCTATTGCATATTCAGTTATTTTAAAAGATACGTGGCGTGGGGGGTGGTAATGGTAGAGTGGTAACGTCGCCAATTACCACGCTTATGGTTCATGGTTCAAATCCTGATGTCAGCGAGCATTTATGGGCGCCGTGGCGTAAGTGGTTAGTGTGTCGGATCACTGCGCATGAGGTTCCAAGTTTGAATCTCGGAAAAACACAAAAAAACTTTTTCACGGTCCCACCTCTCGCGAGCGTCTGACAAACATCCGAGATTATTGTTGTCATGAAAAAGCTTCTCAAATCGCCGTTCGGATACGGCACTAAACTGTAGGTCCTTTCGATTCGTGTGAAAAATATATCGCACACAACATGAGTGGTTGCGAGAAGCTATGCCCTGGCACTTAAAGAGCTGTTGTGCCAAATATTTATTTATTTTTTAGCAAGCATTTATTTACTTCTCATGAAAAATATAAAGTCAGCCCGATCATTTGCGAAAGCTTGTGTTAATACTACTGCGAAGGCATTACACTGGCAGTAGCTTGGTCATGTGGCTGGAAAAATTGTTCGCTCTATTACTGGTGATTTGCTCTTGACATCGGTTATCGAGAAAAAAGTACTGTGAATCAGAAGCAAAGACAAAAAATAGCAAAAATCTCCCCAGTTATCTGGACGCTACCCCCGGAGAATCTCTGAAGCATAAACAACTGAGCTTCAAGAACCACTACACCAAAATCTTTCTTTCTCACTCTATCCTTTCCAACGCCCGCACTGTGTGTAAACATGTTAAATGTATTCATAACCCTTTGTGTACGCGCAAATTATATAAAAAATAAAATAAAAATATGTATGAAAACATGCGATTAATCTTAGACTTAGAGCCGATTTTTCAGTAATCAGATAAATAATCAGATACGAGTAAGGGTTAATTGTCAGATAAGACATTAATGCATTTTTCATTAGTCGTATAGCAGCTATTCGAAGAAAATAACACTGCGTATCTATTAGATAAATAGTGGAATAAATTTAATCATTAGTTAGCAATCAGACCTTAATCACGTAAGTACAGGGTGTCCGCCGGGAACGTATACTACTTTGTTTTTCCGCCATTTTGGTAAACATTAGTCTTGAAAGTTCATATTTGGCAGTCGTGAAGTAGACACGTGGCAAATTTATTATGGAAAAATATTCGATAAACCAACGTGTTTTAATCGTTAAAACATTTTATCAAAATCAATCATCGATAACTGTGACGATGAGAAAGTTACGTGAAATTTTTGGGAGAAACAACGTGCCAACAAAACGCACTATTTATCGTGTAGTGAATGATTTCGAAGAAAGAGGGTCTGTAGGTGATAGGCCCAAGCCCAAGTAACAGTCTGGTGTGCAATTTGGTCAGGAGGAATCATTGGACCTTACTTCTTTGAAAATGAAAACGGCGTAACGGTAACTGTGAATGGGGAGCGATATCGTGATATGATTGAAAACTTTTTAACGCCACAACTGCATGCTTTGGGCTTGATTAGCATGTGGTATCAACAAGACGGTGCCACATCGCATACAGCCAGGATTACAATGGAGTTACTGCGAGACCTCTTTCCACAACAAGTTATTTCAAAAAATGGTGATGTTGATTGGCCTCCACGGTCGCCTGATTTGACTGCTCCTGACTTCTTTTTGTGGGGATATCTGAAAAGCAAGGTTTATGCAAATAAACCAGAAACGCTTGAGCAACTCAAACAAAATATTCGTGATGAAATTAATGAAATACCGCGTGAAATGTGTGAGAATGTAATGAAAAATGTGCTCAAAAGGGCTCGCATTTGTGAGACCAGCAGAGGCGGACATTTACCTGATATTGTATTCCATACATAATTGCCGACATTAAATAAAACATTTATTAATATAAGATCCATTCTCTTTCATTTAATCAAAAATTATAAACAAACAAAGTAGTATACCTTCCCGGCGGACACACTGTATAAAGAATACGAATGGAAAGTGTGTGCTGATTTAAAAGTTGTAGCTCTGTTACTTAGACTACGGGGATGTTTTACGAAATATTGCTGTTTCCTTTATTTATGGGATAGCAGAGCTACAAGTGACCACTATAACATTAACGAATGGTTGAAAAGAACAGAATATTTGGGTTGAAAGTCCAATGTAAAATATACTCCTCACCACATAAAACGTCATTCTTCCGCCGCTACACATTAAACTTGGCCTAATGAAAAATTTCGTGAATACCTTGGATAAATTTTGTGAGGGGTTTTTATACCTAAAAAGTGTTTTCCAAAAATAAGCGATGCAAAACTCAAAGAAGGCATCTTTGTTGGCCCACAAATAAGACAACTTATGAAGGATGAAAGTTTCGACCAACAATTTTCCAGCAAAGAACTAGCAGTTTGATTGTCTTTAAAAATCTTAATTAAAGGATTTTTGGGCAATCATAAAGCTGATAATGATAAGTTCTTGGTCATCGTAAGTAAAATCCTGCGTCTAACCATGACCGTGTAAGATGCGAAATATGATTCAATTGACAATGGTATCTTTTATAAAATATCTGGACCTCGTTTACAATCTGTTTGCTTTCACTTAGAATAATAGACAAATGTCAAGTAGAGATGTGCTAACGAGTGATTTTCAGTGATCAGTGAGTACACAGAGTAGGACACAATTGGGAACAAAACAAATGAATTGCTGGTCAAAATCAATCGTAAGTACCACAAATGTGAACAAACGAAAGACGAAGATAATACAAATGTGAACAGACGCAACTCAGGGAAATGTATGAATGAAAGTATTAACATTTATAAAGATCATACATTAAATAAGCTTACTTACTTACTTAGATGGCACTACAGTCCGGGGTGGACCTGTGCCTCAACCAACAAACCTCTCCAGCCAGCACGGTGACGAGCCAGCTGCCTCCAGTTGCGCACGCCAAGTTGGTTGAGGTCCGCCTCCACTTTTTTGCGCCACCTACCACGAGGTCGTCGTCTACTGCGCCGTCCATCGGGTGTGGATTCGAAGACTTTCTTGGCGAAAGTTGGGCTCCATCCGCTCTAAATGACCCAGCCATCTTAGTCGCTGTATGTGAACTCTTCTGGCTAAGTCGATGTCCTTATATAGGCCGTATAGTTCGGCATTGTACCTTCTCCTCCACTCACCGTCTATGCAGATGGGACCAAAGATCGCTCGAAGAACTTTTCTCTCGAAATAACCAAGGGCATCTTCATTCGGTTTTTTCAAAGCCCATGCCCCTGCACCATACAGCAGGACTGGGATGATTAGAGTCTTATAAAGAATTACCTTAGTAGTTCGAGATAGTGCTTTGCTACTCAATTGCCTTCTTAGCCCATAGAAACAACGATTGGCAAGAGTAATTCTTCGTGTGATCTCCCTACTGATGTCATTTGCGGAGCTGACCATAGAGCCTAGGTGACAAAATCTTGTACTACATCAAAATTATATCTGTCTATTGTGGCGTTCTGTCCAAGACGCCGAAGTTGGGTGTCCTTTTTTGTAGACAGCATATATTATTTTGTTTTGCTTTTATTGACCACTAAACCCATCTTTGCTGCCTCGACCTCAATACTAGCAAAAGCTCCATTGACGGCCCGCTGAGTTCTTCCGATTATGTCAATGTCATCGGCGCAAGCGAGTAGTTGTACAGACTTGTAAAAGATTGTATCTCCGGTGTTGGCTTGTGAGTTTCGTACAATTCTCTCAACTACTATGTTAAATAGATCGTATGATAGCGCGTCACCTTGTCTAAGACCTTTCCTGACATCTAACGGTTCGGTGATGTTCTTACCGGCTTTGATGGAGCAGCGAGAGTTCTCCATCGTCATTCTGCACAAACGGAAAAGTTTGGCAGGGATGCCAAGACTAGACATGGCTCTGTATAACTCGTCTCTATACACGCTATCACGGGCAACTTTGAAATCGATAAAGAGGTTGTGCGTATCGATTTTATATTCATTGGTTTTTTCCAAGATCTGACGTAGTGTGAATATTTGGTCAATGGTGGACTTTCCAGGGCTGAAACCGCATAAGGACCTATCAGGTTGTTGACGATCGGTTATAGGCGTTTACATAATACGGCAGACAGGATCTTGTATGCGATGTTGAGGAGACTTATACCTCTGTAGTTGGCGCAGTTCAGAGGGTCTCCTTTCTTCAGGATCGGGCAAACGATGCTGAGGTTCCATTCATCGGGTATACTTTACATAAGCTTATACAAAGCTAAAATGGATGGTTGCGCTATGATTTGGTATGCAAACGCTCTCAGCGATACAGCAATCACAATCACAATTCCACGCAATTCCATGGGCAACTATGTTATGTACTCGTATGTCTTGTGATATAGCATAGCAGTAGTAGAACCCAAGGGCAATCACAATCACAACTGTGCTCTGTCATTCGATATGTATCTACCACCGATGAATCAAAACTATGCTCTACCCAGTGTGACACATATCATTCATGTATTTCTGGTCGACGTTACTGAAAAATGATAAGCAAGTAGTGTGTGTGTTATATGGAGTTGCCCTCGGTGTATGAAGCAGTAAATCACTTCGAACAGCCGAGTAAGTTATATTGCAGGGTAATCACAATTGTTTCCTGCTTAGTGGAAAGAACAGATCGGTGACGAGCAGTGAATAACGACTAATATTTTTTTTTTTTTTTTTTTTTTTCCGAGGGTAGGTGAAAATCTTCAACAAGACACTATGAGGATCGACAGCGCGTGCTCATAGTAGTGTGGGATTCTTACCCACTAAAAAACCTCCCTTCAAAACAGACTTGTTTTTATTTTTACTACAACTAAGTATTCGACTTATCAAGTAGTTTTCGTTTCGCGAAATAATGACGTTTTGCAGGTACCTTCCCATTGGAAGTTCCTGCCAGCTCCGCAGTTTAGACGCGGTTACTTATCGCGCTAGGTCTAAAGGTTTGGTCCTTTGTAGACGGCGCAGTAAATTTCTTTCTTCCAAAAGTTGGAGGACTGTAATATTTACGTGACTTTCTAGTCGACTTCTATGCTTTCTCGCGTAGGTTTGAATTTCGTCTTCGATTGTTTTAATGCCAAGGTCTCTGTGGATATCGCTATTTCTGATATACCATGGCGCATTTACAATACCTCTTAGCACTTTGTTTTCAAAAGTTTGTAAAATTTTAATATTACTTATTTTGGTACAACCCCAGAGTTGTATACCATATGTCCATACAGGCTTTAGCACTTGCTTATATAAAAGCAGTTTGTTATATATATTAAGCTTGGAATATTTTCCAAGTAACCAATACATTTCTCGATATTTGTTATCTAGTTCTTTGCGTTTTTTCTTAACGTGCGTTTTCCATTTCAGCTTTGTATCAAGTGTCATTCCAAGATACTTAGCCTCGTTTGCAAACGGGATTTGAACCGAGTTTGAAAAGATCGGCAAATTATTTATTTTTTTATAAGTAAAATTTACATGAACAGATTTGGTCTCGTTGAGTGCGATTCGCCAAATCTTTGTCCATTCATTTACTCTATTCAAAGCTTCTTGCAGTTTTTCTGTAGTATCTTCGACCGTTGTACCTACTGTCAAGATAGCAGTGTCGTCGGCAAATGTAGCTAGCTCAGTGCCTTCTACTTGCGGTATATCACGAGTGTATAATAGATATAAGACTGGACCAAGAACGCTTCCTTGCGGCACCCCAGCTATTATTTCCTTAAAATCTGAATATTCGTTTCCACATTTGACGCGGAATAGCCTATTCGTAAGGTAGTTCTTCAAAATATTATATAGGTGCTCTGGCAGAACTTGTCGTAATTTAAACTTTAAGCCTTCGTGCCAGACCTTGTCAAAGGCTTGAGAAACGTCAAGGAATACGCTTGAACAAATCTTTTTTTCTTCAAGTGATTTTTCGATTACATGTGTTATTCGATGTACTTGTTCAACTGTAGAATGCTTACTTCTAAATCCGAATTGATGATCAGGGATGAGATGCCCTTCTTCTATAACTGGCTGTATTCGCCTAACCAATATTCTCTCGAACACTTTGGATATAATTGGAAGAAGCGAAATCGGTCTATAAGAGGTTTTTTCATTCGGCGGTTTTCCAGGCTTAAGGACCATTATAACTTCGGCGACTTTCCATTGACTGGGAACATATTCTAGTCTAATCGCGGCGTTTATAATGAACAGAAGCTTAATTAGAGCTTTTCTTGGTAGTGCTTTAAGAACCTCTCCCGTAATTAGGTCGTATCCAGGAGCTTTCTTAGGTTTAAGTTTCTTTATTTCTTCCTTAAGTTCGGTAAGCGTTGCATTTCTTATTACACTATTGTCTATATACGACGTATTTATATTTTCAATAAGAGCTTGTCCATCAAACGGTTTGAAAGTTTCTTCCAGGTGGGCGGCAAAAACTTGCGCTTTCTCTTTATCATGCCTGGCCCATTCGTCTTGATTTATCCTAATTGGCGCGGCTTGAATTTGAGGTTTTTTAATACCTTTTATAGCCTTCCAAAGCGAATAGTTAGAATCTTTTTCTGCCGTTAAGCTTTCTAGGTAAGTTTGTATTTCATTATTCTTAAGGTCTTTAATAGATCGTTTTAGTGAGTTGCACAAACGGTTAAGATATGCTTTATGTTGCGGAGCCCGAGTTTGTTGCCATCTTTTACGCGCTTTTCTCTTCTCCTTAATCATCTCTTTTATTTCCTGCGGATAAATTTTAATGTAACTGGCCGGGGTTCTCTTTAGGTTGGGAGTATTCTTCCACGCGGCATCCTGTAAGATTTCGACGAAGCGATCTACTTCAACTTCAAGTTCATAGGGCGTTTTAAGTGATACGCTTAGCTCAATATTTGCTTCAATATCTTTTTTAAAGCCATCCCAATTAGTTTTCGCGCCAGTTAATCTGGCCGGTCCTACTTTTTTAATCAAAGCTTCGCTTATCGTCATAATGATTGGAGAATGATCAGAGGAGAGATCAAAGCTTTCTTCAACTTTTATACAGTTGCTAGATATTCCTTTAACAACAAAGAAATCAATCAGATCTGGTATCTTATTTCTATCAGTTGGCCAATATGTTGGTTTACCCGTCGAGTAAAAATCACAACTGAATTGCATACCCGCATTATAAAGCTTTCTACCTTTCTGAGAGGCGTACCTTGAGCCCCAGAAGGGGTGTTTCGCGTTGAAGTCACCACCAATAATAAAATTTGGTTTAAGGAAGTTGAAGATGTTTGTGAAATCACTTTCTTCAAGTTTACATCGCAGTGGACAATATATAGACGAAATGTTGAAAGCAAAATGTCTATTTCTAACGCGTACCGTGCTTACTTGCATTGCTTCTAATTCAATTTTTATTTCCGCTGAGTGTTCGATATTTTCTTTTATAAACAAAGATGATCCGCCTCTGGCTCTTTCCGATGGGTGAAAGGCGTGATATCCGCTATATCCCCTTATCATAATATTCGATTGCTTTTTCAGATGAGTTTCACAGACCAAGCATATATCAATATCTTTCTCTCGCATAAATATTTCTAACTCGTCGAGTCTTTGTATGAGCCCGTTAGCGTTCCAAGTAAGAATTTTAAGCGTTTCTTTCATATTCTGGTTGAAGTGCGCGTGTTATGAATGTTGTTTTCTAGTGCAACTAGTCTCTCGAAAATTAGTTTATTTGTTTTGCATTGCTCTTCAAGTTTCGCAAGAATTAGGGAAAAAACATTGGATACATGATCTTCTGAACTACTTCTATCACTATTTTTCAACGTCGCAACTTGAGAAGGAGTTTTTACATTAAAGTTTGGACGGTTTCTTGCTTTGATCTCCCGTGAGTTGTCGGTCGTGTACGTACCCTTAACTGTCTTCGCCGCTTGAGCATAAGACTGCACGCCAATATTCGGAGATTTTGCTTCTGTTACCTTATCTCTATTACTTTCGGATTTTTTATCATTAACCGATCTTAAGTTAATATTGACGGACTTTCTATCTTTCGCTGCTTTTTTCGTAGCTATTTTGGGTCTGTTCTTGATTGGTTTCATATTCGGACGCGTCGAATTTTTTAGCGTATCGCGGCGTTTTTGAAGCTCTTTCGCCACTTCGCAACCTCGATAGTTTGCAGGATGTTTTCCCTTGCAATTTATACAAGTGGCTGGGGTTTGCTTGTTTAGGTGACACTCTTCCGAGAGATGTTTACCTGCGCATTTGACGCATCGCGGCTCTTTCTGGCAGTAAGTCTGCGTGTGATTGAAGCCTTGACAGCGCTTACACTGCGGGATCGATCTGGAGGTCTTACGCATGGGTTCGATTTTGACCACGATGTTTAGAATAGTCTTGATACCATATATAATGTCTTTATTTTCGTCTTTATCAAAACTAAGCATGAATAGTGGAAGACCGCGCTTTACCAATTTTTCATGATCTCCCTCCGACTGTTGCTTCTCCTTCTTGATAATATTGACGGCATCAAGAATTTTAAAGCCTTTGTCTTGAAGGTCGTGCATTACATCTTCTTTAGTGCACGAGGGGTGGAGTCCCCTTGCTACAACACGCAGTGGTCTTTCTAACTTATTTTCATAAGTATACCACTGAATCTTTTCGGCATTCAATTTTTTAGATACTGATCGGTAACCGTCGGCATCATCGACATTGATTTTCCACGTATTGTTTCGCAGAGATGTCACCTTAAACTTCGAAGCCAGAGTTCCTTTAAGGAGGCAATGCAACTTATTATAGTCCGTAATTCCAACGACGTTTATCGGTGGCGGAGGACGTAATTTTGGTTGTTGTTGCTTTTCTTGCATCTCCTTGCGCTTTTCATCTTTTTGTGGCTCGACTTCCGGTGAGGAACCAGCTTTTCGTTTTTTGCTAGGTCGTTTCTTTTCGACCCAATTCGTTTCGCGTGTTAGCTCTTCTTCATCCGTCTGGTATTCGCGACTAGGTGAGCGATGTGAGCTAACTGTATTTTCTTTTGTAGGTAGGATCGGTGACGAGCAGTGAATAACGACTAATATGGACGGAACAAATATATTCAGTTTTTCAAGTTCCACCGCTCAAGTAAGTAATGTCACACAGAAGATCAACAAAGTTCATATCTAGGAACTTTTGTCTCGGCAGACGGGGCATCAAACTGAATGTTAGAAGGCGAATCAGGACACATCAGTTAGATCTCTGGAAAAATTATATTTTTAGACTAAGATCTGAACTGTGAATATTAAACTACATCGCTGAGTCAGTACTGCTACATAGACGTGTGTAGTATTTGGAGAGTAACTGCCACTGTCATTAACCTGGTGTGAGCCTACGGAAAAAGATTCTTTTTTGGCATGTTTTGGAATTCCCTCATCTAAACCGGCAAAAGAATAGATATTCAAAGAAAAATATGCCGCTATAAGCTTGAAGAGTAATCGATAATTATTGGGAATGAATTCTCAAAAAATAAGGTTCATTACAGAAAACCGTATGCGATATGTTACAAGCGCTATACTCCACGAAGGGCGGCATTATACAAGACATCAATGTAAGTACGATGTCCTTATTAAGAAGCTTTATTTAAAAATATAGAAAAAAAACCTTGCATTAAAAAGAAATGATGAAGCCCATAACCAAATTTATAATGAAAAATCGATGAGTAACTATGTATGTATATACGAGTACATGCGAAACAAGATGGAATTGATTTTGGTAACGAATGGTTTTCTTTCGAAGAAATTTTGCACAATATTTTCTCATATGCGTATATGATAGACGAACTACGTTTTTAGTGCTTTCATCTACTTTTGTGCTTTTTATGATTCTTTTACGCGTGAAAGATCTTCAGAGCGTACGAGACAATCTAATCCGTCGTCAGATGCGTGCATCTAAGCACAATGACGACCTTCTTTCGTAAGAGGTCTCATTGGAAAACTGGAGCAATATTGTAGAGGATTACCCTAATATCTTTTTTTTAATGCCATTAACACTTCGTACAGGACAGAAGACTTTTTAATCTCTAAACGGTTTGGCAGACTTATCCTTTAATATATAAAACGCGCATAACCCACAAGCTATCGACTTTAGCTAAGTTATTCCAAATGTTCCTCGTGTCACTAATCCCTCTTACGATGAAAATAATGCATATTCCTCAAATTAAAAAGTTTTATTGCGCAAATGTACATACGAGTATCATTGCCCAGGCACGTTAGTGGATTCATTTAAAACTATGTACATGTCAACGGTCTATTAGAAGTTAGCGAAAAGTAATTGCCGTAACTTTTCAGTTCATCTCGCTTTAATTCTATTCATCCATCCATTGTTTGTGCCTATATAGTTCCTGCCTTTCGTCGTCCTCACTTTAAACGCTGCGTTTTCTCCATCTTCCCACCTCTAGTCGTCTTTCAATTAAGAATTTCCTTATTTACAAATCCAATTCATGAATTAATTATCCACCTAAGAGCATCTTACGTTAATTGAAGTCCTTAGGTAGAGGGTGGTTTTTCTTCCATCCTTCTCTTGTCTTCAAATTGAATTTCTCATGGAAATAAGATTCGTTTGTCCTTTGCTTTCTTTTTCTGCGAATATTGAGTACCTTTTTGTTTTTGTTATCATAAGAAACAATGCTAGTGCAGATATTACGACTCAAGTTGGTAACCAGAGGTTAGATTAAATTCAAAATTAATTAGGTATTAAAGTTTGATGTTTGTTTTTTTTTTATTGGTTTAGGTACATGTGTATTGGCGAAAACTATCCCGGAAAAGAGAACTTCAAATCGAACCTGTATTGTACTCCTTTTAGTTCATTGAGCTTAAAAAAAAAAAAAAAAAAAAAAAAAAAAATTGTTAAGCTTAGAGTTTAAGGTCCCTCGTTGTTAGTTCTTAAGTTTAGATTTAAGCTTGCTTGTATTAAGCTAAATAAATATACATTTAGTTCAATTGAAATATACATTTAACAAACTCAGCTTAAGTTGATTAATTCAACTGATACCATTGTGCTTTTAAGCATCGAATTGCAATTTAGTTTGAAACGATATCCCGGAAAGCATTGTTCAAACTACGGTAGTGAATATCAGAACTGTGTTTAGGTGAGAAAAGTTGTGCACCCAGTCAAGAACTACGAGTATATGCCCTGTGTAAGCAATAAATCAATATACTCCTTTAAAATTTCAATGCTATAACACGGAGGACAAATTAAATAAAGTTCGTTAAGTACACCGACCTGATCTTTGGTAGGAGAATGACTGGAGGACATGGATCAAACTCTTCACTAGCAAATGAGATTTAAAGTGGGGATTCCACAAAATTCAACACTTAGCACATAAGATTCCTTAGATACCTACAGTTGTGTGCAATCTTCGCAAATCTTCATTGCAGAAAAGTTATTAATAAAATCTATGCGTACATCAACGAAGAAGAAACCACTGATATGAAAATATGGTTAGTGAATGTATATCCAAGGATTGGTTGACTATATAAAGAATTTTTTTTGTTAATATTTAGCATTTAGCCAACCTAGAAGATACAGAAAAGTTACAATATGTATGGAATGGATAGTATAAGTCCCTATCCCTTTTATAGTTTAGTCCTTTTAAAGTAATAGCGTGAAGAATGTGTTCATACTATGGTGAGTTGCTTGTTACGAGCACATGCATGTTGTTCATTTATATCTACCCGTATATTGAAGGCTTTCAATTCTGAAGGAATCCTACTAAAATTTGTTATCTTGAAGGAAAATACAGAAAAACTAGGCGTGCTTTAATATCATCTGAGGTCTTATCGTCGTTACCTCAATACCTATCATATGCGACTGTGGTTCGTAACCAAGCAATAACTTCAAATCTCACAACATCAAATGAAAAGCCTAGAAAGTATTTGGCACAAAGGAACTCGGTTGAATGAAGCGTTGTCATCATGGGAAGATTAAGCCAAGACAAAAGTTTAATCCTATCGAGCATGGTGCAATCAATCCATATTTTCTCAGCACATTATCCAGAAAGAGGTTTTAAAAACTGAGGTGAAGAAGAGAGTGTACCATCCTGCAGTGGGATATTTAACCCTTAAGGTTGGCCTTGACTTACATAAGGTTTTTCAGTGTTCTTTGCAGGTACATGTACTCTCTTTTTTTTTAATAATTTAAGTTCTAATGTTAAACCGATATGTTGGTGAAAATGGAAAGTACGTCGGGCTATAGAGCAGAGATAACAAAAATTAATTAGAACGAATACGACTGACAGCAGCGAATTAAACAGTTCACAAAGCGAAGATGGGGTAGTCAAACGGTAGTGCATGCGATCATATGAAAACACAAGCGTTTTCACTCAGCTGAGGCCTACCAACTCCTACTCTCAACCTCCACGCGGTGCCAGCCGGGTGCCTAGTACCTTAATCCAAGAAATGGGTAACCAACCCCGTTTGGCGGATTCTTGGTGGCAGCAGATGAGAGAGGGGGGGAAGAGTGCTTTTCTCACTAGAGCACTTCTTCCTGTTCCAGGCGGCAGCGGACGAATTCCCTAGACGGAGTCAACGGTGGCGTCTATAGTTCCAGTTAGGTTGAACTTAGTGAATACCTTGCGCGAGCTGCTTCGACGTATTCGGATCACAGGTCGGTAAGGAATTTCCAATGTTGGTCAGGACATTGGAATAGAGATGGTGGCGGAGGAGCCCTTAATGGGCCAACGGCAGCGCTCATACTCCCGTAGTGGACTACTGGCACCGGTGTACCCGGCCCCTCGTCCTAGGGGAATAATTAAGGAACTGGCCCTCCAGGTTGGGGGTTGTGCCGTCGGGGTAACTTCCCTACCACGTAAAAAACGCATGGTTCCGAAACAACCAAAAGCCTCGGATAAGGATGACCCAACTAATGACGACCCCAGCAAACGAAATAAGGACAACGACCTTCGGATCTGTACGTGGAATGTTCTGTCCCTTTACAGACCACGTGCAGCCGAACAACTAGCAGAGGCCCTAGACTGCTATAAAGCAGATATTACCGCCATCCAGGAAGTGCGATGGGATGGGCCAGGCAAAAAGAGGATGAAAAACTGTGACATCTACTACGGTGATTGCTACAGAGGCAACAGGCAACGCTTATTCGGATGCGGATTTGTCATACGCGGCAGACTTAGGCAAGAAGTCTTAAGCTTCCGACACGTGAGCGAGCGTATTATGACTATCCGGATCAAGGCTAAATTCGCTAACATAAGCCTAATATGTGTTCATGCCCCCACAGAAGAAAAGGACCCTGCCTCCAAAGAGTGTTTCTACGAGCTCCTCGACAAAACATACGAGCAATGTCCTAAATACGACGTTAAGATCGTATTGGGCGCTTTTAACGCCAAAATAGGAAAGGAGGACGTCTTCGGTAGAGCAGTCGGTAAGCATAGCCTACACGACACCACGTCTGATAACGGACTAAGGCTAATTGATTTCGCTGTGGAGCGAAATGTCACCATAGCAAGCACATGGTTTCCTCATCTCGATATTCATAAGCAGACATGGCGGTCCAATGATCATGTCACGATCAACCAAATTTATCATATTGCGATCGACGCAAGGCATGCCTCCGGTATTCTAGATGTCCGGACCTTCCGAGCGGCCAACACAGACTCGGATCATTACCTTGTTGTAGCCAAGGTACGAATGCGGATATCCCAATCTGAGCAACAAAGAAGAATTACTGTGAGAAAATTTAACGTTGAAAAGCTACAATCGCAAGAGACCGCCAGACTCTTCGCTGAACGCGTATCCCGAAATCTCTCAATCACCCCTATACCGCCAGCATCAAGTGCCGAAGACCAGTGGCAACGCTGCCAACATGCCATCAGAAACGCCGCGACTGATGTGCTGGGTCTCGCTCGACCACCACCGCGAAACCCCTGGTTTGACGAAGAATGCCGGCGAGTGCATGCAGCAAAACAAGAGGCATACAAAGCGGCGCTGCAAAGGAAGACGAGAGCTGCTCGTGAGCTCTACGAGCAAAAGAGACGGGAAGAACATCGGCTTCTCCAAAAGAAGAAGAAAGAGCATGAGAAGCGCGCGTTTGAGAATATCGAGAGTCTATACTCCAGGAACAATGTACGGAAGTTTTACCAAAAGGTAAAAAGAACGTGTCAGAGAAGTAATACCCGTACAGAAACCTGTAGAGATGAGAATGGAAACCTCGTAGTAGAATCACAGTCGGTGCTGAGAATCTGGAAAAACTACTTCTGCAGACTGTATAACGGCGACGAAGACCAACATCCCGCTGTCAGGCAGAATGAACCATTCAACATGGACGATGATAGTCAAAATTTCCGTCCACCTGACCAAAACGAAGTGAGGATAGCAATATCCAAGCTAAAATCGAACAAGGCTGCTCGACCTGACGGCTTACCGGCCGAACTTTTCAAGGCAGCTGGGGATGAATTGGTAGAGTGCATACACCAACTCATTTCTAATATTTGGTCAGAGGAGTGTATGCCTGATGAATGGAATCTCAGCATCGTTTGCCCGATCCACAAGAAAGGAGACCCCCTCAACTGCGCCAATTATAGAGGCATCAGTCTCCTCAACATCGCGTACAAGATCTTTTCTGCGATATTGTGTGAACGCCTGAAACCTTTTATCAACAGCCTGATTGGACCCTATCAGTGCGGTTTCAGGCCAGGAAAGTCCACCATCGATCAAATCTTCACACTTCGGCAGATCCTGGAGAAAACCCATGAATTCCAAATCGATACTCACCACCTCTTTATCGATTTCAATTCCGCCTATGACAGCATCTATAGAGAAGAGCTTTATAGAGCCATGTCTAGTTTTGACATCCCTGCCAAACTTGTCCGCCTGTGCAGGCTGACGATGGAGAACGCTCGCTGCTCCATCAAGGTCGGTAATGACCTAACCGAGACCTTTGATGTCAAAAAAGGCTTTAGACAAGGTGACGCGCTGTCATGTGACTTCTTCAATATTGTACTTGAACGGATTGTGCGAAACTCACAAGCCAACACCGGAGGCACAATCTATTACAAGTCTGTACAACTGCTTGCATACGCCGACGATATAGACATTATCGGAAGATCTCAGCGGGCTGTCACCGGTGCTTTTGCAAGCATTGAGGCAGAAGCGGCCAAAATGGGTTTGGCGATAAACGAGGGCAAAACCAAGTATATGCTGTCAACTAGAAGGGAAAACCAACTTCGACGAATTGGACAAAACGTCACCGTGGGGAGACTCTATATAAGACCTTGATCATCCCAGTCCTGCTTTACGGCGCTGAAACATGGACTTTATTAAAAGAGGATGAAGATATCCTTGGTCGCTTCGAGAGAAAAATTCTTCGTAAGATTTTCGGTCCCGTTTGCGTTGACGGGTTTTGGAGGAGAAGATTCAATCACGAACTATACGAGCTGTACAGCGACATCGACCTAGTCAAAAAACTGCGTATTGGACGTCTGAGATGGCTAGGACATGTAGAGCGAATGGACACCAACGCTCCGGCCCGCAGAATCTTCGAATCTAACCCCGAGGGACGACGCAGTAGAGGGAATTATCGCCGTAGGTGGCGCGCACAAGTTCAAGGGGACCTCGGCCAACTTGGAGTGCGCAACTGGAGGCAATTAGCTAAAGACCGAGCTAAATGGAGAGGCTTGTTGGTTGAGGCCCAGGTTCACCCCGAACTGTAGCGCCACCTAAGTAAGTAAGTAAAGCGAAGATGGGATCGCCGAATTTTACGTCTTATGCAGTCTACTTTACGGAAAAACCTTTCCAAATTGTCTAGTAGCATTTTTGAATGATTTACTATCAGCAGACAAAAAAATGACCTGAAAAAAAAAATTAAAAAATTACTGAACGATATATAATCCGACTCGAAGGACTAAATGTTCGCATCTTTGTGCGGCTGGAGAAGATCGCTGATCAAAATGAGTTGACCAAGCACTTTTTAGCTTTAGAGAAAACTCTAAAACTGTCCAGAGCTGTAAGAATGGAAAAAGGCTGAAACTGTCCAGAAAGAAGAAAAACCAAGGCTTTATTCCACGTTATAAATAAATGTAATTTAATGTTAAAAGGTTCATCCTTTATAAATTAAGATTATTGTATACAGTACACGTAATTTGACATTTGTAACTTGCGTAGACTTCTTGGAACGTTGTTGTCCTCAGGATATATTCGAAAAGTGGATTCTGTGAAAACATCGTTCATGTCTTGAACAGAACGAACGTCTTAAAAGGACGTCTTTGAATGAGAGGGATGCAGGAATAACTCTTTTAAAAGCATTTTCATAAAAATCTGCATGGTTTCGTCAAAGCCTTTATAAAATGTGAATTAAATCTATGGACAATACAGAAAAAGGGAACCAAACAGTAAGTTCTAGGTTAAGAAATAACAGATATCCTTCGAGTAACTAAAATAATGCGTAGCTAAATTACAAATTCCATTCACTAATAAAGTTACAAGCTGAATACCTTGCGACTACCTGAAGTGAAATATATTGTGGCAGATGAATTCGGTTGTCTAGTGTGTAAACTTTATTTACTCTATTGAGGAAAACTATTGGAAAGTGCATCTTAGTCTAATGAAGGGCTATACACCTTAAAGGGTCGATACTACCCTTTTATAGTACGCTCCGATAAAACGAATACCTATTAAAAGTAAAACGCTTTGTATAGCCTGCTAAAGACTACTCGCAATTCACGAGTAATAAAAAGTGCATATAAGTGAGCTGGCTCAAGGAAAAGGAATAGTTAATGCAGAAACCCTAGAACATGTGCTATGCTAAGAATAACGCAGAGATTAGAAGTGGCCAGTACCATAAAAATATGAGAAAAGTCAGGCATAGTGTGCGTTGTTGCAGACGCAACAATTAAAATTAGAGGCAGACAAAGTTCCAAAGAACAAATAGACGGTTATAGTTTACGCAAACATCAGATACCTCGAATTAAGAATTACTATTACAGAGGAGATTTTTCCAGTATTTCGTAGTAAAGAACGACAACAACTTACATCATTATGTAGTACTTGACTGTTGGAGAAATTTGGGACTAAAAGAAGTGTCCGACAGGAGTCAGTGTCGCCACTATTTACTATTTACTAATGCCACACAAAAGCTGTAAAATTTCTTATATCTTTAGGTATCTGAGAAAGATTCACTGATTTTCTAGCCAAACGTATTTCAAGCTATCAACCTTACATGCAAAACCGAAAGTGGTAATTAATTAGTCACAGTTGACCACCTATCGTTTGGATCTCAAAATGTTAACGTTAGTCAAAAAGAAATCTCAGAAATTGGAATGGAGATGGTTGGAAGAAGAGCACATCACCAGGAACTATACATAATTGCACATGTGAATGTTTAATTGGGGAATTGCACTGCGATTAATCGGGAAACTACTGACTGATCAAAACTTGGCTTGGGCCAGTAGCGCAGCAATCAAGTTCGTGATGAAGTACTTGCTTTACCTCCTAGTGGTGGTCCCCGCGTAACTATACGTATAAACCCTTATACGTGTAGACTAAAACTACAAGTGCGGGTTGTCTAGGGCCTTGATTCTAGATTAGGTAATATGGGCCAATAAACTGCGTTACCGAAAATTCCCCGCTACAGAAACCGACACTATACCTAGGATAAGGAATGATCACATGTTGACGACTTTTGGCTATTGCACGCGGACAAAGATAGGTTTCTGGAATGTAAAGACGCTCCTCGACACAGGAAGCGAAGGACTCTACAATGCCGGATTCCTTTAATTGAAAAATGATATTCATTCGTTAATTCATGCGATATAAATTGGATATTTTGGAGGTAAGTGAAATCAGATAGTTAGAAACGGGCAAGTACCAGTCACCAACGGGTAACACGGTACTGTAGTACTCTATTCCGGAAGAAAATCCGAAAGTCCGCGGGAATATGGAGTCAGAATTCTGGTAACAACAACAGCACGCACGTGTCTAATTTCCTGGAAGCCTCATGGTGATAGGATTATGACGGCCAGATTTCGGACTAGAGTACGACATGTCACGATCATACAGTGTTAAGCCCCAACGGAGTGGTCATCTGAGGATGAGAAGGAGAGCTTCTACAATCTCTTAAGTGCTGTCTTCAACACAATACCAAATGAATACATTGTCATAGTGATGGGGGATTTGAATGCCAAGGTAGGTAACGACAATGAAGGGTTCAACCATGTAATCGGGAAGCATGGGCTAGGTAACTGCAATGACAACAGCGAAAGGTTTGTGGATTTCTGTAATGTCAACCGCCTTGTGATAGGTGGCTCAATGTTTGAGCCTACCACAAAGTCAAATGGGTTGCCAACAAAAGGCAAGCAACTTCCAATCAAACTGCACATTTTGCAATCAGCCGCCGCTTTAGAAGTAGTCTCCTCGACGCCCGAAACAGGTGAGGGGCAGATGTGGGAACTTGAGGGTATTTCCGCAGAGCTCGTACGAGCAGAGAGCTGGAGAAGTTAAGAGCTTTCCTAAGAAAGGAAATTAAATGGAGTGCGGAAACTGGATGGGTATCTGCGTGCTGCTTGCTGTAGCTAAGATAATGGCCAAAATCATCCTGGAGCAAATCAAACAACAACGAACAAGCAGGTTTCCGCTTTGGATCCTCCCGTGTAGACCCCACTAACACCCTGCGGATTATCATCGAACAGTGCGTCGAATGTCGATCGCCACTTCACCTGCTGTTCATCGATTTGGAGAAGGCGTTCGACAGTGACAACAGGAAATTTATTTGGCGTGCCTTACGCAAGAGAGGTATTCCCGATAAATTAAGTGGTATTATCAAAACTACATACAATGGGAATGTCACGTTTTGCACAGAGGAAGGTTGTCTGAGGAATTTGAGATCCAAAGTGGAGTAAAACAACGTTTTTTTCCTTCTCTAATACTATTCCTATTGGTGATTAGCGATGTGCTTCGTGCAGCTTTTTCGACGGGAAACAGAGGAACCCAATGGGCTCTTACATGCCATCTGAAACATTTTGATCACGCTGACGATGTATGCGTTCACATCATGGGCCTCCACCAAATGACAACAGATGTGGAGAGGGAAGCAGGCGTCATCAGGCTGAAAATTAATACGACAAAAACTAAATTTATCAAACTAAACTCATCGGCTCAAATATGCATTACTGGACAACCGGTAGAGAGAAAAGAGGATTTCCAATATCTTGGGAGTATTGTCTCGGCTGACGGTGGAACCGAACTGGATACAGCCAACAGGATCGCCAAAATATGGCGGAGCAATGCAATCGGATAGAACACCAACCTAAGACTGTTCCGCTCCAACTTTAAATCCATGCTGTTATATAAATATTAGAAAGCTGCAAACGTTCGTTTATAGGTGCTTGCGCAATATCTTAAGGATTTTCTGGCTCGATTGTATCTCTAATGAACACCTTTACGAGAGGCCGGGTCAGGAAACAAAACAATACAATCAATCGGCGGAAGTGGCAGAGTATGGGCACACGCTCCGAAAAGATGACAGTTCTATAGCAAACCATGCTATGCACCCCTTTAACTAAGGATGCCAGAAGACCTGGCGGTCCGAGGAGAACATAGCGCAGAACAGCCGAGAAGGAGACATCGCAGTTGGGGAGAGCTCAGACACACTCACAGAAACCTACAAGAGGATACAGGACATAATAGTATGCCTGTTTACATGACCTAAATCTGTAAAAAAGAAAAAAAACCGTAGCCAAACTACTTAAGAACCTGCAAGAAAATATAGTCCTCACAGCACTCCATCGAGAAGAAGGTAATGTCAAGTACACGGATCTTTAGCTGTCGAAGTTAGTCTTCTTCTTCTTCCTTTTATCAGCGAGGTTATGATCCGAAAATAAGGGATCATAACCCTCTCACTTCACCGCATTTCTACTGATCCGCCTGTGGGGTTCGCCTATTTGACCTCAGAAAATATAGACAGGCCTGCCGATTTTGGATCACTCGGTTACTGAGGCCAATGAAATGATGATGTCGTCGCATTTGTCTGACCCATGCGTTTATAGGCCTGCCTTTCCTACATCGCGACGTCTTTGGAACGTGCATTGATATTGCCTTTTTTACAGGGTTCAAATGATCTTTTCTTTGAACATGGCAATACCAGCTGAGCCGGTCGCGCTCTATTTTTTGTACGATGGTTTCCTTGATGTGAAAGCTTCCACAGATCCTCGAACTTCTTATTCGATCAAGCTTTGTCACTCCTGCTGTCATGCGAAGCGCTGGACGCACAACTGCGCTGTAGAGCCTTCCCTTCAACTTAGGTGTCATTTTTCGGTCACAGAAGATAGCGGAATTTTCTCGCCACTTCATCCACCCTAAGCTTACGCGATGATTGATATCGTCATCACAAGTTGCTTTGCTATTGATCATAGATCCCAGATATTTGAACTTTTCACACTTGGGAAGCACTGTTCCATTCAAATAAATGTCTGGAATGGGCCTGAGTGGATCAGAGAACGAGCCGCACAAGTACTTTGTTTTTTTTGAACTAATGCGATACCCATTTCCCCCCAGAGCGTCAACCCACACATCAAGTGCTCGTTGCAGGGTTGTAGGATCCTCACTTACGATGGCTCCATCGTCAGTAAAGAATAACTGATGTACCTTGGGGTCCATCACTTTACCTTCAAGCAGATAGCTGTCGAAGTTAGTGTGTATGTTGAATAGTTTTAACAGAAAAACCGTTTTGCTATGGTGATGTTCTGCAGACAAGCTCTTACGGCTTTGTAGATAAAATATAGTACATTGTAAAACATAAAATAAATTTGTATGACCATGACGTTGACCTTTATACATGTCTTACCTCAATATATCCGAGTAGTTTCAGATAACAATGATGTTATTTTCTGAAAATGGGTTACTGTTTCAAGCTTAAAGCCTCCCTCGCCCATTTGAAATGATATATGGCCCCGACTGTTGGAAAATATTAATAGATACATTTGCTATGATTTTATCTACTTTTCCCCCGCCGACTTCAACTCCATTTCGCTGTGGTCAAGGTCCCCTATGCATTCTTCTTCCTCTGTGGAAGGGGAGCCAGCAAACATTTTTATATCTCCCTTTTGCGAGGTTACCAAGCTCTCAGCTAATCAGAGAACTTTCTTTCCCCATCTACTTCCTTCCAATTTACTAAGTTTTATGGTCGCCGATTTATACGAAAGCCCGTATATTTCATCTCTCTATCGCGAAATATAAATCTTATTCTTTACATTTTGCAAGAATCTGACAGTAGTAATAGTGCACAAAAGGTTCTCTCCTAACCATCACACCAGTACTCATAGCATTAGACTACCGCTCCCACATCGCCATCAGCGGCCGCATCGCGTTTAATTGCCGACCGTAAATTTTCCCTTCCATTCTCACAACTTAATGACCATGTTACCCCAGTGAATAGCTTTTATTACCATCCCACGTGCTTGACGCTCTAGGCAAGTTATTTCTATATTTGACCAAAGAAAATCAAAGTTAAACACACCATTTAACGCTGTCAACTTACGATGACAACAACATCAATATTTGTGTGGGTAAATAGGCTTTACTTCGATTAGGGTTGCTATAAATCCTCACCCCCTACACATTCGACTTGATATGCAAAACTACAAGAAAGTTTCTGTTTCCATAGCATATTACGACTCTAATGAGGAGCCATGTAATGAAATATTATTCCACCCTGTTTAAGCAATCCACCCCCTAAGATGCTCCAATTACAAAACAATTCCAGCAATATAAATACGAAATAAAAATTCCATCAGACGTTTCCGTCGTCGACGACGACGAAAATGGAAGGATGGACTTTAAATAGGACACAAAGTAAATTATTCATAAACAAAGCAACAAAAATCCCGCGTTGGGCGCCAATTTTTTATTTTATTTTTTTCAGCACACAAAACAAACCCAAGCTTGGCATCCCACTCAATTAGTAGACAAAATGTGTCATTTTAATATTCTATCCCGATTTAAGGGAAGTAATACCGCCAACCAATTAAAAAAATTAATCCACAATTTGAATTTTTTTTTGGGGAGAAAATTGAAAACAATTGCCAACTCCAGTAGTAGTCGTTTGCCAAAATGGCTAAAGGTTTTCTATTCTTCTTTTTTTATATAGAAGTTTTTAGATGCCGTTTTAAAATTGAAAATTGAATATTATTCTCCATCTGTCAATTTGACAGTTTTAATTACCATAACCAGTTTGACACATGTCAACTAAATTCAATTTGACATTTAAATTGTTTTTAATGGCGGCGGCTTTTGCAAAAGTTTCCCTAACAGTAGCAGGGATTGGTGGCTATCAGAACATCATTAGGATTCACTTAGAAACACAGAGTGGAAAATGAAAAAGAAAAAAGGATGACAGCAAGTTGAGGTACGCTTTTGTATTTATTTTTTCTCCGGTTTAAGGGAAAGCAAATTTATGTTAATGACACACAAGATGTTATGTTATGTTATGTTATGTCCTCGTCGTCATTTCCATCCCAAAAAAAAAGTTATGTGGTGATATGCATTAGTCTCACTTTAACTTGGATGGAAACATTAAGAGTACATTATTCTTAAATGAGAAGCATTCCTTGTGTCCTGATGAATGTGCTTGTGCACATATCTATGCCCTATGGTGGCACCATCGTAGTGGTTGTGTCTCATTAATGTGTGACATGCCCTAATATTGTGTGTAGAATTTACTGAGGGTAATTAGATCAGATTAACTGGCTTGGTAATTAGGTTTCAAGCTAAATTCTAGAATCACAAATACACATAGTTTATGGTGGTGATGACGGAGTTTAAAGGTGATATTATGGTTGAGATTAATTTAATGAAGCTATGAAAGCATAGATTGGGCAATGCCTTGAGGTCTTGGTGGTTGTTTGTGCTTACCAGTTTGATTTCGTTGCCCAAATGAACTAAATTTCTTAAACGAGGAGATTCCAGAGGTGAAACAAGATACATAGGCAAATCGTTTCTGGGCTTGGTAATGAAAACATTTGCGAAATTCATATTGGAATGCCTAACAGATTGCATGCATGAAAATGACCTCCAAGCTGTTTGCCTCCATTGAAAGCAAAGCGCTAAGAGTTTCAACAAAAGTGTCAAAATTATGAAAAGCCCTAACGAGAATATTATGATTGCAGTCTCATGCCAGTGGTCATAGTGTTAATCTTGCAACAATTCAGCAGTTCTATGCTTACAACATGAGAAGCTATGTACATCTTGACCTTCGAATGCAGATTTGCCCTGATTTGTCTAGAGCATTAGCTTGTTTATTTTTGGATGTACCTTTACGCAGATAATCGTCACAAACTTACAAAGAACAAGAGAGAAGTTCCACATAGTGAGAACTGCTTATGACAAATGAAGCCGATGCAGAAACTTGCTTTACAAGTTAAGGAAGCGGGAAATAAATACGACAGTAGGACTGTTCTTTAAAAAAAAACCACTTAGCCTTCAATAGGGACGGAGGTAAAATGTTCAGTAAACTTTCCATCCTCCTCAATCTTCTGACAACTAACTCTGAGTTAGTTGGCATAGTATACGAGAGATTCAATGTCTGAGTTTGAGGTGCATTACCCTAATAGTGAAGTTATTATTTGTTAAGGTGCCAACCGATATAAAAAAATCAGAATGTTATTTGAAACGTATTTTTTGTCGTACAAGGTGGCCCAAAATGTATCACCCTATCGGAAGATACTAGAAACTTTTGCAAATGGCGACAACTGTCAGTTTTGTTTTGATATTTGAATACTTGTAATATTTTGTGAATTATTATATATTCTATAGAAGAACGGGAATCACTTTACTCCCTGCTAAAAGCGCACTTTCCGGGTTGTACGATCCATCTAGATAATAACATCGAAACCAACAGTAGTTTTGTAACGGAAACTCAAACGGATCTTATTACAGAAGAAAGAATTGAGTGGGCAATCAGATCATTCTCTCCCTTTAAATCCCCAGGACCCGACGGGATTATCCCAATCATGCTACAGAAAACAGTAACCACAATCATCCCGGTACTTAAAGAACTGTACCTCATCAGCCTCATTTGGGGGTATATACCTAGATCATGGAAAGAGGTCAAAGTGGTCTTCATACCCAAGGCCGGTAAGGCAAGCCACACTACTGCGAAGGACTTCAGGCCAATAAGCCTTACCTCCTTTGCCCTAAAGACCTTTGAAAGACTAGCTGACATAAACATCCGTAGTTAGCTACGCCCAGGTGACTTATCCCCAGCGCAGCACGCCTATATGAAAGGAAAAAGCGTAGAATCAGCGGTGCACTGTGTTGTCGGCTCAATAGAAAAATCGCTGAAAGACAAAGAATATACACTAGCCGCTTTCCAAGACATTGAAGGAGCCTTTAACATTGTCAAAACAGACGTGGTTAATAGAACTCTAACGAACCTCAATATTCACAATTCCGTGATAAAATGGATCGTCAATATGCTAAAGGAGAGACATATTAAAGTTGAACTTGGAGAAACAAAGCTTGAAGTCTATGCCTCAAGAGGCACCCCTCAAGGAGGGGTTATATTCCCACTACTGTGGGCAATTGTCCTGAACGAAGTCCTTCTTAAACTAAGAAACAGCGGCGTCAAAGCCATAGCCTATGCGGACGACGTTGTGCTGCTAGCAACAGGTAAATTTCTCTCGACCCCGACAGCTATAGTAAGGCCAATACTAACGTATGGCAGCTTTGTATGGTGGCAAGCAGCCAGCAAAATAAGCAACCTAGCTGCTATCAAAAAAGTACAAAGACTAGCGTGCATCGCCACAACCAGTGCGATGAGAACAACACCTAGAGCAGGACTCGAGGCTATTCTCAATCTGCTTCCGCTAGACATCTTTATGAGAGTATCGGCGGCTCTTAGTGCCATAAAATAGCTGGAGACCAAATGCAATGGGTTACACCACGATCCTGTAGAGATATCTAGGCAGTGTATCTAATACGGACTACTTAACGCCTTACCTAGACTTCACAAGACCATTTTTTAGCACCTATTCGAGCAGGGAAGACTGGAAAAATGACAAAACGCCCAACGAGCGATCCTTAGCTGTATGCACCGATGGATCCAAAATGTAAAAAGGTGTAGGCGCAGGCATCTCTCTGAAACGCTTGGTCTCTCCATGTCAGCTCGGTTTCCGAACTACAGTAGCGTTTTCCAGGCAGAGGTCCTAGCAGTGACAATAGCAGCCCGTGAGACAGCGATGAGGGCAATACCACGAGAGGATATCACCTTTTTCGTGGACAGCCAGGCAGCGATAAAAGCAATATCTGCTATATAAATAAAATCGAAACTTGTGAAGTATTGTAGAGAAGAGCTCAATGTTCTTGGAACACAGCACGAGGTAAAGCTCTGCTGGGTCCCTGGTCATGAAGGCATACCAGGGAATGAGAAAGCCGATGAACCGGCTAGAGAAGGCTCGGCACTAAACTCGGACCAGTCCGACCCCTCTGTGTGCATCCCGCCTTGCGCCCTTAAGCTCGAAGCAGGAAACAAAGCCCTTACGGAGGCTAACAACAGGTGGAACTCTTTAAATACTTATGTCACCACGAGGAAGCTGTGGCCTGCATTCGACAGAGTAAGAACTAGTAGACTCAGACAGAGGGATAGAAAATGCCTCTCTACTCTAATAGGAGTCATTACAGGGCATAACACCATGCGGTATCACATGAAAAAAACTACGTGTGACGACCGAAGACCTTTGTAGAGGCTGCGGCGACGAGGAGGCTCAGGAGGACACCACCCACTTTCTCTGTCATTGCCCAGGCCTCTTTCATTTAAGAAATAAGCTCTTTGGACAACACTTCTTTGAGGATTTAGAAGAGTTGTCCAACAGACCAATAAATGACATCGCAAACTTCATCAAATCCTCTGGATGGTTTGTATCTCGGGTACAGTAAGTACTAAATGCTTTCTTTAGGATATGTACAAAGACGATCATTTTTTCACCAGGAAGGGATTCTCTATTCTATCCCCTTTCCCCCCATGGGTATCACAATTGGTCTATATTGACCTGAGTGTGGTGTGGAGGTTTTTTTATCCCCTACACCAGCCCATATACCTAACCTAACATATAGAATAAAGGGATATAATTTTCCAATCCGCGAATGCTGCAAAAGCCAATTTCAGTTTCATATCATGAACCATTTTTCATATTATGTAAATACGGAAGACAGTTAGGTGGTCAAATATTGTTTGCACTGTTTATTATATATTTTTTTAAAACCTGTAAAATAAGGAAAATGTTGTATAACTATCTTTGGAAACAAATAAACTTTGCGTTACATGTAGAGGCTAAAAATTTTCTTGCAAAAAGAAGTTTGACTCGAAAGCGATTGTAAAAGATACATATTGTTTCCACAAATACGTGTATTTCCACGAATACGTATATTTCCACAAATATATGTATTTTTAAATAAACGGTTACCTTATATCCAAGCAAATACTGATTAATTTAAACATATTTTCCGTCTCTTAGAAAACATTCTTTAGAATTGTGAAATGTATTCCTAGCACATAGACATATATAAAACCACCTTCGAATAGATTTTGTGTATTTTGTATGTAGCAAGATAGGTCAATAAATATATGTATGGAATGTTTGAAGCAGCCTGTAGGGAAAAAAAGTAAAAATATGTTTCCCATAGATACATAGAGGTATGTTTAAATAAACTACTTCTACAGCTTCAAATAAATACTGATTGATCAACTACCTATAGAAGATGGAAGACTACTCAAACTTGTAGCTATGGAATCCGCGAGACAAAATGTCTTATTACATGGTGTTTGGTCCGTCTTGGCTTTAAAATATGGTATTAATCTCAACTGGAAATCTTCAAACCTTGAAGTTGCAGTTATTAAATCCTATAAGAGTTATGGACGATAAGTGGCAGGATGGCTACAAGGAAAACGCTAGTCTCGCAACAGCGAATATGGTATTGTTTGTTGGAGTACGCAAATCGCTCCGTAGACACCATATACAATACTGGCCAGGGTGGACTCCTGCCGCTTAATTATAGATCTTATAGGGAAGATCTATTTGTAGTTTGTGCAATATGAGACCAACCAAAGATACAATGCATTCCCGGGGACGTGCCCTATCCTAGCAGAAACAATACTTTTTGTTTGCGGCAGTAGAATTGAAGAAAACAGAATGTGCAGAATTTTAAACGGCGAGAGCTGAAACGAACTTTTAAAGTATTTAAAAGCAGTATTCAGATAGGGAACAAATTATTGAGGAATATTTTTAAAATATTTTATAGGTAAAACATGTTTTTTGTTTGCTTTCAAAACTTTCCTTATTATCTCAATTTTCAAACTTGTATTTGCAAAATTAGTTTCGTTTGCAATTTAGAATGCTTAGCATATACATACCTATCGTTTTCAATCTGTTGTGTTTGTTAATTTTTAAATTGTAAATTGAATAAAAGAAATTTGAAATAAAATAACATACTGATTGATCTAAGCAAATTTTATTAGTCCCCAGACAGAATTATTTACATTTTTGTCGCAGTTTAAGTTCGTAACAGGCTTAAGTTTTATTGACAGACTTAATGAACAACACAGACTTCGTTCTGGAAAACATAGCAATGACATAGGTTTTGGTTTGATAGGTTAAGGGACTGGTTTGAGTTTACCAAAATTACGTCGGGATTTCTTGTTTTCAATCAATTTGTTAAGAGGGATATTGAACCATTAAATAAAATAGACAGCTCCAATGTGTTTAGTGGTATAAGGTATAATGTTGAAAACCTAGATTGAAACCTATTTCGGTGGGTGTAGGTTCAGTGGTAGACATTGGTTTATACGCATTTAATTTTGTAAGTAAATTGTGTAGTATGGGATTATTTCAACAAATTAACATTTCCTACATTCATGTGTTTACTATCAAGAAACAACTTTTTTTTGTAACGGGACTTCCTACGTTGTACTGGGTAACAAATTTAATTTATGTTAAATTCTCTTGTCTGTAAATTTAAAATTTTTCTGCGTAAAAAGATGATAAATATAGAAGATTTAAGTTATTCGAAAGTAAGTCGAGGAGATTTTTTCAAATCTGCGTTAAGGTTTTTTTTAGTAGGTACCTATTACAAGTTTTCGTAATCATGGGTAAGGATAAACAATTGACTAACGCCAAGCAAGTAAAATTTAAATTCTGAAGGAGGAGCGCTCTCTCAATCGACACGTACGTATATTGCAAAAATAATTAAAAGAAGCGAAGGCGTAATAAGGAATTTCTTTAAAAAAAAAAAATATTGCGTTAAAGCACAAACCAAAGGAAAATAGGTATGGTAGGTGGGTGCCTTGTGCCAAAAAAAAAGAGTAAATGCTCACTTAGACCAAAAGTTCCGCTCTATTGTGTCCAAATAAGCAAACTTACATTACACAAAAAAAACAAATAAAAAATTAAATTAGTGAAAAAGCAACCAAGAACCGCTTATCATCCAGGCAAATTAACGATAAATTAGACCTCCCGCTTCCTACTCGGCATGTCGCACGAATTTTAAACGCTACACACAACATCAAATGAACGAAATTTAAAAAAAAACTGCGTTTGAATAAGGGCCGCAAAATCGAAGGAGTGGAGTTTGGCCTTTTCTAACTTAAAAAAAAAAAATATTTAGACGGGTTGAACTACATATTACGGCTGTTACGATCGAAACGCAGTTTCGGGGGCGGAACTGTTATGGTATATGTGGAGCCATTTCATACTACGAGACTACGCCTATTTGTTTTATTACCACAAAAATAAATCTAGAAACGTATGAAGAGTTGTTGGAAGATGTTTTGGTGTCATATTGCTTATTTATTTATTAGCTTAATACAAGCAAACCGAACTTAACAGGCTAATTAACTAACAATAATTCAATAACTTAAAACTATGTGAATTTGTGAATTATTATTATTATTAATTATATCCTTTTTTTTTATTACTTAAAACTAATTAAACAACTATTTAAGACCAAATTTAGGAGTGGGGAGGTAAGGTGCGTACGGAGATTCGAATGATAGATTTGCTACTGTGCATGTCAAAGACATTAGGGAACTTATTTACATTACGTAGCATTCTGGTCATGGGTTCATATTGACCGTATTCAGTGCGGTGGTAGGCAGGGCGGAATAGGGGTGCAGATCTTAAACGTCAAGAGTTTGTATTAAGCGAAATCAGTTGCAGCAGGTGAGGGCAGTCAATACTTCCGGCTAATAATTGATGCACAAAAAGTACATCAGCGATAACGACGTATTTCCAAGGCTTGTAAGTTTAGCAACTTTAGTCGATTCGCATAGGGAGGTACGTTGTAGGGGTTATTCCAGCCCAGATATCGCAGGGCAAAGCGGATGAATCTGCGATGAACAGCTTCAATTCTCTGAATGTGGAGTTGATGGTATGGTGACCAATCCTGGCTGGCATACTCAAGAAGTGGTCTGACGAAAGTCATCTAAAGGAATTTAATTACGTAAGGGTTGGAGAAATCCCTAGCCTAGTGTGGAACTAGCTCTGCTGATTACGTTACCGATGTGAGAACGAAAGTTAAGTTCAGTGTCAGAAATGATGCTGAGATCACGAATTAAACTAACTCTGGGTACAGGTTCATTTTTGAAAAATAAGTTCTTGGAGGCAGGGGAGGACGTCTGCGAGAGTAAGTAATAGAATGACATTTTGTTACGTAGAGTTCTAAAAGGTTTTGCCGACACCAGGTGAGGAAAAGGTCTAAGTCGAGAGAGAGTCTAAGCGAGTGAGAATCAGTAGTGCTGGAAATTTGTTTTGAGATCGCGAGGTCGGATCCCGTAATGATAAGCTAGACATCGTTTATGGTCGATACGAATAACAGTGGTCCTAAATGGCTACCCTGATGTACGTCTGATGTAGCAATGATTGGGTTTGAAACGGAAGATCTAAAAGGACAAAGTATTGGCAATCTTCTATGTAGGGCTTAACCCATGAAATAAATGATGGTGGAAAACGAACAAACAAACGCTTTACTGAAGTCAGTAGCCACATCGTCTATTTCTTTGCCTCTTTCCATTGCGCATAATGTGAAAGAAATGAATTCGGTGAGGTTGGTGGTAGTAGATCTACGCTTTAGGACCCCATGCTGCTTAGAGCAGAAAATGGATTTACAGTGGATGAAGATCGAGTCATAAACGATACGCTCTAAAAGCTTGGCTATACATGAAAACTTAGCAATGGGTCTGTAGTTTGAAATTTCGCTCTTGCAGCCCTTTTATGGATAGGGATGATAAACGAGTATTTCCATAGTTTGGGGAAGACACCGTTTGAGATTGATAGTTGAAAAGTGCAGTGAGTGGTCGAGCTCAATTGCTAACGCATTTTATTCAAATTCGAAGATCCGTGGAAGCTTTCACGTCAAGGAAACCATCGTACAAAAAATAGAGCGCGACCGACTCAGTTGGTATTGCCACGTTCAAAGAAGAGATCATTTGAACCCTGTTAAAAAGGCAGTATCAATGCACGTTCCAAAGACATCGCGATGTAGGAAAGGCAGGCCTATAAACGCCTGGATCAGACAAATGCGACGACATCGGCATTTCATTGGCCTCAGTAACCGAGTGATCCAAAATCGGCAGGCCTGTCTATATTTTCTGAGGTCAAATAGGGGAACCCCACAGGCGGATCAGTAGAAATGCGGTGAAGTGGGAGGGTTGTGATCCCTTGTTTTCGGATCATAACCTCGTTGATAAAACGAAGAAGTAAGTTTATTCAAAATCATGACCGGAAGTCCGTCTGGGCCAGAAGAGTAATCGTCCTTGAGAAGATTGAACTTGTCAATCACTGTTGACACGCTAATATTCAGAGATGTTAGGGAGGTTTGGGCACAGCCGTTCAAGTGAGCAAAATAATTAAGATCGGGCTCAGCAGTGACATTTAAAAACGCCTGGCTGAAGAAATCAGCAAATAGTTCGGTAATTATTTTGAGATCTGCGGACGCGCAACTTAAAAATTTTAATGTAGAAGGATACCCGTCAGATTTCCTTTTAGTGTTAATAAATTGGATGAATCGTCTGGGGTTAGAAATAAGACCGAGCTGCATATGATCAAGGTATTCAGAATAAAAGGATTCACACAACGCGGAAAAGTTGTTATACGCTGAAAGATAATTAGAAAAGTCATACTCAGATCTGGAACTTAGATATGAATGCCATAGTTTCTTTTGCTTCTTCCGAAGTGAGCATAATTCCTTGCTGTACCAAGGTGGAGAAGATGCTACATTTTTTTGTTGAGTGCGATTGAAGGAAACAGTCATAGATGTACAAGTAAAAAGTATTGATAGCTGTAACAATGTTAATGGTTTTGTCAAAGACAAAATCAAAATTGGCATTACCAATAAGGTTGTTGAGTTTGTCAAAGTTTGCTTTACGAAAATTAAATTTCCGCTGCGTCAAAGGGACAACGCTAATGTTTTCATTCGTGTAAGAAAATGTTAAAAATAAGGGGGGTTGATATGCGTCAAGTTTAGAGAGCAGGTGGCTACTAACGGCAACTACATAGTTGTTGGTTGAAAAAACGAAATCTAGCAGCCTTTCCAAATTGTTTTTGATACTACTCATCTGTGCAAACCAGAAGCCATAAGTATGTAGGTCGGTGAATAAGACTTCCTTGACAGAAGAGGCATTAATTGAAACGAAGTGGATGTCGTCATTTGATTTGGCCCAGCACAATCGTGGAAGACTAAAATCACCAACAAGAATTACATCGTCTTCTGGGGTAATAGTATCCATCAAAAAGTCAAGTGCATCCTCGAGAAGCTGGTATTCCTTAATAGGTTGTGTTGGATGGATATAGAAGCAAACGATGTAAAGAGAACGTTTTGCAACATTGATTTTAACACAAACCAGCTCTAGGTTAGAGGCAGTTGGAATTGTAAAAGCTGACGCGTCATAACAAGTGTGAAGAGCTAAAAGAACACCACGTCCGTGGGTATCGGTGGGGGAATCGTCGCAAGGGAGAACATTGCCAGATGGAACATTACAAGCGACTGGGACGTCCTTTCGAAATACATTGAAATCGGAAGTAAAAAGCTCGGTGTCCTTATGATTAGGTAAAAGATTTATTTCCGTCAACGCAAAAACATCGAGAGTCTAGGAATACAACCGATGTTTTAGAGCGCAATCCTCTAACATTTTGGTAGTAAAGGGACAGGCATTTGGGATTAACGTTGGGAACGAAAAAACTTATTGAGGTCAGCTCAAGTTTTTTCGAGTTGTGACGTGCGTTTAGTTTTACTGAAAGACACCCGCTCGCGTCGGGGGGTTATTGGGCAGGTGGTAGGTATATTAGAAGGGAATGTGTAGGTTTACAGATCTCAGGGGAAAAAAACATTGCTAGTATTAAGAACCTGGGGCAGAAAGGCTTGTAAAAATTTAAATTTATAGATGAAAGGTCCTTTCAGCGTCGAAACTCGATGCCATCATATGAGAAGACTTCGGTATTGGGTGTGAAGAAAAGCCAAACATATTTCTTCGGCATGTGAACAATGAAGGAGGAGTGAGATGACTTATGCATGCTGGAAAAATCATCACGAAGTATGCTTCCGAACCGAAAAGATCGGGACCCGAAAAGAAAATCTATTTTCCAGCAAGACAACGCTTCCATCCATGTTTCTAGGTAATCTCATGGATGATTTTCTTCAAAAAATCATTGAGTAACTCTAATGGCAGTATTAGTGGTAGTCCCGATTGCAACCCTATCGATAACCTTTGGGGCATACTTGCTATTAAGATCTATTCAAAAGGGAATCAGTACAACAGTGTGTTCGAACTGAAAAATGGAATTCGTCATGTTTGGCTTGAAATTAGCCCCAATGCTTTATATAAGTTAATCGAATTCATGGCAACTCGATTTTTTTCTGTCATAAAGAATAATGTGAATTGCAAGAAATATTAAAAAAGTTTCTTTAATTTTTTTGTGAATTTTATGGCAACATTTGACTCAGTGGACATACAGTCCACCCTAATTTTCACGTTTTTGTCAAAAAAAAATGTTTTCAACATTTTGGAAATAATAACATTTTTTTTATAATTGAAGAATAAATAAAAATTTGAAGTTATTGAAACCAATAACATTTTTTTCACGCAAAAATAATCGCAAAAATTTATGTGCGTATAAACGAATGTCAACCACTGTTATACACATATGATGCGATGCAGCTGGCATTGTTTCCTTTACTACCAAAAACATCTTCCAGGGAATAGAGATTATTTTGATCAACATTTCCAGACTTAAATTAATCAGAAAACCGTTTAATTAACAACATAAGTGGGAATTTCTGAATAAAGTGTTAACGTCTCTGCCCAGATGTCCTTAAAGCTGAAGGGTAATTAAATTATCCTTACCATACCCAGCCTATTTTTAGATCTACCTCCTTGAAGAATGTCACTTTATTTAATATATTTCCTGGAATATTCTTAAAAAAAAAAATTCCAAGTAACCACTTTGTCACCACCAATTGACTGGTGAATTGGTCAACAAATATTTTCATGTTTTCATTAATTACTAATTGTTACTATTTGTTATACAATACGTTAAGAAATTTCAAGAACTCAAACAAGAAAAAACATTTTGTGCAGCTTGTTAACAAACACAGTTTTTTTTTTTTATTTTCGAAGAACCTACAAGTGCAAGATCGGACTTATACTGATCACTTCATGCGCGTGTTCTGTTTACTTGCGAAAAGTAAATCAGGCGCTTATCAAACGGTTACCGAACGCTGAGTAAATAATTTTTCAATAACCTTTATGTTGAGTGCATCTTTGATGTTACGCAGTTTCTTATTACTGATATCACAAGGAGTATATAAATGCAAAAAGTTTTCGATGAATCTACGTTAGTTTGCGTTAAACAATTCAGAATGAAATACCTAGCAAGTATTTTGTGCATTTTTGCACTTTTGGCGATCGTGTCAGCGGAAATCGTGTGTCCTATTTCACAGGGTGATGATTCGTATGTGGTTCAGTTCCCATCACCAACTAATTGCGCGCAGTTTTATAAATGCGATCGTGGAATAGCAATCCTGCAGACTTGTCCCGGTGGGCTACATTACAATCCAAGGAAGAAGGTAACACAAGTAATTTTCTAAAAAGTGCATAGTAATGATGGTGGTTTGCTTTCTTTTATAGGTATGCGATTATATCGCTGGGGCCCGCTGTAATTTGAAGGATTACCAGTAATTTTGAAAAGTCAAATTGTATCTTGTTTCTTAATAAATCAAATCATATATACGTATAATGTGCTTTAAATGTTGGGATTTATTTCTTTTATATATGAAATGGGAGCAGGCTTAAACCTTAACCTTTTCGGTGCGCTTTAGTAATTCTGCTTTAGTTTACGGTGTGTTAGTATAATACGATTTGCCGCTCACAACACAATCTCATTAATTCAAAATACTCATCAGAGATAAGGAATCGTTAAGCATCAGAGATAAAGTAAACATACTTACTCGTACACCTTATTCAAAATGTGTTTGGTTGATATTTGATAAGAGGTTGATGTGCGTCTGATGCACTTATCGCAAGTAAATACACAAAGCTTGTAACTAGAGGGCAAGACTATCCCCAAGTTGGAATTCATTTTTTTGATCGTCAAAACGCAGGCATACAGGGTGTTTCAGAAAGGACTATTTTCAGTTTATAGCGCTTTGCTACTGTACATTTTTTTCTGTCTCATATCCAATGCGGTTGATTTTAATTAACCATTGGTGTTAAAAATTCGGTAACAATTTGATAGCATTGTACCGACATATTCTTAACAATTCCAGTTTTAATTTTTCGTATTTCCAGAAAACTTTATTCACATTAATACAATTTTTGGGCCAAAAATGCATGATTAAGTGAAAATGTGTGTTATGCAAAGTGAAAGATAATTCCAAAGACTGCTAACTTCGCTTGATGTGGCTGTTTCAGAAATATCGTGTATGTGTTCGTTGATAAGTTGATCATGTTTTTGAAGATAGTAATAGCGAGCATTATAATGACGGTAACAGGAATTTTGCCAATGGTAATTTTTTATATGGTTTGCTTGACAGGAAAGAATAATAAGTCAATGACTGGGGCACTAAGAATGAGCTGGTGTGATTGACCCCTCTCGAAGATGAAGTTTTCTTCTTTTTTTTACGGAAAGGAGGATATCTTTGATTTCAGTGCTCAAGGGCATCACTTTCCGTATTTCCAGTGAATACAAATATTGAGGGGTAATCCTTGATAAAACAACTTCTTTGATATAAACATGTCGAGTAAAAGACATATACGTAGGGGGGCGCTTTTGGCTTTCTGGCAGTAAAGGTAGTATCGTCAAGACATGAGACTTATCGCCGTATCACGTATTTTATGGCTAGAAAAGTAAACGGATATGTTAAGTACCATCTTTAAAATAAGAGGAAAACTAACCAATCTGAATTATATACCGCACCGCCCAATTTTGTGTAGCCTTTGTTACCTCAAGAAGCGCGAGGATGTGTTTTACTTTATTGCGATAAGTCCCATCTTAAAGGAGTTTCGCCTTCATTTTTTTGGAACGCAGGTACACGAACTAGAGGAGGCGATAAGCGTACTAAACGGTGACCGATGCTGGGATGCATTGTATAACTGCACGGTAAATTCAGTACTCTACAAAAGATACATTATCGAAGAAAGCTTGTAACAATGAAACCAAAATTCTATATTAATTAACGAAAAAGAAACACTACAAATATAAATAGGGTGCCAATCTAGTGGACGGCCCTCAGCAAAACTATATAGACTAAGAAACTAGAAGCCACTTCGGGCGCAGCTATTCTCAGCCAGTACCCCGTTGAGAAAGGTTAAGGTTCCCCAGTAACCTGTGATTCCTCCGATTCTAACTCAATGTGGTATCACAATGGACCCAAGTGGTCTAAGTGTGTCCTGACCTTAACAGGACAGCCACCTTACCTCACCTAACCTAAGAAATTGGAAAACTGTAACTGCATATTTTTTATGAAATAAATAGTGTAACTAAACTAAACTAACTAGTGCGGGCTTTGGAAAGAATAGATAGAGAGAGAGAGAGAGATGACTTTTAGGACCTGATCTTATTGTGTTTTCGGTTAGAGCTTTCGCTGACGACGATACAATTGGGTGTTGTATGACTCTCAACGATGCATGTTGACTTAACAGAACCGCCTGTAAAAATTCCGTCCATTTTTCCCTGTACCTCAGCGGAAAGGATTGCAGACAACTTATAAGTGTTCTGACAGGGCCCTATGTTATCGCCAAGTATCCTAATCTACTAAATATAAATGACAGTCTGCGATACTTGTAGAGAACAATTCCTATCTCTTATATGAATGATCTAGCGGGGCGTTTTCTATTCCGACAAAAAAGAAAAGAACAAGGCATCAAGAAATGAAACTAGTCTTACTCAAATAATAACAAGGTGCAGACATGTGTACATATACATATATAGGTATGTGTGTCAAAATTCTAGCAGCGTTATTTTAAAGTCTCAACCAAACATATACATATAACTTAGATTTGTCTCTATCTATTTTGTTCGCCGCTAAGGATATTGCCGGCATCCACTCATGCTTAGAGGAGACGAGGCTCCAGTGGTACATAAACAATTTTCGTAGAGTTGCGCGAAACAGTTCCAATGATGGAAGGAGCATGGAACATTTCTTTTTTTAAATGGAACTAGTTCCCGAAAAAACGTCCGCAAGACTATGTAGTTCCATTGAAATTTTTGCGTGGAAGGGAAGAATGTGTTAATAGGTCCCTTCTCTTCTTCTTCTTCCTATTTTAGTGACATTATGATCCGAAAACAAGGGATTATAACCCTCCCACTTCACCGCATTTCTACTGATCCGCCTGTGGGGTTCGCCTACTTGACCTCTGAAAATATCTGCAGGCCTCCCGATTTTGGATCACTGTGTTACAGAGGCCAATCAAATGCCGATGTCATTGCATTTGTGTGATCCAGGCGTTTATAGGACTGCCTTTCCTGCCTTGCGATGTCTCGTGTTGATGTGATTGATAGGTCACAATCATTCCAATTGGAGTGGAACTGCGAACGAAAGGAATTATGGCACTAAAAGACGGAGATAACTATGAACATACCATATACAAGAACGATTACGATGTATTTCATTCGTGAACTAACATTTGTACATATATATAGATATACTGAATACCTTTCTTTCCTCCTAGAACGCATATAGCTCCGATTCCATTAACATTTGTACAGGGTGGGCCATAGTCAGAATGAAGCTAACAAATTTAATAAATTTTGGATTTACAAATATTTTCTCTAATTTTATTTCCGGATTGTATCAACAACATCTGGAGATAAATAATGGAGAAAGTCGAATCTGAACAAAGAACCAGAGTAGGCGAATTTTGCTTTTTAAATCAGCAATCAATTATTTAAACACGAAGAGCATGACGTCGTCCATTTAACATAAGAATTTCTCTATCTATTAGTCACTTATTTGATTGTCAAAATCTTAGATCCATTCACTAGTGTCAATTGCACTCCGTACGGCATGATGTGGCATTACATCTGAGAGGATCATTGGATCTAACTCTTAGAAAATTAAGATGAAAGTGAAGACACAGTTACTGAAGAGTGGTATCGGTCCATAGTCGAAAATTGCTTACGTTCTGCTGTTGATAATAGGCTTGAGGTGCGGTTTTAGCAGGACGGAACCAGTACTCATACTGCTCCAGTCACAGTGGCAGACTTAAGGTCAATTTTTGGAGAGCGAATAAGTTCCAAAACTTCGGAAATTAAGTGAATGGTTCGCTAGATTTGACGGCAGCCTACTTTTTTCCTTGTCGTTATTTGAAAGAGCGTGTGCTAGTGAGCAAGCTCGAGATAACCCTCGAGCTCAAAGCCAACAATGACGCAGAAATTCGAGCTCTTCAGCCAGAAAACTTGAAAAATGTTATGGAGAATTCTTTAAATCGTGTCCATCATGGCGAAGCCGAAGCCGGCGGTTATTTAAAAATATCAAATTATTTTATATTTACGAGTACTTTATAAAACAAAAAATAGAATACATAAATAAATATGTAAAATGTTTAATTGAAACAATAAAAAAATGTTTTTAAAAAGCCGCTTAATACACAGACGGCCGATGGCGAAGATTGAGGAGCAGTCACAGCATTCCATTTCAGTTTTCAGAAAATTTCATAACAAGCGAAGAAGTGAAAGCTCGGATAAAGTAGCGCATGTTTCTAGTTTTAATAAACTACCGGGAAATGAGGACGATCAGGACAATGAAAACGATAATTTAATTGTTATTCCAACTAAAATGGAAGCTCTGATTGCTTTGAAGAAAGTAAGAAACTTTTTTGACATTTTCTGGAGTTTATTCTACAATTTTTCAAAGCAGGAATGCAACACAAAGCGTAATATTGGATACGGTTCATAATCTTTACCAAACATATACACTTTCTTAATTTTCTTTAATAAATATGTTAATTATTGCATTATACACTACATAATGAGTTTTTGTTTTAAACATAATTTTTTTTTTTTTTCTATTATCCGCTTACTATGTTATCCCGCTTATAGCGCCTTTGTTTTACTGATACAGGCAATTTTCACTGCACGTAATTATTTAAAAAAAAAAGGATTAAATTGAAAACTGTTTTGTCTAAAAGATTGCTTAGAATTATTGTTCCATCTGCGACTTTAAAATCAGTCGAAATTTTTTTGATTTTAAAAGGAAGTTATTACCTTAAAACACATCCACAAAACCATTTAGAATTTCTTCAAGAAATGCATCTCACAATAATTACATTCTTTAAGAATTCTTTCCTACGAAAAATGAAAACGTCAAATAATAAGTTGGTAATAAGAGAATATCATTAAAATTTGTCACATCTAAATAGAATATCCAAACAGTAACATGCCTTAAGGAGTCAGGTACATGTGAGGTACTTCGGAAGCAAAATTAAAACCATCTTTCGAAAAACAAATTTTAAATGAAGTTGTACGTTCATCAAAACTCAAATGACTTTCAAGTTAGAACCAACATTTTCTTCTAGAAAAATAACAACAAAAAAAAAAATATATGCACACTAAAAACCACTACCAAATGTGGCAATATTTCGAAACTATTTTGCTTAATTGTCCAAGAAACTCATTTCTACTTATTGAAAAGTTGTCCTGTGTAAGAGTAGATCCCTATGAGTTACCTCCCACGTAGTTGTAAAGTTTCTTCCATTAGAATATATTTCTTAAAAACTTTACCAGAAATTAATTTCTTCCTCCCATTCATTGTCACCACTCAACGAACGAAACAAGAATATACAAAGTGAAATAAAACGAACAAGAAATATATATATAGGTACGGATATATATAGTCAACATTTCATTCTTCTCCCCATTAAATTCAATTCACAAGAAAGTTTCCTTTTTCCCACCTTGTTTCCTTGATTTCTTTCGTCCTAACTTCCTCTTCCTCTTAGCGCAAGCCTATCAATTTTTCTAATCTATTGCCGCATTTTTTTCAGTGCTGTTGGTCTCACTTTTAATTTGAATATTTAATGGAATCATTTTCTTTTTTCATTTCAATGTTTCACGGCAGGACCCGAACTCGGCACATACAGATACATCATTTACACGAAACGTGCTAGAATCAAAATTAATGCTGATTGGTAATAATTTTATCTCATAAATTAATAATTTACATGTCGTACATCACGATTTAATTGATATAATTAACATTTATGTTAAATCGAAAATAATTATGTCTATCTGTGAAATGTGAGAGATACTTTTACATCTAGTGTTTATAACACGTTTCACTGGGGTGAAAGGCAAAACCTAAAGGGGTGCTAAGAAACCTGTAAGCAACTACAATTTATTTATAAAACAAAAATTACCATACCCAGGGGGTCGATCCGCAGGATAATCTCAGCTGATGCATTCGCTATGCAAAGAACTCCAATTATCCAAAAAGCGTAATCCATTATCTTTGCTATGATGGTTGCTACTCTTGCAGCTGATGATGTTGATGAAGGGAATGCAAATTATTTAACACACCTTATCTGCGGGAATTTTATATACCTATGTATATACTTTATTTGCACGTGACACGAATCGCTAACAATTGCTTAAATGCATTTCGCCCATTGCATTAATTCGATATTTAATCACACATTACCTAAGGTCACCGAAAGATTAAGTGACACAACATACCCGCAGATACACTATACACACACGCAGATACACTATAGGTGACGGAGGTGGCGTCTATTTGCATAACGCGCTTAACAGCCGCACAAATTAAGCAATTTCATGCGCGTTTGTTTGGGAATACATCACCTTACTATACGCCAACGGAAAGGGTTCTGCAACCCCACAGCGAATATACTTTGCATAAATCTAGGATAAATTATTTTCAGAGAATATACATCACCGGCACTGGACCGAAACAATCAAAAAAAAATCATCACGCAACTAAAGGTGAGTACCAGTGCAGATGTTTAATTCTCTATAGCACTGGGTTTACATACACACATGTATGGTGTATCCTCGGTATCCTATATTTTTCGAGACCGTCCAGCACTAGTGAAATGTAGGAAGGATTTATGTACTGGCAGCGATTAAGAGGGGATCTAGGGAAGGCGCGCGCGAAGCACTTTTATCGCTGTTTTTTTCAGTGAATACTTTTTTATTTGTTCTACTGCTGTTTGTCAGTAGGATCTCTGGGGTTGGATAGTGTCCTGATTTACAGCAAGGACGGTGAGATAGGACCAACAATTTTTGTGTAAAATTTCCAGGTTGACACGTTTTAACACTGCACTAACCATCTCTAGTCAGACGTACAGTTTAATACATTGCACCCTACCAAACTATCCTTGAATACACATTATGACTGCAGCACCTATACATAGTCATATAGAGATAGAATGTCAGTTTTAAAGCTTCATGTCCTGCTTATCCGTTTGCACCGGAAAACAAATCATCATAAAATAATTACAACTAAAAAGCAGCGTTGGACGCTATTTTCATTTTTTTTTCAACTATAAGAGGATTTTAAGTACATATATCCAGAAGGACCACGTTGATGGACAGGATTACCACATTATGCAACCTCAGTAGGTGCAATTACAGCAAAGCACAACTACACCGCACATTCACTAAAATACTGACCAAACCCGGCAAACCAACCGACGACGACGACGACTACGACGAATCAATAATGTTAAACGCCCACAAAACAGCGACTGCGGTACGGTGTTCTCCTATTCAAATGCAACAATACATGTATCCTTGGTATACATTAGAAATCTCTAATTAATCTACTTAAATCTCATTATCAATTCCGATCAGATATTGGATACCATTTGGAAAGAGATACACCCTAAAGTGGTCATCGGTTTTTCTCTGTAAACCCGAAAATTTGTTCGAACTTCGCGATAGATTCAAAGGATTGTTGCACAAACTACGCGACGTTATTCTTTTTTGTCAGTAACAACCGTGTCAGGAGTACGTCTTCGATTCGACTGATGATGGCATCATGAAAGGAGCTAAATGGATGCTGTTATCACAGTATTTCTAGAATCAGAGATAGGAGTGTTACAATACAACGGGAACTCATGCATTGAAGTAAATTGGGGATGCGAAAATGAAATACCTACCATGTGGTGAGTTTTATAAATGGAGTTCTCTTAAATTGCGTACTCTTTGATTCATATCCATTAAATCTGCTTCTCTTTATCCTTATCAGTTAGCAGATTTTTTGAATTACCCAATGTCATTCATTTCAATTTCTAGTTCAGTAGGGCAGGACCAGGACTTGTTATCAGTGTCGAGGTTAACCGCTGTAACGTTATTTCTGCGCATGACTTTCACCTCTTTCATTTAAGAGAAAATTCTCCCCAAATCTCTCTTTAGCTGTGGGGGATATTTCGAATATACCACAAATTTGAGGATGACAATTTCATGAAGGCAGTCAACAACCTTTTCTACCCTACCTTCGTCTCGGTCGGTCTTAACAACAAATTGTTCTCTTTTTATTCTTGCGAGTGATTTGAAGTTCTCTTTATGTGTGACTCTTAAAAAGGTAGATTTTCAAATTTTATGCTCCACTTTTGGAATTTACTTCACAGCACAGGACAGTAGATAAGTGCCGGTTGCGATGTTGAATTGGTAGGTGGATGACATGAATAAAATGGCTTTGGCTTTTGTCAATATATTAAATTTAAATGAGTTTGTTTCAAAAGTCTGTCTTCTGTGAGAGGTGTAGACGTTTTAAAATATGTACAGTGAAGTGCAAGCTAGATTTATGGAAATAGGTATCCTATCTGTACATTCTAAATGTAGTGAATTACCTTATTCTGAAGAGGAGGATCAACTCAGGCTGAGTAAGTTTAAGGTGGCAGCATGGTGGACACTGGAATAACTCAAGACCCAGTTTGGACTTTAGAAAAAAACACAATAATTTCGATGAATAAACAGCTCATGCAAAAAACTAAAAACTGTAACTTCTAACGCAGTCTAACGCAGTTTTTGTTCGAAAATAAACAGGAACTGTTTTCGGAACTGAGTTTTCGGAATATAATCTTTATTTTACTCAACGTGGAGTTGAGTGCGGAGTTTATATAACAAACTTCCGTGGAATATCCTCTTATTATACAATCGTTCATTTGACCATATTTTTAGAATGTTATCCTGCTTAACATCAATCCCACAATAATCCAGACAAAGGAGCTTCTTTTATGCACAGGATGGAAGTGTAGCAAAGCAAATTGGATAGATCCGCTTGCATAATCTTTCTAATTAAGAAATATATTTGGAAAGTATGAGATGAGTACTGGAGTACGGAGTGTACTTATTTTATCACTGAAATTTGTTATGGTTAGATCAAATATATGGTAATACTCACCACTTTTAAAACAGTACACACACATGTTTTGGTTAGAAAAGGTAAGGGCTGAAACGATGAGTTTTAGGTACAATATTATAGATCGTATTATTTGTATAGAAAATATTATTCTGAATGCGTCACTCGTATGAAATTGAAGTCAAAATCGGCAGATTAATTGAAGTTATACAGAACGACGCGTGGAACAACACTCCCTATAGGAGGAAAGAGTCGTAAATAGCGAAGGTAAATATCCACCTGAAATAAAAGAACTGATACACCAAAAGAGGAGAGCACGCAAAAGATGGCAACAATCCCGCACTCCCCAGCACAAAACTCTTTAAAAAATATGTGTAATGAACTCAAGAAAGCAATCCAAGATTTCAAAAATAGAGAGATCTCTACGTATCTTGAAGGCTTGACTGCCAAAAAAAAAGTTCGAATTATTCACTATGGAAAGCCGTGAAAGGTATTAAAAAACCCCAAATTCAATCGCTACCAATAAGCAAAAAACAACGGCGAGTGGGCAAAAGGAGACAAAAAGAAGGAGTATTTATTTCCCGTGCACCTGGAAAATAACGCTTAATTCATTTGACGGACAGGAGCTAATAGAAGACAGAAGATTATTACACAGAGCGTGTCGTTAGTCGAACTTTGTCAGACAATAAAAAATCTTAAAAATAACAAGGCCTCTGGACACGATTTAATAACTAGGCAGATCCTCAAGGAATTGCCAAAGAAAGCCCTGATCAAGCTTCTGCATATTATAAATGCCGCATTAAGATTATTGTACGTTCCAAAGTTCCAAAACCGAGAAAGCCTCCAAACGACAAGAAATCGTACAGACCGATATCGCTCCTGCCGATAGTATCTAAGGTATTTGAAAAGCTTTTGTTAAAGCGCCTGCAACCGGCCACTGAAGAAAGACGTTTGATTCTTGACCATCAATGCGGCTTCAGAACAAAAACATTCCACAATTGATCAGGCGTATAGAATAAAAAATGAAATAGAAAAAACCTTAGAGGGGAAAAAGATATGTTCTAGCGCTTTTCTGGACGTTTCTCAAGCCTTCGACAAGGTTTGATGTTCAAGTTAAGACAAGTTCTTCTGGAACAATTATATGTTATATGTGTTAAACACGGATCGGAATACTCCGAACTTAAGGAAATCACTGCCCCGGGAATGACACTACACACGAAACTTAAATGGAAGTCACACATTAAAGAGGACCGCGACGAGCTCGAAAATAGATTCAAACAAATGTATTGGCTACTTGGAAGACATTCCAAATTAAGCATATAAAACAAACTGCTTTTATATAATACAAGCAAGTACAATACTTAAACCTGTTTGGACGTGTGGTATACAACTTTGCGGTTGTACTAAACGAAACAATAGAGATATCCTACAATCTTTTTAAAACAAAGTGCTAAGAGTCATAGTAAATCCCCCATGGAATATCAGAAACAATGATATCCACAGAGATTAAGGAGTAATTACTGTCGATGTAGAAATAACGAACATTGTTCGAAAACTCCGTATTCGTCTACATGGTCATTGCAACATCACTATACTCCAAATTCTGGGCGAGAGAAACCTTGTGCGTTGACTACAAAGAACGAGACTGTTTGCTTTAGCGCAATAAGGACCAGCCGTAATTAATGGCGGGTTTTAGCAGGTGCTTTTACTGGAAAGCTACCTGCCCCAAGTGAATATTTTTGAAACTAAAACTACTTGATATGGAAACCAGTAGAAGGGATGTGTTGTTTAGTGAGCAAAAATTTCATACTACTATGAGCACCGGGCACTTAATGTCTATAAAGGTCTTTCACCTACAAAAAAAAAAAAAATTGTTTCTGAACGTTTATGATGAGCTAATTTTTCTCCGCTGAGCCACGCTACGCCACGGAAACGTCTAGCTCTGCTCTAGATGTTTTGGTGAACCTACCTCCTACTAATACTTATATCATGGGCTGCAGTATCAAAGCCATCCATCGTATTTTTGATGTTCTGATGACCTTGCAGGACACTTATCCTACGACTCCAGTCTCATGGATTTGTCTCTGACGCAATAACACCAGAACTTCGGTTACGCAAATTCAAAGTCAACTTCCCTTGTGTTCAGGACTGTCTTCGGCCAGAGTCTGAGCCAAGAATGATATGAAACCCTATTTTCACGGATGGTCTGGTGATTGGTCTGGCTTTCTTAGAAAGACAACCAAATTCCAATAAAATGGGCAAACCAGGGTTTTGCTTCCTGGTAGTACAATGGCCCAGTCGCGTCTGATTGCTCCAGTCGAGCGTTTCCTGACACTAGAACAGGTCCATCTACGGACATAGGGGGATTCTGAATTTCATGAAGAACGAAACTTGGGACTTAAATATGTCTTTGAATGTTTGCTACCAGAGGACTCTAATTAAAGACGGATTAGTTCCGAGCAGAGATCAGAGAAACAGATAGATATGTGCTGCAGCAGAAAGTGCTTTCTGCCAGAAGTTGTAGAACCAGACATTGAATAATACTTCACTTGCCATAAGCAGTGTGCAGAAACTCTACGAATGATCAATGTAAAGGAAATTGAGACTGGCTTAGCCAACGCCTGCCTAGGTAGCAGCGATAGTGACGCGCCATTGTATCTTCAGGTATCGGCTGGGGAAGATGGGTTTTCTAGGGTTGTCACTAATCGAAAAAGCAAACATTTAGTACTCAAGCTCTCTTTGGATCTTGCAGTAAAGAAAATTGAAAAATATAGGTAAATCTCGTGAAATTTCTGCAATTTTTTCAACAAGAAAATCCGTCCATATCCATTTTCTTTGGCCTTTTACAAATCTATGTTCTTTTTATAGATATAGCGACGATATGCGCCATTCATAAAAATACTATCCAATATCGTCCATCTATTGCGTCGACCATCTTTTCAGTCGACACGTACGTATACTAATGTGTCTTCCTTCCAGGTAGGCAGATCTATTATAGACAAAATTTTCGCACTCAAGCAAATGCTGGGAAAGATCAAAGCACTTTAATTTCATTCAAAAACTCAAAGTATTTTTGTAGACTTTGAAGATGCATATGATGAAGCTGATCTAGTTAAACCGCCTTACTCTGCTGGCCATAAGTTTGGAATCACCTAGTATTTTCATGCTTTTTTCGAGTTTTTGAAGTAAATATAAATTTAGAAAAATATCGTTGATGGCAAGAATCTTGACTACGAGTATAAAGTAGCTTTAAAAAGTATATGCTGTATATTTCTGTAGGCCTAACTAAGTCGAATAAAATTGGATTAATTTGATTAAGACCGAATTAAAAAAAAAAACTTCATAGAAGCTCATAGAATGAATTTATTTCACAAATTGTTGGTAATTGTTCTTTTATTAAATATGTTCTACAGTTTCCTTCGTAATATAAAAAAATAAATTTGAGTATGAGGCAGAACTCTGAGAATTTTTACTCTTCATTCAAACGGCAATAAATTAACTTAACTAAAAAAAAAAATTATAGCAAGAGCAAAGCTATTAAGTACCGACAAGAGAGCTGTGATTATAGCTTTTCATAAGCAGGGTGATACTCTGAGAACTATTGCGAAAAAAAGTTTCTTACAAGGGAGTGCAGTACACTATTCAGTACATGTCCTTGATATGTAACATGATGGAAAAATATATTTTCCTTTCCCTTAGTACAAGGTAAGCAAAGCATTTGTAACTACCATCTTATATATGCTTCCACAAAATGTATTTATGCAAAAAATTGCAGGTTTCTGGAGCAAACGGTTCAATGGTTAAAAGGGTGTGACAGGCAATTGTCGATTCAATAAGTGTTCGTAAAAATTAAAAGAGTTTTACTTTTGCACGATAGTGTTCTTTCAGGCCAAAGAAGACAAACAATTTTATTTATCGTTTTATTTGACCAGGTTGCATAAGAACTATTATACTAAATAAAAAAAATACGATTAGCTTAAAATCGTTTCTAATTTTTTTCAGCTATTTATAATTTTTATGTTATTAGATGCTGTTCAGCACCTGGATGTTTTTTTGCAAATAACTCAGATTTTTAATTTAAAGGGCAAAACTCCAATTTTTTTAAAAATCAGTAAAAAAAACATTTCTGAGAAAAAGAAAAAATCCAAGTACTTCTATAACTAACAATTTCTAACTATAAACCTGACATTTATCTAAAATAGTCCAAATATTTTGAACGAAATCGTTAAAGCTGTTTTCCAGAAAATTTGTTATGCCCAACGAAGAGTGATCGTTGACTGTAGAACCATCGCAAACAGACGATTAAGAAGGCGCTTGCGAAGTTGCGAGTGTCGGCGAATCTAATTTGATAGCATTATATAATTCCCAGTGAGAGCTTCACAACGCAAGCAAGAAATGCTCAAGACCTTATGGCCCGAACGGACACGGCAGAAACCGCGCGATTCAATTGCAGACAAATATTCTGTGTACAGATACCCGAGCGGTTAGTGCTTTTATGCAGGAGAGGGTCGAGGTTTTATACACATTTGTTCAAAGCAGAAGTGGACGAACCAATATACACAAAGCACACATACACACAATGAACACGTCGAAATCGCGCGGTTTCCGCAAAGCAAGTGAACTCTCTCTAGGCACTCCAAAGAAATAGAACCGCGCAAAATAACGCGGCGGTTGAGTTGTTTATCAAACCACAGGGTTAGGTGTGAATAAATATGAAGACAGTAATGTAAATAAAAACCGCTCGGCTTCTGTGCATTGAGTACAATGGCTCTCGCGAGTGATTAAATGGCATAGGAATGCTGTAAAACACATACGAGTAGATTGACAAACTGGTGTGATTGTCCTTCTTTTTAAAAGAGGGATGAAAGAGACTGCCTCAATTACAGGGGTATATTTTCTCTAAGTCTCCTTGAAACAGTCTTTGCTAAGGTGTAAGAATCCCGTACTACAGCTATGGTTGAGTCCAGGTTAGCGCAGATTAACAATGTGGATTTCTTCCTGGTATTGGGCATTGCCGCCCAGTTACGCATTTTCAGAACGTTGCTTTCACAAGGCTTTTGAGTATGCCAAACCTATTTACAACTATTTTGTTAATTTGGAGAAGGCATATAATAGGGTTCCTGGAGGTAAAATATGAAGTATTCTGCAAGAGTATGGGATTGATGGTTGGGTGTTAAGACCCATTCGGTTTTTATTTGCAAACTGCAAAAGCTCTTTTCGAGTAAATTATCCCTTTTACCGTCCACTTCTTTACATATTATGGCCTGGATGTTACTGCGTAGCCGTCACGGAGTATGTTTCGAGTTGGCAGACTTAACGATTAGTCAGTTGTTATTCTTTCGCAAACGAAAGATTTGTAGCCATTTGTGATGCTGCTACAATGAAAGTAACTGTGAACATATCCAAAGGGATCATTTTCAGAACGCCCATTCAGTCTACTTAAGGATTGGTGAAGTTATGCAGATGTAGGTGGGTCCTTTTACATTGATCACGTTGATCGTTTTAGACATTTTGAGATAGCTTGGTCAATCTGCTATGATGAAGGCCGAACTTTTTTTTATTATTTTAATTTGCGCGCAGTCAAAGGGTTTTGAATACCCTGAATACGCTTACACACAGTGCGTGCGTAGGAAAGGAAAAAGAGAGAGAGAAAAAGATTGGTGTAGTGCTTTTTTTTAAACCCATGTTATGTTTCAGAAATGCTTCGGGAAATTTTTGTTATTTTTAGCTTTGTTTCTAATTCACAGTATTCTTTCCCCGACTACCTGATATCATAGGCATATCAATCACCCAACAGAGCGAACACTTTTTCCAGCCATATAACAAACCTACTGCCAGAGTTATGCCTTTGCAATAGTGTTCACACACGCTCTCGCATTTGATCGGACTGACTCCTTACTTCAATTTCGGGCCACTCTTTTCAGCATTTGGGGCTCTATCTCACCAATAACGTGCTTAATATTGACTCTTCAGGCCTGAATAGGTTTATCAGCATATTTTTATCTTCCATATTTTTGAAGAAATAATAACTGACTATTGTTCATATAGTGAACGGACGAAGGCCAAACTGCTGCGGTCGACGTCGAATATACAATTCTGGAACTCCCGTCACACTTTCACGCTCGAAAAAAATCATTTAATCTTCTATACGTTTCGGGAATTTTTTTATTTCGAACATGATAAATTACAAAGAATTACAAATGTAGCACTGCGACTAGTTGTATAATTAACGAACAGTTTGTTTTTAAAATTAGTAGGGGAAGACAAGTAAAAGGCTTACAGTTTACTTTTTTTCAGATGCATTACTCGTAATTTCATAATTGTAAAATGCTTTTTAGTTTTAATAACAGTAGCAGGAGCATTTAATCCATCCAAAGCGTTAAGTTAAGCTCACTCCGAGCGCCTCATTTCGCTCATTGTTGTCGCTCTGTTATTATCTCGTTGCTTATGTAGTATGTCCTGGAGTTTCCGGTTGCCTACCAAGGTCTGACGGTCTTGTACGTTGTAGTCGTCCCACGCCATGTACGTTAAGAAGATTTGTTGCTTCTTCGTTAACATGCTATTGGAGTCTTTTCTCGTTTCGGGAATTGAAGACCGATTTTCAAAATAAGGTCGAATGATACGGAAGCGTTCTTCTGGTGTATGTTTATTTATGATGATTTGTCAAACAATACTGAACATAAATAAGAAGGCACAGTCAAAAATGGTAGTACGGTTCGATTTGTCAGCTTTAAACAACCTTTACAAGGGCCGTATTTTGCAAAATTCTAAGAATCGCGCAATTGTACTCGTAACCACTTTTTAAATTAGTAATTTTAAAGTAAAAATGTTATCTACATTAAACAAATGTTAGGCAAAAGTGGACAGCTAAAACGTACACTTGTTAGCTTTCGACAACATTCGAATCACCTATCCTAAATGAACCAAAGTTCTACAAATATTTCTTGACGCTTGTCGTGTTCGGTTACAGAAAGAGGTAAATTATAGAATATCCCACTGGTCATCTTTCATCGTGGCAATTGTCGAATCATTCACAGATTTGTCGTTTTGTGTTACGCAATTTTGTACAAGTTGCCGAATTTCACTTATCCTACACGTAATTGTCGCATTCTGTTATTGGCCTATTTTGGTATGCTCAGAAATAGTTGGTTAGATCAAGCCCGGCATCTCTTCTGCAGCCGTCTGAAAATTCCAACTGGTGAGTTATAGTCGGTGTTGGAGGATTGAGAAAGATGGGGAGTTCAATTGAGCATCTAACAACTGCAACTATCATCAAGGATAAGCGGGCAATCGTAAGTGTATGTATGTTTGTCCAACATTTTCTCTAACTGGTCTAGGTGGTACAACGGATCAAAGTCAAATGGATCAAAGCCGAACCTGGGAAGGCTCTAAATGATGTTGTTTACATCTTCTTATAGGGAAAAGAAGTTAGGGTGTGTAGAAATGTACAGTGAAATAAAGATAAAAAATAATAAAATGACTTTATTCAAGCCATTTGATATTTTCTGGAAATTAAGAATAAATCGCATTAATATGCACATGATAGTAGTGGTGGAAGTAGGTATCCGTTCAACCTCCATGCTGTCTTCCTTCTTATCACCTCAATTATTCGATTCAATCAAGTAAACACAGAAGCTAAAATCATTTGCATGAAAAAGACTACTTAACATATATGGGATTCATGTGGGTGTGTAAAAATCCCTTAGTCATCAACCTTGGAATTATTAACGAAAAATCCTTCTCACACACCCTGCATGAAGTCATAACGCAAATCCGTGAGCCAAATAATCTGAAATTTCATCAGCTTCCTCAACGGCATGTATTACGCGGGTGATATGTGTCTATACGCTCTCAAGACTACAGAGGAAATATTTACAAGTTCAAGGACGGGGAAAAAATAGCATAGACACACAAAAAAGAAAAAAAAAACATTTATAGATGAATTACCAGACGAATATGTAAACAAGTCCGTAAGTGTTCTTCAGCAGACGCGTTTAAAACCGATATTTTATGTGATGGAAGAGGAGATTGGCAATATTTATTTGGTACTTAAATTTGGTGAACTATGAACATTATTATTTCAAGAATTTGCATAGTTACATTACAAGAATAAGCAGGACAGCTCCAAGGTGAACAATGCCTTCAGCAGCTGTCGATATTCCTTGGCTAACAGCCGGCGGGAAGTTTCTCGAAAGCACTTAATTCCGGAGTCATTAAAGTCTAATTGTACATCTCATACTTCAATCCGGCTCAAATATGAATCAATTAGAGGAAGTAAAGCCCTTAGGCCTCAGTTCAATTCAACTTCAAGGTTGAAACACACCAATATTGACCTTCATCAACCATCCATAGCAGATGCGATTATACATCAAATTGCTTCTTAAAAAGTCATATTCTCACGCAGCCTATTCTCATTCTTCTAGTGAACTTCATAGACTACCCGAGAAAAATCGATTTGAAAGCATACTCCATCATGCAATTTAAAGATGACTTATAAACGTCTGCGTCATGTCGGAGGCAAAAGTAACCCTCCGAAGCAATATTCCTTTTGTTAGAGGCGCAAAAGTGCTGATTTTCCCCAGACAGATACTTCAAAGTCAGTCTCTTTTACGCCTCCCCAAGAGAAACATCCCCCATAGTGGTCTTCCATGATGATTAATTATTTTATTTCGCTCTGACAAGCCTGAATGTCCTGCAAAATTAAGGACGCACCAAATGCAGACAAAGCGGGACGAACTTTCAAAGTGGCTTTCATCATTATAATCACTTATAAATGTGTAATATGAATATAAGGTATCCAATCTCCTACGCATACCCTATCCACCGCCAACTGTCACAGTAGCGACAGTTAAACTTGCATCGTTGTCCTTAAAATTAACTGTAATTATCTCTTGTTAAAAGTTTGGTAGAACTGCCACAATATACAAAAAAACAATTAGGAAAAACAAAGGACATACGATGGGAGGGGGGAAAGTGGGAAGGTGGGATATATTAACTGCTATCAGCCCCCGCTTTGATGTCTATAGGTGTTATGCTTTATTACTGGGGGAAGTTAACCATCTCTTTTTCTCTCTCTGCCCGATGGAGTTCTTATGTGTACATTGCATAGACTGTAGTAGGAAAAAAGAAAAAAAGAGAAAATTATACAGCAAATAAGGATATCGGCGATGTGCTTTGCAGTAAGCACCCTCGTTGTCATCAACAGTGTCATTATGCGGTGCTCAGCACCCTCTATTGCGAGGGGCATCATTGGCACCAACAATGCGCCGGCGGGGCGTTGTCAGATATGGGTGGGGATCGGCAGCTCTTTGCACTTGCATCATCTGCGTTATAGTCGCTGTGCATCAGCATTGTCATCAGTTGTGTGTCACATGTGCATGTGGCGCGGGGAATGTGATAAGTATAAATGCGAATTCAACAGTGGCACCAAGTACGCTGTATTTAAAGGATTTAAGTAATGAATCTATGGATTCTAATACTTGGATTTCTAGTCTGTAGATATCGAATAATGGATATTGAATACTCTTACTTTATGTGTAGATATTCGCTGGTGTGTGTTCCTGTGATTCGTTGGATTTAAATAAGCGTAGAGCACTCATCCAGGACACTGGATGTCCGAACATTTCGAGGAGCCAATGTAAACTTGAATCACTGCTTGGGTGCAGCTAGAATTGGAATGCGGGTATCTAGTGCAAAGTGGCTGTGGAAATTATGCGCGAGAGTACCTCATATCGTCAGTAAAAGGATTTCTGTCTTCATATACCTATACAGATAGCCAGGCAACCGTTCATGCTCTGGACTCTGCTGTAATTAGATTGAGGCTTGTGAGGATCTAGAAATCGCTTTTAAACGAGATATCTAGAGCTAATGCGGTGACTCTCTGTTGTGTACCACGGCATATGGGTATCACAGGAAAGGAAAGGGTTGATGAGCTTGTGAGAAAAGAGTCGGCTCTTTAAGGGAGAAAATAAAAGATGAAGCCACCGGCGAGCAAACCGACGCTGGATTCATCTGGATGGGCATATGTGCAATGCTTAGGACGCTATTCCCGGCCCTTAGCTAGAAGATATCTAAAGAGATCTATTTCTCTGGTGAAACATAGTCGTCATGACACACGGGCCATCTCCGTCATAATTACTGGGCACTGTGCTATTGGTATTCATGCGGAACGCCTCGATGTATAGCACAACGCCTATAGCAGTAGCTGTAGGGACGAGGAAGAAATTTAATCTATTCACCACCTGCCGTATTGGAAAAGTTATGTTGAGCTGATGGACATCCTGAGGTTCATATTACTATATGGATGGTTCTAACACAGCGGAAACATTTTTTAATAGTATTCCAGAGTTAAATTAATATGCAAAATGAACACAAACTGTTGGCCCAGGTAAGCGGGACTCCATTGTCGCCAGGCACTTATATACCTGGTTTGATGAAGAATACCGGTCAATACATGCAACTAAAACAATAAGCATATAAAGCGACGTTTCACAAAAGGACCAGAACTGTCGTGAGCTCTACGAGCATTCAATCGAGATGACAGGGAGATGACAGGGAGACTCAAACGCAGGATTGATATTCAAAGATTACACAAAGTGATAAAGGAATATATTCCAAGGCTTTAAAGTTTGAACAGGTGCCTGCAAGAAAATGGAAATGGATACCTAGTGGTAAAATCGCATTCGGTACTGAGGATATGGTAAGAGCACTTTGACAGACTTTTAAAGGGCGGCAATATCAAATATCCAGTTGTCAGGCAAAATAAAGTGTTTAATTTGGGCGATAATGGACAAGAATTCCATTCACCTGACTTCGACGAAGTGAGGATAGAAATATCTTAGTTTGAGTTTAACAAAGCTGCTGGAGCAGACTACTTAGCCGCCGAACTCTATGAAGCAGCGGAGAATGATTTAACAAGGAGCATATTTACACAATTCCATCTATAAAATATGGTGGAAGGGAAGTATGCTAAGCTTGGTAATAATTCTGTTGAATCTTTAGATATCAAAAATAGTTGCGCGATCAAGTCGAAAGTGACCTCAACCTACTTGTTGGGCATACCTGGAGGTAGCTGGCTAATACCCGACACAGCGGAGGGGACTAGTTGGTTGAGTAAATAATTAAGGTATAATTCTTTTTTTTTTTTAATTTCTTTGCTGGCTTTGTTTCGCTTCTCTTTTTTCCTCGTATATTACAAAACAAAACATTTTGGTCAAAATTCAAGCCGGATTGTTTGAGCATTTTTACAAAATTTCTGGTCGATCTGTGGCAGAATTTCTCTTGGGATTTTCGTGCTGAACTATAATACATAGTTCACCATAATTTCTGTGGATTTGTTCGTCCATGTGGTTTTTACTGATTTTGTGGATTTGGTTTAACGCACCCCTATCTGTTAAATTTGTTAGTACAGTCGGTATGATTGTTTGAAGAAGTTAACAGAGTTCAAATTGTCCGAAAAACTTAAGCAGGCGGTTGAAAACTTTAATCCAACATTCGATTACATCTAAGGCATTACAAAGGCTTCAGAATCCCTGAATTATTTCGTGGATGAAATTTCATATCAGAACATTTCGCTATCGTTTCTTAGTATTTGCCACGTGCTGATTTTGTCCTCATTTATAAAGTGTGGAAAGGCACTCGCATTCCTAAAACATTCTCAGTTTTATTACAAAAATTTCCTGCGATTGTGTAAATCATTTCACTTATTAATTAAAACCGCTGTGTCAACAGATAAATCATTATTTCTAACATCATTTGTTTCGTAACATTAATTTGCTGTTAAAGATGGCTGAAACTATTTCGTTTGCCATGTTTTGCTTGGACTTCACCTAGTTCGCGGCAAGCTGAAGGGTTCGTTGACAAAATTCGCAACATACACGGAGTCTATTGCTGATTCACTCAAGGTATTGGAGGTTAAGGTTCGTCCGATTAAAGCAGAAGAGTCGTGGAAAGAATTCAGTGCTTCGCAAAATCGCATATATATATGAATTCGCGATGCTACTTATAATCAAGCATGAACCAGGCTTGAAAAGTGTTATGATAGACCACGCTATATTATAAATAGTTACGTGAAAGTATTTACCGAATTACCATCCACCCACACTTCGAATGTTAGCCTCCTGCGCAAATTATCAGACGGAGCTGATTAAATTGTAAGAGGTCTATCATCTGTTAAATCATTTGATATGGATCCGTGGCTCATTTATATTTTGATCAACATGTTGGATCCTGAAACTTGTCAGGCATGGTCAGAAGCCAGTATTGCTGAAGACTATCCTACCATGGATCAAGTGTTAAATTGTTTGGAGCGTCGGTGCAAAGCTTTGGAAAGCTGTAAGGTGAATGTTCGTGAAAGCAATCGATCAAGGAATCTTGTGGGTGCCGTGGCGTCAGTGATTAGTGTGTTGGATCACTGCACATGAGGTTCTAAGTTCGAATCTCGGAAAACACCAACAAGTTTTTTCACGGTCCCACCTCTCGCGAACGTATGAGAAACATCCGAGAGTATTGTTGTCTCGAAAAAGCTTCTCAGATCGCCGTTCGGATACGACACTAAGCTGTAGCTCCCTTCCGAATTTGTAAAAAATATAACGCACACAACATGAGTGGTTGCGAGAAGCTAGGCCCTGGCACTTAAAGAGCTGTTGTGCCAATTATTTATTTATTTATTTAAGGAACCCTGAAGTTAAAAGCATGCATGTTTCGTCATTTACATCTTGTGCGAAATGCAGTGCATCTCATGGACTTCCCCCTCTTAAGTTCGCAAGTATGTCAGTTGAAGCTAGCAGAGAATTTGTGAAAGTTAACAAACTCTGCTTTAATTGCTTACGCAGCGGCCACTCCTTAGCACGCTGCCAATCTAAATTTCGGTCCAGACTCTGCAACACGCGTCACCATAGTTTTGTCCACGATGACTTAGTTAACGCACAAACTAGTCAACATTCGGACAATCGCTTCATTCTCAATTCGTTCAACTTCTTTTCAAACCATTACTTCAAATCGTCCATCGACATCAGCAGCATCTTAGCACTTAGTCCAAAATCATTCGGTCAATTCCGCGCATCGCGTACGTCAGATTTTACTTCCAACCGTAATTAGAAAAGTCCACATACGAGTGGATACCAACAAGTGCTTATCCTAATAGGTTCAGGCTCGCAGGTTCCTTTTGTTTCTGAGTCATGTATTCAACAACTCGGGTTGAAAAGAAGATTCAAGGGGGAAGTACACTTATTGTCGATTTCCCTTTCAAATCGTTGCCCCTATTTGCTGATACGCTAAATGGAACCGTCGCGCGACTAAAATGGATGAAACGAAAAATCTTCAACAATAAGGAGGTATTTGACAACTACTCTCGGTTTCTCGATGAATACATCGTGTTGGGACATATTATGTCAAAAATACCTCACTCGGAGGTTCCAAATTCGAACGTATTTTACCTACCTCATCAAACAGTTCTAAAGTCAGACAGCCAATCTAAAAAGCTTCTTTTCGTTTTCGACGAGTCTTACAAGGACATGGAAATTCATTAAATGAGTCACTAATGATAGGTCCACATATCCAACGAAATTTATTCTCGGTCTGTCTCAGATTTCGTCGCCACCATTTCGTTTTCAAAGCAGACATTATCAAAATGTTTCACTAAATATGGGTGATAGATAAGGATGCTGACTTCCAGCGCATCGTTTCAAGAACATTTTCGGTTGCGAACTGTGACGTACGTACCGTACGTCCTGCGCTCCACTCTTGTCGGTTCGGGCATTGAAGCAACTTGCAAGGGACAATAAAAACGACTTTCCTATCACGTCGGAAATCATCTTAAATGACTTTTACGTTGACGATGCAGTCACAGGTGAAGTTGTGTTGACTGAAACAAAAACGTGACAATTTAATTGAACTGTTTTTAAAGCGTGGTATGCAGTTGAGTAAATGGCAAAGCAATTGCGTTGAACTCCTGAAAAGTGAAGATACTTCGTTCGGTACCACTAATTGTTTAGACATTGACGCGAATTCGTGCATAAAGGTGCTCGGGCTATATTGGAACGCGAAGGGCGATGTGTTTAGCTTCCGTTTAAACTACACTCTTAATAGTCCAGTAACAAAACGCTAAATTTTAAGAGATATTGCACACATCTTCGACTCCCTCGGCTTTCTCGCTCCCTCTGTTGTGCAATTAAAAATGATATTCCAGGAATTGTTTCATCAAAAACTAAAGTGGTACGACCGTATTTCCGACCTATTCGCAGCGCAGTGGAGCAGATATGGTGATGAACTAGCAATGTTCACCAAAATCGAAATATCTCGTACTATAGCTTTGGCAAATTCATCGCTTAAATTACATGGGTTTTCAGATGGATCGGCTTCTGCGTACGTAGCAGTCATTTATTCGCGCTATGAACTGCCTAATGGAGTCGTGAAGACTAAAATAATGGCAGTAAAAACTCGCATATCTCCAATTAAGCAACTCAGTATGCCACGCTTAGGGTTTTGCGGAGCAGTTTTGCTTTCCAGATTACTAGTTGCAGTCCAAAAATCGCTTGGTATTACGTTTCAAAATGTCTACGCATGGTCTGATTGTATTACCATGGTTTTTATCTTCTCATCGACGTTGGAATGTCTTCGTCGGTAATCGAACAGGAGAGATTCTCAATACAATCCCTAGAAACAGATGGTTCCATGTTAGGAGTAAATCGGAGTACAAACCCACTGATTGTGCTTCTCGCGGTATACCACCATCGCATCTACTCGTGCACCCTATTTGGTGCACCGGTCTATGGTAGATTGACTAGGAAAAGGAATTGAAAAGTGGCCACTGGTCAACCATGTTGAAGAAGATCCTTCTTGCAAGCACGAGGAGAAGGAAGTCGCAGCGGCATCATACCTTGTAACGAACGATCAACATCCATATGAAAAACTCGCCAAACGTTTCATCGTGTAACATATTAATTCGAACAGTTAAACGGATACATCATTTTATTGCTATATGCCGAAAGCAATCGCAAATATCTTCACATAATCTGAAACCAAATGAGATCTATGACGCTAAGATTCGGATCATTTAGGATCAAATGGTTGCAAGATTGGTACTTTAGAGATAACATAGCATACCACAACAAACATGGGTTTTTTCCCAAAAATTCGAAAATCACAAATCGTTCTCCCTTTCTAGATACTGATAACGTCATGCGAGTCGGAGGGAGAATCCAACAGGCGACTATCTCGTTTAATGCCAGGCATCCTATCATAATACCTAAGGGACATGCTGTAACAAAACTCATCTCCCTCGATGCACACATTCGTTTTTTACATCCTAGCATCTCAAAACTATTCGCTTTAATTCAAGAGGAATATTGGATAACGGATGCAATTTCCTGGCATTTCATTCCCCTTTCGGCTTCACATTTCGGCGGTTTGTACAAGGAGGGAGTAAAATCAGTCAAACAACATATTCGTCGAGTGATTGGTTTAGATACTCTGACTTTCGAACAGTTCTATACCCTGCTAACCCACATAGAAACCAATTTTAAATTCCAGACCTTTGTGCCAGATTTCCGACATTGATATTGACCCACTAACCCCAGCTCATCTCTTTTAGGCGAGTTGTATACTGCTGTTCCGGAGCCAACGTTATATTTACCAATAAATAGTTTAACATGCTGGCAATATTTGCAGTCTAGAGTCCAAGAATATTGGAAACGCTGGCATATGAAATATTTGACGTCGAACCAGCATCGCCTCCGTCGGCAGCATATCTAGGGTACACATCAAAATTAACGATCTTGTTGTCATCCAAGATGCAAACCTACCACCAGAAAAGTCGGCCTTGGGCCAAGTTACCGAAATACATCCTGGCAAAGACGGTTATGTGCGGGTCGTTATGCTGAAGAGTACTAATGGCCACCTAGTTCGACCCATTCACAAGCTGGAAGTCTTACCTATGTTCTGAAACTAAGTTCCAAGAGCGGCGGAATGTTTAGGAATGAATGCAGCATCTAACCATCAACAAATTGTATTTCTCATTTTCTTATATTTGTTTTATTTTGCCAAACAGTGCGCCTTTACGCTTTTTGGATTTGCATAAACATCTTTTTTTTTTATTATCAGCGAAACGCACCACTAAGTATTTACATACGTACATATCAAGTACTCACCATTTCTGTTATGTACATAATGCACATAATGTAATATAATGTACTGGTATGCACCTGGAATGTACAATCTCTGTACACCCCCCGGGTGCCGCGCAAAAACTTGAATCTGTCCTCACGCAGTACAAGGCAGATATTACTGCGATTCAGGAGATACGATGGATAGGATCAGGAATGCAAAAAAGACTCAGCTGCGACATTTATTACAGCTGTAACAGAAGGCTGCACAGGCTGGGGTGCGGATTCGTCGTGGGAAATCGGTTCGATCAAGGGTTATCGATTTCAAGCCTATAAATGATCGCCTGGCTGTAATCCGCATCAGAGCTACATTCTATAATATCAGCCTAATATGTGCACACGCCCCTATCGATGACGCTGAAGCCCCTGTCAAGGAGGAATTCTATGACATCCTGGACGGTGCCTACGGAGCCTGTCCGGAGTATGATGTGAAAATTGTACTCGGGGACTTCAATGCGAAAATCGGTAAGGAAACCATCTTTCGCGGACTAGTAGGTAAACACAGCCTCCACGACAAGACAACAGACAACGGTTTCCGATTAATTGATTTTGCAGCGGCTAGTAATACGGCGATAAGTAGCACTAGGTTTCCTAGACTAAGAATCCACACAGCAACTTCCTTTGATGGTAGAACATGCAACCAAATCGACCACGTGCTCATCGACGCAAGATACGCGTCTAACATCTTGGATGTGCGCACTTTTCGAGGGGCCAACGTCGACTCGCCAGACTCTTCGCTGAACGCGTATCCCGAAATCTCTCAATCGCCCCTTTGCCGCCAGCATCAAGTACCGAAGACCAGTGGCAACGCTGCCAACATGCCATCAGAAACGCCGCGACTGATGTGCTGGGTCTCGCTCGACCACCACCGCGAAACCCCTGGTCTGACGAAGAATGCCGGCGAGTGCATGCAGCAAAACAAGAGGCATACAAAGCGGCGCTGCAAAGGAAGACGAGAGCTGCTCGTGAGCTCTACGAGCAAAAGAGACGGGAAGAACATCGGCTTCTCCAAAAGAAGAAGAAAGAGCATGAGAAGCGCGCGTTTGAGAATATCGAGAGTCTATACTCCAGGAACAATGTACGGAAGTTTTACCAAAAGGTAAAAAGAACGTGTCAGAGAAGTAATACCCGTACAGAAACCTGTAGAGATGAAAATGGAAACCTCGTAGTAGAATCACAGTCGGTGCTGAGAATATGGAAAAAACTACTTCTGCAGACTGTATAACGGCGACGAAGACCAACATCCCGCTGTCAGGCAGAATGAACCATTCAACATAGACGATGATAGTCAAAATTTCCATCCACCTGACCAAAACGAAGTGAGGATAGCAATATCCAAGCTAAAATCGAACAAGGCTGCTGGACCTGACGGCTTACCGGCCGAACTTTTCGAGGCAGCTGGGGATGAATTGGTAGAGTGCATACACCAACTCATTTCTAATATTTGGTCAGACGAGTGTATGCCTGATGAATGGAATCTCAGCATCGTTTGCCCGATCCACAAGAAAGGAGACCCCCTCAACTGCGCCAATTATAGAGGCATCAGTCTTCTCAACATCGCATACAAGATCTTTTCTGCGATATTGTGTGAACGCCTGAAACCTTTTATCAACAGCCTGATTGGACCCTATCAGTGCGGTTTCAGGCCAGGGAAGTCCACCATCGATCAAATCTTCACACTTCGGCAGATCCTGGAGAAAACCCAAGAATTCCAAATCGATACTCACCACCTCTTTATCGATTTCAAGGCCGCCTATGACAGCATCTATAGAGAAGAGCTTTATAGAGCCATGTCTAGATTTGACATCCCTGCCAAACTTGTCCGCCTGTGCAGGCTGACGATGGAGAACGCTCGCTGCTCCATCAAGGTCGGTAATGACCTCACCGAGACCTTTGATGTCAAAAAGGCTTTAGACAAGGTGACGCGCTGTCATGTGACTTCTTTAATATTGTACTTGAACGGATTGTGCGGAACTCACAAGCCAACACCGGAGGCACAATCTATTACAAGTCTGTACAACTACTTGCATACGCCGACGATATAGACATTATCGGAAGATCTTAGCGGGCTGTCACCGGTGCTTTTGCAAGCATTGAGGCGGAAGCGGCCAAAATGGGTTTGGCGATAAACGAGGGCAAAACTAAGTATATGCTGTCAACTAGAAGGGAAAACCAACACCGACGAATTGGACAAAACGTCACCGTGGGCAGCTATAACTTCGAGGTAGTAAGGGACTTTGTCTACCTTGGCTCTACTATAAATTCTTCTAACAAAATCAGCGCAGAAATCAATCGAAGAATAACTCTTGCCAATCGCTGTTTTTTTGGGCTTATAAGGCAATTCAACAGTAAAGCCCTATCTCGAACAACCAAGGAGACTCTATATAAGCCCTTGATCATCCCAGTCCTGCTTTACGGCGCTGAAACATGGACTTTATTAAAAGAGGATGAAGATATCCTTGGTCGCTTCGAGAGAAAAATTCTTCGTAAGATTTTCGGTCCCGTTTGCGTTGACGGGTTTTGGAGGAGAAGATTCAATCACGAACTATACGAGCTGTACAGCGACATCGACCTAGTCAAAAAACTGCGTATTGGACGTCTGAGATGGCTAGGACATGTAGAGCGAATGGACACCAACGCTCCGGCCCGCAGAGTCTTCGAATCTAACCCCGAGGGACGACGCAGTAGAGGGAATCATCGCCGTAGGTGGCGCGCACAAGTTCAAGGGGACCTCGACCAACTTGGAGTGCGCAACTGGAGGCAATTAGCTAAAGACCGAGCTAAATGGAGAGGCTTGTTGGTTGAGGCCCAGGTTCACCCCGAACTGTAGCGCCACCTAAGTAAGTAAGTAAGTAACGTCGACTCTGGTCATTTTCTTGTTGCAGCTAAATTCAGAGCCAGACTATCCAACGAGAAAAAGCTGCAAGCCGCCCAGAAGAAGAAGATTAACGTTGGACACCTTAGCACGCCAGAAGGGGCCAGAGCCTACAAAGTGCACCTGTCCGAGAAACTCTCTGCAGTGCATTCACAAACTACAAACGCAAACAATCAGTGGACCGAATACCACAACATTATCAAGGAGGTGGCCGTGACTACTCTTGGCTACCAGCCACCACCTAAAAGGAGCCCTTAGTATGATGATGAGTGCGTTCAACGGAAAAAGGTGACAGAAGATGCACATAAGAAAGCGCTGGAGCGCAAGACAAGAGCAGCGAGAGAGGAGTACCGGATCAGAAGAAGGGAAGATAAGAAAATTCTGCGTAAAAAGAAAAGGAACCACACAGCCTCCCAGCTCCAGGATATCGAAAAGACTCGTGAGCGCAGCAACATCCGGAATTTCTATCGAAAAGCCGAGCAGCTGGCAGCAGGCTTCAAACCCGGAACACAGACTCTTTCACACTAAAGCAAATCCTGGAAAGACCAACGAATATAAAGTCGAAACCCACCACCTTTCATCGACTTTAAGGCCGCTTATGACAGCATTCATCATCTTGAACTCTACCAAGCGATGGCCCAATTCGGGACACCGTCAAAACTTATCCAAATGTGTCGCGTAACACTGGAAAACACGCGATGTTCTGTGCAAGTTGGAAACAGGTCTTCTGAAGTTTTCCAAACATGCACCGGGTTCCGGCAAGGAGATGCGCCTCATGTGAGTTCTTAAGTAAGGAACTCGTTTTTTTTTCTAAATTTATTTGCTGGATTCGTTTTGCTTCTCGTTTTTCCTCGTATATTACAATACAGGTTCCCTTACCGAATTTTGTCATGTAGGTTTTCGATTCCACTTACCTGAAAGAAGGAAATAGAAGAATTTTACTAGAGTATGCATTATTTATATTTGTTGTATATTTATTTATGCTTTCAAATTCTACATTGACTTAATTCAAATAAATTTTTTCTATGTCATTTTTTTGTGTTTTTCTTAAATTGTAAATCCTACTACTGTACTAGTAGGAAAGGGTGAAAGTTTGTTTGTTTGTAACTCTTTCATACAAGAACTATTATGCTATTGTGATGAAATTTCTACTATATGTCAAGTGTTGTAGAATAACATAGCTATGTTTCATTTATAAAAAAAATAAAATATGGGATGAGCAGTGCCTATAAAACTTCACTTTTTATTTATAAGTCGGTGAAAAAACTGTTCTCGAATAGCTTAGTTTAGTTTCATTTATTTAAGTTTAGTTTATTTAAGTAAGAAATATTTTGACATGATACCACAAGATAATCAAATCTTATAATTTAGCATCGAGGAAAGATATACAAAGTTCAAATAATAACACGAGATAAAAAGAAGGGTAATTAATAATTAAACTTAATTTGACTGTAGTGAGAAGTTGATTACTTGATGGAAATGCATTTGTAAATTACTTAAAGAAAATTAAAATTTTATGAAGAGGAAATAAAAAAATACAAATAAATAGATAAAAAAAAAAGATGTAGATATTATATGGCTTCAATTAGTATTTGATAGATCTGAATATAGCTTTCTCTGAAATTCGGCCGATGAGCTTGGTCTTTGCAACTCAACCGGAAGTCTGTTTCATAGTCGAATTGCTGAGACAAAGAATGATCGCTCTGCAATGCTGTGTGCAAATCGGGGCAAGATTAGGCGTAGACCCCTTCTGGATTGGGCAAATCGGAGCATTTCATTTAAATACACAGGACAGCCGTTATGAATGCTGGAATGCAGCTTCAACAAATTGCGATAATTAATCATCGAGACAGATTCCTATAAGAGACATTTTAAGGTGTGAAACACTAGTATATCTTGGCAGGTTATAAATAAACCGTAAACAGGCATTGAAAGCTACATTTAACTTATGTTTACATTCATAGTCTAGAGACGGGTAAACTGAGCAATTAAAGATGAAGAATGGCATAAGAAGGCTTTTAACTAAACAAAGTTTCATACTTGGGAGAAGGGGACTAGCAGAGCATATCAAGCTACACATATCTTGCTTATAGTAGCTAAGTAGCTAATGTATGGGAGAATTCTTGACATTTTAACTCCGCAAAAGACATAGGTATATGCCCTTTCATTAAACTGAATGGTACTAATTAAGAAGGGATAGCGCAAATCCGATCATATTCATAAATATGCACCGTATATGTATAGTTTTCACACTGCTGGTACGTTCTTGTTCCTATTTCGGTGACGATATGATCCGCAAACAAGGGCTCATAACCTTCCCACTTCACCGGATTTCTACTGATTCACCTGTAAGGTTCGCCTATTTGACCTCAGAAAATATCGGCAGGCCTCCCGATTTTCGATCACTTGATTAATGAGGGCAATCAAATGCTGGAGTTGTTGCATTTGTGTGATCCAGGCCTTTTTAGCCCTTTTATGCCCGAATCAATTGGGGCGTGGCTAATACTTGTTTTTAAGGATATGGAGTTGTCAGTCGAGACGTAAATATGAACTGATATCAATTTCAAAATCCTATGTATCGTGGTTTAGAAGTTATGAAATTTTGCTTAAAATGTTTAAAAAAATTACTGACCATAAACTAAAAGTTTTCTTTTCGGTTTTTTTTTGTTTTTTCCTAATTTTCTTACCTGTGTTTAATTATTTTATACACTTGGTTTTATACACTTACATTTCTTTATACACATATTTTTTTTAATTATTTGTAAACTCACATTTTACATAAAAAAAATGTTGCATGTGCACTCAACGAAGATCAGCTACAAAGTGATCACTAGCAATACTTACAGTAAAATATTCGAAAACAAACTTGTACAAAAAGCTTGCACAACATATCAAGCTATTCTGAGAAAAAAGTCCGAAAAAATTACGGGACTTAGAAGCGAAAACATACAACAACATCGGGCATGAAAGGGTTAACAAGGTTCAAATGATCTTTTCTTTGAACGTGGCAATACCAGCTGAGCAGGTGGCGCTCTATTTCTCATAAGATGGTTTCCTTGACGTGAAGGCTTCTACAGATAATCGAACTTCTTATTCGATGGCTGGTACCATCGGAAATTATTTTTTCAAAACTGAGGCAGGAGTTCGAGTTATGGTCAGTTGAGATCGTTACTAGACCATGATCAAAGAATATGTCGTTGAAAATATGGATGACATTGATCCGGGCGAAATGTGGTTTCAACAGAATTGCGCTACATGCGTATGGCGACCGAAACCTTTTTTTTTAACTTTCCTCGGCAATGGCGAATCTATTAAGCGAGCTGTTCGCCTCTGGATGTTGTCAAGTAGATTTAGGCAGTGTTTTGGGGCCGAGCTCGAATCATGAGAGCAATACTCAAGCCCTGGGCTTGGTTGTGCCTTGTATAGAAAACGAAGTTGCGGCGGCGTAAAGTTCTTCTTTGGTCTGAAAGATAAAGTGACCGATAGTATGGTTTTCGTAGATGTAGTTCAACGGGACACCTGCTGAGTTACGGAACACATCTACGGACCTCAGAAGCAAACTAGCTTCTTATGGACTACCACAATAGTTCTCTGGATAGATGGAAAAATTTAATCAGAAAAAAATCAATTCAGGTTGTTGTTGACGGTGTGTCTTCCGACACATTTGCTATTAATGCTGGTGTACCTCAGGGATCCATTCTTCCTTCAAAATAATTTTTACTTCATATTAATAATCTACTAGCCTGTATCGGGAGCTGGAGAAAATACCTTCCCTGGTTGCTGTTGCAAACTAGGCTATCCAGGAGCTGCGGCGACACAATAGGAACAGGAGCGCAACCATCTTCAAAACAGCCGCTCAAAGAAGGAGGAATGCTCATGGCCAGTTTCTGTGGATGGTGACAAAATTCTGCAGAGGTGGCGCATTGAGAAAGACTTTTGAATGAACAGTTTCCCCGGCTATACTTTCCAAGAACCATCCCTAACTGTGAAGAAATACCCGAAATTACAGTCGAAGAAGTTAGTGAGGCGCTCAAATACTCCACAAAACGAAAAGCGATGGGCCAGACAATAGGTCCTCTGAGTTCTGGAGAAAAATGGGAGACGTCGGGTTCAGAAGGCTCAGAATTCTCATCCCCAAATTTGTGAGAGGTGATCCAATGCCCAATCATTTGAGGGAAAGCTACCTCCTAGCTGTGTACAATGGGAAGGGTGATACGCAAAACTACGTATATTATATCCATCGTTCGATCAAGGTGATTTCACACACTATGAAGATCGTTGAGCGACATACACGAAAGAGCAAAGACAAGAGTAAGATGTCCCGCTGGAGTAACCGAAGAGTTCTTAATCAAAGTCGGGGTGCACCAGGGAAGCGTTTTAAGTCATTTGCTCTTTATTGCAGTCCTTGACTATCTGCTTGTGCTTGAAAGTAAAGTGACGGACCCCAAGGTGCATCAATTATTCTTTGCTGACTATGGAGCCGTCATAGTGGGTGCCGTGGCGTATGTGGTTAGTGTGTCGGATCACTACGCATGAGGTTCCAAGTTCGAATCCCAGAAAACACCAAAAAGTTTTTTCACGGTCCCACCTCTCGCGAGCGTTTGACAAACACCCGAGAGTATTGTTGTCAAGAAAAATCTTCTCAAATCGCCGTTCGGATTCGGCATTAAAGTGTAGGTCCCTTCCATTCGTGTGAAAAGTATAACGCACACAACATAAGTGGTTGCGAGAAGCTAGGCCCTGGCACTTTAAAGAGCTGTTGCGCCAAGTATTTCTTTTTTTTTTTATGGAGCCGTCATAAGTGAGGATCGTACGTCCCTGTAACGAGCACTTGATGTGTGGGTGGGCGTTTTGAAGGGAAATGGGTATCGCATTACCCATTCTTCTATTCACTCAGGCCTATTCCAGAGATTTATTTGAATGGAACAATGCTTTCCAAGTGTGAGGAGTTCAAATAGCTCGGATCTACGAGTATGATCAATAGCGAAGCAACCTGTGAGGATGACTTCCATTGTCCGGTAAGCGTAAGCGAATGAAGTGGCGAGAATATTCCGCTATCTTCTGTGACAGAAAAATGTCCCCTAAGTTGAAAGGAAGGCTCTACACCGCATTTGTGCATCTAGCGCTCACATACGGTTCATAATGTTGGACAATGTGCAAAAGGTATGAGAGTAAATTAACGGCAGCTGAGATGAAGATGCTTCGCATGACAGCAGGAGTGACAAGTTTTGATCGAAAAAGAAGTTCGAAGATCCGTGGAAGCCTTGACGTCAAAGAAACCATCTTATGAAAAATAGAGCGCGACCTGCTCAGCTGGTATTGGCACGTTCAAAGAAGAGATCATTTGAACCCTGTTAAAAAGACAATATCAATGAAAGTTCCAGACATCGCAATGCAGGAAAGGCAGGCCTATAAACGCCTGGATCACACAAATGCAACGACACTAGCATTTGATTGGCCTCAGTAATCAAGTGATCGAAAATCGGGAGGCCTGCCGATATTTTCTGAGGTCAAATAGGCGAACCCCACATGTGGATCAGTAGAAATCCGGTGAAGTGGGAGGGTTATGATCTTTTGTTTTCGGATCATAATCACGCCGACATAGGAAGAAAAAGATAAATGATCTACTAGGATCAACAAATAATAAGATTTTTTGTTTTGCCGATGGCAGCACTCTAGAAGCATCTTGTTCAAACAACATGCCCATGAGTGTGCCAATATCAAATCAAATCCTCACAATTAACGAAGACCTACAGAAAATCTTACAATGGCGAAAAGCAAACATTGTCGAGTTCAACGCGAAGAAAACACAATCCACCACCTTTTCCAGAAAGAATGCCTCAACTGTTCCCCAGCATCAAATGGATAACTAAATAATAAATCCCAAGGAGACTATGCATCAACTGGGTACCACATATCCAACATCGCAAATCAACTTCCATGAAGGTAAGTTAATTTAATGGGAGTATTTCAGCTCGCAGTTTCATCATAAGGGATATTTCTTCGCAGGGGAAGTAATTCCATCACCCAAGTTGTAATTCAGCTGACTATAACCAGATCTATTAAGTGACTCTGCCGCTTCTCTTCGAATTGCTGTTTGTACTTACTTGTAAGATCCACTGCTGCAAGTAACTGGTAAAGCTTTGGCTTCCATGATTCCACGTTTGCTTCATTCAGATCCAAGCTTATTCCTTCAGTAAGAGCTGGGTCATTCCAATTGCTGTACCAACTATTCTGAATGGTAGTAGGTATACACAATATTTCATCACTCAAAAGTTCACATATTTTCGAGATTATTAAGACATATATAACATAGATAAACATATACGTATACTACATATCTGCGTATGTATTATGAAACCATTTTAACTATTCTCTGCTTGGTAAACAACTAACAAAGGCCTCGTAGGAGCAGTATCTATCGACAGGTGTTGGTCCGTAAAATAACGAGAAAGAGCGACTGCAGCCGAACAACTTGAAGCTCTGTTAGTAAGTCCTACTTCCACCTTCTCGTGGTGCGATCTGGGAATTTCTCTGGGAATTGCGAATGGTAGGGGACGAATGGCGAGCCTCCTGCGCCACAAAACAGGATAAGTGTCGGTTGGTTTGTGGCCCAGCGAGCCGCAACCGTAAAAAACAATTGCTCCGAAACGGAAACTAACGCCTCGGATATGGACGGATAATTTGATGATGACCTTTAACTTTTAAACATGGACAACAATCGGATTCTGGAACGTTAAAACCCTCCTGGACTCACTCCAGGAAGGACCATATAACCACAGTACGCGAATTCGCACGCTATAAAATAAACATCTTAGGGCTGAGCGAGATAAGATGGTTCGATGCTGGGGAATACATCTCCCCAACAAAAAGCACTGTCATGCTCTACTCTGCAAAACTAACTGGAGTGCACGGACGTCTGGAGTAGGACTGGTGTTAACTCCAGCAACACGTGGAAGCCTCATTCCTTGGATACCCCACAGTAACCGGATATTGACGGCTAGGTTCCGCAGGAGAGTAAGGAAAATTAGCGTCTTACAGTGCTATGCTCCGACTCAAGATGCAACTGAGGATGAAAAGGACAATTTTTACAGCCAGTTAGGAACCATTTACAACCAAACGGGGAACATCGTAATGGTGATGGGGGATCTCAATGCCAAGGTAGGTAGCGACAAGACTATGCTAAAACACGTGATGGGAGTTCACGGCGTTGGAGACCGTAATGATAACGGTGAACGGTTTGTGGACTTCTGCAATACCAACCGCTTAGTCATTGGAGGTACGCTGGTAAGCATAACTCCTGCCACAAGATCAGTTGGGTCTCTACTGATAGGCAATGAACATCCAACCAGAACGACCACATTGCGATCATCCGCCGCCGTAGAAATTGCCTCCTGGACGTCCGAAACAGACGTGGAGCTGACATCAGACTAGGACGAGATCACCATCTTATGGTACCCCATATACGCCTTCGAACTGCATCCGTCAACAGCAACCGCTCAAACTTACTTAACATCACCAGGCTTAATATCGACAGGATCAAGGTTCACCAAGTGCGACAACATTTCAGGGACCACTTTGCCTTAGAAGCAGAAGGAATCAGCAGCACAATTCAGGAGAGCACGGACTACCACTGGAATGCTGGGAAAAATGCTTTTACAGCTGGGGCACGAACCTATGTCGGTAAAAAGCAGAAAAACCATCGCACATGGGTATCTGCAGACACCTGGAGATGGATCGATGAGCGTACAGCAATCAAGGCTCGGATTGCAGAAGCCTCAGCAGTAGAGAAACCGAGCTAGAAGTCCAATAACGTGCGAAGAAGAAAGAAGTGCAGCGTAGTGCGAGACGTGACAAACTTCAGCACATCAACTCACTAGCTTCAAGGGCTGAAGAAGCAGCGAGCAGGTGCGACAGTATTACTGTTTTTTAGCATAACTAAGGAGCTGACTGGTGGTCGGAGCTCCAAACAACACCCAGTGAAGAGGAAGGTCCAGCTCACTAGGTGAAGAGAACATTTTGCTACAGTAGTAAACCACTTAGACGATGGCGCTATGATCTCGAATTCGAATGTGCAGTTAGAGGCAACAAATTCCCGAATTCGCACCGCACCTTTCAGTCAAACCAAAATAATAACAGCAATTAAGTCCCTGGGCGCCGTGGCGTAAGTGGTTAGTGTGTCGGATCACTACGCATGAGGTTCCAAGTTCGAATCCCAGAAAATACCAAACAGTTTTTTCACGGTCCCACCTCTCGCGAGCGTCTGACATACATCCGAGAGCATTGTTATCACGAAAAAGCTTCTCAAATCGCCGTTCAGATTCGGCATTAAACTGTAGGTCCCTTCCATTCGTGTGAAAAATATAACGCACACAACATAAGTGGTTGCGAGAAGCTAGGCCCTGGCACTTTAAAGAGCTGTTGCGCCAAATATTTGTATATGTAATCAAGTCCTTCAAGAAGAGCAAGGCGGAGGGTATTGATAGAATCCTTGTCGAACTATTTCAAGCGGCGCCAAATACATCGGTAGATTTGCTGCACTCTCTAATACGGAGAGCTTGGGATAGTGAACAACTTGACGGAATGTGGAAACTGGAGAGGTATTTATGTTCTTCCAGCCGTAGCCAAAATAACTGCTAGAATAATTCTGGAACGAATCAAAGAGAATTTAGATTTAACTCTCGACGTCGAACTGACAAGTTTTCGTTTTGGATCCTCCTGCATTGACCACATAAACACCTTACGGATCATAATCGAACAATGCGTTGAGTACAGGTCTCCGCTACATTTAATGTTTATCGACTTCGAGAAGGCTTTCGACAGCTTCAATCGAGATGCTATCTGGTTGGTCTTGCACAGGAGAGGCATCCCAGAAAAACTTATAGCTATTAACGAGGCTATATACGTGGCCGGTAAATGTCACGTCTTACACAATGGTGAGGTGTGGGAGGATTTTGAAGTCCAAAATGGAGTACGTCAAGGGTGCATACTGTCGCCACTGTTCTTGGTGGCTATCAGCGATGTACTCCATGCAGCATTGACGGAAGGTAATATGGAATTCGTTGGACTATGACATTTTACCTTAAACACCTAGATTACGCTGACGATGTTTGTCTACTTTCACATCGAATAATGGACCTTTATCCGATGGCCCACAATCTAGAAGCTGAGGCAAACAAAGTGTGGCTAAAAATAAACACAGCCAAAACAAAAGCCCTAAATACTTCTTATACCCGCGTTCAACTTAACATTGCCGGATATGAAGTCGAGAAAGTCGATAACTTTTTTTATTTAGAAAGTGTGGTCTCGGCTAATCGTGGCGGCACCGAACTGGATGTGTGTAACAGAATCGGGAAGGCTAAAGCTGCGTTCGGAATGCTATCCAAAATCTGGAGAAGCAATGTTATCAGTTTAAGAACTAAGCTCTGACTGTTCCGTTCCAAAGTAGGATCAGTGTTGCTTTATGGCGTGGCGCAGAACAGTTGAGGAGGAGTCGAGCTCTTTAGAAATTAATTGGATGCAGCTCAAACGCGTTGCGGAACTCGGAACAAGATGGCGCGCAGGCGTGGTTGACGCCCTATGCCTCCGAGGGGTTAAAGGATCTAAGTTGGTAAGTTATTTTGTCGATGAGAATGAGGTTTCCGTACTCACAGAACAATTCGACATAGGGAAACTGGTTAATAAATATATATAAGGATACAAATATAGCGCACTATGCTTCACCAAAATCGAACTAAATTGTAAGTGTTGCGTCAAAACATTTCAATGATGCGTGAGGTAATTTTAAAGTGGATGTAAGAATGGTTTTCCCTCGGTTACACTGTGCACACTTCAATCGTTTTACACAGTAAACAATGCATCAACACATGTTACTGAAGCAACACCACCCGGTAATGTGTATGGCTCATAATAGCCATACACCCAGTGGCATTAAATCGTCTCTGCCATTAAGAAGCAATTCAGATACCATAAAGACTTTCCAATGATCCACATATATAGATATAACTTGGGTGGGAATACAATAGAACACCCTGTCCCTTCGCTATCGACAAGAGCTCCGATTGTGTATACCCATCCGGTAAGACTAAACTCAAACGAATGAATCGAAACGACAAAGTCAATTTCATACCGTACATTGAACACTGAACATCGAACAAAAGCGCTTTTAATGCGAAAACGATGCCGATTCGCATTAGGCGAACGCTCATACGGACACACACATTCCTTTACCCCAGGACTGGTTTTGCAGGATTCTCCTTATTCTGGCGGTTTTGTTCGCTTATTAAAGTATTTAATTCTAATTCTTCTCCACCCACTTGTCTACCGTAGTGTGCTACTTTTTCTCGTCCTTCTGCTTTCAGTTATGTAACAATACCCGACCTTGGCATGACTCCTAGTGGGAGATATCTTCTTTTTTTTCGGGAATCTCCTATGTGGGTAAATTTATTGAGGCAACAAATGAAATTTCTCCATAGAGACAGTGTGCCACTGTTACCCTAAACCTTTACTCCATTTCAGGCTTACATTGGAATCCCTTCTTGATACGGTGCTGGGGTTATCATTGTTTTGGTGAAAATTTAGTATCGACTGTTGGTTTAGAATAGAGTTTCCAAGGGAACATGCTAATGGTGCCCATCCTCCCACTAGAAAAGGAGCTCTAAGTGAATTTATGCAAATGAAATTTAATTACATCCCTTGGATGTGCGATTTTATTCGCGTTTTTTCGCGCAGAAAACTGAAATATAAAAGAGAGGACTGGAACTGGTTCGGGGTGGTTTTTAATTGGCACAGTGTAACATAATTTCCTGTAAGCTCGGAGGGATTGTAATAACTTTGGCAAATGGATATTACTGGTCGAGAATATATTTTTTCAATGGAAATCCTTTTAATTAGTTTATGGGGCAATCAAAGGCATACACGGCATGAAGTGGTTTTAGTCTCGCTTCATTGAAAAATTATTGGAAAATTACTGATTATTAAATTTAATTTTCCCTCTCAGTTCAGTATTATCGGACACGTCAATTGGAATTAATCTCCGTTTCGATGCAATTATAACAGTAGTATTGCTATGGGCTTAAATTTTCAATGGAAATGATAGTGAAAGAGCTCCTGCTAATATTCCTCGTACATTCACCGGCGTTAAATCAAGTAATGATATCGCTTACGTTCTTTGATGTGTACGTGCAAAATCATTCAGTGTACATTAGGCTGGAGCGCTTAAATATGATGAAAGTAGTTAACGCAAGGTGGAAGGGTGTACATTTTGTTGGCATCAAAAGCATTGCTACATAAATTTATAACAAAAAAAAATACAAATATTTGGCGCAACAGCTCTTTAAAGTGCCAGGGCCTAGCTTCTCGCAACCACTCATGTTGTGTGCGTTATATTTTTCACACGAATGGAAGGGACCTACAGTTTAATGCCGAATCTGAACGGCGATTTGAGAAGCTTTTTCGTGACAACAATACTCTCGGATGTTTGTCAGACGTTCGCGAGAGGTGGGACCGTGAAAAAACTTTTTGGTGTTTTCTGGGATTCGAACTTGGAATCTCATGCGTAGCGATCCAACACACTAACCACTTACGTCACGGCGCCCAAATTTATAACTTCTGTGAACCGCATTGCCTTGCTACATAAATTTAAAACTTCTGTGAACCAATTTAAACGTACTGAGAACAAGTTTAAATTCTCTGTAAACGAATTTAAACTCTGCAAATGGATTGAAACTACTTTTTAACAACAAGAGTCTTTGTTTAATACGCATTCTCCAGGTAGAGTTTACGGAAAATATGGACGGAGAAGAATATGTTTAAGACCAAACTAAATCTATATGAGTTCGGTTTAAACAATCACTCCTTTTTTTGGGATCGTATCTGGTCTTACCGTTTTGATCGCAGTTTTAGTAACACACAATTCGTCTCCGACCTTGTCTTGTTTTCGCACCTTTGTAGTCTTATATTCCTATATACACCTATATACACGTACCATTGCGGCTGAGATTACAGTATTACACAGGAGGAATACTGTGAATCAGAAGCAAAAGACAAAAATAACAAAAATGTTCCCAGTTATCTGGACGCCACCTCCGGAGTTTCTGTGAAACACTGCGTCTGAGTTTCAAAATCACTACACCAATTTCTCTCTCTCTCTCTCTCTCTCTCTCTCTCTCTCACTCTCTCTCTCTCTATCCTTTCCAACGTCCGCATAAGCATTTTACACTTATTTTTTTAAGTGCGCACAAATTTAAAACAAAGACATCGAAATTGACGGTCCCCACCTGTGAAATTTTAGCTACCACCACATTTATGGGTTCCTATACTTACATAACTATGTATCGTGAAAAAAGGAAAGACAGCACAATTAAATGAAAATAAAGCCATGTGTATATGCTGGTGTTCATTTGATTTTGATTTTGAATTACAAATGAAGTGCTTATCTGCTTGCCGGTCGTTCCACTGACTGTCACTGCTTTGTGAGCCAAGGGGTACTAGTGAACAAGTGAGATTCTAAAATCACTTAGTGTTAATCACACTCATATCCTATTTAATAAATAAACTAAAATATAATTGTAAATACATAGTTGAGGAAGATGAGGAAAAAACTTTTAAAAAATCACGGCCTCCTTTTCTATTTAGCTTTAGTTTTTTTGTTTTTTTTTGGATACAAACTCAACACTAGACCATTATAGTATTAGAAATCAACATGCTATTAATACAATTTCCTCAATTTTCATAGAAAAGTAAATATGTACTTTAAAACTGTAGAGCTTATGGAGGTTATTATATTTTTCGTCTTGGGACACATCACCTGCGTGTCTGTACTTTATTTTGTTTTGATTTAGATGGAGCTAATGTGCGGCGCGGGTCTGAGCCAGCTTGTTCGATTTTTGGCCATCTGCCTCCGATTTCGAACGCCAAGTTGGTTGAGGCTCCATTGTGAGTTCTTCCTGCACTGAGTCGTCCTTACGTGTTGAGGTCGAAGACTCTTCAGGGTGTTGCACAGGTCTGTATAAGCTCCAGGTGCCCCTTCGATGTCATTGTAGTTCGTCGGTAATGATTCTCCTCCACTCTCCGTATGTACAAATGGGACCGAAGGTCACTTGAAAAACTTTTCTTTCAAACCGATCGATGAAGGAATCTTACACCCACCGTTAATAAAGACGCTGAAGGGCATGAATCGGAAGATTCAGTTTGGTGCCGTATCCGAAAGGCAATTTGTCTTGAGAACCTTTTTCGAGACAACAATACTCTCGGATGTTTGTCAGACGTTCGCGACCGAACCAGTTACGCCACGGCGCCCATCGGGAGATGATAGTCTTATATAAAGTCTCCTTAGTTATTCAAGTGAGGTACTCAATTGGCTTCTTAGCTCACAAAACCAGAGAATGCCAAGCGCAATCATTATGAATTCTATCCCATCACTAATGTCTTTCTTTTGTAGTTTATCGATGAGCCTAGGAAGTTATAGTTATCTATTGTAACGTCCTATCCAAGAATCCGATATTATCTCTCACTTCTTGATGATAGCATATATTTTGTTTTATCCTCATTCAGCGTTGCCGCTTCAGTCTAGCTGCATTCCTTCGATTATGTCAACGTCATCAGCATATACAAAAAGATGACCAAACTTTTCGAAGATTCTACCTCGAAGAATCAGAGTTTTGTACAATCTTTTCAAGTATAATGTTTAAGAAGTCACATGATGGCTCTGTAGTCTGTGTGTCTGATGTCATAATCTAGCCTACGGTCATCACGGATGTCTTAACTCCGCTTTTGATTTGCAACGAGGCTATAGGATGAATGATTATACGCCTGGGAAATAGAGCAAAAAATGTTATGCCTCATCCTACCGCCGCCTACCGCTACAGTCAATACTTTGCATTCCAAAAATCCCCGCAATACCTACCCAGGACCTCTTTTCTCCCCCAAATGCCACCACAGATGTGATCCTAAGAACCATCCAAAACAATTATCCGAGCTAATTCATGGAATAACACGTTACGGGTGGCCAAGCAAACAGCGGTGTCCCCTAAGCGAAACAACTTTTTGAGTGATTCCTCAGCCTTCAAGACCACACCGTGCGAATTATGTGTCACCAATTTATCACTCTTGAAGGTTCAAGTTTTTGTTTCCTATTCCCAAAACTAATTCATGACAAAGAGATGGATGCTGATGATGTAAAGTTTGTTTTCGGTTTGATAAATGATGGATAAAGCTTTAACCTATATAAAGCAATTATATTTATCTCCTCCTCTGGATGTTCTGGCCAGGGTAGTGAGAGGAAATGCAGGTCATTGTCATGCAATGTATTTAGGTCAAAGGTAAAGTTGGACATTGCTGGAAAAGTGATTGACAATGAGGAGCCTACTTGCTCTACATCTGACCTATCTCACATATGTATGCATAAGAATATTATAGAAAGTATCTCCGCCATTGGAATCCATTAAAACGTGCCACATCTGTTAGCTATTGTTGACACAATAACAACTGCTGATCATGTTACAGGGGCTACAAAGTATGCCGGAGCTCCTGTTTACACGGCCAATTAATTGGCAACATAATTCGATTGGTGTTGCCTGGCTCCCCCTGATTAAAGCAGTGCCTGCATTAAGCAATTAACTCAGATTATATCGGCCCAAGGCAGACGACTGCGATGACGACGCACGGTGGTACAAAAAAGAGGATGGTGCAAAGGGTCCTTGCGACAATCCCGGTGTCACATTTCGATTTTTTTCAGAGGGTGGATGGATCGTCTTTAATCATTCTGATTTGGCCGACAAGGATGCTCTTCATACGCACCACACTACTGTTTTGGTATTCAGGGGCTGACATCATTCATACATATAGGTATGTAAAGCTTTCACGGTGTAGTTTTTAATTAAAAATTAATTGTTAGGGGGGGGTTGTCAGTGTCACGAACGGCGCTGGTCGAACGTTGTTTGTTACATTTATTTACTTACAGAAACAATGAATATATATGCCGACAGAATGTTAAATATTATTGATATAAGCGAATAAAGTACATTAACATGAATGCGAACAAATTTTACATAAATGTGATTGATAGCTATGGGCGGCATGTTTGCGGCTTTTTTTCGGACCTGAAGTGCATATTTAAGCAAAAATCATCAACCGTACAACACGGAACACACACAAAAAAAAAACGGGGATGCGGTTAAGTAGTCGCTCTTCTGTGCATGGACACATACATATTTCGACCCGAATATTTAAATCACTTGGTTTTAATTACAGTGTGCGTTTGGAAACAGTAGTTATAAATGCAGCCACCTCTTGAGGGGTTTCGAAAAAAAATAAATATTTTTTTATCAGACTGTGTGAAAAAAAGACAGAGAGTGAAAGCGATGTTTTGTGCAGGTTTCGAAACAATGAGTATAAAGAATGCTGCGCTGAGGGTTTTCGTAAAATATTTCACTTTTAATCAACCTGTGTGAGGCTTACAAATTTCGGAAAAAATCATGCGGAGCAACAATAAATGAATATGTTCCTGTAGTAATCTTTTAAGAATAAATTTATACTCATAATTAAAATAACAGCGGGTAATAACTACTGAAACCAATTACAGATGAAAATCAATACTGAGGTATAAGAAATAAAATACGGGGCACAAGTAGAATATTTGCATATATTATACAGGCATACATATATTATATATTGTAACGATTTTTATAATTAAAAGAAAAGAAAACAGTTTTTTTTTCCACAATTATGCCGAGAAGATGACTCGTGCTTACTTTCTGTATTCCAACTCTTTTTCTTCTTTTGACAGATCACAAAATTCGGAACATCCCAAAGAAAAAAACCATCTACCCACACACCACGTCACAACGCCATTTAGAATCTCGTAACACTGCCCCTTTTTTCAGGCTTGTGTCTCCGTACCAAGCCACTTAAATGGAGCTAGTCTATTGAAGTGCTTGATTTTCTCCCGCACTCTGCTGCCTACGTCCTTTATCTTATACACTACCTGCGAAATACTATCCACAATCACTAAGGGGTTATCCAGTCAGCCTGCAGTTTCGGATTAATTAAAATTTCTGTACAGCCAAACTTGTCTAGCTCCAGGTAACGTACGCGGTGATTGTTTGATTGGCTTTGTCCAACCTGTGTCAATCTCTTGCCTTAATAGGTGGGTTCTACTTAGTTCATTGGATGAATAAGCGAAAAGCGAACGATATCTTCAAATTAAGCTCTTCAGTTTTATTCGTTGATTTTCTTCCAAAAGATAATGCGCGGAGGGTAATAGGTCCCCCTTCGTAGAATTAGGTTCCAAAGTTTCGACCCACCTGCAATTCGCCAGAGATATGTCATGGTCGACAAGGTGGTGCGACGTCGCTTCCGAGGATACACTTTGAAGAGAGGTTTTGCTATTTACTAGCTTTAAAAGCATTGATTGAAAATCAACTATACAGCCATGCTCTTTTTAAAATCGACTCCCATGATGTAGTCTTCCGCAATTTCAGCAACAAATACTCTTGTGTTAAAGAAATGGGTTCCCATGCGAATGGTTACTGTGGTAGTCCCATGGATAGGAGTGAGATCGCCAGTAACACCATGAATGAGAGTAGAACAAGGATCTGAGGATGAACGATGGTACCAGCTGCACCCGTGTAGATTATAAGACGACATTGAATCCCTCAGTATAGCCGTTGACAAACAGTGAGTTTCCTTTAGTAGACGTTAGATGAATAAGTGGAGATTTAGATGCAAGCGTCGCTGACTCTTACTCCTTAGAGCCAGCATTTGTTAGTTTCAAATTTAATGTGATTGAGATGAGTTTGTTTTGGGACGCTGTTCGGTTTGGATGGAACTTGTTTCATTTCATTTCATTTTATTTTCATCAAATAGAGTATAAACCTCTTACAGACTAATTAAACATAATCTAGTTGGTTTAAAGTTAATAAAAGGTTAGTTTTGAAACGATAGAGCAATCAAGATGCAAATCAAGTGCAATAGGCTCATTTTGGGCGTAATTAGTTCTATGAATTCTTTCCCGAAAATGAAATTGAATACGTAGATTTCGGAGCGGTAAGTAGAAATCTAGTATTGAGAGCAATGTAGGACACTGTATGTGACCCTGAATTAGGTCTCTTACAAACATTACAGAAAAGTATTTTCTACGACATAGAAGAGAGTTAATATTTATTAGGGAACGCCTGGTTTTATAAGAAGGTAACTCAATTTGTCAATTCAATCGAAAAATTATGAATCTAGTAAAGCTTTTCTGCACTCTTTCAATTCTATAAGAATGTAAATGATATGACGGATTCCAAATAATACAACAGTATTCTAAATGGGGTCTAACAAGAGATATAAATAAGGCCTTGGAAGTATAGTATAGTCAGTAAAATCTTTAGAATTTCTTTTAATAAAACTTAGCATTGAGTTGGCTTTACAAACAATGTAGTCTATATGTTCATTAAAAGTAAGTCGAGGATCAAATATTACCTCTTAGTCTTTTTTCGAGGATACTCTATCGAGAGAATTTAGTTTTATGTTGTAATTGTACAGAACAGGTTGAAAAGCCCTAGAAAGTGTGAAGCATTGGCATTTAGAAATGTTCAGAAGTAATTTATTATTTTCACACCAATTATCTTCCTGTTAAAGGTTAAAATCATATTCCGTTTTTATTGATCGAAATATCTTCAAGTCATCCGCAAACAAAAGACATTCTGAATGTTTGACTACTAGCGGGAGGTCGTTAATGAATAACAGTAAAGGGCCAAGATGATTACCTTGAGGAACACCTGACGGTACTCTTATGGCTTTGGAGAGACAATCATCGATTTTAACAAATTGGATCCGATTGGATAAGTATGACTTGATCCAATTAAGTAAGTTTGAGTGAAAGCCCAAATGAGATAGTTTTGAGATTAATGAGATGTGACTGACTTTGTCGAAAGCCTTAGTAAAATCAGTGTAAATCACATCAGTTTGCAAGCTCTTCTCGAATTTTTTCATGACAAAATTGCAAAAAATTGCTAAGTTTGTGGAAGTATATCTACCCTTCATAAAGCCATGTTGATGTAATGATAAGACATTTCCAACAAGAAAGGACAACTTATTGTAGATTACCTTTTCAAAAAGTTTAAGAATTGAAGAAATTTTGCAAATGGGCCGGTAGTTATAAATATTTTGTTTGGGGCCAGACTTATGAATAGAAGCAATATGAGATATCTTTAAAACATCTAAGAAGCGTCCAGGAGCAATAGATTTACAAAAGATAATGAACAAAGGTGTGGATAAAGACTTAGCGCAGTTTTTTAACAAATTTGGGGCAATACGGTCAAGGTCCTCGCATTTAATACTTTTAAGATCGGTCAGAGCCTTTTCAACATCCAAATTATCAAAATGTAAATCACGAAGGTCGATCAAATGCACCGAATTTGATGATGTTTGCCCCCTATTAAAGTTATACGTTTACCCTGTAAATTTGGAGAACCATTAGCAATTTCAAATTCGATAAGTTGACCCACCTAGAACTCGGGCCTTCCTTTACATTTTTCTGTTTGTACGTTTTGTCGATGGATGAACAAACTCCTCTTTAAGTCGGTGCAGTAGACAAAACCATATTTTCTGGAATTATTAAACCATTACAGCTTTCCATGGTATCAGTGATCGGTGATAAAGGGGCCAGTTTTTTGTTAACCGAGTAATTGTTTGGAGCCTTAACATGTAGTGATGTATGTAAGTCTTGGCTCATCTAAGCTGACCATTTCTCGTATCCCGCATCATCATTATCGAGTTGACTGCTGATTTGCACCGATGAAATTTGAATTGCCGCTTAACAGATTTGGCTATACGACTGGCTTCCAAGCGAATTGGCGATTCCAGTGCGGACTTTTTTTTTTATGAAGGTTCCTCATCTCGTATGCGGCACTGGATGTCTGCATCATCGGCTATATCCAGAAACTGTTGCAGGTAGAGGCTGTCGATTACCTCAATGCTCTACTTAGGTTATGCTACTCTGGCAAGACGTTCAAGTTTTTTCCCTCTGGCGTTGCACACGAACTCGTAGTTGGGAGTGTGCTCTGCTGGTCGACAGCATATGACCGAATCGGCGCTTCAGAGCGAGCGTTAGTCTTTGGAAATCCACAGAAGAATCCGTATCCAGTGTATCAAGATAGGCAAGAGCAGGTGCCCGCAAACTATCCACTAAAAACAAATATGTCTCTCGTTGAGACCAACTGTTTGCCTTCATTTCAACTGAGAGGTAAATCTGGTATCGTTCCCAGTTAGTCTTGCCATCGTACTCCATCAAGTTGATTTTCGGATCTCGAGTAGAAGAAGGTGGTATATATTATTTACTAAGCTTGACTATTGGCAAACACTGTAATCTGAATGATCCTTGGTGCCATGGATGCTTATAAGTCTAGGAGGAGAGTCCTTACTGAATTCCTTAACTAAGCATTCGCAAAGAATGTTCTTAGATGCCTTTTTCTTCTTCCGACATAAACGCCACTCTGTATCCGGAGAAATGCAATATTAAGCTCGTTAATATGATATCTTAGCAATAAGCCTACCAGCCGGTAGATACTCGTACCACCTTTGTTAAATTTAAATATTTTACTGTGGGAATATGGCTTAATTACCCTTTTGGAATGCCTTGGTTAGGTTTGGTTAGGGTGGTTGCCTGTATCAAAATACACACACACGTAGACCAAAAGAGATCCATTGTGATACCACTGGATCTAGTACATAATTAGCTACACATGATCTTACTAAAAGAACCAACCGGAGTTTTTTACTAAGCGAAGCATTTTTTTAACGTCTATAATCACCAGGTTACCAGTGAGTTAATAGCCGCTTGACTGTTCGTGAAAATACTTATATCCTTGACAGATATGTTATTACAATTCACCAAGTACAGGGATTTTTAATCGCCCTAATTTACGCTTGAAACACGCTACAGTGATCTGGGAGGCGGAAGAAGACGCTCCGGTTGAGCATGACAATATTGGTGACATTTTTTCCGGCATTTCTCCTATGCATATTAAACAAATAGACCTGCCGAAGAAAGTGCTCAGAAGTGTAGGTGAGCAATGCATCAGCGTCCAACATATTCTAAAAAGAAAGGATCACATCACTCTAAGCCATTAAGTGTTTTATTATCTCCGTAGTGATTCTCTTACTTTCACCAATTCTATTAGAAAATAAGTTTATAACTTATAGTACGTATACCTAAATAAATACAAAAATAAGCCTTGCAACATCAGAGAGGCTAGACAGGGCTAAGCTTTTCGTAAACATGTGTGCGGTTTGCGGTATATTATTTGCACAAATGAAAGGGACTTTTTTCCCATTCCGAACGACTGTATTGAGAAGTTTATTTAGACTTTTTGTGGTTTTTGCCAAAAATATAGGATTCGTGTTCATATGCAGTGCAACAAAATGTATGTTGCCTGTGAGAGCTGTCAAATAATACTCAGTCCCATCCACTGGTATTCATTGGTGATCGCGGATGCCCAGCTTTAGCGACTTCAAAGTGACTTCAGCGAATGCGCAGCAATCAAAAAGGTTGCATTTTTTTTTAATTCAAGATTTTGATTGCTGAAAATGATTCCTGCTTCATGACTTCAAAATAAATATATACTCGTATACATATATATATTTTTTCAAGTTGAAGTTTAAATTGAAGTCATTGAATTGAAATATACCATACAATTTTTAGTATGACTTCAAGGAATGCATTCCACAATAAAGGCAGTCTCTTACAGCCCTGTTATTTATATTAATATTCTTAAAATGTTCTTTGTTTGCGGCTGAGGTCGGGCTCGAACTCACACCTTCTGAAGAAGTTCAAGGTAACTTGCGTTGATCCTTGCAAATTCATTCGGCAGAAACAGTCCAGGGAATCATGACGATAGCTACAACGACTAAAATCTAGAAAGAAAAAAATCTCAAAAATCAATTCCATAAATCTCTAATACAAAAACCTCGAATGGGAAACATCTAGAAACTACAAAATCTCGAGTGACTAAATCTCGAAAAAAAACTTCGAAAACAGATTTCCTTTCGAGATTTTTAAAATCCCTTAATTTGAGCATAACCATTATCCATGTTTTGCATGGATTTAAAGAAACTTTGAATATACCTCGCACAAAACTATTCTCGAGTAGACTTAGTCCCAGGCGCCTGCCTGACAACTGTTAACATACAGTGAACTCGGGTGAGCGGCTAAACCACTCCGGAAACCGGAGTGTAAATAAATGAATTGCGCAAAGCGCGCCGCTTACCGTTGTTTGCAGGCACACAACTGTTCTCAAATAGACTTAGCCCCAGGCGCTTACCTGACAGTTGTTGACATACCCTTACTGGAGCTACGAAGTCTCGTGAGCAGCCAAATAACTCTGGAAAGCGGAGTTTAATTGAATGAATCGCGCAAAGCGTGCCACTTACCCGTTGTTTGCCGGCGCAAAAATGTTCCCGAATAGACTTAGCCCCAGCCGCTTACCTGACAGTTGTTGACATACCCTTAGCGGAGCGACAAACCACTCCGGAAAGCAAAGTTTAAATAAATGGAACGAGCCGCTTATTCGTGGTTTGCCGGCACAAAACTGTTTTCGACTAGAATTAGTCCCAGGCGCCTGCTCGACAGTTATTCACATACCCTTAGCGGAGCGACGAAGTCGCGTGAGCGGCTTAACAACTCCGGAAAGCGGAGTTTAATTGAATGAATCGCGCAAAGCGCACCACTTGCCGTTGTTTGCCGGCACGAAATTGTTCTCGAATAGACTTAGCCCCAGGCGCTTACCTGACAGTTGTTGACATACCCTTAGCGGAGCGACGGAGTCGCGTGAGTTTTTCTTTTTTTTTCAAAATAAACATTTATTTTTATTTATTTATTTTTATAAAGGCTAAGGTATTCGGGCAAAACGTATTGTACAAGTTTATAGCTGAGGCACTGGGACGCTCTGAGAACTTTGTAAAGAATGCTCTTTAAGTACCAGGACCTAGCTTCTCGCAATCACTCATGTTGTGTGAGTTATATTTTTCACACGAATGGAAGGAACCTACAGTTTAGTGCCGTATCCGAACGGCGATTTGAGAAGCTTTTTCGTGACAACAATACTCTCGGATGTTTGTCAGACGCTCGCGAGAGGTGGGACCGTGAAAAAACTTTTTCGTGTTTTCTGGGATTCGAACTTGGAACCTCATGCGCAGTGATCCGACACACTAACAACTTACGCTACGGCGCCCACGTGGACATGGTTATGGGTCGTAAAAAAAATGTTATGGGTCGTAAAAAAATTGTCTTGGCTTTAGTCACAATAGCTTTATGCTACCAACTGTGCATTGAAAATAATATACCTAAGCAAGGTGAAGGACCCAAGTATGAATCATCAATATCAAGGAAATACTATCTGCCCGCACTTGCATTTTTTCTAAAGGCGTGGAAGGGAGCATAAACGCCGATATTATCAAATTGGTCATGGACCAATAAGTGCTCGGCAGTATGGTTTTCCTAGATGCCATAGGAAAAGAGCAGTTGAAGCAGACATCTCAAAAGCGTTTGATAGAGTCTGGAATAGTGCTTTACTAAACAAACTAACGTCCCATGGACTACCACAGCAGCTCTACGGATTATGGATAATTTTCTTTAGGACAGATCAAATCAGGTTCTGTCTTCCGAGGAATTCACAAAATTAGCCTCCTGAAGTTGACGTACTCGTATCTTTTCAGAGCAAAGGAGTACTTTACACCGCGGCAACTTCTTTTAAACTTCTTTTCTTTTATACAAAGCACAAATAAGACCAGTGGCCTATTTCACCAACTTACAAATTTGTATTTACAAGTGTTTTTTAACAAAATTTGTAAAGTATTTGATGTATGTATGTCATTTCAACAGACTCTGGGTATTACAATTTTGGAGATTTTACAAAGGGATATTTGTGGGAATATTTAACTTTTTCTTTCATCAAAAGTTATTTGTAGTTGTAATTAACAAGTTTCAAATATGTGAATATTCGACTTATTTGTGAGGTTGCGTTTCACCAAAGAAAATTAAGTTACAAATTTTGTTTAATATGTGCGAATATTTCACAATTGAAAGTTGACGTGTAATTCCTCCTAGAAGTTTTGTCTATTATTGACAGTTATCGAAAAATGTCTTTGCGACGACGGTAGTTTTTTGGTATTTGTTAAGTTTTTCACATACGAATTGACTGCAAAATGTACAGTGAACTCTCAAAGACTTCAATGAAATCAGTCGATCTAAAGACTTCCATTGAATGGCGATGTCTTCAAGTCAATGGAAATGCCTTCAATGTGATTTCACTGAATGCGATTCAATTACAAAGAACAACATTCGATTGACTTGAAATCTCTGCTTTGTCTAAACGATTACCCAAGTCAAAGACTTCAAACTTAATGGGGATTTTGTTTTTGAAGTTGAAATCCAAAAGCGAAATCATAAATTCAAAAAAAGGACGAATTCTGCTGAATTATGTACATTCTCAAAAGATTTAGTTCATTTTCATCTTTGCGTCACTGATTGTGTCCCAGCTTTCCTACGTACTTAACAATTTAATTATATTTTCTGAAGCTATGGCGTATTGCTGTTTTCGTTCAGTATACCTGTCCTTCGTTCTCCTAGCGTGGGTATTTACATATCGTATGCTCCACATATTCAGTTATTGTTTCTGTACAGCTTTTGCCATGGGTATTGCTGTCGTGTCCAAACCTCGTGCGGCCTGAAGCATTCATGTCACCCACTTATCCATGTCCCGATGTTTTCTAGAACTCTATGTAAACATTCGCCTTTGTCAGTGGAATCCCATATTTCCGGCCATTCACTTAGACTGGTAACTTTTGGTGGGAGCATGGGCCATAAATGAGTTGCTTGCAGCATGCGATGCTTTAATGATAAGAGGTCAACGGATCAACGTCCACCAGTTTACTGGTAAAATGAGGAAATCTAATATGTATCTGCGTATCAAGTACCATAAAATGAGGTATAATGCGAGCCGTAGAGAAATGGTCAACGCAGTAGGAATAGATCTCAAGCAGTCATTCACAAATGTAAATGGATATGTTTCGTAGAACCATGCTGACCAAAATCCTTGGTGCAAGGCCTACCAGGTGGTCATGAAAAAAATCAGCAGGTGTCAGGCTCCAATTTCGACTTGCCTTAGTTTCTGCGTACCTAACAAGTGTTCCAGTATCAACATGGAACCTCATACTCATACATATGTACCTATATATATGTTTTTGGATCACCGTAGAAACACAAGACATCCTCATGGTCATCAGAGTGAAATTAATACAAATCTGCAACAAATTTGGAGACAAAAAGTAACTATACCGGACGACATTCGAAATATAAAATCTGGAAGGTAGGAAGATAATTAAAAAAACAAAATTGTTCCAAACGTAGTACAAATAAGTGACTTATGTCTCAATATCCTGGATATCCTCTAGTCTAAGTGAATCCTGGTGAATGTGAAGGACAGCTACAAGTAACTTAACCGAACTACCCTCCCATCGACAGAAAGTATTGGAAAACAACGCTAGAAGGTACTGAACATTCCATAAAATATAATATATGTATGTATGTATATATGTATATGCCCATCATAAAATCTACAAATCCTCCAATATTCTTCTTTGCAAAATTGGTCAAAGTACCCTAACTGTGCTACAAATAATAAATGAATACAGGTGCACTGCTTAGCTCCGAAAACTCGTTAAGCATCATTTTCAAATTGCAAACTTCCAGTCTCCATGAAGAAACAACCCAAAAACGTTACTCAAAAAAAGTCCCAGTATTAAAGCTTCTTTTAATGCGCATGACTGTAATACGACGATATTTTCTTTTTACTATAAACCATAAGCTTTTTGAATATACCTAAGACACAACTTTCACCGAAACAACATTCTTAATTTTCCCGACAGATGGCGCTTGACCTTTTAACATAAAAATACCCATCCAGCGGCATGTCACATTCCCAAAGGCCCTAAGGTGACTTGTGGAATGCCTACAAATCAGGTACACGCACGTACACCTACAATGAGATATAAGTGTAAGTTTCCCTAATTACTTAAACTTCCCCATAAACATGTGCCGACCGACATTACTCAATCGGCCGCCGCATTACAAAAACATGATGCACCCACGGACTTCATGCATCCCCTATAATGCACTTGGCATACTAATTGCATCTCGCGGACGGCACGCTTCACACACCACGTACCACATGATGTAGAAGGAGGGCGCCAGGTTCGTCATTTCGTGTCTACATCGTCCAGGACAATCTTCCGCTCATTAAACATGTTTCCATCAACCATTCTCCAATGTTGAGGACGTCGACACACACAGTCCGTGGCGGAAACTATTTTAGGATGCACAATTATGTCATAATGCTACTGCATGAGGTATACCTACATACCTACACCCACAATTCGTGAGTGCTGTGCACACACGATGGCACACGTAGAGAGTATCTGATATACGCCTATAGCGCGCTACGAGACGAGTGCTTCTCGTCTCCGGATGCGTGCCACTTCGTTTAATCATAAAGAAATCTGAACGAGGGGAGAACGGCATTTCAATTAAAATCCTCTTGACAATGGTATCCGATGCCATTAAGAAGAAGAAGAAAATAAAAAGGAAACCAAGCCGGGATAGAACATGTACACCGACGATGAGATAAGAATAAAAGATACACCATATATCTTTTTTGGATACAAAAATGGGACCGCGCAACAACACGGCCGCACCGTTGCTATACAACAGGGATTACAAAATTGAATTTATTTACCCCGCGCGGGAGGGGCTTCATATGGAAATCGCTGGTGTGGTGTAGGCGATGATTTTCGTGTATTTTAAGGGGATTTGAGTTGTCTTGTGACGTGGTCAAAGGGGGGAGAATTAAGTTTGGGGTACTTTGACTAATCTTTCTTTCTTGGAGTGGATTTCGCTGTCTAGAAATGCTTCTTCTAATTTTCAATTTGGATTAGATGGGTGAAAGGAGGGAATAAAAGGGCAATAGTGTTTATTTAGGACAGAAATACTAACCGCATGGGTGAGCAACCTAACGAATTTGGATTAACAGGCTAGACAATGGGTCTATGAGTTCATATTCGTTGGAAGATAAACTATCTCATACAGCTCGTTAATAAATGCAATGCCAGAATCCCAAGTGGGACTCAATGAAAGGTTCAGCAGCAAAGCTGGCAATCCCCTACGAGGAATTTTCATACAAATATGTTAGATGTATTATATAAGGTATTCGTATATTTATATGTACGAGTACACTTGCGGCAACGGTTACCTTTGACTTTCGATAGATATTTACTTTGATTGTATATACCAGATATTTCTTGTATCTTATCTGCAAAAATTAAAAGTGTGTTTGGCACTAGCAATGCATAAAGGGCCCTGGGTTTAGATTATTGTAGCCATTCAAGTTGTGTTTGTTATACATATTGTAATATTCTTGCTGGGGTTCGTTTAAATAAAACTGTCTTTCGTGTATTTCAACCGTTTATTTATTATCAATTATCAACTTTACTTTAACACAATATGCAATCACTTTATTCCTTATTTATTTCGAAATTAAACTGTCCACAGATTTGCTTTCAATCACAATGTCGCTTATTTTCACCACTTGGTCGAGTCTCTCTTTCAATCGCTGTATTCACTTTATTAACAATTGTCCCAATATTCCAGGATCCTCGATTCACCCGGAGAAACATCTAGCATGTTCTAGAACCCCTTGCAATTTCATATAAATACCCATACCACAACCACCGTGCACACAGTTGTTTATAAGTGCATACAGCGATTACAAGAGGGAGATTAGACATTGTATCGACAGTTTAATTTAAAATAAATAAAGAATAAAGTGATTGAATATTGTGTTGAAGTAAAGTTAAAAATAAATAAATAAATATTTGGCGCAACAGCTCATTAAGTGCCAGGGCCTAGCTTCTCACAACCACTCATGTTGTGTGCGTTATATTTTTCACACGAATGGAAGGGACCTACAGTTTATTGCCGTATCCGAACGGCGATTTGAGAAGTAAAGTTGGTGTTTGATAATAAATAAACGATTAAAATACACAAAAGACGGTTTTATTTAAACGAACCCCAGAAAGAATATTACAGTATTTTCTTCTCTCCGAAGGCTTTTCTATAAGACCTCTTATTCTATGGATCTGATCTAACAGTTCCTGAAGAAAGGAGACCGTCTGAACTGCATCAACTACAGAGGTATAAGTCCTCTCAACATATAAAATCCTGTCTGTCTTGTTATGTGAACTAATCGTCAACAATCTGATAGGTCCTTATCAGTGGGGTTTCAGGCCAGAAAAGTTCTGGAAAAAAACCCTTGAATATAAAATCGATACGCTCCACTTTTTCGTCGATTTCAAAGTTGCCTATGACAGCGTGTGTATAAACGAGTTATACAGGCATTCCTGCTAAGTTCGTCCGTCTGAACAGGATGACGATGGGGAACTTTCGCTGCTGCATGAAAGTCGGAAAAACACCACCGAACCATTCAATGTCTTAAACAGGGTGACGCGCTATCATGCGATATCTTTAACATAATACCACAATAGACAGATATAATTTTGATTAGTAAAGGACTTTGTCTATCTAGGTTCTATGGTGAGCTCCGGAAATGACACCTGTGGGGAGATCAAATGAAGAGTCACTTTTGCCAATCGCTGTTTTTATGGACTTAGAATGTAATTGAGTAACAAAGCACTATCTCGGACGAATAAGATAACTCTTCATAAGATACTAATGATCCCAGTCCTGCCGTATGCGGCAGAGGCTTTGTGTCCTTTGTTGCTTTGAGAGAAAAGTTCTTCGAGTGATCTCGTCTGCATATGCGGCTAGTGAAGGATAAGGTAGCATGCCGAATTATACGGACTATACAAGGACATCGACTTAACCAGAAGATTTCACATACAGCGACTAAGATGGATGGGTCATGCAGACCGGATGGAGCCCAACGTTCCAATCCGGAAAATCTTTGAATCTACCCCGGATGGAAGGCGCTGTTATCGTCTTTAATAGTTCTCTTCGCTTGTCCAATCTAGATCCCAATTCCTTACTTTTACCGCTTATCCGTTGACTTATTAATAGTTTTTATAATATATACTGCTGTTACTGTTAATTGTCTACTTTTTACTTTAATTTTAACCTGGAAACTTTTGTCTCAATAACGCAATTGTTTCATTCGCTGTGTGGCACATAGCACTTTCTTGCTGAACCACATGTTGGTTATGTTCATATCATCCAACTTGAACTAACAAAATTGGTTATCATCTCTCGATACTTTCGCCGTTGACAGTTATCGCCTCTTTCTGATGTCGCCTGACCAAAATCCACACCAGGCAATAAGTTTTTCTAGATGAAAAGGAAACACCTTGAACTGTTGTCGACTGGCTTCGTCCAAGATCCCACAATTTAGATTATTTGCGAAGCCATTCAGTCAAAAATGCGCTTAACCGCTGAAGAGGATTTTTCCACAAAAAATCAACGAACCAGTCAACGACCGTCCGACGCATGCTTGGGGGTTTATTTTTTGGGTTAGTTAAGTCTAGTCCTTTTGCAAATATCACAAGGTTGCTGTCGCGGAAAGCCCCACTTCTTTGTCAATGGAAAGAACAAATTACCTCAACAACATAGACGCAACTGAAAATATTTCAACTACGTGTTTCATGAAACATGAAACATAGAAAAGGGTTTCTCCTTTAGTTTTTGCTTACAAAATTGACTTTTGCTTCATTATTAATCCACTCAAGAAATGTCTACGACAGAAAGTGATTCCACTCAATGCAGCGTTCCAAAACGAACTTATCTTTCCTCACTATCTGCGGATTTAAAAACCCTATGCTTTGTGCTTTGATTATCTGCATGCCTTTGTACATTTTCTTTTGATTTCGTTACGAGATGTAGCAATTCGAAGAATTTTTCTTCAAAGAATTTGTTTTCTCACAGTCTACCCACAACTGTCTGAAGTAATTGTTCTCTGAAAAGTATCTCAAACCCAGTGTGCTGGCATCTACAAAGTTATAGTAGATAGCACATGCTGTCCCTACTGCCTTTTGCTTGCAAGAATTTATTCAGTAATTTCTCACTTACATGTGTACATTAAACATTAAATCGATGCAATTCAATGGTATTTGAACTCTACATTTTGATTTTATGATTGAATATTTTGAATGAATTTGAAATGAAAGTATTACCACAAAACCAAGTAAATTCATTTTCAACATTTTATTGCACTTAAAGTTGAATAACAATCTAAGAAAAAAAAATGGAAATGCTTCACCAGACTATTTGTACTACTTCAATTGAATTTGTGTGGTTCTCCTAGGAGATGACGAAATTGTATGCAGTTTCTTGTAGTTTCACAACTATGGTATACTGAAGCTTAACGTAGTGGAAGATTTTTCATTAACCTCCACAGACTGTGATACCACATCAACCTTCTATTGGAACCCCTAAGCTAATGATCAATTTGCATGCCACTTTGCAAATTTATCCCCTACCAAAAACCTTGCACGACAAAAACAGTCAGACCACCACCACATACACAATTACTTTGCGCGTATTTTCCTTTGCGTCTTCCCTCATGATGGATGAGCGCGACGGTTACACGTCTCGTTTCTAATCACTTAGCCAATGCGATATCAAATGAAAGTGGGGATTTGCCACTCTGTGTCCTACCACTGATTCGTTTTAACATACATTTCTTTATCATATCGACACACAAGCACGACACTGAAAAATTCTCAATTTCCTCCAACCACCTTCGGTAAGTCCGAAAACCGGCGTACTCCACCTCAGCATGAGAACACATGTTATGATGCCTTAAGCAGTCCATAAAGGGAACACCAGCTACAATCTCTATCTCTTCAGTTCGACTGAATAATGGATGGCAATCCATTACGGTAGACCTGCAGAGTAGGGATGAGAACGGACAAAATCGAAGAGCCATGTGCAGAGATCCTGTTTCATCACAACAAAAAAAAACAAAAAAATCGAATGCCGATGATCTGGGTGGTGGAGCTTGGTGGACTGATGGGTTTTTTTCTGGGTAAACATTGGCTCCCAAAGGAGTTTTTCGAGAATTTGAAATCCTCTGCCCGACTTACACCGCACACCTACGAACCCGGAGTCAGACTACGCATTTTAAGGACGTTCGTATGTATAAATGGATTTTGTTTTATAGTGTCACGGAGTTAACGGTATACGATGAAATCAATGTCCGTCCTCTGACGTGGATATGCGGGCGATGACTGTTTGATGAAGTTTTTTTTTTTTTTTTTGTCAAATAACCGATGGCCACTGGTTGGGTTAGTGAAAAAGGATGTTTATTTATGTACTTTTTTCTCCGTCTAAAGTGTGTTCTTTACGAACGGACTGGTGAAGAATTTATTCAACATTAAAGCAATGTCGACGACACTGTGTAAATTGAGATAAAAAGGTGACACACAGAAGTGAATACTTCATAAGATGTGGGATATTGAAGGGACAATTGCTACGAACCCTTGACATGGTTAAATCGGAAGGAATGAATTTGACTTGAATCATTGGACAAGGGTTGAAAATCAGACGTGGACTTCGGTGAATTGGAAGATGGTATTTCACTTAGCTCATATTAGTGGGCTAACGAATCACGAAAAATATTTCCATGGGACACAACACTCTTCCACTTAGTATACTGTACCCCCTACTTCACTGTAGGTAAAAAAAATATAAAAAAAAAAATATATATATAAAAAATGGCACAGCACTTTGCAAAAAAAAGTGTGTATTTAATTACACATAGTAGTTAAGTTAACTTAAGATTATAAGGTAGTATGTAAGTTTTATTTTTATTTTTATTATATATACAAAAATCAGCCCAGTCACTAAGTTTTTTCCACAAATAAAAATTTGTCTTATTATAATTTTCAATTTGTTAATTAGTTAAGTTATGATTAATAAATTTAGTTAGGTTACGTCGAAAGACATAGGTTAACAACTAAGATTAGCTTAGAGCACATGCATGGGGCCAGCAAGTTAGAATAAAATAGTTAAGTTAGTTAAAAAAAAAAAACCCTTACTTCAATTTGTACAGTGTACAATTTGTCTTGAAATGACAATTCGCGGTAATTAGATTTGATGCTCACTTCGTATATTTTTAATAGCGGGAAGATAATAGACTTCCTAGGGTCGATTTTCAATAGTCAGATAAGCAGTCGGATAGAAGTTAACCGTTAGGTTAGGTTGGCTGTTCACACGAGAGTGCAGACACACTTAGACCAGTGAAGGTCCTTTGTGGTACCATAGATCAACCATTAGGCTACTCAGGGACTAACAAAATCAACCAATAAGACAGTGTCCAGTGAGAACACCGAGAGGTATTCCCGATAAGCTAATTGCAATTATCAAAGCTACATATGAAGGGTCCAAATGTCACGCTCTGCATAGTGGAAGGTAGTCTGAGGAATTTGAGATCCAAAGTGGGGGGTAAGGCAAGGCTGTATCCTTTCACCAATATTATTCCTATTGGTGATTACCGATGTGCTTCATGCAGCTTTGTCGACGGGAAACGGAGGAATTCGATGGACTCTTACATCTCAACTGGGGGCGCCGAGGCGTAAGTGGTTAGTGTGTCGGATCATTACGCATGAGGTTCCAGGTTCGAATCCCAGAAAACACCAAAAAGTTTTTTCACGGTCCCACCTCTCGCGAGCGTCTGACAAATATCCGAGAGTATTGTTGTCATGAAAAAGCTTCTCAAATCGCCGTTCGGATACGGCATTAAACTGTAGGTCCCTTCCATTCGTGTGAAAAATATAACGCACACAACATGAGTGGTTGCGAGAAGCTAGGCCCTGGCACTTTAAAGAGCTGTTGCGCCAAATATTATTAAATATTACATCTCAACTGAAACATCTTGACTACGCTGAAGATGTATGCTTACTCTCTCACAGAATTATGGACCTCCACCAAATGACAGCAGATGTGGAGAGGGAGGCGAGTGTCGTCGGGCTGAAAAGTAATACGGCAAAAACTAAAACTATCAGCCTTGGAACAAACTCATCGGCTCAAATATGCATTGCTGGACAACCAGTAGAGAAAGTAGAGGTATCTTGGAAGTATTGTCTCGGCCGATGGTGGAACCGAACTGCATATAGCCAACAGGATCGCCAAAGCAAAGTCCGCGTTCGGGATGTTGTCCAAAATATGGCGAAACAATGCAACACTGCTATCTTAGCAGTAGCTAAAACGGTCGAAGATAGTACAGAAAAACTGCAAGAAGTTTTGGATAGAGTAAATGCATGGACAAAGGTTTGGCGAATCGCACGCAATGAGACCAAATCTGTTCATGTAAATTTTACTTATAAGAGAGTTAATAATTTGCCGATCTTTTCAAACTCGGTTCAAATTCCGTTTGCAAACGAGGCTAAGTATCTTGGAATGACACTTGATGCAAAGCTGAAATGGAAAGCGCATGTTAAGAAAGAAAGAAGAAAGAATTAGATAATAAATATAGAGAAATGTATTGGTTACTTGGAAAACATTCCAAGCTTAATGTAGAGATCAAACTGCTTTTATATAAGCAAGTACTAAAGTCCGTATGGACATATGGGGTTGTACCAAAATAAATAATATTAAAATTATACAACCTTTTGAAAACAATGTGCTAAGAGGTATTGTTAATGCGCCATGGTATATCAGAAACCGCCATATCCACAGAGATCTTGCCATTAAAACAATCGAAGGCGAAACCAAAAACTACGCGAGAAAGCATAAAAGTCGACTAGAAAGTCACGTTAATATTACAGTCCTCCAAGTTTTGGAACAAAGAAATTTACTACGCCGTCTACAAAGAACCAAACCTTTAGACTTGGCGCGACAAGCAACCGCGTCTAAGCTACGGAGCTACTTGATAAGTCGAATACTTAGTTGTAGTAAAAAATAAAAGCAAGTCTGTTTTGAAGGGGGGGTTTTTTAGCGGGTAAGAATCCCACACTACTATGAGCACCCGCTGTCGATCCTCATAGTGTCTTGTTGAAGATTTTCACCTACCCTCGGAAAAAAAAAGTTTATTTTTTTAATTATTGCGTCGAAATATTTTTAACGGTATTAGTACTAGTAGGTGTTGTGGTTATGCAAATGAAACACATGATATACTTCAATAGTACTAGATCACTATTTTAATATGCTATATGCTACAATAGGGGTATAACATGCACACATGTATATTAACGAATTACCTAAATTGTGCGATACACGAAGTCAACAATATTGAAAGATTTATAATTAAATTATGGTGGATTGGATTTTCTTCCCAAAGAATTTTTTTTTTGTAAAAAAAATTACTCCCATACATTCACATTCACAGGTTGTACTGACAGTGAATACAAAATCACATTCACAGTAAAAATTGCATGACGATCGGTTGAGCGACTAAAATGGAAATTCACAACATGCATACAAACAGACAGGCTTTCGCTTTTGTATACATTTATACCATATTTCAAGAACTCTTAGAATTGATATCCTATCATTTAAGAAAGTTGGTCAATCTAATTTGTTGATATGTATATCAAAAACTATTGATTTGGCTGTACATTAATAAAACGTCAACAAAAAATACATTATAGGAATTTTGATCAGTCTTGATATCACTAGATAGAGCTTTAAACTTAATCAATGTTCATGCTAACCATTTATTTTTGGCCACTCTGACTCACTGTAGTAGTTGCTCATACAAATCCGACTTTAAACGCCAACAATAATTCCATCAAGAAAACTCTTAACAATGAATGCTTCCTTGGGCCAAATAATATATTGATTAGCAGAGCTCGAGCATAAAAATAGGTCATATTTCTTATCACCTTGATCTGTAACGCATGGAAAAGTTTTTTAAGTGATTTTCGGCAACATTTGTATTATCGGATTGTGGATAAGAAGCTACATCCACGAACTGTTCAAGATGTAAATGTATGTATGTCTGCATGTATGGACAACAACAGTTCAACCTCAAGGTCAATAAATTCAAACTGTAGCTCTTATTGAGCTATCCCTGAATGTTTTCTTTTTTGAGCAGTTTTTAAACACACTTAATCACATAAACAAAGACTAGGTTAGTGGTGCTGGCGATAGCAAAGGCCCTAATTGTCATTTATGCATGCGTGTACAATACATGCATAGTCCCTGAAAATTAATCTCAAAAATCGGCAGGTAGCTGAGTAAACTAGAGAACCGTTACAATTATAGTGTAACGCTTCGCTCAGCGTAATGCCGTCTAAAGTCGTACTGAAACTAGTTTTTTAAATATGTCCATGTATCTGCTTTCTGAATACAAAAATTAAATGCGAAAATCGGAAATTTAATACATATTCAGCTCAGTACATAAACCGAATTATTAGCCATTTATCCAAGATTATTACCCGAATACAGCGCCATGCCCACTCGTAGCGGTATCATATCTCGTATATGTATGTATATTCGTACATGTGGTTAATATAAGACTCACTGACGAAAGCGTTGACGTTGGCAATTTGGATGTTTTCAACTTCTTTTTTGAATTTGATGGGTACGATAATAGCGATGCCGCCTGCGAAACTAAAAATCTTGGCTTCGTTCCGGATTTCGAGTCTTAGGATGCCGACACACTATATATGGTATTTCATAAAATGGGTCCTTATACTGACTTTTGTGGGATGCCACCAGGAATGAGTCATTCATTTCGCTTTTTCCACTGATTCAGTTACCCTTCTTACGACATCTACAGTAGGAAGCATTTTTTGAAACCCACATTGCTAACGGATTACCTCAGTAGCTTTCCTAGCAGCTTTCTCTAGAATATGCATATGTATGCATAAAACTAGCATTTTGGCAAGGCCAACTAGAATGCTGATCAGGTGGCATGACGATGTGTATAATAGTTTGTTCTCCTTTTTATTAGAACTATACGTTCAAGGTTAGTCTTTTCTCAGGAAAGGCAAATCTTTACAACTGTGTGTGCTCCAAAATATGAATAGGCCTGTTAAAAAAAATGTTCCCTTATCCGGTGAACATGAAAGATGTTTGCCTAGATTTTTATTTTTTTTTTATTATTCGCGCGCGCCGAATTATTATATCCCTTATACTGATGCTTAGGGCACGGGCGGAGATTTCGCTTATCTAATGACCATTCTGTTGACTCCTTTCAAGCAATTGCATTGGCATTCTTCCATCCAACCATATTTTACAGATGATATGGCTTACGCTCCGCACCAAGACATCTTCCGTTGATTTGAAAGGATCGGTAATTGCACATCAGGTCTGTTTTTGCGGTAATTGCACATCAGGGGGCAAATCATGTAACTTTTCAGACGATGATCGTTTAAACGATAGCAACCGACGAATGGAAAAAAATGTTGCATATTATATCGGTTAATAATTCCTTACCACAGTTGGTTGCGCACTGTTGGCCGTCTAAATGTATGTTTGAACTATAGCAAAAACCGCAATCGTCAAAAGTTTACATGCATTTAGGCCTTACACAGCCAACAGTGAGCAACCAACTGTGGTAGAGAAATGTTAACTCCTACAATATGCAACAATTTTTTTCATTAGTCGATTACTATCGTCCAAACGATAATCGTCTGAAAAGTTACGTGATTTGCCCCCAGATCTGGCAGCTTTTTTGGATTTGTTAGGTTGGTTTCATCACTTCGCTGGCACAGTTCTTTGCTCAAGGGCGGTTTGTTCTGCCTGATCATTTCCGGGCAAAGTTTGATGCATGTGACAATACGCTTCTCGGGAGTAAGAGATGCACATGATATGCAAACTTCTTGGCATTATTTTTCGGACGGTGTGTTGTTCGGAATATTTGAAAGCTGCACTTAAGTAGTGCTCCGAGCTAATCTTCGCTTCCTAGGAAAGTGAGGTTGACCAAAATACTAAATGCATGTCTCGCGTCGATTGCAATACGAGTATGATCAATCTGATTCTATCTATTCTGGTGAAGGAACAGCCAGATCGCTTAATAAATCTAAAAAATTAGTTAACCTTAGTCCGCTTACAGACATGGCGTCCGACAATGAGTGTCACCGTTGATTCCATCAAGAGAATGCGCACTTGTATGTATAAGAGTTTATGGAAGTACGTAATTAGGCAGACCAACGCAAGGAGGTAAATTAAGCACTTGGCCACGTAATTCCGCTACTAGTATATGCCATGTTATGAGCACTGACCAGTTTGTAGTTTACTGGCCAATCATGTCGCAGCTCCCCATTATAGAGTGGTACTCTCCCATTAAATCTATGACTTTAATCACTAAATAAACTTCTGTCTATTTTTTGAGTCCTTTAACTCGATATTTTTTAGTCACCTTTTAACCACCATAAATAATATCCAATAAATTTTAAAACACACCGAACGTAACGAATTACATTTTAAAAACGCAATTAATTTAATAATCCAACTTACTCTGAAAACGTATGCTCATGAAAACTATATAATTAGCAGATAAAGATATGCGAGTAGATAGATAAAGATATTATATATACGCATATCCACAAAAACACTATTGTTCGGGTATAAAATTAAATTTATATCTAACCGAAAGTAGGCACCTATACAAATACGGGTTATTGCATACCGCTTAGTGTGGCCTATTTATTAATTATTAGGCACTTATCCCTGCTTAAGGGCCAACCTCCAGCGGCGCATTCACATCACCAGATTATCCAGAGCCACTCTGCCTACCCGATCAGGATGCGCAATTTTTGGATAATAAATTTATCGCCAGCCATAAAACATTCGAGGACATAATTTATTATTGATGTTGCGGTGTGTATTATCCTGTGGTTGAGCCTCAGATACGTATCTCTGCTGATATGGCATTATTTGAATATACCCCCTTCATTACAAATAAAAAAACAAATTCCTAATAGATTATGGAATTCCAACCGCGAGATAATTAAAACACCCACCGAAAAGTGATTTAAATTAGTTAACCCTTGTTATGCGCATGTGACACCATTGCCAACATCGGAACTTGACCACAAAACTATTTTCTAATGATGCATGGTAAATGAATATTTATACACATAATGTAATATGAATGAAAATCAACAATAATTAATATTGCCGCAGAGGTTTATTTATACATTTCATTTTAGAAATTTATTTAGAACAGTGTGTGTTACAGATGATTATGGAATGATAAGACTTTACATCTGTCGTGGTTAGTCACTATTAGTTTACCTGTATTATTTTTATTTGTTATTCCGGATGACCCCCTGGCAGCTGACCTTCTTGTGGTGGGAGGCGGGCAATGTGACTGGGATGTGCGGATGGGGTAACTTAAATAGTTTTCACATCCATACAATCCAGTCACGGCTAACAAAGCACACACCCAATGATGAAAAAGAGAAGAACATTGCCGTCAGATAATGCCAAACCCGGTAAACCAGGTCAACATTCGGAGCCGGGCCTGAAGGGTCTCAGCTTGCGGGCGTCTAGTGGTCGGCCTGTTCCGCTCGTTAGCCGACTGGGTCAAACCTGAAATGGCTACGAGCTTCCTGTCAATGGTCTCGCGAACCATTACAAAAGTCAAGGGGTGAGGGGCACAGATGGATTCTCTGATTTACGACAACTACATCGACTTAGGATAGGTACATGGAACGTTTCATTGCTCACAGGGAAGGATCTTGAGCTTGTTGGGGAGGCTGCTAAAAGTCGACTAGATACAGTTGGCGTCTCTTCAACAAAGCAGAGAGGCTCTAAAACTGTGGACCTTTCGGACGGGTGGAAGCTCTTTCTGTCAAGAGTCGCACCCTCAATGTCGGCTCAAGCGAGAGTGGGGATACTCCCAAATTCCAGGTTGACAGGCAGAGTATTGGGGTGGATACCATTAGGAGGGAGAGTTGCGATCTTAAACATCAAGCTCGGAAGATCTACTCTGGCATTGGTGCAGGTATATGCACAGAAACTTCAGTCAGAGCATGCAGCTGTCTTAGATGAAGTTGATGCTGCCCTTGAAAAGGTTGCGGATATGGATTCTTTTGTCCTGATGGGTGAATTAAATGCTCACGTGGGTGTTGAAGTTATGACATGGGGAAGTGTGATTGGGAGGAACGAGGATCCTGATCAAATCACAAACGGAGAAAAGTTGTTGGATTTTTGCTGTGAAAATGGCTTATCCAATCTTTCCACGCAAAAAAATTCACAAATACACATGATACCGTCAGAGTCTTCAGCAGAAGTCGCTGATAGATTTCTTTGTAGTACCATCTTGTATGAAGGGAATGGTTTGTGATGTTCGCGTATTGAGAGGGGCCGAACTGTCAACTGTTTTATCAAATGTAGAGGAAGAATGGCAACTGTTTTCAACAGCGGTTATAGCTCTATGGGAGATGTTTGTGGAGTGAAGCGGCTTGGTGTGGGGACTGGTGGTGAGAAAAGAACTGCTTGGTTTGAAACACCCGGAGTTCAAGAAGCCCATCAAAGAGAAGAAGAGAGCCTTTAAGGTGTGGATTCACTTGGGGAACACCGATTCTCGAGACTTAAGGAGTAGTCATTTGCTCTTTGTGAATGATTTGGTCCCCTCAAACCGAAGTTCAGCGCGCACTCGAAAGGTTTGTAGCCGTTTGTGATGATGCTATAATGAAAATCAACGTGAACAAATCGGAAGTAATGGTCGTTTCCAGAAAACCCATTCAGTGCACTCTGCATGTTAGTGCAGTCCCACTGAAGCAGGTGGATAAGTTTATTACCTCGGGGTCTTATTCACGAATGATGGGAAGAGCAATGCCGAGTTATCCTGTAGAATTGGTCAGGCTGGATCAATTTTGAGAGACGTTGGTCAATCTGTTATAAGGAAGGTCGAACTTAGAGTTCAAGCTAAATTATCGGTTTTAACTCGGTATATATTCGAACTCTCACCTATGGTCATGAAATTTGGGTAGTGACCGAAAGAATCAGATCGCGGATACAAGTTACCGAAATGAGGTTCCTTCGCGGTGTTGCTGAAATAATCCGTAGGGATCGAGTGCGCATCATCAGAGTACGCGGGGCGTTCAATGTTGATCAGCTACTTCTCCGAACGGAGCGATCTATGCTTCGTTGGCTTGGTCACGTAGTGCGTATGCCCCCAGACCGGCTTCCAAGACGTGCTATGATTGCTGTGCCATCAGGTAGGCGACTCCCAGTAGGCCTAGAAATAGATGGTTGGATCAAGTCCGACATCTCATCTGGAGCCGTCTAGGAATTCCTCCTGATGAGTTGGAGTCATTGGCGGATGATCGAGAAGGATGGAGAGTCCACCTGAGCATCCTAGCCCCGCGTATGTATGTACGTATGTATGTATTCCGGTACAGTTCATTGAATTAAACCACGCATTGGCCGTAATAGTTGTTTTTATACTAACTCAAATTTAAGTTAAGAGCTTAAAACGTTATAATTCAACTACACGATGTATGTTGGAAATGACGAGAAGAAATAGGGAAGGATTATTTTTGATGAAGTGGTTGTAACCTCAGATAATCCTAAGTTCCAATGCTTCTGTAATGGGTGGTATCTGAATTAATCGGAGAGAACTGGTTCAGATTATCAGTATTTTCTGTGTATGATTGCAAATTTAATTTTATTACTAGAAAAAAAAAAAAAATAGGGTAAAGTACCCTAATTTTCAACAAAAAATTAAAATTCGATATTTTATGTAGATAGGCTTTTTACTAATAACATTTCTTATTATTGTTTTATTATTGCTTTTATGCAATATGTGATATGTATTTAAGTATATTAATTCTAAGCTTTGTCATATTTAGTTGTTACATATAGAAATAATGCTCTTTGAACTGTAAAAGTCTGTTTAGGTATGTATTCATAACGAAGATAATGCCATTTTCGTCCGACCGTCCTAGATTGATGGTTTTAGATTCAAGATAAAATTAGATATTTATAAAAACCCGTCAACGGACACACAAACAATTAATGTTTACATATGAAAACCTTTATTTTTCCGAATTAAATAAAATTAATGTTTTTTGGTTCGTTTTTTTATGTTTTCGACTGCTTTTGTTAATTTTTGTGATAAATTTATGTAATAATATATTTTCTTTTTTTAACTTTTAAATAAATTAGCAGTAAAATAACGATGATTTTATTTTTGTGCTATAATTTATATGGGGGGCTCGTCATTGGAACGCTAGGGGCTCGAATAAGGAACAGAGGGGGCTCAGTACTGGTTCATGTCTCATTTTTTACTTTATCTCAATTTATTAAATCCGGGTCCTATACTTACTTAAAAGGTTATTAATTATATCAAATAGTAATACATCAAGCTTTCTTTAAATGATAAAATTGTTTTCATATATATCTTTTGAGCAACGAACTCAAAACTTTCCTTAAGGGGGCTCGCTACTGGGGGTTTTACCCTAATAATAATAAATATTTGGAAAAAGGAAAATCTATTGTTAACTGCACAAATCTGAGCAGATCTGGCATATGGCGCTCCCTGCTCAAAGTGCTTTTTTCTCTGTCATTTATTAGAGATTAGATTTTCTCTGAAACTTAAGCGACTGAGCTTTAAACCACTACATCAAATCCTTCTCTCTCTCCATCTATCCTATCCAACGCCACACTGTGTGAAAAAAAGTTAAAGGTATTCATAACTTCTTGAATGCGCGCAAATTATAAAAAAAATACAGACATGTCCGTTTCACTACCCTTGTCTTGCCAATTGTTCCAACTTTTCGTTGCCTTCAATAACGCAGTAATGAACGTACAATTGAAAAAAAAAAAAAACAAAACAATAATTATAATGCAACCACAAGTATAGGATAAGGACCTTATCGTTGGCTCTACCCAATGCTTCAAGATGTATTTTTTTTTTTATTTGATCCAACTCAAGGGGCTATAAATACCCCTTTTATATAGAGCGGTCGTAGGAAAGGATAAATAGAGAGGGAGAGAGATATCGCTTTAGTGGTTTGAAACTCAGATACTATTTCAGAAAAACTCCAGGGGTGGCTTTCAGATAACTGGGGAGATTTTGTTATTTTTGTCCTTGCTACTGATTCACAGTATTTTTATTTATTTATTTTTCCCAACCACTTAATCTCATAGACATATCAATCATCCAACAGAGTGAACAATTCTTCAATCTACGGACCAGCCTACTGCTAGTGTTAGGCCTTTGCAATAGTATTCACACATGCTTTCGCAATTGATCGGACTGCCTTTATTTGTTTCATGAGAAATAAATAAGTGCTTGTTGATAGTGGGAATTGAACCATGAACTATTAGCGTGGCAAACGATGACGTACCACTACACCATCGCTAGCTAGAAGGATTTGGGAACCCTTAGATAGACCATAGTATTTATATTGACTATAAGTCAGTTAAGTTCACCATAAACAATACATTAGAACTTGCCGATGTGATCAGTGAGAGAGCAATATAGGAAAAGAGCAACAGTAATTTAGTAAACCTTACATACACCTTAAATACATACATTATGTACATACATGTATTTAAGTAAAATTAACATTGCAAGAATATAAGAAGGTAATTTACTCGTAGTCCGTTCTAGCGTGTACGTTCATGATCAAATTAAAAAAAAATATTCAATTTTACTTTTTAATGTATCCCAATGTGGTAGGAGGTGACTCAGAACCTAGCATAATGTACCTCACATTTAAAATAAGTAAACCAACGCCAAACATAGGCCAACTACATTTCAAAATCAATACCAGTTCCAAGTTTCAAATTACGTCAATCAGTATTCTCCTGATCGACAATCCTAGCTAAGTACTCAAATTTGCTTCATAAATATATTACCTATACCATCTATACTTTCACGGCTGACTGTATCTGGTTACTTAGGTTAAATTAAATAACTATACCCGTAATGTTCGCATTCGGAAATGTCATCAAATACCACAGACTTTTTTAATACGACTCTTCACGTCATATGTTTTTTGGGGGCGAAATGGTATCCAAACTGAAAAAGTATTTTATTGCGTTTTTGAGGGTTTTATTGCGGTCATAAACGTGTTATATACGTCCCTCTGTCTGTGTGTGTGCGCGTGTATTTTTGTAAACCATTTGCGGTATTTTTTTGGTGTGTGCTCCTCTTTAACACCTCTGCGCTAACGCTGCTGCGGTTTTATTAACATTTTCATTAAAATTCCCCACTTTGTTCCAGTGGAATCCCTTAAAGATGCCGTAAACTTGTCATTTGAACAACGCTATCGTAAAATCATTATGCACCCCATATCTATTTAGTTCTCCCCCCACCGTACAACTCTCGTTTACCGACAAATCATTTGTCATAGTGTGTGAGAATGCAAATCACATCAGGTGTAGACAGACATCTTGGGAATGACATTTCCTTATTATGCGATGCACGAGATGATGATAACGTCCGGACACATTGTGACTGCGTGTGCTAGATACTCGAATAAAAGAAACAAAAATCTCATCAGTAGCTCTCTACAGTCTTATAGATTTGTGTTTTCTTCTTTTTTTGGAATCACTTCAGAAACGATTAGTCATGCGATGGGATATTGGGAGTGCTGTATGTGTCATTTGCAGTCATTTGGTGTTAATTATGGATGACATTCGAATTATTGGGGCGGGATAGTGATTTCAAGGAGAGAGTGTTAGAAAATTGTGAAAAATGGGCTACAATTCACGAGGTGAGGGATATGGTAATGAGGATAGTTCAAGTGAGCATAAAATCACCATCGAAATTGTTTGGCTCCTCATTGGGTTTATATTGAGATGTGCTCCATTCTAGATCATTTTTAAATCATTCCGGTTACTGGCAAACAACTGTTTAGAGTAAATTGGTTGCTAGGATACACAGATTTCTTCAACTTGGTGCTCACTTTTTCTGAAAATCAGATCTAAGGTTGGCTATCAAGATAGATCTAAAAGTTTATGTCCTGAGTCTAAATAGACAATGGGTATTCCACATTAATGCTGATAACAAAAGCAAAATCTACATATTGAGCGGACGATGTTAGGTGATTAGCAGTACAACTCACGCTAAGATAAGTTCAAAAGATAAGATTTGAAAGCTGTCGCCTAAACCTACTGGTATCTGTCCCATGTGACTGTAAAATAAAAGGCGTTCCATTCTCTACTAATTTGGATGTAACCAGACCCTGTCGGGAGTTTGAGAACCATTCAGAGTGGATTGTTTGCAGAACATAGGGCTGAGCAGTGATGATAAGAGTTATGTAATTTCGAGAAAAAGTACCAAAGTACCGTAAGATATAGCAAAATCATATGTCTCAGAATTGTTGGCAGTAAAAAGATATACAAAAAAAATGTCCATCTATTACATGCAGTTTGTAATAAGTTTATATATATATATATATGTTGTATATATATATATATATGTTGTATATATATTCTTTGTGGAGCTAGTAGAAAAAAAAAACAGTATTACTTCCCAAAGAAAGCTTGAAGCGTCATCGAGGCAAGAGTACTGTAACAGCGCTAAAAACATTGGAAAAGCCCTCAATACAACAAAATGAAAGCACATAGCCCGAAGAACATTTATTTTTTAAAAATGTTGAGCTACTTTAAGAACGGAGTTCTTGTATACGATGCTTACGATGGTGAAGACTACTCACGGCATAAGAAGGGTTTCAAAAGGTCAATTTTAGTTCCGCTGTTATGAAACGTAATTTACGATCGCATGTTGAGAGTGGAAGTTTTGCAGCTGCCAAACCTTATTGTCTTCGTAGATGGAATTGACATGACTATGGTAATATAAAAAGTTGTTGGCAATTGTATACTGAATGAAATATGGCTTTCCATCATTACCATGAGTAAAATTTCCTTAGCCTTGGTAGATGCCCGAATTCGAATTTTCGCGGTGAAACTTTCTTTTTGTTGATAAATTTACTTAATATACTTAACTGTGATTTTGGGTTTTAGTATTATGCAACGGTTTCAAACAGCTAAGGGACTGATTGAGATCATGCCAAACTTGCGCTAAAACTTTTGGGATTGAAGCCAATATGAAGCAAATTGATGTTGTACACCGATTAAGTTCATCGAAGCATTGTGTGTTGTTTCTGGAATGATATCAATAATGTAAAGTAAAGAATGTTCCAGGAAATGTTATCTGTCGGCAAATATTGTTCGTTAAGCCAGACTAGTATCTGTCAAAATGTGCTTTTTTTCTGCCCAAGTGTATGGGTATAAACGCTCCTTTAAAATTCCCACTATAATTTTAGTTGCACAATTCATAAAGGATATGCCTCGATAATATACAGCTGGTTTAATTTACCCTTCTTAAATATTCGAAAAATAACTGCCGTCATAAGTGCTTGATCTACCTGGCACTCAGTTATTACAAAAATTCATTAGTTGTACTTATCAGAAATTCATAAAGTAGTTGTTCCTCCCCTGGAGTCTTCTTCTTGTATTGTTTATCTTTTTTTCGTCTTCATATAGTGTAGGTGCATATTAAATGCTTTCTGGTACTTACGGCGCGGCGGATTTAACAGAACACTGAAATGAGTTTCAAAGTCAGCATCTGATATACTATATGTTAACTAATTTGTTATAATTTTGGTTGTGTATTTTTTTTGCAATCCTCAACGTTTATAAATAGCACCTACATAGAACTTGGCAGGAATCGTTCATATTAAGCTTGCGGAAAGAAAAAAGTCTATGCATTTTTTTGTACACTTTAAAACGGTCTCTGATAAGATTGTAAAAAAAATTGTATATTATAAGCTGAATGTAATGGGAGCATCCAGTTAATTTACAAAACTGATAGAAAGTATCTATAAAACTACCAAATCAGCGTGATGGGCGAGAGATTTTGAAACGCCATTTGCTGTTAAAGAAGACTGCTTGAAGTCTCATGTCCTCGTAGTACTTCATATAGTAATAACAAATAGTGGTCGAAAATGGACGAATCTATCTATATGCTTAACCCTCTAATGGGTAAGGCTGCCCTGAGGCAACTATTACACAAACTTCATTAAATTTGAATAGCGAAACATTTCGCGCTCAATCAATATCTACAGCTTTTGAGAAATACCATATGTAGGCAATATCATAATTTTACTGGTATGAAAGTTTTATTCTGATGTTTTTGGCAGCAAAAGTGCATTCTGTGTTACAAGTCAGGCAGTGATGAGAAAAACATGATTGATAATTTGGTGTAAAATTAAACATTAAATAAAATATATTTCTAACTGTCGGATTTTAGTGAACATTTTTTTTTGCAAGTATTAAACATATATATTTTAATGAACTATTTGTATTTTGTGTGAATTCAATATGTAAATGTGATTTAGTAACAAAAATCGGAAGGCAGCCTCAGGGCGGCCTTGTCCGTTTAAGCGTTTAAAAATTTGTCCGTACGTCTGATTATTCTTTGCTATTGATAGTGTTACGAATGTGCAGATGGCGTTGCCTTGAGACTTACTTAGCGATGTGGATCCAGTTATAGGTGGCACAAAGAAAATATAATTTAGATAGAAAAATAAAGAGAAGAATAAAATGGAGTTAATTTTCATATTTCACAAAGGCCGCGCGTGTTTTCATTTTTTCTCCAATTAACTTTTCCCCCAGGAAAAGTCAATTTTATCACATTGGTGTCAGATGTGGGGTTTTTATTCCATTATTCCGAAAATGGATGGCCCACGCTTCAATGCAGACACGGCGAGTCTACTGGACGCAGTGCTTAACTTCGGAGCACGTTTGACAGAATTTACCACTACGTTTGAGAATAGAATCGGCGAAATCGAACGAACGCTGAATGTGTTTTTGAATCTACCGTAGAGCCTCCTTCACTCAACCGAACATTTGAGTCGTCAACCCAAGACGCGCGACGAGCTTTTAGCAATCCACAGCAACTCATCCATAGATCTGTCAATAGCGAGCCGGGAGCCTCTCTTCTAGTATCCATCAATCCGCAGGGCAAGTCACGCGTACAATTTCCAAACCTGTGTTACCAATTATGGAGTACGGCGGAAAACTTTGCTGGGAGCTGTACGCGATTCACTTGAACATGGTTTGCAAAGGAAATGGATGGACAAGCGAGGAAGCGGCAATATTCATGTGCGCAAGCCTACGCGGGTTTGCGTTAAGCTACTTGGAGTCCTTGGATGCAATATAAGACAATTTTAATTTTTTTGTTAGTACCAGCACTATATAGGCGATTTGGATCAACTAACATCGGCGGAACGGCACATGCTCAATTAAGAGAACATGTTTAAAAGACTGGTGAAAATTTCATCGAATTCGCCACAAAATAACAGCGTCTAGCGAAAATTGCTTACCCTATGCGGACGACAGATGTTTTTGACGGTCTCTGCTTACATCAGTTCTTAGATGGTATATCAGATTTAGAAACTCAATGTCAAGTTCGAGAGAGTGCACCGACGACGCTGAACAATGCACTGGAATCTGCAATTCGAATTAAATCAAGCAGACTGGCAACTAGGGCAGCTAGAAGAGTTCTAAAAGTTGCTACACTACAGGTGAACGATTCGGAAGCGGAGCCGGGAAATGAAAACTTGTCAGCTTAACGGGGCAGGAGCTGACAACGTCACCCCCCACTGACCCAACAAAAATCCGCTCGGTTACACGAAAACAACACGAAAAAAAAAAATAACACCCGCTACCAAGGTAATGTAAAATGGTATAACGCTTTTCGGCGATTTGGATTTATAAGCTATCCGGCAGTTCACCACAACATCTATTTTAACAAAAGAGATATCGTCACAGTTCATTAAACCAATGATCCCCACTTACAGGTAGGTATGCAATTAGAATTCGATCTGGTTACTGCTTCTCACAACTTGCAGGCAATACGAGTAACTAGAGAGAACTTTGTACCTATTTCCAATAAAAATATCTCCAGTCATCCACCACAGCAACGAAAACTTACGTCCAGAAACCTTCCGCAATCAACTCTTTCCGTAAACTGTGAAGGGACATCTCCAGTTGTCCAGAATGGGCCGCCAATCCAAATTGGTGCATGTGGAGATAACCTTCTCTTTGTTACTGGATATGTGGGTAGTAACCACTGCCAATTTGTTGTGGATTTTGGTGCTACAAGAACCATAGTTCATCCAACCGTACTAACTCAACAGCAGCTTCGGTCATTATCACCTTGTCATACCTTCATCCAAAGCGTATCCGGCAATTTCATCAACGTCAAATGTAAGAGTTTTCTTTCTGTCAAACTTGGGCAGTTTAGTGCTACGATTGCGCCCTATGTAGCTGATATATGGGAAAAGTGCATTTTGGGCATAGACTTCATGGTATCCCATGGATGTGTCATCGATTTCAAATCTGGTTCCTTGCTACTCCAAGGCAAACACAAAATAAAGCTACTTGGCTTGGGGGACTCTCAACGGCAGATTATAGAAAACGTGGACGTTAATCACAGCCCTTGCTTAAGTTCGTTACACGTAGAAACGGAATATCCTAGTGACCCAATAATGCAACTCTTATCAGCTTCTACACAAGGTTTAAATAGTGAAGAAATTGAGAAACTAAAAGCTCTACTCTATGCCAATAAGTCAGCATGTTTGTGGGGCAGCAGTGACCTTGGAAGAACCAGCGTTCTAAAGCATCGACTAGAAACGGGATCAGCTCGATTAATAAAACAGCCACCAAGACGGCTACCGATTACGCGAAGGGAGGAAGCTGATCAGCTCGTGCAAGATATGCAGTTCCCAAATATCATACGCTCCTCTAGCAGCCCGTGGTCGTCTCTCGTGGTAATAGTCCCTAAGAAGTATGGTACTCGCCGTTTCTGTGTGGACTACAGGCGTTTAAATGAGGAAACAAAAAAGGACTCATACCCTCTCCCACGAATCGACTTGCTACTAGAAGCGCTGGCGGGGTCCAATTGGTTTGCTACAATTGATCTTAAATCGGGCTATTGGCAGGTAGAGCTAGAGGAGTCGTCAAAGGAGCACACGGCTTTCACCATTGGTAGGGGACTCTGGGAGTTCAATGTAATGCCATTTGGGCTCTGTAATACCCCTGCCACCTTCCAGCGCCTTATGGACAAAGTTTTTCGTAACGTCCCATACCAGGTCTATCTGGTATACCTTGATGATGCCATCGTTCATTCAGCTACATTCCAAGGTTTAATTGAAAATCTTCGTCTTGTTTTTCAACGCGTTATTGGGGCTGGACTGAAAATAGCTCCCAATAAGTCGGTTTTCTGTAGAAAGTCTGTAAGATTTCTTGGACATATAGCGTCCGGTGAAGGTATCGCCCCGAACCCAGATAAAGTAAACTCAGTAAGAGATTGGCCAACACCCTGCTGCAAAAAAGAAGTGCAATCTTTTTTGGGCTTTTGCGCATACTATAGGCGCTTTATAAAGTCGTTTTCGGAGCTAGCTAAGCGACTCACTCGAATAATAGAAAAATCTCATCTTTTTGAATGGAATAGGGAATGCCAATAATCTTTCAATATACTACGAATCCGACTAACTACTGCCTCAGTTATGGCTTTTCCAAATGATGAGGACCCATTCATCGTAGATTCAGACGCTAGTAATTACGGCTGTGGAGTTGTGCTGTCTCAAGTGCAAGATGGGGTGGAAAAACCAATCAAATTTTTGAGTAAGACGTTCAAAAAGGCTGAAGTGAACTACTGCGTAACGCGAAAAGAATTGTTAGCTGTTATCAATGGAGTAAAACACTTTCAACATTATCTGCTTGGCAGAAATTTTAGAATACGAACCGACCATGCATCTCTTTCGCTTTTAAATTTTAAGAAACCTGATGGTCAAATTGCCCGGTGGATAGAATGCTTGGCTGCGTTTGATTTTTCGGTTGAACACCGCCCTGGGAATTGCCATGGAAATGCAGACGCACTTTCTAGACCCCCATGCGTCTCTAGCCATTGCCAACACTGTGCATGGAAGGAAGAAGCAGATGTCATGCAGGTAAATTTCTCCAGGTCCATTGAAGATGTGTGAACTTTTCAGAAACAGGATTCTTGTTTGGGATTGGTGCACGAATGGCTTGAGAAGGAACAATGACCTGCCAAGGAGGCAATACGACACCTAGAACCCGATCTTAAAGCATATTGGACAATGTGGGAAACGCATTGCTTGAATGATCATGTCGCTTGTCGAAAGTTTTTCAAAAAACACTGAACGGCTCTACACATTTTAGTTCCTCACCAGCTTCGACAATCCGTTCTGAGCCAAGTCCACTCAAGTCCTGCGGGGGGACATTTTGGTGTCGAAAAAACATTACAGAAACTTAAAAACTCCTTCTATTGGGTCGGTTGTGCAGAAGATGTACATATTTGGTGCAGGGCTTGTGCAGTTTGTCAAGCCAGGAAGGGCGCCATCCCCACACGCAGCGCTCCCATGCAAACCTATCTCGTTGGAGCTCCATTCGAGCGGGTTGCCATCGACATTCTGGGTCCCCTTCCAAGAAGTTATAGTGGCAACCGATACATTCTAGCTTGTATAGATTATTTCTCACAATGGCCCGAGTGTTTTCCGATCCCGGATCAGACTGCAGAAACGGTTGCCGATAAATTAACAAACGAAGTTTTCTCTCGCCACGGCATGCAACTGCAATTGCATAGTGACCAGGAGAGAAACTTTGAAGCCGACATTTTTCAGAAAGCCATGAATCGATTAGGGATAGAAAAAACGAGGACGACACCGCTCCACCCCCAATCAGATGGCATGGTTGAAAGATTCAATCGCACTATCCTGGATTACTTGGCCAAATTTTGTGAAGATCGTCAGCGTGACTGAGATCGCCATCTTCCACTCTTAATGTTCGCTTATAGGACTGCGGTTCATGCTACAACCCAAAAAACACCGGCGATGTTAGTATATGGCCGTGAGTTGCGTATGCCAATAGAGGCCTGCATCGGAATTTGTCCAAACGAAAAGTCAGATACAAACACATATCTATGCCAACTTCGGGAATCACTACGATATGTTCACGAACTAGCTAGGAATAGGTCGCTACTATCAACTCGAAAAACAAAGCAGCGCTACGATATGCGGACCAAGGATTATTCGTATGCAGTTGGGGAAATAGTTTGGCTGTACAACCTAAGAGGAAAAAGGGATACAGTCCAAAGTTGCAGTCAGATTGGGAGGGTCGGTATACCGTCAGTGATCGGTTGTCCGACGTCATCTATAGGATTTGCAAGGATTTCGGAAGGAGGACTACGAAGGTAGTGCACTACGACGGATTAGCTCCGTTCGTCCAGCTTGCCCAGGAATCTCAAGCTTAAAGGGAGGGGCAGTGTTAAGTATGTGCAGATGGCGTTGCCTTGAGACTAACTTAGCTACGTGGATCCAGTTATAGGGGGCGCAAAGAATATAGAATTAAGATAGAAAAAGAAAGAGAAGAATAAAATGGAGTTAATTTTCATATTTCACAAAGGCACGTGTTTTCATTTTTTCTCCAATTAACTTTTCCCTAAGGAAAAGTCAATTTTATCACAATAGGCTATTTGTGAACAAATTATGTTTCTACATTTTTTTGTAGAAATGGAGAAAAATCATTGATATAAAAAAAAAAAATATTTTTCCAAAATGTCTGATAGAGATTCAAGATTTCATGGATTCAGTTCAAATAGATTGAGACAAAGATGATTTTAGTGATGATGAACTCGAGGATCCAGAGGAAATATTACCTGAAGATGACCAGAAAGAAGTCTAATTCCGAATCATCAGTTCGGATCTAGAAATAAACATTCCACGATAGACCAAGTGCATCGAATTACGGATGTAGTGGAAAAACACTGGAAGAAAAACAAGCCTTTGACAAGGTTTGGCATAAGGGCCTTGAGTATAAACTGCATTGGATCAAGACAGTATTATGAAATACTAAAATCCTATATTTCAGATCGACTTTTCCGTGTTCGATACGAACAAGAATATTCGGAACTAAAGAAAATTGAAGCAGGTATTCAACAAGGAAGTGTCCTAGGACCAACCCTGTATCTGTTGTATACTAGGAACATTCTGGTGGACAACAATTCCTGATAGCTACTTTTTCAGATGACACTGCAATATTAGTACCTGATAAATGCACTGCAAAGGCAGCAGAGAAACTGCAGAATGCAGTTAATAGAGTAAGTGATTGGGCGCAACAATGGCGTATCAAACTCAATGAAGATGGCCAATTTATAATGAAATGTACAGATGAAATGAACTCTGGAGAAACAAGTGATGCTCCCTTACGAGCTATCAATTTGTCTGTTCTATATAATCGACCGTCGACTTCAGCGGAAGCGACTTCCACAATCGCACCTGTAAAAGCACCGATTGAAACCTCTGAAACAACAACAAAAAAGACAACAGGAAACAGGTTGCAAACCTGGCAAGAGGAACAATAACAGAACAGAGGCAGAGGGAATAATGCAACCATCAAATGCATTCATGATTCAGCCACAAAAAAGAAAACTTTCGCTATTACCCGTTGCCGAAAATAGTGGCCCAAATATCGTACCATCTGCTGGCGGTTTTATTGCGTCCGGCATGTTGTTCTTTTTTTTTTAACAATTACGTTTATTATATATTTATTATATGACTATAAACATAATTTTTGCTTCAAATTATTATTGAGTATACGTATATAGTACCTACAACAATTTTCTCATCGCATTGCATGCTATCAGCAAGCATTCCAAGGAATTTTCCAATATTAAGTACGTGGCGAAAAAAATGCAAATACACGTAAACGAGGTGGCATTTCGAAAAAACAGAAAACTGTCCCGTTCAATCAAACATCGCAAAACTACAATGGAGATTTTTAAATATTTTGTTAGCATTAGATTAGTAATATGATTTCTGAAGAAACAAATCGAGCTGCTCATGCCGAAAATATCAAAATCTAATTTACAACTACCATTGAGGACAATTATAGATACATTGGTATCCTACTATACATGACGGCTTACCGTTACCCTAATTTGGAGAGCTACTGGGGAAAAATGCATTCCAGCCAATAAAAAGAATTATGCCATTGAAAAAGTTTATTAAGATAAAAAATATTTGTCATTTCAGGCTGAAACTGATCGCAAAAAAGGTCAACCAGGATACGGTATTGTGCGGAACTCACAAGCCAACACCGGAGGCACAATCTATTACAAGTCTGTACAACTGCTTGCATACGCCGACGATATAGACATTATCGGAAGATCTCAGCGGGCTGTCACCGGTGCTTTTGCAAGCATTGAGGCGGAAGCGGCCAAAATGGGTTTGGCGATAAACGAGGGCAAAACCAAGTATATGCTGTCAACTAGAAGGGAAAACCAACATCGACGTATTGGACAAAACGTCACCGTGGGCAGCTATAACTTCGAGGTAGTAAGGGACTTTGTCTACCTTGGCTCTGCTATAAATTCAGCAAACAAAATCAGCGCAGAAACCAATCGAAGAATAACTCTTGCCAATCGCTGGTTTTTTGGGCTTATAAGGCAATTCAACAGTAAAGCCCTCTCTCGAACAACTAACGAGACTCTATATAAGACCTTGATCATCCCAGTCCTGCTTTACGGCGCTGAAACATGGACTTTATTAAAAGAGGATGAAGATATCCTTGGTCGCTTCGAGAGAAAAATTCTTCGTAAGATTTTCGGTCCCGTTTGCGTTGACGGGTTTTGGAGGAGAAGATTCAATCACGAACTATACGAGCTGTACAGCGACATCGACCTAGTCAAAAAACTGCGTATTGGACGTCTGAGATGGCTAGGACATGTAGAGCGAATGGACACCAACGCTCCGGCCCGCAGAGTCTTCGAATCTAACCCCGAGGGACGACGCAGTAGAGGGAATTATCGCCGTAGGTGGCGCGCACAAGTTCAAGGGGACCTCGACCAACTTGGAGTGTGCAACTGGAGGCAATTAGCTAAAGACCGAGCTAAATGGGGAGGCTTGTTGGTTGAGGCCCAGGTTCACTCCGAACTGTAGCGCCACCTAAGTAAGTAAGTAGGATACGATCTACTGTTTCGTATCCGAAAATTATCCACGAATTTTTTGGCTTAAACGGGTAAGGCTGGCCTGAGGCGGCCTTCCAATTTGTTTACCTGGTGACTAAATTAATAATTTTTTTTAAACGTCGTCACTAAATTCGTGCTTCTTAGACCAATATCTCAGCTAAACAAAAATTGTGCTTTACCTTTCGTCATTAGTTTAACTTTGCCTGTAAGAGGGTTAAATTACACCTCGGGTTCATAAAGACGGCTATCTTTCAGTGCGGTAAAAGTAGATTACCACATCAACTGCCTTAAAAACTGCTAAGCAAAGAATTATTTTGGGTCAAGATACTTAATGAATGGCCTCGGCGTTCAATGGAAACTGTTTCACACGTAGAGATCGCAGGAATATTGAATTGATTAATACACTTAAGCTGACAAATCACTAGCACAGAGCACCTGAAAGCAGCACATATAGCATTTATCAAAGAAATGGAGTGTAAGTAAATTGCAGGAGCGATGGAACCATTCCACAAAAGGAGAAGGATGCTTCTGGATGAGTAAATAAATCAATCAAATTTTAGCGTGTAAATAAATAAAATAAATAAATATATATTTGGCGCAACAGCTCTTTAAGTGCAAGGGCTTAGCTTCTCGCAACCACTCATGTTGTGTGCGTTATATTTTTCACACGAATGGAAGAGACCTACAGTTTAGTGCCGTATCCGAAAGGCAATTTGTTTTGAGAAGATGTAAGTAGATGAAGAAGAAGATGTAAATACATATTAAAATATATAACTGCAAACTTACAATTTTTTGGAATTTAAACATCCACTTACTGTCCAATATGTGTGTCAGGAACCTAATCTTCCAATGCCTACAACAATCAATTGTAATATGACTGCTTAAAAGAGCCTTGAGCAAAACTGAGCCCTTAAATAATAACTTCACGTCAACGTCATATATCATATTCATAGCTGACTGCAAATAATTTCAGGAAGCATTATAAACTCGCGGTCTTCCCTTCAATAAACCCTTGTGAGGCAGCCAGCTTAAAACATTAGTCAAGTGTGAAGACATATGTTCACATCACATCACTCAAACCGGCAACTTGTGGCAAAGGTACTAGTAAGTCGAGGTACACAAGACTGGATAGAGTTTCCATTACTCTGAAGGCCTGTAATGATAATGCCGCATTACAGGATAGTATTGTCAAATTAAAAGGGCACTCTGTAGCACCATACAATGTGAACGAATGCTATAACATGGGATTTTAAAATGAGTCTGAAATGGAAATTTAAAATTAAATATCTCCGTACAATTATCGATAGCAACCAGTTGTTGAAAAAACCACTTAAGCTGTCATCAGTCTAACCTCAAAAGCTTTTATTCAGGTGAATAAAAGACTGGATGCATTCGAGCCCTCTAAATCTGTGCATAGATGTATTCACTCGAACACGAACACATTATACATGTATGAATCTGTATTATTTTTAAATTATTCTACAAATCCCTTCAAGCCCATACTTATACAAACGGAAAGTCCTACGATTATCTTTTCCTTGATGTTAGTAAACCTGTCAATAAATTCGTAAAACCAAAGCGATTACTACATGCGCCTCCTGCTCATTATCCGTTAAGTTGTTATTGCCTCACAGAGCCCATCATCTTACTTTTACTACCGCCATTGATAAATCAACTATACTTCCCGATAAATTTCCCATTTGAAATCCATTAAATGCCTTTGGTATTCAAATCATGCGCTAACCTTGACCCTTTGATAGTCGGAAAAGTTCCTCCCTGAGCTTGCGGAAATAGAATTTATTGCTTAATGTTAACATCCTCCATTAGGTTAAGTTGCCTGTACCCATAAAAGATGTTCCGTCGCATAAATTATTCCTTTTAAATAGAAAAATAAGCTCAATGGCACTTTTTTCAGCTAACAAAAAGGGAGAAAAATAACCCCTACGGCGCACGGAACGGTACCAGTAAGTATTCTTCCTTGCTGCCATTACATTTAAAAGATTTATATTTTACATATTCACTGAGATCCGAAGAATCCATTCAAATGAATTCCGACACTGATTCCTTTGAAATGTTGAGTCATTTTTTTTTTTTTTTGCAGAATGACAAATCGCATCACAAATCTGGCACTGGATCGGCGCGACGAATAGGCTTTGAAAAGTCGATGGGATTAGGAAAATGTAATGATATCGTTTATGACTCGGAGGGGGATTTGTATCTTCTCCCACTTCTTCAATTGAACGGAAAGACATGCACTGGTGTAGGCGTTATCAAACAACCGACATTTTGGGGAAACCAAAATGGTTCAAGAATTACGTATAAGAGTACTTTCGTGGTACGAGTACAGTAAGGGTTTGTACTAGGGACATCCGTAATTTATGAAGAGTTCCTTACATTCTGAGAATATTGTAGAAAATTAAAGTTGATTTCTGAAGTCAGAAAAACATCGTAATCATACAATTTATCGATGCGGTCTCCTTTATTATACCCTATCTCATAGAGTGTATTGAGTTTCATATAAAGCCAACATACTTCTTCTTCCTATTTCGGCGAGGTTATGATCCGAAAAGAAGGGATCATAACGCTCCCACTTCACCACATTTCTACTGATACGCCTGTGGGGTTCGCCTATAAAGCTAGCATACTTACATACAGATACAGAAGAGGTAGGCCCCAAATATATATAATGTATGCTAAGTACCAACAGCCTAGTCGATTAAGCCGTGTCCGTCCGTCTGTCTAATGTATCAAGCGAATAAAACACGCACAGAAACATGTATAGTTGAAGAAGGAACCTATGTAGTAGGACCACAGTCGCAGCTGAGAATATGAGAAAACTACTTCTGCAGACTTTATAACGGCGACAATGGTAGTCAAAACTTCCGTCTGTCTAGTCAACAAGGCTGCTGAACCTTACGTCTTACTAGCCAAACTATTCAAGACAGCTGGAGATGACTTAGTAGAGAGCATAGGCCAACTCGTCTCTAAGAATTGGTTAGACGAATTTATGCCTGATGAATGGAATCTCAGAACGATTTCCACGATCCATAAGAAAGAAAGCTCAATTGCGGAGATATCAGTCTTTTTAGCCATTTTGTATATTTGCTTACGCCGACGTTATAATTAGAAGAACTCAACGGGCTGTCACCCGCGCATTTGTAAGTGTTAAAGCAAAAGCAGTCACAATGGGTTTTACGGTGAACGAGGGCAAAACAAAGTGTATGTTGTCAACAAGGAGGGACACGCAACATCGAAGAATCGGTCAGAAAGGGACATTGTCTACATTGTTTCTGGTATAACCAACTAGAGGCAATCAGCTAGAGCTAAACAGAACGGCTTATTGGTTGAGGTTAGGTTCACCCCTAACTGACCGCTATCTACGTAAGTAAGTATGTCTATTCGCCCGTCGATTCGTTCATACGTATGTCAGCTCTTTTTTTGGCTTTCAATTTCGAGCTAGAAAGATGAAATGAGAGTTTGAAGCAATGCAGCTGCAAACATTTTTGAAATCCGTCTACTGGCATGTCCAATTTTTGGAAAACGCTTTTTTCAATACATTTGTTAAAGAAAAGTGCTGTAAGAATACGAAAGTTCAAACAGTTCTTGTATGGTTGCAATAAGCCCAATGTTCTCAAATGCTGCTAATACAGGAACCAACCAATGAACAATATTTCGTGACTAAAAGAAAAGAAAGTCGTTTAAATCCGTTCAATTAATTTATCTTTTATTTACGAGTATCCGCTAAAGCAATGTTACATATAGTCCTTTCCACAAGTCTACGGTTATAAGGCATGTGTTACATTTGTCACTGTCCACCAAATATAAGAAGAAAAATCCCCAACTAGACAGAATAAACAAAGGCCCTGTACTATTAAAAAAAAGATACATTAGTAATGACTTTAAAACTTTGCTTTGATTTAAGTCTTTGAGGGATCTAAGAATACCGACTACTACAGACTTCTTATATAGTATTCGTAGCTCCCCCGCGCTAAGAAATTGGCGGGCACCTCAATAATTTCTTGCAGATAGGCGTTTCAGCAGATTTCAGCGCGGATTAACTAGATACCTACACCTTTTTTTATCAGAAATGATTTGCTGTGCTATATATATTCCGCGTTATGTACGCGTATTATACTTGTTTTTATAATCTAAGGAGCCATTTTTATGCAGAATCTACACTTAATTTTGCCGTTTTGAGGTTCTATGTTTCTTAACCTTGCTCAGGTTTAACCAGTGGATTCTTGCAAGAAGACTCGGGTAGAATGAATGGTAGAATTTATGATTTTCTTCGTACAATTCGTCCTTGTTGTGCTATAATTATCCACGTTACCAATTTCATTTTAAATATGGGCGTACTTTTGCCAAATCTGTTGCAATGGTAGTGTGCAGCGCCTTTCTTGAAAAAAGCTATAGTTTCTTGCCATATTCCCAAGACTAAACAAAGTTTCACTTTTTATTTTCGAAAACATCCTTTTGTTTGGTCATACCTTAATGATTTCCATGAAAATAAAATACAATACAAGACACTTTCTTGTTTCGTTTGATTTTGGTAGTTTCTTAAAATGGCACACATTTCACTGTTTCTAAAGTAGCAAAGTAAGTATGACTTTGTATTGTCATACTCTTATTTAGCGTAATCGAAGTACTTCCTACTTGCCAAGGTATGTTTTATATAGCTTTATGATTATCGAGATATGTATACCATATAAGTTTAAGTGCGTAGACCTCGTGTAGGGGAAATAACCTGTAGAATGAAGGTACGAAAGAACTTTTTTGCAGCATTTAGATGACCCCTCCAATCTCCCAATCTTTCTGCGCGGATAAAATCTTGTGACATTGATATCGTGTCAAGATATTGTGTTCATAATTAACCTTCCGTCCTCACTTCCGTTTTACTTACGTGGTCCTCACACTGGGGTGTGCCATACCTCAATTATTAATGTAAAAAAAGATGTGTTTTTGTTAAATTACATTTTTATTCCTTATTTATTTTTTTAAGACACCCAAATAGGGTTCAATAACCCACTCATTTAAAAAAAATATATATATATTTATTAAAGAAACCAAGTTATTTAAATATTAGATTAATAAAAAAATTAGGTGTTCAATAAAAGCCAAATTTCTCAAAAGTTATATGTATATACATTTAAGCAGTATAATCCTTTAAGAGGAGATACCTGAAGTTCCGCCGATCTTATTTCGAGGTGTAACCACTTTAAACGCTATAACTTCTAAACTATTATAAGTACAAAAATAGTTCTATACATTTTAGAAAGACAATTCAGTAGCGCATGCAAGTTTCAAACACATTGGGTACAGCTGTGCAGTTACAAAAAAGTTATGTCTCCTTAAACTCAAAATAATGAAAATTTGCTGTTCCATTTTTTCACTTAAAATGCATTTTTCTCAAAATGTTTACTTAATATATTTCTTTTTTTATGAGATTTTTATCCCTAAAAAATATCCTTAAAATGATGTCAAGCAACCTTTTTACTTACGATCAACAGAAGTTGTAGTAAAAGCCATTTTTTTGTCAGACAAAAATGGTCAAAAAGAAGCGTAGGTACCTGCTGAATTAGTCTTAAAACAGAACAGTTTATGGAATGTTTATAGCAAACTTCTTCTCATCTCTTCTGAATCGGCACTAATTTTTTCTTGGAGCTCTTCCAGACTCGACATTTCTCTAAAATAAACTTTTTCTTTCATAGCACACCCGAAGGAGTCCATGGTTTTTTTTTTTTACTTTTTTGTAGCTGCACAGCTGTACCCAATGTGTTTCAAACTTGTATGCGCTACTTAATTGTTTTTCCAAAATGTATAAAACTATTTTTGTACCTATAATAGTTTAGAAGTTATAGCGTTTAAAGTGGTTACACCTCCAAATAAGAGGTCATCCACTTTGATGGGCTATAACTTGAAATGTGGTGAGAATAGACCACCCCCCCTCCCCCCCCCCCCCCATCCTCTCATATAATTTTTTGTTCGGCGGCACTTCAGGTATCTCCTCTTAAAGGATGATACTGCTTAACTGGGACACCCTGTATATAAAAGAAGTACCACACATATTGTGCGAAATGATGTTATATAATAATGTAAAATATTACGCAATTTTTGTTGCAAACCATTGTTAGCGGAGTGTTGAAATGCATGTACCAAAACCGAAATTTTATTTACTGCATTCGATACAATGCAGAGAACGATGACACACACCTATTTTTTGTTTTCTACCTTTTTTCCTGTCACAGAAGTTGCATCGAACATATTTTTCTAAATTTGTTGGTTATCGTGCTTCAAAACTGGTTGTCGTTTCATTTTGTGCTTCAATGTTCAATACACCTTAAATAATTTGTTTAAAACCCCGTCTTAAACTTATTTTTCATGAATAAAAAACCTTAAACTTGCAGATCTATGTATTTGTATTTTTTTAATTCAAATGCTGGATAAACTACTAAAAAAGAAATAAAAACACTTAAACACCTTTATTCACAAACTGTAAAAAGCACTTACATGAACTGCACACTGGGTAAAATTATATATAAAAAAAAAATCTAATTGCTCAAAACCACTGCCTACTACTGCAAAAAATGTTGAATTGATTTACATACGTATGCTTTGGCTGACAAAAAACTGTGATGGTAACGGCACGGTTTGAAATTTTTTCTGCGGTAACTCATACTCCAGTGGGGGGAGGGAAGGTTAATCTGTGTGACATCCAGCTTTCAATTTATTAGAAATTGATTCAGTAATTGCCAAACAAATTATGTGATTGTTCAACATTCTCCTACGTATAAAACCCATTCATGGTATCTTCAACATAACCGATAAAGAATTTTGCAATATTGTCATCCATTTGTATCGCCTAAATAATGGTTGATAATGGTAAACCGAGAAGTGAATAGCCATTGAAAATGAATGATCATCAAATATTTTGTCCACAGAATAAAAGATTATGTCTATCGGGAAACTTCATAAAAAAAAGCGCCTTGCATTCCATCTGGACTCGAATGTACTGTGCAGTTCATACACTCTAGACTTTACATATCGAATACTACTAGTCCTACGTAAAATTCGTCTAAACCTTTCTTGTAGATAACTTTCTGATGCATAAATCTTAAAGCTTAAGTCAGCGTAAAACTGCACTGCGATTGATTGGGAAACTACTGACTGCTCAAAACTTGGCTTGGGCCAGTAGCGCAACAATCAAGTTCGTGATGAAGTGCTTGCTTTACCTACTAGTAGTGGTCCCCGGGCAACTATACGTATAAAGCCTTATACGTGTTGGCTATAATTGCAAGTTCGAGTTGTCTAGGGCCTTGATTGCAGACTAGGTCACGTGGGCCAGAACCTGCGTTACTGAAAACTGACCGATGTAGAAACCAACATTATACCCCGGATAAGGAATGATCACACGTTGACAATTTTGGCTACTGTACCTGGACAAAGATAGGTTTCTGGAATGTTAATACGCTTTCTGACTTGGGAAGTGAAGATCTTTACGTATATAATGCCAGATTCCTTCAATTGGAAAATGAATTGGTACGATATAGACTGGATATTTTGGGGGTAAGTGAAATCAGATGGTTAGAAGCGGGAGAGTACCAGTCCCCAACGCATAACACTGTACTGCTTTATGCTGGAAGACCATCCGGAAGTCCGCGGGAATATGGAGTCGGACTACAGTTAACAACAAAATTTCTGTCGAACACAGGGAAGACATAGGGCGTGGCTTTCCGAGGATACCTGGAGACGGATTGACGAACGAAAACAGCTGAAAGCTCGCGTTGCAGCTACCCCAGCAGCAGAGAGAAGCGAGCTAGAGTCTCTATATCGCATGAAGATGAGAGAAGTTCAGCGTAGCATGTGACATGGCAAGCGCAACTACATCAACGCGCTGGCTACAGAAGCAGAAAAAGCTGTACGGAGGTGCGACAGCACGACCATCTACAGAATCACGAAAGAGCTGACAGGTGGTTGCAGCTCCAGCCAATACCCAGTGAAAAGCCTAGACGGCTCCTTGCTCATTTCGGATGAGGACCAGCTCAAGAGATGGAAAGAGCATTTTGCTATGGTTTTGAATCGCGTATTCGCTAGCGATATGCTCCCAAATCAGACTGAGATGCCCGAGGTGAGAAGTTTCCGAATACGCACCACGACTTCCAGTAAAAATGAGATCATTACAGCGATTAAGGCACTCAAAACCAACAAGACGGTAGGACTTGACGGTATTCCAGCAGAGCTCTTACGAGCAGCGCCCACAACATCGGCTAAGCTTCTGCTTCCACTTATAGAGAGAGCTTTGGAAGCTGAGAGCTTTCCTATCGAGTGAAAAAGGGAATGATCGTCAAGCTTCCTAAGAAAGGAATTTTAATGGAGTGCGGAAACTGGAGGGGTATCTGCGTGCTGCCTGCTGTAGCTAAGATAATCGCTTAAATCATCCGGGAGCGAATCAAACAACAGCTCGAAGACACACTCGATGCCGAAAAAGCAGGTTTCCGCTCTGGATCCTGTGCCGATCACATCAACACCCTGCGGATTACCATTGAACAGTGTGTTGAATATCGATCACCACTCCACATGCTGTTCATCGATCTTGAGAAGGCGTTCGATAGTATCAACAGGGAGTTTATTTGGCGTGCCTTCCCCAGGGGATATATTCCCGATAACCTAATTTCAATTATCAAAGCTACATATGAAGGGTCCAAATGTCACGTTCTGCACAGAGAAAGGTTGTCTGACGAATTTGAGATCCAAAGAGGGGTAAAACAAAGCTGTATCCTTTCGCCAATAATATTCCTATTGGCGATTAGCGATGTGCTTCGTGTAGCTTTGTCGACGGGAAACGGAGGAATTCGATGGACTCTTAGATCTCAACTGAAACATCTTGACTACGTTGACGATGTATGCTTACTCTTTCACAGAATTATGGACCTTTACCAAATGACAGCAGATGTGGAGAGGGAGCAGGCGTCATCGGGCTGAAAATTAATACGGCACAAACTGAAATTATCAGCCTTGGAACAAACTCATCGCCTCAAATATGCATTGCTGGACAACTGGTAGAGAGAGTAGAGGATTTCCAGTATCTTGGGAGTATTGTCTCGACCGATGGTGGAACCGTAGGACCCACAAGGGAATGCAGGACATAACACAAGTCAGCGTACGATCAATAGAAAACTTCCTTTCAAAAAATTACTTCGGGGCGATTTATTTAGAGCTTCCACAATATTTATTTTTTTTTTTTAAATGACTGGACTACATCGTTTTTATTCATTTATTTTTCCCACAGAAGATTAAAATTAAATTTTCTTGTACGGTATGGGTTTGATGAGGAAAAATTAAAAAAAGCGCGTCGTACTCACAATGATAATCTGAAGAAATTAATTAATTGAGTTTATAAATAATTATTTAGGGATAAGGGGCGGTTAAATTAAATGTACATAAAGCGGCAGACGGCAAATCCCTGTATTATAAAAACGGTGTAATCTATTAATAATTAATAACGTCCAACCATAATTAATAATAATTAATAACGTGCCAACCGGATGGGCTTCAAGTGCGGAAAAAGTATATCTTTGGAAAAAAGTGGCAGTAATTCCAGTCCATTCATTGGCGGTTTACATTTTGTTTTCAGTTCCGCCACAGAGGGTGTCCAAAATATTACATGTGACCCTTCTGTCAATATCTTACAAACTAAGCAGCTTATCAAGAAATCCATTTAGCACAATGTTGTGCCATACTTGTACAAAGACAACTTTTCCTCTAAACAAGTTCGTTTTAAATAAGAATTGTTCCCGACTTCGTAAGACTATTAACTTTAAAACGCAGTGGCTCCAATACAATTGGTCATTCAATAATTTAAAGACGCTTCTTCTATGTGCTATCACATAATGTCTAAGCATCTATAAATATCTGCTTCCTGTCGATTTGAACTTTTCTAGGACCTGTCGCATCGCATATATCAAACCGATCAATTTAGAGCTCTCCATCATATGTTAGACTTTTTTCGCCTTTGGCAGACAATTCTTCTCCACTCAAGCAAAACAAATAGAAAAATACGAAAGGTCCTTACTGCTCACTCACTATTCTTTAGACGAAAACAAACTGAATTTAGTGGTCCTTACATTACTTTAAGTGGCCATTTATCTTGTCGGTCTTTCGTCCAGCAGCGACAACAGCCCTCGTATGTAAGAGAGTATATGCATTGTGCATACCATTTCAACTCATAGCGCGCTTTGCCCTCCGTAAGGACTCATGGTGAATGCTTTTACACAAATATGTATAATAGCTTGTGAGTGCCATCCACACGGTGAGGGTGCACACAGAAAAAAAAAGCGCAGCTTCCATGAAATCTCACTCATTGTGCTTCCACCAGGAAGAATGCAATTAAATCCAGAACGAATTCCGATTGTGTGCGAGTGGTGTAAGTCCGTCCTCCTTCTTTACCTCACGAATTCCAGAGCTTGCCATTGCGAGAGTAAGACATTTTGGAGATCAATTTCCATTGACGCAAACAGCTGTTGTGCCCGGTTGCAGCTGATATGGGCAAGTGGTGGCACATTAGTAAAGTGGACCTGTTTCCCGGATTGAAATCCAACGAATTGGAAAATAACTTCACGGAAGGGGAATTGTTTTTTCAGAGATTCTATTTTTTCTCAGTGGTCTTGTGCGAAGTTTTCTGAAAGGATGATATTTCTAGAACAAAATTCCCACGAGAAATTGAATCCTTTTGAAGTGTTTCTCTTTTTTTCGATTTTGATTGCGAGAACCATAATTGATTCTGTGCACGGAATTTTACTTCAAAGTTGGGTGCGTTTCTCGAAAAAAACAGTGTCAGGATTGTTTTTAAAATTTGAGATAAAACATGCAACTTAGAATGGTTTTGACATGAAAGGTTTTCTATCTACATTCTCCTCTTAAGGGCGCGTTGCTATAAAAATGAAGCTTCTCCTGATTTAATGATCATTTGAGTGGAAAATATGTGCATTAAATGTTTTTACACCAGTTGGGCTTGCTAAACAGCTTCCACAAAATTAAATGCATTCAGGGCCTAATCAATTTTTAAAATTTGGTTATAAAATAATAAATACTATTGAAACTAAAATCAATAAACCTTGAAAGTAGTATGGTTTCCTTAAAAAGAATTTAGCGACTCCAATGGCAGAAACCTTCTACATATTTAAACTGAGTTACTTATTTTTAGGACCTTCATAATCAAGTTATTCTTACATCGTTCAAGTAGTTTTCTAAATCGAAGCCTTTTGTATTAGATGAAAAGAAAGCCTGCATTTGCTACAAATAAAAAATAATATACTTTTTCTGAAATGCTATCAAGTTAACTCGCCTTGAGTGTTTTAATTTCCAATTTTTTCACGGTTTTCAATCCGTGGGGGTGAAGTAGTACTTTTGGTGACATTTTGAGAAGCGGCACCAATCTTAAAATCTATACATAATACGACACAATATTGTTTCCAGCTTTATGCTGGTGGTACTCTTAAAAATACATCCGCTAACTCTGCTTATTTCTATGTATGTCCTTTTTACTCTTATGGGGTCTAGTAGGACGCATGTTCGCCATACTATACGGTTTCTGGCAATATGTCTTAGTTCACTCCAACTCTCTGAAGTTGCATGTCTAAAACCCAGCTGACTTTGTGTCATGTTTCCTGCTCAAATATGTTACCACCTAACATAAAGCGGTATAAACAGTAGGGCGGCAATGGTGCAGTGGGGAGTGTTTTGCTCTTTAACCGACGTGTGCAAAGTTCAAGCCCCAGCAGGGAACTTTAATCCATCAGCCACCCGAGTATAGAAATGAAATCGAATAACACCAAAGTCTTTCTAGCCACTCCAACAAAGAAAAGTTCCTGCCTGGTAGTAAAATATACCGTCGAGTCTGAAAACTCAGAGATTTGGGTTTTCTTAAAAAAACAAAATAAATAAAAATGAAAAAAAAAAAAATACAAAAATATTGGTTCCGCGGAATTCCAATAACGCTGTTGTTCTTGCTGTTATCTAGTTCGTGTTCACAGGTTACATTGCCCAGCCCTTTGTTGATGCTGCTTACCTTGGCATTTAGGTCCCCTATCCCTCAATAACAATGTGTTTGAGTCCAATATCTGGCCGTCAAAATTATATTACCATATCAATGCCAGAAAACGTTGTTCCTGCGTACTTTTGGTATTAGTAGTACTCTGACTCCATATTCTCGCTGGTTGACAGATAACCTTTTAGAATAGAACATAACTTAAGATGCTCCAATTTATTTAGTCTATGTCGCATGAATTTCAGCTCGATATAAAAATGCGTTAATTGTTAAACAAATGTTAAAAACCAAAATTAGAGATTATAAAAGACAATCTTATTGAAGTACAATAATAGTGGGATGTTCATGCTCTTGAAGTAAAACAACGACAAAGAAAGTGCCGAACGAAAATGCAAAATAGATATACATATGCACATAAGTATAATACATATACACAGGAAATGTTTAAAAAAAAAACGTGGAGCGCCTATTTTTTCTCATAAGTGACTTGACCGATTTTGACCAAATATGGTTTAGATTCATGCTAGTAAATACCATCCCAAGAAAAAAATGTATACAGCGGTACTTTTGAAATTAATTTTATCATTTAGAAACAGATCAGTCGATTTAGGTGAAATTTAGTATCTTTGATGTATGCTACAAATTGCTATACCGTCATGGAAATATATCTGTTAAATGGCACTTTTGATGATCGGCTATATGCCAGGAACAGCTCGACTGATTTTGAATAAACCTAATATTTTAGTATATTTGAATGTATTATGTGTATATTATAAATAAAAAATAAATATTTTGCGCAACAGCTCTTCAAGTGCCTGGGCCTAGCTTCTCGCAACCACTCATATTGTGGGCGTTATATTTCTTCACAGAAATGGAAGGGACCTACAGTTTTGTGCCGTATCCGAAGGGCGATTTGAGAAGCTTTTTCGTCACAAAAATACTCTCGGATGTTTGTCAAACGCTCGCGAGAGGTGGGACCGTGAAAAACATTTTGGTATTTTCTAGGATTCGAACATGGAACCTCACGCGCAGTGATCCGACACACTTACCATTTGCGCCACGGCGCCCACTATGCTTATGTGTATATTACTCGTATCAAATCATTCTAAAAGGTATCACTTCAAATCAAACGCGTGAGAGTTCTACGCCCATTTTTTTTACTTGCTATAGAATGAGCATATTGTCAAAGACGTTAAACCGTAGTTGCAGATAATTAGCGAATGTGCATGCATACACCAGTTTGTCCGGGTCCGACACACTTGCCACTTGCGCCAGGTATACATATATGTGTATTACGTAAAATGTCTCAGAATGTCACTAAGTTTGCTATTTTGCCCAAAATACCCATTTTTATTTGGAACTATAACTATCTGTATTTTCCCCACTCTTCGTACCTAAGATCTGTACAATAATAATGCGAGGCAAAATCAGGGTTTTCATTTTAACTTCAAAATCAAAATTGAAACGTAAGCTTCCGCTTTTTGTGCTATCATTCTATAAAACGGAAAGCCAGCAAAAGATATTCAATATTCGTACAATCATGAGTATGGTCGTTAAAATTGAGCCGCTACGTGCCAACACGAAGACAATCCCTCAATGCAAGCGATGCCAAGAGTTTAATCATACACAAGCGTACTGTCGGAAAGAGCTGCGCTGCGTTAAGTGCGCTGGGAAACACTCTTCCGAAAATTGCAATTTGAGCACAAATGAAAAAGCTACTTGCGTTAACTGCAAAGGTAGGCACCCAGCAAATTATCGCGGTTGCGAGGTCGCTAAGGAATTACAGATGCGACGGAAAAAATCGACAACGCCGATTGTACGGGGAACGACATCAGCCGATCGGGCTCCTACATCGGAAGAACGTATTGCTAAGCAGACTGAGCGGTCTCGTAAGCCAGTTGTACAGATTCCTAAGCCGACTGAAAGGACGCTCGAATCAGCAGTGCAGACTCTTGAAACAGTCAATCAGCCTTCTAAGCCGGGTAAACGTACGTCAAAGTCGTCCACTAAAAAGGCTGAACGAAAAATAACCTCTGACAAGCCAGCGAACCCCGTACGTCTGACGTATTCTCAGGCTGCAGTCAAAGCAACCAAACGAAATGTCGGATCACCCTCTGATCCGTTGAATGAAATTCTAAACTGCATCTACGCTAAGTTCGAGGAACAATGTGAAATTAACAAACGGATTCTCGAACGTCTCAGTAACGTCGAAAGCTTTTGTATGGCTAACCATAAATCTAAATCTAAGTAAATATGAACTCTTTGCTTAAAATAGTAACATGGAATGCAAACGGACTCTTACAAAAATCTAACGAATTAGAAATGTTTCTAATAAGAGAAAATATCGACATATGTTTGATCTCCGAAACCCATCTAACAAGGGAATCGCAGATAAAGATAAGAGGCTACGCTGGTTATCACGCCTATCATCCTTCTGATAGAGCGCGGGGCGGTTCGTCCTTATTCATTAAAACTAACATTGAACATTCGGTCGACATAAGCATAGAGCTGGAAAAACTTCAGTTGTGCGCAGTAAGGGTTAAAAATAAGCACCTGAGTTACAATATAGCGTCTGTTTACTGTCCGCCGCGATGCCCACTAGAAAAAGACGACTACTCTTCAATGCTCTTGGTTCAAATTTTCTGATTGGTGGAGATTTCAACGCGAAGCACACCTTCTGGGGTTCAAGATGTACATCTTCTAAAGGAAAAATTCTCTACGAAGTGGCAAATGAATTCGGTTGTTGTTTTTATTCGACAGGAAAACCGACCTGTTGGCCAACTGACTCACAAAAAATTCCCGATCTTATCGATTTTTTTGTTACAAAAGGCATTTACGAGAAGTTTGTTACAGTCAAAGAATGTTTTGATCTCTCTTCTGACCACTCGCCGGTAATTTTATTACTTGGAGAAGCGCTGATCAAGAAAAAAGGACCTCCAAGACTCACTAGCAATAGAACAAATTGGGAGGGCTTTAGAAATGATTGCGAAACAAATATCGCCTTAAATGTATCGCTTAGAACACCTTGTGAACTAGAGGACGAAATTGATCGTTTCGTGGAAGTCAAGGAATTGCCGAATATAGCTATTATCAAACTGCTCTATTTGATCAACGCTTCGTTCAGATTGCTTTATGTTCCGAGGCAATGGAAAGTCGCCGAAATTATAATGGTCCCGAAACCAGGCAAACCGCTAAATGAGAAGAAATCATATCGGCCTATTTCCCTATTGCCGGTTATCTCAAAAATATTCGAAAAACTTCTTTCCAAACGTCTACAGCCCGTAATCGACGAAAGACGTCTCATTCCTGACCATCAGTTTGGATTTAGAATTAAACATTCTACAATTGACCAAGTCCACAAAATAACTGACGTGATTGAGAAAGCTCTGGAAGAATAAAAGATTTGTTGTGGTGTATTTCTTGACGTCTCACAAGCTTTCGATAAGGTTTGGCACGAAGGCTTGGAATATAAATTGCAACGACTACTGCCACGGCAACTCTTTTTAATCTTACGATCGTACCTCACCGAGAGACTCTTTCGTGTTAAGCACGGAAACGATTACTCTGACTTCAAGGAGATTGCAGCCGGAGTCCCGCAAGGAAGGGTCCTTGGACCACTTCTATATGTACTCTACACGCGTGACATCCCGCAAGAAAGAAACTGTGTCGTCGCCACGTTTGCGGACGATACGGCGATATTGACAACGGGAGATACCATTGAAGCAGCAACCGGAAAGCCTCAACATGCTATTAATAAAGTCCACGCTTGGACGAATTCTTGGCGTATTGTGCTGAACGAAAGCAAATCCACTCACGTCAACTTTACGTACAAAAAAGTGGATATATTGCCTGTATATCTAAACTCGGCTCAAATACCGTACGCGAACGAAGCAAAATATTTAGGAATGACTCTAGATGTCAAGCTCAAATGGAAATTGCACGTGAAAAAGAAACGCGACGAACTTCAAAACAAATACCGACAAATGTACTGGCTACTCGGAAAACATTCGAAGTTGAGCCTACATAACAAACTGCTTATCTATAAGCAAGTACTAAAGCCAGTGTGGACGTATGGTATACAACTATGGGGTTGTACCAAGAAAAGCAATAGAAACATTATACAAACTTTCGAAAATAAAGTTCTTAGAACGATCGTTAACGCACCGTGGTATGTACGTAACGAAGATATTCATCGGGATCTGGGAATTCCCAGCGTCGTCGAAGAGATAACAAAATTTGCGCGTAAACACAAAGATCGTGTTCACGGCCATTGTAACCGTACTATCACTCAACTACTTGACGCGAACAATTCAATTCGTCGTCTTCAAAGGACAAAAGCTTTTGACCTCGCGTCATAGCATATGAAGGTCGTGAAAAAGGCAGGAACTTTCGGTGGAATTTAACCTGTCTAAAGTGCTACATTTATTTTTAATCACATACGATCATCTTTTTCTAGAATAACGATTCTCGTAAGCGGAAATAAAACTACTGGATAAGCACTGGCTTAGTTGTAGTATTAATTTTGAGGAGAGGTGTTTTTTTAGTGAGTAAAAATCTCACACTACCATAAGCACGCGCGGTCGGGCCTTATGGTGTCTTTAGAAGATTTTTCACCTGCTCTCGGCAAAAAAAAAAAAAAAAAAACTTCAAAATCAACCCTTCTTTACTTTAGACCGAATTTAAAAACAAAAAACAAAAATTTCTCTTTCCTTTTATATCCGTAAAGTAGTTCAAAGTTTCTTGTCCAGTCGTCGTTTCAAAGTCCATGTTAATAATAGTGTGACTGACTTGGTATATTTTCAATTGGGTGTCCTACAAGGCTCAGTTCTTGCCCCAATCCTGTATATTATTTATACATCCGATATTCCAAGGCTATCCCACTCGCTCTCAATATTGAGAGAAATATCAAAAATGGAATGGAAATATTAGTAAAATATTATCACAGACGGAAAATCAGGCTGATCGAAGAGAAACACAAGCAATTTTTTTCATCCGAAAAAGAAAATCTTGCTGTCTTCCCAGCAGCCAGCTTCAGCTAAATGTAAGATATCTGCGTATTTATTTAGACTAGTATCGCGTGTGGTCGAAATTCGACCAAGGGGAAATAAACAAACAGCGAGAGAAACAACGCTATGTATTTTTATCTTTTTGTTTTTTGTAATATTCTCCTCTGCAGGGAAAGCAGAGGGATCTAAGCTCATACAACCATGAACGTGATCAAAATGCTTTCATTTAATTGTTTAAAGCGTTTTGTATGGGCAAATCATGTGTGTTTGTTCACTTTATTTTACCTGACTTAACGGTAACATGCACACATAACTTTTTCTGCACATCTATGGCGCATTACCGTTCGGATGATATAAGTTTCATCCCCTTCCTTTTATAATAAATACTAAGGAAACATAGTTTCATGTTCACGCATTAATATATAAGATTCCAAGCTGACATTTAAATCGGAATTGCAATAAAGATGCTATACCTATTTATTAATAGAAAATCACTGCTTCCCAATGACAACAAAATTATATTGAACAAAGTGATTTTCTAGGCAATTCTGCTATATGGGTGCCAGAAAATGAATTAAATGGGGTAGGTAAGGCATATGTTACCATGAAGAGTACAAGTTTATGCCAACAAAATCGTGTTAGGGTAATTTGCTTACTAACTAGTTTTTGAAAACTGGCGATTTGTTTAAAAATTAATATATAAACAAATCCTTTTTAACTATTTGTAGTTTACATACATACATACATATTTGACGTAACAGCTCATCAAGTGCCTTTGCCTAGCTTCTCGCAACGACTCTTGTTGTGTGCGTTATATTTTTCACACGAATAAAAGTAACCTACCGTTTTGTGCCGTATCCAGAGGCAATTTTTTATTTTTGTTTTTGAGAAGCTTTTTCGAGACAAAAATACTCCGGGTTGTTTGACAGACGTTTGTGAGAAGTGGGACCGAAAAAAATCGGTGGTGTTTTCTGGGATTTGAACATGAAACCTCACTCGCAATATAGCTTATTGTGCTTTCCAAAGTAAACAGGACTTTTTAAGAATAAGAGCAACAAACATTTTTTTTTTTTTTTTTGGCAAAACCAATTTATTTTATTGAAAATATGTTATTTGCATGGTGTAAAAGCATATCGAATACGAGTAAGTGTTTTAGATCGTCGGCCGGGATGTCCTTCAGGATGTCGGTACAAGCCTTTTGAATAGCTCCTACGTCCACAAAACGCTTTCCTTTTATCGGCAAATATATTTTTCCGAATAGGCAAAAGTCATACTGTGCCAAATCAGGCAAATACGGGGAGTGATTGACAGTTAAAATTTTTAGTCAAAAAATCGGTCACACGTGTCGATCGTTATGATTGATCATTAACGTGCAAGAAATACCATCTTCCTTCTGTGTGATATTCTGTTTAAATACGATGAATACGATGCACCAAACGCTTCAAAACACCAAGATAGAATTGTCCATTAACGGCTTGGGCCGGTGGAACGAACTCTTTGTGGACAATGCCCCTGAAATCGTAAAATCAAATCAACATTGTTTTCACCTTTGACTTCTCCAAACGAGATTTTTTGGGTTTTGGCTCGTCTGGCGCCTTCCACTCGACTGCTTAAAGGCTTCGTATATGTCTTAAATTTAAATGGAACTACTTGCGTTCCAGTCGTTCACTTTATTTATATTGTTTACCACCAGCCACCCCATTTAACACAAAAGCTCTATGTAAGCGAATTTTTAAATTAAATTTTGCCCATTTTACACCGAATATGAAGGTACTCTCTGTAGAGATCGAATACCTTTTGCACTTAAATAGATCGGGAATTTCATTTGACATTTGATAAAGTCTTCATTAAAATCATTTTGATCGTAATGGCAATAAAATATGTTAAACGACCAAATATTTGATCGTAACAAAAGCTATCAAAATGTTCGATCAGCTGATCACTATATTATTAAACCGCCGAATTATTATTTCTTAACGTAATCCCTCCATATTCCTAGGCATGGCTTAAAAATGAGTAAATAATAATTGTTTTTTGTTGAAGTTGTTTATTTCTGTTTATGATTTCTCATAAAGAACTTATCGCGTTTGAGATCGCGGGGATAATGTTTTGAAAATTTATTTTTATATAAAAAAAAAAAAAATATATTACAAAATCGTTCATTCATTTTATTTTACATATTATGAAAATCTCAAAACAATAAATATATAGCGTTATATCACATTTCGCACAAACAGTTCTTGCCTTGCCAAGCATCCGTCTCATTGGCAATACCGCTGGCTAGTTCTCAAATGTCAGTCAACAAATGCAATGAATCTAATATACTAGAATATACACTAACAGATTTAACATATTACAACTATCACGCAAACAAATGGAACAAAATTGTTTCGACAACGATCTCAAATGAGATCACAGCTAATAGGTTACCTAGAATCCTGGAATATAATGCACTAACTTTTTTTTAAACCAAAGCAGTTCAGGTTTTTGAAAGGCTTAAAATACGTTTCCAAATAAATTCACTTTAATGTAATATGTACGAGGATCGAGAAGGATGGAGGATCCACCTGAGCATCCTACCCCGCGACCCTCATGAGGGATTAGCACGCCATCGATAATGTAAGTTTGTATGGATGAAAACAGAATAAACCTCTAAGGGAAACTCTATTAACTTTTGTCTTTACCTTTTTTTGCAATATTCTAATTCTAATTTGTTCGAAAGGTGAAACTTGCGAGAAAAAATTTGTTTCCACTTTTCGATGCGAAAAAGCATAACCAAAAGTTATTGCTGGATTTTGTACTCCTAAAATTTTACGCGAGACAAATCTGCATCCGAAGAAACATGAGTAGATAAACTGCACGACAGATTTTAGGAGTAAAAGTAAACACTTTCTGGTTCCATGCCTTTATCAAGACATGAGAGATGGAAATAGTTTTGGACTCTTCTATACATTTCCGGTGAGCGCCTCTCATCATTTTGAAGTTGTTATCTGCAAGATATTCTGAAGTTATCTGCAAGATATTCAGCTTCAATACAAAATTTTAATCGCTGAGCAATTTGACGTTGATCAGCCGCGAGATGACATGGCGTATTCTCCTTAAACTTTCATATCACGAGCTAATTAATCTAAATCTAAATCTTAATCTAGTATGTAATAATAATATTTTAAAAACTTTTGACATCAAAATTCGAAGAGGGATTATTAATGCATCGTGGTATATCAGAAACAATGATATCGAAAGATCTCGGCATTAAAACACTCGAAGATGAATGTAAAAAAATACGCGGGAAAGCATCAAATTCGAATAGAGAGTCACGTAAATAATACAGTCCTTCAAAATTTGGATGATCAAAATTTACTACGTCGCGTCGTCTACAAAGAACCAAACCTTTAGACTTAGCGCGATAGCGAGTAACACCGTCTAAACAGCAGAGCTAGCAGGAACTTCCAAAGGAAATGTACCTTCCAAACGTCCTTAGTTCATGAAAGAAAAACTACTTGATAAGTCGAGAACTTAGTTGTACTCGTAGTAAGATAAACAAAATTATTATCAAGGGAGGTTTTCTGTGGCGAAAAATTTTAGCGTTTTCTTGGAGATTTCGACGCAATATAAAATTCAATAAAGTTGGTGATGTTGTGAAAGATTACCAGCAAGTAGAACAACTTATTATTATATTAAGAATCCCAAACAAATTATTTGACTTCAACGAAATCGTGTCAAGTATTTTACATTTTTAATTACAACAATTTTATATATATAGATTTACCGCTATACTAATAGCTTTTGGGACTACCGAAGAACATTTTTTTCCAGTGCATATAATTAAGACAAAGCCATTTATTCAACGCGCGGCTTATTTTTTTATCTACAGGGTCATATAAAAATTAGGGTCAGTGGTATCCACTTGAAGCAAACATCTACCACCGTCAGCAGCATTCAAAAGTGACGACCTCTAATCAAGATTTATGGTACAATGACTCGAGTGTTTGAGTTTTTGTCACACTTTGAAAGACCTTAGCAGTCATAAGCCGAAATGGTTCTCCTGCCATGAGGAAACAATTCTGAATTTCTTTTCGAAATTATAATTCTTTCTGCACATTCATTTTATCCATCAACCAACTCTGCACTTTCAAGTTTGCAAATATGGGGCATATGCCATACAAAGTCACTCAATTTGTAAATTTCGTTCCAACACGTGGGTACATAAATCTTTGTTGCTGATGTATGCACATCCATGGAAGTTAATTTTGAAGTCATAAACTCTGGAAATGACTTTGTACGAATAAAAGTATCTGTCGTATCTGAAACACGTTTTTCGTTTTATTTAACTTAATTAGTGATTATGAAACAAACTTTTAAGAAAATTCTTTTAACAAAATAGCCACAACGACGATTACATTCTCCTGTAAGACTCAGGTTTTATTCTGCTATAAGACTCAGGTTCTCATGAAAAGCATATCATCCTCATTGTTATCGAAACTTGAAAATCAATGAGGATTCCACTTAACCCTTTATTTTATTTACGTTATGCTCCTCAGTTTTCATGAACTTTGATGATGATAATATCTGTATCGTCGAGCTTCTCATTACTGATGTTCAAATTTTAAACTCTCTCCGCCTTCATAACAAAATTGAAAACTTCTTGCTACCTTTTCAGCATTGTGCAACATTATCCAAAACAAAGAAAGTTCCTGTAACTCCTGTAGCTATTTAGGAACTTTGTAATAAGTTTTTTCCAAACCTGTTCTTGTTCTTATGCGTCGGATAGTTTCAGCTGTTTGTTTAGTTTTTATCCAGATACCTTCTGAATGCTGTCATAGAAAAGTTTCTTAGCCTTCATTTAGAAGTGAGAGTTGCCAACTTATGAATGGTAAAACGCGTTAGAATAATGGATAAAAAAAGTTCCATGAAAACACTTAGGTATATTCAAAGAGGGAGACTTGTAACATAATTACGCAATTATAAAAATTGTGTGAAAGGTTCGAGTCACAATAGGGACAGCAATCATATGTCTACCGATTATAAAAGGAAAACTTATAATATAGATTTTTTTTCAACCCGCCAGTCAATTTTTTCAATAACAGAGCATCAAAGTAACAGAGAAAGGTTCCTGCCTGGTAGTATAAGTCTGGGATTTGCGGTTCCTTTTTATAAAAAAAATAATAAGAGTGGTTGAGCTGGCATACGAAGTGTCATATATAATATTTAAAGGAGGATAATAGCATGGAGCACGAGCAATTAGGCAGATAACAGGAACTATTGCATGCAAAACTACAAAGTGGTGAATGGTATTTCGAACAATGAAAATCATTTTAGGTCTATAGTGCTCACATCTTTCCGTCAAAAACCATGTATGTTATATGAAAATAATTTCCTTGTTTTTAACGGACTTTTCAAAAAGTTTCATTTGTATTATATTTGTATAAATATTATATCTAATTGATTTTCAAGCAAACTGCAAAAAGATGACAAATCGGGAAAAGTTAGACCCAAAACTCATACCCATGTCGTATCGACCTAGCCAAGAGACTACGCATACAGCGACTGAAATGGCTAAATCATGTAGAGCGGATGGACACAAACGCTCCAGCCCGAAAAGTCCTTAAACCTATTTCCGCGGGACGATGAAGTAGACGAAGGATTAAGCTTAGGTGGTAGGGGGCTCAACCAACTTGGCGCGCACAACTGGATGCAGTTGGCTAATGGCAAAGCCGGCTGGAGAGGCTTGTTAATTGAGGCTCATGACTTCTGTGGCGTTTGAAAGAACTCCACATGCCACGACCCGATGCGACAAAAGGAATAGTTGAACAATTTGAGGTAGTTTATTCTCAGCATTTTTAATTTATTTTTTTTTAAATTTTGATGTGAACAAAATTCGAAAATTAAAATTCAGTCGGCTAAAGATTTCATCGAAGGAGGTCGCGAATTATTTCCTATTTATTTTTTTCTTTTGTGTTTTTTAAATTTATAAATTCAAAATTGTGCATTGTCTTTCTTTTATTGACAGCGAGACGGCGGCGCCATCTAAGAAAGAGAAGAAAAATAATGTAGAATGTTAACGATCGCAATTGCGAGAAAGCGTGGAAGCATTTTTAATCGATAGTCTTTCAATCTCCGGCAAAACCTGTGCCACTAGCATCAAGTGCCAAAGTCCAGTGGCAACATTGGCCTTAGTTAGACGAAGAACTCCTTGTTGTAGTTGGCTAAATCTCTCTAGATACGACACAGTTCGTCAGCTTAGTCATATATGAGGTTGGCTCTAATTGGAAAATTTGAGAAGATTTTTTGAGTTGTTATATTGGCATCCGTTTTCTGAATGTTTAAGATCTGCTTTTTAGAGAAGACCCAGGTTGATTTCCTATACCTTATTAAGAATATAATGCCACTTTTAACAATTATAAGAGACGTGCCAAGCAGAATGCTCAGTTTTTGGCATCGGCTAAGCTCATCTATCTATGCAGGATGATGACGGATAATAAACTCTGCTCTTAGAAGGTCGGTAGGAAAAAGTTTTAACCAGACGAAGAGCTTTATTTAGCAGTTTTCTTGAATGGATTGTTTCAAGCCTGCAAGTTAATACGAAGTATAATTTTCTAAGAATCTATACAGCTACTTCCTATACCAATACCACTTTCATAATTATATCGTAGTGTAATTCCAGTGGCGCTTTTTTGGGTATTGAGGCAAAAGCGGCAAAAAGCGAATGAGTACAAAACAATGTATGTGCTGCCAACAAAGAAGACACCATTGACTAGTCGGATAGAATAATAAATAGCTACAGCTATGATTGACGTCATCACACGTTTCTTCGCTATTGATCATAGGTCACAAATATTTATACTTGGGAAGCACTTTACCATCTATATATTAGTACATGAACATCGAAAATGTTCGTACTTTTTATTTTATTATTTATTATAAAAGGAGGGAAATAAAACTTATATCATTCGAAAGGTATTGTGCCATAGATATGCACAAAAATCATGTGTGTATGTCGCTTTAAAGGCAGGTAAAGTAAAGTGAACATACACGTATGGTTTCCCCATACAAAACGTTTTAACGAGTTAGGCGAAAGCATCTTCATCACGTTCATGGTCGAATTTTGACCACATGCGATACTAGTTCAAATAAATGCCTAGAATAGGCCCGTGTGAATCAGAAAACGGGCAGCACAAGCACTTGATTTTTTTTTTTTTTTTTTGGATTAATGAAACACCCATTTCCCTCCAAAACATCCACTCATACGTCAAGTGCTAGTTGCAGGGACTTAGGCTCCTCACTTACGATGGCTCCATCTTCAGTCAAGAATAAATGCTGTACTTTAACCAGATAGTCAAGGACTGCAATAAAGACCACGGGAGCTTTTCTGATGCACTCCAAATTTGACGAAAACTCTTCGGCTACTCCAGCGGGGCATGTTATTATTGTTTTTGCTCTTTCGTATATGTGCATGATTACCTGTACATAGGTTTCTGAAACACTCCAATGTCTATTATCACAGTTTCGCATATCACCTTTCCCTTTTTACACAGGGAGATGATAACTTTCCCTCCATTGATTCGTAATTAGATCACCTCTCATAAGAATGGGGATGAAAATTCTGAGCCATTTGAACCTGATGTGTCCCATCTTTTGCCAACGCTCAGAGAGCATCTCGTCTGGTCCAACTGCTTTTCATTTTTTTGGATCACTACATGAATATTTATTTATTAATTCAATTCATCTATAAGTAATATAACTTAACAGATTCATATATAAAAAGAAATTACAATAGTAATAAAAAATAAAGTAAATATTATGATAAGAATTTACCTACTCAATTAATCAATGAAACTAAATAATGTGTTTTTGAACTTAGTTCTGGATAAACTTATATCTACAATAGACCAAACTGAGTTGAAATTTGAAATAGCTCTAGACATAGGCTCATTCAATCCGTAGTTTGTCCTATGTATTGTGCGAAAAAGAAACTCTCTTTACCTCAATGGCCTTTCTGGAGCATAAATAGGGATTAAAGCAAACAACCAAGGGCTTTTTAAATGATAACAAAGGATGTCTCTCACAAACATTACATCATGGATCTTTCTTCTATTGAGCAGCTTAGCTAAACCTAGCAGTTGGCATCTAGCATCGTATTCCGGCGAAAAATTCCAGCGCATTTTGAAAAAAACAAATTTTTAAAATCTTCTTTGAATTCTTTCCACTCGATTAATATGCACCTGGTAAAAAGGACACCAAACGATGTAACAATATTCCAGAAGAGAACGAGCAAGGGCTATAAAAGGGTTATCAGCGAGTGAGGATTAGAAAAGTGAGAAATCGAATTCACCTGGTAACCCTTTTCAAATGAATTTAGTACAGACGACGTGAAATATACGAGATTATAGGCTGTAGATCTGCCTGAAACAAAAACATGTTGAGATTCCGAAATATATTCCTTGACATGAAAATCCAATTTATCTTTGACTATACTCTCAAAGAGCTTAGGGATGGCTGATAATTTACAGATACCCCTGTAGTTCCTAACGTCATTTCTAGAGCCAGATTTGAAAATAGGAAGTAAAATTGAGACCTTCCACTCATCTAAAAAAATGCCAAGTTTAAGTGATAAATTAAAGATAAGTAGAAGAGGGTAATATATGCCGGTTTTACAGCTTCTTAAAACCAGTGCTGGAATTCCATCCACTCCTGTACTTGCCGATGGTTTCAGATTGCTAAGAGCTAGAGCTATGTCCTGTAAATCGAGATAAATGCAGCCAATATCCACTTTTTGATCGATTACGGTTGCTGGAGCTAAACAAATTGAGATGTTATTTACATATAGCGATTCAAAAAATCGGACAAACAGTTCGCACGAAGTTCCAATATTATTGGATTCTACGTTTTCGTGCGACATTATCTCCGGAATACCATACGTATTACGCTTATGCTTTATAAAGCTCCAAAAGCGTTTGGCGTCAGTTACTAGCTTGAACTCAATATCCATAATATAATTTCTGTGGAGAAACCTACTAAGCACGCAGAACTGCTTTCTCAGTGTACAAAATCCAGCATAGTCAACTAGGTTTTGCGACTTTTTATACCGCATTAAGCGCTTTAGTTTTAAGGTTCTTTAAATTCATTAACCGACGATCATACCAAGGGGGCTTAGAGAGTTTCTTCTTGAAAGTTAATGGTAAATACATTTCAAGCCCAGAGTAATTTAAAACGAGCATATATCTCACTGAGACTTAGGCTATAAAATTCCTCCTTCCAATCGAACGAATTAATCCAATTATTTAGACCAGTCAAATTTGCTTTGGAAAAATTAAGATATCTAGAATTACTAGTAATGTTAACCGAATTCAGAATATAATAGAATTCAAATTCGAACTCAGTTTGCTTGTGATGGATCGAGTTGTAAAGTAGTTCACAAGAAGCAAAATTTGATTTTACTTTTAACTTATTTACACAAACGAATAAAAGATCTAATAATCTGTTTAATGAATTATATACAGTGTTAACTTACGAGAGGTTTAAAGAATATAAAAAATCTATGCAATTAAGTTCATGATCTATATAAAAATTCGTAGGAATAAGCATATTATCTTTGTCTTGCCACGTCCATTTAATATCGGGAAAATTAAAATCACTTTACACGCATAAAAAGTGAGATGTCTTATTATAAATTTTAGATATATGCTCGATATTATCTATGTGATTGAAATAGGTACTAGCAACACTATTTGACGGAAAATAACTAGCAATCATTATAAGTTGGGAATCAGAATTTACGTTAATTAAAATACATAATTGTTCTACTTCAGTAATTGGCAATGTATTTGCTTACAAGATAGGCTGGATTGAATAGCAATTAAAATTCCACCTCCACGGTCCACGGCAGTCTTGCATTGGTCAAATCGGCATACGGTGTAAAGTCTGCTATCGAATATCTCCGACGAAAGTATACCACCATTAAGCCAGGTCTCAGTTATCACAATGACGTCATATGTAAGCTGGGAAGAGGAGACAGACAGGTCATAAGCCTTAGACCTCATTCCATTGGCGTTGTAATAGAAAAGTTTAACAATAGTGAGGTTCTTCGATGACTGATTAATCGCAGTGGCTGCCAGTGTAAGGGCATTTTTTAGGTTTTGTTGAGCTCTATCCGACTTTCTTTGATTGTTGAACGTTGCAAGAAAGAACGCAGCTTTACACCAACAGGCCAGATATTCGCCTCATAAAAGGCATCCTTCAACTCAGCTGGAACACCAATTTTAAAATTGACGAATTTTAGAGTTGTGTCATCACTATCCCTCTTGGTGAGTTTATAGCATGAGCTCAATGTTGGGCATGAGCAATGTTGAAGTTTAGAGGCGATGTAGCTGCAAATGGCGTCCGTAGTGGTGGATGGGCGAAAACTCCGCAAGTGGAACCATTTGAGTTTATATATTACGCCGATATCAGCATGGTCGCGATTAGTTCCAATAATAGTTGTTGGCTTATTGGTCCGTAGTAGTTTTAGCTCTTCATCACCAGAAATACCAGCGGAAGCATAAGCATTCGCTTGAGCATCAGTATCAACAGATTTTACAGAGGCAAAGGTATTAGCAACATCATCAGCAAATGAAGCAACCGAAGATTGAAGATTTTTAGAATGGATTTTATCCGTATTAAATTCGCCTTCATCCGCATATAAAGTTATAGAAGCAGCAGCAACAACATCAGCGAAGGAAGCAGAAGCAACAACAGTATTTACCTGCTCAGCGTCAGAATGAGGTAGACTGTTACAGTTTGCAATAGAAGCAGCAACAACAGCATTTAGAGCATTAAAAGCAGCAGCATTATCAGCGTTTGCAAGGGTAATCTGATTAGCGAGGCGATCAGGAGAAGCAGACGAAATCGACACACCTCCAAGACCCACGTCACAGCGAGATAGACGGTTATGCATTGCAATAATATTGAGAGCGGCAGCACTCTCTTCGTTCGCTTTATTAGAGGCAGCGGTACTGGTGCTTGGCTTTGCGGTCTGCACTTTTCGTTGAGAACCGAGGTCAATGTTATTACTATTTTGTTTTGCACTAGTACGCCCGATCGAAGGAAAATTAACATTAATTCTGATTTTGAGTTATGATACGTGAGAGGGTTCATTGACTTTAAGTTTCTGTTTTGATCGAGTAATGATTTGTCGTTCATTGCTACTAACATCAATATTTGAATTGGAATTATCATTTATTTTCACTACACCCAACGAATTGACTAATAGTTCGAATATGATCTTTACATCCCAGTTAAATGAACCCCGTGATCAAATTTCTCTTGTGAGCCAGTTGAACATAAGGTCCGGAAGGCATCTGTGGCAAAAAACATGCAATACTCAGTTGGGTCATCCTTTCATTGCTCGATCCCAAATGCTATATCATGAAAGCAATCTAACGTAATCCTACCGTAATTCTTACGTAAATCTAACATCTAGTGTCGTTATGAGAACACCATAATTTTTTTAAATTATGACTCTGTGATAAGTGGGTTGCAGAAGCAGAGAACTGCATGAATCCACTCACTTGCAGTTGTGACTCATTTGCTAAGACACGAGCCGTCCACAGTCTCACGCACACAGAAATCAAGCAAATATAGATCATGTAAGAAATGATAACGAAATTCGCTTTGCACACTCATGAACATTTGAATGCGTAGATCAAATTATTCATTCAACTGTGAAAGTTATTCATAAGCCTTCGAATGGTTTCAAGTAGCTCGCATTGAATAAGTGTAGAATATTTAGAATTTATATTATGGTTGCACAATTAATATTACAGTTACATTTGATGATTCTTCAAAATTAAAAAAAAGCTTCTGTTTGTTTGGTCCGTTTTATATGATTATTTATTTAAGTATACACAGAGCACTGCATGTATGTACAAAGAATATCGCACGAGCCACTCGAAACATTCAATGCCTTATTCAAAACAATGTAAGCTCATTTCAGATACATTAAATAAGAGGAAATAAATTGTGAGGGTAGCTAATCATTTCTTGGAATGAATGTGTCCGAAGGTAGTGAATGTTTCGAGTGGCTCATAAAACGAGCTACTTGCTGTAGTTCTCTGTGCAAGCATTTGGATCAACATTCAACGGTCATGTCAAGTCATCAGATATATTAATATTTTGCTTTCCTCATCGACGTTTTGAATGTCACACACACTTTCTTAATCTAACAACTTGTTTATAGTGTAAAATTAAAAAAAAAAAATTGATACCAACAAATATCGAGGAAGGCATTTAAGTAGCAAATTCCTCTCTCCAATAACTAAGTAACTCTGTGTAGGATTCTAGTCCTCCCTGCCCTTCTCTGTGGCGCAGAAGCATGGACCTCATCAAGGTCTCGGATGGGTTGGTTGACATCTAAATCCATTCATCTTACTCAGTATCTTCTATGTACGTATGCGTTTCGCAATCATCCCTAAAGGATAATGGCTCGTGTATCAAAGGAGCTTCACACCGCTGCGCTGGTCAGTCAATTGTGAAAAAAATAATAGCACATAATGATAAAACTCTTTCAATCTCGTGGGAAATATTTCACAGGAAATGACAGTTAATAACGTTAGTTATTATATGGCATATGGCATCTGCAGATAGATACTCGAAAAATGAATTTTGGCATTTTGTTCAAAATCTCCACACAAGTTATAACTAAGTCCATATGGAATGTATTGTGAACAGAATAAAATTCTGCTCTTCGTCATATTATTTTACTCACACAAAATATCCTACAGCACACCTGCTTTTTAACAATAAGCCAACTAAATCCCGAAGCACTTTAAAAACCACTCACATAACAACCTTGACTCTACGCCGACTAACATCCTCCAAATAGATGCCACCTATTGCCCTCTAACCACCACAAACCACCATCGCCGAAAGGAGTATAAATCCTGTGAGCTGTGACAACCTACTCCATCAGATTTATCTTCTCACACAAAAACTAGGCATATAAATTCAACTCAGGTGAATGGGCCGGATCCTTTTCACTGCAAACACGTGCCACTAAGTTCACATTTAAGCATTTAAACGCGCAGGGATCATATTTAATCAAAATAAATCGACCTGAACGTCACATCCGTCAAAGCCAGCAACGGAAACAATTACTCCCACACCGAGGCGTCATACTCTGAGCGCTGCGCGTCGTCATTTTAAAAGCAGTGACTGTCACTTTCCTGTCAAATGCTTGCAATTTTAATGCTGCCCATAAATATCCATTCCAAATACAAACACACACATACGGAATATGAATTTAAAAAAATAAACGAAATATAACAAACGGAAACACCACGATCAGTGACGCAGGACATGATTCCTATGACAGCCCACGTTGAATAATGTCATCTTTGTCCGGACCACATGTCGCTCAAGGCAGCCAACACAAGAAGTGTCAAAACAAGGTGGTATGTAATGGCAGAGGTCTTCTTTCTGTTGCGGTTATAAAGATGAGCGAATGGTTATGTTTGTCCCCATGGCAAGGACGAGTTGTTTTGCGGTTCGAAAGCATTCCTCCGTGACACACATCGAATGCCTAAAACATTCTTCACACACACAAATAAATAACTTTGAATGCAGAAGTAAAAACATTTCTAGCCGGTACACTGCAAGAGATGCTATATGTCATTCTATCAAAGGAATCCTCCTAGAAAACACATTGAAACATACGCACGCTGAAACCTTTGCCGCCCTGTTTTTGGAAATTTATCACTCATACGCCCCAGTACACCGACATTGGTTACCTACTCTCCACTCTGACTCTTTGATTCACCCCGTGGGCATATTTCACTCGAGGACTCTTCACTCATAGATTCAAGCAGGAGATTAATTGTGTGGAATGGGCTGGGAAAACCCTGGAAAAAGGGATACGGTTCCATGTGGCTGGAGTAGAGGTACTCCAACCCGGTGGTGTTCACCTGGTTAGTTGAAATCGGCTCCTAGGGAATTCTACTGCTGCCGCGTGTGTTTTTGTGGGGAAGAATGGATCGGTTGATATTTCAACACGGATGTAGGTGGAATGGCGCCCCATATCCTGTAGATTTCCGGCTGGCAAATGTCCTTTTTGTCACATACTCAAGGTAATACATTTTTGTTACTTTTTTTCTTTTCTGTCTTTCGAGAGCAAGGAGAGGTGATGGAAGACCATAATTTATGGATATCATTTTGGAAAAACAGCGAAAGGAGCTGTGGAATTATTTAAGCCACTCACACGGTAGTATGTATGCATGTATGCGTGTGTGTATGTGTGTACAATTTTCTGGTTTTCCTGATTTTTCCTGGAAATGTTTGATGGATCGGCGTCATTTCTTGCAAGTTAAACGGAGAACTTTTTTTTGCTGTTCCTTGGGCGGGGAAGGTATATTCTTAGGATTTATCGCCGTCGTCCTGGTCGGGGGCTATACTTGAGGGGTTATGAATTTTTTTCTAAGAAAATTGTTTTTTTCCTTTTTCACACCTCTTTAGGTACTCAGTCTTAGGCCTGATGCGTGAAATGGGCTGATGAGATTCATATGTTATTTTAAAATCATGCGACGGCTGGTGGGCGGTTTTTCATGGGATCCAAGGGATTTCATTGATTAAATGGTATTTACGTTGTAAATGTTCTCGAGAGAGGTGAATTAAGTATGAGAAAGCTGAATTGAAATTTTGCTTTCAAGGATTCAGCATACTCCAATCAAAAGAGTATAGTAGCGTAGTTTTATCGGTAATGGAACATGTGCTGATGGTCATTGATTTTTTATTCTTTTTTTAAATTAAGGCGTTTACAAACGTGTGACAACACGAAAAGAATATCGCAGGGCTCACGTGACCAACTTTCTATATGGCGCCAGATGTCTGTTCAGCGTGCTGATGGATGAGTATGCATATATTAAACGTGAGCGAAATAATTCAGGGTAATGTTGACCTTAATCATTACGGTGTCTGTGAAGATCAAGCCTATGTAGAAGACTACGGCAGAAGAATATGTGAGCTATATTTTTCATTGCAATTACGCAGGAACCTGCTCGTAAAAAAACGCAAGCGAATTATCATGGTTCCTTAAAGTCCTCACCCTTGTGATACCATAATAAATCCATTTCATTTCGGCCATTGATTGTTCCAGTTCTGTACCTCTTCTTACTGGTTCGTTGGGTATATCATTACAATGGTTACCCTTATTTCCCTTGACTCAATAGAGTGATATGTCGTGGCTTACAGTGAGTTTAATTTCGAGTTGACAAGTGGGAATGAAACGACTTTGACTGCTACTTGGCTTTTTGGAATATAAATCATAATACCTTTCCGGGGGATAGTATCAAGACTAATTTTCGGGCCGCCTTAACAATGGCTGTAATAATAAAACTTAAAGTGTGCTCTTGCTTTTCTTCTTTCCAGTCCGCTCATAAGGCGATTACTGTAGAGACGTTTGGGTCGAGGATCAGGAAGGGTGTCATATAAATAATATAGGTTTTAACTATTGCCGATCAGACAAAGATGCAGGAATTTTTCGAGCACCGCCATCAGAGTAGTTCTGATGGCAGTGCACAAGAGCATACATATAAATTTAAAGAATTCTCCTCATTAATACCAATTACTACTGGTGTTTCATCTGTAGTTCCACTTGACCGAGATTCTACTCGGGCCGGCCGTGGTTCCCCTTGTCTGCCATTATATTGTGTGATTCTATTTATAAGCACTCGTTTTGAGCCTCCAACTGTCAAGCCCAGGTTTCTTAGCTCTGCCTGGAGTTGTTTAACGGTCATGTTATCCATTATAATCTAATAAGGAATTTAATAAAATACTGAGTAAGGTAAATGGCATTTCATTTAAATTCAAACTTTGGATCTATTGCACTGTGCTTCAACATATGTAATATTCTACTTGTGTACCAAGTTAGAATACACAGGTCGACTCAAAGCACAATTCAAACATTTCGAATACTACAATCATAATATGTATTCTATTTCCTAACTGTTTGCAGTGTTCCACTAACACAAAGTAGAGTGTATACAAATTCTACTATAAGACAGTACATTCTGTTACTTCATGTACACTGATCATAAGGATAACTTCCTTTGAACAACCTTTCAAAGCAACATATTTCGTCGCAACATAAACTATATACATAGCGCCGCATTTACTCTTTGGCAGTACAATAGAGAGACTATGATTATGACCAGACGCTTTTTCGTATACCGAAAATGCAATGCCACCCGTGTCGCCCAAAGCTGTGGTCCACTCGCTATGTATTCCTCATAATGAAAACGTCTCTCTCTGAACAGTATTCGCCAACTTCAGCGTAATACATACAATTACAACTTAACAGTTGTCCTCTTCACACATGCAAGACATCTTCTAATTTCAACTGCGACTGAACACCACAACAATTGCTTTTTCGTATACCGAAAACGCATTGCTGATTTTGTGAGATGCGACAATAACCGCTGTTGTTGCTCACAGCGACAACGTTCACAACCAACGTAACAATAACCGTTGTTGTCGTTTAAAGCGACAAGATTCACAACCAAGCAATAAGCACCATTTCCGTTAAACTGATAATATTCTATTTTACTACTGTTTAAATTATTTAATATGCCATCACACCCAACGAGAAATACTATTTTGTAAGCCAAAATCGCAATTCCCGCCGAATATATTTAGCCAATGAATGTGCGTTGAAACACTGCACAATAAAAATTCTCGGAAAAACGAAACTATGGTTTAAGCTACTCAAAATACGTAGATGGTACATACACATATCATAAAATCATCATGATCACTTATATATAACTGATTAATGCACACTTAACTGAGAACGGTGTCGGTATCCCACTTCTGATCTTTAAAGAATTCTCTTTTCTAAAATGAAAAAAATAAATACTTGAAAAAATGAAACTCTTTTATTTTTCCTCTTTATTAGCCCCCCTTTTTCACTTCTATCCCCGTTCAAATCTCGATTTCTAATGCCTGTTTTCTGTCAATCGTCCCGTGTTGCCATCTTAGTGTTTTCGTTGTGTCTAATCGTCTACGCTTGTTATATAAATAATAAAGATAAATTCCTCAAAGTACAGTATACATGCACATGTACATACATAGAAGTATAAATAATCAGTGATAGCAGCCGAGTTGTTAACCCACATCTATCCGTCTGTGTGTAACTTGGCCCTAAACATTTAATTTTTATGAATGAACTGTCTGGATTCTGAAAATGCTCAAGGGGAAAAATTGTTAAAATTAACCCACACTAAACCTGCTTTTCGAAAAAAGCCCTTTTGACTATATTGATAATTTTCCTGTTTACTATGGTAATTCGAGCGAAGAACAATGAAAAAAGTTTCATAGTTTTGCGCTGTAAAATTATTTCTTTGTCACTAAGAATTTTTCCGTTCAAATTATTCGACGTCCGCTGGGCAATATCTGCACAATATTTTTTAACATTCATTCTGGTATTCAGCGAGACTGGGATCAGCCCACCGCAATCGTAAAATTTCGTACGTTTGTTTTACGTCATATTTTTTTGAGGTTTGACTCGTGAATCGTTTTTTTTTTTTTTTGTCAAATCCCTAGAGATCCCAACTTAAAATTTGTGTTGAAGGTAGACTATCAGTAATACGGGAAAATATATTTTTTTGGGCTATTAAGTGTATAAGTATAAGACCGGTATCCTTGAGTATCATTCGTCCTTGCAAACTGAATGATTGCCTTTTGCCTAAAGTATTTTATTTCTAATTATTCTTGATCAAATAATGACCAGTGGAATCAAATCTATATTTTATATGTTCCAAGAATGTATCACTATAGCAAGCAAATGGTTTCCTCATCTCAATATTCATAAGCAGACAGGACGGTCCAAAGGTTATGTAACGATCAACCAAGTTGATCATATTGCGATTGCCGCAAGACATGTCTTCTTGGTTGACCACGAGAGTGTGCAGTAAGCGCTAAGGTGATTGAGGAGTTCATAGTTTTACTATTAGCAGCTACCAAGTTGGCTTATTTTTTTTTGAACAAGTGAAAAGTCCAGAACGGGACTGAAGGAAAATACAGAGGCGAAGGAGACTCAAGAAGAAGGAGCATTCGAGGAAGATTTGAGGAGAAACAGTCTGGAAGCGAGGAGTAGGAAGCAGATTACCACTCCAAAAGAAAAACAGATAAGTTGTGTTACTTTTTTCTTGCATTCGTTTTTCGGTTAGTGTAGGATTTTGGGCGTTATAAATCCCGGTAGCGCCTCATACCGTATATTTCTCGGTGAAAGCGGGACGCGCGACCTAATCCGGTTTAACGTTTCAAGTTTCGAGACCGGTGATAGTGGGCCACCCCAACGGCTACTTATTTTTCGGTACTTTCAAGCGGTTTTTCCGTTTGCTGTTTTCAACCCTTTTGTGTTCATCTAAACCCTTTTCTTAATTAAATAAATTGGCCGTGCTCTGAATTATAGAGCATTTGTAACGCACGTACGTTGTTTCTTTTTTTCTTTTTTCGTTGGCACAATTTCAGGATTCCCACCCCATTAATTTTCCCAAGGTTACTAGATCCCTTTCAAAGATCTGGTGGCGCCCATTTCCATATCGTGTGTAAACACCCGATTTCGCTGACTCCAGTGAACTCACCCGAGCTGAGTAACCGGGAGAGCAGCATCCCGCAGGCTGCTTTTGTTGCACTTTGCCGATCCTCTTATTATTATCTGTGGCTATCTGTCACTCTCGTTTTCTTTCCCTCGCGTGCGCGACCGGCTTTCGCTTTGTGTGTTTTGTTTTTTTTTCTTTCTTAAATAATTCGGGAAGAATTACGTGCGCATAATTTGCGCGCACTCAAGGGGATATGAATACCCTTAACCTGTTTTCACACAGTGTGGGCGTTGAAAAGCAGAGACAGAGAAAAAGAAAGACATAGACTAACGCTGTTGTAGCCAACGTACGAATGCGGGTATCCCTAACTGAGCAACAAAGAACACTCACTGTAAGAAAATATTAACATCGAAAAGTCACAATTGCAAGAGACCGCCAGAGTCTTCACTAAACGTGTATCCGGAAATCTCTCAATCATCCCTATACCGCCGGCATCAAGTGCCGAAGACTAATGACAACGCTGCCACCATAAAATTAGAAACGCTGCGACTGATGTGCTGGGTTTCGCTCGCCCACCACCGCAAAATCCCTCGTTTGACGAAGAACGCCGGCGAGTGCATGCACCAAAATAAGAGGTATATAAACACTGCAACGGAAGACAGAGCTGCTCGGGCCTCGTGAGCTGTACAAGCAAAAGAGACGGGAAGAATACAGACTTCTCTAAAAAAAAAGAAGAAGAAAGAGCATAAGAAGCGTGTGATAGAGAATATTTAAAGCTTATACTTCAGAAACAATGTACGGAAGTTTTACCAAAAGGTAAAAAGAGCAAAACCCATACAGATGAAAATGGAAATGAAATGGAATGTAGAGATGAAAATGGGAACCTCGGTCGGTGCTGAGAATATGGAAAAACTACTTCTGCAGACTGTATAATGACGACGAAGACCAATATCCCGCTTTCAGGCAGAATCAACCATTCAACATAGACGATGAGTGTCAAAAATTCCGTCCACCTAACCAAAGCAAAGTGAGGATAGCAATATCCAAGCTGAAATCCAACAAGGTTGCTGGACCTGATGGCCTACCGGCCGAATTTGTTAAGGCAGCTGGTGAGATCATACATCAACTCTCTTTTAAGTTTTGATCGGATGAGTGTATATCTTGTGAATGGAATCCCAGCATCGTTAGCCCGATCCACAATGAAGGAGACCCCCTCAACTGCGCTAATTATAGAGGCATCAGTCTCCTCAGCATATAAGATCTTTTCTGCGATATTGTGTTAACGCCTGAAACATTTTATCAACAGCCAGCATCGATCAAATCTTCACAATTCGGCAGATCCTGGAGAAAACCCAAGAATTCCAAATCGATACTCACCACCCCTTTATCGATTTCAAGGCCGCGGCCGCCTATGACAGCATCTATAGAGAAGAGCCATATTGAGCCATGTCTAGTTTTGACATCCCTGCCTACCTTGTCCGTCTGTGTAGGATGACGATGGAGAACGCTCGTTGCTCCATCAAGGTCAGGAATGACCTCATCGAGACTTTTGATGTCAAAAAATGTTTTACACAAGGTAACACGCGAACTATAAGAGCTGTACAGTGACATTGACCTAGTCAGAAAACTTCGTATTGGACATTTGAGATGGCTGGGACAGGTGGAGCGAATAAGACACCAATGCCCCGGCCCGCAGAGTCTCGTAGGTGGCGCACACAAGTTAAAGAGGACCTCGACCAACTTGTAGTGCGCAACTGGAAGCAATTAGCTAAATACCAAGATAAATGGAGAGGCGCGTTGGTTGAGTAAGAAAGAAAGCAAACAAAATTATTAAGTTTTTAAACCCCATATTAAATTCTGACCCACGCATTGATTCATCAATGCATGTTTTATTTCAGAGAAACAATTTTATGCGAACTGGTGTTGTTATCTCAGAACATGTCCAAACATATTTTCCTTCTGCGTATATTAAAAAAGACCCTCCAATGGTAACTCTAGGTATGAGAGCCTTTGGTCTGGAAATTACAGTTCACTTTTGTTTTGGATATCTCCTTGTGGATTTTATTTACTCCCTACCAATAATCCATTAATCAATTCATGATACATAAAAAAAAAAAAACTCTTATAAAAAATAAAAAAAAATGTCTATTATAGGCACTTATGAGCTAATTTGTACATTTTTTGCAGCTTACTTATCTGTCACATCCAGCCTAAGCATGTCTGCACCATTTACACCAAAAAGTGACAAAAAATTGGCTCATTTCATTAAGCAACATTGATGAAGCGACTAATAATACTTAAGCTATTTGTCCGCTAAAAATAAATGAATACTTGGAACCCTAATCTCTTACCCACATACATCCTTTTTCAAGTTAAAAGGATAAACTCTCTACTCCTTCTGGGGAAGAGAAATTAATTGCCGTGCGGCAAATTAAATATCTTACTCCAACTGAAGTGTACTTTGTGAAAAAAATGACTGTCACAAAGCAAGAACTTGAAAGCCAAGCAAACAATCAGGGAATTGTTGTAAGAAAAAGAACTCGGAGGCAACCCGCAAAGGAATCCATCAGACGCATTTCTCACACATAAGAGAATTTTTTTTTATTTCGCGACGACGCCTTTTTAGCTTTTATTTTTATGTTTCACATTTTTTTCCATTTAATTTACCACTTTTCTAGTTCTGTCTTATATACGCATTCCAAGGACCTTTGTTCGTTGTTTCTCTTTTGCTTTTGCCTTTAGGGACTTTAAACAAACCATTTCAATGTATCATTCCATTTAATGAGTCCGCAGCCCCACCCTCTGACTACCATTTCTAATCCTGTAAAACATCACTTAATTTAATCAAAGGGAACCGAGTGGAAAAAATAAACCAAACAAAGGATAGAAAAAGAAATTAACAGCCTGGGCTAAACGTGTGTATGTGTGCGGCTCGTCCTTGCAGAGCGATTAACCATTGATTTCTTCAATTCAAAGAATACGTGCTCCAGAGTTCAGACATCCCACTGCTCGCTTGCTCGCTCGTTGGGGAATGAAAAATGTTCTGGGATGAATTTTTCCACACAGAAAGCACCGAATGGACGGGATAATTCCCTCTATAAGGGGATTAGTGATGGTTAATTAGAGTCGTAATGGGAAACGTCAGGCCCGTCGTCGACAACCCATGTCGTTCATTTGATGCGATTCCATATCGCGTAGTGATCATTTTATCGTCCTTTTCACTATCATTTGCAACCAGAGAGTGTTGCGTTGTTTGTGTAGGAAATCCATATTTTTTTGTGTCCTTTGTGTTATCCTTTTAAATCTCAAACCTCCCCGGAACAGACGGAGGCTTGGTAAGGGTTCCCGTAGTTAGCTGCGTACGGTGATGAAGCTGTCGCGTGACTGTAATGGATGCTGGTGAGTTATGTATCCGCGAATGGAACCTCTCATCACATTAATTACTCTCGGGACTTACGAAATAGGCACTCGAGTCTTTTTTTTTTTTTTCGTCTTTGTTTTTGTTTGGAATATTAATTTCAGAACATTTTGCAAAAGAGCTCGTCGGTGAATAATGTGGCAGCCATCTTAAGTGGATAGAGAGGGAGAGGGTGGAAAACACTTCACTCATTTGTTGATAGATATATAATACAATGGAAGGATAGTCACCAGGCGGGTAAATCTGTCAGAGACGTCAGCGAATGAATGGTATTCCTTTGAGAAGGCAAGCCACGAAAATGCGATTGCGGTTTACAGTTTTGGCTTATTTACCCCGGGCTGTTGTTGAGTTATAAATCAACTCAAGGACAAAATATCCTAAATAATGGAGAGTGAAGCAATTTGCGGTTTTTAAATATTTTTGTTATTTTAGATGGTTCATGTGGGAGGATTTATGGTGTAAAATTTGTTTCATCGCGGTGTGTAAGAACACCTACCATCTGCGTGATGGAGGCAGAAAATGAATACGTGTGAAAATCTAACAGCAAATGCCTAAGGTCAAATGATTAAAATATCAGATTTATCACTAAAATTGGAGCAGAGGCATGATTGAACCAAATTCTTTGGAAAATAATCGTTTATACTGATTGTTCCTCTTATAGAAAACACATGTTTTTCGGCCATGCGGTTGGCTATCTTACAACTACCTCGAGTGGATCTATCGAATATAGTCTAGTAGCTCATAAGAATAGCTCTCATAAGAATTTTCAGATCCAGCCTTACACTAGGCTACATACCAAAAAATTGGAAGAAGGTTAAGGTGGTCTTCATCCCAAAAGCAGCACAGCAGGCGGAGCAATCGCCCAAATCCTTTCGACCCATTGGCTATGATCATAAAAAGTATCGCTCCTCTGATCATAAACTGGATCCTAACCATGCTATGTAGCAGGAAAATAAGAATCGAGTGCGGAGGCTCGCATAAAACTATAACAGCTACCAAAGGTTTCCCGCAGGGAGGAGTCCTCTCTCCCCTGCTCTGGACCTTAGTTATTGACGAACTCCTAGAGCTACTTGAAAAATCGGGTTACAAGGCACAAGAATATGCTGACGATATTGTCATCAGCGTCAGAGGCAAATTTGAGGACATAATTACTCAACTAATGCAAGGTGCCCTCAATTTAACTTCCGATTGGTGCAGGACAAAGGGACTTACCATCAATCCCTGAAAAACTACACTTGTACCCTTTTCCAGTAAAATGAACGATACTCTCAAACAAATTACACTGGAAAACGTCCCAATCGACATATCCAAGAAAGCGAAATACCTAGGTGTTACACCTGACATAACGCTCACCTGGAATTCACACCTGAACAAGGTTTCCAAGAAAGCGACAAAAGCAATGTTTATGTGCCAGCGCCTACATAGTAAAACTTGGGGTCTAAAGCCTAAGATAATATATTGGACGTACAGTGCCATTATCAAACCCATGGTCACCTATGCACCGTTGGCTTGGTGGCCAAAAACCTTACAGGCTAAGACTCAGGAACAGTTGAATAAAATACATCGTCTAGCCCGTCTAAGTATCACAGGCGCAATGAGAACGTGTCCCACGGCAACAATGGGAGCAATGCTTAGCCTCACACCGTTGCACCTTGCTGTACAGAAAGAAGCTATGCTGAGTGCTCTTAGGCTGCCCAAGATCTCGGATCTTAAAATCGGCAACTTTACAGGTGTTTTGAAAATTCCAGAGTATATTCAAAATGACCCCATTCTCAAAATCCCAGATACTATGTTCAAGAAATACCGGTTCTCCAGGAAATTCAATGTGGTCATAGGTGACCGCCACACATGGAGGAATGAAGGACTTGTAGTCTTACCAAACTCTCAAATATGGTACACAGATGGTTCCAAATTGGAAAATGGCAGCACTGGCGCAGGGGCTTATGGACCCAGGTTCCAACGTGCGGCTGCGCTTGGGAAGACACCAACAATATTTCAGGCAGAAGACCATGCAATCGAGCTCTGCGTACGAGAATACCCTTCTGCGCGTCTGCGAGGGTACTCGTATCTATATACTCTCGGACAGCGAGGCAGCACTTATGACTCTGAAATCGTGCACGGTAGAATCAAAACTTGTATGGGACTGTCTAAACCTACTCGAAGATCTCGCATCGAAAAACACCGTCACTGTGGCCTGGATACCAGGACACGAAGGCTTCGAGGGCTTAACGAAAAGAGGCGCTAGTCGCCCACTAGTCGGTCCTGAACCCTATTTTGGAGTCACGCGGAGTAGCGCAAACATCAAAATAAAGAAATGGGAGGATGATCATCATGCAGAGTACCGGGCTAAACTACAGGGCCTAAGACAGGCAAAAAAGTTCATAAATCTCAACCGTTGTAAAGCTAAAAAGCTACTCGAGCTTAGAAAAGCAGACTTAAGAACCTTAACAGGCTACTTAAATGGTCATTGCCCACTCAGGTACCATCTGCATAAGATAGGAGTAGCAGATACAGACGAATGCCGGCTATATGGAGAGCAAAAAGAGACGGCAGAACATATTCTTTGTGAATGCCCCATGGTTGCAAGAAAAAGACTTCTCCATCTTGGAAGGGCTTCATTGAGTCCCTCTGACTTCTGAAACATTGAGCCTGGGGCTTTGTTGAGGTTTATAAAGAGCCTTAACCAAGTTCTCAGCTAAACACCGGGCTGGCACAATAGATCTCATAGGTCGCAGTGCGTACAAGGCCCTAGTATAGTATAGTACAGTCTAATAGCTGGAAAAATTCGAGTCGCACCTTTAAGGAATTCGTACGTCTACAACTAGAAGCAGTACTCGTAAGACCTCGTTAAGCTACAAGCATTCCGAGCGATTTTCTGTTAAGACATGTTTCCGATTCTTCTGGTTCGATTTAAAGACCGTTTTTTCTTGGGTCAACTTCAAACAGTCGGTGTATCTTCAGTTGGTAGATTTTCCAATTGAATACATTATTGAGAGCACGGACTTAGTCCAAGGACCGTCGACTGTAGCCAATGAAACCATAAAAGCTGGTAGGAGCAGTGACTTATATTTTCGTTAAAATAAGTGGCTGGTAAATACATATATTGAAAGTTCCTGCAACAGATAAAGATCTACGACACCAAATTCTCCACATTACAATTGTTGCAATTGATATCATAAGCGTAGAATGATTTCCAAACTGGTCGAAGCTTAGAGATGAATTAAGTAAACCAAAACCGCTCGCGCTGGGCAGCTTAAGCATGACAAATATACCAAAGCGAAAAGTTCTATTTGAACGATATGGCAACGAAGAAATGCTAATATTCCAAAACGCAATAATGAGCAAACTGTTGAGAATGGAAGGCCTCTGGATAAAAAAGCGACCTCTTAAAACGGAGTTCGTACTAAGATTGCCATGCAATTCTTCGAATAAGTAGTCGCATCGGTTCTGCGGTTAGAATTTCACTGAATACTAGGCGATCTATTATTCCACCAAAAAAGCATTATCTGCCCAGTCTTACCATCCTATGGCATTACAGCATATATTACCACTTGAACCCGAAGACCATAGTAAATGAGAGTCCGCAGTTAAATTCCATACCATGTCTTAGGGTTGCAATGAAAAGAGCAAGAAATTCCTGTCAATGATATGAAAAGCATTATGGGATAGACATCTTCGAGACACGGCCTGTGAAGCTAGCCAGACGTAAGAGTTGATACAGCTGAGGATAAGCTGAACCTAAAGACCACCATACTTGGGGTAAGTGCTGGCATTTCAAGCTGACAGATGCATGCGTTAAATCAAACAAAAATGCAAAAGAAGACACATGAAATAAAAATGATCTTAAAGAGTAGGTACTACTAAGAGGGGGATTAATAAATATATTTATATGTATGCATTTGCAAGAAATTGGAAGTTTTTTCGCTTGAACAATGGTATAAAATTATACAAATTTACTTGAAAAATCGGTTGTCGATTCCTAGAAACTTATAGTCGACTTCCTGATTTTTATAGCGCACATATTCGCCCATCTGAGTTAACCATCTGTGGAACTGTGGATAAATTTTGCGAATGATGCAATAAGACCGACGCGTTAAGGAAAATATGTGTACTAAAGTGAATATCACCGCTGTAAATGATATTTTGCAAAAATATCCAGATTTATCGATTCGTCGTCAGTCGCAGCAATTGGGGCTCTTTCCGTCCACTTGCAAGTGCGTGGTTTAATAGCAAAAATTTTTGTTAATTTTCAACTTTATGGGTTTAATAATAAGAAAAAATTGTCACATATGGAATCCAACTATTCCAAAAGAGACCACATTGATTGGTGCGGTTTCCACGCTGGTGGTATCATCGGAGCTTATTTCTTGAAAAATGAGGCTGGACTAACCGTTACGGTAAATAGAGATCATAAGGACCATGATCTATAAATATTTCTTTGAAAATATGGACGACATTGGTAGATATGGATAGATATGGATAGATATGGATGTGAAATCGAAATTCGGCGATAAGTTAATTTCCAGTAATTGTTCTGTCAGTTGGCCTCTCTTGTATCGATTATTTACTGTGAGGCTACAAGTCACTGACTTATGCTGATAAGCCAGCAACAATTGAGCAACATTGTTTATATAATTCGTGACTAACAGCCCCATTGCTCGAAAAAGTGACGCAAAATTGAACGCACACGTGATCTTCGTCAAGAACAGTTGAGGCCGTCATATGGCCGAAAATATTTTCATTTGTTTGAAAATGTTAATGCAATGAATTGGTTTTTTGAATAAAAAAGATTCTTGATTAATAGTTAATGTTTTGTGTTATTCTGTTTCAAATATAAAATTCTATCGGGCCTAGAATTTAGTTTTTGATAATTTTACTATTTTAATAAAAAAAAAAAAATAGAAAACATCAATCAAATCAGACGACGCTTTTACGTCAGGATGTGAAATTTTCTTTTATCTGAAAACAAATAATTAAATTTCTAATAAGGATTTTAAAATAATATTCTGCTCTTAAACAATTTTTTTTTGTAATTCCTTCAGTGAATTTTATAGCAATGCCCATGTTTACTATGGAGACTTTAGTCTCGCCTATCCAAATAATGTATAACCCCGACTACTGCTCCAAGTGAAGGTTTAACGCTTTTGCTGACCAAAAAAAGGTCTCAAGCTTAAAGAGTTAATCTGCGCGGATATCTATTCCAAGAACTGCTTCAAAGTTGTTGTTCTTTGTATAAATGTCTAGGCTTATTCTTATGGATTATACCAGATTATTTGAAAGCATACTGTGACAGTATTCGGACTCGAAGATTGATCATATGATTAACTGCTAATTTCAAAGTATTATTTATTATTAGGGGCCTCCTACTCTTCATAAGAAGTTCAACATTTTTGAATGAGTAGGTGGAGAGAAACTCTCCCATGATTCACGTGGTATCACAATGGACCTATTACACCGGTCAACAAAAAAAAAATATTTTTTTTTGTGTCTGTATTGTAATCTGTTTCTATTTGTGAAAAATAAATAATAATAATTTGTTTCAACAATAATGATAAATAAGTTTCTAGTATTTTCCAATATACCAACTGTCGCAACCCGCTGTTAAAATTTGTACATATACGTACATATGTATTTCTGTATAGTAAGCAAAAAAAGAAAATTGTTAGGTGGGCAAGAATACAAAAAAGATTTTTTATCCGGATCTATCATGAACGTCTTCCCCAGTGCCTCATAGTGAAGAACTTCCCATACCATCTTGTCCAAAATTAAGGAGTTGTGAAGTCAACTGCATCACAAAGCTCTACTAACACCGATACAAAATGCGCGATTTAGCCAATGGAACATAAACCACATGTCATTAACTCAGAAGAACTCAACGACTTAGCAAGTCGACTTAACCTGCCTAATAATAAAGCTAACATTCTAGCTCCCAGTGGAATCTGTTTGACCCAAGTGTTAAGATATCTGATCAAAAAAAGGGACATGAAGCGTTTTCTTGTTGTTTTTTTACTAATGAAAATGGACTGTGTTACTGTAATGATGTAAAGTGTTTATTTAAAGAAATTGGAATCCCATGCATTGCTGATGATTATCGTCTTTTTATTGACAGCTCAACAAAAAGCTTAAAAGCTGTTCTTCTTCACAATACCCCTGTTTTTTGGCACATCGAAGTGAAGTAAAGTAGGATTTTGAATGACTGCCAATAAGTTCCGCAGCCGGATTCAAGTGTAGATAATTTTTCGAGACTCTATTGCGAGTTCAATTATTTCGTTCATCCAAGTTGGCAAAGATAAAGATTTTGAATTTTTTTATTTATGTACGTCTATTTTTTAATTGAAAGACAGAAATATCGGTAGGTCTGGTGTTTTTTTATAAGGAAATAGGAAATTTTGAAATATAGAAAATCTGGCAGCTGCGGATCGTTATTTTTAAATGTGGTTTACTGTACTTCGCTTTACTGCCTACAAATGCCAAAAAAAAACAAGGGTAATGGTAACACATTTCCATCTCTTCCCCTGGCTCATTCTGTAGTTCTCAAAGACAATTATAACAGTATGCAAATGGTACTCGTACTTGAGGTACTAAAATACAGAGAATACAAGGGGTAAGTAATTGGAGACTTGGAGACTGGATGTGCAAAATATTCTTCTTATCTTTGCTTGTGCGGTAGTAGAGTGGACATAGAATATTACAGACAGCTGACATGGCCAGAAAAGACTGAATTCAAGGTCGGAAATAAAAATGTCAACAGAGAGCCGATTGTGGAACCTAGAAGTACACGAGATACGATACATAAAAGGCAAACTAAAATTATTGGCGCAAAATTATTGTATAGTCCGTATGTTAAGTAGGTTAAGTGCATACTAGGTAGTACATGTCCTAACTTTGTATTTCCAGGTTTATAAAGATAAAGTGGGTATTATACCGAATATAATTAAGGTAACACAAATTTTAACTTTAGTACGTACAAAAATAATTCTAAAGTGCACTTTACCCGACTAAAATTTATGCCATTGATTTTTACCATTTTTTAATAATTTATTTGTAAATAGAAAACATTACAAATTATATAATATCTATGTTGTTTGGTATTTTGTGCTTACTTGTAAAAGGGTAGTAAGGCAAAATCCGTAATATGGTTCTAATAGCTACAAAATCAAACTTGTTTCTCTATAATTAGGAACGTTAAAGAAATGAGAAAAAAATAAGGAGAATCCAGACACAAAATACGTGTTGACCGCTGTTATTGGGCTTAGTGTGTGGGCGATTCTCAGCTGGCAGCCACTTCAACCCAACCTAACCTAATATATTATTACTACAAAAAATATTTTGAATTAAAGGGAGGTGACTTCATGTACTTGCTTGTAAATAATAGATAAGTATAAGCCATGGCGATGTCACTTACCTAAAATGAAAAGAAAAGAAGGGAAGAATTTAGTATCTGATAATTTTGTTGATATTTGTATAATTTCTCTGATATCTGAAAAATTATTGAAAACAGTAAAACTATCACAAGAAGGTTTCTAATAAAAATGAGAATGAGAAATTATTTGTAGGTTTATAACATACATAATGCAAATGGTTGCGAATATGTTTATATTTAATTTTTTATTTGCCATTTTCTCAGATTGGTAAGGCAAGACAATGATGCGTTTTCATTTATCACTACTTAGACTACGCTGAACGTCTTCCTTATTTAAGCAGTTCTGGGCTCTAAATTTAAATTCCTTGAATCCCGATCCTGAAGCAGATGGAAATAGCTTAGATGCGTGTCCAAGTGTCCCTCAAATAATTTCAGCCCATCATATTATGGGAAAGGGACTTCCTTTCATAATGGGAAAATAAGATAAGAATATATCTATCTCTACGGTAGAACTTGGGGTCACAAAACAAAGATTATTCATTGGTTATAAGTTATCATGGTCAAACCTATTATCTCGTAAGTGGCCTACAATACTACAGCAGAGTAAAACTTTAAAGCCGAAGACTGGCCTATATATGCGTACCTCCATAACAGCTATACTAGGAGCTGCCATAGGATTTTCACCATTATAAATCTTCATTAGAAAGACGGCTGCTAGATGTGATATCAAACTGCACCAGAAATATAAGTTAAGACCAGGCCATATGAGTTAAAAACAAAACCATCATTTCAGTACTACTGTGTAGTACTGATATACATGCCAGTGAGATCTGCGCTGGAATAAACTTTGACAAAGATACGAAAGGCACTAAAATAATATATACTTCGACACTCAAGCCACTATCTTCCTGCTCAGTTGACTTTAATCTCGTCAAAGTCTGTTTTAGTGTTTTAAAGTACGTAGCCAAATACAACAAAGTTAAACTAGGCTAGGTGCCCGTTCACCGAAACATCTCAAACAATGAGTTAATTGACGAATTTGCTAGGGATTCGTAAGTCTAGAAACTTGTTACGGTAACACCTGGGTAGAAATCCTAACAGAGATCAATGAATGGAAAACAATATTCATCTAATCTATGGGTATACTGTCTGAGGACTTAGACAATCCAAAACGATACGATATTAGGAGGCTGGTGGGCTTCCTCACTGAGCACTGCGCGCTGAGATATCAACTTAATAAACTAAACCTGTCTCCCGAGATAGAGTGCCGCTACTATAGGGAGCAGAATGCCTCCGGGCACATTCTAAATGAATGTCTGGCGCTATGCTAGTTGACACACTGTGTCTTTAATAGAGAGCTACTCACACTTGTGTAGCCTAGGGACCCCTCTATCAATAACTTACCTTCACAGAGGAGGTGATAATTATCCTAAATTTATAAATACACTTGACACTATAGATCTTTCAGGTCGCAGTGCAGATCATTGGGACAGGCCTAGTTTAAAAGAAAGATCTTAGTATAAAATCATATTAATTTATTTGATTTAACTCAATTTAACCCCTGGCAAATACTAATGAAACTAGGAAATGGGAAACAAAATGCTGTAGCGCCTGTTGATGTAGACTGTAATTTGCTTAGTTCAAATTTCATGACTATCTCATCTACTCCTAACACTAACGTTGAAACTCTGCAATTTACCCAACATCAAATGCCACAGGTTTGATAAACACATCCAGCCAACAGTCTAACTTGCACTTTTCAGCGCCATGTGACCAGAGATATTGGACCCTCTGTCCGTATCTATCAGCTTAAGATTGAAGGTATACGCAGATCAAAATGCGACTATCTATCTTAATAATTGCTCGAACTCAAAGTTGAGGTAGTTATTCTTCAGGAGACTCACACTGAATCAGACGAACGTCCTTGGGCATGATCCCTGGCTACTCCATTATCGGAACAAACTACCACAGGTACTACGGGCTGACAACACACGTACGGTCTGGCATCTCCTCTGCCAAACAACTGAACGTAGACTCAATGGACGAAATCTTCTACATCACTACCTCCATCGGCGACATTAAAATTGTCAATATCTACAAGCCTACGAATGCCGCTTGGCGAAGATCCATGATTGCTTATCACCCCCATCGCGAATTGACTATCCTTTGCAGGACAACTAGATACTAACGTCCACTGGATCCCACAAAACACCAAAAACTATGATATATTTATCGGTGTAGTAATCAGCACAGCTAAAAGGTGTGTTCCAAGAGGTTTCAGAAAAGAATATATATCTGGCCGGAGCGAGGAAAGCAGTCGTCTATAGAAGCAATTTCTAGAGAGCGGTGATAATGCAATCGCGACCGAGCGCTTGTATCCCTGGATAATTGGCAAATGAACAGCTGAAAAACCGCTATCGAGAACGTGAATTTTACACATTCCAGCGCCAAAGCATGGAGCCTTTTAAAAAACTGGGTGGCAGTAACTCGATTGCAGGCGATAAACCAAAAGCAAATCCTAACTCAATTGCAAACCGAATTGTTAACGTTCTAGAGTGAAGTCGGATAAAACTCATCTTAAAGAAATTAAAGAAGCCTACAGAAAGCTAAAGAGCTCACTCGCTCCCTGCCCGGAACTCTCTAAGCCATTCAAAGTACGTGATCCTTATACAGTACTCAAAGCTCCTAAAATTGGCAAGGCTGCTGGTATCGATGAAATATATCCTGAATTTCTCAAAAACTGTGGTCCAAACACAAGAACCTGGCTAACCTGATTTTTTCGTAGCATCTTAGAAACCGGCATTCTGCCTCCCACCTTTAAGCATACGAAAGTTATTGCACTGCATAAGCCGGGTAAGCCCAGTGATCATGCTGACAATTACAGACCAATCGCTCTTCTTAGCGTATGTTATAAGCTGCTAGTAAGGCTAATATTCAACCAAATCGAACCACTTATCAGTACGCAAGTCCCGATCGAACAAGCTGGTTTCAGAGCCGGTCGCAGTTGCACTGACCAGGTCCTTTCCTTGACTACCCACATCGAAGCGGGGTTCCAGAAAAAATTAAAAACGTCCACCGTGTTCGTTAACTTAACTGCAGCGTACGAAACTATTTGGAGAGAGGGTATGGTATATAAATTACTAAAAAGAGTCAAATGCACAAAGATTTCTCATCTTATCGACAACATGCTCTCTAGCTGCATTTTCAAGTATCCCTCAACGACGCAAGTAGCAAACCTAGGAAACTGAGTAATGGTCTACCCCAAGGGTCAGTTTAAACCCCATTCATTTTTAATCTATCTGATCTACCCCTAACCACATAAAAAAAATGTGGGTATGTTGGCAACCTATGCTGGGCAATACAAAGCTGCGAGTTGAGTATCGCCGAAAACTCCCTGTCAGCGGACCTGTCCACCCTAGGTCAATACTTCGAGAAATGGAGATCGTGCCCCAGCATGAAAAAAACAGAAACATCATGCTTTCACCTTAATAGCCATCTGGCAAATTACCGCCTCAATTTGCGGTTCAATGGAGTTTCATTCGACTATAACCCACAGCCAAAGTACCTCGATGCGACGCTTGACCGCACTCTTTCTTTTAATAAACACCTCACGAATACAGCTGAGAAAATCAAAACGCGGAACAACATCATCCACAAACTCGCTGGATCATCCTGGGGTGCAACGGCTAGCGCGCTGCGGCGAGCATCAATTGGCTTAGTGTACCTCGCAGCTGAGTATGCTGCCTCTGTCTAGATAAACAGCCCTTATGTCATCAAAATTGATCGTCAACTTAACGCCACAATGCGAATAATGATGAGTGCCATCAAATCAACACCAACTGAATGGCTACCAACACTCAGCAACATAGCCTCTCATGCATTAAGACGCAAGAAAGCATTGGTCCGAGAATATGTAAAGACCTTCGCCAACAACACTATCCCAGTCCACGCAGACCTCACTTCAAGCAATTCGTCCAGCCTTAGGTCAAGAAAACCCCCATTAAAAATAGCCGCAGACTTGGTAAATGCGATCTTCAATGTTGGTCAAGTTTGGAAAAGAACCTGGCAAATTTCACTACTCTTCAACAGTGTCGATATCACAGATCCAATCCTCGAAATACCAGGACTCAACCTGCCTAGAAAAACATGGGTTGCACTAAACCGCATCCGGACTAACAACGTTCGATGCAGATACAATTTGTTCAAATGGGGCCTGATACGAACTCCAGAGTATGACTGCGGCGCGGCAAAACAGACCATACAGCACATTGGGCCCGAATGTCCTATAAGAGCCTACAAAGGGAATCAATCAGACTTCACCAATGCTACCACTGAAGCAATCGACTAGATTAACAATTTAGATATCAATTCTAATGAAATTTATGTCTTTTATGTTTACAACTTAGGCATGTTATTTAATTTATTTGCTTTATATACCTTCTTTTATATCTATTTAACCTAGTTTTTTTTTATTATTATTATTTGCACGCACTCACTGGGGCAGACCACTTAGCTTCAACTATTGGAAAGGTTTATGGTGTACTACGTTTGTTGCAGTCTTCTCAAAATGATCTGCCTACTGATATCAAAATGCTCTTAGTGAAGTCGTTGCTCCTGCCAATTCTGCTCTATGGATGCGAAGTGTATTGTAAAGTGAATTATAACACTAATAGAATACTCAATGTGATATATATTAGTCTCGCCAGATATGTCATTAATATTGGACTTCATGATCATATATCAGCTTATGCTAAAACGATCAATGGCCTTACTCTAGGAAATTTGTTAGAGTACAGATCATTAACGCTATTTCATGATATTATGCAAACTCGTCAGCCCGGATATTTGTACAACAGATTAAATTTTGCCAATTCGCAAAGGTCTATTATCTTAGTTCGCTAAGTTGCATTTTATCTCAATATACTTTTTCCGCCCATATCACTCTCGTATGGAACTCAGTACCTCTAGCTTTAAGAAGAATCAGAAACATAACCGACTTTAAAACTCACATATTTAAAGACTTAGCCAATGATACTTAAATACTTTTGAATATCTTTCTTTTTTCCTTTTCTGCTATCTACATATGTTATAATTTGTTAAATTACTCAACTCTTCAATTTACTTGTATTTGTATAAGCCTTACAGTGTAAATAATTATTATATTATCACTGTGAAATCATTTTTATAATTTTTAATAAATAAATAAATAATATCATTGTCTGATTTTTTAAAGGCAATTTTAAATCTAATCTTGACTAAGGAAAGGCGTGATATCCGCATCTTTTCGGACAGTCACGCAACAATCAAGTCCTTGGAATCTTTTTCTCTTACGATATTTCAAAGGTAACTCTAGATTGCTAATCTCCTCTCAAAGAGTCGACGGAGAACTTTAATAATCACCTTTGTTGGGTGCCGGGACATAGATATATTTCTGGGAACTCTAAGGCTGATGAACTCGCCATACATGGAACAACAATACTCATTTTGCCCAGAAAAGGCACCTTAGGTATACCAACAGCTAGGTGAAAATTTAAATTAAGGCTGAATGCTATCGAGAGAACGAACGTTAGGTGAACAAGTGATACAACGTGTTTAGCGACAAGACAGATTTTGCCAAAGCTGGATCTGAAACCATCTAAGAATTTGATTTCTCTCAACATATTAGCACTACAATAGGTATCGTCACTGGGTACTACCTAATATGCAAGCATGCAACTAGGCTTGTTGTGCACTCAAAATGTTCCTGTGAACGCTGTTTGTGAGAAGAGGAGGAGGAAACTATTCATTACCTTCTTTCTACCTGCCCTGCTCCCTTCCACAGAAAAATGTGGTATCACAGCGGACCTATCATTGGTCTAAGTGTGTTGGCTTTAACAGGCAGCCACTTCAACCTAATATAACCTATTTTTTTCACCGCTGCATACTTCTACAATTGCCACCTTGGTGTATTTTTTAAGTCGAAGTACAGTTTCTCAAACAACATCTTGTATGCTGACCATTGCAGATACTTGACCTTCCATCTAATGTGTAGATGCAGATGGATTGCCCTTAGTCTTTCGAGCTGGTGTGGCTGGAATTTCTGCTGTCACAATAAAAACCACTCTTGCCCCTTTAGATTTATTTCTATCTTTTTAGCAGTCAATTTCTAAAGGAATATTTTAGCATAGCTACCTGTAGTATGATTGCATCAGAACTAGCAGCTTTTTTTTTAACTGTAAGGACTTTATTGCCTCAATATTTGCTTCCTTTTATATAAGGCAAAAATCCTTACAACCTGAAAAAAAGTGTTCCTAATGGAGGATCTATAAATTCTCAGGTACATTTGGCTACTTCTTAAGTCGGTTATGGCTGGTCCTATCTTCATTCCAATCTCCAATTTCCCTTTAGTTCTCCCCTACTAAATAATTTTCTTGTTCTGATCTTAAGTGGCCTTCACTCTATAGCTCATTCAACAGCAGTGTTATCCCTGCGCGGTCGACTTATAGGCCAAGAGTTCTTGTATTGGTTTGAGTACCAGTCGAGTGTTTCTCAGAATACCTTATCATTTTTAGATATCAAGCGACATTAACCCGGGCCAACTTTTCGGATTGTCTAAAAAGATTTTCTCTTTGAGTTATGTTGTTAGCAGATTTGTGAAGGTGTGGTAGAGTAATCTCTTGTCCATTTAAAATTTTAAAACAAAGTTTGGTGTGTTCATAAATAAAATATAAGATACACATCCCAACAGTTTAATTAGGCAGCGATCAAGCTCAGTCATTACCATAAAATGCCCATTCTATTTCGGTTGACAGTTGCCAACATTTTATCAAAGCTCAATGTTTGTTGTGTATCAAATTTAACTAATTACCAGCCACACTCAAACAACCCCAACTAATATCTTATTTACTTCCTTGCAAAAGTGTCGAAGAAATCCTTTCAATATTGCACACAAACAGCAATAGAAACTCTCAGCAAATACTCGACAAAAGTGGGCAATTGCTCCAAATATTATATGCATGCCAAACAAGACAAATACTCTCAACACTAGTATTACTGTGTATCCAATCATTCCCATATGCATTGGTACATATACTGCTCAGATTTTTCAAATGTGTCCCTTTCTACATTGCATATCATCTGGCAGGTGCATAAGCGGTCTCTATCTGCTTCCTACAGGATGTGTGAGTTGAGCTTTCACAAACATACCATAGCAATTAACTTCCTTAAATTTGAATTTCTAATTTCATACGAAGAAGGTTATACCTAGACCTCACCACCATTCCAGCCCCCTATACCAACCCAAAATGCAGCTGTTCATTTATTTACACCACTCTAAACCCATGAATATATTATACCACTTAATTTAAGAAAATACCACCATAAACACAGGCCCGACGCAACGCCTCCTCGTACGACTTGTTAAGTAGAAAACTAATTTCAAGCAGTTGCTACCAATCTCACAGCAAACACACATACCTACATATACACCCCAGCCAACAACAACAAAACACAATAGGACATCTTACAAATACTGTCTCCTCAAGATGGTACGAAATCCTGTAGATATAGTCAGGCAAAAGATTACAAAATGCCTCAACGAATGCGGCCAACATTCACTTGCAAGTTAATAAAACAAAGTTTCGAGCAGAAGTCTCTGTCACACTCGGAATAGAGATAACTGCACAAGGAAACTTTGCATTTTCTTTGAATAAACTCGAAGAAAATTTCCATCCATGACAGTTGACACTTTGACAGGACTGCAGGCAGCAATCACGCAAAAGAATACCAAACAATGCCTGAGTAATCCTCCGAAAAGTGTCATCGCTAATGCCTCACGCACATACTCCATTCTACAACATGTATCGCTCTTTGGAGCATCCCAAGGCTGCCTAATCTGTGGCTAATTGCAATTACGCCATAATGGCAACCATAAAGCAATGTATACATCGCAACCCTTCCTCCCGCTTTAACAACCCGAACCGAAAGAAGCTTACGATTATTGCTTCTCCGAAGGTTATTTATAAACGCACCGCTTATTGTATCCCCATCATTATTACCATTGGCGTTGAAATTAGGGCCATCATTTATGATGGTGACTCAGAGTATATGGGTGCGTGTGAGCGTTTGAGCGAGTGGGCGGCGGTTTGTGTGATCGCACCCACAGGATAAACATACTTCAATGGAGAATTGTGACCTTAATGGCGGGCGGATGGGCGGTTAGAGATGGTGCGAAACTTCCATCACATAATGGGGATTTCTATTTCGGATTTTTATTAATTGAGAATTACTGTTATGACGATGACACGAGGAGATTGTGTGCGATAACCCTAACAATCATAACGAGAATGACAAAGCAAAGTTTCACTGATGTGGATATCGAAGAATCGCATTTTAATAGCCTTGTCCTTGTTATCATTGGGATTATAAGGTTTTTTTTATGTCCGTACTTGGGCAGTGCTGTATTGTATTTTGAAATTGGAAGTCTATTAATAAAAGAGCTGATTATGACATATGAACATTTTTTAATACCTACTCAAAGTCTTAAAAAAGAATGGAAAGGATTTACTACAGATAAACATGCGAGGGACTAAGCGTGTCATTTGGAATCCATGTCTTAAAAAGCACAAAATAGCTAAAATAGTTTAAACCAGGTTACTGCCATAAGGAATTATTGTAAATGTGAGGTAAATCAGTAAATTCGTAAGTAATAACGTTGTCAATTGCCGCGCTAATGGTTCATGGTTCAAATCCCGATTTCATTAAGCGTTTATATATTTCTAATGAAATATATAAAGTCAGTTCGATCGATTGCGAAAGCTTGTGTGTACATTACTGCAAAGGCATAATACTGGCAGTAACTTGGTCATATGTCTGGGAAAATTGTACGATCTGCTGGGTGCTTGATATGCCTTTGATATCAGTAGTCGGGGAAAAAATACTGTGAATCAGAAGCAAAAACAAAAATAACAAAAAATCTCCTCAGTTATCTGGACGCCACCACCGGAAATTTTCTGAAACATAAACAACTAAGTTTCAAACCACTACACCAAATTTTTCTCGCTCTCTATCCTTTTCAACGCCCGCACTAGGAATACTCCTGGAATACTTAGGTGGTAGGAGAGAAATGAAATACTTCCTGCCAAACAGGTCTATGACAAGACTTCGAAAACAAAGCCTGCATGCCAGTTACCCTGACACACTTCGAACAAGGGTTGCAAGCAGAGCCGCCTTCTGGCGCAGGAACATGCATGCAGACTAGGAGCTAGTCAACGACGGCTCTTAGGTTCCAGAAGATGATCATCGCCGTAGCGAGCAAATTTAAAATCAAGAAGGAATAATGAGAACAAGTATTAAAATTATGGCAATTACTACCTGGGACATTGGTTCATTAACACGATGAAGCGCTGAGATCATGGAAGTCTTCACAAGTCGACGTATAGACATAGCGTGTATACATAGGTACTGAAAACCAAATAGAATGGTAATAAGGCAATATAAATTGGGCTATGATATAAGCTGTACTAAAGCAGTGGAAGGGAATATAAAAACAGTGTGGCTATACTCTTCGGCGAATGATTACATGATAATGTAAATTGTGTCCACCACATTATGAGTATGAAAACAGTGGTGGAAAAACACACCCTCTTAACATTATATTGGTATATTTGCCATAAATATCATGCGATGACAATACCAAGGAACTGTTTTCAGACCAGTTACCCGCACATTTCCATCCTTTACGATGGAAGAAAAGAAGTTAATCTGCGAGTAACTGAATGTACATATCGGGCAAATAGGTTTCAACTGTAAAAAGTGGTACGGCAAGGGTGGTAATAGTGCGGTTCAAGCTCCAGCGGCAGCTTGTTTTTGTTTTGACTTAGCCCTTATTAACACTTTATCGTAAAGAAGTTAGGACATCTACTAACGTAAAAGACTGGATCATCAAAATCCGAAATTGATATGATCCTGTATGAACTAAAAGTTGTAAAATATTTCGTTAATTTTTAAGGCATCCCGGGAAACCCTTTACATGACAACCTCTTTTTTTCACAGAGAAAAAGTTCAAAATTTCTCGGAATATCCAAGAGATTAGAAATCGGGAATTAAACAGCAAAGAAGTACAACAGCTTATCTCAAAGCTACAATAATTTTTTTTATACTTTATCCGCCATATCGTGAATAAATTCTCCATTTATAAAAAAAATATATTTCCGAAAATAAAAATTCCTCAAAAAAAAAAAAAAGACAGATATTGTGATTGCATTTTTAGAGTATTCACGAATCACGATACCTATTTTTTGTTCGGGCAACTTTTTCGCTTTTTTACGAACTTACGAACTTTAACGAAATTTCATTTTAGAGAAGAACGAACTGTAGTCGATCATATACTGAATGAAAGAAACAGGTTTGGCGGTTCGAGACAGAACATAACCGCGTACATTCATTTGATGGAGAAGTGCCTAGCACATTAGCTGCTGATGCCTGCAGATTAATTCTCCAAAACCTCTTGCAGAAACAAGAAAACCATTTGTCCCGTACGCCTTTATGGCTCTACAAAATGGCACCACTGCATACACATGGCAATACGAGTACAGCGACAAATATTTCCAAGTCAACTGATCTCCGAAAATTAGGATATTGTTTGATCTGCTCGTGGTGGAAAGAGTATTTCAGCGTTTTCACTTAACGAAAAATTTCCGTGTAGAAGTGTTTCTCCCCCGGTTGCTCATGAAGAAGTCGGACCGGATTTTATACCTTTTGAAATATGGTGGGAAAGCAGCAATGTAGGTTTTAAATGGTTTGCGACTCTATTTAATAATATGATGAGATTGGATGTCAAATTAGAGGAGGGAAAGCTTTCTTGTCCCACTGTATGAAGGCAAAAACTATCGATCAGTGAAGTTAATAATGCATATAATAAAAATTTATAAGCGGGTCTTCGACACTCCGTACTACTTACTTAGATAGCGCTACAGTTCGGGGTGGACCTGGGCCTCAACCAGCAAACCTCTCCAGCCAGCGCGGTTATGAGCCAGCTGCCTCCAGTTGCGCACGCCAAGTTGGCTGAGGTCCCCCTCCACTTGATTGCGCCACCTACCGCGAGGTCGTCTTCTACTGCGTCGTCCATCCGGGGTGGATTCGAAAACTTTCTTAGCGGGAAGGTTGGGCTCCATCCGCTCTAAATGACCCATCCATCTTAGTCGCTGTATGTGAACTCTTCTGGCTAAGTCGATGTCCTTGTGAAGGCCGTACAGTTCGGCATTGTACCTTCTCCTCCACTCACCGTGTATGCAGACGGGACCAAAGATCGCTCGAAGAACTTTTCTCTCGAAATAACCAAAGGCATCCTCATACGGTTTTGTCAAAGCCCATGCCTCTGCGCCATACACTAGGATGATAAGTGTATTATAAAGAGTTACCTTAGTAGTTCGAGATAGGGCTGTGTTACTTAATTGCCGTTTTAGCCCATAGAAACAACGATTGGCAAGAGTAATTCTTCGTGTGATCTCCCTACTGGTGTCATTTGCGGAGTTCACCATAGAGCCTAGGTAGACAAAATCCTTTACTACCTTAAAATTATATCTGTCTATTGTGGCGTTCTGTCCAAGACGCCGATGCTGGGTGTCCTTTTTTGTAGACAGCATATATTTTGTTTTGCTTTCATTGACCGCTAGACCCATCTTTGTTGCCTCGGTCTCAATACTCGTAAATGCCCCATTGACGGCCCGCTGAGTTCTTCCGATTATGTCAATGTCATCGGCATAAGCGAGTAGTTGTACAGACTTGTAAAAGATTGTACCTCCGGTGTTGGGTTGTGAGTTTCGTACAATTCTCTCAACTACTATGTTAAAGAGATCGCATGATAGCGCGTCACCTTGTCTAAGACCTTTCCTGACATCGAACGGTTCGGTGATGTTCTTACCGACTTTGGTGGAGCAGCGAGAGTTCTCCATCGTCATTCTGCACAAACGGACGAGCTTGGCAGGGACGCCAAGACTAGACATGGCTCTGTATAACTCGTCTCTATACACGCTATCATAGGCAACTTTGAAATCGATGAAAAGGTGGTGCGTATCGATTTTGTATTCATGGGTTTTTTCCAAGATCTGCCGTAGTGTGAATATTTGGTCAGTGGTGGACTTTCCCGGCCAGAAACCGCACTGATAAGGACCTATCAGGTTGTTGACGATCGGTTTTAGGCGTTCACATAATACGGCAGACAGGATCTTATATGCGATGTTGAGGAGACTTATACTTCTGTAATTGGCGCAGTTCAGAGGGTCTCCTTTCTTTAGGATCGGGCAAACGATGCTGAGGTTCCATTCATCGGGCATACTTTCGGCACCTGTAGCTTTGTTGGATTTGAGTTTAGATATCGCTATCCTCACTTCATTATGATCGGGTTGACGGAAATCTTGACTGCCATCGTCACTGTTGAATGGCTCATTCTGCCTGACAGCGGAATATTGGTCATCATCGCCGTTTAACAGTCTGTAGAAGTGTTCCTTCCAAATCCTCAGCACCGACTGCGATTCTAACACTATGCTGCCATTTTCGTCCCTGCAGGCTTTTGTTCTGGCTTTGAAACCCTGGCATGTTCTTTTTATCTTTCGGTTAAATTTTCGAACATCATTCCTGCAATAAAGTCTCTCAATTTCCTCGATCGAGCGCTTTTCATGCTCTTTTTTCTTCTTTCTGAAAAGTCGATGTTCCTCTTTTCTCCTGCTCACTTAGAGCTCGTAAGCAGCTCTAGTCCTTCTATGCAGCACCGTTTTGTACGCATCTTGTTTTGCTGCATGTGCTTGCCCGCATTCCTCATCAAACCAGGGGTTTCATTGTGGTGGGCGAGAGAAATCCAGTACATCAGAGGCGGCGTCTCTGGTGGCTTATTGGCAACGCTGTCACTGCTCTTCCGCATTTGCTGCTGGGGGCATAGGACTTAGATTTAGATTAGGAGAAACTCGATCGGCAAAGGCTCTGGCGGTCTCTTGCTTTTGTAGCCGCCCGACGTCAAATTTCCTCACAGTATTTCGTTGATTTCGTTCCGTTCTGGATATCTGCATCCGTACCTTGGCTACAACTAGGTAGAATACTAGAAGAGTGCATTGCGTCGATCGCAATGTAATCGATTTGGTTGACAGTTTTTCGATCAAAGGAGAGCCATGTTCCTTTGTGAATGTCGAGACCTGGGAACCGCTTACTAGCTACCACAAAGTTTCGCCCGGCCGCAAAGTCGATTAGCCTGAGTCCGTTGTCGGATGTGATGTCGTGCAGGTTGTGCTTTCCGACCACGCTACTAAAGACGTCCTCTCTTCCTAGCTTTGCGTTAAAATCACCTAAGATAATTTTAACGTCGTGGCTAGGACATTGCTCATACGTCTTGTCCAAGAGCTGGTAGAAGTCATCCTTTCCGTGTCGTCCTTCTCCTCGTGAGGGGCGTGAACGCATATTAGGCTAATGTTGGCAAATTAACCATTGATACGGATAGTCATAAGGCGCTCGTTCACATGCCGGAAACTCAAGACTTCTTGCCTAAGTCTGCCTCCAATGACACATCCGCACCCGAATAGACTCTGTCCTTTTTGTCTGTAGCAATCGCCGTAGTAGATGTCGCAGTTTTTCAAACTCTTTTTACCCGGCACATCCCATCGCACTTCTTGGATGGCGGTAGTGTTTGATTTGAGACACTCTAGGGCCTCCGCAAGTTGTTCGGCTGCACGTGGTTTGTAGAGGGACCTAACATTCCACGTGCAGACACGAAGATCGTTGTCCTTTTTACGTTTGCTTTGGTCGTCAACAGTAAATTCACTCGTATCCGAGGCCGTTGGTTGCTTCGTAACCGAAGGTTTTTTTACGTGGTAGGGCAGCTAACCCGACGGCACAACCCCCAGCTGGAGAACCAGATGCTTTTTTTGCAACGCCTAGGACAAGGGGCCGGACGTACCGATGTCAGTAACCCACTTTGGGGATATGAGTGCTGCCGTTGGCCCATTAAGGGTTCATCCGCCACCATCTCTTTTTCAATACCCTGACGTAGTATTGAAAATCCTTACAGACCTCAGCTCCAAATATGTCGAAGTAGCTCCGGTAAGGTATCCGCTGGTCTGTAGACGTCACCGTTGATTCCATCGAGAGAATTCATCCGCCGCACGTCCTCCTTCTGAGGACCTCTTGCTAGACTTCTGAGACGCATATTTCAGCCAATCAGGTCAACAAGGGATGCCTCTTCCGGTTAAACATATGCGCGCTGAAGTTCACCCAGATGTGAGTGGACAGTCGTCATCGGCAACCTGAAACGATCTGCAAACACCTACAACTCAAATATGGGAAAATGGAAAAAGAATAATACTGACGACGGCGCTGGACATCCCCATGCTGTGAGTCATCAATCCACTCTTGACAACAATCCATTTGCACCACTAGCAGACCTGGACAACATGGACAACTGTTCTTTAGTGAGTGATGTGAGTGATTCTCCAAGCAAGAATTCTTCTAAAAGGCAAGAAACTCCTACAATAAATAATAATGTATTGAATAAATCAAGCAAAATTGTTTTTTGCCCACCTATTTATATTTTTGGTGCTAATTGCACATTACTTACTGATTTAATTAAATTAGCAGCAGCCGAATCTAATGTTTCGGATATTCAGCATAAATTCGTTAATATAGGTTATCATAAGACAAAGGTATATGTAAATAGTGCGAGCGTGCATGGGCTAATTATTAATCGACTTCGCGAGACAGGTATAGGCGCATATTCTTTCTCTCCTAAAGAGACAAAAGAGGCTTCTATACTTCTAAAAGGTATTGATGTGGATACACCTATTGAAAGCATTCGTAAAGCTCTGAAGGAATCCGCACCAAATGCGAAAGTTAGTGAGATAAGTCAATTCTTCACAGCTAGAATAAAAGCCCAAAATGTTAAATTAAATATTTTTGTTATACAATTAGTGGTCGGAGAGTCCATCAAAGATTTACTAAATATTAAAAGTTTATTGCATCAAAGGGTGTACTGGGAAAGGAAAAACAACAGGGTAGTCGTAAGGTGTTACCGCTGTCAACGCTTTGGTCATACGGGAGACTGTTGTGCCTATAGTAGTCGCTGCGTTCTCTGTGGAGAAAATCATGACTCAGAGTCCTGTATTGAGTCTCACAAAAATTGTAGGGAAACAAATCTGGAAGTTCCAGAACTTAAATGCATTAACTGCAATAAATCTGGCCATGCAGCTAGCGATCTTACCTGCCCATCGTATATAAAGTATAAAGAAAGAAAGGAAGCCCTGTCCTATAATGCGAAATTGAAAAAAATATCTAACATAAGAAATGTACATGAAACAGTTAATCAGCTTATTAGGCCACAAGTCTCCTTTGCAGACATGACAAAAATTAGATCCAACGAAGTATATCCAAAACCACTTAGACAGGCAAACAAGCAATCTGAACAAACTGGCAATTTAAGCGACTTCCTTAATGAATAGCAAAATTTATTTAACATCCGATTTAAAGATCTTTTAATAAAAATCAGGCAATTTTGGCCGAAGTATCAACAGCTTCAGTCTAAAGAAGAAAAAATGTTTACATACTTAGAGTTTGTCGCCTCAATTGTAGTATAATGACCACAACGAATATAAACATTATATCGATGAATTTTAACTCAATAATTTCTCATGAACGAAGAATTGAACTTTTAAAAATACTAAAAAGTAAAAAACCTCACATTTGTTTTCTGTCCGAAACTAGGCTACATGCAAGACACAAACCTAAATTTGAAGGTTTTAATATCATTCAGAATCACGCCGGAGGAGGAACTGCGATCATTCTGGACGAAAAATACAAATATAATCCTGTTTCTTTCAACAGTGATATTTTTTCAATTTGTTTGGCTTCAATTACCTTCAAAAACCCACAAGGTACGCATTTACGATAACTTCTAGGAAGCATTTATATTCCAACTAACGCTGGTCGAAATTTACTAAGAGAACTCGATAGGCTATATGCGGTAGCAAATAATCGAGGGGGACTTTAATGCTCGTCACCAACACTGGGGAGATAGTGTACACAACGGAAACGGACTCGAATTCTATGATTGGTTTTTCAACGGCCCTTTCTTAAATCTTGATCTGGTTCCACCTGATAGCCCAACATTCCCACGTTCTTCTTCCGTATTAGATTTTTTTTTGCTTTCATCCTGTTTGAACAGTACAGCTAACAATAACGTATGCTCGACATTTCCTACAATATTTGATCACTATGGAATTTCCCTTAAGATAAGAATTGGTAACTTCTCACCTCTGTTGTTACCGCCTGTTTCCTACCGAAGCTTCAAAAGCACAGACTGACAAGTTTTCAGAATGGATCTCCATAATAGTCTTTCTTGTCTACACATACCCTCAGAAAAGAACCTATCGAATGCAGAAATAGATGCATTCATAGACGAAATGAATTCAGCGCTGATAACAAGTATCGATTCTAACTCGGTAATATGCCAACCAAAACAATCTAAGTACAGCAACATCTCCCCTCTTACATTGAAACTGATCAAAATACGTCCAATTTGGCTCAGAAAGCTAAAAAGGATTTATCACAGACAATTGAATAGAATAAATCACGAATATCGAGAGTTATCGTCAAGAATTAAATGCATCAGCAAAATAATAAGTGAGAGAATAAACTCAGATATCAACTCCACTTTCAAGTCAAGATTACAGAAAATAAGACCCTCTCCCCAAGCATTCAGAGAGATCGATAGAATAACAGGAAGAGAATTTTTTGGTACGGATATCTCAAAGGACAATGGCGTGGAACTAGTGGATACTGAGACAAACTCAATACTTTTAAAGACTTTTTTCCTATGTTTACTCCGGAAAAATACCTAATTTCGATAGCAATTAAACCACCGAAGTGCTCTCCACTGTTACAGAATTTTATGCCCCCCATTATGATACCCTATTACAACTTTCTCGTCATCTCATCCTTCCGTCAACCCTAATACACCACCTTTTACCAATCCGGGTAATGTACAGCTTCTTAGAGTCAGCCTTAATAACAAGCGTTCATCAGGTATAGACGAGATATCTAGTTTCATCTTAAGAAAATGCTGTCATACGCTCGATTCAATATTGTCTTCCTTATTCAAACATTGTATAAATAACGGATATTTCCCTACAATCTGGAAAAAAGCCAAACTATTGCCAGTAGCAAGAAAAAGGTCAGCTAAAGAAATCAAAGAGTTTCGTCCATATCCTTGCTCTCAAATATAGGAAAATTGTTTGAAAAAATATTAGCTGATCACATTAACATTTTCTGTGAAGAAGCAAATGTGATCCCAAAAACGCAATTCGGATTTAGAAAAGAACACTCAACGGAACATGCGACACTCTTATTATGTAACAAAATAATTCAAAACTTAAGGAACAAAAAGTGTACAGTTGGGTTGGATATTGACCTTGAGAAAGCTTTCGATCCCCTCTGGCATAAAGGGTTGAGTTTTAAATTTATAAAATTGAACTTTCCTACATGGCTCATTCGATTACCTACAAAATCGTTTTTCGTCTGTAATTATACACGCTGAGTACTCAGAATTATTCCCAGTGTTATCGGGTATTCCGCAGGGGTCTATTCTGGGACCGCTTCTGTTTAACATATTTCTTCATGATTTCCCATATGAAAGTACAGCAGATGCTGATAGAGAATTTGGTGAAATCTTCTATGCAGACGATACCTTAATACTTGCCAGCGACGCGAGACCTCAACATGCTCTTAATAAAACTGGTGAAAAGCTTCTTTAAAAAATGGGGGCTTAAAATAAACACGGAGAAATGTGGCATAACTTGTTTTCGCAATGCAAGTGGAAAAGGGCATCGCTTAGCTGTGAAAGAAAGCAAAACGTTGAAGTTGAGCATAGAATAACCACCCCATCCCCCTGCGGTCAGAATTGAAATACTTGGGTATATACTTCCATAACAGGTTTCTTTTCAATAAACATGCGAGAAAAACATTAACAAAAGCCAAAGCTGTATCGGCTACGTTAAAGCCTTTGTTGCAGTCAAAAGCATTGCCCCCAAGTACAAAGCTACTTATATACAAAATGCTTATAAGTCCCATATTGGCATATGGATTCGGTTCATGGTTCACTATCTCTCCCACAACGGCAAAAGAATTGGAACAATTTGAGAGAAGAATACTAAGACACTGTTGTGGAAAGTATAGAAGACCGGATAAGAAATGGTATCCAAATAAACAACTCTACAGTACTTGCAGCGTAACACCTCTTATGACATACCTTATCAATCTTACTCTAAAAAAACTCCAGCGCATAGACTATCATCTAAATGTGCTTGTTAAATCTTTGTTGGACTCAAACAAATGTGAGAGTTTAGACGATAATTACTACCTTTCACCATTTAACCTTCTTAATGAAAGATCCCTTCGTCATATCGAACATGATGTTGGTAGAAGCCTCTTGCTCCATTTTTGTATAAAAGCGTCACGGTCTAATTTGAGAGGATAACTTTCTAATGGTCAGAAGAATCGATGTAATAAAAAACAAAAAAACACATCTAATTGGCTCACTTACATGCTCGCATTATATGTATGTATGTAAATGTTTAATACAAATTTAACGGTTGGTCCTGCTTTTGATTATATAAGCACTTTTATATTATCCACTAAGCAGATCAACATTGGATTTGTACGAGCATAGGGATACGTTACTCTTTAATAATATTTAAATTGATTGCACATGGCAATAGTTTGTTTGTTTTGTTTTGTTTCGTTTTCATTTAAATGTATCTTCTTTCTAGTCATTATTTTAAGTCCTTATAAAAATGGATTAAAGTATGCCGGGAGCAAGCATGCAGTGGGAACATTCTTTATTATTTATTAATGCTTATACAACGATTGAACAGCTTACGAAGCTATATTCCTCTATTTATCTAGCCAGGTATAAACTTTAAAAGTCGGCTACAATTTATTATAGTGTACAAAAATAATTGTATTGATTTTTATTAGTCTCAATAAAATTGTAATTGTAATTGTAATTGTAAATTCACCCAGAAGTGCTTAGGCAGGTCTGAGTGTTCAGCTACACATATATCGTCAGACTCAGCATACGCTCATCGTTAGTTCACTATCAGATAGCTATCCAGCGGGCACCACGGGGAGGTGATGATGCGATTTCGACACTCCATGGCGCAATATAATTAAACTTTATGATAGTCTGTCGTCTGGAAATCTACTCACGACACTACTAAAAAAAAAAGGATAATAATGGAAAAATATCGAGACACCTTGTAAGATCTTTACATTATCTATATCAAACTGGAGAAAGCGTTCGACAAAGTTCCGCGAGATTTCATATTTTCATATTTGTCTTCTCTTGCGGGTTAATTGTCTCTTGCCGGTAAGGCTTACATAAATCTCATGAGGGTGATTATTAGGTCTTCCTCTCTTTTTTTTTGATTCCAGCTCTGGTCACTCATTGTCATATTTGTCACTATGTTTTCCAGGGTGATGACGCCAATTAGAGATTCTAGCGCCCTCCTTTCAGCTTCCCATCTGTTGCACTCGAAGAACGTGTGGTTTGCGTCGTCCAGTTCTGAGTCGCCATATTGGCAAGCCGAGCTCACTGTTTTGCACATTCTGTGGAAGTAGGCGTTGAAATAACCGTGTCCGGTAAGAAATTGGATGACGTAATAATTAACTTCCCTGTGTTTCCGTCCCTTCCATTCAGCAATGTTGCTGATCATCCTGGCGGTCCATCTCTGCTTTCTGAGCTCCAACTCTCCCGCCGTTTCTGTTTGGTGAGCTCCTTCGCCTCCCCGGTTGCGGCTTCCACTCCAATTTCCGCCTTTTTGTCGTAGACGTACTTCCTCTCTACCGCAAGGTGATCAATAGGGGTCACTCCCGCGACTATGAAAACGTCTGGTTCCGACACCGTTCGGTACGAACACGCAACTCGTAGTGCCGCGCGCCTTTGTACTGTGGCCATGTGTTTCCTGTATTTCTCTTGTCGTAGTGCATCGGCCCATATCTCGCACCCATATGCCGTGAGAATCGCGTGAGTGACTGTCATCAGGAGCTTTCTCTTGCTAGCTATTGGGCCTCCAACGTTTACCATTAATCTGCTCAGTGACTTTGTGACCGAAAATGCTGGTTCTTACCTCAGACCCGACTTGGAGTCGACAATAGTTGGAATCCTCTTCTTTGTCAAAAGGACTATCTCCGTCTTTTCTGTGGCCAAACCTAAGCCATGTTCTTTCATCCAGAGGTGCACCTGCCTTATCACCTGGTTGAGTGTTCTTTGCGCGCTCTCGGTGTCTCTTGCCGTAATCACCGCGGCGATATCATCTGCATACCCTACCACAAAGGTGTCTTCAGGTATTTCCATACGAAGGATGCCATCGTAGGAGATTTTCCAGAGATCCGGTTGAGTCCTGCGCTGCTCCAGCAGTAATCTCCTTTATTCGAGGTCTTCTGCGGTGTTGTATAACCGCTTCCGGTCCTTAAAATAGTTCTTCACCATCCGCAAGAGATATACGGGAATATCAAAAATGCTTTCGAGGGCGTTCAGCATATCGCTCCATCTGGCTGAATTGAAGGTATTTCGCACGTCCAGAGTTGCTAGCAATACGATTTTCCTTGAGTAATGGTTGCCCTGTTGAGCCAATTGGACGGTCCTTACCACTTCTTCAATTCTTCAATTGCTCCAATCGTAGGGTGGCCTTTTCTGAATCAGTGCTGTCTTTCGGACAAATCTCCTGCTCTCTGCACGGCTGCTGTAAGCTTTGGTTTTAGCGACTTTTCCAGGAGTTTCCCTGCGGTGTCCAGCTTACACAGAGACCTGTACACTGATGGGGAATCCGGGTCTCCTTTTCCTTTGCTGATCAGTACCAAGCGCTGTAACTTCCAGCTCCTAGGGAAAACCCCTTCTTGGAGACAGCTATTGTACATGTCCAGCAGCAGCCGAGGATATGTCTGGGCAATCGTCTTGAGCACCTCCGCTGGTATTTCGTCAGGTCCAGGGGCCTTTCGGTTTTGTAGGGTTTTCGACGCGAGGATCTTCTTCACTGAACATCGGGGTTTCTGGTCGTTTGACCGGAGAGGTGTCGGGAGTCCGAACATGATGCTTTAGAAACAGTGTGTTCACTATAAACTCTATCCTTTCTTCACCGTCGCCAGGGCTAGCCATCTGTGTTCCCAGTTTTCGCATTACGACTTTGAAGCCTAGCCCCCAGGGGTTGCTGTTGACATCACGATGGAGATTCTTCCACTTCGGTTTTTGCTCGAATTGATGGCCCTCTTGAGCTCGGATCTCATGGTTCCAAATTCTGCTAGAATGTCTTCCGTGGGTTCAGCTTGCCTTCTCCTACCCCTGGTGACTTTGCGTCTGAAATGTAGGCATCTTCTTCGAAGCGCTCCACCAGTGCACCGGTTTCCCGTTTCTATTGGGGTCATTCACTCGGCGCATAGAGGCGTCACATGCCAGCCGTATGAGTTGCATGGTAGCCTCAACTTGTGTTTCAGCAGCTCCCACTGTTTCTAGGACCGCGCTTTTTCCTTCTTCGATTGCGGATGTGAGAGTTTCTTCGTTGAGTCTGCTAACGTTTCATCTCGGCGCTCGGCTTTGGTTTTGAAGATATCTAAAGGTACCAGAAACGTACATTAGAATGGTATGTACGGTGACGTAAAAATTAAAGTTAAATACGTGACGGGAATAATTGTAGAATACGAAGCCAACGTGGTGCAGTGCACCAAGGCAACTGGCCTTAGTCTCCGGATTTTCAATATTGTGAAAAATTTTGTTTACTAAAATGCCTTACTGAAACCGGAATAACTTACTTTCTTTTCGCCCTTCAGAATACATCTAATAATTGGATTACTGGGTTAAGAATCAGCCGCACGAAGACAGAACATTTGCAATGCCGTTCTTCCCGAACACATTAACCCGACGCCAGACATTCTATTAGAGTGAGTTATCGATCTGAGATGCTATAAATTTAAATACTTCAGCTTAATGATAAATTACCAAGTAAATTGTGAGACTTTTTGTGACCGAAAAATGACACTTAAACTCAAAGGTTTTCCTCAAACAACAGTCGTACATGCGACTTTAAATACACAACAGAATGTTGGACGATATAAAAAAGGAAAAACTGAAACCACGGAGATGAAAATGTTACGAATGTCAGCGGGAGTATCAGAACTAGACCTAATTAGAAGGTCTCTAGGCTGAACGCATCAGCTGGTATTATCACCTATAAAGGAGATTATTAGAAAATCACACCCTACAAGCCAACCTCAAGTTCTAGCAGAAATTTAACTATAAGGCAGAAGAAAAAATAAATAGATCACTGAAATGTAAACATAATAGCAAACTCTCGACCTCAATAGTGATGTGATCCAAAATGGAGCGACTTGAAGAATAATATTAAGGTACACAAGCTTAACCAACCCCATAATCGGCGCAGCAGCAAGGCAGATACGTAAATGAAAGACTTAGTATAAGAAATACGTGTACGTTCGCGTTATAAATGGTATATCAACGATTTATAAAAGAAGAAGAAGAAGAGCGAAGGTCAGACGTGCATCTAAGTAAGCTTTAGCGGAGCAGAATCTAGTTTAAGGCTAAGTTAAAAGTACATCTAATCGTACCCAATGGATTAGAAGTAAACAAGCACTTTTATTCTCTGACATCGTAGCTAATAGTAGTTAAATCTAAAACCCTACGGAATCTAATGAAAGTCATGCGGGGTTCGAACTGATCTACGAGATGGTAGGAAATAAGGATATCTTCTCAAAAACCATTAGTAAATTAACTATATATCTGACCGCGTCCAGAAGGATATGTTGCGCTGAACCACTACACATGCTTCCAAATTAAACCTAGCCCAAAAATATAAAATAAATTCTCTTCATTACGCAATCAAAAGTACATAATTTTTCAAAACTCGTAAGATTAAAACTTCTTTTCAGTTCGGCAAATTTACTATCGGCATCAAATTCCTGAAAAACTAAAAATGAACAGAGTTTGTTGTCCATGCCACTTTCGTTGATTGGAAAACAATAAATCGCGCACCCGACAAGCACAAAAAAAAAACATTTTCTTCTCTCATCGGGGGGTCAGAGTTTATCTTTATTCGCGGAAAATGCATTCGTAACAGGACCTAGCGAACCAGGCGTTGTTCTCTCGCACACAGATACCCCAGCGCTATACAAACTTTCCATTCCGTAAACACAAATCTTCCATGATGCATTCCCATGGATAGACTAGCTACCGCTGAAAACATTGCACCACTATCTCGTAAAACAATTCTCACAAATATGGTTCACGAAAAAATTGAAAATTCCTAGCTTCTACCTAAAAACGGAACACGAAAAATCAGAAAAATGAATCAGGATTGTATTTTAACCTCCCCCGTACATTCCACCATCCGTGTCCTCAAATTTATATATAGATATCCATTTCATGGCAATGTCGCCTCGCCGTCATAGCTGCTAGCATATTCCGGAGTAGGAAGGCCGCTCTAGTGCATCAAACGCGTTCAGACAATTTACTTGAGCGTCGTAACCACCGTTAGTTTCTCTGTGGATGCTCATCGCGTTACTGGCCACCGAGAGTCATAACGGTAATATATTTACTTCCGCCTTTCCCCCAACCTATCCACCATGGAAGTTTTTCCGATTTTATTTGAAAAGGATCCCTAGCACACGGTCCTCCTGGTAGCGTTCCGTTCCGCAGTACTGTGCCGACGAGCGACATGGTCGCACTCTCTAATCCAATAATTTCGCATTCAATGCTCAAGGCAAACTATAAAACTTGACTTGTATCCACTTAAAATTTATAACTTTATTATATGATTTTCAACCGTTGGACTTCTTGGGCTGCCTTCATGCTTGTTTTCCGGTCGTAGCAGAAACCCTGCCACATCCTATTGCTATATCCTTGCGCTTAGCCGCATAGTATGCGGTGAATATTCACATAACGCTCTATATTAAATGAAAAGGGACTTTGAGCTGAAAGTGGGTGTTTGGTGGGTGCCTGGTAGCCATCAGTGGGGGTGGCATTAAACGGTTGCCGCCATCATGTGGATTTATAATAGCTAAGATCCCCGACCCTAGGGAGAAGCAACCGAGAATTTGGGGCTTGGGGATAACAACTTTTTGGACAATTGAATTTGGCTTCATTCTTTTGTGCGCTAGTGGTCGTCATAGTGGTGGTGGTGTATTTAATGCGGCATTTTATGCAACAGTCTAGCAACATCAAATAAATTTTCAATTCGTTTACCAAATGTCTGACACATGGAGAGTTCCTATGCAGCACGACTACCGGCGTTCTCCTACTGACCGGACAAGGCTGAAATTAATTTTAAGCATGACAGCCTTTTAATGGCACACAATTGGGTTGGTATGTCATTTCCGGGAGACAATTGAATGGAAATTAACGGTTTGATGTGGATTTTCTGTTAAATTTACGAGCATAGTAGCCCAGTGTGTGTAGCCTATATTTTGGGGATTATCCTTCAAAGTACCCTGCAAATATCCAGTTAACGCAATAAGTCTCATTTAACAGCGAAATCCTATTTATGTTGGAAGCTTATATAATTCGCTTCAATCACCATAAAGATTGATAAATTGATAAGGCGTCACCAAACGCTTTCTGCTGGAATGTCAGGAAGTTTATGAAGAGGGTGGGCATGAAAGCATGAAATCATGTATCGTTAAGGGCTGCTGTAGAATTAGGGAGATCCGTAGTCATCCGTGGTTGATTGGAATTAAAATATCCTGGACTCTGTCCACAATTTTTTGATATGGAGACGTTTTTAATACTTACTTCCTTGATATAACATAGTTTACATTACAGACATTATAGCATTTTGTTTTGTATTGGTTTATTTTAAACAGATTTCAATCTTGCTACAAGATTCATTTGGTTTGTTTTTTTCCTTTCAAATCCTCTGTCCCGAAATGTCACAAATTGTCGCAATGAATATACACAAACATACGTATATATGTGCATGTATTTTGTGAAACTATATTCTCCAATCATGCAATTCCAATTTCAATTTCACAGATGGGGTTTTTAAAAACTCTCCACCTTGCTTTTTATCCTAGACAAATACAGAGCACAAGAGAGACAATGACTTGGGTGGATAGTGAAAGGAATGTGGGCAACTAACGATCTATTTATTTTTTCGATTGCCAAAAGTTTGATAAAGAGATTCCAGTCGAAGACATTCTGCTTTCGAAGAAGCTGTTGAAGAAAAAAACGATTGAACAAAACTGAAACTAATGGGATTACCTCATGAATAATGCTTTATTTTTTTTTATAATTTGTGCGCGCACAAAGTGTTTGCACAATTCGTGCGCTTAGAAAGGACAGGCAGAGAGAGAAAGATTTATTTTTTGGTTTGATTTTTTGGAAAAACTCCGTGGGTGGTATCCAGATAACTGGGGCGATTTGTTTTGTTAATTTATCCTTGCTTCTAATTCACAGTACATTTCCCTGACTGAAAGAAATAAATTCTAGCTGACATCAGGAGTACCGCCCAGTTGACTACTGCTATTTAAATAATAATCTATAGCTATGTATGATACATGCGACACGACATTCTTTTACCATACTGACATGTATCTGCATAATCCTTTGGAACATATTTAACTAGAACAATGGGATGTTTTTACTGAGACTTAACTTTAGTTAGTTTTTTTTATTTATTTATTTATCCAACTAAAATGTTATAAACATTTTCTTGCGAAGTAAGGAACTTACGTGTGAAAGATGAATATTTTGGTTATTTTTGATAAAGTGAGATGAATGGGATACGTATATAAATGGGCGAATAACAACCAAATATTAAGATAATCAGGTTAATACATTAAACAAAATATTAACTCTATAGAGAAAGGTTAAATTAAAAATATACTACAAAAAGCATTTTAATATTGTTTTTAACATAAGCAGACTATGCTGTAATATGTGTTGATCTCGTGATCGATAATTCACTTGAAATGAATGTAATACACCAGCGATAGGTCACCTTAGTTTCTTTGACACTAAGTACCTTAAAACTCCTTTGATCAGATAAATTCTCTGATGTTTGCAAACTTTGCAACTTTTCACGGTCCCACCTCTCGCAAACGTCCGAGAGTATTTGCTTTTTTCAAATCTAGACACGCCTGATCTTCGGCGTTTACCTAACACGGTTAATCCTTTGGTTAGAATCGGGTGGAGTACAGTCCACGTTTAGTGCTCCATCCGAGAGTATTGTTGTCACGAGAAGGCTTCTCAAAACAAATTGCCGTTTGGATACGGCACTAAACTGTAGGTCCCATTCGTGTGAAAAAATATAACCCACACAACATGAGTGGATGCGAGAAGCTGGGCCCAGGCACTTAAAGAGCTGTGGCGCCAAATATTTATTCATTTATTTAAACTTGCTATGTTGAGTATTTCTTGAGTTAGATCAACGCAGGTAGAGCCTTCTTAAGGTCTCGATGAAGTTTTCGATATGCTCAGCTTATTTAAAATGGCTATCGATGGTGACACCGAGGTACTTGTAGTTTTCAACAATTTCAACCAGATCTTCTTGGAGTTTTTCTGTGCAGCTGTTATTCTTCAAGTATAGCCCTTGTTGTGTAGCTTTCTCCAAAAACGTATATATGTGAATCATGTTAGTTTAAGATAAATGTTGTATCAGCCTATTCAACTGAATCGTTGTAGTATCCAGCCGTATACTTATGTCGGACCACTATCGTCGTGTCATCTACGTACACAAAAGAAATATGTTATCAAACACCCGAAGTAACTCGTTTGTGTATAGATGAAGAGAATCGGTTCAAGTTTTAAACCTCGGGGAACTCTTTATTTAATTGCTTTATCTTCCCTATATTTTTCTTTCTTCTACCCATCTTTGTATAATATTCTGTTTCATATTTGGTAGTTCTGGAACTTCTATTTCAATTCTTTCGTAGTATTTCTAATATATTCTGTCGTATTTTATGTTCTCCTTAATAAATATGACAACACTTCCTTCTCCGCATTTTCTTCAATTTAAAAATTCGGAATTGAACCCTCAATAATACACTAACTATTTTCTTCCTCCTAATAAACCCCGCCCGATCCGCCAGGCACACAAAAATGTCCAAGTTTCTTTTTTTCAATGGCTTTGTAATTTTTTATTTTTTTGCCTATTACCTTTGTACCGTAATTATCTACATATAACCAACTAAATTTGTTGAAAATTACGGACGGTAAAGGGAATCATATACATGTTGATACTTAGTTTTATATAACACATATAGATTTACTGTGTTCACTTTTTGTTTTAACGCACAGAGCAATAACAACACGACTAGTGAGTATAATTTAGTCAATAACCAAAATAGACTATAGCGAGTAAGTACGGAATTCATTATTATGTTAATATCAGTCGTAGGTGGCGCCCGTGCAGGGACGGGCTAAGAATATCATTGCAGCGCCCCCCAACAACCAGCGCTTGTCGTAAAAGGCGACTAAGGGGACAAATCAGATTTAGGCAATATAACACCCAAGTGAGCCTAGCGACACATATACTACCTTAAAAACCCTCCCACAAGTGTGCATGCGAGTCCGTGGGTTGACACGACTGGAGATCACCGGTGTCATAGAAGAAAGATCAAACAATACTAAAACAGGAGCATGTACGTGTCAAACAACAAACACCATCGCAATATGGTAATATTGTAAAACTGTATCATTATAGTAATACTTGCAAAAAGGAAAGGCATTACCCCGCCAGGCACTACCACTGCTGTGCATGGTACTGATCCTGGACCGAGCAGAAATGTTCGGGTCAGAGCTTTACGGATTCCGGGGGCTAGCAAAATAATGAAACAGTTTGGAAGAAATTTGCGGGTCGCGAGTTGGAACGTTGGAAGCATGACCGGTCGAAGTTACGAGCTGGAAGAGATGATGAATAGAAGGCGGATGGATATCTTGTGTATCCAACAGACGAAATGGAAAAACACCGGAAATCGGGCGCGTTTCTTGGACGTTAGGACAAAAGATTACAAGATGTTCTACTACGGAACGGAAAAGGCTAAGAACGGAATCGGTATCATCCTTGCGGCAGAGCTACTTGGTTACGTCTTTCGAAGTCCAGCATTTCGAAGTCCAGCGACCGTTTGATGTCTCTCAAACTAGTAATACAAGGAGAGGTGTGGAATATTGTCAGTGCATATGCTCCCAAAATTAAGGGCGATCAGAGGGATAAAGACGCATTTTGGCTAGATTTCCACAATCTCCTTAAGGACATCCCAAAGGAAGAATTTCTGTTTGTTGGAGGAGATTTGAATGGACATGTCGGGAAATCAAACGAAGACTATGAAGACTGCCATGGAGGACTAGGATATGGCACCAGGAACCTTCTTGGTGAAGACATCCTAAGCATGTGCAGATCACACGGTCTTGTCGTGTTGAATACCATGTTCATCAAACAAAGCCGACACCTGATCACTACAGCAGTGGTGGAGAAGAAACTCGGATTGACTACCATTTGGTAGGCAGTTTCATGAAGCCTCGGGTAAAAGATTGCAAATTGATCCTGGGAAAGGCAATCGCTCGGCAACACCGTCTCCTGCTAACAGAATTTTTTATGAAAACACCAAAGAAAAGCAAACAAACAAGGGTCTCCGAGAAAATCAAGTGGTACAATCTGGACAAAGAAAAAGGCGAGACTTTTGTTTTCGTAATGAAAAATTACCTCTCTCACACCATCAACGGAGTTGAGGATGAAGAGTGCAGAGCACAAAATATGTGGGATTCCCTACAGCGAACTTGCTTAAAGAAGGCCAAATCACTGCTAGGAGCTTCAAAAGGCCACCATCAACACGCCAAAGAAACATGGTGGTGGAGTGATGAAGCTAAGAAAGTGATAAGTGAGAAGAAAGCGGCTTTCAAAGCTTGGTCAAAGTGCCCCTCTAATAATAATGACGAGAAAGTTCGCCCCGAAATGGAATACAGATGTTGCATGAAAAAAGCGAAGAAGAAGTGCGCCCAGCTTCAAGCAGAGAGCACGGAGGGCCTGTATCGGGAGCTGGAGAAAATATCTTTCCCGGTTGCTGAAACCAGGCTATCCAGGAGCTGCGAAGACACAATATGAACAAGAGCGCCACTATCTTCAAAATAGCCGCCCAAAGAAGGAAGAATGCTCAGGAGATTCGTTCGCCAAAGTTCATTTGGCAATGCTCATGGCCAGCTTCTTGTGGATGACGACAAAATTCTGCAGATGTGTCGGCAGTTTTGTGAAGAGCTTTTAAATGAACAGTTTTCCCGGCTATACTTTCCAAGAGCCACCCCTAACTGTGAAGAAATACCCGACATTACAGTCGAAGAAGTTAGTGAGGCGGTCAAATACTCCAAAAAACGAAAAGCGGTTGGGCCAGACGAGATGCCCTCTGAGTTCTGGAAAAAGATGGGAGACGTCGGGTTCAGATGGCTCAGAATTCTCATCTCCAAATTCGTGAGAGGTGACCCAATGCCGAATCAATGGAGGGGAAGTTACCTTCTCTCTGTATACAAAGGGAAGGGTTATACGCGAAACTGTGATAACTACCGTTCGATCAAGCTGATGTCACACACCATGAAGATCGTTGAGCGGGTATTAGGTAGCCGACTGCGAAAAATAATACGGCTATATGATGATCAGTGCCGGTTTGTCTCGGGTAAATCAATCACAGATGCAATCCAAAGTATAAGGATCATAATGGAAAAACATCGAGATTCCTTAAGGGATTTGCATATGGTATTGGTTAACTTTGAAAAGGCATTCGACAAACAACCACGAGTTCTGATATGGGTGGCGCTAAGACATCGAGGGGTCCCAGAAACCTATGTACAGATGATAATGGACATGTACGAAGGAGCAAAGACAAGAGTAAGATGCCGCGCTGGAGTAACCGAAGAGTTCCCAATCAAAGTCGGGGTGCACCCGGGAAGCGTTTTAAGTCCTTTGCTCGTTATTACAGTCCTTGATTATCTGCTTGAAGGTAAAGTGACGGACCCCAAGGTACATCAGTTATTCTTTGCTGACGATGGAGCCATCATAAGTGAGGATCCTACATCCCTGCAACGAGCACTTGATGTGTGGGTGGACGTTTTGGAGGGAAATGGGTATCCCAGGAGTACAAAAAAGACATAGTACCTGTGCTGCCCGTTCTCTGATCTACTCAGGCCTATTCCAAACATTTATTTGAATGGAACAGTGCTTCCCAAGTGCGAAAAGTTCAAATATCTGGGATCTATGATCAATAGCAAAGCAACTTGTGATGACGACATCAATCATCGCGTAAGCGTAGGGTGGATGAAGTGGCGAGAAAACTCCGCTAACTTTTGTGACAGAAAAATGCCCCCTTAGTTGAAAGAAAGGCTCTACACCGCAGTTGTGCGTCCAGCGCTCGCATACGGTTCACAATGTTGGACGATGTACAAAAAGTATGAGAGTAAATTAACGGCAGCTGAGATAAAGATGCTTCGCATGACAGCAGGAGTGACCAAGCTTGATCGAATAAGAAGTTCGAAGATCCGTGGAAGCTTTCACATCAAGGAAACCATCGTACCAAAAATAGACCGCGACCGGCTAAGCTGGTATTGCCACGTTCAAAGAAGAGATCATTTGAACCCTGTTAAAAAGGCAATATCTATGCACGTTCCAAAGACATCGCGATGTAGGAAAGGCAGGCCTATAAACGCCTGGATCAGAGAAATGCGACAACATCGGCATTTCATTGGCCTCAGTAACCGAGTGATCCAAAATCGGCGGGCCTGCCGATATTTTCTGAGGTCAAATAGGCGAACCCCACAGGCGATGGGGAGGGTTAAGTGGGAGGGTTGTGATCCCTTGTTTTCGGATCATAACCTCGCTGATAAAAGGAAGAAGAAAATCAGTCATAGGTGGCTTCGTTTGTCAAAGTTTTTTGCCTTCGGTTAAATTACCTGCGGCAACAACTTTTTTTTGAATCTACTTTTTCCGCGCTATGTTTCTCAAAGTTGTTGCCATCGATATAGCGTCACCTGAAGTTCATATTCTTCTACTTCAAGATGTGCGTTAATAGTGAGTATTTGAGTTTTTTGAGATTTTAAGAGTACAGTAAATCCCAAAAAAGAAGCAGCCATATAGTTAGCATGACTGTGTTAAGACAGATTACTACTGACGAAGAAACCTAGGCTTCTTAGAGATTTTACTGGATTCAATTAAGAAGCAGACGAGTAAATATCACGTATGATACTATCGCTCATTGGAGTGTTTTAAACTTAAGACTTGTTCGGATAAAACAGTAGTCCATTTTTCACTGACCATTCATAAATTGCTAAAATGTTGTCATGGAGCTTAGAAGTGAGTTCATCAATAAACCGCATGGGCGAGATATATAGGTGCAGCTGTACTTTTTCAGCATACAAATAAAAAGAGGCATGCCTACAAACCAATGGCAAGCTATTAATGAAATGATCGTTATAGTACTACTTGTAAAAGAAGCTCTAGTGCAGAGCTCTCGGCGACCTTTTGCATAAAATCTGCTAATAAATTTCACTGAACAGCTCCTAACATGAGAATCTTTTTGCAATTTCCAACAGAGAATCTGATGATTTACCTTATCAAAGCCATTTGCAAAGTCAAGCAGACAAGAAGTGTACGAAAGCCCATATCAATAAATCAAAAATTGTGCTAATTTGTACTACTACAGGATGGGCCATAAGTCACAATGAGGTTTAAAAATATAATTACTATTCATAAGTACATATGTATGTACTTTTTTTAAATTTAATTTTATAGATGGTATAAATGGAAAGAGAAAGTAAGGAGCTTTACAACTAAATAAAGAACCAGAGTAATTGAATTTTTTTATTATATTTATATCAACGATCAATTACTTTAACGCAAAGAGGATATCGTCGACATTTTAAAGTAAGAATTTCTCCTTCTGAAGAAATTATTGATCACAAAGTTAATCGTCGAAATCCGAGATCGATTCACCGAATTAGATGTATGGTATGCTATGGTCATACTTCTTCACAAATAAAGAGAAGAGAGCAGTCATTGTTACTGCAGACTGGTACTGGTTCATGCCTGAACGTTTTTTACATCTTGACCTAAAATACAATATAGTTTCAGTAGATTAAAGCCACTGCTTACACACTGCCCGAGTCATAATAGCACTTTTAAGGTACATTTTTAGAGGGGGGATAGCTCTCAAAAATTTGGAAATTAACTAAGCACCGCATTCTCCCAATTTGACGGCAAACCCGAGGCAATTCTCGAGCTCAGGGCCAACATTGACGCACAAATTCAAGCGCTTCAGCCAGAAATTTTTAAAGAATGTTATGGAAAAAGCTTTAAATTGTGTCCATCATTGTACAGCCGTAAATCGCTGTAATTTAAAATAAGAAATTTTATTTAGTATATTTAAAAAAAAAAATGTATTAAAAATAGAGCAGCGAGAGTCGTCATGCTCAGACGAAGGATTATATTATTATTATGGCTATACTAACTCATAAATAAATTACAAATTTAATATAACTAAGACTGACCCGAGGTTTACGACTGTTGGGAGGATTTATTCTGTGCTTTTCTCCTAGATCTACTGTAGTGTGAATATTTTGTCAGTGGCAGACTTTTCCGGCATGAAACCGCACTGTGAAGGACCTATCAGGTTGTTGATGAACGGTTTTTGGGCATTATTCATACTATGTTGAGGAGACTAGTTGGCATGGTTCAGAGGGTCTCATTTTTTAACAATCGGGCTAACGCCACATAATGAAGTTGACATTTTATACAATTACCAGTATTCGAAAATCTGATATTTCTTGGCTGTTTATCAGACAATTAAACTAACTAAAGTACTGAAATGTATCATTTCTGTATCAAATGTCTCTTCGGTTTTCGCTCTGTATATAAAAAAATATAAAATGATTCTGTTTCCAACTTTGTTGCTTATACTGCATATTGCATAGAAATTTTAGATCTCGTCTATCTCAATTTATTATGTGTACCAGTGCCGCTTCTTCAATTTCGGAGGTCCTGAGGCAAGATTTTTTTGGGGGCCCCTACTTTTACTGTTCAATTTTAACAAGCAATTGTTATTCAAATGTAAAATCACCCCTCTCTTTTATTTCGCGTTTTTGGCAACTTTTTGGGTCGGGTGGGGGCCTGGAAGTGGGAGCCCCTAAAGGTGGGGCCCTGATGTATACTGAGACTTCAGAGTACACACACCTTTCATTCATCACCCAATTGACGGAGCGAAAAACCCATTCCCCACTGACTGACTGAAAGGAATTCCTTCGCACAAACTGGCAGAGTTCCTCCGCGTCGCCATGCACAAAGCGGCTCCCTGCATTTTTTTCCGGTCACTAACCCAAATCCTCGCCTATATCCGCCTTCTCGCTGCAGCACGCCAACTTCTGCAGGTGAAGTAAAAATTAGCAGAAGCCAACTACCAACAGAAGCTGTAACAACAGCAACCCTGGATGCTCACCTCTATACATATCTAATATAGATGCGACACGCTTCGAAGTGCCCAGGTGAAAGTTTCGCTCTATGCTTTTTTTTCAATTCCTGTTTCCTTCTGTTTTCTGATCCTTTTTTCTATATTTCCCACTAGTTTATTTTTTCTTTTATTCCTTTGTAAACTCTTTGTTTTGAGTTGGGTGCTGTTGCTGTTAGCCATGGTGGTGCAAGGAGCAAAATGTATTTTCCGCAAATTACTTTGAGTGCTTTCTCTCATCGTCCATCCGCTAGTGGTCGGTCTTTGCATATTACTGAGGGCGGTGCAGGGTATATAAAAACCACATTCAAGCAATTTGAAAGCGGTTTCTGAACCGAATATGGGTGGATCTCTGACGCTGCAATTTTTGTTGCTGCACTTGTTTAGCTGACCGCAATCTAACGGTCTATGCATGAACGATCCAGGAAAATTCATATCGCAGGACGAATTCTTGAGCAATTTTCAGTTTGATTTCTCTCCAACTAGGTATATAGGTGAATGTGTAGGTTCGTATGTATCTGCAAAAAGAAAAATAATCACAGATAACAGTAAACAAGCTGCCAACTTTGCAACGATTTATGGGCATTTTGGGGAATAGGGCGGCTATGTGGTAGTGGTGGTGATGCTGGTCATCGTGGTTCTGCTTCTGCTTTCCCCGTGGTGCAAGTGCAGCAGTTAGTTTAACTATTGAGGGGTTGCAATTTTTTTCCTTAATTCATCCTCATTCCAAAGTTTTTATTTATTGTTTTGTTGTGTACCTTAACGAAATTTATGGAATGCAATATTTTGAACTTTTACCTCGATCGAAATGAATTATTTAAACGAGAACGCACAGCGGACGGATTCAACCGCAGGATATCTCGGTTCGGCTATTTGTCGATTATTAAGTATTAACACTTCCAGGTACACTGAATAATGGAAAGGATGTAGGATATGTGCGATGGCAAATAGTGTAATTTACATGTTTCCGTAACAAAGAGAAAGATGAATTATTAAACTATTGTTGGCAGCACAGCAACACAACAGTCATTGCAAGGATTGAAAGGGTGACACTTTTATTGCCCGCAGAGGAGATGGCACTGCTTTGTTCTAATTGTTTTCAGTTTTCACTGGCTCGGAGAATGATGTGTCAACTTGGTGCGATAAAAGGATACATCATATCAGGATACGAATTGTTAGAGAGTGCGATGTTCAAAGTTTATATACACACATTTATGACTAGGACTATACGGATGTGCAAGAATTACGTTGGAATGGACCATTGGGGAAAATTTGTACTAAAATGAGTTTAATGCTTTATAAGTGCTAGGTACAAAAGCATGTCTGTTTGACGCCGAGAGTTGAATCTAAATGTTCTTTAATGCATTCTAATATGATTCTAGCTATTATCTAGTCTACTACCGGGAGAATGCTTATATCTCTTCAATTTCCACAATCTACAGATTTCCTCTTTTCTGGTGGAGTCATCGTAGCGTACTTCTATGACAATGGTGATGGTTACGCTGTTACGGTGAACGGTGAACGTTGAACGTTATCATGACATGTTAACAAACTTTTTAGGGCTTGAAATATGTGGTTCCAACAATGTGGTGCCACTTGTCACAAAGCGCATGAAACAATGGTCCTATTACGAACGAAATTTCTGGGACGCATTATCTCACGATATAAAGAAGTCGAAATATTCCAAAAAGTCATGGAAAACTTTGATACTTCCTGTGTTGCCAGCATTCTGTGGTGGTGGGCATTTGTCTGATATTGTGTTTCATATATAAATGAAATAGACTAAAGACAACAATGAAATAAAAACGATAACATTTTTACAATTTTTTCTGTTTTATTTAAATAAGAAAATGTCCGCTCTTATTGAATCACCATTTAAATAACCGTATTCAAATACTCAACAAATTGATCGCGTGCTTATCACACATATTTATTGTGTTCTTTTTGGTATTAGGTACATTTCTCGGTACCAACTGTAGGTAACGCTTATTCATTGGCTCATCCTTCTTCCTCATTCTTCGTTAAAAAGGACTTAATGCATCTATTCGTAGGTTAAAATGGAGAGAAAAGCAGAATCGGGGAGAGCATTGTACAAACGTGTTGCCCTGCTCATAAAAAAAATGTCTGTGTAAGCCGATGAGCATTCGAGGCATGGCGAGTATTGCTGTTAGAACGAAGAAGAGGATAAACGCTATTGGCTATTTCATTTGATCAATTTCGGTGCAAATATCGACAAAATCTCAGATGATCCTTATGAAATGAAAACTTTCTACTCAAATAGATGCACAATAGTTATTTTCACCTTGCAGAGATATAATAAAAAAATATTTTTTTAAGAAAACGCTCTCACAAATTCGGCGTAGCCGTAATCTTGACACTAATAATACCGCTGCTTCAAATATCGATCAAATCGATTTATTGGTAAGCAAAATTTATGGGAAGCTCTATTGTACAATACGAGAGCATGTATGTATCTCTAGTTTAATTTTCTTATTTGGTAGAGAAATTTAATCTTTGATGTATCTTTTTCCAGAAAAACTCTAGAAGCAGGTGCAATATATTTGAATTATTTCCAACGAAACTGGTGTAAAGTTCCGCCTTTCAAATCAAATTCTGAAACCATTTAAAGCGAGTGTGACCGCCGTAGCGCAGTGGTTAGTATGACGAACCACTGCGCGTGAATTATAGAAAACACGTATTCGTGCGATAAATATAACCCACACAACACAAGTGGTTGCAAGAAGATAAGTTTTGGCGCTTGATGGATTTAGAGTAAGGCACACTAGGCACCGGCCTGGGGTATCATAAAAAGAAGAATCATGCAGCTGCACCTCACCGGAACCGCAACGGAACCGCAACAGCACCGCAACGGTACCGCAACAGCACCACAGTGGCATCGCAGCTACACCGCAACGGCACCGCAATGGCATCGCAGCCAATAAAGCAGCATCGCATCGCATCGGCACCGCAACTGCACCGTAACTACACCGCAATGGCACCGCACCGCAGCTGCATCGCAACGGCACCACAACGGCACCGCAGTCGCACCGCAACGGCACCGTAGCAGCGCTGCATCACAGCTGCACCGCAACTGCACCACAACTGCACCGCAGCCGCACTGCAGCAGCACCGCAGCAGCACCGCAGCAGCACCGCAACGGCACCGCAACTGCATCGCAATGGCACGGCAACTGCAGATTCGAAAATCTCTATACTAGTACATGATAGGTGCATTTAAAGTCGCAAAGACAAGGTCATGGTTTGAAGATGCAGGCGCTCATAATTGGGAGTAAAGCAAAGAGTCTTGGGGATTACTTACAAAAAGCAAGTCCAACAAAGTAGCTGTTGAGCCGATAAACTGAGTTCGATTATCAAAATTAAGCGTAATTACGCCAAAAATGGTCATTCTTTCTACTAGTAACATTGAAGTCTCGCTGTTAAGTAGCTTACATTTGAAGTCGCCACATATAATAATTTGTTTATATAGTGAGGAGATAACTTCTAGGGTAGAAAAGAGAGGTGATAGGTCAACATTTTTACTGGGCCTTTATACAACTCCGAGCAAGCATTTACTTTCACCATTAAATATTTCAATAAAACAATATTCGATTGGAGACGCAGCCTTCGACCAAACCACACGCTTCACGTTAATGCAGTTACAGATATTATGTCAATATTTGAGGTTGCGGTGACCCGAACGTTGAGGCGGACACCAACCACTTTCTATGTCCTTGTCCAGGCATCAGCAAACCTTTTTTTTAAGAATGAGAGGAACTGGCAGATAAACCGATGTCGATGATCATGAATTTCAGCAACAAATCCGGTTGGATAAGATTCCTATTCGAGACGGGCTCAACCACGTCAAACAAGTCTAAGTATCATGTAACTCCATAACACTTGTTTGCTTTCTCTCGCTTCTGCAAGCAGGTATACGAGTATCGATAAGGGCCCACGTGTTCTTATGTGAACCACCAGGTAATCTGGCAGTAACTATCGGTGGACTCAAATCTCCGGGTGAGACTATCTCAGGGGGTACAACATGCACATAATAATTTACAGGGACATATACCCACTTGCTCGTCTGCTGTGGGGACCAACACCCACGAGTTCGTAACGGAAGAGGTCTGGAATTTCACAAAATGAACGTAAGTAGCGCCCATCAACAAGCAAATACCGGAGAAGAAAGCACATATCCTAGCCTTGACCAAAACTCAGATAATTTCATCAACTGATTTCATATACCATCGTTGCCCGGGCTACGAACTACAATACATACCCGATTTCAATTCAAAGGTGGACTTTGTATTTTTGGTAAGGCGGATATGGCTTGTGGATGGAGTCTGATACTCTCTACGTCATGTGGCTTAAACTCGTCATACATGGCTTCACCAAGTTTAATTGAAGCCTTTACCGGCCTCCTAATGATGACCAACCGGCTGGATACAGAACCATCACCTCACGGTCGACGCTATTGTCCTCAGCGTTTCATTCATTTCAACGTCCATAACTCGAGTTGACTACAATACTTTAACACTACTGACGGCGCTGGAAGTCAAGGTGAAGGCTTTGGCATCAGCTTCAGTCTCATTCAGCTGGTGACGAAATCCACGATGGAGCTCTTTCTAACATCAGAGCCAGGCAGTTACACAATAAATGTGGCTTTACCTTTAGGAAATTCAGACTATGCGCTAATATCGACATCCCATCCGCTACCGGCACCAATGGCAGGACAATGAGCGCACCGTCGCCTGATTTGTAATTACAGGTTTTCTGACTGACAGAAGCTGTGGAATTTTTTGGCATCACTACCATTGGCTTACGCCGTTACTTAGGTGATTCTCCTTTCCACGGATTGTGGGCATGTTACTGAAGTCAAGAACAGAGAAGATAGAGAGTAACGCTCAAATCAATCAGAGCAAAGAAGATCGACCTTCGTAAGACTTTCGAAAGCTCTGTTCAACAAAAGACTTGAACTGGGGCAATTGACGTGGAGAAGAATTAACTGGGTCATTAGACACCTAATAGTGTTATATGTAGGTTCAACTTTCCTGAGAGAAGATTATACAAAAGGAAGAACGCCAGTTCGCCGAGGTCATCAAAGAAAGGAGCACCTAGATGGAGCAGTCTGTTTGGGACAGGGCCAGACATGAACACAGGACATGTTCTGCTCCTGCTAGAAACGAGCCCCAATCGTTTAGCATCATGGTCCGGCAGAGAGACTCTTCCAATTTTCGATGACTCGGTCCAATACGTATCTACGGCGTTATTCTGGTAATAGCATCTCGAATGTTGGCTTCGCGCTCATCCAAAGTGGTTGGCTTGGTAGTGTAGATTAAGGACTTGACGTAGCCCCAGAGAAAATAATCGAGTGGTGTCAATTTGCATGATCGCGGCGGCCAATTGATGAACGCTCGCCGTGAGATGACCCAGTCGCCAAATTTCTCCTTCACAACTTTGAGCGTTTCGTCGGTTGTGTAGCATGGAGCGGCTTCAATTTTTGCGTCAGCACAATTTTATATGAATGTAGGCCCAAATCCAACCACAAAACAAGCCGGATTGACTCTCTGGCGATGCCCCATTCAGCTGATCAGCGCCGAATCGACATTTCTGGGTCTTCTTCGATACAGGTCGCTACGGCGTTTATATTTTCCTCATTTCACACCAATTCTCTGTCTGGTTGATGGCCTAAGGTCCGAAAGAGTGTATTCACGCTCAAGCTTTTCCACGGTGCGACGAATTGCCTGCACATTGAAGCCATTATGACGACCGACCTACCAACGAAATTCACGTTGCGTATTTACAATACAACTGAGCCGGATTTTCGATAATACCATATGTTTTAATAATTTCCGCACGTTCGGCAAGCGTGAAACGATGCTTGATGAAATGACAAACCTTACTGAATATTTTGACAACTGGATGTCATTGATAACTTTGACAGCTGCTGAAACATACCTATTGGAAAAAAGTATCATTGCTATCTGGTCACCCTTTATATGTATCTTTAGTAAATGCTGCGATCTCACACCACATTCCACATAAACACATAGTTATAAACAATTCTGATAATAAGCGAACGGCGAGAGTCTTATCAAGTCTTCCTAAATTAGCTTAGACCCCATGTAATATTTACTGAAATCTAATACCACCAGAGTTCCGAACCACGACTTACAAAAAAAATTGTAAATATCACGTTCAGGCGAACCCCACAGGCGGATCAGTAGAAATGCCGTGAAATGGGAGGGTTATGATCCCTTGTTTTTGGATCATAACCTCGCCGAAATAGGAAGAAGGAGCAGACTTAAGCATTTCGTTCCTTCGGTAGTAAATGTAGGAATAGATAGGAACTCTAGATATCGCCTCGATAAATACATATACTGAAGGAATAATATCGGTTTTTAATGCAATATCGAATTTTCTTACATACCGTTCACAAGTAGTTCAACGTTTTTTTATCCATCTGAATGGAAGTCAAGAAATAAAATAATCATTTATAGATCATTTTAGCAAAATGGTTTACAGCTGTCGTGTAAAAATGTTGTTTGTGTTTAACAGACACTTTAAAAAAGAATGCTTCAAATATTTATATACCCCTTGGAACATCTTAACATCGCTTTAACACAATGCACCCCTTCTAAAAGCCATCAAAAAAATACGTTAACCGCTTGTTCACGTAATCTTTCTTGTTGACTACTCTGTAAGACCATTAATGTTAATCTAAATTGAGTGAGACTTCATCCCCTTCTGACATTTCCGTCGTGCGCGGGTCCCAAAGAAAATACACAAGACATCAGAAAAGAACCGCACACAGCCGTTCGTATACCCGATTTACTCTATTCACAGATAATCCGCATTCGAATCGATATGCAAATTACCACTCAATACTCAATATATTATTCCGCTTATGGCAATGGTTATTGCGCGGGAGGAGCACAACCGCACACCACACACCACAGCAGCAGCAGTGTGAAGTGTCCTTAAAAATTAATTTAAAATTTGTAATCGCAAGTACTTGTGTGCGAACCATTCATATCGGATATTGTATCAAGAGAGAGTCTACTTAGCGAAGCTTCTCTCCACTCGAATGTACTACTTCAATGAAGCCACGACGATGAGAACATTCCCGGAATCCCTCTACGATCACATTAACTAAGTTATTTGATGCCAATTCACAGAGATGTACGCATTACACAAGGCAGCATGGAACATCAGCAACAGCAATCATTGGGATATCGATGGTGTGTTGATGTTGGGGGCGGACGAGCAGAAGCAGGAGCTGGAATGAAACATGGTAGTTATGGTTCTGATGGTGGTGATGGTTCGGCGCATAAGTTTTTACGACTATTATCGCTCATAACATTTATTATAAAATGATGCGGTGAGGGGCTTGCATTGTAATGTTCTTTATCGGCTTGATAGATTTAACGACTTTTTTTTCCTGTGGGGCCACAGCTACCGTGGATGATACTTTATCGCACCTTCACATACGGAAATAACTGAATTCAGTGAGAAGATTCAATGTCGCAATACCAGCAGCTCTATTTTCATGACATCTGGGATATTTTACGACTGTTTTCTAACAGAAGTATTACAAAGAGTGTAACCTTTACAGCATTTGAGATAAGTAGTCTTGAAAGAACCTAACTAGTGATGTCGATTTAGAGTAACTCAGAAGATTTTTTTTTTCTTCGTGCAATGAGTTTTGGATATCCTTGTAGTGTACACAGGTATTTACTTATGTACACATTGCGATAGATAATGAAATAAAATTTCAGAAAGTGGGAGATATTGATATACATTCGATTTAGTATTAAGTAGCAGTCTACATCGATGAAGGATCTTCTGGAATCCACTGTACGTTCGAGTACATGGTAAAAAGGAAATTCCTGACCTACCATAGCCTGATGAGTTCACTTACAAAATCTACTTTGATGGCGCTACGAACCGGGGTGGACTCGGGCTACAAGCACTAAGCCTCTCGCAGTAGTGATACTTTTTGTCTTCGGTTACAACCTCCATTACGATTGAGTTTCCTTCTACTGCAGTATGTTGGAATCACCAATGGGCTAGACCGTTGTGATTTACCCACAAATTTTCGATACGAAATCGATGTCACGATAAAGTCTGTATACTTCGTTGTTGTATTTTGTCCTTCATGTACCGCCATGTGTCCCCTTGGGGGTGTAGCTATGAAAATGTTTTGAGCCAGCACCAAGTCAATGAGTTTAATCTAGTCATTTCAAATATTTCAAAGTAGCGCTGTCGGAAGTGCTCCTTTAGGTGCTTTTGGTTCCTCTGCTGAGCACTAAATAAAAAATAAAAAATATAAATATTTGGAGCAACAGCTCTTTAAGTACCAGGGCCTAGCTTCTCGCAACCATTCATGTTGTGTGCGTTATATTTTTCACACGAATTGAAGGGGGCTACAGTTTAGTGCCATGTACGAAGGGCAATTTGTTTTTAGAAGCTTTCTCGTGACAACAATACTCTCGGATGTTTGTCGGACGTTCGCGAGAGGGATCGTGAACAAAATTGTTGGTGTTTTCTGGGATTCGAACTTCGAACCTCACGCTCAGTGGTTCAACATACCACTTACACTACGGCGCCCACTGCTGAGCACTGGGCTCCCCATAAATCAAAAAGGCTCCCCAAATTTTAAAGTTATATTTGCAAAGAACAAACGTAATAAGATACATTTTAACACCTATGTTAAGCACTATTTGCATTCTAAAATTTTTCAACTTCATAGCGAATATTCATAATTTGCACATCTGCCCGTTCTCTGCTCTACTCAGGCCTATTCCAGACATTTGAATGGAAGAGTGGTTCCCAAGTGCGAAAAGTTCAAATATCTGGAATCTATTATTAAAAGCGAAGCATAGGGTGAATGAAGTGGCGAAAAAAATCCGCTACCTTTTTTGACCGAAAAATGCCCCCTAAGCTGAAAAGAACACCGCAGTTGTGCATCCAGCTCGCCCATACAGTTCACAATGTTGGACAATGTTAAAAAAATATGAGAGTAAATTAACCGCAGCTGAGATGAAGATGCTTCGCATGACAGCAGGAGTTACACAGCTTGATCGAATAAGAAGTTCGAAGATCCGTGGAAGCCTTCAGGTCAAAGAAACCATCTCACCAGCGCGACCGGCTCAGCTGGTATTGCCACATTCCAAGAAGGGATCATTTGAACAGTATTAAAAAGGCAATATCAATGAACGCGAAGGATGGGCAGACCTTTAAATGCCTGGATCACCAAAATGCAATGACACCAGCATTTGATTTGCCTCAGTAACGAAGTGATGATCCTAAATCGGGAGGCCTGCCGATATTTTCTGAAGTCAAACAGGCGAACCGCACAAATGGGAGGGTTGTGATCGCTTGTTTTCGGATCATAACCTCACTGAAATAGGAAGAACAAGACACAATTTGTTCATCTCTATTTTAGGCGGAAAATTGCCCTCCCCTAAGCCTTTTCGGGTTTTTACGACTGGATGAAATTCTTCCGATGTAAGTTTATTGGAATAAAGTTCGCTTAAATTTATTCCAACGAAAATGATTTTTTTTTTTTTACTTATACGAGCTGAAAAAATAACTTTTTAATTTTTATTTTATTTTGATACTTTTATATTTTTATTCAGTTTTTCGATCTCTTCTTTATTTTAGTGGTATTGAAGTACCCTACATGGTGAGACCAAGATTTCCACTAAAGCACAAAAGTCTACATATAGCCCTTTAAAGTAGTTAACACTTTCAAAAAAAAATAAAAAATTGACTGTAAACACGAAAATTAGAAATAATATACAAAGCTAAATAAACGAAAAAATCCACCGAACAAAAGTCAGCTGCATTTTCATAGAAACTCAAACAAAAACAAAATAAGTAACTTTCATTTTGTAGTGATCTTAACCTTTTCGCTATTTTCTTAGTCTCGTGTGTAATTTAGGGGGGACTGCGTTCCTTTCTTAATATAAACGGATTTTCAAATGGGGTGTAGGAAAGAAATTCCCTTTGAAATTCGAAATTTAATTGTCAAACTAAAAGAAGGGAATAAAAACCACGGTATGATTTCAAAAATGACTGGTAAAACTCGCACAATAGTCCAATCCATAATAAAAAGATACGATGATAGGGTAATATCTTAAATAAAAGTTGTTTATGGCTTCCGAACCCGGCCATCTGAAAACGACGTCTCCCATCTTTTTCCAGAACTCAGAGAGCATCTCGTCTGGCCCAACCGCTTTTCGTTTTTTGGCGGTCAAATACTCCAAACAACGAAAAGCGTTTGGGCCAGACGAGATGTCCTCTGAGTTCTGAAAAAAGATGGGAGACGTCGTTTTCAGATGGCCGGGTTCGGAAGCCCTGAACCTGACGGCTTCCGGACCCTATCAGTGCGGTTTCAAGCCAGGAAAGTCCACCATCGATCAAATCTTCACACTTCGGCAGATCCTAGAGAAAACCCAAGAATTCCAAATCGATACTCACCACCAGCATCTATAGACACAGCATCGCGCTGTCATGCGACTTCTTTAATATTGTACTTGAACGGATTGTGCAGAGCTCACAAGCCAACGCCGGAGGCACAATCTATTACTAGTCTGTACAACTGCTTGCATACGTCGACGATATAGACATTATCGGAAGAACTCAGCGGGCTGTCACCGGTGCGTTTGCAAGCATTGAGGCGGAAGCGGCCAAGATGGGTTTAGCGATAAACGAGGGCAAAACCAAGTATATGCTGTCAACAAGAAGGGACAGCCAACACAGACGAATTGGACAGAACGTCACAGTGGACAGCTATAACTTCGAAGTAGTAAGGGACTTTGTCTACCTTGGCTCTGCTATAAACTCAAAAAACAAGATCAGCGCAGAAATCAATCAAGAAGAATAACTATTGCCAACGCTGTTTTTTGGGCTTATAAGGCAATTCAACAGTAAAGCCCTGTCTCGAACAACTAAGGAGACTCCATATAAGACCTTGATCATCCCAGTCCTGCTTTACGACGCTGAAACATGGACTTTATTAAAAGAGAATGAAGATATCCTTGGTCGCTTCGAGAGAAAAATTCTTCGTAAGATTTTCGGTCCCGTTTGCGTTGACGGGTTTTGGAGGATTCAATCACGAATTATACGAGCTGTACAGCGACACCGACATAGTCAAAAAAACTGCGTATTGGACGTCTGAGATGGCCAGGACATGTAGAGCGAATGAATACCAACGCTCCGGCCCGCAGAGTCTTCGAATCCAACCCCGAGGGACGACACAGTAGAGGGAATCATCGCCGTAGGAGGCGCACACAAGTTCAAGGAGACCTCAACCAACTTGGAGTACGCAACTGGAGGCAATTAGCTAAAGACCGAGCTAAATGGAGAGGCTTGTTGCGCCACCTAAGTAAGTAAGTAAGAAGGGTGATACGCGAAACTATGATAACTACCGTTCGATCAAGCTGATGTCACACACCATGAAGATCGTTGAGCGGGTATTAGGTGGCCGACTGTGAAAAATAATACGGCTATGATCAGTGCAGGTTTGTCGTGGGTAAACCAACCACAGGTGCAATCCAAAGTATAAGGATCATAATGGGAAAAATATAGTGATAAGTTAAAGGATTTGCATATTGTATTGGTTGACTTTGAAAAGGGATTCGACAGACAAATACGAGATCTAATGTGGGTGGCGCTAAGACATCGAGGGGTCCAGAAACCTATGTACAGATGATCATGAACATGCACGAAGGAGCAAGGACAAGAGTAAGATGCCCCGCTGGAGTAACCGAAGAGTTCCCAATCAAAGTCGGGGTGCACCAGGGAAGCGTTTTAAGTCCTTTGCTCTTTATTACAGTCCTTGATTATCTGCTTGAAGGGAAAGCGATGGATGCTAAGGTACATCAGTTATTCTTTGCTGACGATGGAGCCATCATAAAGGCGAACCCCACAGGCGGATCAGTAGAAATGCAGTGAAGTGGGAGGGCTGTGATCCCTTGTTTTCGGATCATAGCCTCGCTGATAAAAGGAAGAAGAAGAAGAAGAAGAAGATGGAGCCATCATAAATGAGGATCCTACTTCCCTGCAACGAGCACTTGATGTGTGGGTGGACGTTTTGGAGGGAAATTAGTATTGCATTAGTTCAAAAAAGACAGAGTATTTGTGCTGCCCGTTCTCTGATCCACTCAGGTCTATTCCAGAAATTTATTTGAATTGAACAGTGCTTCCCAAGTGCGAAAAGTTGAAATATCTGGGATCTATGATCAATAGCAAAGTAACTTGTGATGACGACATCAATCATCGCGTAAGCGTAGGGTGGATGACGTGGCGAGAAAATTCCGCTATCTTCCGTGACCGAAAAATACCACATAAGTTGAAAGGAAGGCTCTACACCGCAGTTTTGCGTCCAGCGCTCACATACGGTTCACAATGTTGGATGATATACAAAAGGTATGAGAGTGAATTAACGGCAGCTGAGATGAAGATGCTTCGCATGACAGCAGGAGTGACAAAGCTTGATCGAGTAAGAAGTGCGAAGATTCGTGGAAGCCATTACGTCAAGGAAGCCATCGTACAAAAGATAGAGTCTCAACTGGTATTGCCACGTTCAAAGAAGAGATCATTGCAACCCCGTTAAAAAGGCAATATCAATGAACGTTCCAAAGACATCGCGATGTAGTAAAGGCAGACCTATAAACGCCTGGATCAGACAAATGCGATGTCATCGGCATTTCATTCGCCTCAGTAAATGAGTGATTCAAAATCGGCAGGCCTGCCGATATTTTCTGAGGTCGAATAGGCGAACCCAACAGGCGGATCAGTAGAAATGCGGTTTAGTCGGAGGGTTGTGATCCCTTCTTTTCGGATTATAACCTCGCTGAAAAAGGAAGAAGAAGAAGCTCAGGGCTTCCGAAGAACTTATATGACCGATATGTTTGGGCCATCCTTCGTGAAATGACAGCCAATCCTAAGACCACCGCTCTGAAATTGGCTCAAGATATCGGAAATATGACCGGCAAAGAAGTTCGTCCTGAAACTGTTCAAAATGTCTTAAGATCCAAAGGATTTAACGGAAGATATCCCAGAAAAACGCCCCAGTATCGACAAGATCAACCAACAAAAACGCCTCGAGTTGAACGCCACTATTCACTAAAGAAAGTAAGTACAATATTTTCAGATCCGATGGCCGGGAAAAAATATGGCTTCGACGAAACTAAATAAATAGCTGTGCAAAATTTGGTGCCAACAGTGAAACATGGGGGAGGCGATGTTATGGTTTGAATGTCAATGCCAGCCGCGGGAGTCGGTAAATTAGTGAGTATTAAGGGCATTATGGATCATCACCATTCATTTTCTATGACGCGGCAAACAACGCCATTGCAGTCTCTGGCCCTTACTGATATTGGAGGATGATTTTGGAGACTGAACTGGAACCAAAGCAGACCCTAGAACCAATGTGGGTTCAGCAAGACAGCACAGCAGCACTGAAGGTCCCCAACGCAATCAATTATAAGGAAATAAATGTAGGTGCTTTACTTAGGCCCACTCTGTACTCTCAGCAAGTTGATAGCTTTTCTTCCATGAGTTGAATATACTTTCCTACTGACTAAAAATGCTTGGCCTTCCTTATTGTGCCTCATGTTGGTGAATTCCATGAGGCGTTTGCTTACATGTCAGAAAACATAGACTTCGTCTTTATATCTGCCTCTGATAGTTCAGTCGTCGATAGTAATCAAATCACCTTAGTTACTATTGCTGCTCTTCACCTTCATCTTTCCGGGTGTAACCCATCACACATACAAGATGGAGATAGGATCTGCTCTGCAGCAGTGTAGGTGCTTAACCGCTCATGGTCCATTCAAAAGCTGATCTTACACGTGCAGTTGTTGTCTCTCTTTTTTGTCATAGTCCTTAGAAATTAAATAATCCTTACTGGAATCCTGTGGTTGCTCCGCAACTATCTCGTTCGGCAAGGCAGACATTTCGACACACAACCACAGTTCAAGAGCTTAATTAAATCTTCTAGGACAGGTGGGCAGATAAATCGATTCCATCAACTCTTATTGAGGATGCAGGCCCTGCCATCCATTCTTTTTGCCGAAATCCCTGACCATGTTCTAAAGATCCTTCCAGGAACTGTCACCCTAGCTGGAACTACATACACACGGATTATTAAAAAAAATATATCCGTTTTGTAGGCAGGGTCCCTTTAACTCCATTTTGCATTAAGCTTTATGAGAGTATCCCGCGCTTTTAGCCAAGTCAAGGTCAATGCTTGTAAGGTGAACTTTCCATTATGAAAAAAATCCAACAATAAAATACTCACAATGTAAGAAAATAACTTCATCTTCAACAATTAAGCTGAACGACAAAATAAACCGTGCACAGCCATTTCGTTGCATCTCTTTCTTCCGCGGTCTCCTGTATAGTTAGATTTCGTTACTTACCATATCATAAAAATGTGAATTATACTAAACAGGCATACGTTGTGCCTCAAAGAACTCCCGCAGCTGGAAATGTATGACGTTTTTTCTTTGCACCACGGGCATCACCAAATGACATTTATGGACTTTCAAACTATGTTATTTTCTATTGAAGAAGGCACGTAAATACCAATACCGTTGAGAATCTTTTTTTTCCCTTTTTCTCGTGGTCCATTCAAAAGCTAATCTTACATGTGCAGTTTTTGTGTAATTTTTTGACAAAGCCCTCATTAGTAAAAAAATGATTCTTAGTGGAATCCTGTGGCTGCAGGGCAGATATATTTCGACACACGACCAAAGTTCAAGAGCTTAGTTAAATCTTCTATAACAGGTGGGCGGGTAAATCAATGCCATTGTTACGTTCCAGGGTACAAAGTATAATACTATTGTACCGGAGGAGAGAGAAACACAGGCCTAAATCTTTTTCTTCACTTTTCCTCCATGACTCTGCTTTTCTTACTTTGTGACCTCTCCACTTTAAGAGCTATAACACTTAGGTGGTGTTATTGACCTCTTTGGGTGGCACAAAGGGAAATAACCCATATGACACATGAAAATGGTCATTCGAAATTGGAATCATGACACATAGTCACTCGGTCACTCGATCGAGTGCGGTGTCATTTGATGGTGGTAATGGGGGTCGTGTGTGGCCTCTCATTTGGGAGCACAACACCATCAACTCTTATTGATGATGCAGGTACTGCCATCATTCTTTTTATCGAAGTCCCTAACCTTCCAGGAACTGTCGACCTAATTGGAACTGCATACACACGCTTTATTCAGAAATATATCCGTTTTGTAGGTAGGGTTCCTTTAATTCCATTTTGCATTAAGCTTTATGAGAGTATCCCGCGCTTTTAGCCAAGTCAAGGTTAATGCTTGTAAGGTAAACTTTCCACTATGAAAATAATCCAAAAATATCGGACTCCCAATGTAAGAAAATAACTTCCACTTCAACAATTCATCTTCAACCTTTAACAGCCATTTCGCTGCATATCTTTTTTCCGTAGTCTCCTGTATACTCATATTTCCTTATATCTTCAAAATGTGAACTATGCTGAAACAGTATATCTACTCGTACGTTGTTTCGTGAATTGTGCAGATTAGGTTTTGCTACTTGGAGTCATTTTGTCGTTCACAACATTGTGTCGCTGGGTTATTTTTTGAAAAGTAATCTCGTTGTGGAAGTTGTTCATCGTTGTTCAGGTGAACTCCCAAAGGACCCAAAGAACTCCCACAGCTGGAAATGCAAACGGCTTTTCTTTGCACTACGAGTGTCACCAGAGACGTTTGAGGGCTTTCAAACTACGCTATTTTCTGTTGAAGAAGGTACACATAAATACCAATACCTTTGAGCATTCCTTTTTACTCTTACTCCAAATAGGCTTAATATTTCAGAAATAAACTGTGCACCCAAAATAGGTTTCGTATTCGATTTTTCTTGACTTCACTTCAATATCGTTACAAAAGCTATCAACTGAAGAAACTTTCACAGTTCTTGAAGTTGTGCAGATGACACTTCTTTGTTTGGAAGTATGTACACACTGCAAGAGCTCAACCATAGTTGAGGTTGATGAACGTTTTTGCAACATCATTTGAGCAAACAAAACTTGTATACTTTTTTGTTAAGCTTGAGCTAACAATCACAAAAATCAACACCCGGCGGTTTTCTGGTGGTGAGCTTGGCGGGGCTCAGCCTCAGAGGTGTAAAAAAGGCGATTGGGCCACGTCATATTGCCAAAGATGCATTTTTTTTATGAGTAGTTGACTTAATCAAACGTCGTATTTTACCAATACCAGACATTTTGGTCGGGTCCGAAAGGGTCCCAGACGGACTGAAACCTGTAAAAATATGAGGGTCGATAACATCATAATGGCAAGGTTTATTACATTTGTTTTGTAATTCATTAATTGAGATCTCACTGAGTAAATATTCACAACTGTCAGGCAAAAATATCGGGTCTAATATCCTGCCAGGCGGAAGTGTAAGTTCAATGTCGCTTCACAAATGTATTGTGTGTAATAGCCATTTTCCATTGAAACTATTGAACAAATTGAGCACATTTTTAATTTCTGTGGCCACAAGGTAAAACCGCCTAAGTCCATTTTCACAGATTCTTAGAAAACAAGATTAAAGTTTTCGTTTTTCCCGAAAACGTATGCGAATTTGGAATTTTAGTCTTGTTCCTTCGCCTATAACTCGGTAAGGATAACAGATAATAAAGTGAAAATTTGGTAGCATAAACTTCGAATAGTAAGCATTTTCCGGCATCCTTAACTCAATTTTGTCCTAACTCGACCTAAGCGGTTTTAGCTAGTGGTTACAGATTTGTGTTATAGGAAATTGCATTTTGAATAAAGAAGCATCTTGGAAATATTTTTATAGGCCCACAAGAAGAGAAAATATTTTAAAAAGAGTCGGTAGCCCCAATACCAAACAATTTATTGTTTCTTGTAGAGATATTAATGAATGCTTGCTCAAAAATTGTTAAACGTAGTATATGTAATATAGATGTATAATTTTAAAATACAACTGAAGGTGTTGTGCATAATAAATGCAATTGCTGCTCTTGGCTTAGACTGGAAGTGACCAAGTGAAGCCACTGCAGCTGCTGGCTATATGGTATGAAGTACTTGAAGGTTGTGCATGCATATAAACACATTTTTCTGTAGACAAGAGTGGCTTAGCTCACAGGTGGCGGATAGTGAACGGCCTGTAGAATGCAGGTTAACTGCGAATACCCAAATAAGCAGTCCCCGACCAAGAGCGGCAGAGAAGGAGGGCTTGGCTGAAAAGGTCAAAGGAACCCCTATGAACTTTCTGCGACAAGACGAATAGGCACCGTCTTCCATATAGGTGCTCCCCACCCCTCACAAGGTGGCTACGAGGGATACAGTAAGGAGAAAATTGGCGAGATCCGGACGTACCCGCCACAACGCGAAAGGCGCAGCTTCTTACCTCGGAAAGATGGCTGCATTTATATATATACTATATATATTATATTTAAATACTATAATTAAATATCTAAAATATGATGACTTCGTCATCAGTACCCTAAAACATTAAGACCGAGCCCAGTAAGGTCTTAATTATGGCATACTGGAAAACGAATTGGAATGACAGCTATGAGGGCTGACGTTTGTGGTATTCTGTTACCTGAGTAAGCTGGAGTGAAATCTGGTCGAAATGGCTTTCAGGCTAATGCTACAAGCGCCCCCGTCCCGTTAAAACCTTGGCAGGACTCAAAGTACGTTCAATGTTTCGTCACCATTAAATTGGTGGTGTAGGTACAGATGTAATATTCCTGTTTAGCACCGATCTGGCTCTGACATAAGACCCCATAAGGGCTTATGCCAACCCTCGCATGGCCTCACTGCTTGCATAGATAACCATGAGATCCTTGGGTGACTACACATTCGAGCATTGATAGCGGCTTTGAGTGGGGACCCAACCGAAATGATTACAAACAAAACAAATAAAAACACAGGAGGAAAAATTGAGGAGAACGAGGAGAACCCCTTCAAGGGGGGCTCAAGGATGCTTAGGTCACCAGTTGGCCAAGCAGCAGCACCACAAAGATGCACGGAACGACGTGAGCCACATGCAGTAGGAAGGGTGACGGTCGAACCAACCGACCAGAAATCTGATTTTCTCAAGCTAGGGGAACAGATTAGAGGGCTGGTAGAAATGCTGGAAGACGGCAAAAGGCGTTCGATTCACCAAGCGATGCGAGATGCCATTGAAAGCATCAGGGCTCTCTATGAGCTTTCGGCGATTCAGCTGCACGATGAGAAAGCGAAGGAGGTTATTCGTCGGAACAACTCCTCGCAAACTTCACCCTGGCTAAAGCCAACAACAGAACCCAAGAGAAGGCACGTTGCAGACACCGAACCTCCGGAGCCAAAGCGGAAGCAGGTTCCATCAAATGGTGCTGCTGAGAGTCAACCCCCGGAGATAAAGCAGAAGGAGAAACATCCTTCAAATGATGCTACAGTGAGTAAACGCCCGGAAAAAAAGCGGAAGATGAAACATCCACCTCTGGCAAACACCAAGGAGAAAGATGTGGCAACTGGCGCAGAGACCCCAGCAAGAGCCCAGCGAACAAGTGCAACCACAAACAAAAAGCAAGCGACAGGAGAAGGCGAATGGTTAAATGCCAGCAGGAAGAAGGACGCCAAAAAGAAGCAGCAAGGGGTCATAAGAACGAAACCTGACGCCATTGTCATCAAAGCTACGGGAGCCCTTTCTTACGCGGATATACTACGCAAAGTAAAGGCAGATCCCAAACTGGAAGCAGTTGGAAAAGCGGTTTCTAAAATTAGGAGGACACAGAAGGGAGACCTCCTAATACAACACAAGGAGACAGGAGGAAAGACCACCGATTTTAAAGGCGTGATCAGCGAAGCCTTAGCGGAGCAAGCGAGTGTAAGAACACTTACGCACCGCACTACTCTCGAGGTCAAATACATCGATGAGGTCACTACAATGGTTGACATAATCGATGCAATTAGAACCCAGTTTGGAGTGAACGTCTTACCGGCAGACATCTTATCCCTGCGAAAGGCATTCGGAGGGACTCAGACAGCAACCATCAGTCTTCCAGTAGAAGACGTAAGAAAACTGTTAGAAGCCGGGAAAATTAAGATTGGGTGGGTAGTCTGCCGAATTCGTGAAAAGACACTGCTGAAAACGTGCTTCAAGTGCCTGGAGTATGGTCATCTAGCCACACAATGCAGAAGCGAAGAAGATCGCTCGAAGCTATGTAGGAGATGTGGTGAAGGGGGCCACATAGCGAAAAATTGCGATAAGCAACCATCCTGCATGTTCTGCAAAAAAAAAACACCCAGACGACGCGCATCATATAGCTGGTAGCAGAAGATGTCCGGTCTTCAGGAGAGCTATTACAAGTAAAATACCATGAAGATACTACAAATAAATCTTAATCACTGTAGAATAGCCCAGGACATCCTGGCACAAACGGCCAAGGACGAAAGAGCCGACGTTGTTATGATCAGCGAGCCCTATAAATGTCCCGAACAGAACAATAACTGGATCTGTGATAAAGCAAAACAGGTGGCAATATGGATATGTGGACCCCATGCCTTCCAAGAAACTAACGACCAAACAGAAGGCTTCGTGCGTGCGAAAATAAATGGAATCCATTTCTATAGCTGCTATGCAAGACCCAGCTTGACGACCAGCGAATATCAACTAATGCTGGACCATCTAACCGTGGATGCGCTCCAGAGAGCCCCAGTGGTTATAGGAGGAGACTTCAACGCGTGGGCCACAGAATGGGGTAGCAGGCTCACAAACACCAGAGGGCAGGCCTTATTGGAAACATTCGCTCCCCTAGCAATAGGCATTGCTAATAAGGGCCGGGCAAATACTTACCGGAAGGCTGGAGTAGGCTCCATCATTGACATTACCTTTGCGAGCAACTCCATCCTGAAAAACATAAAGTGGAGGGTCAGTGAGGAATATTCACACAGCGACCATCAGGTGATAATACTCGAAATAAAAGGGAAAAAACCAGTCCAGCTCCCAAAACTTACTGGCCCAAAATGGAACGACCGATCTTTCGATAAGGATGCATTCGAAGAAATGTTGAGCGGTGATCAAACTCCAAGCGGAATAGCGGAGACCCTCGCGCACCACCTCACAGGCACCATCACCACAGCGTGCGACGCATCAATGCCTAGGAGAACAAACACCAGGAAGGCATCACCGTGTTACTGGTGGAACGAGGAAATAGGCGAACTTCGGGCCAAATGTCTACAAGCCCGGCGCAAAGTTCAACGATCAAGAAGGAGGGCGGATTTCCAACAATGCCTGGACGCCCTAAGACTGGCGAGACGTAACTTAAATAGAGCCATCAAGGAAAGTAAAACTGCGTGTTTTAAACGTCTCTGTCAAGAAGCCGACATTAACCCATGGGGCTCGGCATACAGAATGGCGATGACGAAATTGAAGGGCTTTAAGACTCCTCAAATAACATGTCCGATAATGCTGAGATCCATAGTAGAGCACCTCTTCCCTCAAAGGCCTGCTACTATGTGCAATATTATACGAGAAGTCAATCCAGAAGATATTCCTTTAATTACTCACGAGGAGCTGCAAAGGGCATGCAGCAAGATAGGTGACAACAAGGCGCCGGGACCTGACGGCATCCCGAATAAGGCAGTAAAGGCAGCTGTAAAAAAAAGACCAGACCTCTTCATATCAACAATGCAGAAATGCCTTGAAGAAGGAACCTTTCCCGAAAAATGGAAGACGCAGCATTTGGTCCTACTGCCAAAAGGAAAGAAGCCTCCAGGGGAACCATCATCCTATCGTCCAATATGCCTATTGGACACCATGGGAAAGATCCTCGAGAAGATAATCTATAATAGATTACTCGCAGTAGCAGAAGAGAAAGGAGCCCTCTCAGACCACCAATTTGGTTTCAGAAGAGAACGATCTACTGTTGATGCCATAAGAGCGGTAGTTGATATCGCCAAAGGTGCCATCGAAGGCGAAAGATGGCTCTATGGCACAAAGGAGTATTGTGCAGTAGTAACGCTGGACGTTAAAAACGCATTTAACTCTGCGGACTGGTCGTTTATTAGAAGGTCACTTGCCAGGATGGATACGCCATATTACCTGCTACGGATAGTGACGAACTACTTCAACAACAGGAAGCTGAGGTACAACACCGATGATGGGGTAAAATACTACGACGTAACTGCGGGAGTTCAACAGGGATCGGTTTTAGGGCCACTATTGTGGAACATCATGTACGACGGAGTCCTACGATTAACTCTACCTGGCGGAGTAACGATAATTGGATTCGCCGACGACATTGCAGTCGTGACAGTAGCTAAACAGATCCATGCAGTAGAATCAGCTACAAATGAAGCAATTGCCCGGATAAAAGATTGGCTAATATCCACCGGACTAGAACTAGCTGACCATAAGACAGAAGCTGTTCTTATAACCAGCCGGAAAACCGCCGAATTTGCCAACTTTCAGGTTGGTAACCAAACCATCAGGTCGAAGGAGGCGGTTAAATACCTTGGAGTAATGCTGGACAACAAGCTACGGTTTAAAACGCATGTTGATTTTGTTGCCAAAAAAGCATCGCATATGCAGGGAGCTCTCTCGCGTATCATGCCTAACATCGGTGGACCTGGATACGCTAGAAGGATTCTACTCTCTAGAGTTATCACCTCAGTTCTGTTGTATGCCGCCCCAGTCTGGGCGGAGGCACTGAGGACGAAGGAGACCAAAAGGAGACTATCGTCATCATACAGACTCTGTGCGCTACGGACAATCAGCGGCTTTCGAACCATCTCTGACGAAGCTGCATTTGTCATAGCTGGAATGATCCCCATCGATATTCTCGCAGATGAAATGCTGAGGATATATAACAGAAGAGCATTGAGTCATCACGACGCCACTGGTATCAAGGTGATAAAAATCGAAGAAAGGGCAGCGTCAGCAGCTATGTGGCAAGCTCGTTGGGCTAATACAACAAAAGGCAGATGGACATATAAACTTATACCGACAATCCAAGACTGGATAAGTCGAAAGCATGGAGACTGCAACTATCATCTAACGCAGTTCCTGTCTGGCCACGGTGGCTACCGCAAATATCTACACCGTTTTGGACATGACAACTCACCATCCTGCCCGGAATGCCCAGGTGAAGATGAAGATACGGAGCACGCAGTGTTTTACTGCACACGTTTCACGGCATGGAGAATTACTCTGCCAAGTCCGTCACTACTCCTCGACCATATGTTACAGTCGGAAGAGAATTGGATGGCAATATGTTCCTTCGTAACAACTCTACAAAAAGAGCTGCGGAGAATAGAAGAGCTAAGAAGAGCAGCTGAAGCAGCGGAAGAAGCTGACACAAGAAGCATAGCATAAATTGCTAACCAGCCCCGCGAAGTAATTAATACCTAACGGCAGTCCCGCGGGGAGAGTGGTTGAAGTGTGTAGGGTGTGTGTTTAGTACGTAGGCGTATTCCTGAAATCGATTACTCAGGTTTGCGAATCGTGCATGCTAGTAGCACTCGGGCTATTAGTATCTATGAAGATTACACATCCCTGGCGCAATCCAAAAAAAAAAAAAAAAAAAAAAAAGAGTGGCTTAGCTAGGCCATTGAACATAATTGAGGACAATTTTTGCAAAAGCCAACAAGTACGTTTTACAAGTTTTTCAGGAGAAGCTGTTTTGTTCCTTAATAAAAAGGGAAAGAAGTTATTGGAAAAGCGAAAGTGCCAAAACCAAAAATGATGTCTATGTCAATAAAAGATAGCATCATTATAGAAACTAGTACCACGGGTGGTCGAAATTCGACCGAGGGGAAATAAACAAACAGTGAAAGAAACAACGCTATATTTGTTCGCATAACTTTTTTTTTGTAATATTCCCCCGTGCAGAGAAGAGAGAAAGATCTAAGCTCATACAGCCATGAACGTGATCAAAATACTTTCATTTAATTGGTTAAAGCGTTTTCTATAGGTAAATCATGTGTGCATGTTCACTTCATTTAACCTGACATAACGGCAACGTACACACATGATTTTCTTATTCTGCTCATCTATGGCATAGCACCTTTCGAATAATATATGTTTCATTCCCCTACTTTTACAAAAAATACTAAAAAAACGTACGATCAATTTTGTATTCACGTATTAATATACAATATAAAATAAAGTAGTGAGTTTAGTAGATATTGATGCTTGGAAATGAACAGTTTTTTTTCAATCTTAAACAAATACATAGTTTGTTGAGTTATGCAAACACTTTAATTGGTTTTCTTTATTCGTAATTTTCTTGTTCGTAATACTTTTCTTCTTTCTCTATGGAGTCATTAGCGATTCCAGCAAAAATGTCATTGTAGAAGTGCTGGGCATCATCTTTCATGAAAAACTGCATCAGCTTCTGAACATCTCACTTCTTCTTCGATACTTTGCTCAATTGATGAAGTGCGTCAAATATCGAACAATATTTTTGTTTAATGGTTTGACTTCTATCGGTGGATTACTGTAAGTGTTACTTACACTAATAGTTACCTTTTTGCCGTCAGCTTTTTGATAGCTTATAAGAACTGATTTTAAATGGCAACTTTGATTTTACTAGTAGTAGTAATTGTGATTTTTATTTAACAAAAGTTTGGTCTGTTACAATAATTCAATTTTACTATTCACTTTGACTCCTTTTTGAAGTCAAAAACCTTCCAATCAATCTTAAATCTTAAAGAAGATTTCCATGCTCTCGAAGTTTTTGGTAATATACGAATTCTTGTGGTGCAACAATGTTTTTCTTCCTGCGGTAAATCTTATCGATTTGAACAAATTTTTTGGTACGGTTCTTATTGGGGTTTGTTGGTTTTTATTGGCTCAATCGACGGCCTCTTTGATTATAAAAATATCGGTATCCATATTTCATTTTTCGACTCTTGGCGCTTGTTGTGTTTTGTAAAAACGGTCCTCAATTGAACACTCTTGGTCCAGTATGGCCAAATATAACGACTTCTTCTACAATACTCTGTGCATTTTCCGATACTACAAGATACAAATTAAAAATTATTTTTTATTAAAAATCGACGAAATTCATACAGGGCTATGAGAACTGTTTGAGAAAGGTTCCTTTGGTGTAAAAAGAACTGAAAAATCGTTTTCGACACAACCAATTGATTTGATGTTGGAACAGGTTTAGTGTACTGAGGGACCAGAATAGCGATCCGCATTCATAAAACTCATACATTTCGTGTCCACTAGTGGACACATGACACCGAAGTCAATAGGGAAAGACACAAGACATTTCTACGATGTTCAAGTGGAACTATGGAGTTCACAATGTCTCTTTCACCTATAAGCGTGGTTCGGTACCCTATCTAGAATGTGTAGAACGGTCTTGGGTGCACCAGACCAGATGTGGGCGTAATATGCCAGCTTTGAGTAGATGAATGCCTTATAGATTGCTTTTTAGATCAGACAAGGTAAAATATTTTTTTTCACCGGTTACGGGATCATAGACATTTACCAGCACTTTTGCTGCCCTCGATTATGTGTTCGTTCAATCGAAGATGGTTATGATTGCACATACCGAGAATGGAAACTTTTTCAAATTCAGCGATGCAAGTACCATTCATGGATAATGGTTGACGATTTTGGTTTCGCTTGAGAGACAGAAGACAGCATTGTGTTTTGGATACATTAAATTTCACTCTATTGGTTGAACCTCATTTGGTTATGCTGTCCAGGTCGGAATTTAACGTGTTTAACATACGTTGTCCTTCCTTTTCTACGGGGTAAGAGCAGGGACGTGAGTTAGGGAACAAATATGAGAAAGGAGGGTACTATCGTCAGCGAAGGAATTGGATTGAATTAGCAGATAAGAGGTCATTTATAAAAATGAGAAAGAGAGTCGGAGACAAAACGGAGCCCTGGGAAACACCAGCATTTATATGGAGGATTGCAGACTTGAAGCCATCTAAGACAACTTGCATTGAACGGCCCGAAAGTAATTTCTAATCCATTGAAGAAGAGACTCATCGATGCCATATGCACGCATTTTCGACAAAAGAGTCTGATGCCGAACTTTGTCAAATGACTTAAAAATATCTAACGCAAACATCTTTGTTTCGCCGAAGTGATGGAGAAATTGATTCCACTTCTCGGTGAGATATGCTATCAAATCACCAGTGGACCTGTTGCTATATGTGAATCAAGATATTTCATAAGCTGACGATTTATCAGCGTTTCCATGACCTTGGAAAGAGGAATGTAAGTGCAATGGGTCGGTAATTGGATGGGGAGGAAGATTCACCTTTTTTCGGGACGGGCTGGACAAATGCTGTCTTCCATCTTCTTGGAAAGAACCCAGAAGAGTTGAGTAGATAGAATAGCTTACGCAAAGGTTTAGCCAGAGTGAAAAAACACCTCTTCAGAACTGTGGGGGCGATACCATCTTGACCAACTCATTTGGGTATGTTAAGACCTTTGAAAACTCCTGCAACTGTACGAGTGCGAAAGTGAACTTGTCCCATGGAAAATTCAACGTTCTCAAGTGCATGCGAAGACAAAGCACTATCTGGCAGAGTGCAGTTCGCTGCAAAGTGAGCAGCCAGCAGATTGGCTTTGTCTTAGGAGCTGACAGCTGGAATGTTATTGCAAATGAGCGTTGGGATGGCGGACGAAGCAGAATTTTGAATATTTTTGACGAATGGCTAAACATTTTAACTTACTACTTTTGGGACATTGTAGAGTTTTTTATCTCAATTTTTGGTCATGTGGGAATTTTCCACGTCGAATGTGGGCATTGCAGTCTTTGCTGGCTTGTTTAAACTTCTTTCGATTTTGCTCAGATTTGTTGGCTTTATAAGACCGAAAACTTACCTCTTTGAACCTGGTAGGCTCTTTGCAGCTTTGGTCACACCACGAGTTTGTCTTAGGTTTGATGCTCTTTGTTTTGTTAGGAATAAAGTCTTTTATACCTAAGAGGATGGTGTCAGTAATCATATCAGCAACGGCATCCACGTTGCTATCGAGGAAGCATAGCGATCAGTTCAATCTCCTAAAGAAATTATTGAGGCCGTCTCAGTTGGAAGCTGATTATATTTCTAATATTTGAAGAAATGGAACCCTAAAAACCAGGACTAATTTATCCCCAATTGAAAATCGATTGTTGAAATGTAATGGTATACCTATACGCATGAGTTTCTTTGTATCGAGAGTGATCAATTGCCTGCTTTAGTGAAAGACGTTGTAATCCGAAAAGGAGAATGCAGGTACTCGTACATACATTTTGTATCATAATTTGAGTACTTTATATTTCTTACAAATTTATATTCCATCCAACTAAAAAAACCGGTTCAATTCCTATAATTAGGCGATGGTCTAAACCTGACGACGAAGAAAACGATGACGTACAAGTTTAACACGCATATGATAGTTACAGGAAGATTCTCTTTTGTTATATTGTTTAAGATCATTCATATAATTTAACAAAATAAAACAATAAATTATTTGAAGAGGAGTAGTCCTAATTTCCTCAGATAAACCGGCAGAAATGAGAGGAAATGCTATGAATCTTTTTTACGAAAATGATGTCTTCATAAGAAACAAATGGTTTGGTTCGCGGCTGCCGGCGGTTTCTAAACATCTTCTATTCTGGTCGACCTATGAAAAATTTCTCTAAATACTTTCTTATTCAAAATACAATTTCATATAATACAAATGTAAAATGTTTTCACTTCTTTTAATAGCTTCAATGGAGAATTACTATTACATACATTTGTTGCACATGCTTTTAGTACCGAGATCCAATCACGTGGCCCAACTGCTTTTTTTTACGCATTTGGGGCTTAGCCCCCCCCCCGTAGCTTACCAACAGAAAACAGCCCAGATGTTGATTTTTGTGATTGTTAGCTAGCTCAAGCTTAACAAAAAAGTATATACGTTTTCTTTGCTCAAGTGGCGTTGAAAAAACGTTTACCAACCCTTAGTGTATCATAGATACCCCATGTACTGTGTTACTTAAACCAATTGCATGCATACTCATTTTTGTCGTATGTGAAGAAATTTGGTCGACATTCCATAGCGTTCGTGAGCCCTCGTCGATATGATAATTTATTCGTATGTGATAGAATTTTTTCTGCTTAAATGACGACGAGTTGAGGAAGAAAATCATTTAAAGAATTTTCTTAGATCTTTGACAAAAATTCCTTTGTTATATTTTTCCTGTGAAGCTCCTGGGGCGTCGAAACAATCGAGGCAAACGATGGATATCAACATGACATTGGCAGAAAAGTTTTTGAGAATTTGTTTTGTGTATACGAGTACCAGCGAGTTCCGAGTCAGCAAGGACGTATCAGAAGAATACCTTGACAATAATTATTAATATATTAAAATATATTATATCGCTAAGTCCTCTGGTGGTATGCTTTCGGGTTTCCTTTGTGTTGTTATGTACTTCTGGAAAAAATAGTTTGAGGAATTCGGTTTTTATGTTTTCCCTTTGAAAAGTGTTTAATATTTTTGAGGTAAACTTAAGCACAGCTATGGTCGTTCCTTACATTCTCATTTTTTCCCATTCTTTCATTCTTTGGAAGTATTTTCATTTTAAAAGCAGATATATCCGTAACCCTGCCCACGAAATGAGACATTTATGAGATGGTAGTGCCATTTGGAGACGTGGAGTGTGTATGGACAAATGTTGGAATGCTATAGTAGAAGACTAGGCGGTATTGAAAACTCTGGTTGTGGTATCGGAAATTTCGTTGTGTGATTGTGCAATTGTTAAAAGAAATCATTTGCCATCAATGGGGTAATCAATGTTCCCAGCTTACAACTCGTAAATAAAGACAATAAGCTTATTAGTCTCAGACGATCCTCATAGGGTGCGGAGTTGTAGACAGCGGCGGCTGAGCGAATGAACTTTGTGGCATAATCGATGAGGGCCCTTACAAAGGTAATAAAGAGGGAGTTTGCGATAAGTTAGCCGTCCCTATAATGTTATCGATATGAGGGCGAACCTTGAGTTCACTTTCACCGTGCTGTCACGTGCTAGGGTGACTAAGGAGATAAGCTCGTCGCAAATGAAATAAACTCTGGGAGATGGTAAGAAGCGCTTAAGGAAGGAATAACTAATATAGTGGCATAACATTTTTCTGACATCAAGTGGAGAATCTATTCAAGTCATCCTTCACTAGGCGAAAGTCAGAAATAATTTCGTGCGAGATTTTGTCAAATGCTATACTTAAAGCATCAACATCAACATCAACTTCATTATCCACCTAAAGGCTAATAACTTCAGTGTTAAGAAACAATACTTTATCGTGTATGGTTTTAGTTTGCATTGTAAAAAAGACGAATCTGAAAATTGGAGCAGAAAGCTCTGCTAATCAAAGTAAGAAGTTACTACTCGAGAGTATTTGAAAGTATATCATGAATCACTGTTCTAGGGTCGTTCTAGGGAACGACATTTTAAATACGAAATCGAAAAATTTAACAAGGTTCCTTCAGAACTAGAGAAATTGTATAGCGTTTAAGAAGATGGTTTAAGCCTGGAAGGTAATTAAGGGATGAAAACAATTTATTTAATCAGTATGATGTCCCTGAGAGTTGATAACTGGACAACTTAGGGAACAGAGGTAAGTTTTACATTTTCGTCACTGGCTGGATTCTGCGAGAAGCTTTAAGAATAAGTCGAGTGAACTTTTGCCAACTTTTTTTTCCCAGTGTCTCTGTCTCTGCCGTATTTTATGAAACTGTAGCACTCATAATTACTTGCGATTTTGCTTGTTAATAATGGGCAGTTTCTGTTCCACAAAGAAACCAAATACACTAATAAATACAAGTAGTTTAATCACTTGTAGTTAATTAAATAAAAAAATAAAAAAAAACAAACAAATACCAATCAAGTGAAGCAAAACTTAATTTCGAAATTCCTTCTTCACCGTATGGCAATTAACTTTATTTGTTTATTGAAATTATTAGAATGTGAAATTAATACAATATAACTGGCACAAATATTATACACACATTTCGTGCATATAACGGTACAGTGTTCCAATCTTCGAAACTGATAGAATTGTAATCAGTGTTGACCCCACAAATATCTTATGAAATCAAATTAGACTTTCTTACTTAATTTAAGATTTTATAACTAAGTGACTTTTCACTTTTGTGAGAATAAAATGTTAGCATCTATAGGTTAAGTTAAGACTTAAGTCAACAAAAAAAAAAATAGAGAGCACGACTGGATGGCACGTACTTCCACCTACATACCATATACAAAATGCTTTTCACCTGCAAATTATTCAGATTCAAAAACTAATTAACCTGAATCTGATTTTGATGATTAAACACACATTGTAAGGCTTAAAGGCGCAACATGTTGCTAAAATTACTGTTTTTTTTTTAATGCGATGGGAGAAGTCCATTTCCGATCATTCGGCAAAGGTATGCAACAAATCTGTTTAACAAAGCTAAAAACTTAATTCGACTTACGTCAAAATCGAAGTAATGGTACTTTAAGATTCGCAATTTTATAACTTTTTCCTTTCAATTTCTGAGTTCATTATCTACAATGGTTATTGAATTATGGGTGTATGAATATGAAAGCGATTTGATTATTACGTACAATCTCCGCATTAATGAACACTCTGAGAAAATTATAGAAAAAGACTCAAGCTTTTATATCATATTGGCACAGATACATGCAGAAGAACAAATAGAAAAAAAGACGTGTGCTGAAAGGTGGGTTACTTTGCGGCGGATTTTACTTTTTATATTTTCATAATTTTTATTTCTTATTTTTTTTTCTGTGCTTTACTTTGATCAGTTCGCCATAATAATTAAGTTAAATTACTATACCTCCAGTACCTGTACCTAGCGGTAGTTAAAAAAATCATTTTGATTGGCAACCGAATACGTTCCAACCTCGTTGGCGGTTGTAAAATTAATATTTTTACTCAAAAGTTTTAACCTTCCGCCACAGTAGGGACTTTGTAATCAAATCCTTTGGTTTATCTTTCCCTTGGCTCGTATAAAGCGTATTCATAACAGTAGGTCCAAAATACCGTTTGATTATTCTCTTTGAATTATTTATTTGCAGTGTTAATCAACCGTTTTTCTTTGTTCAGCTATAACGAGCACGCAGAAGAGCTGCTTGGATTTCAGCCTATTTAAGAAATTCCGATGGAAAAATATTTTAAGCAAAACTCACTTTTGGAGGCAAGTTAAAATAAGCAGACATATAATTTTATGTGCATGTAAAAGTATTTTTCTTGTTAAAGACATATCTGGCAACTGCATGAAAGCTGAAGAAAGCTTTGATCTCTGCTCTGATCATTCTTCAGTCATTATGCTGATAAACAAAGTTTTAGTTAAAAAAGTAAGGCCATTCAGATGGTAAAACAACTCGGGCTCCGCAACAAAAAGCGCATCTAAACAGTTCGTGTAAATCACGAGGAAAGACAATAAGAGATTTTAAGAATCGTTGAATGCAAACTTCCCTTGAAAGCTTAACCATATTAAAAAACCGAATACTAAGCCTCAAGCCACGAGAAATAGACCAGGGATGATAAGAGAAAACGCAAGTTTTTGCCACTCATTGACGAACAAGCGCTTAAAATATAATTGCGTCGCTTATAGACAATAGTGCTGTAAGAAACGCGACGTTAACCGAACTTGCAAGACGAAAGCGGTTCTCAAAACACTACCCAGAAGGTTTTAATTAAATTCTGTTCTATATAAATGCGGCGAGAAGACTAGAAAATGTTCTCAGTCAATCGAAAGACGTGAAAGGAATAATTGTGCTTAAGCCAGGGAAATCGCCGAACGACGAATTATAATATATCAAGAGTATTCCAGCGAATATTGCTTAGGGGAATACAGCCAGTTATAAAAGAAAAACGTCCCATCTTGCACTAGCAATTTCAGATTCAAAAGCAACTTCTACAGTTAATCAAGTACACAAGTACACACTACTCGTACAAATTTCTTGAAGAAACAAATATTTGTTTAAGCCGTATTCCTTGACGTCTCTCAAGCTTTTGACAAGGTTTGGTATGGAGTCTTAATGTTCGAATTATGACGAGTTCTGCCTGAGCCCTTATATAAGTATTACGTGTTAAACACGGAAACGAATGTATATTTAGAAATAATAGCTTTAATAATAATAGGAAGCAATCGTCCTGGGTCTACTTTTGAATCTATTATATATTCGTGACACACGCAAGTAGATGACACGTTTTTTCATTCAATTCCCATAAGCACAACACTTGTAGTTTCATGAAGTGGGTCCCTGGAGTGCAGGGGACCGTACCCAGTCTGAGTGTTTTGGGATTTGGATTCCTCTCTTTAAAAAAAAAAATACAAAATTACGTTGAGACAAATTAATTCGGTTCCGAATAAATTATAAGTTAAATTAATCACTCAGTCGGTCAATAGGAAGGACTAATATATAATATTTTTACGTTTTATTAGCCAAATGTTAAGATGAAAGGCAGAAAAGCAAAGTTGGCTTGCGCGCTACCATTTATTTAGTTAGATACAAAGTTTATTTAGTTTTAAACTCATAGAGTTTGAAATTGTACAAAAATTCCGAATCAAAGTCGGGATGAAGCAAGGAAGCGTCTTAAGTCATTTGCTCTTTATTGCAGTCCTTGACTATCTGCTTGAAAGTACTGAAGTACTTGTGCTGCCCGTTCTCTGATCCTTTCAAACCTATTTCAGGCATTTATTTGAATGGAACAGTGCTTCTCAACTGTAAAAAGTTCGAATACCTGGATCTGTGATTTATAGCGAAGCAACCTGTGATGACGACATCAATCATCGCGTAAGGGTAGGGTGGATGAGGTGGCGGGAAAACTACGCTATCTTCTGTGATCGAAAAATAAGTTAAAAGGGAGGCTCTAAACCGGAGTTGTGCGTTGAGCGCTCACATACGGTTCACAATTTTGGACAATGTACAAAACGTATGAGAGTAAATTAACGGCAGGTGAGATGAAGATGCTTCACATAACAGCAGGAGTGACAAAGCTTGATCGAATAAGAAGTTCCAAAATTCGTGGAAGCTTTCACGTCAAAGAAACAATCTTACGAAAAATAAAGCGCGAACGGCTCAGCTGGTATTGCCACGTTCAAAGAAGAGATCATTTGAACCATGTTAAAAAGACAATATTAATGAACGTTCCAAAGACATCGCAATGCAGGAAAGCAAGGTCTATAAACACCTGGATCACACAAATGGAATGATACTAGCATTTGATTGGACTCAGTAAAGAAGTAATCGAACATCGAGAGGCCTGCCGATGTGTTCTAAGGTCAAATAGGCGAATCCCACAGGCGGATCAGTAGAAATGCGGTGAAGTGGGAGGGTTATGACCCTTTGTTTTCGGATCATTACCTCACGGAAATAGGAAGAAGAAAAAGAAGAAAGCATAGCAGACAAATGTTTTCCATGTTTGTTTTGTCGAAAAAGTGTCAAATACAAGCAAATTAATAAAAGTGTGTTCAAGCACGTTTAATTCTGAATAATCTTATTTTTCAACCCCAAATGAATATTGATTAATCCAAATGTTTTTTATTTGCCACTAACAAATTTATTTGGAAAACTGAGGTGTATTACGAGTGCAACCAAACCTCCTCCGATATATTTTGCTTATAGTTAAAAAAAAATATATTTTGGCGAACGATTAAGATATTGCATTATGCAAAATATATTTATTTGCCCTAAGCAAATATAATTTTAAATGTATTATTTCTTTAACTCGAAATAGATTTCTGTGCAAGCATTATGTTAATCTATTTTAATTATCTCCAAACTTATTTAAACATCTTCCTTCTCTTAATGTAGGGAAGGAATTTTAAAAATTGCCTTACTTTTTGTTGGTATTGATATGCAGGTACTTCTTTCAGTATGATAATATAATATATACATATAAACAAGCAAATACAGAAAGAAGTATGTATGTAATAGCATGTAAATTTGGAGACTGATTGGAATTGATTTTTCTTTGAATTTAAATCTATATTACTGGGTGGGGGCTTCCCTACTTGTAGATGGTTTTTGACTAGTCGATTTGCGAAACAACATTTGAATACCAGCTTATATGTACGTATCATATACACTTCACTCTCACGTCAATTCATAAGCTTCCTGCTGATATGATATATCCAGCATATGGGTGCAAATATATACGCCCAATAAATTTGTGATCGATTTTAAATTATTAAAAAATATAATTTTCCTTTCAACAGGTGCGGTTAAAAGTATCCTTTGCATAATAACGTCTGTGAGGAATCATCTGTGAGTCCACTGTCAACGCGAAAATATGAACAACATTTTTTTGAAGCTCGAACCAATGTGCAAGAGAAGGTCCTGTAGTAAGTCCTACGTAAGAATTCTGCATATTAACAAATATTTTGAGACACGTCAGCAATTCCATGTGTAAGCATGCACCAACCAATGTTTACAATCCCTGTGACTCAAATTTTTCCATTTTAATTAAAAATGTTCACCCCCACCAAGGATGTACATATAAAATCATTTCACGCATGCAACCTCTTTTATAGGAAATATTTTGTTTTGCTTTATTTTATTACATAATTTGTTCTCTTCTTCTTCCTTCTCTGGCTGACTGATATTATCTCATAAAAACGCGCGTAATTTTCAAGTTTGTGCGCGAATTCCATTTTATTTTCGTGGAATGGAATTTGTGGATACGCAATAAAAGAAGAAAACGAGACCTACATAAGTATGTACTGTATATGTATGTATGTCAAAGTCAATACATTTTTTTTTTAGTTTCTTTTTGATTTAAAAATACCGGCAGCGGTTACATTCCATTAATAACTTACTTTTCAGTGCAACATTTGGAGATATTTTACATGAATTACAAGAATATACATATTACAGGTATTTGTATTTTTATAAGCAACAAAAATGCTTTATTTATATATGTACTAGCGGGCAAGCGGCGGCGTGCGTTGCTGTACCTAACAGAAAAAAAAAAAAAACAACTGTCAGGCAGACGCATGCGGCTAAGTCTATTAGAGAACAGTTTTGTACCGGGTAACAGTGGGTAAGTGGTACAAATTTAAATATGGTATGTATATCAATTTTTTTTAAAGTACTAAGGTTCTATAATACTAAAGTAGTGGGTAGACTGCTCGACCGAGGGTACCCGGCGGCGTGCGTTGCTGCACATAACAATTTTTTTTAGTACTAGAGTACTTTAGTACTAAATTACTACGATTTTGACCAAACATAACAGGAACACTCTCGGGAAATTTGAGCTCAATCGGTTCAGTGGTTTCCGAGTCCATAGCATACACACATACTAACAAACAAACAAACAAACATATGTACATACAAACATATATTGTATTTTATATATAAGATACAATGTATGTTTCAATGCTTGTTTGTTTGTTTGCTTGTTTGTATGCTATGGACTCGGAAAGTACTTTAGTAATACAATTTTTATTGCCGGTTCGTACTAACAGAAAAAGAAAAAAACAACTGTCAGCAGGTGCCTGGGGGTCTAAGTCTTTTAGAGAACAGTTTTGTACCGGGCAAAAGTGGGTAAATGGTCCAACCTTAAATATATATATATATATATATGTATATATATATATATATTTTTAGTAATAAAGTACTATAATAGTAAAGTAGTGAGTAGACTGCTGGAGGGGAACCCACGGTACCCGGCGGCGCACAGTGGGCAAAAATCATCGATTTGGTGGTCAAAAATCTTTAACTTTCAAAATAATTGAGATTTTTTCATAATTCAATTTTTTTTTTGAAACGTCATTTTAGTATGTATTGTTATACAATTTTTAATTTTTAAAACATGTTCTATTTTTTATTTAAAAATAATGTAAATTAAAATACATAAAGAGAAAACAAAGTTATTATTAAAAAAAAAAAACATAATCATCTGTAATTCAAAAATTTCTTGAATGTCTTCAGGCCATTTATCTTCAATTTCACTTTTTTGTTGTAATTTTCTCAATGCAGATATTAAGGAGTCTGAAGATACCAGCATCATTCGATATAAATCTTCATTTGTCCTCTTTCTTGAAATTTTGCATGCGTTGTTTAACCGATGTTTTCGATATAGCTTATGATCGGCTTCTTGGGCCTCTTCTGGAAGTTTATTGCAAAAATATGGGAACCAATTATAATATACTTCATGACAACGAATTTTGTGTACAGTTGGTGTTATATACTTTTGTGCATAATGTATTGTTAATGTGGCCTTAGTGCAGTTTCCAAACTTCTGCGCGCTTAACCTGAAACCGCTATTAATTAAATTTAAAATATTTCTAAGCTTACATACTGTTTCAACTTTAATATTTAGTATTTCCGTAGTTGTTTCGAAACTGTCAAAAAATCGTCTTGTCGTGTTTCCGTCATTAGTATTTCCGAAGCCTTGTTTTAGTTTATCTACAATTAGTCCCATTTTTTCCGAAATTCTGTCTGAATTTTTTTTTTTTTTCTTTTGTTTCATTTCTTTTAATTTCGCGCTTTTAGCTTTTTCAAAATTAATAACTTTTTCATATGCTAAGTTTAATAGAAATTCCATTAGACGAATTCTTGCATGCAAATGTGATATACATTTATATACCGAACTCAGAGCCACTTTTCCGTCTATTATTGTAAAAAAAAGTTCATGCTTAATTCTGATTTCCTTACCATATTTATTTAGAATTGTTTCTTTTAAGGTTTTAATTTCTTTTTTTAACTTTCTATCCTCATTTTAAATTTCTTCTCGATCTTCTTTTATACGAGTACGTATATATTTAAATCCAACAGGTCGACAGAAATAAGTTGACGATGGCTTGGGATTCTTCTATATTTGCGAAATATCATTTTTGTTATTATTCGTTTCACTCATATTTTGAGAATAGTTCTGTAGTCTTAATGGTACTAGAAATATAATAAATAAATTACTACCGAAAAGTTCCGTTGTGTTTTCCGAAAAAAAAAAAACTTTGCTTATACTGCAATTGACCCGAAGAACCATCAAATCCATATTTTGCATAAAGAACAAAAGTGGAAGAGTTACTCGAAGCTATTTTTTCTGCACTTATCGTTTGCAAAATTATATTTGCAGTGTGATCCAGAAGGTCTTGAAGGCTTGATTCAGCCGAAGTTTCGGTAACATCCCAGTTAGATGCCATTGCATCTTTTTTCGCCGACTTATTGAGGGGTAAGGGGGAAGAACATCAACGTTTTTTTTTTTGTGCAGATGTCTTTTTAATGTTAAATATTTATCTTTTGAAAGTTCAAAGTCCAAAAATATTGCTTACGCTTCTTCTGCTGAAAAACTTGTGCTTTAAGTTTCATTTCAAAATATAGTATCATGGATTCTATCAATTTCTTCTTTAGTTGCCCTCCGTACAGCATACACAATTTCTGGCTTTTTTTGTTAGAGATTTTTTGTCAAATTATATGTGTACATTTCACATATGTTAATGTCAGATGGTGAGCAATTTGTTTCAAACTCATTTCTTCTTCGTCTTTTACTTCTATTGGAGCTTTCTTCGTAAAGCTTTTTTGGTCAGCCTCTTGTAATTTTCTGTTCCTCAGAAAGGCTTCTTAGGCCAAAAGAATTTTCCAGCCACTTTATATTTAATATAATATTTTATAATAAAATTATTTTTGCTATATGCACATGATATATATTTTCTCTTTATTTGATTGAATATCCCATCTAAACTTATGTCTAACAAATATTCTTGAAAGTCTAAATTGCTGACCACTTCTTTTTTGAAATCTGTAACATCCACCTTCGGGTCTTCACAAAAACACTCAAAAGGAAACTTGTAGGTCCACATAATAATTGCACGCACTGTTTAAACTGATACTGTGCTTCCCAATAGCTTCTACTGACTTTAAATCATTTTTGTCATCATTAAAATTCTATCGCGAAGTGTAACGGAATAACTGATAACGTGAAGAGAATATAGGTTTTTTGTTAGTGCAAAATGCAAAATACAAGCACACTTGTTATTTGTACTACATCAGAGGTACATGTGCACTCGAAGGTAAATATTGCAAAGAAAAAAGTCGCCTTGTAAACAGTTTTTTCTCTATAACTACTAATAGTGGACGCACCCAGATACAGTTTTTTGAATTTTGCAAGATAACATATTTTTTTTCAGTCCTATAAGTTTGACATCCTTCTTACTGAAAAGTATGGAGAGACTGGTAGAATTTCACGTGCGCAAAGTTGCTTTGAAACTGCATCCACTATCGGAGATGCAGCATGCCTATCAGCGTGGGAAATCCTGTGAGACCGCACTTCAAAATCTAGTGGCCAGAATTGAATGCGCGCTTGATAGGAGAGAATACGCGATGGGTATCTTCATCGACATTGAGGGTGCTTTTGACAATGCGACTTTTGACTGCATGTGCGACTCTGCCAGACAACACGGGGTAGATGAAACATTAGTGTTGTGGATTAAAGCAATGCTAATGAATAGAACTTTGGTAGCGGATGCGGATTGTGGCTAATATGTTATGACAGGGGTAAACAGGGGCTGTCCGCAAGGTGGCGTTCTGTCTCCATTGTTATGGTGCATGGTGGTCGACTCTCTGTTGAACACTCTAAATAGTTCTAACGTCTACGCTCAGGCATATGCGGATGATGTCGCCGTACTTTCTGTCGGGCCATGCCTGGCGACGGTCTGTGCTAACGCGCAGGCGGCGCTGGACATGATCGATGAATGGTGTACTAGGAGTGGGCTTTCGGTGAATCCTCTTAAGACTGAGGTTGTTCTTTTTACGAGAAGGAGGATTTTGACCGGTCTGACTCAGCCAGTACTAAAAGGCGTCACCATTCGCATTTCCAATGAAGCCAAGTATCTGGGAGTGATTCTAGATAAGAAACTTCATTGGTCCAAACACGTCGAGTCGAAAACATCCAAGGCACTCTCAGTCTTCTGGCAGTGTAAGGGTGCTTTTGGCAAGACTTGGGGCTTATCACTGAATAAGGTTCTCTGGATCTACATGGCTATGATAAGACCATTCCTCGCATATGCGTCGGTTGTTTGGTGGAAGGGGCTCTCGCGTAAATATGTGGTTGCCTTTTGTGCGAAACTCCAAAGAACGGCTTGTCTCGGCTGCTCGGGAGCTTTCCCGAGTACGCCTGGCTCTGCTCTAGACGCTTTGCTGAACTTACCTCCCCTTGATACTTATATCATGGGTTGCACTATCAAAGCCATCCATCGTCTTAGGCGAGGCGGTTTTTGGTATACTCCACACTGGAACTTTGATGAACTTGCGCGACACTTATCTTACGACTCCTGTCTTATAGATATGCCGTCTGATGCAATGACACCAGAACTCCAGCTGATGCGCAAATTCAGAGTCGACTTTCCTTGTGTCCAGGACTGGCTTCGGTCAGAGTCTGAGCCGGGAAGGGAATGTAGTCGTATTTTCACGGATGGTTCCAAAACCAGTCAAGGGTCTGGCGCTGGGGTCTTCGTGGAAGTCGACAACATTAGACTTCACTTCTCGTTAGGCAAATATGCGTCTGTTTTCCAAGCGGAAACTTATGCAATCCTAATGGCCATGAACTATGTTGTGAAGAACAGGTGGAAGGGACGTAGCATTTGTGTCTGTAGTGACAGTCAGGCTGCGCTTAAGGCCTTGCTTAACCCTTTAACCACTTCCAAAATAGTTCGTGAAACCAAAAACTCTTTGAACTCGGTCGAAAGGCTGAATTCTCTGTCTCTTATTTGGGTCCCAGGTCACACTGAGATCTTGGGGAACGAGATCTCCGATGAGATTGCTAGACAAGGCTCAGAGGAGGCTTTCTCAGGTCCCGAACCCGCGTTGGGTCTTCCAGCGTCCTCGGTTAGGGCTTCCATTGACGATTGGGTCTCTCACGAGCACAATTGTGTGTGGCATGACTCTCCAGTTTGCAGGTTGACTAAACGCATGCTCCCGGACGTCTGTAAGAAATCAGCGGCATTCTTGCTGTCTCTCAGCAGAAAAGACTGTAGACAACTTATCGGCGTCTTGACAGGCCACTTCGCTTTTGCCAAGCACCTTAACGTGTTAGGCTTAAGTGACACTACAATCTGCGACGCTTGTGGAGAGAGCGACGACACCGCGGAACATTATCTCTGTGAGTGTCCGGCCTTTGCTCGTGTCAGGTGGCAGATCTTCGGTGCGGATGTGGTGAGTGCTGGTACTGTAAGCTCCTCATCACTGAAGTGCTTGCTTGGCTTTCTTCGAAAGTCAAGGAAATTCCAATAAAATGGGTAAATCAGGGTTTGCAGTACAATGGACCAGTTGTGTCTGAGTGCTCCAGTTGAGTGTTTCCTATCCCGACAAAAAAAAAAAAAAAAAAAATAACATATTCGATTTTAATTCCGTAATAAAATTAAGGCTGTGAAATGGTGTGCATTTTTTTCTCGCTCTGATGCAACTTTCGAAATTGCGTTATGTTCAATTGGCTTTAGAATTTCAAACAGTACTAGTCCCCTTATTTATTTTTTTTTTTAGTTTTTGCGAATAATAACATAAAAAGGTGTAGACAAAGTGAGCATAATAAGTGCAATAACTTTACACAACATTGTTTTTGAAAATCCAGAACTTAAACTTATAAAACAAAGTGCACCATAAATCCATTTATATTTTTCTCTAACTTTGAACTTTAATTACTCTTTATGAAATAAAAAAAATAAATATTTGGCGCAACAGCTCTTTAAAGTGCCAGGGCCTAGCTTCACGCAACCACTCATGTTGTGTGCGTTATATTTTTCACACGAATGGAAGGGACCTACAGTTTAATGCCGAATCCGAACGGCGATTTGAGAAGCTTTTTCGTGACAACAATACTCTCGGATGTTTGTCAGACGCTCGCTAGAGGTGGGACCGTGAAACAACTTGTTGGTGTTTTCTGGGATTCGAACTTGGAACCTCACGCGTAGTGATCCGACACACTAACCACTTACGCCACGGACATTTTCAGACAAAAAAAAAATGTATATTTTTTATGTGTGACTATTTCTGTACAGACAAAAAATTAAAATTAACATTAAAAAATTGATTTTTTACCACCAAATCGACGATTTTGCCCACAGTGTGGCGTGCGTTACTGCACCAAATAAAAAAAAAATAAATAAAATTTTGTAGTACTAAAGTACTCATTCATCATTCATTCATTTTCAATGGCCCGCTAATCCTTCATGAGGGTCGCGGGGGTAGGATGCTCAGGTGGACTCTCCATCCTTCTCGATCCTCCGCCATTGACTCCAATTCATCAGGGAGAATCCCTAAGCGGCTCCAAGAGAGATGTCGGACTTGATCCAACCATCTATTTCTGGGCCTTCCGCGAAGTCGTCTACCTGATGGCACGGCAACGATGGCGCGTCTTGGAAGCCGGTCTGGGGTCATACGCACTTCGTGACCAAACCATCGAAGCATAGATCGTTCCGTTCGGAGAAGTAGCTGCTCAACGTTGAGCGCCTCGCGTACTCTGGTGTTGCGCACTCGATCCCTACGAGTTATTCCAACAACACCGCGAAGGAACCTCATTTCGGCAGCTTGTATCCGCGATCTTATTCTTTCGGTCACTACCCAAATTTCATGACCATAGGTGAGAGTTCGAACATACACCAAGTTAAAAACCGATAACTTAGCTTGAACACTAAGTTCGGCCTTCCTTATAACAGATTGGCCAAGCTCTCTCAAAATTGATCCAGCCTGACCAATTCTACAGGATAACTCGGCATTGCTCCTCCCATCACTCGTGAATAAAACCCCGAGGTACTTAAACTTCTCCACCTGCTTCAGTGGGACTCCACTAACATGCAGAGTGCACTGAATGGGTTTTTTTGAAACGACCATTACTTCCGATTTGTTCACGTTGATCTTCATTCCAGCATCATCACAAACGGCTACAAACCTTTCGAGTGCGCGCTGAAGTTCGGTTTGAGAGGACCCAAGGATGACCAAATCATCCGCAAAGAGCAGATGACTAATCCTTAGGTCTCCCACTTTGAAACATTCTCCGCCACGGCTGCGCTGCAACATCCAATCCATATATACAATGAAGAGGAGAGGTGACAAAACGCACCCCTGGCGGAGTCCAACGCCCACAGTGAAAGGTATTGATTTAATACCGTTTATCCGAACACAGCTTTTACAGTTTGTATATAAAGACTGAATCGCCCTTAACAGGGAACCATCAATCCCATACTCCTGCAGAACACTCCAGAGTTTGGCTCGAGGAACCCAATCATATGCTTTTTCCAAATCCACAAAACAAGTGTAGACAGGTTTGGCATATTCCCAGGCTTTCTCAAGAACCATTCTGAGAGTGAACAACTGGTCACTTGTGCTTCTACCGGGACGAAAACCGCACTGCTCATCCCCCAAACTGTCCTCAACCACAGCTCTGGAACGCTTTTCTAGCACCTTAGCGAAGACTTTTCCAGGGAGACTTAAAAGAGATATACCCCTGTAGTTGGCGCAATCTCTTTTGTCCCCTTTTTTAAAAAGAGGAACTATCACCCCCATTTGCCAATCACCAGGTGTTTCACCGCATTCCCAGGCCACTTTAATGACACGCGAGAGCCATTGCACTCCCTCTTTACCTAAAGCCTTGAGCATTTCTGGCCGAATTTCGTCCACACCAGCAGATTTGCCAACTTTTAGCGCTTTGATCGCCAAAGTTACTTCCTCTACCGTAGGACTACTTTCCGCCCAACTCTCGACCATAGGTCTGTCATCTTCGGTGCCCTGTTCGGGATTGAGCAATTCTGAAAAGTGCTCGCTCCATCTGCGTAAGATGTCCTCCTCATTGGAAAGAAGTGTACCATCTTTGGATTTGACTCCTTCAACGATATTCAACTTTTTTCCTCTGAGTCGGCGGACGGTCTGCCAGAACATCTTATTTGCAGATCTGTGGTCACGTTCCAATTTCTCGCCAAACTCCTTCCAAGACTGTTCTTTCGCTGTTTTCACAGCTAATTTGCAAGTTCTTCGCGCCTCAGTGTACCGATTTCGAGAATCGGAGTTCCCCAAGTGAATCCACACCTTAAAGGCTCTCTTCTTCGCTCTGATGGCTTCTTGAACTCCGGGCGTTTTAAACCAAGCAGTTCTTTTCTCACCACCAGCCGCCACACCAAGCCGCTTCACTCCACAAACATCTCCCGCAGAGGCAATAACCGCCGTTGAAAACAGTTGCCATTCTTCCTCTACATTTGATGGAACAGTTGGAATTCGTTCAAACCTTTCAGATATTTGCCGTGCAAATGTCTCCCGTATCTCATCGTCCTGTAACCTCTCCCATCGTATGCGTGTAACCATCCTTGGTTTACGCTTTGGTAGGGGAGGCACTCTCTCGCTAAGATACAATTTGCACAGCACTAAGTGATGATCAGTTGACAGTTCGGCCCCTCTCAATACGCGAACATCACAAACCATTCTCTTCAGACACGATGGTACCACAAAGAAATCGATCAGCGACTTCTGCTGAAGACTCTGACGGTACCACGTGTATTTGTGAATGTCTTTGTGTGGAAAGATGGTGTTCATGATGTATAAGCCATTTTCACAACAAAAATCCAACAACCTCTCTCCGTTCGCGTTTTGATCAGGATCACCGTTCCTCCCAATCACACTCCCCCATGTCATAACATCTACACCCACATGAGCATTGAAGTCACCCATCAGGACAAAAGAATCCATATCTGCAACCTTTTCAAGGGCAACATCAACTTCATCTAAGAAAGCTGCGTACTCTGACAGAAGGTTCGGTGCATACACCTGCACCAATGCCAGAGTTGATCTTTCAAGCTTGAGCTTTAAGATCGCAACTCTCCCTCCTAATGGTATCCACTCCAATACTCTGTCTGTCAACCTGGGACTTGTGAGTATCCCCACTCCCGCCCGAGCAGACATTGAGGGTGCGACTCCTGACAGGAAGAGCTTCCACCCACCCGAAAGGTCCACAGTTTTAGAACCTCTCTGCTTTGTTGAAGAGACGCCAACTATATCTAGTCGACTTTTAACAGCCTCCCCAACAAGCTCAATATCCTTCCCTGTGAGCGATGAGACGTTCCATGTGCCTATCCTAAGTCGATGCCGTTGTCGAATCTCAGAGAGTCCATCTGTGCCCCTATCGGTGCACAGCGCGCTCACCCCTTGACCCCCGTAATGGTTCGCGAGACCATTGACAGGAAGCTCGTAGCCATTTCGGGTTTGACCGGGCCGGCTGCCGAGCGGGACAAGCCGACCACCAGACGCTCGCATCCTGACACCCTTCAGGTCTGGCTCCAAAGGATGCCCTGGCTTACCAGGCTTGGCAATATCCGAGGCCGGTCGTCTTCGTGTCATCATGGGGTGTGCGCTTTGTTAGCCGTGACTGGGTTGTATGGATGGGAATAACTATTCAAGTTACCCCATCCGCACATCCCAGTCACGTTGCCCGCCCCCCACCACGAGGAGGTCAGCTGCCAGGGGGGCTACTACTACTAAAGTACTTTACTACTAAATTACTAGTAAGCCGATTTTAACCAAACTTCACTGGAACACTCTCGGAACAATACCGAAGTTTGCCTGAAAATATTCAGTGGTTTTCAAGTCCATAGCATACAAACATACATTGTATTGTATTTTATATATAAGATATAAGATGTACCATGCTATCGAAATATTTGAAGAGTTTGTGTTAAAAGAAAAAATATTGATGTTTAAAAAAAAACTTAGTTCACCTTAAAAAAATAAAGAGCCCAGTTCTTATATATTTTATGACATATTTTTTTTTAAATACTTTTTTTTTTCATTGTAAGATACTACCACCTGATAGAATTTTGTCAAATAAATAATGCCAAGTAAACCAAATTAATTGTAGGCAATGCGAAGTATTGGCATGCGACCTACTGCGCGTGAGGTTCAACACCAAACGTTTTTTATGGTCCCACATCTCGCGCACGTTTGGCAAACATCCGAAGTTGTCATGAGAAAGTTTCTCAAAACCAAAATAAAAACTGCCATTCCGATACGGCACAAAACTGCAGATCCCCTACATTCGTGCCAAAAAAATAACGCACACGCACACAACACGAGTGGTTGCGAGACGCTAGACCTAGGCCCTTCATGTGCTGTTGCGCCAAATATGTATGTATGGAATAACAGGCAGCCTTTTTTAATAGTTTTCTCACGCATCTTTCGCCGGATATCCGGACAGTGAGTGCATTCACCCTTAGTTGGCATCCGATAAACGATATGGACATGGTACATACTCGTACGTTTTTGGCTTTTTTCCACAATAATGTTATTTTGTAAATTTCACGCCATTTCTAGGTCATAATAGTTACATGATAAAAGGAAAGATGTATTGAGCCAAGACCAAATAATCAAAGTTCGAAAGGCGAATAAAATTACTCACAAAGAAGGTTAGAACCCGTAAGGCTAAACTTACCTGAAAAGAGAAAAGAAAAAAATACATAAGACTTTAGGAGTTAAAAATATTTATATACATAATCTTAATTATTTTTAGTTATTAGACAACCTCTACAAGATGCTGTTCCAAAACATTGCTCACCGATATTGGCTATAGCAGCTAGTATCACGTGAGATTTTCCAGAAAAAAATATTTTAAACTTCACTAAAATACTAGAAAACTAGCCTGATTTGACATTTCTAGGAAATGATTTCCAACATGGTACAACAATAGGACGATGTATTGGATTAAGTGCGTTGACTAAACGGTTTCTTATCTACCGAAAGCTCATTTTTCAAAGGTTGGTAGTAGATTTTATCACAGTCAGGGGCATAGACAACCCAGGCCATTGCATCCACTCAAAGTAACTCTTTGGTGCGGCATTTTTAGTGAAAAAGTGATTAGCCCTTATTTCTTTTAGGATTCCGACGGGACCACCGTAACCGTAACTGGTGAGCGCTACAGGCAGATGGTGAACGATTTGTTTTGCCGCAAGTTGTTGAATTGGGTCTCAAACATTGTAGATTCCAGCAGGATGGAGCAACATCTCACATAGCTCGGGAAATGGTGGAGATTTTGAATCGCCAATTTCCGGGCCGTGTGATCTCCCAGTTTGGCGATTTGAACTGGCCGGCCAGATCGCCAGATCTAACGGCACCAGAATTCTTCCTTTGAGGCGTTTTAAAATCTCGCGCTTGCCACAATAATCCACAAACCTTGCAAATCTTGAAAGCCAACATTGAAGAAGAAATCACAAATTTGGAACCAGATGTTTTGCAAGCATCAATTCACAATGCCGTAAAACGAGCACAAATGTGCATCTTCTCAAGAGGTGGTCATTTGACCGATATCATTATTTCAACTTAATGTCATCAATTTTACACCATCAAATAAACTTTTCATAAAAACAAAGCCCACTTTTTTCATTTCTAACAAAATGGCAGCTAATTCACATTATGGCATTACTTTGTCACCTTGTATGTAGCTGAAGGACATGCTTTTAATTCTTAGTCTTTCTATGCACCAAATGCAAATTGGAATCTGCCTACAAGAACACTACGGGCTGTATAGCTTTAAAACTGTGTTTTCGACTTAAATAATGCAAATGTTTTTTAACGATAATAACGACCCACGCAGGCGAAAACCATTGGTTGGTAGACCGACGCTTGCACTTCTTCACCGAAATAACACGTCTGCTTGGGTCACAACCTGTCGCCCTAAGAACAAGTCTGTCTTACATACTGTCCTACCCCGATGACCCTGATTGTTTTGGTTTAAAGGAAACCCAAATCCCATAGCACTTAATACGGTCCATTGTACTACCAGACAAGACCCTTTCTTTAGTGCAGTAGTTAGAGAAACTTCGATGTAATTCGCTTTCTTGTTTACTCGGGTGGCTGTTTGTTGCTGTTCCCCGCTGGAGCTTGAACCTGCACACTTGGATTATCAAGCATACACATTGCCTACTCTACTACCTTCCTAGGCTGGCGAACCCCACCGTCGGATCAGTAGAAATGCGGTGAAGTGGGAGGGTTGTGATCCCTTGTTTTCGGATCATAACCTCGCTGAGAAAAGGAAGAAGAAGAAGAAGGCTACCTTCCTAGGCTATGAACTAAAAACGTTGGTAAGTGTCTAAAAATGCAGCATTGTTTTCCATTTTACCGTTGAATTCTTTTGATAATTCGACTGGGTTATTGCTTTGTTTAGTACGAACTGCACCTGCACTCCTCCGATGGAGATTCATACAAGTTTTAATTCTTATTGCAGCAAAAGGCTTTTTTAGAATAGTATCCTTTTCAGTTAGTTGTTAAATGGCGTAATAGAACCCTTTGCTGAGATACATTGCAGTTTGGGAGGGGAACAAAATGTTTCTTTCCTCCTTTTTCTTTTTTAATACCATATCTGCTTTCAAACAATTCCTGTTGTTTCTAATGTAAGATCGTAAGCAAATTAAAAGTATTCGATTTGCCATCCGTCAAGGATTTGGGATTTAAGGTTCATCCCAAAGCTTAGATTTAGTACAAGCTAGCCAATAACTACTGTAGTTTTTTTAAGGACTAACGATCTCTTCGTAGAATTGTTTTTATTTTAATAAAAAAGTTAACTGCATTTATGTGACCTAAATTTGGAAAAAGCTTACTTCCCCCATCCAAAGAAGATATTCTCAACATTGGTCATCGATCCTCCTTGGACACTTACATATCATAATTGGAAGTACTTTTCTTCTACTTAAAGCACCAAACCTTGCAAAGTTATTTTTTTTTTTGGTTTCGTTTGGTGTAAGCTGGATATTGACGTGTAAGTGCACCATAATTTTTTAAATGCGATAAATTACTGTTAGAAAAACAGAAAATCTATGATAATGACACCTTTTAATCTCTCCATTTCTGTACTTTAAACAATCTGTACAATAATGAAAATAGTTTTATTCAAGCACACTTCCACCAATTCTCTATCCTACTACACTTGAACTTTAATAAGATAAACCTTTCCCTGGTTAACCTAACCAATCAATTACTGCCTCTAACTTTGTTCTGGGATTCGTTATCACCCACTTTCGAAAAGGCTTCCAAGAACTGCTACACATTCCTCCGAGCTTGTGGGATGAGCGTGTCAGCCGTGACACATTCAATCAAATATTTCCATGAATTGCTTTGCTACTGACATCAAACCCTTATCTTCACTTGTCTACAAGATAATTAAGTACGAAAACATACTTTCCTAATTACTGAAAGTGGAGCCATTAAATCTACAAGTCATACTTTATCAAACACATTTCTTAACATTTTAATAGCTAGGCGGGGGTAGCCATATTATTATGGGCCCAGTTTTTTTTTTTATATTATATTACACCGCCATGGATTTATTTCATTTCTATTATTAAAGTATCAGTAATAAAGACTTTAATTTTATAATGCAATGAAAAAATGCGATATACGCAGGATACGAAGTTTGAGCTTCAGATTCATTTTTAAATGCTCGTAGAAGAGTCAACATTTAAATAGCCGGAAAGATAGGTACGAGTATGTACCTAAAAGTGATATAACACCATTTTTGTATTATTTATTTTTTATTTGTAGGGGCAGTTGCACCATTCATATATCATATCTCTGTTCCAGTATTTTTTATGACAACGCAAAACAACAGAACCTCTTAACAGAAGAAAATTGTTTTTAGACTGATTATGCCTAAGTCGCGTTGCTCGTCACAAAGATCCAGCCTGGGGGTAACCGGATCGATGAGATCAACAACGGCAGTTTTGGAAGCGATACTGAATCCGCTACAAGATACATATACTCGTATATTGCGGAAGCTCGCTAGCCGAGACTATAGCTGAGACTAAGGGCCGCGCCGGTCGCTGGACAGCGAGTACTTATGGGCGCGCCTCACTTATAAATCGATGGAATATCTCGGAACTCCGGACGGAAAAGAATTACGTCATCCCATTCTCAAACTGCATCCAGAGATTCTAGTTCCTAGCAGAGAGGAGTAGGTTGAGGGGAGAGTTTTTACTGACGAAGAATTGGTTATCTATACTGTCGGATCCAAAATGGATAACGATACGAGAGCGGGGGTCTACTTCTAGTCTCGAGATACAAAGCGCTCTATTAGATTAAAGAATAGTTGGAGTGCCATTCAAGGCGATGTTTTCAGAATAAAAACAAGTCGATTATAGAGGAAAATGTTCCAGGAAAAATAATCAGTATCTACGTATGTTGACAGTCAAGCAGCCATAAAGACGTTGCAATCAAAATCGGTGAGATCAAAGCTCCTGCGTAAAATAAAACTACACGAGATATCAACTGTCATAAATGTGACCTTCTACTAGAGGGCGAGGATCAGACATGAACCCTTCACATGATCCAGTTAAGGCTAGCATACTGTTTAAAACATTATATATTCAGTACCGAGCAAAAAAAAAAAATGCAAACGTTTACATCAATAGCAACAGAACTTTCTTATTTTTTGTAACGGTACCGAATCTGTTCTTTCTTTTGGACTGTTTATCCCCATTGTGTAGACATTTCATTTTGAGCAACAGTTTGTAATTGCTATCATGCTGGTGTTTACAAATTTGAAATAAGTAAACAAATTCGAAATATTGTGCGAGCAAAAAAATGCAAATGGACAATATTATTGCTAAGGTAAGAGCATAAACCGATTTATTCTTGTGAGAATCACTTTAAATAAACAATAATTAATAACAACTATCGGATGGATGCAAAAACGTAATTATTGCCGCTATTACCAACAGCAGACTAATACAGGATATTGCTAAGCAGTTCGGTGTTGCAACATCAACAATTTCGCGAATTGTATCCCGATATCGTGATTGAGGGGATATCAATCGCAAACTTGGTAGTGGTCGTCCTCGAAAAACAACGGTCCGGCAAGATCGAAGAAATCGCCAGGCAAGTTAAGGTCGATCCCTTAAACACTGCAGTGGAAGTTTCTGATCTAGGGTTTAATGAAGGAGTACACATGGTTAGGCGACGATTAAGGTAATGCGAACTTTATGCAAGACATCCAGCAAAAAAATCTTACATCAGTCCTGTCAATAAGAAGAAACAGATAGATTTTGCGGAGCGTCATATTCATTGGACGAGCGAGCAATGACCAATGTTTTATGGACTGTTAAAAGCAAATTAACTTCTCGTCAGATGGCATTTGCTATGTTCGTAGACCTCCGGGATAAAGATATAGCCCCAGATATCAATTCCTGATTATAAGACACGGGGGATGATCAGTAATGGTGTGCGGTAAGCAGTCTAAAAGGTTCATCAAATCAGACTTCTCTTCACTTTATTTAATTATCAATGAGTTCGTCAATTGTTTAAAGTCAGCGGTCGGATGAACGCCTAATTGTACCAAGACATACTGCAAAACTATGCTTCCACACTTAACATGAAGATAGCTTATTTCAACACGATAATGAACCAAAATAGGTTGGTGCGAAAGTTCTTAGAAAGAGAAAATGTTGAAGTTTTGGAGTGGCCGCCGTAATCGCCCGATCTCAATCCTACTTATTTAACTTATTGGTGGAAAAAATGAATGAAATATATTCTAACGCAAAATTTGTTTGTGAGGAAAACAATCGCAGAAAAAGTGCTGCATAGATCACCAGGGATATTGTTGAGTTATGCAAGGAACGAGATGTACTATATCGTAGGTGGAAGAACAAACGTGGCAATGTGACATATGAAACTGAGTACAAAAAGCTGCGCAACCGGGCGAACAAAAAAATTTCTAGGACCAAGGATCAATTCTACAAAGAAAAGTTTGAGCAAACAAGAGGCGGTCCGAAGAAAACGTGGGCGTTAATAAATGATATTTTAGGACGAAAGAAGCCGTGTTTGGACGAACACAGCTGCACTAGCAGACGAATTTGCAAACCTTTTTTCGCAGCAGGCAGTTTCGATCATTCATCGCTGTACTCTAACAACATCAGAGCATACTAATGCGACAGTCCGAGACTCTATGTATTTTGGAGATATTGAATGCTCGGAGATAGAAAGCTTGTTGCATCGCCTAAATGTTCAAAAGGCGCCTGGAGCAGATGGTATCAGAAAGATAGATCTGAAATCTAATATAAACATTTTTGCTCCCATTATAACAAAGTTGATAAATCTGAGCTTCGATAAGTCAACAGTGCCTACAAAACTTAAAGAATCAGTTGTTCGACCAATATACAAGGGAGGAAGTAAAACCCAGTTAACGAACTATCGTCCAATTGCGATCTTGCCTGCCATCGAGAAGATTATGGAGCAAATAGTTGCAGATCCAATTCGGGATTTCATCGGAAAGCATGAATTAGTATGCAAAAAACAATATGGATTCCAAAAAGGTAGAAGTACTAACCAACTCCTGGGAGACTTTGCAAACTTGGTTAATACCAGCTTAAGCAAACGGCATCACGTGCTAGTTCTATTTCTTGATTTTAGCAAAGCATTTGATACACTGGACCATAATAGGCTTATAGAAACTATTCAAAAAGCCGCAATTAGGGGAAAATTAGCATACTGGTTAACTGATTACCTAAAAGCAAGGACCTTCCGCGTAAAAATCAAGGATTGTTGTAGCAGTGAGCAAAGAGTACAGTATGGAGTCCCCCAAGGCTCAAAACTTGGCCCACTTCTGTTCATTTTGTATACGAATGAAATGCTAAGATGTTTGAAGAGGAGCTTCCCGTTTGCTTATGCAGATGACACAGCGATCGTTGTCTGCCATCAATCTGTGGAATCAGCAGCAATGTTGATGCAAGATGAATTTTATGAAGTCGGCAAGTGGTGCCATGACAATGGGATCGTAATCAACGCATCAAAAACCAAACTTATGCATATCCGAAGTCCACAGTACCCAGCGTCACCAATCGTACTAAAGACTTTTGGATGTGCTACCATATCTGATTGCGAAGTTATTGAGGTTGTCGATACATACAAATATCTAGGCATCACTATCGATAACCACTTTCTCTGGGATGCTCATATAAATGATATCCGTAACAAGCTGAGGGGGTCACTGTTTGCGTTGGCCTGTCTGCAGTACAAATCTACAGCTTGTGAACAAAAGCAAGTGTACCATGCTCTTATAGAGTCCAGGCTGAGATACGGTGTACTGGCTTGGGGAGGTGCAGCGCAAACACACATCGAAAAGTTACAAAACATCCAAGATAGAGCTATCAAGTTACTATCTAGAAGAGGTACCATAAGCAGCAACGTAAGAGTTCTAAAATAAAATAAAACATGAAACTTGAAACTTGAAACTTGAAACTTGAAACGGAAAATGTATCGGATTAAGTAGATCGGGAGAAAAGAAGGCGAGAACCATCCAACTTTACAGAGATGATGGAACGAATAAAGTCGGAATGGGAAAACATTTCAGCGGACCTATTGATTTCCCTAGTAGGCTTAATGCCTTCCAGATTGCGTAACGTTACTGCCAACGACGGGTATGCAACAAACTATTAAATCTATTTTTTTATTCTACTTCAATATTATGTACGAAAAAGTAAATAAAGTTAATTTCGAATTTCTTAACAAATTGGATACAATGGACTCTATGTAGCCTAATTGAAGACTAGCTTACAAAGAAGGGACTAAGGAGGAGTGGGAAAAGAGGTGGATATAAGAGAGTTTTGCAGAGTTTTGAATTTGCTGCACTGAAAGTCGAAAAGGTTTTGCACCAGCGTTTCACAAAACCAAGGGCGGAATTAGCTCTGTTAATAATGTTATTAATATGACAGCGAAAATTTAATTCTCTGTCAAAGATTACAACCAGATCATGCAATAAAAGGATAGAAGCGACGGGCTCATCACAGATAATATAGGATATTGGGACTGGTGGAAGACGCTTACGGTAATATGTAATGGCTTGGCATTTGTTGACATTGAGCTCAATGATTTTTTTTTTTTGGCACCAGGTTGAGAAGTTATTCAAATCAGCTTAAAGTGGACAGGAGTCAGCGGGGAAGGAAATGTGCTTAAAGATTTTTATGTCATCAGCGTAGACAGATAAGTACGACTTTTCCATGATACAGTCTACGTTATTTATATACAAAATGAAGATCAAAGGACCAAGATGGCTACCTTGAGGCACTCCGGATGTGGCTATGAAGGGGTCGAAAACCGAGCGTCAACAGACGACTTTGTATTTGATTCACGCAATTAAACCAGTTGGAAAGCCCAGTGATTTAAGTTTAACAAGAATGATTTCGTGCGCTATTTTATCGAAGGCCTTACTGAAGTCGGTGGCAATTACATCGACTTCTTTGCCATCCTCTAATGCACACAGAGTGTTAGATACGAATTCCATTAAGTTGGTGGCTGGGAAGGTCCCCTTAAGAAATCAGTGTTGGCTTGGGAAAAAGATAGATTTGCAATGGAAGAACATTGTATCATAAACGATGGTTTCAAATAGCTTCTGTATGCAGGAGAGTTTAGCGATTGGTCTGTAGTTGGAAATTTCGTTCTTAGAACCTTTTTTGTGAAAGTGATTATGTAAGAGCTCTTCCAAAGTCTATGGAAGGATGGATTCTTCATTGTGTCATTCGTATTTGAGTTTTTTCATCTTTTCTTCTACGAGAGGCACGGGTACTTCAGTTGTGTTTAATGAAGTTTGGACACAGCTTCTCAGGTAGGAGAAGTAATCAAGCTCAACTACAAGCAAGTAGTTGTTAAACAATTGGCTGAAGTAATGCGCAAATAAATTTATAATTATTTTAAAATCGCTCGAGAAACTATTATAATAGATACATTCAAAGTACAATAGAAGGGTAGTTGTAGGAGATCATGCAATATTGCATGCGTTCTAGATAATCTAAATAAAGAGATTCGCAGAGTTCGGAAAAGTGGGTACATACGCGGAGATAATTGGTGAAGTCACGAGTCAGAATGAGATTTGAAGTAAACGCGACAGAACCGACAGATAAACTCTTTAGTGAACCAGGGTGGGGAATACGAGGAGTTCTTCTGGAGCACGAATGGAACAGATTGTGTGAAACATCATCGACAGTAATGCTAGGATTTAAAAAAAAAAAACACAAAAAAAAAAATTAGCTTCATTCAGGTTGACACAATAAAACATAAAAATGTATTTTGTAGAAATAGTCTCTTACTTCGATGTTTTGGTCACGTAGAACACGTGTTTCCATAATTTGGATTCGATAGCGAATGATCGCGAAAAATGGAAATTTCACCTCTCATCCTACAGCCACGACCTTCATAAAGGGAAAGCGAGCCGTTGAAAACGCATGTAATGTATGTACAAACTTGCCATAGTACCAACAAACCCTTGTATTTATACTATGGTATCCCTATTTTTGTCTTTGGTTTTGGCAGTGAAATTTTAGGTCACTCTGCCAATTCAAACAAAACATAAACTTCTTGATCCATTACTGGTAACTGGAATATTGTTTGACGCACCCCCGGTATCAATGCTGAAATGAGTCAGCCTGATAGTCCTCTTTTTTTTATTGAGGAGCAATTGAACACTTCTAACATTGCGATTTCTTCATAAGGCCTATTGTGGTCTTAGTCATGTGGTACATACTTTACCAAAACATGATAAGTAGATTTTTGAAAATTGTCTACCACGTTTATAACGTAAACATAGTTAGTTTTTATATTTAAAGAATTTTCTAGATCTAGTAATATCGACAATTATAAGGAACTGTTGGAATTTAGGGCTAGATTTTACTTTACTTACTTACTTACATAGGAAAGTGGGCCTCAACCAACAAGCCTCTCCATTTAGCTCGGTCTTTAGCTAATTGCCTCCAGTCGCGCACTCCAAGTTGGTCAAGGTCCCCTTGAACTTGTGCGCGCCTCCTACGGCGATGATTCCCTCTACTACGTCGTCCCTCGGGATTAGATTCGAAGCTCTGCGGGCCGGAGCGTTGGTGTCCATTCGCTCTACATGTCCTAGCCATCTCAGACGTCCAATACGCAGTTTTTTTGACAAGGTCGATGTCGCTGTACAGCTCAATCGTTCGTAGTCCCTTACTACCTCGAAGATATAGCTGCTCACGGTGACGTTTTGTCCAATTCGTCGGTGTTGGCTTTCCCTTCTTGTTGACAGCATATACTTGGTTTTGCCCTCGTTTATCGCCAAACCCATTTTGGCCGCTTCCGCCTCAATGCAAACGCACCGGTGACAGCCCGCTGAGTTCTTCCGATAATGTCTATATCGTCGGCGTATGCAAGCAGTTGTACAGACTTGTAATAGATTGTGCCTCCGGTGTTGGCTTGTGAGTTCCGCACAATCCGTTCAAGTACAATGTTAAAGAAGGCACATGACAGCGCGTCACCTTGTCTAAAACCTTTTTTGACATCAACGGTCTCGGTGAGGTCATTACCGACCTTGATGGAACAGCGAGCGTTCTCCATCGTCAGCCTGCACAGACGGACAAGTTTGGCAGGGAAGTCAAAACTAGACATGGCTCTATAAAGCTCTTCTCTATAGATGCTGTCATAGGCGGCCTTGAAATCAATAAAGAGATGGTGTGTATCGATTTGGAATTCTTGGGTTTTCTCCAGGATCTGCCGAAGTGTGAAAATTTGATCGATGGTGGACTTTCCTGGCCTGAAACCGCACTGATAGGGTCCAATCAGGCTGTTGATAAAAGGTTTCAGGAGTTCACACAATATCGCAGAAAAGATCTTGTATGCGATGTTGAGGAGACTGATGCCTCTATAATTGGCGCAGTTGAGGGGGTCTCCTTTCTTGTGGATCGGGCAAACGATGCTGAGATTCCATTCATCAGGCATACACTCGTCTGACCAAATCTTAAAAATGAGTTGGTGTATGCACTCCACCAATTCATCCCCAGCTGCCTTGAAAAGTTCGGCCGGTAAGCCGTCAGGTCCAGCAGCCTTGTTGGATTTTAGCTTGGATATTTTTATCCTCACTTCGTTTTGGTCAGGTGGACGGAAATTTTGACTATCATCGTCTATGTTGAATTGTTCATTCTGCCTGACAGCGGGATGGTCTTCGTCGCCGTTATACAGTCTGCAGAAGTAGTTTTTCCATATTCTTAGCACCGACTGTGATTCTACTACGAGGTTTCCATTTTCATCTCTTCAGGTTTCTGTACGGGTGTTGCTCCTCTGACACGTTCTTTTTACCTTTTGGTAAAACTTCCGTACATTGTTCCTGGAGTATAAACTCTCGATATTCTCAAACGCGCGCTTCTCATGCTCTTTCTTCTTCTTTTGGAGAAGCCGATGTTCTTCCCGTCTTTTTTGCTCGTAGAGCTCACAAGCAGTTCTCGTTTTCCTTTGCAGGGCCGCTTTGTATGCCTCTTGTTTTGCTGCATGCACTCGCCGACATTCTTCGTCAAACCAGGGGTTTCGCGGTGGTGGGCGAGCGAGACCCAGCACATCAGTCGCGGCGTTTCTGATGGCATGTTGGCAGCGTTGCCACTGGTCTTCGGCACTTGATGCTGGCGGCATAGGGGTGATTGAGAGATTTCGGGATACGCGTTCAGCGAAGAGTCTGGCGGTCTATTGCGATTGTAGCTTTTCGACGTTAAATTTTCTCACAGTGATTCTTCTTTGTTGCTCAGATTGGGATATCCACATTCGTACCTTGGCTACAACAAGGCAATGATCGAGAAAATGTCCGTGACATTTATTGGAAATGCCGGTATATTCTTAGGTGGTCTGTCCCTCCACAGATTTCCGGACACTTTGTAAGTTGTTACATATATATGTGCATATGTTTACTGCATGTGCTCTGTCCACTAATTTGTGTATTGTACATTGGTAGTCGAATCCTCATGTGCACATTGGGGTTTCAGCTCGATTTCAGGGTGGTAATTTGTGCAGTCCAAAGAATGTTTTAGAGAAAAATAAAATCAAGTAATTGACCATAAAAGGCCTATGGTTTTGATCGAGTTCACTAGACCGTACAATATAGAGGTGATGACTGAATATACAGGGTTATTGCGAATAAATTTTCCGTCGGGGTTTTTCCCCCGAACAAAAGTTAGTTATCTTCAAAAATAGGGAAAAAAATCACCAGTGAAAAATTAAATATCGCAATTACGTTGAAAATGCTCCTGAATTGTCATTCATGATTCCTATTTATTTTCCGCGAAATTATTTCCTCTTTTTTAAGACACCTAATTTTTGTTCGGGGGGAAAATTTCGAGGGAAGATTTATTCACGATAGCCCTAAATGATTTAATTTCCAGTGCCGAAGTTCAAATAACGGTCTATATTACATTCAAAAAAGTAGTTCTCATTGGGCTTATGCTACAAAAGAACAGTCAGGGTAGGTCCAGGACTAATACCATCTAAAGTAAAAAAAAAAAACAATGTTAATAAGTGCTTCACAACTTTTGTGCATAAGCAAATAGGATGAGCAAATAATTACAAAATTTTAAATTGAATTTGAGGTTCCGATAAGAAACAACTTTCTTACATACTTTACATTAGACCATTTGCCTATTTAAAGAAAGCAAAAGATGTCTGCATATTATGGGCTTAAGATGGCCGAACCAATCTTCGTTTAAACATGTTCCATACATTCCTTGACTCGTTTAGATGACTACACTGATGCAGAAATTCCTTCTGTATATGTACGAGTATATGCCTATAGTTCGAATCAAAAAGAATCCTCTAAAGTTGTATATTCCACTTCTAAAATCAGATATTAAATTCCCATAAACTGTCATCTCAAATAGAAGTTGGTATCTATGAAATTCTACTTTATAAAACCTGACCTTTCCGAATCGATTACTGGTAAACCACCATAAGGTTACCTATTCCATCGAACCAGCTGCACAAGATAACCCAAATACAAAGTAAATTCCTTTCATCAGAACCAAAAAATACCACAAAATAAAATCCAAACCAAACGACATGTTTAGTCAACAGATCCGCCTTGTCTACATTTTCATTACGGATTTCTCACGATAATAGCCCACACAAGGCGTTCACAAACGGGACCATAAGAGGCCATCAATTCCTATGCAAATATGCCTTTACCAACAGCGCGCCGACACACAAGGACTCGTGAAATAACCAAATGAGGATTTAATGTTCAAGTTGTTTTCTAAGAGCCTTTTGGTCCTTCTCAGCAATGACCTCTGGCTGGTCGGACATAGATTTCAGAACAACATACAAACAGATTCGCACATACAAGATTTCGATGGAATGAGAGTGGGTTAATTTGTCGGCAATCAATTTCTGGTATTTTTCTATGAATAAAATTTGAATTGTACATTGGTTGTGAGACGAAACAGCCCAGAAGGATTACGTATATACTCGTACAGCTTGGTAATTTATGTAAATGAGGATTTTATTTGCTGAAAGAAGGAAGTGCGTCACTGCCTGACAAAATCAACTAAGTAGAATATTAAAAAAAAAAAAAAAACTTGGAATTTCATGAATTTAATTTTTTTAACGGTCTAATGACGGAAATATTTTGTGACAGAAGAATCTTAACAATATCGTGAGGATACTTAAGCATTTTTCATAAGCTCTGTCATGAATGAGTTAGAGGTATTTATTTTGTTGCAATTCACTTATGTATCGTTAGGCTGTCTGTAATCTTGCTGGGTATATCCTGCTTGAGATTTTATCTAAGAAGTGTATTCGGTATACACATGAGAATAGAATTGTCCTTTCAAAACAAAGGCCAAACACTGGGGAGTATGCTCTTATGTTGCTGAATCGCAAATGTTTTTACTCAATTTCATGAATTTTGCCGTGTCCTTGTAAGACTAATAAATTTCTAAGATATCGATTTTAAACCAAAGAAAATCTTTTTCACAGCAAGCTTATAAGTATTCAATGTACCTATCGTATATATAATATAATACATATAAAATATAATATATCTATTCGAAGCTCTAAGTAAAATACTGTCAATCTTGGGACAAGAATGGACATTCAATTTTGCTTTGCCGTATAAACTCGTAAGCCCCATATATGACGCTTGGAATAAATTCGTTTAGTTGTTTCGGCAGCAATCATATACAGGCTGCCCAAGAAAATTACACAAAGCTGTCAGGTTTAACAGATTTGAAATGATGGGAGTTCCACATGCAGATCAGTAAAAAAGCAATGAAGTGGGAACGTTATGATCGCTAGTTTTCAACTTCGCCGAAATAGGAAGAAGAAGAAAAAAATGATGCCTAAACCTTTAACTAAATTAATTCATCTTAGTGTTAATGAAGGCTTTAAGCAGCGTCTGAAGTGCAATAATAGTCAAGAAGAAAAAGCAGATCCATCTTCATGACGCAAGACTTCAATCGCAAAACTGCAGTCTTCAGTTAAGAACGCCTTCATAACTTTTCCAATAATTCCAAAATGCCAATTCCTGCTTCCAACACACGCATATTTTCCTCTACAGATATCAATCCGATATAAATCAATCAATCTGCATACATAACATCCTTTTTTGCCGCGTACACGTCGCCGATATTCACGATCATTCTGATAGTTCCTTCTGGACATTTTTAAAAACATTCATCTACTATAAAATCATATCTAGTTCCAGCGATACCAATATTCACTCTGCAGCAGATTTTCGAAAAAAATCAATGAATATAAAGTCGATACGCATCATCTTTTCATCGATTTCAAAGCTTCGTGTATAGAGACGAGTTATACAGAGCCATGTCTAGCCTCGGCATCCCTGCCAAGCTTGTCCGTTTATGTAGGACGCGTATGGAGAATTCTCGCTGCTCCATCAAAGTCGGAAAGTACACCATCGAACCGTTCGACGTCAGACAAGGTGACACGCTATTATGCGATCTCTTTTATATAATACTTGAAAGAATTGTATGAAACTCACAAGCGAACACTGGAGGTACAATATTTTACAAGTATTTTATTTTACTACTCACTTACGCCGATGACATCGACATAGTTCGGAAAAACTCAGCGGGCCGTCAGTGGGGCTTCTTCTTCTTCTTCCTTTTTCGGTGAGGTTAATAAATAAATAAATATTTGGGGCAACAGCTCTCATTTCGGTGAGGTTATGATCCGAAAACAAGGGATCATAACCCTTCAACTTCACCGCATTTCTACTGATGCGCCTGTAAGGTTCGCCTATTTGACCTCAGAAAATACCGACAGGCCTCCCGATTTTGGATCACTCGGTTACTGAGGCCAATGAAATGCTGATGTCGTATTTGTGTGATCCAGTCGTTTGTCTCTCCTGGCTCGCGATATCTTTGGAACGTTCATTGATATTGCCTTTTTAACTGGGTTTAAATGATCTCTTCTTTGAGCGTGGCAATACCAGCTGAGCCGGTCGCGCTCTATTTTTTGTAAAATGGTTTCTTTGACGTGATGGGCCGTCAGTGGGGCATTTGCGACTATTGCAATCGAGGCAGCGGTAAATGAATGCAAAACAAAATATATGCTGTCTACAAAAAGGATACCCAACATCGGCGTGTTGGACAGAATGCTACCGTTCTCATAGGTTCAGCTCATTCTAAACTAATCAATTTTATCCTGCATTGGTAGGGTAAATTTAAGAAACCTTTTTTGGATAGCTTCAATTCTGGACGTATGAAACAAAAAATAGTATGGATATCAAAGAATAGATGCATACTTATTCTAAAAGAGATTGAACAAAGGATATACACAATGTCCTAATAATATATGTGTCAGAAAACTCAGAAGAATAAAGCATTATCGTCAATACGGTCAAAAGCTTTACTAAAATCCGTGTAGATTGCGTCCACTTGATTTCCTTTGCCAATTTCAGAAATAAAGAAATTAGTAAAGAGAAGACGATTAGTAACAGTCGTTCGTTTCTTTTCCAAGCCATGCTGGTTATTGCTAATTAGGGATTTGTAGAAATAATTTAATTTCTCAGTATACCTCTATCATTTTCAATTTTGTTTCTCCTACCAGATTTGAAGATAGGGACAATACAGGAATATTTCCAGATAGACGGAAATATAGTAGTTCTTAATGATAAATTGAAAATATGACATACAATTCTATGCACTTGAGAGGCGCATTTTTAAGCAAGCCGGAAGGAAGCGACACGGCCAGGATTAAAATTTGAATCCATTCTAGTCAGGTGTCTTTTTTCGAAATTTCAATATTATTAAAAATTGGACAGAAAGAATCACCAAGGTAGGAAAAGAAGTGTTCGACAATAACAGAGTCTTCTTCTGAATAGATAGATTGTAAAAATAAACCAAATTTATTACAAGTGGTGGGGGAAGAATCAGCTGGCTTTTCTTACGGTGTTCAGAGTATTTTTAAAGCAACGAGAAGCATTTCCTTTGCGACCTGTCTGAATATGGTATCTTGGATGTACATATGTATGTGCATGCATACAATGGTTCTTTTATATTTCAGTATGTTCCATTTTTTATCTAGTGTAGTTAATATTCAGTTAAAAGACGCAGAGAAAATAATCAGCATTTCAGTAATCACGAATTGATTATCATTCAAGTTTACCCTCTTCAATATTCTAAAACAGATCATTAACCTTTCCGGTACGTCTTTTTTGTTGTAAGGGTAAAAAATGCTTTTTTTTCTTTTTGTTGTTACTGATGCTTCTGGTAACAACATTGAAAAATAATCTTTGCTTAATATCGGTTCTAAAGTGGTTTTTGGGATCGTTGCCACATAGCAACAACTATCTGAAATGGTAACGAAATAAATGAAAAATTCCATATAACTCAACTTATACGCAACATTTTGCATTGCCTTCAAATTGTATTCGAAAACTCAAATGTATTTGATGATCATCTAAATACAAAAGAAATATTAAAAATGGTCTTCTTCCAAAATATGTTCACACAATAACAGACCTTTATTGCACCAGACCTAAAAGCATACTGGCGGCAACAGCAACCAATTTTGTTGCCTCAAATGATTGAACATATACCGGTGTTAAGAAAAAGACAAAAACGAAAAAAAAAGCTCACAGAGAAAATGCGCGCTTTAAGTATCAGTGTTGCCATACGGCAACAAAATTCCGGAAGGGTTAAGGAAAATCTTTTTGGTGTTAAATTGTTCATGGGATTGGCTTAAATGAAGTTTCTAGTATTAATTGGCCTGAAGTTTTGTAAATGACATTATCTGTCGGAATTTCTTTGATAAATGTGGACTACAGTAGTTGAAAATTAATCATGGCAGAACTCAAGAGCGTACAGTACAGTATGTCCAAGCCGTTTTAACCACAATCGGTTTTTCAAAAAGCAATTACCTCAAAAGAAACTATGCTGTGTACTTGTGTATATCTAGAAAAATAGGTGACTGTTTTCCCTTAAACTTTGAAACACCTAGCAGGACCGCTAGAAAAGAGAAAAGATGGTTTACTATCATTTGTAACTTATTGAAAAAAAGAAAACGCAAATTGAATTATTTAAATTTTGTATGCAACATGGTACTTCTTCGAGAACGCGCGGCTGGTGACATCATTATTGATACTGGCCAGTTCCATATATGTATGTCATATTACGATAAATATGGTTTTAGATATTCTTTCATACAGTGAAGGTACTTTTAAATTAACAATGTGCTTGTTTGGGATAACACAGATATCTCAAACAAACTGATATACACTGACGTCCATATACTAAATTAGTTCAATCTACGTCCATTTAATGAGATACTAAACTATGTATTCATGTTTCTTAGAAACAGCTACGTACATATATGTCAATGACGGGTCAAAGCTCGTATTACCGGTGCCATTCATTGGCAATGTTTCTCAAAACTTTCGAATGACATCATATAAAACTGATAAGTATGGGGAAGGATTTTTAATGGATTGAGATAAAAAAGTTTAGCTCTAAGATAACGACAAATTTTGATTAACCCCAGCATCATGAACTGTTGCCATCTCAATATGATTCTCACAAATGCACTCTTATAGATACTCTAATGGTTGGTGTATGTAAATTTAATTGATGCACAGAGACCATGGAGTACCTTCACCTGTGATATCATACAGAGTACTTTATTAAGAAATAAGTAGTTATCCTTCCTTTTAGATGTCTTATTTTATAGTTCACTTAAATTAACGCTTTCCAAGAATGAGACTATTAATAAATTTGTGACTCATCAAGTTTAGTCTAAATAAGAACAATCTCTCATAGCTTATATGATATATATTGGCACTGAATGAAACAAATATTGTATTCATGAAAATTTAATAGATTTCAAGAAGGAATGTGAAATTAGACATGATTAAATTCTGTGAATCAAGAACTTGATTATTATTGAGGAAATTTAATTCTTGAATCATGAGTGATATTGGCTTCCATTTAATAACTACTATATACCACTTCTTTAGTGTATCGCCATCTGTGGCAAATGCTCACTTTGATAGTTTAACCCCTAGGTAGTTTGGTGGCATAACCCTTTTATGATTAATAAAGTTTTGTGGGTTTCATGTTGCTTTGACGTCAAAAGAAACTATGCTGAGTACTTGTGTAAATCTAGAAAAAATAGGTGACTGTTTTCCCCTTAAACTTTGAAACACCAAGCAGGACCTGTGTGCTAAATCTGTGTGTTTTCTGTTACTTTCATAAATAGAGAAAAGATGATTCACTATCATTTGGAACTTACTGAGAAAAAGAAAACGCAAATTAAATTATTGAAATTTTGTATGCAACATGTTAAGATTTAAAAAAAGCTATAGAATCTGTTGTTTTTTTGTTTTGGCTTTCGCTCGGTCAAATCTGCGAATCCCCGGCGACTCGGGTACTCATCGCGTCCCATCCAGTTTGGTTGATAATCTTACCCACGGGTTTTGTAAGTTCGGCGACTTGCGACAAAGACATAGGTTTGTACAAGTCAAGACGATTCCTGAACGCACTTCCAGGAGACATTGAGTCGGTTAAAATAATACAAACAAAAGCCATATATGTATAAATATTGTTTTGAAGAATTTTACTTATCGATACTTGACTATGAAGAATAATGCTTTCAAATAAATATTTAGTTTCAATGAATGGCGCTGGCACTTCATTAATCCGAAAGGGCCCAGCTGCCTGTGCGCGCTGCGCTGCACACATCGCACACATGGGCGCGTCCCTGGCACCAAGTAAACATTGAACTAGTATGCTGAGGTAGGATGCGTTTCAATTAAAAATGCTGTTCTAGATAGGTAGAAGTCGCGGTTCTGTTAAAAAGAACCCAATTAGCACTAGGTGTCGTTTTGGTACCACACTCATGCAACCTGGAGGTGTGTTAGTGAGAAATCTCTAAATCCAACCTCTGAAATTTAGGGAAGTTATTAGTTTCTTAATATTTTTCCCTGAGACCTCCTTAACCCTGGATGGTTATGCTTCGTCGAATCGACGAACACCTCTTTTATTTTAAACAATTTCTCTTAAACTATCCAACATCTTCGAATCCCTCCCCGTACAATGTCAGTTGGTGGTGGTTATCCTCAGTGAGCAGACGTATGTTATCCATCGAGCTTTAGAGATATCTTTTTTTAAAGGTATGTTCGTCGAAAAGACGAAGGATAACTTTTGTGTGACTTTTTTTTTTTTTGTAGTAAAAGCACACAACATGTGTGGTTGCGAGAAGCTAGGGCCTGGTACTTGATGAGCTATTGCGCCAAATATTAATTAATTAAAGAAAACGTCTTCAAAGTTGGAAGTGGTTCTGTATCATGGTCGTCCAAAAAACAATCTACTGTATCGATTTCAACAACAGAGGCCGAATATATGGCAATGAGTATGGCGATGCAGGAATGGGTTTGGCTTCGAGGTTTAGAGAAGAAACTCTTTCAAAATTCTTCAAAGAACTTCGATCTATTCTGCGATAATCAAAGTGCAGTATCTCTAGCATTAACTACATGTTACCGAGCTACAACAAAACATATTGATGTGCGTCATCATTTTGTACGAGATTTATTCAAAAGGGTGAAGTTTGCTTACATCACATAGGCACAACACAGATGGTAGCTGATATCATGACAAAGGCTCTGCCATCACGCAAGAACAACAAATGTGACCTGTCCATGACTTCAGTAATGCTTTAAAATTTTAGGGAGTAGTGTTGAAGTAAAGAATCAATTTGGCACCACTATCGATTTACTATTTTATGTGATCCTGAATGGTTTCAATAAAGTTTCTTTTACTTCCTAATTAATTTCCCAACACCGAATATTGTGTTTTATTTGAGCTCCGAAATTTTCCTATTTATTTTCAAGGTTTTCATCAGTAGCTCTTTAAGTTTTTAAACGAACTGTATTCAAAGATGCACTTAAATGCTAGTAGAAAGCAAGACTGGCTTTTTTATATTTATATAGCTAATACTTTTTATTTTTGTAATAAATTTTGAAGATGCTACTACTTTATTTATTTTACTTATTTTTTTTTTTTTAAGTATAATGACTGTTTGCGAAACAAAATGGACTGATAAATTTAATTTTTATTTTAAGTAAAGTAAAAAGATGGATTTTTAATAAATCTAATTTATTCTATTACAAATAGATTTAAGAATTTGTTTACCAATTTCAGGTTCCAGGTTACCATAGTTTAGGGAGTAGGTAGGCTTTAAGGTGAACTCCGTCGATTTGATGAAGCATAACTTTAGTGTGCGTAAAATATACATAACCATCCAGGGTTAAATGAGTTGAAGAAGAGTTTGCTAAAAGCAAATATATATGCACCTATAATTGGTAAAGGAATCGTTTTTGGTTTCGACATTGCAACTACGGCAGTGTGAGTTATGTGTGATACATAGTCTTGCTTCATGGTCTCCTGTCGGCCAGTGTCCCGTGGTTTCTTCTGTTTAGGAAAACGTGTGTTTTTGCCTTGTTGTAGTTGGCCACATCTTTCTAGATATGGCACAGTTTGGCAGCCTAGTCCATCTGAGGTTGGCTTTAGTAAAAAAGTTTGAGGAAATGCTTGCCTTGGCTGCTTCCAGCTGAATGTGGACTAATTCTGCACATGACTATATATGACGGAGTTGATCCCCCAACGCCCGTGGTGCATGTACACGCTGTTTTTTGTATCATGTTATGCATGATTGTATTATACTCTTTTCTTAGAGCAGCAACCATACTATTGACTCATATGTAAGGATTGGACGTACTGTGGCTTTACATCAATAGAGTCAATTTTGGTTGCAGGATTAATTTTTTTCCGAAAGTTTTGTTACAGGTAGAGAAAGCTAAACATGCCTTCGTTATCCACGGGCGATCTAATATCTCACTCCTCATAGGTTGATAGTATTCCTTAATTGTGGGATCGAAACAAGTGTAAACCGCCTTAAGTGAGGTAAAACAAAAGTTAAGTAGCAACATGAAAATGCTTACAAAACAAATCCAATAACACCCGTTGTTCTTTGTTAAGTCTCTAGATAAGTTTAGGATGTATGATAACTCCTAAATACCTAGCACTAGGCAATAGGGAGAGTTGACCATTTTGTCGAGGAAGTGTGAATTCAGGTATTTTGGTTTTGGTGGTAAAGAGCATTATGTTCAGTTTTGCTCGAGTTGGCACTCAGATCACACTTTTTGGAACAGGTGTTTACTTTACTCGAGTATTTTCATGCTTGTTCCGCTCATACCTTTATCACTTTAAGCACGATGACTTTAATGTCTGTCATGATACTGCTGAAGACGTGGAGCATGCAATGAAAGATTGCCTACTGTTCGAACTACAAGGGGAAGCATTGCGTATAGAACTTGAGAAAGGACCAACGCCATAGTGCATATATACCAAAGACATATGCACAAAGGTAAGGCGACTGGAACAATAAAGTAGAGAGAGCAAAGGGAACGCAAAAACGATACGATTAGCACATGATGGCTAAAGCGGCGGCACCGTGAGGAATAAGGAAGAAACATGTGAGGTGGGTTTAGTGGATGGCAATCCCACACTGTTACTCTGGATACGGACTCAGTTTAATTTTCGAAAGTTTCCCACCTGCCAACGCAAAAACAAGGTGGTCTTGTGTCAACTGCTATGTAATAAAGTGGTAGCTGACATCCTTTTACTAGCCATTTCGACGGCTATCTCATTTCCCTCTATAGATACTCGACATAATCTGACACTGTTGATGTTTGAATAATGCCTTTAGCATTGTGCTGCAATTCTTGACTGTTCAGGAATTGATGACAGAAGATTCCAGTGCATTGAGCTCAACCTGAATTATAATGTTGAAGGCGATATCCTTGTTAGATAATGATTTCATTTGAAGAAATTTCGCAGCTTCAGCCCGATACACACTGCAAGTTGTAGAAAGATTTGTGGGCTTGAACTCCTGAGAGTGAATACCTAACCCTGTGCCCTCATCGGTTTTAGATCATTTCATTTTATTTCATTTACCATATTTCATTACGATGTATGCACATTAAGCTTTATAATCTCATTTAGTATTTAGTACCATCCGTTTAAATTGCAAAATAATTCTGTCGCGGTATTTCAGCCCATAGCAATCCTCTACTCTTATGTGAAATTTATATTCCTAGTGCTGACCTTCTTACATAACCAACGGTGGACGTTATTAAAATCTCCTTCAGTTTTCTAGAAAACAGTTAGAGCAAATTCCTTCTAAATTTTTTATTGAACGCGCTTTCGATCCAAATATCAGAACCAGGTTTTGAAAGAAAAACTTAAGGTCCGTTCGCGTACTTTTTGCACTAAAATTCGTAGATTGTCGAATTTCAAAGAGTTTTGATTGAGTTCGCTGTTTTGGAAGGGTACGCGAACGGACCTATTATGTCTACCACAACCTCTCAACCCCATTTACTAGATATGGTATAATAGTGGTACTACTTCACCTTTTTCATCGTCATATGATATATATATACTATATACTATATACTATATACATATATAATATATATATATATATATATATATATATATATATATATATATATATATATATATATATATATATACATATATCGTCAATGAGCAAAAGTCTGTTATTTTGCCCATCCAGTAAGTTAAAATACATTGTAACTTTTTAAAGTGCATCGAAATCGTCTATTTACTTAAGACCATACAAACTCGTCCAAAGGATACTTTCTGAATTCTACAATCTTAGAAAAAATTAAAAGAATCTGTCCCACAATTAGTTAACTGCTCTTCAACTTGTTCTCAAATAGAAGGCACACTGGATGTGCTTGGTTCCCAAGTAACATAAAATCCATCCTAGTTTAAACATACGTTCTTCTTTGAGCTAATTGACCATCCAAACAAATTAAATGAGGCCTTTACTAACAAATAACTTACCTTAAATAAAATAAAATGCTCAAACACTAGGTACCCTTTGTAGTTTTATTAATGTTCACAAAATGTCCAAAAACCAAATACAATACCCAACAAACAGGCAAAGCGAATTTACTCGTACTCTTTCATCTCTTCGTTACACAACATAACCATTCCTATTTGAACAGGAAACACTTTCCAATATACTCAACCCCCATTAAACCATACGTGCTGTGTGCAACCATATAAAGGCAAATGTTTTACCAGGTGGACCGAAAACAAATTTGAAACAATAAACTTGTTAGAGGGCTTACATAGTGGAATCGCTTTTACCCAAAGAAACTTTGTCACTTTTTTTCTGCTTGGCTCCAGCCCCACTTATGGAGTTGTGTTCACCATACGCATTCAGTTGTATACCCAACTGTCACCTGTTAGTCCTTGTGCTCCAATAACCAAATAATTAACAGATGTTCCGACAGTTCTCCTTCCATGTTCCCATTTTTAATTTATCGTCCTGCAAGACTCGTCCTTATCCATTGAGAGGGCAATGACACTGAAAGTGCTGGTGCAGGAGAAACCATTCGAAACTCGGACTCGTTTTTACGCCACAGGCTCACTATGGAGGTGGCATATAACAAACGGCTTTTCGCACCGCTCTCAAGTTTTCCAATAGCCCGTGGAAAAAGTGAAAAACTACCGAAGCTTTTTATAGCAAATCACATCTGTGGCAAACTTCGAACAAAAAAAATGAATTTAACGCCAACCACCTTTTTCAGCTCCGAGGGACAAAAATCCCCTACTCGCAGTTCCATTCAGGCGGAAACCTTTATCGCCTGCTCAGGTGCCCATCGAAGCAACAGTTTTATTTTTCTTTTATCACCACCCTCTTGCCAAACAAAAAAGGACTTCGTACGACTTTTCAATAGTTGCCAGGCTGAAACAGTGAGGTAAGTGTAAAGGAGAAACTTTTCAATTGAATGACCAAGGAAGATAATGGCTTCGTCTATCTCTGGCTGAAAGTATTTTAATTAAATTTAAGCCCCTTCTCCGAGCACAGGGGTAGTTTTTAAGGGCTTTCCTTATATCAGATCATAGATCTATGTCTACCAACACGCAACGTTCAAAGGGCCCACACATATCGTTTCGAATGACTGCACAAGCCTAATTACAGAGACCAAAATGAGTAAGAGGCAGGAGTACAGATTCAGGAACAGAGAAAGAACAAGAGTGGATGAGTAATTCTTGGCAGCTTGGAACCACTTTTTTTTCTAAGAATTTGCTTTCGGGAATACCACTCGTATCGCATGGTTTATCTAAAGAACCGCCGTCGGTCGACCTGTCATGCTCTCAAGCGTTGCTCTGGTTTCTTTTTTTGGCGTTACAATGCATCTGTTTTGGGTCCTTTGTGATTCACTCACTTGGCTCCAAAGCTGAAAAAGTTTTGCGGGCCAAACAATAAATGCTCTTACTTTAGCCCCTCCCCGGGTAGGTAAGGGAAAACAAGTTGATGGTAGTCCATAGTAACCCACCCCCTTGAGGCCGCAGGAAACCAAGCCTGGTGGTGAATGAATATATTTTAAGGGTGCGAATAAGAGGGTTAGCTGGGAATACTTGGAAACATTTTTCTTGTCATTTTATTTCCGACGACGACCAAGCCCAGCAAATAGGCCACCTACTGTGAGTGCCAAGTACATGACGGGTAGTACACTGGCATTCATTCAGTCAGTCACAGTGGGAGGGACGCATGATGGATTTAAAATAATTAAATTATTATTATCCCTATTTTTGTGTGGGAAAGTATGTGGGTTTGGCCCCAACAAATATGTTGAAGGAGAACAAAGAAAAGGATTATACAGCACTAACGTGCGAAGCTTACTTGATAAGGATTCAAGGGGTCGTAGCTTGAACTCTTTTTATTTTTCTTATTTTTTTTCGACTTGATGATAAACAACATAATGTCGGCACTATAAAGTTGATAGCTGCATACTCACTTAGATGGGTAGGGTACGAATGACCGATGTGTTAGGTCACGCTTTATGGTTCTTTTGATAAAAGTATGTACGTGTCCCAGGAGTGCTAAAATGGTACTAATGGTGGCTTTAAAACTATTGGAATGGTCCAAAGCTAATGAATAGAAGATATATGAAGGAAAATACTCGAGAGAAAATAATCAGTAGCATATGGAAAGAATCTCACGTAAGCAGATAAATTGTTGGTAACTGCCAAATAGACATGTTAAAGAGGGACATGTACGTACTGTCGTGTAAGTTCGTAAGAATGAAAGGGATGAAATGAATAAAATTAATGAAAATATTGTCCTGCGACAATTTAGAGGTATGCTGTTATGAACACACTTTGTTTTTGTTTGTAGATATGCGAAGGAGAAGGAAACGAAGGAGCACGAGGAAGAATTCTTATACTTTCCCGAACATTGAATATCCTTCAGAGACCTCCAAAACTATTGCTTTTTCATGGTACATTATTCTAGATGCTTTATCCTTTCTCCACGAGAAAAACCTGTTGGAGCGCATGTAGGAATTTCTAAGACAATCAGCCGAGTTACAGTCTGATTTGATGAGAGATATTCGCGCGTTTGAAAACGTTAGAGCTTTCGAAGGGTGACCATAGACATTCTAGAAAATAACCTAACCTAACGATTTAATATCGAGACATCAGACCGCAGAGTTCATGCTGGACAATTCGTTTGATTTATATTTTCCCAGTAATGGGCATCTCATCTGATCCATTCGTAAATAATTTTGAGACGGAGGTATTTCGGGAGTATCAAATATGGGAATCACAGATTCCTTTAATTTACATACATATACGAGTATGTTGTTATGTTGCGCATGTAATTTTTTTTTTTTTTTGTTAGACTTCACTAAATTTTAACAATATGTTTGACCTGCGAAGCCGCATGGCTTATCTGCAGGAGATTGTGTACTTATAATATGTATATTATTCCATCATCAAAAGTGAGAGTTGTATGAAGAAAAGAAAAGAAAAAATTAAGGTTGAAAATAGTTTTATACATACACGCATTTAAATTAAAAGGCTTATGAGATTTTGCAAATTCGGGTTTAAATAGTAAAACTTTCTCTGAATTCAGTTAGGTTACTGACTCTAAAAAATATTGTTTATGCTTTCGTTTTCTGACATGGACTGAGTTAAGACTTCGAAGTTGTTGAGGAAGATTATTGAGTATAATAGGCACGATGTACTTCAGTCTTCTCTTTCCGTATTCGTTCCTGATGTCTGGAAGTTGGAATAGATACTTAGCTCATCTTTTTGCATTAAACTGGTGTGTAATTTGCGATCGTAGATTTGCGTCATTGTAATACTTTAGGACTGCAGTCATCTCGTAGATCTGCTTTACTTGAAGGACCCATATGCTGTTAGTTGTGACATTATCTGCTGACATCAACTTTTATGCCCTATCTTGAATCCGGTGTAACCTTTCTAAGTGTGTCTGCGCTGCACCTCCCCAAGCTAATACGCCATACCGCAGCCTGCACTCTATTAGCGCACGGGAGACTTGTTTTTGCACACAAATCATAGATTTGTATTTTAGACAGGCTAGCGCAAACAGTGACCCCTTCAAATTGCTTCGTAGATTGTTGATGTGGGCCTCCCAAAAGAAATGGCAGTCAATGGTAATGCCTAGATATTTGCAGGTATCGACAACATCAATAACATCATAGTCGGACGATTTGCCACATCTATAGTTTTTTGCTATGATTTGCGACGCTTTATAATTTGGGCTCCGGATGTGGATTAATTTTGATTTTGACGCGTCTATTACCAGCCCATTGTCGTGGCACCATCTCCCTGCTTCATAGAACTCTTCTTGCATGATACGTGCTGCTTCTTCCACAGATTGGTGACACACAACCAGTGTCGTGTCCTCTGCGTATGCAAATGGTGAGCTTTTCGTAAAACACTTCAGCATCTCGTTCGTATATACATAAGATGAAAAGTAAACGGCCCATTTTACTTCGTTGTGCAACTTCGTACTGCACCCTATAAGACTTGCTGCAGCAACCTTTGACTTTTACCCGAAATGTCCTCTCTGCCAAGCAGTCCGCAATGCAGTAAGCCAGCAACAATTAATTTGTTATGGTCAAAGGTATCAAACGCTTTACTAAGGTCCAGAAAGAGAACTAGAGCGTGATGACGTTTGCCCAGGTTGATATTGATCAGATTTGCAAAAACGCCAAGAAGCCAATTAGTGCCTTTGCCCCTTTGGAATCCATACTGGTATCTGCTTATAAGGTTATGTTTTTTGATGAAGTCCCACATACGATCTGATACAATTTGTTCCATGATCTTCTCGATGGCTGGTAAGATTGATACTCGCTTGTAAGTACAGGTTGTGAAATACGTACTGATGAATGTAATGTGTACAAATAGAAGGGTATAGGAAAGATCCGGGGGCGCCGTGGCGTAAGTGGTTAGTGTGTCGGATCACTACGCATTCCAAGTTCGAATCCCAGAAAACACCAAAAAGTTTTTTCACGGTCCGAGAGTATTGTTGTCTCAAAAAAGCTTCTCAAATCGCCGTTCGGAGTCGGCATTAAAGTATAGGTCTCTTCGATTCGTGTAAAAAATATAACGCACACAATATTAGTGGCTGCGAGAAGCTAGGCCCTGGCACTTTAAAGAGCAGTTGCGCCAAATATTTGTATTTTTATATAGAAAAGATCCAGTTCCAACCATTTCTTGAAAATCCTCGACTTGGAGGGCACTGCAATCATTATTCATCCTGTAGGAACAGATGAGCCGTAGATTACGGGAGACTATACTTATATACATATGTACATATGGATACACAAATAATGGAGCTAGAAAGATAAAAGCTTTGAAATAGTTTATCCGCTTTCTCTTAGCAATGTGTTTTCATTTTTTTTTTTTTATAGGAACTTATCGAGCAATTCAAAAGAGGAATGATACAATGTCAGTGCTATCTTAAAAGACAACACTTCGCTTCTTAGTCTCTTTAAAACCTGAGTACAAAACTTATTTATTTAACAAGTAATGCCTTCATTTGAAATGGTTGAGAGTGCATGCATATACGACAAAACAACAAACATAGTGCACTAGTTAACAGATTTGACAGCAGTACTCAGAAGTAGACTTAACAGGAGTAGTTTTACTCGAAATGGCCTTTAATAAGAGAATAAGCCTTTAACACGCTTTTAATAGCACGTATTGTAGGTGACGAATCGAATGTTTTTTTTTTTCTGGAACCGAGAAATAATATTATATCATGAGTTCAATCCAGAGAACATGCGGCTGTATCTCCAAAGAAAATGTCTCTAAAAGGCTTGTTGCTTACTTATCTACACGTTCCTCTGCTTCCGAATGTTTGAATTCCATACGAAGCTATCGAAGTATTATTTTTTCGATATTTTTTTCCACAACATCGGTTTTAATTTTATTTTCTTGTGACTTTTTCCGCATGGATGTTTCACTAATGTTGATTTCCTATTGACTATTGAACTCCTTCAAAGGGTGCTTAAACGAAGTATTAAGTTATTTTGCGATATTTTTTTTGAATTTTCTCATTGTGACTAACTTCCAGGGTTATTTTCAGAGTTGGCAAAGAAAGTTACTTCAAGTAAGTTACCCATATAATTACGTGTAACTAATTACAATAAGTAACTTCTCATTTTTTAAGTACATACTAAGGCTCAAAACTGCTTCCTGAGCTAACGGTGCGGCAAAGTAATAGTGGGTGGACTCAAGGAGTTGGAGGAGAGTGCATGGCAAAGTACCTACTCGAAACCAGTCTCACAGGGGACACTACCGGAGGTGGAGCATTTAGTTCCGCTGACGGTCGAAGCACAAACTCCGAATGATGAACAAGATGCTCGGAGTGCAGATGAATTTATGTTCGTCTCAGATGGCTCGCTTTCTGATGAGGAGCTAAATAGCACAGTGATATACTTCCCTCTCTACTTCAAGGAGGAGGAAGAAATTCCGCTGAAGGAGGGTGGGGCAGCAACACCCGACGAGCAGTAGCTCGATGACGTCCACCTGTAAAATAAAGGTCACCCAGGTAAACATCCATTAAGCCATCAATAGCTAGGATGTTTACCACACAAAGCATGAGCATTGCGTTGATTAAGTAGCCATGCATCTTGAAAGGTGGAGTCATGTCATGCAAGGATGCAAAGGTAATTTGGGACATAAGGGTGACCAATCCAAGGGCATATATCTTTATCAATAATGAAATTAAGTTTCTCCTACTATCAGGATATGCGACGCGAGACTTAGTGCCATTGCAGGCATCTTTGAGCATAGACGAAATACACCACGCCATCATCACCGCTTCTGCATACTGTTCTGGGGATGAAAAGGCTGTCCCAACAGAACTGCAACGCTTAGTGAAGCACTGCAATGAACTCCAAATGCCGTTGTTGATTAGATGTGACGCCAATGCAATCATGTCATATGGGTGAGCACCGACACCAATATCAGGGGTGTGTCTGTGTACTAGAATTTATTCTTTGTTCATCCCTTGATATGTATATACGAGTATAATGTAGGGAATACCTCAATCTTTGTTACTAGAATTAGAAAGAAAGTTCTTGATCTCACGGTAGGTAGTCCGAGTATCAGTAGGGTAGGTAGAAACTGGAAAGTATCAGATGAGCCGTCATTATGTGAGCATACAATTATTATGTTTGATTTAAATATTGTCATGCAAGGATGAGTATCACAAGAAATCTAAGGAAAACCAATTGGGAAGTCTTCAAAGCATCCCTAGACAATAATCTGGAGTATATTTATCACAGGAGGGCTCCAGCACACTATCCCGAGTTACAAAACGCGGTAGAGAGCATTAGTACCGCAAATTTAAACGCGTGTGAATCGAGCTGTCCCATAAGCAACAGAAAGGGTGGGAAAGATGTGCAGTGGTAGAGCAGCAATCTGAAAAAATTATGTTCTGACACACGCACGTTGTTCAACAGGGCAAAGCGTAATGGGAATTGGGAAAAATAAAGAGTGGAACTTACAAACAACAACAAAAAGGGAAAGCTTCAGGAAATTCTGCGAAACAATAACCAGCACTCCTGCTACAGCTTGAATGTATAAAGCAATAACAAAATCGTGGGAATGCCAATATCACCAGATGGCAGTTTTACTGAAGATGAGGAACAAAGTGCACTATTGCTCTTAGAAATTCACTTCCTCAGAAGTTCGCTGAACAGCTGTGAAGGGATCATGAACAACATAACCAGAAGATTGGGAGATTACAGGAGCCATCTGTTCCAGAGGTAGAATCGAGTGGGCAATCAGGTCCTACCAGCCCTTCAAGTCACCAGATGTAGATGGTATTATAACAGCCCTATGCAAAGGGGACAAACACAACTGCCACACCAAGTTAGAATAATAAAAAGTAGTCTTGCATCGGGATATATTCCAAATTAGTGGAGACTGGGGCGAAAGTTGTGTTTATACCAAAAATGGGGAAGAAAGACCCACCACAGCCGAATACAGACCGATTTGCCTAATATCGTTTTCTTCCACTAAAAAACCTCTCTTCAAAACAGACTTGTTTTCATTTTTACTACGACTAAGTATTCGACTTATCATGTAGTTATCATTTCACGAAACAAAGACGTTTTGCAGGGACCTTCCCATTAGAAGTTCCTGCCATCTCGGCAGTTTAGACGCGGTTACTTATCGCGCTAAGTCTAAAGGTTTGGTTCTTTGTAGACGACGAAGTAAATTTCTTTCATCCAAAACTTGGAGGACTGTTATATTAGCGTGACTTTCTAGTCGACTTTTATGCTTTCTCGTGTAGTTTCTGATTTCGTCTTCGATTGTTTTAATGCCAAGATCTCTGTGGATATTGCTATTTCAGATATACCATGGCGCATTAACAATACCTCTTAGCACTTTGTTTTCAAAAGTTTGTAAAATTACAAAATATTACTTATTTTGGTACTCTTTGTTTACTGTCTGGCCTTCTGGCAAAAATTCATGATGCACTACACCGTTGTAATCCATGAAAACCGTGAGCATTGCCTTCTTTTTTGACTGAAAACGTCTGCCACTGCGTTCATCATCTTCGATTGACTCACGACCACTTTTGAACCGCTCGTGCCACTGGTAAATGATCGTTTTCTTTCGAGAATCGTTGCCGAAACACTTTTCCAACATTTCCAACGTTCGCGCACCATTAAATCCGTTTTTTACGCAAAATTTAATACAAGTTCGTTGTTGCAAATTTAAATCCATTTCTAAAATTGTAAAAAATCGCCAACACATACAGAGATAGATGTACTCTTGGCTACGTAACTTTTGCAAATGTCAAGCTATGATGCTAAGATTTAGAGGGAATGTCAACAACAGATGTCCCAACTTAACAAAGCAAACAGAAGCAGAAACAGAACTCAAATCAGACCGATGGGAGCTCCACACGGTTTTTATTCCGGGAACTTTTTGATCAAGGTGGTATATGAAATTTACAAAACGGATTCTTTTTTCAGTCCAACGAATTTATTTTCAAAGTTTACCAGCATTAACACTGCTTCACAGTAAGTAATCAGACATTCCTTGTGTTGCTTAACAACAAAATCCAATGACCGCTGCTCCCTAGTATGCAACTACATTTTATCAGAGATTTGGCGACAAAGTTCGACTTTCTCACTCCAGCCAAACTCTTAGATAAAAACTATGAAAGCAATTCAGATGTTGCACCTCAAAAGGATGACATTGATAAGGATGAATTTGAGATCGAACGCGTATGGTTAAGAGCAATTATATCTTCTACAGGCAAAACAAATGAGCTCGCCAATAAAAGCCCACTCGAACTATTAAAACATACATATATTTCAATTTAGTCTGGAAGTTAGTCTGCCTAACATAACAATAATGATTCGTCTTTTTCTCAAAATTGCTATAAGTAATGCCGGCTGTGAGAGGAGTTTCTTAAAATTGAAGTTTATTAAAAATTATTTAAGGTCCACAGTGAGCACTCTAAGGCTATCTAATCTGGGTATCATGGCTATAGAGCAGGAAATCGCAGAGACCATCGATACTGAATAATAAGAGATTTTGTCCTGATGGAAAGTAGGAAAATAAAATATTAAAGAAGTTTTCTGTAAATAAATAAGAAAGTTTGTTGTAAATAAAAAAAAATTAATTACATATGTACCTGCATTACGTACCTACCTTTATAACTTTTTTCCATTTTACTTAAAACTAAATTAAATGCTTTCATCCTTTCATTTAAAAATAATTTTTTTAAACAAATTTTAGTTATGAAATTATTTATTTATTAATGAATTAAATTAATTAATAAACAAAAATAATTTAATGCTATTTACTTAAAAAATTAATTTAATGCAATATATTTTACTGTAATTAAATTACAAATTTTAAAAAGCTAAAGAAAAAAAATTAATAAATGGAAAATAAATTACAAAAAATAATAGAATCAAATGAATTGAGAGTTGCTCAATTTCCGGCCATAATGAATTTACTACAAAAGACACTTCAATCTCATTACATTTGTAGTTGCATTTTATAAGAGACTAGTATGTAGTCAAATTCACCACATCGCTCAAATCTACTACTTCATGTATGTAGTAAAATTGGCTAAATTCGTATTATAGCCAATAACATCTATTAAAAAAACGAACATTTGAAAACGTAGTAAATGACTGACCGACTCCACATAGGCTTTCTGTTTCCATTTAGTTTTGCTCTGTTAAGAACTGGCTTTCTTCTACGATTATCACTTATTATCATAGATGTAAGGTAACTTTGTTTAAAATATTTATGTTGATGTAAATAAAATTTTTATGTTTCAAAAAAATAAATTGTACGTTAGGTGGTTTTACATGATTTTTCTAGCAGCATATACTCGTACTAATAATAATAGTAATTAAATTATATTAGGTGCGCAACTAAGTTCTCGCTGTTTGTCAATAGATGGCTCCAGCAGTAAATGGTGGTCGATTTTGACATATCCAAAACGTCATGAACCGAGCTTAGACATATGGTAAACAAACAGTTTTGACACATTAGTGATTTTGTTTTGGCGTCATATACTTTTGGTTTTGTGAAAAAGTCTGATTTTGTGCCAAATAATCGTCATTTGCGGGAAGTTTTAATTTTCTTCTTTCATTCGAAGAAAACGGCGGCTGAAGCGCATCGAGAGCTCCAAAAAACTTACGGAGATGCTGCTCTAAGTGAAACAACGTGCCGTGATTGGTTTCGTCGCTTCAAAGACGGTAATTTCGATCTTGACCGTCCGCGTGATGGAAGGCCAAAATCCTTCGAAGACGCTGAATTGGAGGCATTGCTCGATGAGGATCCGTGCCAAACGCAAGAACAACTTGCTTTAGCATTAGGAGTTACCCGCCAAGCTATTTTCAAGCGATTGCATGCGTTGGAAATGATTCAAAAACATGGAACTTGGGTTCCTTATGATTGTAAGCCAAGGGACGTTGAGCGTCATTTTTTCGCCTGTGAACAACTGCTCCAGCGGCAAAAAAGGAAGGGTTTTCTTCATCGTATCGTAACGGGTGATGAAAAATGTACTCATTACAGCAACCCAAAGAGAAGAAAGTCACGGGGACTGCCCGGTCATGCTTCTACGTTGTCGGCTCGGCCTTACGTTGCCAAACCCGTTAAAACCTACCTGGAAACGCTCAAATGGGAAGTCCTACTCCACTCGTTATATTCCCCACATATTGCGACGTCCGATTATTACTTGTTCCATTCGATGGCACATGGTCTGGCTGATCAGCAGTTCCGCTCATATGAAGACATCAAAAATGGCTTGATTCGTGGATAGCCTCAAAAGATGAACACTTTTACCGTAACGGTATTCGAGCTCTGCCAGAAAGATGGGAAAAAGTTGTAGCTAGCGATGGGCAATACTTTGAATGATTCATTTGTAACCATTTTTTTTACAATAAAGTTACATTTTCTTTTAAAAAAAACAGCGATAACTTAGTTGCGCACTTAATAGTATATTAGTAGTAATACTCTACAAGAGTAATGACTTGCTTACGCTTATATTAAATTTGACTACACTTGTAATGAATTAGTTAAAAACAATTTACTACACGATTGCAAATTTCATTACGAGCGTAATCGGGTGGGAAATCATTGCACTTGAAATTAATTGCATTACAGTTTTAATCATATTTTGCTAAGTGTTTCTCTCTGTTCAGAAAATCGAACTACAATCCTTGTCATTTTGTCATATTGCCATGGTCTACGCGTATGGTTTTTAATGTTTTTATACTCCGAATAGTACACAAGAAACGAGGATTCTATTATTATTAGCAGAAGCTAATGTCTTAAAAATGTCGTGATAAAAATTTGTTTTTTTTTGTTAAGTCAAGTTTAAGGAAAAATATGTATACCTTTATAAATATATATACGAGTATATATGCTTTGCAGATGTGACCTACTTCTTAAACCTTCTACTTTCACTTGATGTGTCCCATGATGGAGTACAGTTTTTTTCCCCTCCAGTAAAAACGTGAGCTTTCTCGTATGTTATACTTCTCTGGAAAAGAAACGTTTCTCCTAATTAATAAACGTGCTTAAAGTAACTATGGTATGTAATAGGCAGTGCTATAGTAATCCTATCCTAGTAAAGCGGAATGCTCCACAGTTGCAATCGTTGAAGAGTTTCTTGGCTGTGAAAAGCAACTCCCCCTAGAAACTCCCTAATTTTTTGTTTGCCCTAAGGGATCATTTCACACAAAAATACTCTCAAAAATTGATGACATCATTTTTTCACCTCTGAGTTGACGACTTATTTGTTTTCAAGATATTTTAAGTAGAAAAAGGTGCTTCTCAAAAATAGGTTCTACAAGGCAAGTTTTTACACTTTTGTACGTTTTTCCGGCTTCCTACTTCAAATTCTAAAAGCATGTAATCGATACACATTTCAAAAAAAAAATATATATATAATTTTTTTGATCACAGAGACCATATTTTTAATTAATTTTCCTATTATCTCGTCTAAAAAGAAGAGATAGCTCGGGGTGGGGAACTTAATCAGCTCTACGTGCGCTTCACCGCAACCCGAATGTTTGAACCAATTTTACCAAGCTTCGGTTCATAACTCTTTAATGCCACGATTCGATGCGAATTTGGGATCTAATTTCAGTCCAAAATGAACTGCACTTTATTTTCAAATTAAATTGTTGGGTTAAACTAAACGCACTCTAAAAGATGCTATATCAGGTGTTTGGCACAAGTTTTTGAAAATTGGGTATTTTTCACTCATTTATCAATTGTTTTTAATTTAAATTTACCGCTTAAGCTATATATATATAAGGTACGAATATGACATACTAAGTTTTAGTAAATTTTATTTCTGGTTGCATTTGTAGCTAGTTGTTTCTCAAAAACCGATTTACCGTTTACATTTCGCTCAAATTTGTATATTATATTGACAAGGGTAATCACCAAATCCTCTGCTCGAAATTAAGGAAATATTATATCAATAATAATTTATAATAATACTTTCATTTTTGTAGCTGTGCGGTAAAACTGGTCAGTCATTTTCTATCAAATAGGTTTCAATGATCGTTGCAGGTTCTCTGCACTGAAACCTCTGACACAAGGAGTACCATACGGATCAATTCTAGGGCCGATCTTATTCTGCATGTTTCTTAATGATTTACCCTCTTGTGTAGGCATGCGTCAACTCATCTTTATGCCGATGATGTACAGGTGCACCTTTCTCGTCCATGCACCTTAATTGATGAGCTAGTTTCAAATCTGAATAAAGATCTGGAAGCTATTTATGCATGGTCAGTTAAAAACGGATCCGAGTAAATCTCAAGTGATACTTATTTACACTAATTATAGAAAGTGTTATCCCTGATGGACCTCTGCTTACTTACTTAGATGGCGCTACGGTCCAGGGTGGACCTGGGCCTCAACCAACAAAGCTCTCCAGCTAGCACGATTACGAGCCAGCTGCCTCCAGTTGCGCACACCAAGTTGGTTGAGGTCCCTCTCCACTTGTTTGCGCCACCTACCGCGAGGTCGTCCTCTTCTGCGTCGTCCATCCCGGGGTGGATTCGAAAACTTTCTTAGCGGGAAGGTTGGGCTCCATCCGCTCTAAATGACCCATCCATCTTAGTCGCTGTATGTGAACTCTTCTGGCTAAGTCGATGTCCTTGTACAGGGCGTATAGCTCGGCATTGTACCTTCTTCTCCACTCATCGTCTATGCAGACGGGACCAATGATCGCTCGAAGAACTTTTCTCTCGAAATAACCAAGGGCATCCTCACCCGGTTTTGTCAAAGCCCATGCCTCTGCGCCATACAGTAGGACTGGGATGATTAGAGCCTTATAAAGAGTTACCTTAATAGTTCGAGATAGGACTTTGCTACTCAATTGCCGTTTTAGCCCATAGAAACAACGATTGGGAGAGTAATTCTTCATCTGATCTCCCTACAAATATCACTTGCGGAGTTCACCATAGAGTCAAGGTAGACAAAATCCTTTACTACCTCAAAATTATATCTTGTATACGAATCTTTACAAGTATACATTTTATTCTATTTTGTTTTGCTTTCATTGACCGCTAGACCCATCTTTGCTGCCTCGATCTCAATACTCGTAAATGCCCCATTGACTGCCCGCTGAGTTCTTCCGATTATGCCAATGTCATCGGCATAAGCGAGTAGTTGTACAGACTGATTGTACCCCCGCTGTTGGCTTGTGAGTTTCGTACAATTCTCTCAACTACTATGTTAAAGAGATAGCATGATAGCGCGTCACCTTGTCTAAGACCTTTTCTGACATCGAATGGTTCGGTGATGTTCTTACCGACTTTGATGGAGCAGCGAGAGTTCTCCATCGTCATTCTGCACAAACGGACGAGCTTGGCAGGGATGCCAAGACTAGACAGGGCTCTGTATAACTCGTCTCTATACACGCTATCATAGGCAACTTTGAAATCGATGAAGAGGTGGTGCGTATCGATTTTATATTCATGGGTTTTTCCTAGATCTGCCGTAGTGTGAATATTTGGTCAATGGTGGGCTTTCCCGGGCTGAAACCGCACTGATAAGGACCTATCAGGTTGTTGACGATCGGTTTTAGGCGTTCATATAATACGGCAGAAAGGATCTTATATGCGGCGTTGAGGAGACTTATACCTCTGCAAAGCTGGTTTCAGAGATTCAACCTATAATTGGTTCAAGTCCCACCTAACGGGAAGACGTCAGAGGGTAAAACTCAATGGAGAGTTTAGCGCTTGAAATAAGTATCGGTGTACCACAAGGTTCTGTTTTAGGTCCCATTCTTTTGATTCTTTGATTTATATTAACTCCATTTTCAAACAAAAGTTTAACAGCAAAATTACATCGCACCAATTATGATTATAATGCACCACTGTCTAGAATGTTGCGCTTGGCAAGTTATATGGAAAACACATTTGACTTCTACTGCAGCAGAACCACCCTTCGAAACGATCTTCAGCTCCGCCTCAATTCCACCTAGCCATGTCTTGATTTTGCCACCCCCACAGCCAAATTACCACCCTCCTATTCTCCCCTCTACCTTCTCTCTTCTCTACCTAGCTTTGCCATCCTCTATTAGTCTTAAGTTAAGTTTTTTTTTTAGATTGTTTAAGCTTGTGTGGGGCCTTAGGGCAAAAAAAAATAAAAATAATAAAAATAAAAATAAAAAAAATTGTTTTAAGCTTAGCGTTAAGTCCCCCTTTTTGTTAGTTTTTAAGTTATAGGTTTAAGTACGTGCTTGTATTAAGCTTAAATAAATTAAAAAAAAATACTGCTTTTGCTGATGGTATGACATTTACGTTCATAACTACTCTCTGTTCGAGACGGTTGTAAAGAGCGCTTGGAGTTTTTAAGACAATGGTTTGCAAAACACGAGTTTATGATAAGTGAAACAACAAAGGTCATGATTTGTAATCTAACACACAATGAACATGTTAATTGCAAAACAGTTTTTCACTCCGCTGAATGTTCAAAAATGTATTTATCCAATCACATTTGTAGGAAAAATAGTCAGATTTTGTGCAGCAATTTTTTCTTTTAAATAGAATCTGTAAACCAGTTTAAATACCTCGAGGTCTTCATTGATAGATATCTCAATTGGAAGATACATACAACTGAATTAAAGAAGTACATTATAGCTACAACGTATTGCTCAAGTAAGTTACTTACAATGATTTACTATGGGCTTGTAAATTCAAAGAATCAATATGGTAAAGCAAGTTGGGGAAGGACGAACTTTAACACACTTGAGCCTCTCATGATAGCTCAAAAGCATATTGTCCGTATCATAGCTAGAAAAAATATATTATCAAGAAGTTAGCCTTTGTTTTATAACCTTCGTATTTTTCCGTTAAAACATCTTTAATTCTATAAGGTGCTGAAAGTATTATGTTTGCGAAGTAGATACAGCACGACTCTTCGTTGCTCAAATTCATATTTTTTAAGGACAAATTCAATTTTGTTGCTAAACGTACCGGTTGCAAATACAACGCATTTAACAAACTTTTTAACAGTCTCAGCATCTAAGGTTTACAATAAGTTGCCATACGAAGTAAGAATTTTAAGGGAAAATAATTTATTTTTAAAGAAAGTTAAGAAGTGGCATTTTACAATGGATAACTCAAGTGTCAAAAATTGATTAGTAAATGTTTTCTTAAAGATGTAGAAGTTCCTACGCAAAAAAAAAATTTAACTATTACCTAGTAAATTCTTACTAATACCCCACAACCTTAAACTTATTTATGAATTAATTAAACAAAACGTTCATTGGCATCTAGTCACGCTTAGCGACTAAAGAATGACACCTATTATTTCAAATATAAAGCTGTCAAAACTAACCTCTACCAAAATGGCATTCTGGCAACCTAGTATGCCTTTCTGTACTTATAATAAATACATTTACTTGCTTCATCCTTGAATGAATGGTGAATGTATGTAGCTGCAAGGCTGTAAGGAATAAAGTGTTAAGTGTACGTGGATGATGTTAAGCTTTTTATTTCAGTGGGGGCTCTTATATTACTTAAGGTTGCTTATCGTAACTATCAAGAAAAATAATTGCAGTTTCTTGCATTTTCTTCCGTGGTTTTCCAGTAAATACCAAACCATTTATCACTTATGAATCCAAAGATTATTATTTACCCTAAATAAACCTAATAGTGCACCATCTCCTCAATAAGTCATAAACCTCACAGCCGTAAAACTAAGGTGCCAAACTTTACCTTACCAATTTCACAAAATGAAAATGATGTTTCAAATCAAAGCATCGGTAACTTTTGTAATAAAGTCATTATAGCAGTCAAAAATACCCCAATTCAAATAAAACTCCATAACAGCAATTTTACCCGAAGGTTAACAAATAATACAGCTTCTTGTGGTCGTAATACGTAAAGACCTAAATCAAAGTAAACATACAAACTTGAGTCCATAATGTTTCTATGAAATTAAAATTTATTTAACCGCCCTTCCATGACAAGAAACAAGGTTACAAATTTACAATGAACAACTCACTTTGTCCAATTTCTAAAATAGCCTTGACGATGAAATTGAATCGTGGGCTGCGATACACTATTTAAAATGCTACCTGTCCCCTACACGTGCCGATCCGTTTCTATACCTACAGCGTTTAACAAAAGTTCTCTTTTACTGGTAGAACGCGACCTTGGAATTTTGAACACGGTGTACCAGCCTTTCTTCAGTTCATGTTCCACAGAATTTCAATTCACTATTTTATTTTGATGTTATTTCTTACCAAATAAAAATGTAATCTGTAAAAATGTCACCCATACCACTGAAAAGTTTCAAAATTCTAGGAAAAATAAACAGCCCGAAATCCATTATTTCGTTTCCTTTAATGTACTTATCGGTGGACACACGGATGAATGATTCGTTTGTGAGAGCCGCATACCGTAATGATTTCAACATTCATTGTTCCTTTTATATTTGTTCAGTCTATTAATGCAGTTCTAAGAAAATAATAAATTCCAATTTTAACCTTGGACCTCTCTTCCAGTCGGCCAGACAAAAAGCCAGCAAATGTATGTATCAACAAGTCCTAATCCTGTCAGACATTAAGTAAACAAATTATAACAGGAAATTTTCAGGCCATTATCCTTAGTCTATGAATTTATAGTCCGTAAAGCACACCCTCATCTCATTTTCATTCAAAGTGTATCTATCATGTCTGGCGTGGTATGTTTCCTGGGGATGCGAATCAAATGTCCTTAATTAACAATTGTAGGAACAAAATGACATTTTTCAACAATTCACCCTGCCACCTCCCAGTAACTACAGTTCATTAAGTTTATTAGAAATTTAATAACAAACCTGAAATGTAATTAAATTTCTTCCAATTTGGTCACCCTCATTATCTATGTATCGAATATAGCCAATGACGAGAGATTAAGAGCTAGTAAGGTAATATTACTTAAAGTCAGTGACGAAAGATTAAGGTCACTTTTATTTTGTAAGACATAACTCGTAGGGTGTAATACTGCCAATTCTTTCGAAACAAGCTAATTAAAGACAAAACTACATAGGGTAGTCTAGATCTGACAGATCTTAAGATTCCTATTTGTCAGTTTAATTGGTTTTAGAATAACGATGGACTTAGATACTGGAAACTGCTTATTGCTTCTTCAACAAAGCTCCAGAAGGAGTTCACTCACGCCGAGAACTCCACCAAAAACAATTGCGCTAAAAAAATCTTACGGTCAAAGATAGCGCTATTATTGTAGGTATTCCAAAAATACAAAAAGAAAAATCTGGAATTGAAACCAATGTAGTGGAAAGTGAACATAAAGAAGATTCACAAGCGAAAACAAAAACAAACAGCTATTACAACGAATGACAAGCTGAACTTAATGCAAGGAAAAATCTGGAAGAAATTATTTTAAGTCTGCAAAACCAGATAAAAGCTTTAAAAACAAAAGTTTCCCTTTTGGACTGTACCGATAAATACCCAGTCCAACCAACCCAGCAAGATGGGAAAAAAGAATACCTCACAGATGAAGAAGAGCTTGCACGAGAAATAGAAGGACATCTGAAGAAGAGCAAAAGGCCAACAAAAAAACGCAAGGCAGAAAAAAGTCCTGAAACATCCGCAAGAAATCTTGATAGTGTGGGTACGGCAAAGCATGCAAATTTACAAGCTAAGACGAATGATAAAGGCTTGAAAAAACAACCATTGGCTTGAAAAGACAGCTGTTACCAATAATGATCTCTGGAGTAGAGAGATTTGGTGAGTTAAAAAGAATAATTGAACAAAAAACGAAGAAAACATGAAAGTTCACATCATATATCAACAATAATTGGAAAATAAATGTCGATGACAGTGACACTTATAGAGAAATCACTGATGAATTGACGAAAATGAAGCAGCAATGGCACTCATATGAAAATAAAGTTACTAGACCACTTAAAGTAGTAGCCAGAGGTCTTCACTTTTCATGTGATGAACACGATATTGTTGAAGACTTAGCGAATAAAAAATTCAAAATTTTGTATGCCCAAAAATTAATTGAAAAAGAAAGAATAAAAGACGCTGATGGGTAGCCAACGACAAGAAGTAGAAAACTACTTCTTTTTCTGCTCTCCTTTCACAATCAAGAAGATGCCGAAAAGGTTTACGGTATAAAATCAATAATGGGTATTGTTGTTAAGATTGAAATAATAAAGCTACTAAGCAAAAAAGTTTCTACAGGAAAAAACCAACAAAATAATAATGATTAAAAATCTGAAAGTCGCAACCTGGAATACAAACGGTTTACTCCAATATGTCTGAATTTCATGTATTTCTATACAATGAAGATATTGATGTTTTCCTGATTTCGGAAACGCACTTCAAACAGGGAACACAGATTAGAATTCCTGGGTACCTCTGTTACCACTTTCCCCATCCAGCTGACAGTGCCAGGGGAGGTAGTGCTGTGATCGTAAAAAGTATTTTGGAACCTTAGGAATTGTTAAAATTAGCAAAACAAACCAGGCAAGTAGCTTCAATAAACGTTTTGAAGCTAAAAACAAGGAATTTAAAGTAGCTGCTATATACTGGCCACCCAGGCATTCGCCTACAGAGGAAGATCTCAATGACCTTTTTCAAACCCTAGGCAACAACTTTATCATTGAAGGTGACTTCAATGCAAAACACGCCTACTGGGGGTCAAGATTAATAACGACAAAAGATAGGAAGCTTTACAAAGCAGGGCGAAATGTTAACTCGGATTTTCTTTTCGACTGGTTCGCCCACTTATTGGCCATCTGATCCAGCGAAAACATCAGATCTTATTGACTTCTTCATAACCAAGGGAATCAATAGAAAAAAGGTAAAAGTTGAAAACAGTGATGATTTGTCGTCGGATCATACGCCGGTAATCCTAACGGTCAACGGCATGTAAATAGAACAGATAAAAACGTTAGACTTACCAACAAAAGAACGAACTGGTGTAAATTGGTTACATTAAACCATATTGACATTGAAGTGGAGCAATTCATTGCTGATATACAACAGGCAGCAGAAGATAGTACACCGACATATAAACAAAAAAACAATCTTCGGTAAAATATCCCATAGAAATTAGGGAACTAATATTAAAAAAAAAAGAGCTCGCAGGAAATGGCAAATGACAAGATATCCTGGCGACAAAACTTTATTTAATAGACTAAATAACAAACTTAAAAAAAGAATCGGTGAATTTAAAAATAGATCTCTAAATAAATACCTTCGTAACTTAACAGCTGACAAAGTCACAGACTACTCCCTTTGGAAGGCTGCCAAACGTTTGAAGAGACCTCAAGCGCAAGGTCCCCCATAAAAAACATCTGATGGGAAGTGGATTGGCGACCCAAAGGAAAAGGTCAAACTTTTTTCGGAGCACCTGACAAATATTTTTAAACCTTTTCTACCTAGCATGGCAAACGAACGTCTTGATTTCTCTGAAAGAGTAGACAAAGACGTAATTGCCTATGTTTCGCTAAAAGAGATCAGCGCATGCATTCATAAACTATCTAATAGAAAATCTCCAGGTTATGATCTTATAACTGCCCAAATCATTAAAGAGCTGCTCTTAAAAGCATTGTTAAAACTAAAGCTTATTAGTAGTGCTTGTTTTAAACAAAGATATGTCCTACTTCACTGGAAGATAGCAGAAATTATTGTTATACCTAAACAAGGTAAACCTCTATCAGAAGTTACCTCATACAGGCTAATCTCACTTTTACCGGTATTATAAAAACTTTTCGAGAAACTGTTTCTTTAAAGACAAGACAGAATCAGAGAGCAAAGAAGGCTTATTCTCACCCATCAGTTCGGGTTTAGAAATAAACATTCGACAAAAGACCAAGTGCATCGTATAACTAATGTTATAGATAAGCAGAAGAAAAAAAAAAACAAATTTATTCTACAATATTCTTAGACGTTGCACAGGCTTTTGATAAAGTTTGGCATAAGGGTTTAGAGTATAAACTTCATAGAGACTTACCTAGACAATATTATGAGATACTTAAATCTTATATAGCAAATAGATTCTTAAGAGTTCGCTATGGTTCAGCGTATTCTGAACTTAAGGAAATACAAGCAGGTGTTCCACAGGGAAGTGTTCTAAGGCCCACTTTATATTTATTATATACTAGGGATATACCACATGCGAATGACACGATGATAGCCACATTCGCAGACGACACTACTCTTCCATCATCTGATGGATGCGTAGCTAAAGCAACTGAAAAGCTTCAAAATTCAGTTAACGAGATATGTGATTGGACGCAACGATGGCGAATTAAACTTAATGAGTCAAAGTCCACTCATATCAATTTTTCAAACAAAAAAATAACAAATCTTCCTGTGGTTATTAATAATGAAGTAGTTCCTTACCCTAACACAGCTAAGTATCTGGGTATGAATCTGGATGCTAAACTAATATGGAAGGAACATGTGAAAAAGAAAGTAGAAGAGCTAAATATCAGATATAAAAAACTTTAGTGGTTGTTAGGATATAATTCAGAAGTGTTTATTGAGAATAAAATCTTAATATATAATCAGATACTAAAACCTGTTTGGACGTATGGTATCCAATTATGCGGTTGTACAAATAATACAAACATTTCAAAACAAAGTCTTGTAAATGCCCCATGGTATATTAGAAATAATGACTTGCATCGTGATTTGCAGATTGATCATTTGACGGAAGCAATTAAAAAAACGTAGTCCGTCACAACGAGACGTCTTAAATGTACGATATAATATTCGTAGATTAAGAAGAACTACACCTCACGAACTTATACTTTGGCAATAATGAGAACCCGTATTTAATTTATAATACTTTCTCAAACGCAACTGTACATTGAAATTAAAATCATTTCTCGATCTATCTCTGATTGGTCATGTAGGTGTTTTTAGTGCGGTTAGAGTCCCACACTACTCTGGGTTTCTAGCCCCACAGTGTCTTTCGAGATTTTCACCTTCATTACAAAAAAAAAAAATAAAGGTATAGCCTATTTTAGAAAGTACTCTCGTGTTCATATCTATTTCAAAATTTTTTACGGTTTTAGAAAAAAATTGACCGCAAATATTATATTGTAGATACAACTGTTGTGGCTAGAATCAGTCTTGCTTTGGAGTTCTTATGTTCTCTAAGATGCTTGATACTTATGAGTTCGACAGGGTTGTGGGTTCTACTAATATCGATCCAATTGAAGCAAATCACTACCGGACATTCCTTAATGATAACTTAATAATTGCAGAATAGAGCCATGAGAACTATTTTAAAGTGCAATAGATATACTTCCATAAGTTTTATGTTGAATGCGTAAAAGTAGTTATCTGTCAAACAATGAATTGTTATGAATATGTTAATGTTTGTATTTAAAATTAAAAATAATATAATGCCAAAGTATTTAACTAAGTATATATTACATGTTAATGAAATTCCACCTTATAATCTTAGAAATATAAACGACCTTAGGTAAGGTTAGGTAAGTGGGCAGGTGTAGGGGGATAGAAAACCTCCACACCACACTCAGGCCAGTATAGACCCATTGTGATACCCATGGGGGGAAAGGAGATAGAAAAGGAAATCCCTTCCTCGTGGAAAAATACCGTCTTTGTAAATATCCTAAAGAAAGAACTAAGTACTCACTGTGCCCTAGATACAAACCATCCAGAGGATTTGATGAAGTTTGCGATGTCATTTATTGGTCTGTTGGACAACTCTTCTAGGTGCTCAAAGAAGTGTTGTCCAAGGATCTTATTTCTCAAATGATAGAGGCCTGGGCAATGACAGAGAAAGTGGGCAGTGTCCTCCTGAGCCTCCTCGTCGCCGCAGCCTCTACAAAGGTCTTCGCTAGTCACACGTAGTTTTTTCATGTGGTACCGCATGGTGTTATGCCCCGTTATGACTCCTATTAGAGTAGAGAGGGATTCTCTATGCCTCTGTATGAGTCTATTGGTTCTTACTCTGTCAAATGCGGGCCACAGCTTCCTCGTGGTGACACAAGTATCTAAAGAGGTCCACTTATTGTTAGCCTCCGTTATGGCTTTGTTTCCTGCTTCGAGCTTAAGGGCGCAAGGCGGGATGTACACCGAGGGGTCGGATTGGTCCGAGCTTAGTGCTGAGCCTCCTCTAGCCAGTTCATCGGCTTTCTCATTCCCTGGTATGCCTTCATGACCAAGGACCCAGCAAAGCTTTACCTCGTGCTGTGTTCCAAGAACCTTGAGCTCTTCTCTACAACACTTCACAAGCTTCGTTTTTATTCTATAGAATATAAACGACCTTAGATTACCAAATTTTTTAACGACAAGATCGCAGAACTGTCTTATTTACAAAGGTTTTCAACTATTTAATCACTTGCCTAATATTGCTAAAACTATAGCGGATTCAAGAATGTTTAAGAAGTATATTATAGAATTCGTTAAAATAAAATTTTAATAAATTAAGTGCAAAAATGTAAAAAAAAAGAATTTATCAATCAATCAATCAAATGATCTACTCTACTACTTGTAAGCAGCTTAGCAGTAACAACCACATTTGACTCTTCGGGTATTGGGAATAACATTTTAGCAATATATCCACTTTCTTGGCTATTTTTATAACACAACAAAGACAACAAGTAAATATACATAAAATACATACATTGGCTTATGCCACCATTTTTGGTGGCTTAGAAAGTCGAATAGTTAAACCATAGTTAAACTATGATTTCATATTTGTTGACTTTTCGTCCGGCGCTCGAATTGCCTTGAACTTGGTTTGAAGCCTGACCATTAGTTAACTCTGTTCGTATAACTGATATTACTGACTCTGTTTTTCACATGATGAAAACCCTGTTTTTTTAAAAACCAGAGTCTATTTCCACCCTAAAAGAAATACGTATATTCTCTATATCGTCATATGTATAACAAAACTACACATCTGACGTTTTACAAATTGTTCAGGATATGAGTACACAAAAAAACTGTTTGCTGGTTACATTGTTTTAAATGCGGTATTACAAAACCATTTAAATTCGTTGAAAACAAATTTCACCAGTGAAACATCACTTCTTTACTCTGGATATTGACCCCCTGATATCAAAAAGTTCGTTTTAGAAAAAAAAGTCAGTTGTGTGGTATTCGCATGCACACGACATAACCATTTTTGTATATCCACTCGGAAATAAAGGTCATATGCTTCAGCCATCTGGTGGCGACGGAATTCTGCCCTGCAATATAACATTCCGTTTTAGAACTCTTTTTCCTTAAAAATAAATAAATAAAACCAAACCAAAGTACAATACTGATTGAAGTTTCAGGGTGCATGGTGTCGCCGAATAAAACCACACAGAGATCCTTGAGCACAGCTAGGAAAACATATTTTTATTTTCAATCACATTTCAATTACGATACAAGACTTACATAGAAAGCGGTATCACATGCCATCCTCATATAGCTTTAAAATCTACCCCTAGAGCATCATCGAACTTAAGAGCATCAACCCATTAAAATGTGTATGGGTAAACAAAAACTCAAACGTTGATGGTCGTTGGCTGAATTCACCCAACGACATCTGTAAATAGACCTCACAGAATCGAATGCCATATAAATTTAATAGAGATGCACTCTTCAATCAAAAGCAAAAGACTAGTGTATAGTTCGGACAAAATTGCAATTTATTTTAAGCTTCCCAATTCAGTACAAATACAACTTGAAACATCTGTGCTTAATTTTACACTTCACCAACAGATACAAACAAGAATCGCAATCTGCAAATTGGTAAGTCAGTAAATTTTGTTTTGCCCTATTTAATTTTCAGAAAGTGTATAAAAATGTTGAATTTGTTAGCTCTGTATTGAGATACATAATAAGTACAATACATTTTTGAGATTCCATCAAAAAAATGCGTTTTTCTTCTTTTTTTTCTGTACATTCGGGAAAACTTTCAGTCACGACATATTGATCGAATTATGTATGAGAAGCTCAAAAAAGAATGTCTCGCAATTCTGCCTGTCTGTCTGTCTGAATGTATGTACCTCGGTTTTTATGCAAAACTGTTGGATGGATTTACTTAAAGCTGCATATATGGGATCCGCAGGCTTATGTATAGAGGTGAAATTGAATTAACATTATAATCCCAAACCCAACAGTATTATACTTAAGACGGATTAAAAAAAAAAATTGTATACTTAAGTTGTCCTAGAAAAATGGATACCACGTTAGATGGCATATCACATTTTTGCCAACTCCTTTTATAAGGCACAGTAGCTAGTAGTATTTGACTTATTAAACTATTATTTATTTGAAGTAAAATATGGGTTTTTCGAGAATATTTTATATAAGCAAGAAAGTTGCAATAAATAGGAGTCCAATGTAAAATATTTATATCCGTATGTTGCTCAAGAAATAAGGTTGTGTCCAAGTCTCCATTTGGAAAATGGCCGTAAAAATGTGTCCTTTAGATTTTTTCCAGAAATATATAATGCACAAACAAATTGCCCACACAAAATTTGTCAAAAAATGTATTATCTACGAATTTGACCATCACAGATATTTAATTTTTGTAAAGTACAAAATGGAAGTACAAAATGTTCTTGAACTTTTCTTCATATAAATAGTTAGGTTAGGTAAGGTTAGAGGAAAGTGCACCTAGGTGTTTTTCATGGGGGCCAAACGGTCCATTGTGTTTCCTTTCAGTTGTCTGTGAAAACTTACTCTTTCTTTGTCTCTATCTATCGGTCGGTCGATTGGCGAACCACCCTGATCTCTTTATAAATCGTATCATGTTCTTTAGTGGAGCTTGCCCAAGATCACTTGTATCTTTAAAGAACCTGTTGCCCAAGTGGTATAGATGGCGGTTTTGTAGATTTAGGCAGTCACACAGCAAGTGTTTGATGGTTTCTATCTCTTCCGCGTCTTGACAGCTCCTCCAGTATTCGGGTGAGTTGATGCCTAGTCGTATGGCCAATTCCCCTATCGCGCAGTGTCCTGCAAGTGCACCTATCAAGATACGGAATTCTTTTTTATTCATTGCCAGCAGGCTTTTCGTTCTTCCTTCATTCAGTATGGGCCATAAACTGCGAGATATGATACAGTCGCCTCTGGTAATCCATGCGGAGTTTATCAGTTTTCTTGTTTTGAGGTAGATTTTTTTTAGTACATCAATAGGAACTTTTACTGATGTCTGAATGTGTTCTATCTCCAATGCTGATCCCCGCATCTGAATTTCGGCTTCTGGAAACTGCTTTTGATCTTACTTCCACGCTGTCTAGTGCCTTGATTGCCGCTTGACTATCTACGAAGATGGTAATCTTGAAAGGATTAAGTTTCTTTCTGTGAATGGTCTGTGCTGCACTTTCAATAGCGAAGATTTCGGCTTGGAAAATACTGCAGTCGTCTGGGAGCGTGTATGAGTCGTTGATATTGAGTGATTCACAGAAGACTCCAGAACCAGTTCCTGTATCCATTTTAGACCCGTCTGTATAGAGCTGAATGGCCTGTTCATTGGTAAATGTGTTGGAGTCCCACTCTTGTCTTTCGGGAATAAACGTGGAATAATTCTTATTGAAGTCTGTGTAGGGTATGCTATAGTCAGTTGTTCTATCGAGATCTGTTCCGTATCATTGTAGTATAGAACCATGTCCATAGGAGCTATGCTTCAACGCGCCCGATTGCTTGAGGCGAACCGCGCTTTTGGCAGCTGTGCTTCGAATGTTCTCACCCATTAAATAGTACTGTGGACTTCCTTAATTTGCAAGAAGGCCCACAAAGCTAAAACCGTACCCTCTAGTAGCTAATGCAAATAGGTCTATTGTAGTGGATTTAACAGTTTTTAAAACAAAACATAGGGTAGACCAGCGAGTCTTTTGTTTTTTAAATTCCTTGAGTTAAATTTTCCATATGATCCTGTTTCTTAAAGACACCTCGTATAGCCCAGTTAGGCAAAACTTTGCACGCTTGCAGAAGGGCTTATAAAGAAAAAACTTAATTGTAATTTAAATTTTTATAGTAAAGTGTTCGTCAAAAACTTATTTTTAGTTGTTAAATACAAATTTTAATATAGCTTTCCACGTAGAGTAAATTCAAATTTGAATAATTATAGAACATACATAAATATGAGGATAAAAGTGTAAAATTTTAGATGTGAGAAAACAGGGGTGCCGCTAATGATAATTTTACCTATACTATCTCTACGCGTATTGTGTTATTCGGACTCTTCCATGTATGTATGGATGTTCATCGGGTCCTCTTAGTATGTAGATAAACACATTTCTACAGATATACAAATTTGTAACCCCCACTGGTGTCAGAGCATCAAGCCCTTCCCATTCTGCGAGATAGAATAAGCCATATAGGTAAAGTGAAAGGTTTTTGATTTGAGCCGAGTAAAAAGATATTGATAAGTTATCGTTTCGAGCTATTCATTCTCACTTTATTTGGTGATGAGTTCTAATAATACTATGGGAGTCGGAGGCTTAATCTTGAGATGTAACTAAGAAAAATAAAACGTTTCATTATATTGCTAAAATATTTTTGTCAGGAAGGGTCTAAGAAAGGACGATCATTCATGAAAGGAATGTGAAAAACCCATACGCCCTCTAAAGCATTGTAAAGCGTCGTATGTCTGAGGCATAAGCCTACCTAAAGACCATCTGTTAAGAATACTTCGTGCCAGTCACAGTTTCTTCAGGTACGAAACCCTCGTCGAATATTCCACATGGCTATTGACTTAGTTATAAAATTCGAATTCATTTGAACTTTTATTTCAAATCCCAGCCATAACCATTCACTTTTTGTTGTAATAAATTTAAGGAATCCAATTGAATGCACAAATTACAGCAAATTTCCCCCGGACACCACCCATGAAACAAGTACGCGCTAACAGCTAATGCCTCACTACTTTCAAGCCACTACATTAAAAATAACTTTCCTTTCATCTTTTTTCGTTTAAACTGATGTCTTGTAATTGCATTAAAAGAATTTAACTCTAAATATACCATATATGCTAGTTTAAAAAAAAGCGAATGCTTTACTCCAGAGAGACTTCGAGTTCAATCTAGATTGAAAATACAATAACCATTCCACGTGCTGTAAATATGTTCTTTAGAATTTCACCATCCAAATAGTGGCCATGAGATATCAGCGATATAAAACTCCTTCATCGCATGTATATGAATGGAGAGTTAACCTACTTTACGACAACATTAAGTGTATACGTAGCACTTTCTCATTTGGTTGGTTTTATCAACATCGTGTTTCCTCCACCCTAGCACGTACGTAATGTAGATACGTGTAAGCAAAATTCCGAAAGCTTCATTGATCTTATAAAATTGTCGCTCACTGTGCAACTAATGTATCCAACCCCTGTTACTGTTTCCTTAATTACCTTCCGAACAAAGTTATCAATTTGTGAAAATTTGTAAGATGAAATTTGTTCCGCTGATAAACTTTTAATTGATTAAAAGAACAAATGCACCTAACGACATAAGAATGTGCGTCTGCATGTATACCTCTATTATGGAAGAAGATATCTATGAAATACATCCACAAAAACAAAAAATGTACTAAAATATTTATTTATTTCATGTAATTACCCAGTTTCTCTCCGCATTCCACATTGCGTAATATGGCCAATATCAAGCCACCAGCTAGCAGCAATAAAATGTGTCTTTCCATTGCCGGATGCCTTCTGTTCTGAGTCTGATAAATGGGTACCACTGCACGTAGTTTCGTTTATTTTCCTATGCTGTCTTTGTAAATCCTTTTACGTACCAACGAGTGGAGCGGTATCCGGTAAGATTATCTCACAGATTACACTAATAGAAGGAGTTTAGCAGAAGGAGTAGTGTAGTAGTGTTGGCTGGATTTAATGTTGTTGCTACACTACAATAATTTCTTTTGCACATTTCTCACGTTTGGTTTGCCTTTTTATTTATTTGCTCTTTGTGCCACTTGACACTCCTTTCAATTTACTTAAGCCTTCGCGCGTAGAACTTTTATTTATTCACAGTGAGGGGTGTGTACCACAAACAGAATGAACATAATTTTTTTCGATTTTTTTTTATATTGTAGCTAGATACTTTTTTCAGATATTTATGCAAAGAATTGGAATGTTTTTTTTTATTTATTTTTTTTTTTTTTGATGTTAAGTGGCACTCTTTAGTAGGTTGGCGTTGTGCTAATATTTTTTATACAGCTTATGTATTTTATTTTTATTTTATATATAGTACATATATGTATGTATGGCGCTTATTTTTATTTCTTTATTTTGCTTTCGCAGTGCAATACACAAGAATACTGAAAAATGCAAATGAGGATGAAAAACTACACTTCACTCTTGGTATATGGAACATTTTTGTATCTAAATGCCAATTGGTCCCACTTCAAGGATGGGTGGGCTTTTAATGTTTGTTGATTTGGCATATAGCATGTGATGTTCGCTCTTTTCCTTTTAAAAAAAAAAGTTCTATAAACGCGTTCAATTAATTTAATGAAACACTGCTCATTTTACCGAGCATTTATATTCTTTTGAACACAAAGCTTTAAAAAATGGCGCCCACAAAGTTTTTTTTTTTCACGGAGAAGGCTTGTTTTTATGTCGAAGTGGTTTATGGGAGATTGCATGCGTTTAAATATTGAATTGGCTATTGATTGAACTAAAGACATTCAAGTTGATTTGTTACAGCACATCATAACTCTCATATATTTGCCATCATTTATAACGTACACACATTTTGGTGTATGTTTGCTTTAAAGTTCTAGTTAAATTTATGTTCATTTATGTATTTTAAAAGATAAGCTTTATTTATTTTCAAATTATTTAAAAATATTGAGATTTTGTTCTTTGAATTTTCAAATCTGTGCATACATTTATTTTATTTTAACAATTTTGAAGACTGCCTTAATTTGAATTTAAATCACAACGACTATTACTTTTTTCAACGAAAGGCATCCGCCTACCACCAATCTTATTCATATTCATCAGTCATTTTCCAAGTATATATCGAAATAAATATTTAAAGTAAATTTGCCACGCGGAGATATCAAAAATACTAATTTCAAAGCGTTTGTTGTTTTAGGTTTGCTTTATTGTTATTTTTATTTTTAAAACACTTACAATTCCAAAGTACTCTTTCGGTTCGTTTTCTTGCTTTTTTTATGAATTTATTTTAAGAGTGGGAAGTAAGATGAATTTTGAGGTCCTTTAAGCATAAACAATATTTTTATTTTTCACTTATTAATGCTACTTCAAATTGTTGACTATCATTTTATTACAATCGTTTGGAAAGTAACTAACCGTTTTATAGGTTTTGGAAGTCGAATGACACTTTGTTATTCCGTTCTTACAGTGGTTTAGAGGTTTTTCATTTTTAGATTTATTTTAACGATTTCACACGACAAAGTGAAAATAAAAGCAGATTTTATTGGCTGTGGTTTTAAGGACTTCACTAATTTTTATTTCTTTTTATGTTCTTTATATTTTCTTATTTCATTGGTTTGGTTTAACGCATATTCTTCAGAAGTATGTAAGTAAAATGTGGTTAAAAATGTTTTTATATTTGGTTCAAGGTGTTTAAGTTTTTATATTTTCCTGTCTCTTTATGTTTTTGTATCTTATTATTTTCCAACAGCTTCTGGATTCTGGTTTCTGTAAATATACAAAAAAAAATATTAAATTAAATTAGAGTATACTACCTGGTAAAAATCAATAACAAAGATTTGTATGTAAGGATGAGTTCAAAAGTAGCCCCGTGCAGGGACGGGTTAAGAATATCACTGCAGCGCACCCCCAATAACTAGCGCTTGTCGTAAAAGGCGACTAAGGGGACAAATCAGATCTAGGCAATATAACACCCAAGTGAGCCTAGCGACACATATACTACCATAAAAACCCTCCCACAAGTGTGCATGCGAGTCCGTGGGTTGACACGACTGGAGATCACCGGTGTCATAAAAGAAAGATCAAACAATACTAAAACAGGAGCATGCACGTGTCAAACAACAAACACCATCGCAATATGGTGCAAAAATTGTATTGCAAAACTATATCATTATGATAATACTTGCAAAAAGGAAAGGCACTACCCCGCCAGGCACTACCACTGCTGTGCATGGTACTGATCCTGGACCGAGCAGAAATGTTCGGGTCAGAGCTATACGGATTCCGGGGGCTAGCAACATAATGAAACAGTTTGGACGCAATTTAAGGGTCGCGAGTTGGAACGTTGGAAGCATGACCGGTCGAAGTTACGAGCTGGAAGAGATGATGAATAGAAGGCGGGTGGACATCTTGTGTGTCCAAGAGACGAAATGGAAAAACACCGGGAATCGGGCGCGTTTCTTGGACGTTAGGGCAAAGGATTACAAGATGTTCTACTACGGAACGGAAAAGGCTAGGAATGGAATCGGTATCATCTTTGCGGCAGAGCTACTTGGAAACGTCTTGAGCATTTCGAAGTCCAGCGACCGTTTGATGTCTCTCAAACTAGTAATACAAGGAGAGGTGTGGAATATTGTCAGTGCATATGCTCCCCACGATGTGTACAATCAGAGAGATAAAGATGCATTTTGGCTAGATTTCCACAATCTCCTTAAGGACATCCCAAAGGAAGAATTTCTGTTTGTTGGAGGAGATTTGAATGGACATGTCGGGAAATCAAACGAAGACTATGAAGACTGCCATGGAGGACTAGGATATGGCACCAGGAACCTTCCTGGTGAAGACATCCTAAGCATGTGCAAATCACAAGGTCTTATCGTGTTAAATACCATGTTCATCAAACAAAGCCGACACCTGATCACTTACAGCAGTGGTGGAGATGAAACTCAGATTGACTACCATTTGGTAGGCAGTTTCATGAAGCCTCGGGTAAAAGATTGCAAAGTGATCCTGGGAGAGGCAATCGCTCGACAACACCGTCTCCTGCTAACAGAATTTTTTATGAAAACACCAAAGAAAAGCAAACAAACAAGGGTCTCCGAGAAAATCAAGTGGTACAATCTGGACAAAGAAAAAGGCGAGGCTTTTGTTTTCGTAATGAAGAATTACCTCTCTCACACCATCAACGGAGCTGAGGATGAAGAGTGCAGAGCACAAAATATGTGGGATTCCCTACAGCGAACTTGCTTAAAGAAGGCCAAATCACTGCTAGGAGCTTCAAAAGGCCACCATCAACACGCCAAAGAAACATGGTGGTGGAGTGATGAAGCTAAGAAAGTGATAAATGAGAAGAAAGCGGCTTTCAAAGCTTGGTCAAAGTGCCCCTCTAATAATAGTGACGAAAAAGCTCGCCTCGAAATGGAATACAGATGCTACAAGAAAAAAGCGAAGAAGAAGTGCGCTCAGCTTCAAGCAGAGAGTACGGAGGGCCTGTATCGGGAGCTGGAGAAAATATTTTCCCCGGTTGCTGATGCAAACCAGGCTATCCAGGAGCTGCGAAGACGCAATATGAACAAGAGTGCCACTATCTTCAAAATAGCCGCCCAAAGAAGGAAGAATGCTCAGGAGATTCGTTCGCCAAAGTTCATTAGCAATGCTCATGGCCAGCTTCTTGTGGATGACGACAAAATTCTGCAGAGGTGGCGGCAGTATTGTGAAGAGCTTTTGAATGAACAGTTTCCCCGGCTATACTTTCCAAGAGCCACCCCTAACTGTGAAGAAATACCCGACATTACAGTCGAAGAAGTTAGTGAGGCGGTCAAATACTCCAGAAAACGAAAAGCGATTGGGCCAGACGAAATACCCTCTGAGTTCTGGAAAAAGATGGGAGATATCGGGTTCAGATGGCTCAGAATTCTCATCTCCAAATTCGTGAGAGGTGATCCAATGCCGAATGAATGGAGGGAAAGTTACCTTCTCCCTGTATACAAAGGGAAGGGTGATACGCGAAACTGTGATAACTACCGTTCAGTCAAGCTGATGTCACACACCATGAAGATCGTTGAGCGGATATTAGGTGGCCGACTGCGAAAAATAATACGGCTATCTGATGATCAGTGCGGGTTTGTCTCGAGTAAATCAACCACAGATGCAATCCAACGTATAAGGATCATAATGGAAAAACATCGTGATTCCTTAAGGGATTTGCATATTGTATTGGTTGACTTTGAAAAGGCATTCGACAGACAACCACGAGATCTGATATGGGTGGCGCTAAGACATCGAGGGGTTCCAGAAACCTATGTACAGATGATTATGGACATGTACGAAGGAGCAAAGACAAAAGTAAGATGCCCCGCTGGAGTAACCGAAGAGTTCCGAATCAAAGTCGGGGTGCACCAGGGAAGCGTTTTAAGTCCTTTGCTCTTTATTACAGTCCTTGATTATCTGCTTGAAGGTAAAGTGATGGACCCCAAGGTACATCAGTTATTCTTTGCTGACGATGGAGCCATCATAAGTGAGGATCCTACATCCCTGCAACGAGTACTTGATGTGTGGGTGGACGTTTTGGAGGGAAATGGGTATCGCATTAGTTCAAAAAAGACAGAGTACTTGTGCTGCCCGTTCTCTGATCCACTCAGGCCTATTCCAGACATTTATTTGAATGGAACAGTGCTTCCCAAATGCGAAAAGTTCAAATATCTGGGATCTATGATCAATAGCAAAGCAACTTGTGATGACGACATCAATCATCGTGTAAGCGTAGGGTGGATGAAGTGGCGAGAAAATTCCGCTATCTTCTGTGACAGAAAAATGCCCCCTAAGTTGAAAGGAAGGCTCTACACCGCAGTTGTACGTCCAGCGCTCACATACGGTTCACAATGTTGGACGATGTACAAAAAGTATGAGAGTAAATTAACGGCAGCTGAGATGAAGATGCTTCGCATGACAGCAGGAGTGACAAAGCTTGATCGAATAAGAAGTTCGAAGATACGTGGAAGCTTTCACATCAAGGAAACCATCGTACAAAAAATAGAGCGTGACCGGCTCAGTTGGTATTGCCACGTTCAAAGAAGAGATCATTTGAACCCTGTTAAAAAGGCAATATCAATGCACGTTCCAAAGACATCGCGATGCAGGAAAGGCAGGCCTATAAACGCCTGGATCAGACAAATGCGACGACATCGGCATTTCATTGGCCTCAGTAACCGAGTGATCCAAAATCGGCAGGCCTGCCGATATTTTCTGAGGTCAAATAGGCGAACCCCACATGCGGATCAGTAGAAATGCGGTGAAGTGGGAGGGTTGTGATCCCTTGTTTTCGGATCATAGTCTCGCTGATAAAAGGAAGAAGAAGAAGAAGATGAGTTCAAAAGTAGGCTGTGCGATTCAAAAAGTTTTAATAAGAATAAGCAAATTCATGAGGCTGAAAATGTCTTCGTTAGTGTGTTAACGCGTTCAAGAGCTATGTTTGAGGATAGTTTGAGGGATGAGCAATGCGGTTTTCGGCCTGGTAGAAGAATAGACGACCAGTTATACATTCTCAGAATAGTACTGCAGAAGGCCTGGTCGTATGCTAAACTTGTCTACACGTGTTTTATGAGTTTGGAGAAATTATATGATAGGGTTCCTCAAGGCAAGCTCTGGAATGATCTACAGGAGTATGAGATTGATGGTTCCCTGTTAAGGGTGACTTAGTCCTTATACGCAAACTGCGGAAGCTGATTTCGGATAAAAGGCTTTAAATCAATACTCTTTACTGTGGGCGTTGGGCTTTGCCAACGGTGCTTTTTTCACCCCTCGTTTTCATTGTATGTATAGACTGGATATTACAGCGCAGCAGTGTTACCGTTTTAAAATGATCCTTCCAGTCAGATTTGACTGAAAAAAAACAGTCAAAAAACTAAAATCCAGTCAAAAAAAACAGTCAAAGAATTGTAAACACAAATCCAGCTAAAAATCCAGCCAGAATAAAAACCAATATTGTATTCGAAATAAAATTAACACAGAATCCATTTTCTTTCATATTTGTACATATGTATGTATTAAGAAGTAAATAATGCTTAAAGAGTTATATATTAATTAATGTTAAGTTAACTTATATATTAATGTCTCTGATTGCTTCAATCTCATCTTTATCATCATTTGTATTTGTATCACACATTGTATTGCTGCTTTCGTAAGCAATATTTGTACCAATTTTATTTGTTATTTCCGCCGGTATAGGAAAGTTGAAGCAGCATTCGCTAAACCTCAACTGGTTTCTGATTATCAGAATCGAATTCGTCAAATGCAGGTTCATCCGATTTCGGAATTTTGTTTTTACGATATTTAGTTGACTAAATATTCTGCACTTCAGGGTTAGATAAAGGGAGCACTAGTATTCTAATCCCAAATCTTGCGAGATCGGAGTACGGGTTCTCATTCGCAGCATCTTTGTGGTTGAAAACCTCACACCAGAATGATTCTGATTTGTTATATGTATCTATATTCATTGGTGTAAACGGTAGGTAGGGTAGAAACTCGCATTTCGCACATTACAGTTGATGAATCTTGATTTTCAAACTGGTGTTTGTTAGTCAGCAAATCCAAGTGGTTGTGGAGTGGAAACGTATAAATTGGTTCATTGTATTGGTGAGAAATGGAAATGTCAAAAAATGGAAATTCACGGCGAAAGTTGTTCTCCTATTTTTGTTTTTCTATGGATACTTTGAATTGTAAAAAGTACTAATTGGAAAGAAATGCGAGATCAAAAAATTTTCAAAAGCAGTCAAAAAAAAAAATTGAATCCAGCTGAAAAACCAGCCGGCTGGATTTAAAAAAAAATCTTCCAGCTAAATCCAAATGAATCCGGTCGGATCTGACTGGAAAGCAGTCAAAACGGCAACCCTGCAGCGCAGACGTGGCAGAGAATTTTTTTTAATCTTGAGACATAAGCATTAGTCATCTGCTCCTTGTGGATGATTTGGTCATCGTTGGGTCCCCTCAAACCGCACTTCAGCGCGCACTCGAAAGGTTTGTTGCCATGATGCTGGAATGAAAGTAAACGTGAAAAAAACGGAAGTAATGGTCATTTCCAGAACGCTTGTTCAGTGCTTTTTGCATGTTAATGGAGTCTCACTGAAGCAGGTGGAGAAGTTTAAGTACCTCGGAGTTCTATTCGCAAGTGACGGGAAGAGCAATGCCTAATTATCCTATAGATCGCTCAAGCTCAATCAGGATATAAATCAGAGCAAAGCCTATCAACAAGACACAGGGTCTAATCAAAATATTACCCCCTTTTCTCTTTTAGGAACAGAACGAGCTTGCAGTTTGAGATGTATGGTATAACGGGGCATTGGAAGAATTCACGTGATGGTAATACCTTCGAATGTTTTTCGGATTTTTTCGAAATCATCTTAACATAACATGATACAATACTGAAAGGCTTATAAATCTTCAACAATTTCGGACAATGTAGGCCCTGTTTTTTTTTTTTTTTCTCCGAGAGATTTGTCGTTATAAAACAGAAACACATAAGTATTCCACTAAAAGTTTGAAGGTTGCTCCAGAAGTAGAGAGGATGAGTTGCAAAGAAACCAATTTCTTTCCATCACAATTCATCTATAAAATCAGCAAGAAGTTGATAGGTTCACATAGGTCCACACAACACCCTATAGAGGGTTCGGAAAGTTTACGCATTAGCTGGGATGAGAATCAGCAGAATAGACAGGATGAAGATTTCGTTTCGCAACTGACTAGACAACAGAATTCGCAATACATACAGGCACTCCAAGTAATTCAAAGATCATATCTGCAATCATTGCACTTATCAAGATCAAGACGGAAGGACTTGTTGGCATCCCAGACAAGCTTTTCACATAGTGGCAAAGATATTGACACAACAGTGTCAATCAATCGAAAGAAAATAAGTGATTTCAAAGATTGCGGAGAAACAAAAAGGGAAAGAGAAATGTTAACAAAAACTGCATGAGACTGATTCAGAGAATTTTTAAATGGAATTTCTACCAGAGAGTGTCCACAGTCCTATAACAAACGCCCAAGAGGACCAACTGAAAAGAAAGTTCAGCTCTATTTCTATAACATTCAACTTTTAATGTATCCAACAAAAAACAAAAGCAAACAAACCCTTTTGATGTTTCAAAATCCAAGAAGAAGGACAGCATCTAGAAAAGCGCCAGTGACATTTCAGAGAAAGATGAAAAATTGTCCATTGATGGAACGATGGATGTAGCCAATTCCCATCAAAAACGAAAAGTCCATTATCGCACACACAAGACAACAACTTCAGACAATGAAATCAACTGAATGTCAAATTCATTTATGTATGTATGCTCTTTGTTCTTATTAGATTTGAATTTAAATCTGTTTATGAAATTGCATTCAAATTTCTTCCATCAGAAGAAATAATATAATATGAATCGTAAGTTTCCACAGAGAAGAAACCACCATGTTGCAGTAGAATACAAATTTCGTTTTTCGCATTTTGATTCATATACTCATAAAAATATAAAATTGTATTACTTATGCAAGCATAAGAAGTTTATATTTACATACATTACGATTTAGGGAATCATTTAGCCACAAAGCTAATACAATAAAATTAATAATAAAAAGATTCAACAGCATAGCAGCCATATTGCATTCCTGAATTCAGCTCTTTACGTAGCTCTATCAGTTGATGATATTATGCTCTGAGTTACAAAAAAAGTGGAGCAGTGTCTTGTTTTCATTTTGGTAATATCTTACTTAGATCCTTTAACCCCTCGGGGGGGCATATAGCATCAACCACGCCTGTGCGCCTTTTGATAATGTGCCGCTGTTTTTCTTGTTTGGTTTACTGGTTTATTTGTGTGCCTGTTTGCATAATATCTTTCCATTTTTTTCGTGATATGTGCATCATATTAAGGAAAACCGCATTGTAATCGTTTTTTCGCACATACAGGTGCAACAGCCCATGAAGAGTCTAGGCTTAGCTTCTCGTAACCACTCGTGCTGTGCGTTACATTTTTCGCACGAATGGAAGTTATCTACAGTTTTGTGCCGTATCCGAAGGGCAATTTAATTTAGTTTTTGAGAAGATTTTTAAAAGTTTCACCATTAAGAATACCTATCATGTCCTACTGTCCGAAATATTTTTTTGCCGTGGTACTTTAGTAGTTATTCAGCAGTGACTGGACATCTTTCTAAATAGTGTCTAAGTCCTTATTTTTCGATAATGCTAAAGCGGGCACTTATTCACTAGTCACAGTTATTGACATCAATAAGTATCTACAGTCCTGATTTGAAAATGCCACATTGATTTATCGTTGTGGTAATGATATTGGAAAGCTGTGTATATAACACTGTAACTTAAAAAAATTTAGTCTACAAGTAGTTTGTAGTCTGCAGTCTGTTTAACTTTTGGGGATTTTAAGTGCAATTTTCAAAGTGAAAAATTTGTCTGCAATATAACTACGAGTAAATTATCACAAGTAAATATAATGGCATTTCTTTTTTTGTTATAGTTTTTCTACTTGTCGGAAGTACTCGTATTAACTCTTATATTGCAATTGCATGACGTAAGCTGGATAAAAAGTACTTTTTTTTTGCGCAATGGTTTGAGCTTCAGGGGATAGCAGGGGAAGGCAACCTTTTAAACACCCGTAGTGGTTTTAAAATAGTCAATCAATTCGTATCCATTCCAAGCTGCTGCTTTGGTGTTTGTCTAAATTTCTTTCAGCAGTTTTTAGGACCTTGTATGATACCATTATACGCAATAGTTTGTAGAATATCTTGTGTGGAATATACACAGTCAAAGGCAGGATTAACATCTCTAAAGAATGCTTACACATTTTTGCTTTCACTAAACTTCAGATGAGTAATGCTGCACATTTCTAAATCCCGCATGGTACTCATTATGTATGCCATTTTCCTTTTTCATCTTAACATTTTCAGCAATATTCCCATAAGAATCTAAGCCATTACAACCATAAAGAATACGCCTCTTAAGTTTTCTTCCGCGTTTAAATCCAGTTTTTTTACTCTACAGAATAAATTAATATTTTGATAGATAGTTCTTAACAAGGAGAAATAATGGATATAGACCTTGAAAAAATTATATTTTAACGAAATATTTAAAAATTCAAAAAAAGAACGAAACATTGCACTAACAAGTTTTCATTTTACAACTCCATGCTCTATGTAATGGAGTGTTGTTAAATTGTACGGGTATCATACAATCCATTTCAGACGGATTGTAAACATTATGCGTGCTTCAAACATTGAAAAGGTTACTGTTTTTGAATTTTTTCTTAATCTTCTAAAAATTTAGCATTATCGTAAATTCCTCCGAAAATTTCGCAAAACATTTTCAAGTGTCCACCTCTCGCGAACGTTTGACAAATATCCGAGAGTATTTGTTGCCACGAGAAAGCTTCTCAAAAACCAAAATGCCCTTCGTATATGGCATAAAGTCGTAGATCCCTTCCATTCGTGCGGAAAATATAACCCACACGATACGAGTGTTTGCGAGAAGTTAGGCCTTGGCACTTAATGAGCTGTTTCACCAAATTTGTATTGTATTATGTATGTATATGAGTGTTGTATTCTATAGCTTTCTGAACATTAACTTTTTATTTTATATTTTTTTATTTATTACTAACTAAGGTCTCGCAGAATCAGGATCTCAGCAACAGATCCTGAGATAGAGAGATGAAGAAAACATTTCGCAACATTTCCCTAAACCACTTAGACGACAGCGTTATGATCTATTGTGTGATTCTAATTAGCAATAAATTTCGGAACACGGGAGTGGAGAGGTGTATGCGTTCTTCAGGCCGTAACCAAGATAATAGCTATAATGATTTTGGGCAGAATAAAACAGCATTTAGATCCAATCCTAGATGTCGGAAAGGCATAGGGAAGGCACGAAGACGTTGTTAAAGCCGAATGCCCCTTGAGGGATAAACAGATTTATGTAGGTACAGTAAAACCATATATCAGAAACTTTTGATCTATCGTTTAAGATCTGTGATTTCTAATTTTTGAATAGATTTTGACAGTTATGTCAGGATTATTCCTAACGCACACTAAATGCGTAATGTGTGATATGTATGATCATGTATGAAAATGTATGATAAATTTCATCTTCTTTCGACCTATAGGAAACAGTTTTAAGAGTTAAAATTTTACGAGCAACACTAAGATTTACTGTATTTCATTATGTTTCTTGGAGTTAACTAGGGCCAATCTTGGACAGAATAATTGCAAAAACACCGGGACAACTGTTTTAAATACCTTTATGAAGTAAGCAATGGATTAGGCATGTAGCTAGATAATAGGGGGGGTTCGTCCGTACAAGTAGCACGTGCTCTAAAAGAGCACACATCGCCTAACATTTAAACCTAATTTTTTCTTTTAAAAAATCTCGACAACTGGCAGCATGGATTATGTGAGGGCAATTACGCATATACTCGTAGAACATGTTTCTCAATCCAAAAGATAATTTTATTGTGTGATTGCCAAATTACAATGTTTGCTTCCATTGCATATGATTGCGGATTAACGTTCGCTGCGACAGGAAAAAAACATAAAAAATAGCAAATGTTGCTCATCTAGCATGGCTTTGCCAAAAAGATTAGGGAAATTGAATTTGTATCTTATTATCTTGAAGATGATGCCGGTGCGCCCTGTAAAAAACGGGGGTCATGGTGAGAGTTTGCTTTTATTGAGCGCTGTAAAAGAGAAGAAATTGAATTTATTGTGTATACCATAAGTCATTAAAAACATTCAAATGTAGGATACTAGCAAACCCGTAATGGAATATCTTCTTAGTTAACATCTATTAAAGATCCCCAATCATTACCAAAAGGTTTTCACATTGTTCATTTAAATGTCTAAACCAAATATGATTATAGCATTCAGTTTGTAATCTAAAAACTTCTTTAAAACAATCTTCTATAATGCAGATACTTGTTTTCGTTTGCATAACGTTGATACAACGCCTTTATTAAATCTCGCATAATAGATACTGTAAGAAAAGGAAACAAACCCACGAAACAATATTCCACCAACAGCCAATATTGTGCACAAAGAACTTGTGACTGTATAATAATAATACATTTCGATTGAACCACTGCCAAATTACAAGTATAGCGGTTTTGATTCGAGACATGCACTTTCACAGAAACTTTCACTGCGATAGAAAAAATCATAGGGTAAGTTGCTTTATATTAGTATGACCTTGCTAGAAAGGTCTTGTGGAATTGATTTTGGATCCTTTTATCTTAGAATCGTACAAAAAGAAGAGACTGGATCGTTCGTACCTATGCATTTGCAGATACATATATTGTACTACCTATGGTATACGATGATGTTCTGAATGGACTCGAGTGGAGATATATAAGCCAAAAATTTACGGTAAATTCTTCTGTTATGTTGATCAGTACATTGTTATGTTGCAATCTTCTCGTAAAAAAATTTTTATTGACAGTTTGCAGTTGGTCTTAATGCTCTTTTGCAAAATGAATTAAGTCCAACTTCAAACTTATATATCCTACTTGTTCGAGTAGCTTAATAAGCCGGATAGTTATAAATTATTAAAGGTAATAAATTCGCGCGAATTTTTAACTATTATTTTCTAAAATTCTTCATAGTTAAAGCTTTCGGCTGTTCCATTTAGAATTTTAGAAAATAATGTAATAGTTAAGAATTCGTACGAATTTTGAACTATTATTTTCTAAAATTCTAAATGGTCCAGCCGTAAGCTTTTACTATAAAGAATTTAAAATGAAGTTTTTTTAACTCTCTTCTGGCACACAAACATATAAGATGTAAGTAAAATCTAAACAAGTGGTAGTTGCAAGAATACTAACGATAAAGAAACAATTCTACACTTCATTTTCAAGTGTCCGGCTCTAGGGAGGGCCAGACAGCGCACACTAGGTAAGCCCTCTTTTGATAACCTTACAGAGTTAACGGAGATAAGTATTTATGACATTATCAGATTCCTCAACGTAACGGGATGGATTGGAATAATGCTCACTCTTTTTCCCTAGCCCTATTAGTTAACGCCCGTTTTTACATCCGACAGGTCACTTGAGTTGTGGTACTAAAAAAGCGCTTTTGCGCTAATTATGTTTCAGCACCTCTACTTACCTACCTATATAAACAAGAACACACTCAGAACAAATTTCAGCATTTGGCCTTATTTCAGTGACTTGAAGCGAAGTTAAGCCAATTTTATCAATTGAAAGCGCAATAAGACCAAATTGGCGTTATTTCATTTTATCATAGTGAAATAAGACCAACAGTTGAAATTTGGCTTTATTACACTTTTCAAAAGCGAAATAAGGCAAATTTTTAAAAGTTGGTCTTATTTCACTTGGCCTTACTTCACGGCACCGGTTCGATTTATCGAGAGTTCATTGTATAAACATTTTTTTTGTACCCACTTTGTACATCTAAAATTGTTTGTTCACACTGAAGCATTACAAATATGTATGGTGACAAAGTCAGGAAATTTGGTAAAGATAGCTACACAATTAATCAGGAAAAAATGGTTTTGAAAATGGAAACGGTCTGGCCAGACCTAGTCATTGACAAAAGGGTTAAGAAGGAATCAAACTGAAAATCACATAAACTCTTTTTTGATTTTAACAAGACCGTTAAAACACTTTTTGACAAATCAGCGCTAATTTTAAGATTAGAGAAAAACGTTTGATTTCGCCGGGAGTAATTAACTTCTTTATTTAAATTTCAGTAATCGACTTTTACGATTGGAAAGCAAACTTAAACTCTAAACTTAGATTTTATTTTTTATTCATAAAAATGGAAAAAATATAGTCATATGTAGAAATAAATTAAAATAAAATAATAAAAACGTACTTTTATTTATAATGCATATACATGATGGTATGTCTGTGACTCGGGGGCTATAAGCTTGAAGTCTGTGAAAGTATGCCAAAATATGATAAATCAAATTAGTTGACTTTTCAGTAGAATAATTCAAAGATTTTTTCTTCTTCTTCTTCCTTTAATCAGCGAGGTTATGATCCGGAAATAAGGGATCACAACCCTCCCACTGGCTGGCCAAACGGTAGTGCATGCGATTATATGAAAACGCAAGGGTTTTCACTCAGCTGAGGCCTACCAACTCCTACTCTCAACCTCCACACGGTGACAGCCGGGTGCCTAGTACCTTAATCCAAGAAATGGGTAACCAACCCCGTTTGGTGGATTCTTGGCGGTAGCAGATGAGAGAGGGGGAAGAGTGCTTTCTCACTAGAGTACTCCTTCCTGTTATAGGCGGCAGCGGACGAATTTCCTAGACGGAGTCAACCGTGGCGTCTATATTCCAGTTAGGTTGAGCTTAGTGAATACCCGGCTTCTCGTCCTAGGGGAATAATTAAGGAACTGGCCCCTGGTTGGGGGTTGTGCCGTCGGGGTAACTTCCCTACCACGTAAAAAAATGATGGTTCCGAAACAACTAAAAGTCTCGGATAAGGACGACTCAACTGATGACGACCCTAGCAAACGTAATAAGGACAACGACCTTCGGATCTGTACGTGGAATGTTCTGTCCCTTTACAGACCACGTGCAGCCGAACAACTAGCAGAGGCCCTAGACTGCTATAAAGCAGATATTACCGCCTCTCAGGAAGTGCGATGGTATGGGCCGGGCAAAAAGAGGATGAAAAACTGTGACATCTACTACGGTGATTGCTACAAAGGCAACAGGCAACGCTTATTCGGATGCGGATTTGTCATACGCAGCAGACTTATGCAAGAAGTCTTTAGCTTCCGACACGTTAGCGAGGGTATTATGACTATCCAGATAAAGGATAAATTCGCTAACATAAGCCTAATATGTGTTCATGCCCCCACAGAAGAAATGGACCCTGCCCTCAAAGAGTGTTTCTACGAGCTCCTCGACAAAACATATGAGCAATGTCCTAAATACGACGTTAAAATCGTATTGGGCGATTTTAACGCCAAAATAGGAAAGGAGGACGTCTTTGGTAGGGTAGTCGGTAAGCATAGCCTACACGACACCACATTTGATAACGGACTAGGGCTAATTGATTTCGCTGTGGAGCGAAATGTGACCATAGCAAGCACATAGTTTCCTCATCTCGATATTCATAAGCAGACATGGCGGTCTAATGATCATGTAACGATCGACCAAATTGATGATATTGCGATCGATGCAAGGCATGCCTCCAGTATTCTGGATGTCCTGACCTTCCGACCGGCCAACATAGACTCAAATTATTACCTTGTTGTAAGTACGAATGCGGAGATCTCAATCTGAGCAACAAACAAGAGTCACGGTGAGAAAAATTAACGTCGAAAAGCTACAATCGGAATAGACCGCCAGGCTCTTCGCTGAACGCGTATCCCGAAATCTCTCAATCACACCTATGCCGCCAGCACCAAGTGCCGAAGACCAGTGGCAACGCTGCCACTACCGTGAAACCCCTGGTTTGACGAAGAATGCCGGCGAGTACATGCAGCAAACCAAGAGGCATGCAAAGCGGCGCTGCCAAAGAAGACGAGAGCTGCTCGCGAGCTCTACGAGCAAAAGAGACGGGAAGAAGAAGAAAGAGCATGAGAGGCGCGCGTTCGAGAGTATCGAGAGTTTATACACCAGGAACAATGTACGAAGTTTTACCAAAAGGTAAAAAGAACGTGTCAAAGAAGCAATGCCCGTACAGAAACCTCGTAGTAGAATCACAGTCGGTGCTGAGAATATGGAAAAACTACTTCTGCAGACCGTATAACGGCGACGAAGACCAACATCCCGCTGTCAGGCAGAATGAACAATTCAACATAGACGATGATAGTCAAAATTTCCGTCCACCTGACCAAAACGAAGTAAGGATAGCAATATCCAAGCTAAAATCCAACAAGGTTGCTATACCTGACGGCTTACCGACCGAACTTTTCAAGGCAGCTGGTGATGAATTGGTGGAGTGCATACACCAACTCACCTCTAAGATTTGGTCGGACAAGTGTATGCCTGATGAATGGAATCTCAGTATCGTTTGCCCGATCCACAAGAAAGGAGACCCTCTCAACTGCACCAATTATAGAGGCATCAGTCTCCTCAACATCGCATACAAGATCGTCTCTACGATATTGCGCTGAAACATGGACTTTATTAAAAGAGAATGAAGATATCCTTGGTCGCTTCGAGAGAAAAATTCTTCGTACGATTTTCGGTCCCATTTGCGTTGACGGATTTTGGAAGAGAAGATTCAATCATGAACTATACGAGTTGTACAGCGACATCGACCTAGTCAAAAAACTGCGTATTGGACGTCTGAGATGGATAGGACATGTGGAGCGAATGGATACCAACGTTCTGGCCCGCAGAGTCTTCCAATCTAACCCCGAGGGACGAGCAGTAAAGGACCTCCTCGCCGTAGGTGGCGCGTACAAGTTCAAGGGGACCTCGACCAACTTGGAGTGCGCAACTGGAGGCAATTAGCTAAAGACCGAGCTAAATGGAGAGGCTTGTTGGTTGATGCACAGGTTCACCCCGAATTGTAGCGCCTCCTAAGTAAGTAAGTAAAGTTCCTCGATAACTATTGAATTTGTCAGGTATAGGAACATCCTTCAGGCAAGAAAACAAAAATTAAATTTTTCCTTAAAACTAACAACTTTCAAGGACAGTTTCTAAATCTTTTTCTTTTCTTTTTTTTCGCGGCTTTGTTTCTTTGTTCATGGAGCGTCTATTATATATTCTCAATTGTATTGCTCCAGGTTTTCTAGGGTCAGAGGACGATCGGAGCATACGCATCACTGCCGAGTGGAGTCGCTGAAGTAGGCTTCATAGCAGAATTAAAAATTCTGCATTTGAGTGCTAGTAAGATTTTCTCATCGCAGAAGACTTCTGATTCAGCTCTCTATCTTTGGCAGTTGTCAATTTTTATTTTCTTTTTTATATTTTCTGAGGGTAGGTGAAAATCTTCAGCAAGACACTGTGAGGATTGACAGTGAGTGCTCATAATAGCGTGGGATTCTTACCCACTACAAAACCTCCCTTCAGTCGTCAATTGGCAGGGCTGCAATTCAGCCTCGAAATATATGAGACGAGGCATTGAGATTTTCTTGTCTATGTCATACTTCATTTTAATTTTCGGGCTTTTGTTCCCGCGCCAAAACTAATAAACGCAAAATTATAGTCCCAAAAAGTACACTTTAAAATGGATTTTAGCACGTAACCAAGTTAATGTTAGTGTTTTCCTATTTATAGTCTACATAAAACCTACTTTATAGTTATCACATCGCGCTAACTTTAAAACCACCAAAAGCACCTTTTAACTTTTAGAGTGGGCTTTTAATCATCTATCATCCGCCATTCTTTTTCACTTTTTTTAAATTCAAATTTCAGCCAACCAACGGCTGAAATTTATATACGACATTGTTCCCTAAACAGTGTTTTTGTTCTCAAACTTTAATTTTTTTGGTTTGGATCGATACTAGTTGTAGGTAGGTTAAAAATTGTTTATAATTCAATTCAAAGTTAAGTACCGGCTTTAAAGTTAAAGAGATGATAGTTAGTGGCTAGTAACATTGTTTAAATCGGATGACTATAATTTTGCGCTTCTGTTTTTATGTGGGTCATTCTCAGTCCATTTGACTTGAGAGATTGCTGCATATTCTGCCAGTAAGGCAGCATAGTTACGATACAATAGGTCCCTGGGAATATTGTCTTCCATTGGCGGGTGAGCGAGCTTAAGAAAAAAAAATGTTTGAGTAAAAATATCTCGTAAACTAAAACGTTCGAAAACGCATAATTTACGCAAATTATTCCACTTGCGTTAGATTTTTAAATCATGCACATAACATCTATCTAGGAACCATATGTGCGAAACAACTGCATATGTAGTTTTGGTGGTGTTCGTGGAGTAATGGTGCTGTGTGACGAGCGATCTAAAAACCGAGGGCTTGTCTAATTATGCCGAATTTCCTCTTAGTAGGCAAGATTGGACAATTTTATGGACAGGACTTGGATGCTGTAGCTGTAAGCTACAAAACGAAAGGAAGTTTGAAAACCTTCCCTTATGATTCGCCAATGCCTCCACCACCGAAGGTGGTTGCCGAACTTATAAAGTGTTGTGACACTCGGGAGGTGTGACTAGTCATACGTCGCGATGCTAATGTTCAGAATACAGTCTGGGGCAGCAGCAATTAACAATGTTGGCTCCTAGCCAACTTTTTTTACGGCAAGAAGGCCTGAGGTAATTGACTTTACTCTATCTAATGGCTATTTCAAGTCGGTTAATAACTGGAAGGTACTGCAGGAGGTGTCCTTATAGACCATAGATACATGGTTTCCAAATCGAATGCGAAGCTATAACTTTGCAGGAAAGCAGGAAAACCACTTGTGTGCGCTTTACAGAAGAGCTAGACAGATATTTCAAGACTTCAGCTTAGCTCAGAACGAAACGAAAGAGTGAGGATGCTGTTCAAAACCTGATTAACATCCTTTCCAACTGTTTTGAACTGAAAAAGAAAAAAACCTAAACGCCGGTTCCCTAGTGTAGCCCTTAACTGCAGCGACTTAGGAAAGAAACCAGAAAACTTCTCAAACAAATTTAGAGTGTGACTGGGATCTTTTTAGATCAAAGCAGAAAGACTATAAGAAGTTAATTCGGTTGTCGAAATGTGTTTCTTATAGAGATATTTGTGAGAAAATCGACATACTTGGTGAAACCAGCAAGTTGGTTAAAGTCCTCAAAAGTCCTTGGTTGGCAAGCCGACCAAACCGGAGTCACTCGGAACGCCTGATGGCAATTTTACTGAGACAAAAGCGGAAACTTTGAGTCTTCTGCTGGAGACTCCATTTCTAAGCAATAAGATAACCACTAGGCCACAGCTTGGCCCGTTTACCCATACTGAGCTTGATCTAAGGCAGAAAACACGGCGCAGCTGGTATATTGCATCAGCCGTGGTAACAGTTGAACCCATAAAATATGCTGTGGTCTTTTTTGATGGTTTCAAATCGCCTGCCACCGACGGAATATATCCAGCTATGCTGCAACAGGGTAAAGATCAGCTGTTGCCAACTCTGCAAAGTATTGTCACCGCGGGCTTGGTGCTGGCATATATTCCTACACCTTGGTGGACAGTCAGAGTAGATTTTATACCGAAAATTAGTAAGTTCGACCTCCTTCTTACTGAAAAGTATGGAAAGACTGGTAGAATTTCACGTGTGCAAAGTTGGTTTGAAGGTGCATCCATTATCGGAGATGCAGCATACTTATCTGACCAGTCTGACTCAACCAGTGCTAAAAGGCGTTACTATCCAGGACTAATTTTTGATAAGAAGCTTCATTGGTCTAAACACGTCGAGTCGAAAAAATACAAGGCGCTCTCAATCTTCGGGCAGCGTAAGGGTGCTTTTGGTAAGACATGGAGCCTGTCACCGAATAAGGTTCTCTGGATCTACATGGCTATGATAAGACCATTCCTTGCATATGCGTCGGTTGTTAGGTGGAAGGGGCACTCCGCCTCTTGCGCAAAACTCCAAAGAACAACTTGTTTAGGCTGCACGGGAGCTTTTTCGAATACGCCTGACCCTACTCTAGATGTTTTGCTGAGCTTACTTTGCACTATCAAAGCCATCCATCGTCTTAGGTGGGGCGTTTTTTTGGTATAATCTATACTGGAATTTTGTCGAACTTGCGTGACACTTATCTTACGACTCCTGTCTTATGGATATGCCGTCTGATGCAATGACACCAGAACTCCAGCTGATACGCAAATTCAGAGTCGACTTTCCTTGTGTTCAGGACTGGCTTCGACTAGAGTCTGAGCCGGCAATGAAATGTAGTCGTATTCTCACGGACGGTTCGAAAACCAGTCAAGGGTCTGGCGCTAGTGTCTTCGGAAAAGTCGACAACACTAGACTTCTTTTCTCGTAAGGCAAATATGTGTCTATTTCCCAAGCGGAATCTTATGCGATCCTAATGGCCTATGAACTATACTTGTGGAATGGCGGTAGTATTTGTCTCTGTAGTGACAGTCAGGCTGCTCTTAAGGCCTTACTTAACCCTCTAACTATTTCCAAAATAGTTCGTGAAACCAAAAACTCTTTGAACTCGGTCGCAAGGCTGAGTTCTTTGTCTCTTATCTGGATCCTAGGTCACACTGGGATATATGGGAACGAGATCTCCGATGAGATTTCTAGACAAGGCTTAGAGCAGGCTTTCTCAGGTCCCGAACCCGCGTTGGGTCTCCCTGCGTTTTCAGTTAGGGCTTCCATTGACGATTAGGTCTCTCACGAATACAATTGTGTGTGGCATGACTCTTTAGCACGCAGGTTGACTAAACGTATGCTCCCGGACGTCTGTAAGAAATCAGCGATATTCTTGCTGTCTCTCAGCAGAAAAGATTATAGACAACTTATTGGCGTCTTGACAGGCCACTTTGCTTTCGCCAAGCACCTTAACGGGCTCTGCTTAAGTGACACTACAATCTGCGATGCTTGTGGAAAGAGCGACGACACCGCGGAACATTATTGCTGTGAGTGTCCGGCCTTTGGTCGTATCACGTGGCAGATCGTCGCTGCTGATGTGTTGAGTGCTAGTACTGTAAACTCCGCATCACTGAAGTGCTTTCTTGGCTTTCTTACAAAGACGAGGAAATTCCAATAAAATGGGTAAATCAGAGTTTGCTGTCGGTCCTTTTTTGTAGGATTATAAAGAGTTTTTAGGTACGAATATCTCAAAAGAAATGTCCAGTCGAATTTTTAAGTTTTCGAATTTGTGCAAGATGGAGTTGGATATTTTTTTTCAAATTGAAGGTTTTAAAAATGTCTTACTTTAGACCGTAATTAATGTTCTTTTCGATGCAAATATTATAAGTGTCCCACTAACAAAATTACTACGTTCGGGATCATAAACATTCAATAAGATGGATGCCGCATTAAAAGAAAAGCAATTTCAGGACATAATGTTGTTTACATAACATAACGAACAATTTTTCTACGTTTTCTGTTAAAATATTTTTCAGTTTAATGAGAAAACTCATCTCAATTTGACCATAGTGTAAGATCAACGGTACATGCACACCCTGCAAAAGTTTTTTTTTTTTTTATCTTAACAATATACTTTTTAGCAATATTTAGCAATATACCTTGTCTTTCTCAACATTCTAAGCGTTGTTGCATTTAGTTTGATTAAGGTAGATTAAGTACATTTATTTTGAAAATCAAAATAATATAACATCGTGCTGTTATAAAGTACGTGTTAAAAAAAAAGGTATCCCAAAGAAAATTCATCAATATACGGTGGCAATTTTAGGGGAATTTGCCCCATCGAAATATTGGTTAAAAACTGGCTAGCTGAACTCAATCATGGACGAAGAGCGTTGAAGACCATCAACGTCAGCTAAAAAGAAAACACTGAACAAATTTGTCATCTGATCACTGGAAACCACAAATTGAAGATAAGCGAGATAGCTGCTATCGTCGGTATCTCATTCGAACGGACTCGAAATATCAATAAAAATGAATTTAGGTTCGCCAAGCTTTCTGCAAGATGGGTTTCGAAACTGCTTTCAGTTGAGCGGATAAGGTAATCACATCGGTTTTTTGGGACTCAAAGGGAATCATCATGGTTGCTTGCCTTTTCAATGGGCAGGCAATTAATTCTGAATACTAGTGCGATCATCTGCCTCGGCTACAAGAGGAAATAAAGAGAAGCGTTCAGGAATGTTGAGGAAAAAAGTGCTTTATCAGGGAAAGCACGCCCACACACGTGGCGCGTCAAGCCATCGATAGAATCCACTGTTGGTTTGAAATACTGCCGCCTGCCTCCTATTGGCTTCGTGTGATTTTCATCTATTCCCCAACCCAAATAAAACTTTTGGGAGGACGGAGATTTTCAACGAATATTATCGTAAACCGCAATGGTGGACCGGAAGTGGTAAATTAATTGGAACATATAACAATGTTTTCTTCTCCACAACGGAGACAGGCTAAATTCATTTCTATTAGGAAAAAAAAGTTTTGTTGGGTCCCATGGAATATACCTATACAGACCAGAACATATTCAAGTTGTGTCTCTTAATTCTGTTTGTCTGTCCGTATGTGCAATAAGCTCGACCGCGACTTGAAAGTTTATAAATTCGAGGCAAAATCTTAATTTCGAAATCTGAAATTCAGACTCCAAAATTACAAACAGTGGCGCAAAATTATAGTCATCTGATTTTAAAGAATGTTAGTAGCCACTAATTACCATCTCTTTAACTTTAAAGCCGGTACTTAACTTTGAATTGAATTATAAAAAAAAATTTAACCTACCTACAACTAGTATCGACCTAAACTTCAAAATTTAAAATTTGAAAAGAAAAACACAGTTTAGGGACCAATGTCGTATATGAATTTCAGCCGTTGGTTGGCCGAAGTTTGGATTTGAAAAAGTGAAAAAGAATGGCGGATGACAGATGGTTAAAAGCCCACTCTAAAAGTTAAAAGGTGCTTTAGGTGGTTTTAAAGTTAGCGCGAGGTGACACGTATAAAGTGGGTTTTATGTCGACTATAAATAGGAAAACACTATTATTGACTTTGTTACGTGCTAAAATCTTTTTAAAGCGTACTTTTTGCGACTATAATTTTGCGCCAGTATATTTAAATCTAACATCTGCTATCATAGTTAGTAAATCTAACGTATCAAATACGTTCAAATTTCAAATTAAAAACTACAGCAAGGAATACTTTAGGTGCAAGTCCGAATAACCAAGATGTTTCTATCATTAATATGTACCCACATGTAATGAATATTTGTTCCATCCATGGTATACAATTCCAACTAAAAAAATTACCAAAATAAATAAGTTACACGAAGTTCCTAATCTATTACCTACAAATGTGTGTACATAACAAATTGCTTAAGGTTCCACATAGGAAATACTCTGGAAAAATTATGTTTTTGCAAAAGCCTGTGCAGTGTTCTTAATTAATTTAATTGTTCGAAAAAAAAGTAGATTCCAAAGTAAGGTTTGAATGGGAATGAAAAACCAAACAAATGAAGCACACACGAATCTCTGACCATGGTTAGCCTGGATTTAAGCAAAAGTTCGTTTAGTTACGACTATATAACATGGTGAACAATGTTCCTTATAACGCTATATCCACAAAATATTTGAGCCCCAATTGTGTTCATATCAGATGTGAAGTGTACAATTAGTATTCATTCAAAGACTGTGCTTCAAGGACGGTTGCCTTATTCACAATCGAGTCTAGCAAGGATATACCTAAACTTCGAGTTAGTCTAAGCACGTTTCACTTGTTCGTAATTGGGTGCCGCTGATAGCCAATGTAAATTCAAAGTGTGTGTATATTATATTCATATATTCGCATTTCTTTTACATAACTCAGCAGTACAATTAATAGCAGTATCTACATCATCTAAAAGACAAAATACATTTGCAGAAATGGGTTTTTCAATGGATTCTTTAGTAAGGCATATGTCCCTTAATCATAAATTGTATGTGGATCACCCACAAAAACTAATTGCATAGAAATTGAGAATTATATCTTCTGCCAGGGAACCAAACAACATCAACCGAGAGGCAACATCGTTCGAACTACCTAAGGTAAAAGAAGATGGGACGATTATTTATCTAGAATAAACAAATTTTCGGACAAACGAAATTTCTAAAACCAGCTTTAAACATCAGGATTGCTATAAGATCTCATCCACATAAAATTTCAAAAAATCTAAGAAGCATTAAACTGAATTAGAGCCGTAAAAGTAACGACAAAATATGTGCCCGTATGTACACGTTACTTTCGATCTAACAAACCGTTATAGAGATATCATTAGGTAGTCCTTACTTTCGTTACAGCAATACAATGTGTACGAGTAACGTTTTAAAGGCATTGGTATGGTATCGTATGTAACGTACATGTATCAATTTTCTTTCGTGTAGGTATCAAGTAATCGTCATTATTTTAGAATGTGTGTAAGCCACCGCAGGCACAAAATATTATAAAAATTATAAAACATATAGAGAAAGAATACAAAACAGATACACAGACGCATGACAAAGACTGAAAAATGCAACTTCAACTTACAACCTGAACGAAAGTGAAGCAAGTCGTCAGTGTATAGGCGCACTCATAGATATGAAATTGTCGGATATAAAGAACGAAGAGAAGTTCCATTTACATTCACAATCTAAATCACACACGAACAGAATCATGCGAAAGTAACAATGGCATGTGAGTAACGATACTTAATGGAGAGTAATGATACGTTACTTCAGATTTCATGGAATACCCGTTATTAAGTAACGAATACATATGGTTTGCTATAGCATTAAATTGAATCTAAGATTTTGAAGTTCATAGTTCCAATATATTTGTTTAATTCGTACGTAAACTAAGGACTGCAACTGCTTCTCGTATCTTATGACTTACATATTAAAAATCAACACTACTAGAAAGACTACATAAAGAATTTTATTATTAAGATTCTCGTTTTATAAGGTTTATATTTTTCAATCGGAAATACAGTACTGGACTATTATGTTGTTTAGTCAGGAATAAAGCAACAAATAAATATTTGGCGGAGCAGCTCTTCAAGTGCCTGAGCCTATCTTCTCGCAACTAGTGATGGGCGCGTTCGGATGATATAATCGATTATAATCGACTCTTCCAATATCTCGAGATATCTCGAAACATTGTCTGAAATTATTCGAATGATTTACTGCACCTATATACTTCTGTTGAAGCAGCGACAACCCAGAACGAACGCAAACAGTAAACACAAAACAAAAACTCGTGTCTTATCTCTCATGTCTCAATTCTGGGCCCTCACTCTGTATTGCTACTCGAAAGTCAAATTCTTGCGAAAGTGCTTTGCGATTCTAATCTTAGCCGGCACTCTGTAAGAAAACAGAATCGAATGGAAGTATTGCCAACTGGGGCTACGAAATGTGCGAATCTTGCTTCGAGTATCGAACGCTGAAATGTGACTTTGATACAAATTTCGTTCCAAATAATTTTGTGTTTTATTTATATTTGAGAAAGAAAGTTAAATATATATTATAGAAATGGAACTGGATGCTGTCGAATTGTGGTTTCATCAAGATGACACACAAGGAGAAAGAATAGAACACAGGCGAATTAGAAATAGGTCGAATATAATGGAGCTAGGTGATAAAAAGTAGAAGAAAAATATAGCAGTGATTGGTTCAACCCGAAACTGAGAGTATTAGGTGGGAAATACACGATATAACCGTCGTACCGGCATTGGCATACTGTTGTATGCAGCACACACATATAATTTGTATACGACTAACGTACAACCAGACTATTCAGCCATTTTACATATACACACCATATAATTTCCATACAGTTTGTGTATGTTACAGCGGTTGCACCGTCAAGACCATGCGACCATACGATATCGGTACAACGGTCGGTTGTGTGAATACACACGACACAATTATCGTATACAACACCAAAGCTGTGAAACCGTTCGTAGAACAGTTGTATCGTGTATTTCCCACTTTACTCATTCTATCCACTGCTACCTTCGAGAGAAGTTAAAGTGGAGCATTTACATTTGATTTTTGGTGGACTGCCCTCATGTTCTAAAACACGTTTTAATCAAGTAATTTTACAAAACTATTTTATGTATATCACTTTCATTGTATTTTAAGTTAAAAATAACATTTTATTTGATAAAATACTTACATTTTAAAGGAAACACAATTGCTTACCTCAACATCCGCAAACCAAATAGCAATAGAACAAAATGATGCGAATTCGAGTTACTTTGACATTTCGTTTAGCAATACAAAGTGCCAGATTTGCGATAAGAAATTGACAGTTGAGTTGGCAACAAAAGTTTGTTCGATTGTCATAAATTTGGATTTGCGATTCGAATTACAGAGTGACAATTCTGCGAATTCGAATGATTTGACTTTAGAGTAGCAATACAGAGTGAGGCCCCTGAGTTCAAATGATCATTCGCGATATGAGTATGCATATGACAACACACTCCCCAAGAATCGAGATATGAGATGTGTCGAGAACTGTGGTTGTGTATTCAACCACTTAGGGAGTGTGTTCTCATACGCATACAAGCATACCACTCAAATCTCGAATGATCATTCGATTAAGTATACGGATCACTCAAGTACTAATGTCTCGATTCTATAAATCATTCGATTATGCTCATCACTACTCGCAACAATTCGTATTGTGTGCGTTATACGAATCAATGGGACCTACGATTTACTGCCGAAGAGCAATTGGTTTTTGAGAAGCTTTCTCGTGACAGCAATACTCTGGGATGTTTGTCAGACGTTCGCTAGAGGTGGGACCGTGAAGAAACTGTTTGGGGCTTTCTGGGATTCGAACATAGAACCTCACGCGCAGTGACCCGACACACTAACCACTGCGCCATTAAGCAATGCCTTGCCTTATATGGGTCCTTTGACGCTAAATAGGGTATTTGCTACTGTAAGAGATAATTCTTAATATTTTGTAATATTTCTAGTTAGATATTTTTTCACTGTCGTCTCTCAGAAGAGGCGAGCGGCATCGGCATCCCAAGATGTCTGCAAATATCTGATGAAACTTGTTCTTGAATAGCTGCGGATTAAAGGCTTCAGGAAATATAATTCCAAGCGGTGAATTTCATAGCTTGCTTGTTTTGTAAGAAAAGTAACTTCGATAGAGTGATGCTCATGGGCACGTTTTTCGAGTAAGTTTCTATTATGGTGCTGTCGTCGGCAAAAAAAAATAAAGGATTTGTCATTAATGTGGAAAAGGAATAAAGTTGGAGGAAGAAAAGATCCATTAGATTCTCTTGCATTTACGGGAAATGTATTTTCAACTCTGATTGATCGGTCCTGATCATCCACCCACAAAGTTGGTTTGGTAGTCCATAGGAAGATAGCTAGTAGAGTTCTCATTTCTGACTCGATAGAATGCTTTTGAGATGTCCAGGGCAACGTCTCTTGATCCTAGTCTTCAGTCGAATGGTTTCAATTTTGTGGCAGGCTATTTGGAGTTTAATGGGAAATAAGTTCCAGAAACTTTTTGCAATTTCGTGAACTTTTCGATCACACTACAGTTCATAATTATGGATATTTTGGATTATGTTTGGGTATTCCGAATTATATGGGATATGTGGTGTAAAATAATCTATAAAATGTACTATGTTGTATTTAAGGCTATTCTGGGATATAATAAGGTATTTGGTATAGAATGCATTTGTATTTATTACTAGGAACTGATTTTGGCAATATAACATATATACTAGAAAATAATTAAATCTTTTAGAAGTATTATTTTTTTTATTACATAAGTAATTACTTAACAATAAAATAAATAAAAATAATGATAAATAAAATAAGTGAGTATTATTGTCTCCAGAAAGCCTCTCAAAATAAATTGTTCTTCGGATATGGCACTAAACTGTAGGTCCTTCCATTCGTGTTAAAAGTATAACGCATACAACATGAGTGGTTGCGAGAAGCTAGTCCTGGCACTTAAAGTGCTGTTGCGCCAAGTAATTTTTTTTTTTTATATTTAAATAGTCGTCGTTATACACTACTATTTTTTTTACAAACTTAATTTTGTCGGGGCAATTTTTTTTTTGTAGTGCAAGGTGTAGTGTAGGATTTTTTCGCTATCGTTGTTTTGAAATAATTTTTTTTTAAACGTAGCTTGTTTGAATTGCATTCGTTCACTTTAGCAGTTTTTTGTCGCTGACAATTAATTTACAGTTATCATATCTACATTATAAAAATTGTATTTTTCGCAATATTCCCGAATGAACTATTTTTTAAATATTCATGTCTTATGTTTTTATGAAACCTAAATTAATTTGTATACCAAAACCAAATAGAATTACGATTTATTATTGCTACCTACTAAAGTACTCCACGCTTTGCTTGAATTAGTTCACTCTAACGATGTAGCATTGTATTTCAAAAATCAAAAACCATTTTCGCCTAATTCTTACCCACATTTCTTCCCTCATATCTGCAAGGTGAATTTTGCTAGAATATACGGAATGTCTAAAAGGTACGAAAGGGTAAGTATGATCGTTGAGAAGTTCAATCAGTTCAATAATGCAGATGATAAATTTATTCTACACTAAGCTTTCATACTAAACTAAGAACGGAGTTGGTGCCGAAGTGTTCTCTAACGAGCTGTGCATTAACTCTCGTTTAATTTTTCTGCTCAAGGCTGTGTTTAACTACATTTATATTTAATAAAATTGTTAAAAGCTTTATATTTTAATAAGTGCGGGCAATTCGCATAGATGCACTACCTCAACAAAATTCGATGCGATCCGTCCGCTGCCTTTAAGAAGTATTTGAAACAGATTTCCGTACTTAAAGGCATTTTAATTGTTGTTCAATTTAAACAACATTTAAAATTATTTTATAAATTATTCCGATTTAATTTTAATCTGTTTTATAGCAGCAGCATATTTGCGTCGTATTGCATTCATATTTCAATATGATTATATCCGTGTGCAGCTTCCGACTCAAACGTGCCTAGAGGCTCTCCTATGTAATTTATACCATATACCATATCTTTTTATCTCCCTTTGTCATTGCTTTGATAAAGCCTACTGATAGGAAATCACTTTAATTCAATCCTAATTCGACTCTAATCCGATTGCTTTGGTGTGCAATCAAATTTTCTTATGTCGAATTCACTTAATTGAATACATCGGTCATGTGAAACTGAAAAGCTGCTTAGAAGTGATTACTCCTCTCATACGTGTATACTAAAGGGGAGTGAAGACGCGCTGGGTCTTATCTATCACCTTTGGATTCGATTTAATTAATTGCTGTCTTATTACGTTTTCTCTCTAGTGAATGTATTGCAATATTCTTGCTGGGGTTCGTAATAATAAAACCATTTTCTGTGTAATTGATACGTGCGACTACTTTATAAGGCCCTACCAGTCACCTAAGCTGCAAGTGATCTCCCTTTTTATCGGTGTGGGTTGTACAACCATTTCCTTCCTGAATTCCTGACGTTGTTGCCTTTATGTCATATCTGGGTGTCATACAGTCGCTAGCTATGCTTATCTTCGTCCTGGTCCACTGATGTATGTTTCGGATCTTTTCTCTGCCATGTAATCCTCTTTACATATGGGCTCATTATTAGGGGATCCAAACTTCACCTCATTAGGTAGCAAGACTGCACGACCAATCCAGATTTCGGACGGAGTATGTCCAGTCCAGTTGTACTGTGCACTGCATTTTGATAGCCCATCAAGAAGAGAGGAATTTGTCGATCACAATCGCGCTGGTAGTCTCCTACGACCTTGAAGAGATGTTCATTCAAAGTTCTGTTGAAGCGTTCTACCATCCCGTCTTTTTAATTCCTTTTTTTTAAAGCCTGGAGCGGTAAGATCTGGCGACCTTGAAGACCAATGATATGAAATTCGATTAATTGTCTAGAAATTAATAATACCAATAAGTAAGTAACGTTTTTTGATATCGCGCTTAGTTTTCGAGATATTTCAATAGAAACTACTTTCAGTGCTGCCAACAATTGGTAGGTGGCGCGGTTTGCCATACAAAAGTTTTTGTATTTTACTTTGCATAAATTTTAGTTCTTTATGTCAAGAAATTATTCGCCTGAAAAAAGCTAGAGTAATTGTTGATTTAATTTTCCCCCGAGTCAAAGCAGGTTAAAGGAATAAATTCACTATTAGGGGATGAGTGTAGTTTTAAGTGTTGCTAGGGCCTAGCTTTTGCAACCACTCGTGTTGTGTGTGTTATATTTCTAACACCAATTAGAAGGGACCTACCCCGAACCCCACAGGCGGATCAGTAGAAATGCGGTGAAGTGGGAGGGTTATGATCCCTTATTTTCGGATCATAACCTCGCTGATAAAAAGGAAGAAGATGAAGAAGAGAAGAAAAATGGAAGGGACGTACAGTTTTGTGCCGTTTCCCAATGCCAATTTCTATTATGTTTTTTGAGAAGCTTTGAATTTTGAATTTGAATTTGAATTTATTTCAGTTTGATAGATTTTTACAATTTACAGACATGCGAAGCCTTGTGGCTTGTCTGCAGGAGGTTGCTTCTCATGGCAACAATACTTTCGGATATTTGTCAGATATTCGCGAGAGGTGGGACTGTGAAAAAACTTTTTAGTGTTTTCTGGGATTCGAACATGAAACTTCACGCGCAGTGATCCGACACACTAACCACTGTGCCACGGCGGCCACCACACTAATTGCTCATAGACACATGGTTCCTTCACAATAAAACTCAATTTCGCTAAAAGCAGTACCTTACACACACCCCAATTTCAAACCCAATCCGCATGGAAAATACTGATGAATTGAGTCAGTTGGAGGCAACCAAATCAGCTGTCATTAAATATAAACATTTATAATAATTTTTCTGTTTATCGTAAATTTGTTTCTATAACTTATAACTGCAACGTTTCTGGAACTATACCTAATCGTAAGACCAAAGTAAAAGATCTTAGTACGTTTTCTACATAAAACTACATTTTACATTTCACATGGGGTATCTTTATCTTTCTTTATAATTTGCACCTTCAAGGGGCTATTAACTCAATTAAGGGGTTTTTACACAATGCGGACGTTAAGAAGGATATACACAGAGAGAAAGATTGGTGTAGTGGTGTGAAACTGAGGTCTTAGGTTTCAGAAAAACTCCGGGGGTGCTGTCCAGATATCTAGGAAGATTTGGTTTGTTATTTTGTCCTTGCTTCTGATTCACATCATTTTTTACGACTGCCTCGCGTACAATTTTTCTAGCCATAAACCATATACATATTTTCCATTTTCATTTTTTCAGTTGAAGAACAATTGTGCAATACTGCCTAAAATCGCTGGGAATCAGCTGTATCTACTCTTAATGCTGAGTTAGTTATTTCTAATGAAATGATGACCTTATAATAGTGACTTTTAAATAAGCAAAGAAAAAGAGACAGAGCGAAAGAAAAAAGAAAAAGAATTAGTTAGTCGTAAGATGGAATAAGCTTAAACTTACATTTTTACCATAGATTCTTTAGGCTGCAGTGCCTTCACGCACCAGGACTTGGCCAGAACTCTTTAAAACAACCTTAAGGGCTTAATGCTTAATTTAAATGCTTTTTGGTGCGTACTAAGATCGACGAAGAAGAAATGATAAAGCTACGTAAGATCATGTGTGAAGCTCGAAGCATTCTATATAATGTTCCAAAACTTCGAAAATACGATTAATATGCTCGCGTAATAACGCTATACCAACGTGCTCTAAAATATAACCGCTACCGCTTCCAAAGAGTTGGCTTATTGTTGTAATCTAACTACCGCACAGTTAAACCAAAATTCTTAAACATTCCTGTCGAACATGTATCTAACATGCACCATCGCGTGTAAACATCGCTTTGAAACATCTCTCTAATAGTTTGTTCCACGAAGGTATCTATCCCCAACGAGTTACTAAACAGGTAATTCAACGTCTCACTAACATGAAATACTTACGAATTGAAATTAATCCTGAATGATATTCATAATCATGCTATTTTCTTTCTACAATAAAACATATTTATCTCATGTGTGTTACCTACTCTCAAACACAATCCAAAACATAATCCATTGGATAAAAGCACAACGAACATGAGAACGAGCTAACACGTAAACTTTAACCATCAAACCCAGAAGCGCGGAGCAGGTAGTGTACGGTATTTTGAATTTCGGTCAGATGCAAATTCCGGGATCTCACTCTCTTGTGGTTTTCATCGTTTCCTTAATCTTGTTAAACATTTATCATCTAACTTTTAAGAACTTTAAAACTGAATTTAATATCAGCTTTTGCAGAATATTTACGATGTCCGAACAATTGGTTCGCCTGAAGGCTTTTATGATTAAGGGATAGTTGATGGTGTTGATAGATGACCACTTTTTTGTTAGTGAAAGTTGGATAATATATGAACATTGACTGCGTCGCTTGGAATAGTATCTACAGTCTAAACAATCCAGATGTTAGGTAAAACTTAAATCTACAATTTACACATTAAATTCATGTTTTTCTATATCGGGAGACCGCCCAAAAATGATTACATGCCTATCATCTGCAAGACATCCTTGGCATAGAAAATAACAACCATGGAAAGCAACGAATCAACTGACATCGTTAAATTTAATTCTCAACGACCAAAATTATAGCCCTATCACCCCATAAATGTTCGCAAAAGATAAGCAACGGCAAGGTCCATATATTCTTACAATGTAGACAGCTGCTGCTAATAAAAATTTATTACAGATGAAAAAAATCCAGTCCACGCACAAGTGGGTTAGTCCTTCAAAACAGAAATCTACCTTTAGTGAACCCGACCTTTGCGAACAAATTGGTTTGGTTCCACTGCCAGTAAATGAAGCGAAAATTTCCGAGAATTAATCCAGACTAAGCATCACATTTGTGCAATTGAAATCGGCACAGATGTTTGGGTGCGCGATGGATAACTTCAAGACGGTCATTTCTTAGAAAATGCCTTAAGTACTGTACAATTGCATACGGCTCGGGGCTTCAATTAAAATTGTAATATTACATTAGCTTTTAAGAGTATATACCCGTAGTATTCTAAAGGTGAGATCAAAAATATAAGAACACAATGCACAGAAAAAAACCCAATTAAATGTAACTAGATACCTGAGCAATTCTACGGGAATTAAATTTCAAACAAAGAATGTCGACGGCGTGCGGGGTGCGGCGCAACACAACACACACAGTTCATCAGAATGAAAATGAATCGTAAGGATATTTCTGACTAATAAGTCATCTCTGTCTGTCAGGTACATATCCTATCATCTTGAAAGTAGACTTTACGTCTAGCCATAAGTGTATTGTCTTCTTGCTCCTAGGTGGAGCAGATTTTATGTTTGCTTGTACCCAATCTAAAGCAACGTGCATGTTCAAATTCAAGAATTTTGCTGACTATGATTGACAAGGCTGTTAATACGTTTCAGTAGGTACTTCATACACAGAAGTTCAGTTGGCGCCATCGATTATCAAATTAAATTTCTGTCTTGAGAGGATCGCTATGTACGTAGGTCTGTATTGAAAAAAAAAATTAGAACACATTTTTGATGGCAAGATTTCTATATTAAGCAAAATAAATTAATTAAATACAAATGAATAACTGAAAACATACTAAAATGAATAATTGTACATGTACATACTACCTTGATCAAAAAGTTCCCGGAATTTATTCAGAAAATTAAAAATACAAGTTTATTCATCTAAATCTATATTGTCCCCTTCAAAGTAATCCCCATCGACTGCAACACACTTATGCCAGCGCTTGATCCAATCTTCGAAACATTTTTTTATATTTGGTTTTCGGTATGTCCATCAGTGCTTCGGCTGCTGAAACGCGTTCCCCGTAATGGTTTTTTAACGCGATTGAGCAGAAAGAAGTCACAGGGAGCCAAATCAGGTGAATTCGGTGGCTGTTGGATGGTATTTGTTGCATTTCTCGTCAAAAAATTACGAATAATGATGGCACTGTGCGACGGTGCGTTATCATGGTGCAAAATCCACGAGTTTTCTGCCCACAATTCTGGTCTGATAAAATATCGCCAACACACACAGATATAGATGTACTCTTGGCTACGTAACGTTTGCAAATGTCAAGCTATGACGCTAAGATTTAGAGGGAATATCAACAACAGATGTACCAACTTAACAAAGAAAACAGAACTCAAATCGGAACGATGGGAGCGCCACACGGTTTTTATTCCGGGAACTTTTTGATCAAGGTGTATGTATATGCAGGTACATATGAACAATACAATATTTCTCCCAAACTTCTAACTCATATATTATTTTATTTTCTTCTAAATCCATTCTGAAAACATTTGCTCTTTATACGACATTTTGTAAATTTTTAGAGAGATTTTATCTGAAAATTATTACTATTACTTTTCGTAGGAGGACGCGGGCAAGACTCTGGGTAATCGTTTGTAAAATCTACGAGCTCTAAAGAAATTTTTAAAACAAAAATCTACCATCCAAAGCGTTGTCACTTTTTCTAAATATTTCAAACAAGCAACCCCCCCTTTTTTTTAATATTTCTTAGAGAAAAGTAGTGTCAATAATGTCATCACTGTTGCCATTTAGAGAGAAAAATAGTCCGTCAGACCACTAACTGAAATTCGCTAATTTCTGTACCTTAACAATCCGATAAAAATCGCTGGAATGTCAAGGCGAATACAGTGATGTTTAGGAGGATGATAATAAATAAAACCGCTTCACATACGTAATGTATATAAATTATTATTTATTTACTAGTTTCTTTTAAAAAATAAAACTTTATTTGGCAATATTTAACCTCCGATGTTTTACTATTACTATTAAAAATGTGACTTTACTCTGTCACAGCGAAAACGATAATGGCCGGATACCTTCAAAAGAAAATGGTGGTTCCGTTTTTCGTGTTGAAGTTCTGTTCTCTGCTGTCTGGAGTTTGCCACGGTTGTCAAATATGTGAGCCTAGTGTAGTGTTGTGGTGGAAATACAAGACTTTCGATTTTTTTTCTCGCATATTCTTTAGTTTACATTATAGGCCTTTGCAAAATCAACGGTAAAAATAAATAGAATATATCAAAGTGTTTGGTTTTTATAGTGTATAAGAAGATTGAATTTATTCACATTTCGACTGCTATTGCTACATAAGTAAAAGGCGTGTTCAAGCTGTTTTATTTTTGTTGTAAGCTGAAGACGGAAAAATAAAGTCATACAAGTAAAACGAAAGATGCACGAAAATGTACACAAAAAACGATGAACAGCTAGCATAGCACAGTGTCTGGTGTCTGGAGTGTGGCCACATGGCGCCTCAATCCAAGAGCGTGATCGATCCAAGCAGTACAGAAGCTGTGGAGAGGAGGGTGACATAACCAAAGAATGCAAAAGTACGCATTATGCTTCTAGCGTAAGACGGTCACGAAAGAAAACGCCGGACACGTAGCTGGTAGCAGCAAGTGTCCGGTACTCAAGAAGGCACTGGCCAGAAGCAGCTGGATAGACGACACCACGAAAAAAGCCGTGATATGGACCTGCGGGAGCCATGCCCTGCAGTCAGTCGGCAACCAGGCTGACCACTTCGTAACTGTAAGGATAAAGGGTTTGCACTTCTAAAGTTGCTATGCGACCCCCAGTCTACCACTGGCGGACTACCTGAAGCTGCTGGACGACATCGTACATGGCACGCGAGGGAAGCACCCGGTGATTATTGCTGGAGATTTCAACGCCTGGGCTACTGATTGGGATAGTAGAACCACAAACGTAAGGGGAAGAGCTCTCTTCGAATCCTTCGCAGCACTAGACATTAGTCTGCCCAACGACGGTACAGCGGAAACGTTTTGAAAAGCAGGCAGAAGGTCGATTATTGACATCACATTCATGAGCAATTCACTCCCGCGGAAAACCAAATGGCGGGTCAGCGAAGACTATACCCACAGTGACCATCAGGCAATTTTATTTCACGTCGGCGAAGAGAAATGCTGACTGCGTCCCAAACTAACAGGACCAAGTGGAAGGACACGTTCTTCGACAAAGACATATTCGAGGAAATGCTTAACACCAGCGCCACAACGAATAACGGATCGGCAGAGGCCCTTTCGCATCAGCTGATCCAGGTCATCACCACCACGTGCAACGCAGCAATGCCCAGAATATCTGTCAGTAAAAGAGGCGAGCCCTGCTACTCTTGGACCGACGAGATTAAACGTGCCTATAAGCACGACGCAGGTCTCAGAGATCCAGAGGTGGACAAGATTTCCAAGAGCGGTTAACCACATTTAAATTAAACTGGAAAGGGACATTAAGGAAAGTAAGTCAAGCAGCTTTAGGCGGCTCTGTGACGAGGCTGAATTATACCTCAGCGTATAGAGTGGTGATGAAGAAGCTTAAAAGCAACAGGTCTCCACAACTAACCTGCCCGGCAATGATAAGGACCATAGTAGAGGACCTATTCCCCCATAGATCAACTACTATGGTCTCCATCACGAGGGAGATCAGCGTGGAGCACATCCCGGCAATCACGTCGGCAGAACTCTTTGGGGCATGCAAAAAAATCGGAGACAGCAAAGCACCTGGACCGGATGGCATCCCGAATAGGGCAATCAAGGCGGCTGTTAAGACGAGACAAGACATCTTTCTAACAACAATGTGAAAGTGCATAGAGGAGCGGGTATTCTCAATGGAAATAATAACATTTAGTGCTGCTTCAAAGAGCAATAAGCCACCCAGAGAACCAACACCGTATCGCACAATATGCCTACTTGATACGCTAGGAAAGATTTTAGAGCGTATCATTTATGACAGCCAGCTTGCGATCAAACTACCAGTACGGCTTCAGAAAATCACGTTCTACCATCGATGCCATAAAGGCGGTAGTAGATACAGCATCTGAAGCAATACAGGGGGAAAGGTGGAGATGGGGGACGAAGAGATACTGCGCAGTAGTAACGCTCGACATCAAAAATGCGTTCAACTTGGCGAGCTGGCCGTTCATTAGGAGATCCTTGGCCAGGATGGATATACCATACTACCTGCTGAGGATAGTCACGGACTACTTTAGCAACATCAAGCTAAGATACCATACTGACGATGGCCTTAAACACGACAGCCTTTAGGCGGGAGTCCCGCAAGGGTCGGTCTTGGACCTCTCCTATGGAACATTATGTACGACGGACTGGCCGAGAGAGTCAACGTAATTGGCTTCGCTGACGATATCACAGTGGTTACAGTATCCAAGCACGTACAGGAGGTGAAGTCTGCCACGGATGAGGCAGTTATAAGAATAAAGGAATGGTTGAAGTCTACCGGTCTGGAACTAGCTGCCCACAAAACTGAAGCTGTCCTAATAACCAGCCCCAAGAAGGTGGAACATGCGAGCTTCCGGGTCGGAAACCAGAAAATCAGGGCCAAGGAATCCTTGAAGTACCTTGGAGTTCTGCTCGATAATAGGCTGAGCTTCAAAGCCCACGTCGAGTATTCTAGTAAGAAAGCATCGCTGATGCAGGTAGCACTCTCCCAAGTTCTCCCGAACATCGACGGGCCTGGATACGCCCGCAGAATCCTTCTGTCCAAAGTGGTCAGCTCGGTATTTCCATACGCCGCTCCGATATGGGCGGATGCACTGGCGATGAATGAGTGTAGGAAGAAGCTGTCATCAGCTCACAGGCTCTGCGCAATCAGAGTGATCAGCGGCTTCCGAATTATCTCCGACGATGAAGCCTGTGTTTTAGCTGGAATGGTCCCAATCGACATCCTCGCGGATGAGATGCAGAGGGTATGCCTTAGACGTCCCTCGAATCGGCAAGAGGCAAAAAGAATTAAGGACGAGGAAAGGGCAGCATCGGCAACGCTTTTGCAAACCAGGTGAGATAGCTCTACAAAAGGCAGGTACAATTTTCATTTAGTTCGCTTCGCGGCGGTGATGGCAACTATGCACAACGATCGCTTGGAATATCGACTTTCCAAAAGATTTCAATATTTTCCGTCATATTTCAACAAACATTTCCATTCACCTGTCAAAGTGTCATGGAAAAAAATACTTTGTTTGAAAATTTTGCTAAAACACCAGTGGATAATTGGAACAATGTTTTCGTAAGTGCTTACTTGAATAAATATTTGTTTTTCTGCCCTAAATGCAATAAAAGTATCAGAAATCACTCTTTTTCGCTGTTTTTCATTTATTTACGTTTTCAATTGAAAATCCACCGCCAACAACCCTTGCGCCATCAAAATATCTATCGCATTTGAAGTTGATCGAATAACGTTCGCATTTAGATAGTTGCGTGAATGTAGTAGAGTGAAGTGCGATAGTGTTCGCCAGCGAATTGCGTAGTACTAAAATGCGATTTCACACGAAAATGCGCTTCGCGGCGAAGTGTATAGTTAGCCCCCTGCTAAAAATCAGGTCTTTATATGAAAACATCTACATATCTGTACATTTGTACATACTACATATACGAGTAATAAAACTAAAGACCTCTTCTGATTGCCCACATACAAACCAACTAACACATTTTGTTTTGGTTTTTTACTGTTGTACAGTTTAGTTTACATGCTTGAGAGTAATCTTGGGTATGCATTATCTTAATACAAAATCTATATAAAAATATAATGAGTATATCGGCTTCACCGATTTCAATAAAAGAATAATTCTATCGCTTTGAATATTTATCTAAAAAAAAAAAATTAAAGACAGAGCCTTAACATTCGTAGCCCTAAATAGTATTCAGACCAAGTGATTGCCATAGCATATGTGTAGTGCGGTTTTCAATTATCTTAGATAGCGATCAGTCTTCTAAGTTCCACACTGCATACTTATCTTTCTAAGCATCCCCATCTCTTGCCAACTGCCATAAGTAGGCTTCTATTTCTCCCTTTGGATAAGAAATAGAACTGAAGGTATCTTTTCTTGCCAAAAATATAACACACGCAACATGAGAGACTGAGAAAAACTACCCCTAAGTCCTTTGCATGGAGTTAGGCAAAAAATATATTTTTAATTTTAAGTGATGGAACAGATCTCTATCCATCTTCGATAGAAAGGTCAATAGCGGTGTAGAGTAAATCAGTGCTTCTTAATCTCTTTGTACGTGCTTTATATGTACATAAATTATTATCTTTTCTGCCGAGTTCCATCGTGCCTTTGGCTGACCCACTTCTGTGTGGAAAAGGTTACCCAGAGGTTGATTGAAAAATTAAGAAAAAAAAAGCGCAAGACTACATCGGCAAAGTTTAGTTTAGTTTACTGACTAAGGAAGAAATAAAAGAACTTCTATCACTAAACTGAATGTGATGCTCCACTGGAAAGATACATAGTATTCCAACGAAAACAAGATACAACTTTCCCATGAATTGATTTTCAGTTAGTGTAAACTCAGAATTCCTAGTTGGAAATGATGGGAAGTCCAGGAAAATGCTAAGCAGTCGGCTATGCTGATGTATAAAAAATTTCTCCAGAAAATTGATCTAAAAATTAACAAATGTGTTAAGGCCGAATAACTCAAGCGTACTATACGAGGAACTTTAATTATTCTGAGAAGGTGTGAATTGAATTTCAAACACTATTTATATAAGTCGGGCAACTGTGAGATGCTTGGAATTGCCAGTATCCAAATTGATATTTAAATTTTCCGAAGTTTCAAATGAGACAACAAGGAGAAGCCGTGCATCCTTATGCTGAGTTGTAGATTGCATTGAATTTCTTGCAACTATGTACAAAGTATGAAAATCATTGAAAAGCAAATCATTTCGCTTCAATGTAATCATTAATATCCAACAAACAGCCAGAGCTGGATTCGAAGAAAAATAAGAAACAAAATCGATTACAAGATGGATATCAACAACAATGATGTTTGCAAGAGTAAGTCCATCCTACTGTCAGGCAGTACGATCAATTTTATCTGGACAGCATCGGCCAGCACTGTGGGCGGCGTGGCGCAGTGGTCAATGTATCGGATTACTGCGCGTCTGGTTCCATGTTCCAATCCTGGAAAAAAAAAGTTTTTCATGGTCCCACCTCTCGCGAACGTCTGACAACATCTGAGTGTAAATTGTTGTCACAAGAAAGCTTCTCAAAAACAAGAATTGTCCTTGGGATACGGTACAAAACTGAAAGTCCATTTCATTCGTGAAAAAAATATATGTACAATACAAGTGGTTGCGAGAAGCTAGGCCTAGGCCTTTCATTTGCTGTTGCCCCTAGTACGTATGTATATATGCACCGATGTAATAGGCATATCAATCATCGGACAGAGTGAACAATTGGCCATATGACCAAGCTACTGCCAGTGTTATGTCTTCGCCGTAGTGTTCACACAAGCTTTCGCGATTGATCGGACTGAGTTATCTTTCATGAAAAATAAATAAATAAATCCTTACTGACATCAGAATTCACATCAGGATCAGGAATAATAAACCATTAGCGCGGCAATTAACGACGTTACCACTATACTATTGCCGCCCCCTATCTGGATTTTTAACTTTTTGAAGCTTTTCTGCTTTCAAAATTGGCACCAAAATGATGATTTTCCACATATTCAGAAAGTACTAATGCTGCAGGCATGTATTTATCACAAAAGTTGAGAATTGTGATTTAGGTAATTCTTGGTCGCAGTTTTTTAACATCATTATGACCGTCTGATTTATAATACTTAGTCGCAAACTTGTTACGAATTTTTCGATTTCCACTCGAGAAAAACACTTATCTCGAGATGATTCACAGTTTTCGAAGTAAACCTTATTTGCATAATTGTGCTCAGTTTTCGGAATAATACTCAAGAAAATATTCTACTGTTTGGAGTAGTGTAAATAAAAGTGTAGCGGTATATCTACGAGTATATTATAATGTCTTCGTTTGCTAATCGCATATCAGATCGATTTGCGTTTTTTTCTGAAATTATGAAAATTAGATACAGATAGCGTGAGGTGGAGAGTGCCTATTTCTGCGCAGTGGAGATTACAATATTCAAAACGTCTTTGTTGTAAGCTTAATTCGATAAGAACTTACGGATTCGGGTTAAATGTTGCTTTTACTTTTGGCCATCTGTATAGGTAATTTCGTCGGGAATTTATTAAAATAAATTTATCAATGAATATAGGTACTCGTATACCTAATATTTCTCATTTTGGGTCAAAAATAGTGTGTCGAAAAATTCGTTGGTGAACCCTGTAACCGCCTAAAAATTCATTATCATATTTGACATTATTTCGAGCTTTATTATGTTCAGTCCCAAATAGGAGACCAAATTAAATTAAAATATAATCAACTTGTTTCGGACTTAAAGTTGTTAGTCCAAACCAAACGAAAGTGGACCTTGCAACCGTAAGGTGTAGTTGAAAGGGGACTTAAGCTGTTAGTCCAAACCACGACTTTGCAACCGTAAGTTGTGGTTGAAAGAAAGTTGGAAGGAAACTCTAACACCGTAGTTCTGATACGTTACAAATACTTTTATTTATTGGAAACTAAATTAGGTCGTGACACTTGATATTTTCTTGTTAACTCAAAGGGAAAGAGTGACAAAATTAGTTGAAGCTACGTTAAATGAAACCTCTGTTTCTATATACAAGTTCCAGCTGATTTTATATACAATGTGTATCGAGTTCAATAAACTTTGCCATAAATTTCTGACCATGATCTCTTACATTTACATACAAAAGATAATACATAGATGAACAATGTGATCAATGCCCCCTATTGAAAGCCTTGTAGTTAGAGTAATGCATCTATTCTTGCAGTGCATCCTTTCTCTTTCCTTAATTCGGCCATCATTAATTCAGCCGTATTTTATATTACCTATTGTAAGCAATTAGCTTTATGATGTGTCAGAGAGAGATAGCATGCATTACAAGTGGCCTAGCTTTATAACTTCACATATTTGACATTAGTTTTTCTTTTCGACATGTTTACATCGTGTGGTTACATTTCGCGTGTGCTTAATTAAGATATATTTAATTCTCGTATAAATTGAATTGGCTAATGTTCATTGAACCACCAAGTTTGCAATATGTTAGTTGCAAGTGCAACTTACTATTACTCCATATTGTCCTTGGTAATTCAATGCACACAGCCTATTAATTGCATCTACGAGTAAGGTGTCAAATGTGTGAAGTGTTTTGGTTTTCGTTTTTTAGTTTGTTGTGCAGCAACATGCTCCCCGCCTCAGGATGTCGAGTTAGTGATGTTAAGTGTGGATGAGTTACAGCTGCGGTCATCGGCTTCCTGTGCAGATTATAGTGTTTGAGGTGATCTTGTGGACATCTAAGTATGCATTCATGCAACCATTTTTCGCAATGATGTTTAGTTCAGATGTCTTTCGTAGCTTGTGTACATCTCGATGCTAAATCGTGAGGTTTCTCACCCAAAGAAATAATAAAAAATGGTTGCATTAGAGTTTGTTTAACAGATTTCTGGTAGATTAATGTGAATATTTAGCTGGTGTTGTGCCTTCACTTCACCCGGAGGTGGATATGCTTTTAGGTGAGTTGGGTGCGTTGACCTTGCTTATTGGGGTTGCTTATATATACGGGGAAAGTTTTATGGGGTTTATAATTCATGTATTTATAAGTTCATACACGTTTATTCCACGGCTGGTTATATTTCAAAAGGTTCAATAGTCCAATGTTTATGTTTGCGATTCGTTCGACGAATTGGATACCGGCAAGGGGGATACTTTTACGATCGGACGTTTTAATACAGACTTTTCGGTTTTTATGGTCACCACGCGCGTAAGACCATCTGCTCCGGAATGGAGTTCTATTACCCGCGCGAGTAACCACGACGTTGGAGGCAGATTATCTTCCTTGACGAGGACAATGTCTCCCACGTTGATGTTTGGCCTTTGCTGATGCCATTTTGGACGATGTTGTAGAAGATGGAGGTACGTTGAGCTCCATTGCTTCCAGAACTCTTGCGTTAAACGTTGAAGGTATCTCCATCGATCCAAGTTATTGATATTTTTGTCGTTGAAATTTCTGTCGGGAACTGTGCGAAGTGGAGCTCCAATGAGAAAATGTCCCGGTGTCAATACTGACAGATCATCAGGGTCGGACGTCATTGGACACAACGGCCTTGAGTTGAGGCATGCTTCAATTTGAGCGAGAAGCGTCGCATATTCTTCGAATGTTAACTTGGCCGCGCCGATGGTTCGCTTAAGGTGAAATTTTATTGACTTAACTCCTGCCTCCCAAAGTCCTCCAAAATGTGGTGATGAGGGAGGGTTAAAGTGCCACATGGTATTCTGAGAAGCGAGACTTTCAGCGACTTCAGTTGACCATTCCGAGGAAATAAATCGACTATCCTTCCGAAGTTCGTTGTTCGCTCCTTTGAAGTTGGTGCCGCAGTCGCTAAACAAATTAGCACAACTTCCTCGTCTGGCCACAAATCTTCTATATGCTGCTATAAAGGCTGCTGCGCTGAGATCACTGACTAATTCTATGTGGATGGCTTTAGTGGATAGGCAGAGGAAGATGGCAATATATCCCTTGGTAGATTTGTTGCACCTACCCTTCCACAACTTTAACTCTATGGGGCCAGCATAATCCACACCCGTGTTGCTAAATGGTCTTGAGACAACAATCCGCTCTGCTGGAAGGCTGCCCATGAGCTGCTGTTGCATTTTTGCGTTGTAGCGATGGCATCGGACGCAGTTATGAATCGCTGATTTCACCAGCCTTTTCAAATTCGTTATCCACTAGATGCTTCGGATTTCAGCCATCATTAGTTGTTGGCCACCATGAAGGGTACGTTGGTGCACATCGCGCACAACTAATTTTGAAAAGTGATGTGATTCCTTAGGTATTAGGGGATGTTTTTGGTTAAAGGGGAGTGGTGAATTCGTTAAACGACCTCCTACGCGTAATATTTCCTTGGAATCGAGAAACGGATTTAGGTTTCGAATACTACTGTTTTTTGTGATGGGCTTGTTAAGCTGTAACGCTTTAATTTCTTCTGGAAACAGCTCTCTTTGAACCATATTGATAAGCTTATCATGAGCTGAGCTCAATTCCTCACAAGTGATTGGATGCGTGTCCAGTAGCCTCCTCTTTACCTTATGTCTTAGGTTGCAGACATACCGTCGCCAGATAGCTATACAGCGAACAAGTCGTTTCAAACTGGAAAATTTTTTAATTATGGATTCGTTTGTGATGCCGCAATGTGATGTCACGTTCAAGAGATTGGTGAGTGTATTTGTTTGTTTGTCGTCGTGAAAGAATGCTCTTGTTTCTGCAGTTTTATTTCGTCCTCTTGTCTCCAAATCGGTTTTAAACGGTGTTTCTGCTGAGAAGTTGGTTTCAAGGAACCCTTGAAGGAAAGTGGGGCCATTCCACCACATTTGGTTACCAAAGAGCTCTTCCGGAGATAATCCTCTGGATCCGAAATCTGCAGGATTGTCCTTACTACCCACATGTCGCCAAGTAGTAGAGCTCACAAGTGCTTGGATTTCGGCTACCCGATTAGCTACGAATGTTGTGCGAATTGACGGATTTCCCTTGATCCATGCTAAAGTTATCATAGAGTCGGACCATGCGAATAGTTCCACCTCATTGAACTGCATAGCCTTCTCTGTTTTACGTAGAAGCCTAGCCAATAGCAATGCTGCGCAGAGCTCTAGGCGTGGTAGTGATATACATTTTACTGGAGCGACTCTAGTTTTAGAAGTTATCAAACGGATGTGCTCCTGACCATTTTTTACAACTCTTGTGTACACCACTGCTGCATACGCTTTCTCAGACGCATCGCTGAAGCCATGCAGTTGGACCTTGGCAGAGTTTTCGTACTCAATCCAGCGCGGTATTTGGATGTCTTGTAATTTGGAAAGACTATTGCGAAGGTCTCTCCAAGATTCTTCTATATCTCGAGGTATCGGACCATCCCAAGACAAATCCTTCAGCCAAAGCTGTTGTAATATTAGCTTGGCCTTGACAATGCAAGGCGCGATCCATCCTAGAGGGTCGAAAAGTCTAGCAATATCCCCCAACACGGAACGTTTGGTGTGTTTTTCTACCTTGGGTAGTTTGAATGTGTAATTGAAAACATCCTTTCCCGGATGCCATTGGATACCCAGGGTTTTGATAGCATCCGGAGAATCAAAAGTTAACGGAAGGTTGACTTCTCTTTCCGTTTCAGGTATTTGCTCCAGAACCGCTGAGAAATTACTAGCCCATTTGCGCAGAGGAAATCCCGCTTCCCTTAAAGTCGATAGAACATCTCCTTGCAATGTAATGGTGTCCTCTTTGTTGTCGGACCCATATAAAAAATCATCGACGTAAAACCCTTCAAGAATAGCTTTAGTTACATGAGGATGTGTGGTTTCTACATCAGAGGCTACTTGACGCAGTGTCCGTATTGCTGAGAATGGTGCTGATGCCGTACCAAAAGTAACAGTATTGAGAGCAAATACTTTGATGGGCCTATCAGTTTTCTCTCTCCATAAAATGAGTTGGTATGAAGTATCCTCCGGCGCCATCCATATCTGTCGATACATCATACTTATATCTGCTGCAACAACTACCTTGAATTTCCTCCATTGAGCAATGATATCTCTGATATCTTGTTGAATCCTCGGACCCACCATCAAGTGGTCGTTCAAGGAAATTCCGTTTGAGGTTTTGCAAGACGCATCGAAAACCACACGAAGTTTGGTTGTGGTGCTTGATTCCTTAAAAACAGCATGGTGAGGAAGGAAGTAGTGTTCTTCGTTGATCTTCTCAAAATTTATTTCAACCTCTTTCATATGACCAAGTTCTACATATTCGTTGATGCATTTGGTGTATGCTTCCTTCAGTTTTGTGTTGGATTCGAGGCGTCTTTCAATTTGAAAAAACCTAGCCATTGCTGCCCCCTTCGAATTTCCAAGTTTTGGACGGATGTTGTCCTTGAATGGGAGCCGTACCTGGTATCTACCGTCATTCCTTCGCTGCACTGTCTGCTGGAAGTGTTGTTCACACCTTTCTTCCTCCTGCGTGAGTTTTCTATCGTCCAAATTTTCTTCAATTTCCCAAAATTGCTTGAGTTGCGCATCTAGGGAATTATAGTGGTTTTGAACCGTCAGAGTACTCAAACGTGACTCGATATTTGTGGTACCTGTCAGAATCCACCCTAACGTGGTCTGTTGTGCAACCGGAGACCCCTGTTGACCCTTCACCAGGCCTTCTAAGATGATGGAAGCATACACGTCGGCACCTATCAGAAGATCAATCTTCCCTGGAACATTGTAGGATGGATCTGCTAATTTAAGTTCCGACAGGTGATTCCATTGCGAGACCTCCATGTGATACGTTGGCAACAAAGAGGTCAATTGAGTGAAAACAAACCCCTTGACATCGAGACAGAATGATGCATTGGTTAAGGAAAAAATAGTGAAATCGACCTGATGGAATGCGGTGCCCGTTGAAATTTGCCCTAAACCAGTAACATTCGCTAATGTCCGTCGCTTTCTTAAGTTGAGAAGTTGAACGGCATTCTCTGTAATGAAGGTAGCCTCTGAGCCAGGGTCCACCAATGCCCTAAGAACATGTTGCGTTCCCGTAGAGGAATAAACTTTCACCAAGGCTGTAGCTAGTAGGGCTTTAGATCGCATTTGATTAAAATGTGCATTAAACGTTTGATTTTCGGAGGTTGAAGCACCCTCTTGCTCATTGTTAAGCGTATTGGATGTGATAACGTGATTCGTATTTTGAATTAAGTGAGTGTTATACTGGGAATTACTGTTGTGCCTCCCGAAATGCGCATTATGCGGCGTAGTCTGTTGGTTATTGTTTGAATTCAACACAACTTTCGACTCAATATGTAGTGTAGTGTGGTGCTTAAGGCCACATTTATAGCAACGGTTACTGCTGCTGCAAATTGATGAATGGTGATCATAACCAAGGCAGTTAGAACATATGGAATTTTGCCTAACTACTTCGACGCGTGCTTTTGGTTCCATGCTCAAAAATTTCTTGCAATGCCGTATTCCATGAGAGGCCTTGCACAGGCGGCAAAGAAATTGCTTGTTTCCAGCTTGCGCTTTAACGTGGAAGGCTGTAGCTGTAGGTTTGCGAAAATTAGTTGTTGGTCCTGGCTGTCTTGAAAATCCGTTTTCTTCTAAAAAATTTTCTAACGAACTGAATCGACCTTCAATAAAAGATGAAAAGTCTTCCAGTCAGGAAGCGCCTTGGAAGTGCCTAACTTATTTTCCCAATCTCTTTGTGTTTGAGGAGGAAGTTTGTGGTATACTACATATGTAAGTATGCAATCCCAAGCGTCGGTTGCTATTCCTAGATTGTTAAGTGCATGAATACACTCAGTGCTGGTATCATGCAAGGATTTGAGACCTGTGGCGGATTCATGGGTGAGTTTCTTTTGTTCCATTAGTATTCTAAGCTGTGTGTTAACAAGTTTACGCTTGTTCTGAAATCTATCATTTAGGATTTCCCAAGCAGATACATAACTTTTGGCGTCGATTGGGAGGTGTTGTATTGGGCGTGCAGCTTCGTCACACACAGAGGTTTTAAGGTACTGCAGTTTCTGAACGTCAGATAGATCGGCGTTTTGATCGATCATACTCTCAAATAAGTTGTGAAACTCACACCATTCCTCAAATTTGCCAGAGAAAGGCTTAATGTGAATTGGTTGAAGGCGTACTTCACATGAGGATGACTTTGTAGTATTTAAACGAGACGTTTCTAAAACCGAATTGCTTTTCTCTGCAAATTTGTCGATTTCATCTTGAATCATACCGATAAAACTCAAGTAAATTCGCTTGATTTTTAAAAATGTTTCGTTTTCAAAATATTTATCTTTTATAGGATCAGCAGCGTTATTTACGATAGCACTGTGATTCTTTTTAGCCTGTTTGAAAACATCTTCAATCTCATCGCGATACGCGTTCACATACCCCCTTGAACTTCGCGACACGATTTCTTTTTTAAAATCTTCAAAATCCGTTTGAAGTTCTTCAAGAGTTTTGTCTTGAATTTCAATGTATTTGCACAGTTTAGACATTTTATAAATAAATTTGCACTAGCACTTGGTTGATAATTTATTTAGAATCAAGTATGGGCGTTATATGTTGATTTTAATTCACTTAAATTGCTTAAATCTTAATTTATTTAAATGTATGTTTGGGTAGAATTGGTAGAAAATAAGTTGAAATTCCTACCTTAATATTTCAGTTCAATGAGTTGAAAACTGAATTGATTCCACTCCGTTGTTGCTGGATGCCGCTACTTGATATCCGTAGTAACCGCTTGGTGTCTTCAATGCTGGTGGTTCAATGCTGTTCTGCTACTCCTACCCGTTGCTCCAGTACTTGCCGCGACCGTTGCTCCAGGTTTCCGTTGAACCAGTTCCTGCTCCGTTGAACCAGTTTCTGCTCCGTTGAACCGGACTCGTACTCCTTTTTCTGCTCCGTTGAAATGGTCTTTTGACTCCTTGATGTGGAGTGGTATCCTTAAGGCAAAATTCCTTAAGGCTTCGCAGGACGAAAGCTTCGCTGGACCAATACTCGAAGGACCAATGTTTCGGACTTAAAGTTGTTAGTCCAAACCAAACGAAAGTGGACCTTGCAACCGTAAGGTGTAGTTGAAAGGGGACTTAAGCTGTTAGTCCAAACCACGACTTTGCAACCGTAAGTTGTGGTTGAAAGAAAGTTGGAAGGAAACTCTAACACCGTAGTTCTGATACGTTACAAATACTTTTATTTATTGGAAACTAAATTAGGTCGTGACACTTGATATTTTCTTGTTAACTCAAAGGGAAAGAGTGACAAAATTAGTTGAAGCTACGTTAAATGAAACCTCTGTTTCTATATACAAGTTCCAGCTGATTTTATATACAATGTGTATCGAGTTCAATAAACTTTGCCATAAATTTCTGACCATGATCTCTTACATTTACATACAAAAGATAATACATAGATGAACAATGTGATCAATGCCCCCTATTGAAAGCCTTGTAGTTAGAGTAATGCATCTATTCTTGCAGTGCATCCTTTCTCTTTCCTTAATTCGGCCATCATTAATTCAGCCGTATTTTATATTACCTATTGTAAGCAATTAGCTTTATGATGTGTCAGAGAGAGATAGCATGCATTACAAGTGGCCTAGCTTTATAACTTCACATATTTGACATTAGTTTTTCTTTTCGACATGTTTACATCGTGTGGTTACGTTTCGCGTGTGCTTAATTAAGATATATTTAATTCTCGTATAAATTGAATTGGCTAATGTTCATTGAACCACCAAGTTTGAAATATGTTAGTTGCAAGTGCAACTTACTATTACTCCATATTGTCCTTGGTAATTCAATGCACACAGCCTATTAATTGCATCTACGAGTAAGGTGTCAAATGTGTGAAGTGTTTTGGTTTTCGTTTTTTAGTTTGTTGTGCAGCAACACAACTGTTTTGGCTCCTGCGTGAAGACTCTAAACTATCGACAAGCAATAAATCACTACAATACTATATAAATCCATTATCAAACCTATCTGGACATACGGGATACAACTCTGCGGAACGTCAAAGAAAGCAAACATCGCCATAATCCAAAGACAACAATCAAAAATATTACGAACCATAACTAATGCGGACTGGTATATACCCAACATCGACATCCATCGCGACTTAAAAATACCAACAGTAGAAGAAGAGTTAATAAACATAAGCAGAAGACATCACATCAAAATTGTAGTTCACCCTAACAACAAAGTTAATTCATTACCAATGAAGGAAATCTTCGGAAGACGACGACTAAAGAGAAATAGACCCAGTGTCTTGATAAGAGGGACCACAAGGTCAACACCCTAAAACATCTTAAATATAAAAATATATTCTTTAATATTAGATATGCTAAGTGGCGACGTGGCGTAAGTGGTTAGTGTGTCGGATCACTGCGCGTGAAGTTCCAAGTTCAAATCCCAGAAAACATCAAAATATTTTTCATGGTCCCACCACTCGCGAGCGTCTGACAAACACGAAAAAGCTTCTCAAATCGCCGTTCTAATACGGCACTGAACTGTTGATCACTTCCATTCGTGTGAAAAATATAACGCACACAACATAAGTGGTTGCGAGAAGCTAGGCCCTGGTACTTAAAGAGCTGTTGCACCAAATATTTTTTTTTAATTTTTATTATATCTATACCTCTTTCTGCGGACACAATTTTTCCAACTACTTTTTTTCCACGAGTTGAAATTACTCTTGCAGTTTTTTTTGGCACGTAGTTTTTTGCGTAGAGTTCCTTAATGTTTTTGTAGAATCTATCTACTTGCAACGTATTGAACCCTATTGCCCTGGCAAGACTTGTTGTAACGGATTGTCACAAGAAAATTGTTTTATGTCGCTTAAGAAAGCCTTTAACTCAATCACGTCCAGCCATTTGCAAAACCTTGTTGAAACGATTTGGGATGCGGTTTATCGTGGCGTATTGGAAAACTAACTTCCGTATTGCTGAAATTGTCATTCCATAATATAAATTGTCCATGTTCTCGCAATACTCTTTCTTGATCAGGAGAAAATGTCGTTTTGAAGTGACCAAGTGAACTGGCTGCAGTGTTTAGCTTGAGGCGTTTTCTAAGCGCACATTCGCTTATTCCAACTTCCTCCGCGGCCCTACGCTGCTTTAAACATAAACTGATAAGATGTTTAGTCTTATCATTTGGTATTGTGTCACAACCTTTTTTTTTAGGATTTTTCCTTACATATGTTCGAGGCATCCGTTAAAAAAAAGAATAATAAAAACATCATGGGAACATTATATATATTTATTCGTAAGACGTAACATATCCAGTTACGGATATATAAGATTCACTGGTAGTGGCTTAGTAAAAAATTTAAAAAATTTATATGGATATATAAGTGAATACACAATGAATTTGTTTTTCATTTTCTATAGTGGTAACATAAATTTAAATTTCGATTCTTTCACCCGTATACACGCTAACTATATTCCTATATAATACCATATATCTACCTACAAACCGAAACGTTTTTTTCCTTTCACATTTCTTTGTAGGGGTAAGTGTACGTACGCGCACACTTGCCCCAAACGTTTTGCGCACACTTACCTCCACTGCACTTTTTTCAATATTTTGTTTATTTTGAACAAATTAACACCAAATCCAGTAAAATTTTCACTCAAATAAAATGTATATATAATATATTCAATAAATAATTACCACTCACTGTGTTATAATACAATCACTGAACACTAACACGATTTTAAAATTGAGAAATATTTTAGTAAAACTAACCTTTTTTTTGTTTGGCTTCCCCTTCACAAAACAAACAAAACTGAAACGCAACAACAGCTGACCCATGCAAAGGACAGATACCTGCTGAATTGTGCATTTACAAATACTTAATATTCATTGTCATTTTCGAGAAATTTACTGTGCGTACACTTACCCGTTGCGCACACTTACCCCAAACGACTCTAACTACTTTAATCATTTTATAATTGTTAAAACTTCTTGTGTATGATTTTTCCAAATTTGAATTTGCACTAAAAAAAAGATATCTGTAAAACCGTTACGCATTTGTCAGTTATATGAATATTTTTAACAGAAAATAAATAACAGCACATATAATACGTCCATAGAATGTGACCGTTATGCATTTGTACCGACATAATGTCTCCAAGCTAAAATATTGATCGGAGATCGGTATGTGCCAAATTAGGTCCCAAAATTCTAATTGTAAAATCAAATATTAGGTGTCTTTTTCTAAATACATACTGTGAATAAGAATATTTGGACACCACCCAAGGACTTTTTCTTAAACTTAACTATCTATTAATCTATGTTTCAAACCACAACACCAATCTTTCTCTCACTGTCTATCTTTTCCAACGTCCACACTATGGCCTCTTTCCAGGGGTAAATTCAACAGCCGCCTTGCACCTCTGTGTTCTGAATATATTGTATAAACTTCTTTTCATTGGAATGATAAGTTTACAGCCCATGATTTCGTGTATTCACTTCGCGCATTCGATGCTAGTGTTGCTACATTTGGAATCAGAGCATTTTAGGGGTTGTAGCCATTATGATGCATGTATGCGTAACGCAATAATTGTGCAGAAACCCTATTCAAATATTTATAACACGGCTATTTACGCTTCTTTGTATTTCGTCTTGAATAGTTTAAAGATTGTACATTAAATTGTATCATGGCTTAGTACACATCTGCAAAATGCGTTGCATTTTTTTTTTTATAATTTTATGGCGCTTTTCAATTTAAATCCAGAGATTTGCTGAAATTCATTGTTTAATAATTACTCCTCTCGTTTTCTCCTTGCGAATTATACAAATGTGTTGCTAAGTACACGGCGATACTATTCAAAAAAGTATAATAATTCTACAACAACAACGAAGTATGAATACCTGTAATGGGTTATAAATTCCGCTTGTACTAAAGAGCATTTACTTTAACTAAAAGCTGCGCTTTTCGTCATTAAAACACTGTCGACAAAATGTTTGCAGGCATTACGCACGTGCATGGGGACCTTTATATGAGTTTTTCACTATTAACATATTTGTTGCGCGGCGCTTTGTTTGTAATTAAATATTGTCGTATTTGCAGTTTGAAAAATAACGCAATGATTAGTATGTTAGGTACGAGTATACTATAATATATTACATTCTACCTATAGTGTAGTTATATAATAACAAAAGGACTTATTCTTATTTTATCGTTTATTTTCTTGCAGATTTAGCAAGAGAGACAATGTACAGACGGAAAGGAGCAAGTGGAAATAGAGAAGAGATTTACAAGTTTATTTCCAATTAGGGTAAACTGTCCAACAGTGAACAATGTCCCACAGAGAATCACTCGAATATACGGGATCGTTCCACTCAATAACAAGAACAAATATAAAGCAGACAAACCGGTTTTATATACCCTTTAATTTCTCTTACTACTTGTGCTTGAGTGCCCCAAGTTGTAGCACGTGCCGCAGGTTACAAGAAATTCTATCAAAAAAAAAACTTGAGAAATTCATGCTTGTTTTGGTGCTTGTTAACAAATACTGTAAGCAACCGTTAACCTATTTTTCACATTTGAAGTCAGTTTTATAATGTTATTGATTAATAGAGAATAATTTCTTTAAATTAAATAATTTCAAATTATTTACCATATTATAACGCGTGCGACAATGAACCAGATTGTAGTATAATAGTGACAATGTAGTTGTAGTATATAACAATGAGCCATTGTTCAGAAGAAGAAGGTTCAGAAGTCGGAGACACAATATATGTTCGCTTAGCCTGATGCTCCGGATTTGGCTACTGTTTTAAAGGGGCACATAAAAATGATTTTACTGAAGCATGGTGGTACTCCCAGGCTATAAAACTCATTCTATTCGTTCAATATCGATTTTTCGGGTATTAATGTACATTAAAAGTCTTAACCCGTGTATGTTTTATTTCTGTAAGTTTCTGTTTGTCTGTTTATGTTTAATTCAAATTAAAAAAATAAAATAAAAATTGAGGCCATAACAATTGTTTTACATATTTTTTCCACCATAGGTTCACTGTGCACCAACAGGTTCACAATGTACACTACTCGGTACATATATACAATCTAATAAAAACAGAAAATTTTGATTTCAAGAAAGCGTAAAATTACTTTAATGGTACATATCTATATTATACTTTAATGAACCAAAGATTCATTGAAAACAAGTTTTCCTCTTATATCACTGTATCCTGAGAGGGACGTTAAAATTGGAATAATTTGGTTCACTATGGGACAGTTTACTCTAAATAATTAAAAGTTGAAAGCAAGTGCATTGTATTTTCCTCATGAATCTTACTAATATTCTACTTTCATCCACTGTCTGCATTATCATTTTATTTAATTCCTCCATTTTGGTTTAGAACTTCTCCTCTTTCACATCTTCCGCCGATGTTGTCTCCACGAATTTTCTCACGCTAATGGCGATTTGACACAAACGGAATGCTCACAAAAATTAAACCTGCGAATGTCATAACAAACGAACACAGTTGCACCGCAAATGTATTCCTCGTTTTAAATTCCTGGTTTATCATTCTCCTCTCACTGACGTTTCCCCTCTCCCTCACTTTTTGCCAGTTGACGGCTGCGAATCCCCTCGTGAAACACAGTCCTATGTATCACATTTTAAGGCTAAGTGCACGGAAATTGTTAAAAAAAAATTACATGTCGGATAACAAAAATATTTTTGTTTACCCCGAACAGGGCATCCAAACAATTTTATTTTACGGCTATCTAGTGTGGGCACCAGCAAAATGTGTACCTAACTTTTACCCACACTAGAAGTTTCAGTTCACTCCTTCAAGAAGAAATAAAAAATTATAAGTCACTCGTACTCAAGATTTTTTTTTATTTTGCCCAAAATACGTTTTTGGGTTTAACAACCCGTTTTCAATTTGCTTTTCAAAAATTAAGTGGCCTAGATCTCTTAAAGAAACAGCGATTCGCATAAATTTTCACACCTATCAATCTGACTCTTTCTCAACAAACTTTTTGAACCGATGCTTTAAGAACCTTTTTTTTTATTCTATATTTGTCTAATTTGTAGTAAGTAAGTGCCATTAATATTCGGTTTTTTTATATTTTTTTAATAATTTAATGAGAACTTTTTTGTTAGTACATATAGAGTATTTTTTTCTTTTTATTTCTAGTGATATCTATCCAACTGTATATTCTTTAATTATGGAAATTTTTTAATTTGATTTCATATTTCAACAATCATTTCACTGCATATTTTTAAAAGATAATAAACTAAAGTTTATTATCTGTGTATTGTACAGCCACCGATTTGAACCTGATGGGTAGTGGAACCAATTCCATTATGTTTTTTTGTCAGGTTTTTCTGCTTCAATTTTTTCATTTTAATTAAAGTGTAAATTCCGTGATATAAGCATGTTAAAATGAAATTATTTAATTAGTGGGAATTATTTTGTTTGTCATTGAAAGAGTGATAGCAGCCAACAATAAAATATGCAGATTATGTTTAAAAATTTGGAAAGTCAATTTAAAAAAAAAAAATTTTACGTTCCGTCAAACAATGTTGTACTAATTTAACCAATTTTCTTTGGACTTGATGAAATGATATTGTGGGTAATGCTGGGAACTGAATTGGTTTAAATTGTTTAAACTTAACCACCGAACTTTTGTAAATAAACATAAAACCCAAGTAAAGTAAAAATCTCAAATCAAATTCAGGTTTGCGTTTTTTATTCGCTATAGGGAATGCCTGTATGTATTTGTGATAATTGAAATACATAAAGTAGGTTAAAAAAAAAATTTTAAGAACCCACTTTGGCAGTTCACTTAGATGGAATCGTATGAAGCCCTTTTCATTTTCTAATAGAGCAAGTGTTATGCGCATGCATACCAGAATTGTATGATCAGCAAAGTTATAGTGATATGTCTAACGGAAGCACGTTTGCAACGTTGCAAATGTGTTTACATAGTTTCAATTCAGGCATATTCAATGCACGCGCACAATATTTTGTGCTTACTATGCTTTCGAACGAACAAACAAAGAAACAAAGTATGGAGTCATATTCCATACATGCTCCGAGCAAATGTTCTGATCTGCAGTTCTGTTGACTGCGCGTGGGCTTCTCCCTCATAGAAATCGATAACTAAGTCGAGTTGTCAACGAACCTCCAACCCGAGCACACGCAAGTTTTAATCGTTAAATAAAAACCGCACATTTTAAAATAATGAAAAGAATCTCTTTTATTTAAACAGAAATCTTCTCCCTTAAGAAAGGCGCGCATAATACAAGTTTTGTTTATATACTTTGCACACACTCAAGGATAGAGAGAGAAAGATGAATGTAGTGGCTTAAAACTCAGATGTTAAGTTTCAGAAAAACTCTGGGGGTGATGTCCAGATAACTGGGAAAGTTGCTTTACTATTTTGCTTTTGCTTCTAATTCACAGTATTTTTTCCCGACCTCCTGGCGTTTTAGGTATATCATTCATCGAATAGAATGGGACATTTTTCCAACCATACGGTAAATGCTGCCAATATTATGCATTTGCAATAATGTTGTCGCAAGCTTTCGCAATTTCACGGGGACCTCGACCAACATGGGGTGCGCAACTGTAGACAATTAGGTAAAGAGCGAGCTAAATGGAGAGGCTTGTTGGTTGAGGCCCAGGTTCACCCTGAACTGTAGCGCCACCTTAGTAAGTAAGTAAGCTTTCCACCTTAGTAAGTAAGTAAGCTTTCTCAATTGATCGGAATGATTCTTTTGTATATTTCAAGAGGAATAGAAAAATAAATGGTTGCTGACATCAGGAATTGCAACATGAACCATTAGCGTGGCAATCGATCAAATTACCACTACACCTTCCCCACGTATTGAAAGTTTTCTGAATTTATATAATATCCACTAGTATTTATACCTCACAATATAGCTATAGTTAAAGTATGCTTTAATTTTGACATTATCTATACAAAAACTAGTATGCCTTACATACTTGCACATACCATATTTCGTAATTATTTTGCAGAGTTTCTTCGCTGGTGGTATGTGTACATGCATTACTTGGGCGGGTGGCATAGCATTCCTAAAGGTGCGAATATCTCAACAGTTTGTTTTTTTTTAACCCATTGGATATGGCAAGCCCATGTCATGTTTTTCATATAAGCAAATTACAAGGCTCATTTCCAGGCATCTGATAACGTACAAAAAAGGATATATCCACCCACTCGTCGTTCTGCGTAAGCACTTTTTAAAGTATTCTTTCGCGTTTGTTCAGCAAACAATGGGGAGTAGATACAAAGTCTCTTATCCCATCAATATTCATGGGTAATGCTTTCGATATCCGTTATCGATTATTTCTGTTTTCAATTTTGGCAAACAACTGGCGGTGAAAATATTATATGCACTACCAGCTAACAAGCACATAACCGAGATTAACTTTAATCTTGTTTACTGAATTAAGTAAAGTACGCGACTGGGTCTTACGTGCATACTTTAGAAAACACTGTATCTTTCTTTTAACAGAATCAGGTTTGAAATTTAGCCAAATAATTTAACAAATTAGTATTATGATTTCTAATTTTGTATTCTTGTTTACCCGGGCAGTAAAAGGAACCTCATCACTTCTGAAGGCTTTCTTTCAATTGATAGGCTGCTTATGACAAAAAATATAAACTCCGGGACAACACTATCGATTCGTCCTATTCTATGGCCAAACATTTTAGCAGAACATGGCTTATTTAAAAAGGACCCCATACTATTAATAAAAAATAATCCGCAATAGTGATCGTCGATATTAACAAGTTCGTAAGCTGGGGCCAATCTTACAATTAGAGAGGCTTAAGTGCGCGCATATTATTAAAAAAAAGTGTGTGTAATGATGTGTAGGTTGTAAATACCCAGCGAACTGGCGCTGTAGTGTCGTAGGGTTAAAATTAGTTTGGCTGGATCTGACTGGACATAAAACAGAATGGAGTTATAAGGTCAGGCGAACCCCACAGGCGGATCGGTAGAAATGCGGTGAAGTGGGAGGTTTGTGATCCCTTGTTTTCGGATCATAGCCTCGCTGATAAAAGGAAAGAAGAAGAAGTTAAAGGGTCAGCAACAGATCAATTGGAGAAAAATCAACAGTCATGAAATATGTACATAAATACTCGTAGTTTTGCAGCAAACTACTAATGACACAAGGCTGTCATTAGAGGTTTTTCGATTTCTTTTTTCATTTCTTAATCTCAAATTTGTGTGGGTTAGTGCGTCGAACCACTGTGCGGGAGGTTCAAAGTTTGAATCCCAGAAAACGACAACAGTTTTTTCATGGTCCCAGCTCTTGCTAACGTTTGACAAACATTCGAGAGTATGGGTGTCAGGAAAAAGCTTCTCAAAAAAAAAATAAAAATTAAAGCTGCTCTTCAGATACGGCCCAAACTTCCATTCGTTCGAAAAATATAACGCACACAACACGGGTGGTTGCGAGAAGCTAACCATAGGTTTTTCATGGGCTCTTAGCCCAAGTAGATATGCGAATGGCAAATTTAAACGATCGAGCTACTACTTTACAAATATGTAGGTTTTTCAATTTAACATGATTTTATTTTATATTAAAAACTCTTATAAACAGAATACTCGTAAAAATTACAACATTTTTTGCAACACATTTTTTTTTTAACACTGAGGTACGGTGACGGGGTTTTAAAGTTTTTAATGCATTTTGCGAACTTTTTTCTAAAAAGTATGTACCAGGAGATATATTATATATACTCGAACCTATATATTTTCTATTTGCTTAAATTTAACACTTTTTTAAAAAGTGGTTTTAAGTTTTTTTTTTTAAGATAATTTATCAGGAAAACTATTTATTTATATATATTGGTTTTCATTTGGTGTCACATCAAAGCCGACAAAACTAGTGGCGTAGTTATAGATTCGATGTTCTGCTAAAAAACCAGAGTCCCCAAGCTCAACAAAGTAGTACAGTCGTATGAGTAAGTAGGTTTTGTGGTTTCGTAATTTGTTTTTTTAAGATAAAAAATCACTTATCACTGCCCAGTGATGAAACAGACACTAAGGTTTGTTGATTAGGGCCGGCACTCGATGAGGATGCACTTGGACCAGAAAATGGTCCATTGTACTTCCGATGTGTATGTTGGGTGGGTCATCCTCCTACTCAAGGAACTATTTACTTCGTTGTATGAATGAGTCGATTTTAGCCGTGCATGCGTTGCTTAGATCATTTAGATTGTTGAAAAAGTATTCACCCAGTTCAGTGTTGGCCAACGTTGTCTTGCGGTATTGCACTGGCCTAGATGTTGCCACCTGTGATTGGCCTCATTCTCCGCGTCGGTCTCGATAATGCTTATGCTATTTGTACCACAGGAGCCTTGTCGAGCCAGCTCGTCAGCTGTGCGATTCACCGGTATGCCACACTGACCTGGTACCCAGCAATGGGTAAGGTTGAACTGTCGAACTATCTCATTAAGAGATACGCGGCAGTCTTTCACAGCCTTAAATCTCATAGTGCTGCATCCGGGGATTTTATGACTGCCTGACTATCGATATAAACAGCAATATGCGATATTGGTAGTGTATTAACAGCGGTAACTTCGGCTTGAAAAACGCTGAAATGGTTTGAAATGTTAAAAAAGAGGTGTATAAGAAAAGAGAAGATTCCGGCACCGACTTCGTCGTTGGTCTTGGACCCGTCTGTGAAAAGTGACAACAATTCGTTGTATAGGATATTCTGTCGCGTCCAATAGGTTTTATCCGGTATTGAGTGCATGTAGCCCCCGTTAAAGTCATACTCAGTGGGCAGGTGGTCAGTGAATTTGGGGAGATGACGGTCAATCGAAAGTATTTTGGCGTGCCCATTGTGTTGCTCCCTCCATTGCTTGCAGCCTCTTAGTCTTATTAACGAGCTGATAGCCAATTGTTTACTGTCGATGTCAATCGGAAGTGCATAGGTGGATACGATTTGAAGCACCGCTGTGGGAGAAGTTCTCAGTGCACCGGTAATACTGAGATATGCAACGCGTTGAGTTTTTTCCATTATGGATATGTTGGACTTCTTCTCCAAGGCGGGACACGACACCAGTACCCAGTACATGAGAATCGGTTTTATTACCGACGTGTATAGCCAGTGCATAACGTTTGGGGCGATAAGACTCCTGCTAGACTTTCTAGACAAATCTATTTTTCTTATAGATCCACGACTACAACTTTTTTTATGATAATTTAAGTAGAACCATAAAAGCACTCTTAACTTTACATACACGGAATAAACCGCAAGGTGTCTAAATTGCGGAGCCATAGCGGTATCGAGACGGCCAACTTATGCAAGCAATCAGGGAAAACTTGAGTAACCCTTTTGGGAAGATGCTTGGCTCAACTGGTATCGTTTACTCGATCGAATTTAGGGAACAGTCCATTCTTTACCAAGTCTTTTCGCTTTATCTCCTTCAATGTGGAGGCTTCAAAGTAGTTCTTCTAATAATCGAAGGTTTGTTTTTCTATGTTTTTATTAAAAAAATATCAGCTTGGTTTTTATTGACCCATGGCGATATAAATAAAATAAGCTGAAAGCAGAACAATATTCCGGTTTCAATTCGCTTCGCACGATTGTAATACACCATGTAACACCTCATAAAGACCTAATAATTTTTGTAATTGAGAAAAGATAAATCAAAGTAGATAAATAGAATTCTTAAGAGATGTTGGACACTTGTGTAAATCCTATGATAAACATTTCATTTATAATTTCAATTCAACAGAATTTCATTAAGATAGAAGCTACAGTCAGAGCCTAAATGTTCATTGGCGAATACAAGACGAATTAAAAGGTAATTTGTTAAGACCGCAAATAAGAGATAACAAATCGCAATTTAGGCACAATTTATAACCTATTAGCGTTTCATGTTTCAACGTGGCGTTTCAAAGTCGAAGTGTTATGCAATCCCCTGCGTTTCTGCTGATTCGACAAATGGGCATTTATTCGCAAAATGAACGTAATTGAAATTCTTGCTAAAATATCTTAAGAATAGATAATTCGCAAAGATAAAACCTTTAACGTACAGAACTTAGAAAATAGTTTTAACTATATTCGCACGGTACATAATTTCATTTACCACAGAGCAAATACTATTTTTACATGGTCTGCTGATCACAGAATCTGCACGTTTCTTATTTATAATTTCCGAACTATATTCGACCGACTTTCAGCTAACCAACCAAAAACCCGCATTTTTAAAATCACACCAGTAGGCACTAGGTTTTTCACTTAAGTCTATTTTGTGCGAATATCCGGAATTGTAAAGGCAGAAAACTGAAAAAAATAAATACATAAAAAAATTCCGAAAAAATTCGTACTTAAGACATAAATTTTACAACAGCGCAGGGTAGTCAAACCTAGTATGCACTTTGCTTAGTAATATTTAGAGCTCCTCAATTGTAAGCAAAAAAAAAACATACAGAATTGGAAATACTTCCCAAAAAAATTCTGCATCTGAAGTAGTCGCCATAAATTCATTTTGAAAATATTACCAATAAAAGTATATGGAGTGCACTATGCAGCCTTAAGTAATACTATAATATAGAAGAAGTAATGATCAAATATAGCAAAAATTGCGAATCGCATGATTGTCGAAAACAGTCTTAGGAACGTAACCATATAGGTTGGATTACCTCAGGGAAATAAATCTAGGGCTGCGTGAACACTCTCTTGTGGCACATGAATAACATTTAGAATTATATAAAAATTGTTTGCATCGCTTTTGTTATGGCCATAAGTAAGTCTGATTTGGCTGGATTGATTACACTTTATTTCAACTACATACATGTCTTGCCGACGGGTGATTGCAACTGGCATTTGTTTTTTTATTATTCTGTTTTGATGAAGGGATTCGATGGTAGGATGAATGACATCGAATATGATCGGAAAGATGTGACTGTGTTGGATTTCATTCGTTTCATATAAACGTCAGCCTTCGAAAAATGTGGGGAATCTAAAGCCGTTTTCCTGGGAATTTTAAAAGCTTCTGATTGAATCTGGTATGCAGCCTTACTAAGTAAGCTAGCTTATTATAAACTAATACAAGAACTTTGCGGAAAAATTTCTTCAGGACCGATCAATTCGAGTTGTTTATGGTCGATCCTTCGATAACATATCTGTAAACGCTGGAATATCTCAGAGATCTTTTCTTTCTCTAACTTTAATTGTTCTCCATATTAAGGAACCTACGCAGCACAAGTATGGGGATATAAAAAATATGAATCCGTTGAAAAACTACTAAGATATTACCACAAAAGAATATTTTATCTCCCGTCCAATACGCCAAACTACATGCTTATGCTGGAAACGGGCTTATCACCACTTTTCGCAAAAACGTCGAAACTCCAAGTGGATTATGTTCTTAAGGTTCTAAGCATGCCGGACTTCCAAAAATAGCAGCTGTACAAGCTATACAAAGGAGAACTGGATGGTTCAAAGAGTGGTTGGAATTAGGCCGCAGCTGTGGTATTGAAATTAATCACGAGGACTTAAGGTGTTTGAAGAACCAACTTTATCAGCTCATCGAAGGAGTCGACGTTCAGGCTAGGGCAAGGTATTTAGAGGAAGCATCTGGATCTCTGTATAGAATGATATATAGCCGTTTGAATCACAATTTGATGCAGAAGATTTATTTCCGGGATAAATACAGCATCGATGAAATAGCGATGATCTTCAGGCTGCGGGGCGAACTCCTAAAACTTAATTATATACCTCACAGAGAAGATTTACTTCTTCAATGTAGTTTGTGCAATTTGGCAGAGAGGGATGATACTCTGCATTTCAATGGCAAGTGTCCAGTTTTACGGTAAACAAGAAGACATATCTTGGGAAGCGAGGTTCTGTCGGAGAATCAAGTCATAGCACTCCTCAACGATGTTAATGTTCCTAAGTTATTTCGATATTGCAAAATTGCACTAAAATATCGCGAGAGAATATTGACTGGAAATTTTTAATCAATGTTAGTCCACTTTATTTCGCTACTTCATATCAAATGAGATTTGGAAATTTCTGTACATACATAGGTATTTGATTATATTGTCAATCAGGCAGACGGCAATGCCATGCAAACTGATTTTTTATTAACCTTTTTTTGTAATGAATTTTGAAGTATACAAATAAAAATCGAATCTAATCTAAATCTAAATCTATAAAGGAACCTACTGGAATTAAAAAAATTGCAAGTCTTCCGGGCGACACCACAATATTGCCAACTTACTCGAATAACAGACCCGCGAATGCTCAATCTACTAACTTTTCTAGAAATAATACGTCCACAATATCACATCTGCAACTATCATGCCAGCAGTACCTAGAAGCTGTGTGAACCGGCGAATTTGTTGGCTATAAGGTTTCTGATATAAAAATTGTCAAAATTAGTGGTTTTTTTTGCTTGTCTCTCCACATTATTAACAACCTCCGTTTTACTTCTATGACAAGCCCGTAATCCTTTACTTAGGCAAGATTGGCTATACCCCCTTTTCTGATTGATTTTTTCTTTATTTTGAGAATTCTATATAAAGGAATATGTTCGATAACCAGTTCTTTTAACCTTATCTCTTCGCTCTAGTATAGGTTTCCACGATAAGATCAAACCACGGATTTTGTACAGACTCATTCGAAAGTAGAAGTAGTTTGTTAAAGTTCTGTCTGATAGAAACTATCACTCGCATAACATTTTGACCTTGATAGACAGATATTTTAATACCAAACCAATCAAATGAGATGTGAGATGCATACAATATCAACAAACAGCAACAAATGAAAGAATCACGTCAACTGTTTTTTTAGAGCATCCGAATAGTAAATAATAATAATACAGAATTACAAGCTCTTTAAGTCAAAAAAAAGTACAGATATTGCGTTATATTTTTCCCTTTTTTTCTAACAACATACTTTACGAGGATCGCCTTAGCACTTCAACACAATCTCAAATACTTTTTGGTAAGACTTTACCTCAAATAGTAACAAATTGCTTTACATAGTATGTAGGCACATATTATAAAATCAATTGCCCATATGCAGTAATGCAATTATCAAGCGCACAGAAAATTCACTTTTACGGCACAAGGATTACTAATTAAAATTTTATGGAGCTGAGAATGGTTTTACATATTTTTAAAATGCCTTTTCCTAATTTAAAATCTCGTAATTCTGTTCACATACAATAATGAAAACCCCATTTAAATTCCGCCTCGACCTCCAAAAAGGAATCGTTCCACATATAGCCTATTTCTAAGTGGAAGTAAGAACCTTAAGGACTATAAAAACCTCTTTGATTATACACAAATGCTTCGTACTGTGCGAACGTAAATCTTCCCATTCTCGTCCGATATTTTACCAATGTATCAAAATAGCCTATACTCGTAACTAGGAATGCTTAAAATTTATTAAAATTCAAGAATTGCTTTAATTTAAATTATCAGCTTCCAAATATTTATATTACTAGCAAAGGTGGTTAGGGATAAGTTATAGTCCATATTAAATTACCCCAAATACCCCAACACGTTTTTTTACTGGGTCTGGAGACTACATGTCTGTGGAAAAAGAAAATCATACCCGAAAAAGATACCAAATTTTATAGCCTGGGCATCAGACATCAGACAGAGAATTTTTCTAATTTCTGTATGTCTTTATTGTTATTATTATTACTTTTTTTGTGAACTCAATTAGTGTCCCTTGAACCTTTCTGGCCATTAAGATAAACTCATAATTCAAAATTACTGCCATTAAAACAAATGGTTTCCACCTCATTACTACACGTCAATTTAAAAGCAAAATGCATTATGTTTTAATCCATCCGGCTGTGTATCTCGTTAAGATAATAAGTTAATCTTTTCTGTTTACTTTGCTCTCTGATATGATTTTGCGTGCACCAAAATATGTAACCGATTTTCACACCACACAGATTTTAAATATGACTTTAAGCTCTTTAAGGACAGGCCTTCACGTCTTTAAAAATATTTGCTTAATATTTTTTTTTTTTTACTATAATTTTATTCGTTTTCGTAGCACAAGCTATAAATATAAATTTAAATAAATTAACGGGCAAATTCCTATTTCTTTTATATATTCTTGTTAAATTTATCGCCACTACAATTTAATTTGTTTTTAATATTTATTTTTAACTTTAACTCTTTGAATTTTTTTTTTTTAATGAAATGATGCACAAAATAAGCTTGTAAATTATTTTTAAATTTTGAATGAAAACACAACACTATACATGTTTTACTAAAAATATTAGCACTGTAAGAAGAGATATTAAAAATCATTTAAATTAATAATACTCCCACCTGAATTTAATTTTATCTTTTTTACCACTTATGAAATCAAACACTTAGATCAGCAATTTTTTTTTCTTTTAACTGAGACAATTTCTTTCAATAAACACTTATTTTTTTTTCAATGCTCTTCAATTTTAATTATCTCTCTAAGTCGTTGACTTATTACCGAGAACACTCACTGCCCATTTTTCTCACTTACTTATCCACTTTATTTTCATTTTCTCATTGCTACACCACCCCCCAATCCGTCGGTGCAAGCCGATTTAAAAAAAAAGAAAACTTTGAATTCCGTTTCTATTTTTATTTTTATTTTTTTTTCAGAGAAAATCCCCCACACTTTCTTTTTTGTTGTATCTTTTGAAACAAATTTCTTAATTAAATTTAAATCCCCTTCCGTTTGAATAGCACTGAGAGGGAAAAAATGCCCCAAAAACAAATCCACACCATCCCCGAAGGAACACTTTAAAGGAAGGAACAAATAAGCGCACGCTTACTCTATCTTTCTGGTCACTTTTGATTGCTTTGACTTCTTCTGGCGCTTCCCCCTTCCCCGCTCACTAGTAGGTAATTGCTAAAGGACAAGATAAAACTTTTCGAATGCAAATTTCCTAAACAGGCCACAAGAACATAACAATTTTGTACACGACTTTCCGTTGAACTTACTTTCATTTGATCATAAAAAGTTCACCAAAAAAACACCACCAAAGGACCAGACTAGCAGACGCAATTTAGGCCACTTTAACTGCAAATTACTCACGAATTGGTCCTTATAACCGCGCCGCACACACAAAGTAGGCAAACACGCGCGCTACCAAACCAAAACACAGAACTAGCAATCCTCTGCCAGGTTACACACTGTCGCACCCAATGAGCAATTTGAATGACAAAATTATGAGATCCTTCGTACACACCGCTGTCGCTCACACGAATTGGGGACACCCTGGTGACAAAAAAAAAACAAAACGCGTTCCTCGTATTCACAAAGAATAGTACCTCGCTCTTCAAGGCACTACGCACAGTGACACAATTATTACAGTAAGGCTTCACATGCAAGGACTAATTAAAAAATTACTATTTTAACATATTTAGTTGGTAGAGGGTGTGTATGTTGTTGACGTACCATCAGACCCGCGTTTGATATCCACAGGCGGTAAAGGTTAGCGTACGTAATATCCAAAGACAGAGCAAATGCGAAGGACTTTCACTCACGTAACTTGGTATTAAATGAGTCAGTTAGCGATAACTGTCATGATGCTAACGAACGACTAAACAGGAGAGGTTACGCAGTTTTGGGGTGGTCCATACTCTATTGGAGATTCCGAAGCTGGTGGTGAAAGCTATTCGGCGCAAAATATCCTTTCATTCGGTGGGAGTCGGGTGGTCCTTGTCGTTCTTTTGCGCATGTATTTCCCCTTAGGTGCGAGCAGTTGAAACATATGTTCACAACGATACCATAGGAAGCTCCTAGAAGCTAAGGGAGCTCAGCTACACTCAGTATTCTGAAAAGTTTGGAATTGTAACAAGCTTTGGCTATTCCACCACACAACTCGGTTGTTGTGTGATTATTCGGGTGCAATATCCTTAGAAGGGTGCCATGCAACGCACGTAGGAACACAAAAGAGGAAAATATACCTTTTGCTGTGCCATATGGTTCGATGGGTATCAATGTCATTACGTGGTGTGGCGATAAATTGTCAAGTTACAGCTGCCACACACCACCAATATATTGTACGCGAGGTGAGATTGGCACGGTAACCTATTCGCAACACACTTAAGTGGGCTAGAAACTAACCTTCCCCAACGTGAAAGCTGTTGGATTGTGTTCAGTTAGATGGCTTTTGTTTAGCATAACTAGAACGGAACGGCGAACGGTTGTCACCAGAAAAAGGCGGGCATGGGAATATGACCTCAAACGGGAAGTTACTGTGGGCTAATTGGTGGGTTAACGTTAATGTATACAAAATGTATAGCCAGTGGAAATTTCGGCACCATAATTTGTATGCGAATGGGAATTGCTATTCAAATAACCGGAAGTCAATTCATAACTGAACATCCTTTCAGGTCAGTTCATATATTCTGGGTTTGCTTGGTCTATGGTTAGATATAAAGGGTGGTAGTGCGTGGGTGCGCCTTACTTGAAGTTGTTTTCAAGATAAACGTGTTTATCTGTATCCACTGTAACGTGAAATATTAATTCATATTCGGAAGCGTTATTATGTATTGTATATTCGCTCACAAGGTCGTATTTATATGTACATTGCAGATCATCACAATCAAGGCATATTGTAACTTACTAATGAGATATTCGACTATCCAGATAGACTTAGGATTAATACTACTTCAATTGTGATTGAAGTTTAGACGCAGGATGTAGAACATCCGTAGATTAATTAAATCTTCACTAATTGAGTATCTAACCACATTCTTATCCAGTTGCAGGTTATGCGTAAACATCAATTAACAGCAGCATAACAACTGCATAACATCCAGTAAATGACATTAGATCAAAACATGCTTAGGTCAAAGGACCTATCTCTTTTCCAAGTACCACAACATGGTAGCAGCAGAAGAAAACAAGTACGTTGTGTCCAACAAATGATAAGAAGTATAACCACAATAAATGGTAACTCCTTTTGGAAGGCACTGAAACGAAGCCGTACGATCTCACACATATTGATCTATCCATGCAACATTTGTTGGAACCAAACCAACGCTGTTGCTAGGCTGTTACCACAAGAAGACTGCCGCTACTGCGGGTATTGTGTTTATTTTTTAGAAGCTACAGTCTTTGACTGTCTATTATAAGTTTGCGTGACGGGAATGAACACGAATAATGTTAGCTTCCAACGCGTCAATTGTTTCTGGCTTAAATATCAGCATAAACCAATGACGTCACGTTGCTCCACAGAAAAAAATCGATTGGTGTTAAATCGCTTAATTTTGAAGGCCAATTGACAGATCCATGTGGGTGCCGTGGCGTAAGTGGTTAGTGTGTCGGACCACTGCGCGTGAGGTTCCAAGTTCGAATCCCAGAAAACACCAACAAGTTTTTTCACGGCCCCACCTCTCGCGAGCGTCTGACAAACATCCGAGAGTATTGTTGTCTCGAAAAAGCTTCTCAAAACAAATTGCCCTTCGGATACAGCACTTAACTGTAGGTCCCTTCCATTCGTGTGAAAAATATAACGCACACAACTTGACTGGCTGCGAGAAACTAGGCCCTGACACTTAAAGTGCTGTTGCGCCAAATATTTATTTTTTATTTATTGACAGATCCATTACTCGAAATGGATCAAACTGTACTTCACATGGGTCGATGGTTTCGGTCGCCGTACGACACGCAGCGTCATTCTGTATGGACCATGGTCCGGTCACGACGCCCATTGACCGTGACACAAGCTGAAGCCTAAGCGTTGGTGTTCATTCGCTCTGAATGTCCTAACCATTTCACATGTGGAATAAAACATGTACGAGCGAAAGGAAAGAAAAAACCCAACTGTGACAATGATCACACAAGACGACCTGACTCGCTTGTTATAATTCAACTCACTTTATTTCATTATATCGGCGAGCTTGAAGCTCATGAAGAACAATAGATTAGACTTATTCGCTTGATTTCTGCGCTGATGTCGTTTTCAGAACTAATAGCAGAGACAAGGTAGACAACGTCCCTTACCACCTAAAAGTTGTAGCTGCTCACTGTGACGTTCTGTTTAATTCGTCGGTATTGATTATCCCTTCTAGTTGACAGTTCGCTGAGTTCTTCCAATAATGCCAATCTCGTCGACGTATGCAAGCAATTGAACATGCTTTTGATAGAATGTGGTTCTGCTGTTGGCTTGTGTGTTCCGCACAATCCGTTCAAGTATAATATTAAAGAAGTCGCATTAAAGTGTGTCACCTTGCGTAAAACCTTTCGTTGTGTTCATCTCACTGTCATCACGGGCATCTATTTTCAGCGCTGAGATCTCAGCTTAAAAAACTTTACTCTGCTCTAGCAGTCTGTACGGTCGTAGGGTTTTACTGACCGTCCACTATCAACCTCTAATTTATTTGTAGGAAGATTGATGTTGAATTTCTTCCTGTGGACGAAAGTGAGCGACGACGACGAACGAAAATTGAAAAGACAAGGTTTCGACCACTGATGGTTTTGTACAAAGTAGAAGGGAAGATCTTTATTTCATGTTTTCTTTTATACATTTCAAATTCTTCTTCTTCTTCTTCCTTTTATCAGCGAGGTTATGATCCGAAAACAAGGGATCACAACCCTCCCACTTCACCGCATTTCTACTGATCCGCCTGTGGGGTTCGCCTATACATTTCAAATTGTTGGTTTTATTCCAAGAGAGTGGAACATAAAAATCCAGATTACCGCAAATGGTTCTATAAACTAATCTCTTATACAAAAAATTATGGCGATTGGTCGAAACTAGGCGCCAGATTTAAATTCCTATAAAATAAATAATTTAGGAAGCTATTCTATCCCAACACAGTCTGACTGAATTATCCGTATATGAATTGCGTGCAACCTACTCATTATATTGCCAAATAACTTCAAAATTATTTAAAAATCTTTATGTTGTCTGAGACATTAGGTATTGATGTGCATGACGTCGTTAAAATTCCACCTGAACTTGAAGATTTGTAACAGTCTTTAAGGTATATGGCTACTCAACAGGCTCGGAAAATTATTTGTTCTTAAAAATATTAAACCGGGTTCTCAATACAAGTAGTGGGAGGGAAGTATCTAGTGAGATGGATTATCCAGCACATGTTTGCAGCTAGCTGATTGGTTTTATATGATTTTGTGATATCATTATCATTGCAAACGAAACTGGGATCTTCATAGAGACAGTTTCTTTAATACTTTTTTCCAAACACCAAAAAGATTTACTGCCCTTAGGAACACTGCAATATTTTTTACAAATTAAAGCTTAATCGCAAATCCGCTCAGGTTATTTCCTGAGCATTGTGGTTTTGAACGAGGTGGATTTAGATGGTAATTTGCAAAACTCAACTCCAACTCCTGAATGTTTGTTTGGGAGGCAAAATGCTAGAGAAATGCGTCAAACGTTGTCCATATGTTAGTATGATTGCTAGATTTGCTGACGATACAGTTCTACTCAACTCTGGTAACCATTTCCAAGCTCTAACTTGCCAACTTTTATATTGGCTATTGCGGTTATTACCGCAAGGGACGGCGAAGAGGCGCTGCTAAAACTTAACCAGAAAATGAGATGGACGACCATGGCCTTAGTCTCGCTGTGGAAAAAACAGAGATAGTCCTTCTGACTAGGAGGCAGATCCCAACAATTGTTGAGTTCCGATTAGGCCCAGAAGTGATAATTAGCAAAACGGCAATGAAGCCACTCAGTAAGCTCATGGCAAACATCAAAGGCCTAACGATGAGTGGGCGACGAATCCTCATGTCCAACACCAACACCATTCTTCTGTACGCGTGTGAGATCTGGGTCGATGCACTTAAGCGAGAGAAGTATAGAAGACAAATGGCCGCAGTACAAAGGCGAGGAGCCCTTCGAGTTGTAAGCTCCTATCACACAGTGTTGGAATCCAGTGTATTGACATGGGTATTTCAAGCGACACCTCCACAAGATGGATAAAGTGGAGAGCGCAGATTGCCAATATGAAGACTCACTGGAGGAGCTGCTATACCCATTTTCGTCTGTAGCAGATGAACAGAGCAGAGGACTGGACTAGAGTCGGAAAAAGGCAACTTTTCCCCTGAGAATGGTATAAATAAGATGATTTCAAGTACCGGCATGTGGAACAAAATTTATTTTTTCATCGAGACTGTACTAAGATCCAAAAAGAGAGGGGAAGACGCAAACATTGCCTCAGAAAAATCATAAAGCAGATAAAAGCCTTACCGGCAAGACAGAATTAACCCGCAATTGAAGACAAATATGAAAAAGCCAGTCCCCAGAGGGGAAAGAAAACGACTCCGCTCTGAAGTAATGCGATAAGCGGTCTCGGAGTCGATGGTGTCAAGTAGAAAAGGGGTAAAGGTGGTTTTTCAGCGAGTAGGGGTCTTACACTACTTGAAACACAGAGGGACTGTTTCTCGTGGGCATCAGCGTTTTTCCACAACCCCCTAGGCAAAAAAATTAATTTAAAAATTAAAATTGGTTATTGCAACCTCAATCCAAACTTTCGATAAACAACAAGTTACTCACTTATTATTATTATTATTATTATAATTTCAGAATATCTTTTACAGTAGACTAAAGACACTTATAATAAGAGTATAATGGACGTACGGCATTCAAATCGAACTTCAACATTATGTAAAGATAACAATCTAAAATTCTAAAAGCGATCATCAACGCTGAGTGGTATATTTGCGGTCAAGACATACATCGCAGTCTACAAATGAACACAGTTGACCAAAAAATACAAAAAATTCAGCATAAAATACCTGGAAAGAATTCTAACACACTGCAATAGTCAACGTCAACTTCAAGGAGAAGAAAACTTAAACGAAGAAGACCTACTGACCTTATTTCTCAGAACTAGCGTCAACATCTAGAATTATATGTCATAGTCTTAAATATTGTCATTGATACCAAATGTAATTTTAAATTTACTACTATGCGCAAAAATAATGCGCACCTAAAAGGCGACAATAACGAGTGACAACGCTCGGGTGGATTAAAATACACCTATGTCAAACTAACATCAATGGTAACTAAATTTTAAGGACAAAGGACCATCCTCACGCTTGAATCCCAAAATGTTGTTAACAATTTATTTAGACAGTTGTAGATTAAACAGGGGAACATCTACAAGGACACATTGCAGTCGCCTAATCGACAGATTGCCAATCAAATTGATTACTATGTTTGATATTCAAGGGTTCAAAAATGTAATAATTGGCTCTGAATCTTTTAATATTGCAGAAAACTAGCGTGTAGTAATAGTCAGGCATTTGTACTATTTAAACGACCCCAGATATACATTTACCATATGTATCTGCAAATCATTATCTCTAACTCGTTTCCTGAAGCTGTCATTAGTTTAGTCCTTTTCCAATGCTTTCCGGAAAACCCAGGAGCCACATTTATTAATTTGTTTACAGATTTTTTTTACGTAGTTCTTCTACCAGTTCGCTTCATAATAAGGTAATTTGAAAATAACTACTCGGCAGGCACCGCGTAAAGTTGATTACTCGTATGTCCGTAAAAGTGACAGACAGCTCTAAACTATTCTCATATACCTCTTCTTCTTCAGGATATGAAAATTCCTTCTACTCTTGCTACAGCTTACCCTACACGCTACACCATTCATATCCGCATCTAAAAATAGAAATACGGATACATCACATATCCATGTCACCGCAAAGCATATGCATTTCAACGTTCACCCCTCGTGCTCAATGCCCTTTGGCGAATGAAGATATGTACTTACTCAACTAGATTGTCATGCGATATCCAATAGAAGGACTACTGCACTCGTTTGAGTACTCAACTTTGCTTCAATAACTGCAATCTATCAGTGGTGGCGAAGTTACTTCCAACATGAAATATTTTCACACCAACTGACCTCTCTACGATACGGCTCACGTGCCGGCCATTGATGTCCTGAGGTAAAACTTTACTTATAAACTTTTATTACATTTATTTTCCTTTGTTTTTGGTTTTATTGACTTGGAGGGAATGTTTTAAAGTCATTATAAGTTGTTGGCCAAAGTTTGAACTTTGCGCTTAGATAAATGGTCCTTGAGCGAGAAGTACATGGATATAAATATTCCTAAAATTACCTCTGTAGTAAAATGTGGTTCATTACAGATTTCAACGACGAAATTGTGTTGTGTTTTCGTTTTCTTACGCCAGGGGTATCCCTGTTTCTATGGCTGACTTTAATTGACGGATTGGTAATTTAAGAAAATTTAAATATGAATTTCGTAGGTTTGAAAATTATCTTTTGCATCGTTGTCAGTTATAAGATATGGAAGGCATGAAACGAAAGCTCATCGTCGGGGTTTCTAAGGAGGGAGTACAATAAGAAAAGTTACAATTCGTCTGAACGGATATTGTGTCATGAACCTTTGATATCTTTTTCCCTCTCGCTTATCGTTCCTTTAGGAGTGAAATTGAGAATTTTCTTGAAAAAAGTATTGATGTCAAGCTGCCGAGATATTTAATATACAGGAAATCATAGGATTTTCTGTTTAAAATTTAGGGAGCAATAGCTTGACGTCAGGAAAGAAATATAGGGCACGTCTGGGTCGCACGTACATTCATAAGGTACATATGTACGAGTACCTATACATACACATGCAATTCTGCACCCATGACGAACATTTGTTGCTGCTTTGGATTCAAGGTTAGGACAAAATCTTTAAAAATAATAAAAATCAAAAATTCTTTGACAAATTTCGGCATGTTAAATACATATAAAAAAATTGCCACAAACAGCATTGACCTAGCGTCTCGCAATCACTCGTATTGTATATGCGATTCTTTGCTTTCTGATGACAAAAATACTCTCGGATGTTTGTCAAACGTTCAAGAGGCGTGAGACCGCGAACAAACTTGTTGGTGTTTTCTAGAATTCGAATATTGAAACTTACGCGCAGTTGTCTGCTACAGTAACCACTGCGCTACATCGACATGATCCTTGGTATTTCTTGGTTTGTTTTGCCCTCAAATATATCATAATCAGCATTGCCACTTCTTGCAGAGCATAGATAGTATACTGACAATAAAAATGAAGTATTTTCAATGAAATTGTAGCAAAATAGAAATGTTTGCCAATTTTCTTTACTTTTGCGTTATTATTTATAGCATTCAGTTTCAACAATCTTAAATACTATAAAAGCAAAATCAATTTTCCTTGTGAACACCGTTTCTCGAAAACTACTAGACGAAAGTACTTGCAATTTTGCACAGTTATTCCTTATCTTGCCTAGATGCGAGACAAGAAGGGATTTTCCGAAATTCAGGGTCTAAGTGGCATAAAGGTGGTGGAGATCGAATTTTCCATCTGTAAATATTGATACCACAGCCGTATCTCAGTACTGGCTCTCCTGATTAAAAAAATAGAAATTAGGTGTATTTACTAAATTAATTCTGATTCATTTAAGGTATAAAACATCTCTCTGCGTTGTCCTGAAGCTGAGCAATGCTAAAAACAAAATAATCAAATCATCGCCCACAATTGAGTATATGGGCGCGCTATCCCATCATTATGTTTTGATCTTCAGTGTACGATCTCTTCTAGAGTTAAAATTGAAAAAAAACATTATCAGTGCTTAATCTAAGATATTGTAAATTTTATTAAATAAGATATCCATGTGCTGTCAAAAATGAATGCAATTAAGAGACTTGGGAATATACGCGTAGGTACATACATATGTATATGCATATGGATGTGTAGAGATAGAACTATTGCAATTTTTTTCCATTTTGTTAGACGAGATGTTCATCGTTGGATTTGTCCACATTTTAGAATGTTTTAATGAATGTAAAATAAATTGTGTGTTGGAAGCGGGTTAGCGTATACTCTGGTGGGACTCCCACAGGTGAAGTTATAATTGAGTTTACATATTTTCGGTATTGTATTCAGTTGGCAATTATATTTCAACAAGTAAATAACTGTCAACTAAAATGCGGGCGAAGCAAGGCGAGCACTGGCCAGCTAGTAAAATATAACAAAAGGTATTAATTCAACAAACGAAACATAAAAGAAAAGTAATAAATTAATTGATAAAGCATTTATAGCATTATATACATACATATAGTATATATGAATCCATTGATAAAAAATAAATAAATAAAAAGTTAGCAAAGTTAATTTATAAAACATATAAAACTGCACAGTATACCCTGTTGTCCCAGTTAAGCAGTACAATCCTTTAAGAGGAGTTACCTTCACGTTTTTAATACATTTTGTGGGGATCGGCTGTTACCTTACAGAGCAAAATTGTAAATCAGTTGAAACAAAATTACTGTACATTTACAAATATATGATAATTCTTTGTTACGCTTGTTTTTCCTATTCGATAATTAACTGTTAACTGCATTGCTCATAGGTACGTTAGTTTATTATTCTCACTTAACTTTGTTTGACAATTTTTGTCTGACAAAAAATGGCCTTTACTACCACTTCTGTTGATCGTACGTAAAAAAGTTGTTTAACATAATTTTAAGGAAATTTTTTAGGGATAAAAATTTCATAAAAATTTTCATTATTTCGAGTTTCAGGAGCCATAACTTTTTTTTAGCTGCACAGCTGTACCCATTGTGCTTGAAACGAACACGACCGTGCGCTTTATAGAAACTCACCCCATGTGCGCACACCATAGGTATGCGCGTTACGAAAGCGCGCACTTCTGTCCGTGAGTGGCATATGAGTTGATTTACGGGCTCATGAGTTGCACTTCGTGGTTACTGGCCAAATGAAATACAGTGTTGTGCAGTATAATAGCAACTTTTAAGTGGTCGGGAAAAAAATAGGTAGTTTTTACCGTTCTGTAGTAACATTAACAAATAACCCTACTTCAAACTAAACACACGGTCATAACAGTAAGACAAATTTAAACCGACACAGAATACCGGATAGTCTTAGGATCGATAATTAGTTTATTTGTATCCTACTTACCAAGTAAGTCAGTTTATTTCGGATGATCAAGCACATAATAAAGAAGCTTCTCTTCCAGAAAAGAAAATTATTTTTTTTTATTTTATTTAAATTTATCAAATAATTATTTATATTGATGCCATAAAATAATCAAATAATATTCGTTTTAAGTTTGCAGTAAAAGACCTTTCAAAATACAGTCCCATGCACTTGAACAGGGACAAGATTTTTTGTTTAACTTTTGCGATTTTCCAATAAAAGAGTAAGACACATGTGCAGATATATATTTTTAAAATATTCAATTTTTTATTAAAAAAAAAAATGTTCACCTAAAACTTTTTCAGTTATTTTTATACAAATAGTTTTGTAAGTGTTGACAAAAAAATATTCATTTTTCTTGCCGCACTTGAATAGGGACAAAAGCTGAAAACAAAGATAATTAACAAAACATTTCAAGAATTTAGTTTAGCTTCATTTACCTATATTCTTTAAAGTTTAATTAATAATCTGTGTATCCCCCTTTGTTGGAAATGAGTTCATAAAGGCGATCGGGAAGGGAGCCATACATAGATTGTAAGTAGGTCAACGAAATTTCGCACCAGTCGGCAATGATGGCTTCCGTTACCGATTTTACGTCTGCAAATTGTCTACCAGACTCGTAAACTTTCCGTGACAGCCATCCCCATACATTCTCAATTACATTCATATCAGGGGAATATGGTGGCCGCTCCAGTACAGGCACGCTTTGGTTACGAATCCACTCTTTTACCAGGCGTGCAGTATGGATTGGGGCGTTGGAAAGTCCTTGACACGGTTCCAAACAAGTTGTTGTAGTAAGGAAAGTCTTCTTAAGTACGATTTTATAATGGTTCGCGTTCATTTTTGACCAAAGAAACTGGAATTCAAATTGACCATAGTACGAGATTGCACCCCACACCACTACACCCTCCTCACGGCTATGGTGACCAGACAGATAGTTTTTTTCTTTACGTTTCTCCAGACAGTTGACGAGAGCACTCTCCTCGAACTTGCTCAACCTACCGTCTAATAGGAATCTGTCAAACGAGGAGATTGATAGATATCTAAAACAAATGGACGAGATAATAAAACGAACGATGGACAGTACGATACCTCGGTATCAACACCCTGACAACGTGGACATATACCGCAATGCAATGATTGACGCACTGCACGAACATAAAAGTAGACTGCTGTCGAGATTAAAAACCTTGTATAGACAGTTTACTGACAGACAGAACTCGGAGGAGGTTAGGACGCTGAAGTCGCTGATTAAAAACCTCTCGCAATTAATTAAAGAAAATTACAGACTGTCTGTAAATTTGCACTGGGACAGGAAAATTCAGGCTGTAAAATCCAACAACCCGAGTATGTTCCCGAAAATAAACAAGATCTTTCGGAGGAATAATCAAAACGATCTTCCGCGTCTTAAAATCCCCCGAACTACGAACAATGTACAAATACTAGTGACAGCAGGTATAGATCCAGATAACGCAGCTGAGGATGACAATTTCTTTTTGATCGAAGATCCGCAGAAGAAGGTAGAGGCTATAGGAGCGACCTTCCAGGACGTGTATAAGGTGAATGATAGTGTTTGCCCGAACCACGACCTGAAGAATCGGGTCCTTGTGCACAACTTCTACCTTCGAAATGACATGGAGCACTGGCGATCTGAGAACACTGGTTTCACCGTGTTCAATGAAAGATACATGGCAAACAATGCCGTCGCCGATGAAAGGGTACATCCCCCGTTCATTTCGAAGGCAGAGCTCCAAGCGATCTTCGAATCACTGAGGAACAAGAAATCCGTGGGAATCGATGGTATACCCAACATTGTGCTTAGACATCTTCCTCCAGAAGCGGTGAACATTTACACCATCCTGTTTAATAATGCAATGAATAATGCCCATTATCCAGCGCATTGGGAAACAGCGGTGGTGCAGCCCATTCCCAAAAGGGATAAAGATAGTTCCAATCCGGGGAATCTCCGGTCGATAAGTCTACTTCCGAACATCAGCAAGGTATTTGAAAAAGTTATTCAAAGTGTGGTTCCACGTAGGGTCAAGCTTATTGGAAAAGATGCGGGTGTTTGAGAGGGCTTGCCTTAGGGCTTGCGTTTGTACAGAACACCAGAGTCTGAGTACATAAAATTCTATCCTAATGAGGTCCTGTACAACAGGGCGAATCTGATCAGAGTGGATAATTTCTTGATCAAGATGATTCGAAGGCACATTGCAAGAGCAATGACTTCGATGAATAGCCTGATCTTTGGGGCTTATTACCCCAACAATCTCTATCACGAGAGTGTGCACCTTAACGGCTTTATCCCACCAGAAGCATTCCTATACCTTGATCAGAGAGGTCTGATCCAGGATAAGTTAGCGGTGCCGCTAATCTTCCGCGTCGCCAGAACAGCTGTGGATAGGCGACTCAACTACGACCGAGACGTCGCACAGAGCCGTGTAGAGTGTCTCCGGTACAGTAGGGCGGTTTCCAACCGCGACATTGAAGACGTTAGTAGGCAGCATGACCAATTTTGGTGGCTTATTGAAGAAGATGGAACGCCGTCGTCGTTTCCCCCTAATCCGGGTTAGCCTGCAACGTAGGCAGGGCGGGTCGTCTTTTTATTGCCATGGCCGGCTTACATTAAGGTAGTCTTAAGTTTGTATAAAATAAAAAAAAAATAATAAAAAAAAAAAATAAAAAATAAAAAAAATAAAAAAAAAAAAAAAATTAAAAAACAAAAAACAGCACAGCACTTGGCTAAAAAAAAAAAAAATAAACAAAAAATCAAATCATGTATTTAATTGCACTTCGTAGTTAAGTTAGCATAAGTTTATTTTTAAGGTAGTTATAAGTTTTATCTAGTTTACAATAGTTTAAAAAAAAAACAGTCCATGTACTAAGTTTTTATACAACGAACATTTTTCTTAGTTCTTAATTTGTTAATTAGTGAAGTAGTAATAAAGAAATTTAGTTAGGTTACCTCGAAAGACATAGGTTAAGAGTTAAGTATAGCTTAGAGCGCCCGCAAGGGGCCAGTAAGTTAGAATAAGATAGTTACATAAGTTAATTAAGCTCGTTTTAAGCATTTTTGTTAGCATGTAAGATATAATGAATTGAAGTAATAAAATGCATTAAAAATGAAATGACACGTTGTTGTAGTAAGGAAAGTCTTCTTAAGTACGATTTTAGAATGGTTCGCGTTAATTTTTGACCAAAGAAACTGGAATTCAAATTGACCATAGTACGAGATTGCACCCCACACCACAACACCCTCCTCACGGCTATGGTGACCAGACAGATAATGTTTTTCTTTACGTATGTCATGAAAATAGAAATAGTAACCATCAGGGCCATCTAAATTAAACCGTTTTTCGTCCGAAAAAACGACTCGATACCACTCGCTATTCCATGTCATGCAATTCCGAGTAAAAGCTGACGAGCCTCCTTACGAGCCGGGGTAAGTGGGTTTTTTATCCAATTTTAATCTTTTCAGATGTTTAGCTTTGTGTAATACTCGTCTAACCGTGTGAACACTCGCAGTTATTCCCAGACTCGATCGGATTTGTGAGGCGGAACAGTGCAAAGTCCAGGATTTTCTGACAATTCGTCTGTCTTCAGTAGATGTAGTCACCTTTTTGGTCCTCCCTTTCATGTTATTTCCATAGTTCGACTTATTTTTAAGAAAGCTGCAAGCCTCCGTCTTGCTTCTTCCAATTTTTTCGGCAATATCTCTATATGTAAATTACACTCCTTGTAGGCGAGTATTTTGCCTTTCTCTTCTGCTGTCAAAACTTTACCTCGACCCTTTTGTTTTTAAAACGTTTAAAATTTACCCGAGATTACAAAAAAGTACTTTTAATGTTTATGATTTAATTCACACTAACGCAATTGCCCCTGTCCCTGTTCAAGTGCTGCAAGAAAAAAGCTCACTTGTCTGCATGGTCAAAGCAAGATTAGAATAATACATAACTGTAAGATTGGTGGAATTTCTTTCTGTTTCTAAAAGTTGCATATTACTGTGCACTAAATAAAAGCACTTAGGAAATGCCGTTAGAAAGTACAATATGTAATGAGAAAAAGAAAAATAGAATGAAATGATTAAAGAATCTTGTCCTTATCCAAGTGCACGGGAGTGTATATACACATCGGCGCTTTCTTCTTTGCGTATTATTAATAGAAATGACATTAAATTAATCCAAGAGTACATTGCGGGTATCATGGCATGTGTTCACGATATCAACAAAAAGCATTCAGGAATACCTGCATTAAAGAGAAACTTCGCGTTTTTGGTTATTGGCCTTAGTATGTTGCTGCAATGTTTTAAAAACAAGATTTTAAATTCTCAAACTAACACTAAAATTATGCTATCTACAATTTCTAGTATAAAAGACAGAAGCTAGAATCAGCGACAAGATTACCAACTTTAAAAAAAAAGCTACGTTGAAAAACCGAAACGGAATTTAAAAAGCTGCTAAATCTGTTTCTTAGGCATAGTTATTTGTTTGAATTCTGGTCAGACAAGAACGTGGAAAAAAATCACCAAGAAGTGTGCAAAAAACTTGGCCCAGAGATGAAAATATTACCAGATCCAATCGACAAACTTCAGATGTACTCAATTTCGATGGAAATTTTAGTCATAAGATACTTTATGGTAAAATCTAACACTGCTCCAAAGAAGATAGACGAACAGACATTTCGAGAGGTACAGATACAGTAGGCGGTGCTTTGAGTCAAATTTATAATCTACAAAATTACTTCGAATTACCACTGGAATACACAGGGTGGCATAAAAACATTCACCCGAAGTTGTTTTGCTATATCTTTAAAATGAAACGAAATAATTTTATATTTTTTTTTTAAATGTTATTTGGGCCTTTTCCATTACTTTTTGAAGATGATGTCGGTTAAGTGGACGCCGCGATTGGTGATGACTATTTGGGCTCTTTTTACCGCATTTTCAATAGTTTTGGCGATAAGTTCTCGCACTCTTGTCGGATATTCTCTATAAGAGCCTCCAGGGTTTGTAGCTTGTTCTTATAAACCCGTTACATAAAAAAAAACCCAAAAAAAAGAAGTCTGGAGCGGTCAAATCAGGCGATCTTGCCGGACAGTGCAAATTGCCAAAACGAGACATTAGGCGACCCGGAAACGAATCCTTCAAAAAGTCCATTGTCGCGCCAGCTGTGTATGCGGGTGCACCGTTCTGTTGGAATCACATGTCCGCCAGTCCCAATTCATCAATTTGTGGCAATAAAAACTCGTTGATCATGGTTCTGTATCGCTCACTAGTCACAGTAACCGTGCTACCCACGGCGCGCGTTCAGCTACAGCACGAATACTCTCGTCGGATCGAGCACTACGAGGCCTTCCGGCGACTCTTTTGTCACATGCTGTTCCAGTCTCTTCGAGGCGAGCGCTTAAATGCCTTAGTGTTTAACCAGTTGGTCTAGGACAGCCGGGAAATCTGCGCAGAAATTCTCATTGCACTAGAATCACTGACGAACTATTTCGCAAAAAAATAGTCACGAGTAACAAAAAAAAGTTAAGTTTAATAGACATTCATATAATTTTCACAAACAGTGTATACATAGTCGTTTATGGTTTGGCTTAAGGCCGTCTACCAGATTGACAATATGATTGCTATTTCTGTTTAAAAATCGCTTTCCAAAATACGGGCTCTGTAGCGGATTGCAGCTGTAGCATAGTTGTATTAAACATCCCAATCATGAGTTCCGTTCAGTACGTTGATCACCTCATCCAAGTCTAGCGAAATTACTCCGAAGTATCTCGCGCGAAAATGTGAAAATTCCCCTAAAATGGGAAATCTTCCAATGAAATGGTATACATCCTCCTTCTCTTTAAGGTTGCACATGTCACATAAAATTGGAAGATCGGGTCAATGTGGAATCAATTGAAGACTTGTTCGTTCACCTCTAAGTTTGAATATTGTGCTTATCATTTGCAGAGAGTAGGGATTGGTGAAGTACGTTGAATCGCTTTCAATGAGGTTAAAATTCACCCTTCTGTAGACCAGCCTATGTTGCGATGAATGTGCTTCAGCTGCAAATCTCTCAAAACATTTGTAAGCATAGGTTTTATCATTGAAAGTTGCATACCAGATGCAATATTTAAGCTCACGCCATATTTTACTGCCAACTCCTCCCACTTTTGAACGAAGTGCCCTCTTGTCGAAATTATATGCTTCAGATCAATCCTGGGTAGTCTTCCATCTTCCATCTCCACTACTTTTACAATATAATCTATATGCAGCTTTAGGGTATCTTAAAAGAGTGGTGGGACTCCAGTTTCTAGATGCAGCATATAGTTCGGTGTACATATTGGAAGTCGAAAGATTCGTTTCAAAAAGTATCTTAGAAAATTTTCAACTTCTTCAAAAAAGCAATAACCCCAAATTTGGGGTCCGTACAGCAGCATAGAGGCAGCAGTTGTACGAAATAGTTTATTTTTCGCTGTGTGATCGATAAACAAATTGTCGACGCAACGTCCCCAAACTGATGAAATAGCTTTTTTAGCTGCTGCTAGTTGACATTCGAAGTGTTCTTTTCACATTGAGGTTGGATGTAATTAGCACACCTAAATATTTATACTCTTTCACTATTTCAACGTTTTCACCCCGATAGGACTACTTTTCGTTGCGATAGTATCTTCCACCGCCATTTCTAAAAATCATCATCTTTGATTTTAATAAATTCACAGTCAAATTACATTGCTTACAGCAGTTTTCAAGACGGTTCATAGTAAGCTCCATCCCTTCAACTGTCTCCGATAAAAACACTATATCGTCCACAAACTTTAGCGCCGGTATCCGCACACCACCAAGCTCGATCCCTCCTCCTATTTCTCCTACTATATCGTCATTATAAATAAGATGAAGAGTAACGTGCTTTATTATTATTATTATGCATCCTTGCTTAACTCCCATTTGTGTTCCAAATTCTTCCGAAACGTACTCTCCATTCCATACGTACGCCACGATGCTCTCATAGATCGTTTTTAGCACATTTATTACTTTACTCGATAAACCAATTTTGTATAGCTTATAGAAAAGAGCTTCACGCGCTATGGAGTCAAAAGCTGCACGAAAGTCAACAAGAAGACATATAGTTTTTTGCTACTTTGTTTAAAAAACTCCGAAATGTTGGTGAGAGTAAAAATGTGATCCAGTGTTGAATAATGCTTTCTGAACCCCGCCTGGTATTCATTTAAAATCCTATTGTTTGCTATCCATTGTGTAAGCCTATTAAATATCATAGCACTAAATAGTTTTGCCGAAGTATTCAAAAAAGAAATGCCTGTAGCTGGATGTTACGAGTAGCTGGATTATCTAGCTCGCCTTTTTTGTGCACCGGGAAAATGATCGCTCTATTCTATTAAATTCATTTGTAAGTGCAGTAAGAAATTCTGTAGAACTGTTCTTGTAGAATTCGAAAGGGATCCGATAGTCACCTGGAGCTTTCCTCGTTTTAGAGCAATCAACTGCGCGTTTCACTTCCAAAAGAGTAAATTGTGAGTCTAAGAGCTCGTCTGCGAAAAATGGGGCTGCATATTGCGGTAACGGAGAAAACTGTGGAGTGTTTAGTAAATTTTTAAAATACTCTCTCAGCTCAGACGCTTGTAAAGTCGACGAAATCACGTTAGTTCTTCCAGTTACAATTTTAACCGCCTTCCAAAAGTCTGCTGAACATCTTGAAGTATTAACAACTGCAATGACTTCCTGGTTACATTTTTTCCTTTTTTCTATACAAAGACGTTTGAAATATTTATTTGTTTCTGCATAAAGTTCTTTGACACAGTTATTATTTCGCTTCCTTAGGCGCCTTAGCAATGCAAATGATCGTTTTCTCGCCTTCAGACACTCGATATCGAACCACTTCTGTTTACTGGCTACAATACAAGTATATTCCGTGATCTTGAGGAGTATAGCATTCCATGGCTTATCGACGTGTATTCTGCATCTGTATACTTTACAAATTTCATTTAAAATTGACAGTTGCCACCATTTGCAGAAGTTATAGCATCTTCCGATTGGGTGATTCATTTTAGGCCACTTTGTATAACCAAGGCACCAATACTCAACGAAACAACATTTATCATCGGCTTTTCAATATTTAACAGTATTCAGAGTACTGAAAATTGTATTGTCCACCAGCTGTACAAAAAACTGTTTTTCAAGCGATGTGCAACCAGGACGCTTGGGCTTGAAAATTATTAGAAGACCATTTCTCCAGAAGACTGGAAGCAGTGCATATTGTGCCTGGGTTGGTTGCACGTACCTACACATGCCAATTGCAGCCGAAGTGAAAGGCCATACATAGCAAATAACATAATTCTTATATTACTTACCTACTTTCTCCTTAGGATCGTTTTGTAACTAAAGTGGCGCTTTTTACCCCACAACCGAGTTATAAAACGCCCCACTTTAACGTTTTTTTTTTAAATAAAATATGAATTGTATTGTGAAAGTCACGAATAAATAGTGTTTTATTTTTATTTAATACAAGGCTTTTAATTTTTTTTTATTAAGGATGCTTTGATTGTTGGGCGTATTGTATTGTATGTCTTACCCTACCAAAATACTGCTAATAACGTGTAGGCAAAGAACATGTATGTTTTTGGTGGGATTATACCTACAGATGGGACGAACAAATTTTAAAAATAAAATCCTATCTGAAGAAGGAAATTTTTGCAGGTGTATTGGGCACATATTCTACGATTCATGTGCTGAAAACAAGTCTACTATACCCTTGTACAGTCGAAGCTTAGGTGTGGTGTTTTGGATTGGAGTAACGCAGCAAAGGGTATTTAGAGGATCTCCAAAGGCTTCAAAACTTTGCATTGCGCACAATATCACAAAAAGGCGACACGGAGATGCCGAGTTGAATATGTTAAGTGGGGATCATACTTTAAACTGACATTTAAGCTGAAATACTGCAAAGACACGCGGTTTCAATTGCCAACTGCATATAATGTGAAGACTTGGAGACGGGCTCAAAATCTACCGCAAGTCCCAACATTCTACAAAAAGTATGGTAAAGGACAATTAGGCTACATTGTACCAACAATAATAAACAACCACTAAATTTAAAAAATATAACGAATGCTTACATGAGAAAAAAATATTAAAGAAACTCTTTCTATGTTAAAATTTTTTAACCATAACTGAACTGAATCATCCCAGAGAATTTTTTCTTAAATTTTTCAATGAATTTTAGAAGTAGTGACATTTTTCCGATTTACATTGCAAAAAAATAGTAAAAAAAATATTGAACTTACCGTTTCTTGGGGATGATGTGTACCCTATATGGTACATTGGGATAATGCAACTATAAGTTTTTATTCAATATTTGCTATATTTTATTGAATACTATTTACGTGGAAATATGATTATATAAATTAATCCAATATTACATTGAGTGATAAGCTTTGAAACAGCGCACGTGTAAGGCAACCCCACATTCCTCACAAAGAGTAGCCACTTGACTGTGGCAAACTCGACATCTGGTTCGCTTGCCTTGCTCGGCAATCATATGATTTATTTGATCATATCTAATGTCCTGGTTCTCTGTATTGGTGGGCTTCAAATTTCGTGGTCTGTTACTTACTTACTGTTACGTTGAATCGCTTTCAATGAGGTTAAAATTCACCCTTCTGTAGACCAGCCTATGTTGCGATGAATGTGCTTCAGCTGCAAATCTCTCAAAACATTTGTAAGCATAGGTTTTATCATTGAAAGTTGCATACCAGATGCAATATTTAAGCTCACGCCATATTTTACTGCCAACTCCTCCCACTTTTGAACGAAGTGCCCTCTTGTCGAAATTATATGCTTCAGATCAATCCTGGGTAGTCTTCCATCTTCCATCTCCACTACTTTTACAATATAATCTATATGCAGCTTTAGGGTATCTTAAAAGAGTGGTGGGACTCCAGTTTCTAGATGCAGCATATAGTTCGGTGTACATATTGGAAGTCGAAAGATTCGTTTCAAAAAGTATCTTAGAAAATTTTCAACTTCTTCAAAAAAGCAATAACCCCAAATTTGGGGTCCGTACAGCAGCATAGAGGCAGCAGTTGTACGAAATAGTTTATTTTTCGCTGTGTGATCGATAAACAAATTGTCGACGCAACGTCCCCAAACTGATGAAATAGCTTTTTTAGCTGCTGCTAGTTGACATTCGAAGTGTTCTTTTCACATTGAGGTTGGATGTAATTAGCACACCTAAATATTTATACTCTTTCACTATTTCAACGTTTTCACCCCGATAGGACTACTTTTCGTTGCGATAGTATCTTCCACCGCCATTTCTAAAAATCATCATCTTTGATTTTAATAAATTCACAGTCAAATTACATTGCTTACAGCAGTTTTCAAGACGGTTCATAGTAAGCTCCATCCCTTCAACTGTCTCCGATAAAAACACTATATCGTCCACAAACTTTAGCGCCGGTATCCGCACACCACCAAGCTCGATCCCTCCTCCTATTTCTCCTACTATATCGTCATTATAAATAAGATGAAGAGTAACGTGCTTTATTATTATTATTATGCATCCTTGCTTAACTCCCATTTGTGTTCCAAATTCTTCCGAAACGTACTCTCCATTCCATACGTACGCCACGATGCTCTCATAGATCGTTTTTAGCACATTTATTACTTTACTCGATAAACCAATTTTGTATAGCTTATAGAAAAGAGCTTCACGCGCTATGGAGTCAAAAGCTGCACGAAAGTCAACAAGAAGACATATAGTTTTTTGCTACTTTGTTTAAAAAACTCCGAAATGTTGGTGAGAGTAAAAATGTGATCCAGTGTTGAATAATGCTTTCTGAACCCCGCCTGGTATTCATTTAAAATCCTATTGTTTGCTATCCATTGTGTAAGCCTATTAAATATCATAGCACTAAATAGTTTTGCCGAAGTATTCAAAAAAGAAATGCCTGTAGCTGGATGTTACGAGTAGCTGGATTATCTAGCTCGCCTTTTTTGTGCACCGGGAAAATGATCGCTCTATTCTATTAAATTCATTTGTAAGTGCAGTAAGAAATTCTGTAGAACTGTTCTTGTAGAATTCGAAAGGGATCCGATAGTCACCTGGAGCTTTCCTCGTTTTAGAGCAATCAACTGCGCGTTTCACTTCCAAAAGAGTAAATTGTGAGTCTAAGAGCTCGTCTGCGAAAAATGGGGCTGCATATTGCGGTAACGGAGAAAACTGTGGAGTGTTTAGTAAATTTTTAAAATACTCTCTCAGCTCAGACGCTTGTAAAGTCGACGAAATCACGTTAGTTCTTCCAGTTACAATTTTAACCGCCTTCCAAAAGTCTGCTGAACATCTTGAAGTATTAACAACTGCAATGACTTCCTGGTTACATTTTTTCCTTTTTTCTATACAAAGACGTTTGAAATATTTATTTGTTTCTGCATAAAGTTCTTTGACACAGTTATTATTTCGCTTCCTTAGGCGCCTTAGCAATGCAAATGATCGTTTTCTCGCCTTCAGACACTCGATATCGAACCACTTCTGTTTACTGGCTACAATACAAGTATATTCCGTGATCTTGAGGAGTATAGCATTCCATGGCTTATCGACGTGTATTCTGCATCTGTATACTTTACAAATTTCATTTAAAATTGACAGTTGCCACCATTTGCAGAAGTTATAGCATCTTCCGATTGGGTGATTCATTTTAGGCCACTTTGTATAACCAAGGCACCAATACTCAACGAAACAACATTTATCATCGGCTTTTCAATATTTAACAGTATTCAGAGTACTGAAAATTGTATTGTCCACCAGCTGTACAAAAAACTGTTTTTCAAGCGATGTGCAACCAGGACGCTTGGGCTTGAAAATTATTAGAAGACCATTTCTCCAGAAGACTGGAAGCAGTGCATATTGTGCCTGGGTTGGTTGCACGTACCTACACATGCCAATTGCAGCCGAAGTGAAAGGCCATACATAGCAAATAACATAATTCTTATATTACTTACCTACTTTCTCCTTAGGATCGTTTTGTAACTAAAGTGGCGCTTTTTACCCCACAACCGAGTTATAAAACGCCCCACTTTAACGTTTTTTTTTTAAATAAAATATGAATTGTATTGTGAAAGTCACGAAAAAATAGTGTTTTATTTTTATTTAATACAAGGCTTTTGATTTTTTTTTATTAAGGATGCTTTGATTGTTGGGCGTATTGTATTGTATGTCTTACCCTACCAAAATACTGCTAATAACGTGTAGGCAAAGAACATGTATGTTTTTGGTGGGATTATACCTACAGATGGGACGAACAAATTTTAAAAATAAAATCCTATCTGAAGAAGGAAATTTTTGCAGGTGTATTGGGCACATATTCTACGATTCATGTGCTGAAAACAAGTCTACTATACCCTTGTACAGTCGAAGCTTAGGTGTGGTGTTTTGGATTGGAGTAACGCAGCAAAGGGTATTTAGAGGATCTCCAAAGGCTTCAAAACTTTGCATTGCGCACAATATCACAAAAAGGCGACACGGAGATGCCGAGTTGAATATGTTAAGTGGGGATCATACTTTAAACTGACATTTAAGCTGAAATACTGCAAAGACACGCGGTTTCAATTGCCAACTGCATATAATGTGAAGACTTGGAGACGGGCTCAAAATCTACCGCAAGTCCCAACATTCTACAAAAAGTATGGTAAAGGACAATTAGGCTACATTGTACCAACAATAATAAACAACCACTAAATTTAAAAAATATAACGAATGCTTACATGAGAAAAAAATATTAAAGAAACTCTTTCTATGTTAAAATTTTTTAACCATAACTGAACTGAATCATCCCAGAGAATTTTTTCTTAAATTTTTCAATGAATTTTAGAAGTAGTGACATTTTTCCGATTTACATTGCAAAAAAATAGTAAAAAAAATATTGAACTTACCGTTTCTTGGGGATGATGTGTACCCTATATGGTACATTGGGATAATGCAACTATAAGTTTTTATTCAATATTTGCTATATTTTATTGAATACTATTTACGTGGAAATATGATTATATAAATTAATCCAATATTACATTGAGTGATAAGCTTTGAAACAGCGCACGTGTAAGGCAACCCCACATTCCTCACAAAGAGTAGCCACTTGACTGTGGCAAACTCGACATCTGGTTCGCTTGCCTTGCTCGGCAATCATATGATTTATTTGATCATATCTAATGTCCTGGTTCTCTGTATTGGTGGGCTTCAAATTTCGTGGTCTGTTACTTTTTCCATAAGTTTTTTTTTTTTTTTTTTTTTGCCGAGAGCAGGTGAAAAATCTTCCAAAGACACCATAAGGCCCGACCGCGCGTGCTTATGGTAGTGTGAGATTTTTACTCACTAAAAAAACACCTCTCCTCAAAATTAATACTACAACTAAGCCAGTGCTTATCCAGTAGTTTTATTTTCGCTTACGAGAATCGTTATTCTAGAAAAAGATGATCGTATGTGATTAAAAATAAATGTAGCACTTTAGACAGGTTAAATTCCAATGAAAGTTCCTGCCTTTTTCACGACCTTCATATGCTATGACGCGAGGTCAAAAGCTTTTGTCCTTTGAAGACGACGAATTGAATTGTTCGCGTCAAGTAGTTGAGTGATAGTACAGTTACAATGGCCGTGAACACGATCTTTGTGTTTACGCGCAAATTTTGTTATCTCTTCGACGACGCTGGGAATTCCCAGATCCCGATGAATATCTTCGTTACGTACATACCACGGTGCGTTAACGATCGTTCTAAGAACTTTATTTTTGAAAGTTTGTATGATGTTTCTATTGCTTCTCTTGGTACAACCCCATAGTTGTTTACCATACGTCCACACTGGCTTTAGCACTTGCTTATAGATAAGCAGTTTGTTATGTAGGCTCAACTTCGAATGTTTTCCGAGTAGCCAGTACATTTGTCGGTATTTGTTTTGAAGTTCGTCGCGTTTCTTTTTCACGTGCGATTTCCATTTGAGCTTGACATCTAGAGTCATTCCTAGATATTTTGCTTCCTTTGCGTACGGTATTTGAGCCGAGTTTAGATATACAGGCAATCTATCCACTTTTTTGTACGTAAAGTTGACGTGAGTAGATTTGCTTTCGTTCAGCACAATACGCCAAGAATTCGTCCAAGCGTGGACTTTATTAATAGCATGTTGAAGCTTTCCGGTTGCTGCTTCGATGGTATCTCCCGTTGTCAATATCGCCGTATCGTCCGCAAACGTGGCGACGACACAGTTTCTTTCTTGCGGGATGTCACGCGTGTAGAGTACATATGTTAAATTGAATTAAGTAAATGTAATCAACGTACTTTACAAATACATGCACACATACCTTATTTCTAATACATACATATATAAAGTCTATATAAAGTCTATCAAATATTATATTAAGTTAGTTAATACTCAATCAGTGAATAAAACGGACATGAAGTAAAAGGGCTCTGTGTTTATCTTGGTCATATTTTCTCTTTTAAGCGGTAAAACTTCAACAGGTTATGGGCCCAGTGTGTTAAATCCAAGTATTACACAGCTTAGTGACGTCGCGTAAAAGTATTTTTTTAATTCGTATTTCTTTTATTAAATCGAGATACGGTTACGTCTGACGAGCCAGTAATTCAAAAAAAAAAAAAAAAATGAATGTCGCGAGTAATGCTTTAATCGATAAACTTGATGAGCGGAACTACGAATTTTGGAAATTGCACATGCGAAGTGTCCTAGTGTGTAATGATTTGTGGGGTTACGTCGACGGTTCGATAGCTAAGCCAAATGAAGCTGATGCCGAAAAATTATCAGCGTGGAAAACTAAGAATTCCAAGGCACTAGCAATGATCTTTCTGGGAGTAAAAGAAAATCAGTTAGGATATATAAAGAAATGTACAACTGCAAGTGAAGCATGGACTCTTCTAGAAAAGACACATACATCAAAAGGTCCCGCAAGAAAAGTTGTCCTCTACCGGCGTCTTTTTCAGATCAAAAAGAAAAGAGACCAAACAATGACCCAACATATACGAGATTTTCAAAGTTGCTGTGATGCCTTAGAAGAAGCTGGTATATCTATACCGAAAGAGTTACTTTGCATAATGCTCTTAAATTCCTTGCCAGATGTTTTTGAAAATTTTTGTATTGCCATTGAGACTCGGGATGAACTTCCTGACATCGCTACCCTTAAATCGAAGTTGCTAGAGGAAGAAGAACGGAGAGGTCATATTACAGTGGAGGAAACTTGTTCTGAAAATGCTCTTTTCATAGATGAGAGAACTAGACGAAAGGAGTACCAGTGCAACGGGGGAAACAGTAAGAATATTAGATCTCGATCGAAACCACCACAGAGATTTGATGGAAACTGCTTCAAGTGTGGCAAATACGGACACAGGGCTAATGCATGCAAAACCAAATACAACAATTGGTCAAAAAGAGAGAGAGAAGTACCGTCGGAGGCTGCAATGTCTACGTGTCAACAGAAGAGCTTAGAAAAGTTACACAAATACGAATGGTGTTTGGATAGCGGCGCGAGCGCGCATATGTGTAATGATCCAAATAAATTTGTGCAGTGGTGTCATAGAGACAAACAGATAATTAAAACAGCGGGTGATGACACAGTTGTAGCCCATGGATCGGGGACAGTAATTCTACACATAAATAACCAAGGCAGATTAACAAAAGTAAAGCTTATGAATGTATTGTATATACCACAATTGCGGCAAAATTTAATATCTGTTCCGAAAGTTACTGATAACGGCTGCACAGTTAATTTTGTTAAAAATACTGCATTGGTAATGAACCATAAGCAACAGTGCATCTTTAAAGCACATAAGAAAAGTAAACTCTATGTATTGAAAGCGTGTCCATATGAAGAAGCAAATTCATGTGACATTCAGTCGAATGAACATGCTTTATTTAAAATGGCACCAGCGATTTGGGCACCTGAACTTCAGCGATGTGAAGAAATTAAAAGCAAACGATTCAGTAAAAGGATTAAAAGAAAGTTTTACCCAAAGTGAAATACAGTGCGTGGTATGTAGCAAAGGAAAAATTGTTCAGTCCCCATTTCCTAAATCTCAAACGATTGACAGTGAAATACTAGGAACAGTGCACTCCGACGTTTGTGGGCCATTTAATGTACAGTCATACAGTGGTGCGAAATACTTCGTCACCTTTATTGACGAAAAATCTCGATTTATAGAGGTGGACTTTATTAAATCGAAAAATAAAGTGTTTGAGAAATTTAAAAACTTCAAACTTCGCGCAGAAAAGGAAAGCGGTAAGAAGATTAAGCGGTTACGGACTGATAACGGGACCGAGTACATGTCAAAAGAATTCTCAGAGTTTTTGGAATCTAATGGAATAAAAGGACAACTAACGACGGCATACACACCACAACAGAATGGTGTCGCTGAGCGAGCGAATAGAACGCTGCTCGAAATGGTTCGTTGTATGTTAATTGATTCGGATTTACCGAAAAGCTTGTGGGCAGAAGCAACAAACACTGCGGCCTTCATTCGAAATCGATGTCCAACCAGTATTTTGAGAAGTCGAACTCCGTTTGAGGTTTGGACTGGGAGGAAACCGAACGTGAATTTCCTAAGAACATTTGGGAGCAAAGCTGTTGCGTTGGAGAAAGCTCCAGGAAAAACGAAATTAGATCCAAAGGGTATTCTCAGGAATCAAAAGCCTACCGACTTTAGGATCCGACGACCAGACAAATAGTGAAACGGCGAGATGTAAGGTTTTTTGAAAATGTGAACCCTGAAAACTATATAACGAAAATCAAAAGTCTCATGCAAGTAAAACTGGAAGAAAGCGAACAAAGAATTGACATCTACAAGGACACTATGGAGAAGATCGAATACAAAACAAAGCATGAAACTGTTGAGGGACCAGAGATCGATATTTGCGGAAATGCACCTGACTCTATCGAAAAAGCAACTCAGGGTGGAGATGAGTCTTTACAACCGGGAAGAAGTGGCAAGCTAGCTGCTTCATCAGATCCAGAAAGTGAAAGCAGCGGAGGGGTAAGAGAAGGTGCAACCAGACCAAAGCTTCCAAGGGCATGCAAGGGCAGTCATGGAAAACCATCGAACGAAGAGGTAAATTTATCATTTAGCACCACTTTTAACGATCCTTTATTTTTCGAAGATGCAATGGCAAGAAAAGATCGAGACAAGTGGATAGATGCGATGAACATCGAGCTAGCAGCACTTCGGAAGAATAACACTTGGGATTTAGTTGATCGCCCGAAAGGAAAAAAGGTCTTGTCAAACAAATGGGTCTTTTGTCTGAAAAAACGTGATGACGGCAATGTTGAACGTTACAAGGCGCGAATAGTGGCAAGAGGGTGTGAGCAGACAGCAGGAGTTGACTATGAGGAAATATTTGCTCCCGTAGCTCGTTACGAAACCATCCGAATGTTATTTGCAGTATGCGCTGAAAACAACATGCACTTACATCAGATGGATGTCACAACTGCCTATGTCCAAGGGGAATTACATGACGAAATATATATGGAGCAGCCGAAGTATCCTGACACAAATGTTCAAAGTGATAAGTTTGAGATGAAGGACCTTGGTAAAGTTAATAATATTCTGGGTATCCAAGTGATAAGAGAAAATCCAACAGGAAAAATATGCATTCATCAGAGATATCATATCGAAAAACTAATTCAAAAATTTGGGATGGAAGAAGCGAATCCATCTGCAACACCAACCGATACAAGCAACCAGCTGACTAAAGAATTATGCCCCAAGACTCCAGAAGAAGTTGCTGAAATGGTAAAGTACCCATACCGCGAGTTAATAGGGAGTCTGATATATTTAGCTAATGCAACGAGACCAGATATAGCCTTTGCTGCAAGTACACTCAGTCGATTTTGTTCTAACCCGGGAAAGGATCATTGGACGGCAGCGAAGCGGGTCATACGATACCTGAAAGGAACATTAAGCTATAAAATACTATATGAAAAGTCGGATACAACTTTCCACGGTTATGTGGACTCGGATTGGGGAAGTGACCGCGACGATAGAAAGTCATGTACCGGATTTGTGACTATATTAGCGAATGGTCCTGTTAGCTGGAAATCTAAGAAGCAAAAATCCGTTGCACTTTCCACGATGGAGGCCGAATATATGGCGCTTTCAGAGGTGGCAAAGGAAATCATTCATCAGAGGCAGATGCTTAAGGAAATAGGAGTTGAGCATCTTGTAAAAGGCCCTACATTAATATACTGCGACAACCAGAGCGCAATCAGACTGGCTAAGGATTCTGTTTATCACGATAGATCAAAACATGTAGACATACGATACCATTATACTCGAGACATGCAGAAAGAAGGAAGAATTGAAATCAAATACCTATCTACCAGTGAAATGGCTGCAGATATCTTAACCAAAGGCTTACCTAAAGTAAAACATGGCCATTGCGTAAGAATTTTAAAATTAAAATTTTAAGAATGTTGGAAAAAATGTACAGTACGCTGATAGAGGGAGTGTTAAATTGAATTAAGTAAATGTAATCAACGTACTTTACAAATACATGCACACATACCTTATTTCTAATACGGTAACTTTGTTTTTACATGCACTATATAAAGTCTATCAAATATTATATTAAGTTAGTTAATACTCAATCAGTGAATAAAACGGACATGAAGTAAAAGGGCTCTGTGTTTATCTTGGTCATATTTTCTCTTTTAAGCGGTAAAACTTCAACAACATATAGAAGTGGGCCAAGGACACTTCCTTGCGGGACTCCGGCTGCGATCTCCTTGAAGTCAGAGTAATCGTTTCCGTGCTTAACACGAAAGAGTCTCTCGGTGAGGTACGATCGCAAGATTAAAAAGAGTTGCCGTGGCAGTAGTCGTTGCAATTTATATTCCAAGCCTTCGTGCCAAACCTTATCGAAAGCTTGTGAGACGTCAAGAAATACACCACAACAAATCTTTTTTTCTTCCAGAGCTTTCTCAATCACGTCAGTTATTTTGTGGACTTGGTCGATTGTAGAATATTTAATTCTAAATCCAAACTGATGGTCAGGAATGAGATGTCTTTCGTCGATTACGGGTTGTAGACGTTTTGAAAGTAGTTTTTCGAACTTTTTGAGATAACCGGCAATAGGGAAATAGGCCGATATGATTTCTTCTCATTTAGCGGTTTGCCTGGTTTCGGGATCATAATAATCTTGGCGACTTTCCATTGCCTCGGAACATAAAGCAATCTGAACGAAGCGTTGATCAAATAGAGCACTTTGATAATAGCTATATTCGGAAATTCCTTGACTACCTGCGCCGTTATCAAGTCGTAACCCGGAGCTTTTTTTGTCTTTAAATTTTTAATCACTTCCCTCAGTTCAATCAATGCAACTTTTTTTACTTTAAAGTTGTCAGATGTCGTGACTGGGGAGTCGGGCGTTAACGAAGGGCCGTCGAACGGCTTAAACGTTTCTTCTAAGTGCAAAGCAAAGAGTTCTGCCTTTTCTTTGTCGCTCTTGGCCCAGTTTCCATCGATTTTCCGAATTGGTGGTGCTTGCATTTGAGGTTTCCGGATGCCTTTAGCGCTTTCCAAAGCGAATAATTTGATTTTCTTTCACCGGTGAGATTTTCAAGATAGGTCGCTATCTTTTTGCTTTTAAATTCGCGAATACTATCTCTAAGCCGATTGCATAGTCGGTTAAGGACCGTTTTGTGCTGCGGAGTGATTTGCCATTTCTTTCATGCTTTTCGTTTCTCCCTCACCAGTTCAATGATTTCTCTGTGATACTTTTCGTTGCGGTTGATCTTATAGCTTCTAGAAGGAGTGTTTCTCCATGCCGCTCTTTGAATTGCTTCCACGAAACGATCAATTTCGTCCTCTAGTTCACAAGGTGTTCCAAGTGATACGTTTAAGGCGATATTTGTTTCGCAATCATTTCTAAAGCCCTCCTAGTTTGTTCTATTGCTAGGTCTTTTGAGGTCCTTTTATCTTGATCAGCGCTTCTCCAAGTAATAAAATTACCGGCGAGTGGTCAGAAGAGAGATCAAAACATTCTTTGACTGTAACAAACTTCTCGTAAATGCCTTTTGTAAGAAAAAAATCGATAAGATCGGGAATTTTTTGTGAGTCAGTTGGCCAATAGGTCGGTTTTCCTGTCGAATAAAAACAACAACCGAATTCATTTGCCACTTCGTAGAGAATTTTTCCTTTAGAAGATGTACATCTTGAACCCCAGAAAATTTGAACCAAGAGCATTGAAGAAACGAAAGTAGTCGTCTTTTTCTAGTTTGCATCGCGGCGGACAGTATGTTTCCAGCAAACTCCTAGCTATTCTACGACGAAACTTCAAATTCTCCAGTGTACCTTTATTATATTTATGAAGCTGCCATGCATTTGAAATAGCCATATCAAGGTAATGAGCAAAAAGTAGATAGTACCATTTCTTTCCTCTAATACCAATTCAGCAACAGCCCTTCAAGTGCCTGGGCCTAGCTTCTCGCAACCACTTGTATTGTGTGCGCTGTATTTTTTCACACAAATGGAAGGGACCTACAGATTTGTGCCGTATTCGAAGGGCGATTTGAGGAGCTTTTTCGTGACAACAATACTCTCGGATATTTGTCAGACGCTCGCGAGAGGTGGGACCGTGAAAAAACTTATTTTTTTGTTGGTTTTTTCTGAGAGTCGAACATGGAACCTGACGCGCAGTGATCCGACACACTAAACAGTCGCGCCACGGCGAGTTGTTTCTGTTGAAATAAGACTTTCTTACTACAGGTGATAAACATAATGTCTTACTTTTCAAATATTCAAAAGTTCATTGAAGTAAAAACAGGGTGTCTAAAAGCTAATCCGAACAAAACAGTGGTTAAAAACGTAAACGAACCATTTTATTGTCTTTTTTTTTTTAAACTCTCCGATATTTTTATTCGTTTAAGAGTTACGATTTTTGCAAGCACAAAACGTCAAAATGAGCGCTGCACTTCTCCAATGTAAGAGAGATAGAAAAAATTAAATTTGGCTAACCTCGTCAAATCAAATCTCTCTAGCATAAAGTTCCCACAAGTTTCCGCGTCTGAGTTTTTCAATACATATTTACAAATATATAGAAATTAATTTCCCGTTGGATTCATAGAACTATTTGCTGCAGGTACAAAAACCGAGCAACTTGGGATTTCAAATAAATCGTAGAAGAAAAAACAATGTTTCGTTTCCACCAACAATTATCACTTAAAACACTAAATGACACTTAATGACTAACGAACCTAAAAAGAATGGAAGTCAATAAAAAAAGGCCGCTACCTAAACATAATTAAGGATTTTTTTCTGCGATAAATGGGCGATGTATTGTACTTTCCATGCTCGGTACTGTAAATCCAAGCATGTAATATACTTGGGTTTTGTTTTCAACAAATCCTTTTATTTCATAAAACTGCAATATCTGGCAGCTACAATTTTGCACAACGTTTAACAAATAGTTAAGTTCTAAGATCCTGTTAAATTTTTTCCCTGCCTTAGTCCTCTTTTTTTTGCAGCTCTATGAAAAGCTAAAAAATGTGCTTAAAAATATGTTATAATACAATACAAAATTTATTAAAAATATTAAGCGGCATACCCTTTTTTTAAATATTTTAATTTACTTAAAGAACAACACAACCGAACTGTAATTGAAGAAAAGCATATTGCTTGGTGAATTGTGAAATTTGTACGGGAAAACATGAGACATAATATAATTTTTTTGTTTTTTTTTTTTTTTTTACCGAAGATCAAAGTCGTCCAACTTTGAAGAGCTCTAAAAAGCAAACGGCTCATCCAATGAAAAAATGTTTTCTTGTGTTTGAAGCTCTGTTTATTTGCCTTTAAGAAACAATTTTTTTTTCTTTCAATTAACACATGGAAAATTAGAATTTTGCCACTACTTTTAGCATTTGGCGCCACAGTGGCGCCCATTAGATTGGATAAAAGATTTATTGCAATTGTATTATAAATGTGTGTGTATTGTATAAACGTAGCATGGCAAAAGCCGTCTGCTAAGATGACAATTTTTCTTATAATTACTTTAATTGCATAATGAATATAACAAATCGGACGTATTAGGTTAAAGAGCTTCTTGAATAATTTGACTACGATATCGTAAAGTAGATTTAGTATATTTAAACAGGGCTTTCCAGTCATTGCCATTCAAGAACGGATGTACCTCATCTTCCGAAAGTTGGTTTTGTCCTAAATGTATTCTCCTCAGTTCATTCAGTATTGGACAGATTCGTATAAATGCACTATATTTCCTCGAACCGCCAGGTTTCAAAGATTGCACTGCATAGAAAGGTCTATTCTATGGGGCACGAAGTTTAGGGATAATATTTCCCCTCTCACATTAAAAATGGTGGTTATAGCATCCAGCTCATATTGAACATGAAAACAATAGATCCCGCTGAGGTCGTGGTTAAATTGGCAGCAGGATTCTCTGTGAATTGATGTCCTTGCCTCCTCTATAAAGCCGCTGTGTAGTTTATCGCCAAAGTTGCTCAAGGTGTTGTAGAGCTCGACTTTCATGTTTCCTATATTACTAACATTAAGATTAAGGGGGTATTTCCGCTTTAGTTTTCAAAACAGGCTGCTTCTCTGATGATTGGTTGCTTTGCTACAATTTTCGGTAGGCGAGTGTCTTCTATTTTTAGAACTTTTATTATGTAGTCGATATGTAACTAAGCGTTGTTAGATATAACAGTGGGAGCGCTGTCTCAATGTGCAGTATGTAATTTGGCGTGGTCATCGGTAGGCGCACCATGCGTTTGAGAAAGAAGCGTTGAAAATTCTCAACTAGATCGATTTCTGTGTATTCCCACACTTATGATGCATACAACATAACCGATCTTGCTGTAGCTTCGATTATTGGATATTTTGAAGCAAGGCTGATGTCTTTGTTTAGCATACATTTTTTTCATGTTGAGTTATTGGTTTGTTTTGTTTCTTTAAATTTTTCCTTTAGATGCAAGCTGATGTTATTTCGAGGCGTTATTATCACCCCAGGATTTTTATTCTGTTTCACTACCTCCACACGTTCGCCCTCAAATCTCCATCTTTCCCTCTGCGCATACCTTCGGCTTCCATTTCCAAACACCATGACTTGCCATCAGGTAGGCGACTCCCCGGTAGGCCTAGAAATAGGTGATTGGATCAAGTCCGATATATCTCCTGAAGCCGTCCATGGATTCCTCCTGATGAGTTGGAGTCAATCGCGGTGGATCGAGGAGTTTGGAGGGTCCACCGGAGCATTCTACGCCCGCGGCTCTCATGAAGGATTAGCTGGCCGTTGAAAATGAATGTATGTATGTATGCATGTATGACTTGTGATTTACTCCTGTTCACAATAAGATTCCACAAGTTGCAGTATTCTTCCAGTTTGGTCATCATTCTTTGGAGCTTCTCTGGTCTATCAGCTAAAAGGACGATATCATCGACAAAATTGAGAATCTCGATATTAACAGTGTTTATAAAAAGCCACCATTCAAAAACTGGACAATATCTTCTTTGAATAGTACAAATAAGAGCGTTCTAAATATACATTCCTGTTGAACTCCAGTGGTAACTGGAAAGCTCTCGGACATCTCCACTCCATTCCATACCGCGGCGACGCAATGCCGATAAATAGCCTTTAAGCCTGTTAACATTGGAAATGCTCATAGCTGACAATTTGCAGAATAGTAGAACTCTTATTATACTATCAAATGCTGATTTAAAATTGACAAAGAAAGCCTAGGTGTTTTGCCTTCTGCCTTGCGGATATCAACAATAGTGCTGAGTGTAAAAATATGGTCGATGGTTGAGTATCCTTTTCAGAATCCCTAAGGCGACTAAATGTCAACTTGGCGTGCGCAACTGGAGGCAGCTGGCTCGTATCCGCGCTGGCTGGAGTGGTTTTTTGGTTGAGGCCCAGGACCACCCCGGACTGTAGCGCCATCTAAATAAGTAAGTAAGTAAGGCGGTTAAATCCCAAAGATTTTTCGTATGGAGTTAAGAAAAGATATGCCCCTTTAACTTTCTGGACTGTTTCTATCTCGCTTTTGGGTATTGGAAAAGCCACAGCTGATTCGAAGCATGCAGGTAACCATTCCAATCCATATAAGCTGTTAAGTAGTTGGAGTAAGTTGTTCGTGAATTCGTGGTTGCACTATTTAAAGAATTTATGTGGGATCTTTTCCAGCTGCATTTCTTTCCTTCATGTTCTCTAAAACTGCTTGTAAATAACTCCAGCTGTGTAAAAAATCATTTTTGATATATGGTTTACCGTGTTGGAAGGGCAATGCTTAAGCTTTTAAAATGGTTCTTGAGATCATTTATTGACAAATTTATGCAGGCTTAGAACCTTTAATATAACGAACTGCATTCCAGTACTGTTTTGTATTTCTGCTGGCTGTACTTATTTGAAATTTGGCTTCGTACAAAAGTTTCTTCTTTATTGAGCATTGAGTTTTAAAATCTTTTTTGGCCTTAGAGTAATCCAGTCTAAAAAATATCGTTGAAAATTTTCGAAAGAGATTTAGAAACGCGAAAAGTCTCCTCCGCAGCTTCTCACACTCCTTGTCATATCAATCTTGTTCTGCTAACTGGAAATTTTTACTCTGCATTTTTGAGGCAGCTTATATTATAAGTTCTTGCATCGCATCAATCGAGAGCATTATTTCTGCGCTTTTGTAAGCTTCTACTTCCCGATTTAGTGCTGCCTGATATCTTGTTTTCATACTGTGTCGCCACACAAATTTTTCTGCGAACTCTCATTTTTGTCCTGACTACCAACGATATCGACTGCATAATCAAAGATTCGTACCTCACTGTCTATGCCGATGACATGAAAATATTTAGATACATATCTTCTCACACTGATTCTCGCCCACTTCAAGATGACCTAAACAGATTTTCTCTCTGGTGCCAGAAAAAACATCTTGAACTTAACGTCAGCAAATGCCAATTCATCACCTACTCTCGTAAATGACTTCCATCAACCCATAGGAGCTACTTCGTCTGCAACGAGCGTGTCCCACAAGTTTCTTCTTTGTGTGATTTAGGTGTAATCTGCGATAGGGAACTTAACTTCCGTTGCCATATTCACCACATAATAAATAAAGCCAATTCTGCGCTTGGCTTTGTAAAACGTTGGTCAAGGGAATTTTCGAACCCATACGTCACCAAATCACTTTATATAACCTTCGTTAGACCTATCCTCGAATATGCTAGCCAAGCCTGGTCGCCACACTATGCTGTACACATCCGACGTATTGAAGCCATCCAGCGCAGGCTTATCCGTTTCGCCGTACGCGGTCTCCCGAAATTTAGCTGGCAAGAAAGTGGTATGTGGTCTCAAAAACATTTTGCAAGGACTTCAAAACTCTTGATTTCATGGTTCCACGTTCCTTAAATAAGGCAGTAATCTATTATAGTCAATGCACATACGTGTTACGCCACTCTTCTTCTTCACCAACCCAATGGGAGAAGCATATGGAGAATCACTATGCCCAATAGCGACTTGTTCCAATATATTATTCGTTATTTAAAAATTTGTTTTTGTAGGGTAATCTAGAAGAGTGACAATACACAGGAATGACGGAAGGCAATCGGCTTTTTAATTTCAACGTTGTTCCTTTCTAATTGCCTTGGACAATCTATACAGCTACTGTGAATAATTAGTGAAAGTGGGTCTTGCAGGGCTCTGTGCAAGGAGCAATCTATGTCGATAACATCATCTGTACTAAAACTATTCATCTCAATACTGTAAATATAAGAGATTTCGCTCGTAATACTTTTTAATGTGTTATCGGCATTTTCAGGTTGAGTGTTAGAGTTAGACGCAATTGAGCTTAATTTCTCTCCCGTATCGGAACAATCGGAATCGGAATCGGAATGATAAGCACAACTTCACAATCAGCCAAACACAAAGCGGAACACTGGTCAACTCGAGCGCACCCTGTCTCACAGCCCAAAATCACACTGCTTTCGAAATTACGACATTCGGAACTCGAATAACAAGCTAATCATTTGCAATCAATTGACAGAAAATCGGAACAATTTATAAAATCTATGGCAGGTTTTATCTTTCTTGTGAGAAGTATTTTCTTTTGAACAATAATTAAATTTAGTAACCGCGGTCTAAATATTTAATTTTACCGATTTAGTGTTTTCAATATTTTTATTGGTCACCAAACTATTTATAACAAATTTTATATTAAATGAATCAAGAAAATCTTTGCCCATCAATAAAGGTCGCTGAAGAATGTTGTCCCCAACTACAAATAAGGAACAAAGTTTAATGTGATAATGGTAAAAAGAAAACATTTTGCCTTGTGTTCTTGTGGACTGATTTATCGCTACCACGTTTCTTCTCATATTAAATCAATAGCTCCTTTACGAGTAGATCTTCCATGTTCTTGGCAGTGTATGCGGTTCTGCCTTCCAATTCCTCAATTACGCCCGATAAGATTTCATGTTTTTCGAACCCACCCTGCATAAACAACATGTAGCTATTGGTGTGCTCATTTGGAAGACGTTGCCTTCTTTCAAGCTGGCAGTATACCTCGTTCAACGTGATGTTGTTTTTGAACTGTCTAGACAGACTAGCTTTCAGGTCGATGTAGTTTGAAGCATCGCACTTGCGCACAAGAAAATAGCAGCGGTGCCACTAAAAACTCGAAGACACATGTATTTGAAGTGATCATCGTATTTTCCCATATTAATGGTGCTTTCGAAGTCCATCAGCCAATTTTTTTTTTATTATTATTCGCGCGCATTCAAGGCGCTATGACATGTTACCCTTAACATGCTTTTTACACAGTGCGGGTGTTGGAAAGGATAGATAGAGAGAGAAAGATTGGATGTAGCGGTTTGAAGCTGAGGTATTTATGCTTCAGAGAAACTCGGGGAGTGGCGTCCAGATAACTGGAAGATTTTTTCTTCCTTCGCTTCTGATTCACAGTATTTGTTTTCGCAAATATCGACGTCATGGGCGAATCATCATCCAACAGAACGAACGATTTTTCCAGTCATATGTCTACGGAGTATGCGTCATCACTAGAGAAGTGCGGTATTAGGGAATCAAATCAACGTCTAAGAGCGAAAGCTTCTGAAATCCCTGAAAATGTTGGTCCTCGAGTTCTTTTCTTTTTCTGTTTTCAAAGCGATAATTTTTTTTTCCAGCTTGTTGATGATTTCGTCCAGATCCGCTTCACTCTCATTCACGCGTTGCAATGATTCCAATTGTTCTGCTCCCACTTCGACCATCTGCTCATGCTCCTTTCCGTTCGCTTGCTCGAATGTGTCCACTGCATCAGATTCAACGTCGTCTTCTTGATTTCGGCTACTTCTGAGTAGCTTGCGCAGCTGCGCCACATTGGCAGTAGTCGGATAGTCAATGTGGGCTTCGTCCAACGCCGCCGTCAAAATTACCCTCGCATGTTTGGGTGGCATTTTCAATACGTTTTATTAAGTAATCTTACCACAATGTACTATGACAACTTTTAATCATAAAAATCACTAGATTTTATAGCAATTCGAAATGATACCAATTAAATCAACGGATTAAATTTCGCGTGTCACCCCACATCTGAGATGTAATTTTCCTTTATTAACCCTTTCTTCTGGTCTACAACGGAATGAACAACTTCTATTTTTCTTATATTGAACAGTCCTGCCTGATCAGATTCAGCTGTCAAATGATGCTCCCGACACCTAGGGATTGACAGCAGAACCAAACAGACAGGGTTGGCAACAAGATCTATTAAGTTCTAAGTGACTCAAATAATTACTTGGGCAAATAACCAATATGAATATAGAGTACGTAAGTACCTCTGAGTAGTAAGCGATTGGTCATAAGTGCATTAAGCACTTAAGAGAGTATTTATAACTGCACATCCCGGAAAAGTACCATAGAACATTGGACAATTCTATTGATGCACTTATCTGGGTTTTACTGTATAGGGCTCTTCCGCACAGTTGGAGCAGTAGTCTCATCGGCGTCAGTCCACCTTTTATTTTCTTATTCCAAGATGCCAATTTTGTACCGCCTGAACTTAGGATCTTCTTGTTCATCTTCATGCATTTATGGGTCTTTCTACTGGAGAGTCGAGGAGCGTTTAACGTTCCAAAACCAATTGTTGTCGCTATACGACAGCGACTTTGCGCTGATCTACAACACAACCGAAACCGCGGAGACCTGGGGATTTTACTAACAGAGCTTAAAGATGATCAGCTGCGATGAATCTTTCTCGTCCTCCTCGGTGAATCTTTAGCGACCCAACGTTTGTCGGGAGATGCTGCTTCTGCGAGGGCTTTATAAGTTATTTGCTTTTGATTTCCTTGAGCCACCCCAATGCAATAGCATGCGAAGGATAATAACTGTCCTTAGCTCTTAGCGGTAAATAGAGAAACAGGAACAAGGTAAGGTTAGGTTAGGTAGATGGGTGCCTTGTGACAAGGAGTCACTGCTCACTCAGACCAACAGTATGGGTCCATTGTTCCCAATCATTTAACCCTGGAAACGCTGTAAAGAAAATCCGCCGTTAGAACCACCCAGAAAGTGATATGAATCTCAGGAGGTCCGCTAGCTCAACACTACCCAAGTCTTCCAGCTCCGAGAAGAAGTAACTACCAAGAGTCCTCATTCTTCTGACGGATAGGGCAGGACAGTCACACAACAGGTGAAGAGCAGATTCAATTTCTTCTTCGTCCCTGCAGCTTCTGCAATGGTCATTATGCAGCACACCGAGTCGTTCCGCGTGAACGCCAATGGCACAATGTCCGGTAGTTATGCCAGAAATGACCCGTGCGTTATAACGACTAAGTTTTACCAGAGAGGTTGATCCCTTCTTGCTGTAGGCCGGCCATAGCGCATGTTTCCAGATGAACCCAGCGTCCGTTTGCTCAACCGGTGGCTTCATCCTCTATTTTTTCCGCAAGGAGCTGATCGGGATTGCTACAGAGGGGAGGGCCCGCGATAAGTGCAGCACCGACCCTTTCCTGGCAAGCTCGTCAGCCCTTTCGTTACCTTCGATATCCATATACCCTGGTACCCAGCAGAGGGTCACCTCATTGGCTCTGGATATCTCGTTTAAGAGTGATTTACAGCTTCTCACGAGCCTCGACCTAACTACGACAGAGTCCAGAGCCTTAACGGCTGCCTGGCCGTCTATATAGACAGTGAGCGTTTTGCCAACGATATTACTCTCGCGTATAATTTTCCGCAGCCTGTATAATGGCTGCGACCTCGGCCTGGAAGACGCTGCAGTCGTCGTTTATTCTAAAGGAGCGGTTTATTCCTAGGGCCTCACAATAAACTCCGGCTCCCGTGCCAACGTCCATCTTAGAACCGTCGGTATAGAGAGCCAACTCCTTTTTCTTCATGTTTCTACGATTCTTCCAGTATATTCTATCGGGAATTCTTGTAGTGAATCTCCTTTCGAATGCTAGCGTCGGATTCATGTGATCAGTTCCCGTCAATCCGCTGGTTATCCCCCATCGGGACAGAATGGAGGCATGGCCGTAAAGGCTTGATGACCACAACCGGCCTTCTCTCAGTCTTACAGCGGTTTTAGCCGCCAAACTGCTGCAGTATATGTCAAGCGGAATGAAACTAAGCATGGTTTCCATTGCCGCCGTTGGTGTTGTTCTTATTGATCCCATGACACCGATGCACGCCGCCCTCTGGATTTTGGTGAGGGTTGAAAGCAGGTATTGCCTCTCAAGTGCCGTCCACCAAACTAGTGCGCCATATGTGAGAATGGGTCTTACAACCGCCGTGTATATCCAGTACAGCACAGCCGGTTTGAAGCCCCACGTATTGCTGAAAGCCTTTTTGCAGGAGTAGAAAGCTACGCTTGCTTTTTTAACGCGTTCGGCAATATTTTCCTTCCAGTTAAGTTTGGAATCTAAAACTACGCCCAGGTACCGAGCTTAACTTGAGATACTTAGTTTTTGTGCCACCAATATTTGGGGGTCTGAAGGTAGGGATTGATCTCCTCTTAGTGAAGAAAACTACCTCCGTCTTTTTCACTCCCAGCCCTTTGCTGTTGACCCAGTTGTCCACTAGTTGTAGCGCGAAATTGAGCCTTTCACTTAGGACTAGAGGAAATTTTCCCGAAACCAGGATAACGACATCGTCCGCATAGGCCGTCACGTTGAAGCCGTTTTCCTTCAGTGTTACCAGGAACTCATCCACCACAAGGAGCCATATTAGCGGGGACAAGACTCCACCTTGGGGTGTTCCTCTGCAGACCCTTCTCCGGATGGTTACATCTCCTTGCGTTGAAGATATTATCCTTGATTGAAGCATCTGCGCAATCCAGTTGCAGAGGCCGGTGCGTTAGAGCTTACGTTGTTGAACGCTCCTTCAATGTCCAGGCACGCCCCAAGAGTGAACTCCTTGAAGTGGAGGGATCTTTCTATGCTCGATACGACCCGGTGGAGGGCCGTGTCTACCGATCTGCCGCAGATGTATGCGTGTTGTGATTTAGATAGGTAATCATCGCCGATCACACCTCTTATATATAAATCTATCAAACGCTCCAAAGTTTTCAGCAAAAAGGACGATAGACTGATAGGTCTCAGGTCTTTTGCGTTTGTATGGCTCGCTTTTCCCGCTTTGGGAATGAAAACAAAGCGCACCTCCCGCCATGCTTTAGGAACATAACCTAGCTTAAGGCATCCTGTGAAGATACGTTTGAGCCATGGAATAGCAATATCCACTGACTCTTGCAGCATCACAGGTCGAATGTTATCCATTCCTGGTGCCTTATATGGAGCAAATGATTTAATTGCACACGCTATCTTGTCATCATCTATTATATAACCCACCTCTTCTGCACTTATTCCCGATGTCGTCTCTGGAATGGTTAGATCATCTCCAGAGATTGATGTACATCCAGGACAGTGAGTACTCAGTAGCATATCCAGCGTTTCCTCGTGTGATTCTGCCCAGGTGCCATCGCTTTTCCTGATATTGGATTCCAGCGTTGGTGTCTTGGCCAGGACCTTCCTTAGGCGGGACGCTTCGTTTGTTGATTCTATAGATACGCAAAAAGACCTCCAAGAGTTCTTCTTTGCGAACCTAATCTCTTTCTTGAGGAGCTTCACGCTTTCTTTATAGGTGGACCACTCGACGACACCCTCCTTAGCGAGGTTCCACCCTACTCTTGAAATACGAATGAGTTCCGCTATTTTATCGTTCCACCATGGTGGACGCCTTTTACCGCTAAGCCTACTAACCGGACAGGACTTCTCGAAGGATCGCGTAAGGGAACCAGTCAGTGCATCGACTGCATTGTCAACTGCTTCAGTCGAGTCGAGGTCCTCAGTGAGGTGATACACTGATTTCCTCAGTTCTCTCTTGAATTTTGACCAGTTGGCCCTACACGGATTTCTGAAAGTCCCACTCCCATGAGTAGTAAGTTGTAGCTTGAAGAGTATCCAACAGTGGTCAGATAGTGACGCCTTGTTGGAGACTCTCCAGTTAACAACTTCAACAGAGCTCTGGCCAGAAATAAAAGTTATATCCAAGACTTCCCTTCTATTAGAAGTTACAAAGGTGGGGTCATTGCCTCTATTACAAATAACAAGATTGGTTTCAAGAATATAATTAAACAAAACTTCGCCTCTAGCATTGATGTCGGTGCTACCCCACAGAGTATGGTGGGCGTTGGCATCACATCCCAAGACTAAGTTTTTCTCACCAGACGCCACCGTGCAGTTTCCATTCACCCCTCTCACGTTTACCACTGTCAAGTCGCCGGAGCTGAAATGAGATAACATTAGTATGTTTAAACTCTTTTTGGCCACGATACATGTCCTAACCTTGCCAGCGTCGCTTATATAATATACATTATAGTTTTTTGACCCTAATCCCATCACGCGATTGTTATGAATCCACGATTCCAGATCCAGCTGCTCCTCATGTCGGAGGCGACTACACTATGATGAAGATTGATTTGCACTACCTGCATCGGTTGTCGCAATCTCAACTTCCATAGCGTCAGTCGCCCACCACAGCTAGCTGCAGTGAACTTCAAATCGCCCCGCTGAAGAGCATCCCCGTATCAGCCTTCGAGCTTTTGGGGGGATTTTTTGTGTCTCCGAAGACCTAAGCCTCTTTGACACAAACTCCTCCCTCCTGGTCTCGGCCATCCTACGACGATGTTCAGCGGCCCTCGAGGTTTCTGGCTGAGCCCCAGCAGGACCTGCCTTAGCGGCAGCGGTCTTGCTGGTTTTCATATTTCTGGTTGCTGCTTTTCCGCCAAGGTTTGCCTTAGGGGCAGCGACCTTACGGCTGGCCTTGGTTTCAGCAACGCTCTGTTTAGGCGCAGGCCTCGTCAGAGCGTCCTTTGCTATTGTATCAATAGCCCAGGCCAGGGAGTTCTTTTCCTTCTCAGAGAGGGAAGAGGGATCTTTTGCGTCCAGCACCGACTTGACATGCGTCGCTCTACGGAACAACCGCCGTCTCATCTGGCCTGGAGAGACCTTCTTCCCCCCCTTCGGTTTCCGGGGACCCTCGAATGGATCTGCTAAAAGCCGCTCCTCCATCTCCATAGAGATCTCCTCATCCGAGCTAGCTGCCGATGGTGACTGCAGCTCGGCCAGTACCGGTACGCCCACGGGTAGCGTGTCAGCTTCCGGACTGGTGTCTGTTGTTGTTGTTGTTGTTTTGTTGTTTTGGTTTTGGTTCATTTTTGTTCCCACGAGTAAGGCCGGAAATTTTAGTTCGCCCCGCCAGCGCCGCCATGCCGGGGTAAGGCATTCACTTTACACAGACCTCGTCAGGGCATCTGTGAGAGCTCGTTAGTGGTTGGTTTTGTGTATCCCCCCAACCTTTCATCTTTCGGCACGGTTCTAAAAACGCTCACACCACCGGTAGAATTAGGGAGACTATCTCTTGGTTTTTTGGACCTCAGGTAGTCTAGGAATCCGGCACTCGCCGACACGTCTCCGCAGAAAACCTTCAACCCTACTTAAGCCCCAGCACCGCGACAAGGTGGATAGTCATCGCTGGGGAAAACAGGAACAAACTCCTCTCTCAAAGTCGCAGGTCTCTTTTGGCCATCCTGGAGGTAGAACTGGGTTTCCATTAACAAGTCCCTCCGGTAATTCGGTTATTAGCAAGCTGCCTCCACTTGCGTTGCGTACACTCTTGTTTGTATACTGTAAAGTTTACTAGGGGTGTCCTCATTTTCTATGGAGATGTTCTAAACAAAAATAATCATTTCCGAATTTAGTTATATTTTTTGTGGGAATAATCGACAAAATGTACATATGTTTCCGTTTATCCTAAAGTAACTTTATTTATCTAGATGCATTGCTCATCTTGGACTACCCTTAATCCTTTTGTTATCCCTATCATATCAATGAACAAAATGGTTGTAGAAAGTATAATGTGGCTAATTCCAACTTAATGTCTGCATTAAGCGGTTTTTAATGATCCTACTTATGTCGCACAGAACATGAGGAACTTCATTAAATTGCTCCTCCAGTGTCCTCAACAAAACTAATAACATTCTGACCTACGTCCATCTATCTACCCACGCATACACAACAATTTACATAGCCATAGTTACAGTGCTATACATTCATACATATGGTATGTGTGTACGTACGTACTATTTTCCACCCCATCTGCTCCAAAAATAAATGCAAATTGCAAACGATACCAGAAATGGGAGTTTTCATTTGGTTTATGGGAAAAGTTTTTTTTTTCAGTTCTTCGGTGCTCAAGCAGCGCAAAACAAGTGTCCGCTATGCCGGCTGGTATTTTAATGATGAAATGACAACGTCCGCATGCACACAGGAGTCCACCTACAAACAACCCCATTCCGACTATCATCTTGTAACGTACCATGTTCTTACAAATAATAGACTTTTCCCTTCAAAGTTGGTCCGGACTTATTTTATTTTTGTAGGTCATCGACATTTTTTTTTTTTTTTTTGGAAGAACCACAAAGTTGTATCCTAGAAACCCTCGTCCTTCCTCTTCTGTTAGTATGGGACTTTGCAGTTTGTATAGATGGAAGCATAAGCAATTATATTCCTCATGTCATTGTATGGAATGCTGGATATTTTCGCTTTGCATCAGCTTCAGGATAAATCAAATCCTAATAGAGTAGTGTCCATCACTTACACCAACAACGAGGACATGATTTGCAAGGGTGGGCTCTGACGACTAGTGGTGGCACGCATTATGGGGTGGTGGTGGTGCTATATCGGGTTTAATCGAAGGGAAATTTATTGCCTATTTGTGTTCTTAATTCCTGAGTTTTGCTGCCGCTGTGTAATGGCCTTCCATTAGGGGAGAACGGGTGTACCATATAATTGCGTTTTGTGTGTGCGTGCGCATTACTGGTCGATGATGGTGCGGTGTGGAAGTAAAGTACGTGTATGGTATATCTGAGGCTTTCTGTGCTTCCCGGACAATCAACAACACAAACTTTTACTCAATAGTGTGGTTATGTTTTGACAACACGAGACTGTGCAACTTTTTCCGTTTGCGGTTTGGTAATACGGTCGTGTGATGTGGTTACACACAGATGACACATCGCCAGTGGGTCAAATGGATAAATGTCCTGAAAATGATGAGTTTTTTTTTTTTTTTTTTTTGTCGAACCCGCTGCACCCTCCCCCAGGTGAAGAATAATGGATGAGCGGAACGGTGGTGATGGTTACGAGCGTTTCTATGAGTTCTGAGAGTTGATTTCAGTAATTTGTTTGCACACACCAAGAAGGGTAGAGAGACAATTCCATTACCTGAAGATGATGGATAATTTATCATTTTGGTAATTTTGTTGCGCGTTGTTTCGGACAGGCGGGGAAGGAGAGTGTGTAAGTCCTATGAGTTCGGTCGGAAAGGCAAAAAATCATTCAAGGGTAGGTGTTGGGCAAATTTGTAATTTTTTTCTGTGGTGTAAGTTCATGGGTTAGAGTAATGACCAAGAAGAGTTGGTTGTTGCTTTATGAGGGTGAGTTTGGGCTTAAAGGGATAAATGAGTTTAAGAATACCAAAATTGATAGAAAAACCACAAAATAAAAAAAAATATATATATAACAATATAAAAATTATACCTACTTTAGCAGTAATTGATCTTGGTAGCTGGAAATAAATATATGAATGCGTTTTGTGAAAAACTCTAAAGAACGGCCAATATCGACTGTACGGAACTTTCCCGAGTACACTTGTCTCTGCTATAGATGCACTGCTGAACTTATGATGTAGCTTTTCTGGGTGACAATGGTGCAGTGGATAATTTGTTTGCTCGTCAACCAATGTGTGCTAGTTCAAGCCCCAGCGGGGAACAGAAATCATCAGCTACTGGAGTACAAAAAGAAAACGAGTAACATCTAGGTTTTTCCAACAACTGCATCAAAGAAAGCTTTCTGCCTGGTAGTACAATGGACCGGAAAGTCTGATTGTCCTGAGATTTGGATTTCCTTTTTAATATAACAAACCCCCTCTGGATATTTATATCATGGGCTGTACTATCAAAGCTATCCATCACCGTAAGCGGGATGGTGATGTGACTCTCCAGGGTGTAGGTTGACTAAACAGACTGTTCCGAACGTCTGTAAGAGATCAGCGGCATTCTTGCTGTCTCTCAACAGAAAAGACTGTAGATAACTTGTTGCAGTTTTTACTGGCCACTTCACTTTTACTAAGCATCTTAATACGCTAGGCTTAAGTGACACTGCAGTTGCAACGCTTGTGGAGACGCCGATGATTTTTCAGGACAATTTCCTCTGCTATGGTCCTGCCTTTGCAGGTTGCAGATCTTCGGTGCAGATATGGTGAGTGCAGATACTTTAAGCTCCTCACCGCTGAAGCCTTTGCTTGGCTTTCTTATAAAGGGAAGAAAATCCCAATATAATGGATAAGTCAGGGTTTCGCTCACTGGTAGTACAAAAGACCAGCTACATCTGAGTTGAGCTTTTCTTATCCAGGAAAAAAAGGAGTAAAGAAAATGACTCTCTGCTTTGGGCCAGCAACGCCCAAACAATGATGTTGGTAATTCAGTGCTGATTTTACATTATCTTTATCTATGTTCTAGTATCTGCATTCGTCTAGTATCTGAATACTGTACCCTAGGAACGAAGAGCGACATCCAACTCTTGCGAAAACCAATAGCCTGCATTAACGAGCTTCGAACGAGAATCACCGTCTTGATAACTTCTCAACACCACAAGTAAGAGGCTGGATAAAAGAGCGAGAGAGAAACAGAAACTCTTTTCTTCTATACTGACTGTAAGCTGTAATTATGTTAGCCCAGCTACAAATCTGGCCATACATGTGTAGCCCTTGTCGCTTAAAGTGATGATAGAAATACCTGCATTCGGGATTCACACTTCGAAAACAAATAATAAGTGCACGACAGGTAATAAGTACTTGCACCTAAATATCCCACGCTTTCTAGTCGACTATAACTTACTCAAATTTAAAATTAATCTAACAGCGTCAACATATGCATATATATATTTTTTAAATTCTGTTTAAATCAGTCACAGAGACCACCACAGGGAATTATCTACCTGTGAAGACTTCCAAAAATAGCATTGATGCTTGCACTAATATAGACACTCTCTACGAGTATGCCGGGAAAAAATATTTATGAAGAATTCCTTGTGCTGCAGTAACCTTTGTGGGCAGAAAGTAGTCCCCAACAAGTTTTCGAGTGCATAAATCTATCAAACGCTCCAGATGCAGGAAAGACGACCGACCAATAGGTCTGTTATTTTTAGGTTTTGTTTAATGTAATTAAACGAAAGTAAGTTGGAAAGTACAGACACAGAGAGAAAGACTGAACGATTGGAGTAATGGTTGGAATCTCTGAAGATATTAGGTTTCACAATAACACTGGGGGTGGAATCCAAATAACTGGAGAGAATTGTTTTGGCATATAAAGCGCCGCTACAAAGACAGATCTAGAAGCTGAGGCAAACAAAGTGGGGCTAAATATAAACACAGCTAAAACAAAAGCCCTGAGCACTTCTTCTAACAACCGCGCTCAACTTTACATTGCCGGACAGGAAGTTGAGAAAGTTCATAACTTTCTTTATTTAGGAAGTGTGATCTCCGCTAATCGTGGCGGTAATGAACTGGATGTGTGCAGCAGAATCGGGAAGGCTAAAAATGCGTTCGGAATGTTTTCCAAATCTGGAGAAGTAATGCTATCAGCTTAAGAACCAAGCTGCGACTGCTCCACTCCAACGTAGAATCAGTGCTGCTTTATGGGTGCAGTACTTGGAAGGTGGACACCATTAAAACACGCAAGCTGCAAGTCTTCGTAAACAAATGCTTAAGAACCATTTTGAGGATTTTTTGGCTGAACCGCATCTCCAACGAACAACTTTACCTGAGAACGGGCCAAGAACCTATAAGCATTACTATACAAGTAAGAAAGTGGCAATGAATTGGACACACCCTACGGCGCGAAGACAACTCCATTGCGAAATACGCCATGCAGTGGAATTCGCTCACCCAGGCAGGCAGAATAGCGGGGCGCCCAAGGCAAACGTGGCGCAGAAAAGTTGAGGAGAAATCGAGCTCTTTTGGCTGGTCAAACGGTAGTGCATCCGATCATATGAAAACACAAGCATTTTTACTCAGCTGAGGCCTACCAACTCCTACTCTCAACCTCCACGCGGTGACAGCCGGGTGCCTAGTACCTTAATTCAAGAAATGGGTAACAAACCCTCTTTGGAGGATTCTTGGTGGCAGCAGATGAGAGAGGGGGGGAAGAGTGCTTTTCCACTAGAGCGCTTCTTCCTGTTTCCTAGGGGAATAATTAAGGAACGGGCCATCCAGGTTGGGGGTTGTGCCGTCGGGGTAACTTCCCTACCACGTAAAAAAACTCATGGTTCCGAAACAACCAAAAGCCTCGGATAAGGATGACTCAACTAATGACGACCCCAGCAAACGAAATAAGGACAACGACCTTCGGATCTGTACGTGGAATGTTCTGTCCCTTTACAGACCACGTGCAGCCGAAAAACTGGCAGAGGCCCTAGACTGCTATAAAGCAGATATTACCGCCATCCAGGAAGTGCGATGGGATGGGCCGGGCAAAAAGAGGATGAAAAACTGTGACATCTACTACGGTGATTGCTACAGAGGCAACAGACAACGCTTATTCGGATGCGGATTTGTCATTCGCGGCAGACTTAGGCAAGAAGTCTTAAGCTTTCGACACGTGAGTGAGTGTATTATGACTATCCGGATCAAGGCTGAATTCGCTAACATAAGCCTAATATGTGCTCATGCCCCCACGGAAGAAGACGACCCGGCCACCAAAGAGTGTTTCTGTAGCTCCTCAACAAAACATATGAGCAATGTCCTAAATACGACGTTAAAATCGTATTGGGCGATTTTAACGCCAAAATAGGAGAGGAGGACGTCTTTGGCAGAGCAGTCGGCAAGCATAGCCTACACGATACCACATCTGATAACGGACTAAGGCTAATTGAAATGTCACCATAGCAAGCACATAGTTTCCTCATCTCGATATTCATAGGCAGATATGGCGGTCCAATGATCATGTAACGGTCAACCAACTTGATCATATTTCGATCGACGCAAGGCATGCCTCCAGTATTCTGGATGTCCGGACCTTCCGAGCGTCCACTATAGATTCGAATCATTACCTTGTTGTATCCAAGGTACGAAAGCGGATATCTCAATCTGAGCAACAAAGAAGAATCACTGTGAGAAAATTTAACGTCGAAAAGCTACAATCGCAAGAGACCGCCACACTCTTCGCTGAACGCGTATCCCGAAATCTCTCAATCACCCCTATGCCGCCAGCATCAAGTGCCGAAGACCAGTGGCAACGCTGCCAACATGCCATCAGAAATGCCGCAACTGATGTGTTGGGTCTCGCTCTCCCACCACCGCGAAACCCCTGGTTTGACGAAGAATGCCGACGAGTGCCTGCAGCAAAACAAGAGGCATACAAAGCGGCGCTGCAAAGGAAGACGAAAGCTGCTCGTGAGCTCTACGAGCAAAAGAGGCGGTAAGAACATCGGCTTCTCCAAAAGAAGAAGAAAGAGCACGAGAAGCGCGCGATTGAGAATATCGAGAGTTCGTACTCCAGGAACAATGTATGGAAGTTTTACCAAAATATAAAAAGAACGTGTCAGAGAAGTAATACCCGTACAGAAACCTGTAGAGATGAAAATGGAAACCTCGTAGTAGAATCACAGTCAGTGCTGAGAATATGGAAAAACTACTTCTGCAGACTGTATAACGGCGACGAAGACCAACATCCCGCTGTCAGGCAGAATGAACCATTCAACATAGACGATGATAGTCAAAATTTCCGTCCACCCGACCAAGACGAAGTGAGGATAGCAATATCCAAGCTAAAATCCAACAAGGCTGCTGGACCTGACGGCTTACCGGCCGAGCTTTTCAAGGCAGCTGGGGATGAATTGGTAGAGTGCATACATCAATTCATCTCTAATATTTGGTCAGACGAGTGTATGCCTGATGAATTGAACCTCAGCATCGTTTGCCCAATCCACAAGAAAGGAGACCCCCTCAACTGCGCCAATTATAGAGGCATCAGTCTCCTTAGCATCGCATACAAGATCTTTTCTGTGATATTGTGTGAACGCCTGAAACCTTTTATCAACAGCCTGATTGGACCCTATCAGTGCGGTTTCAGGCCAGGAAAGTCCACCATCGATCAAATCTTCACACTTCGACAGATTCTGGAGAAAACCCAAGAATTCCAAATCGATACTCACCACCTCTTTATCGATTTCAAGGCCACCTATGACAGAAGAGCTTTATAGAGCCATGTCTAGTTTTAACATCCGTGCCAAACTTGTCCGTCTGCGCAGGCCGACGATGGAAAACGCTCGCTGCTCCATCAAGGTCGGTAATGACCTCACCGAGACCTTTGATGTCAAAAAACTTTTAGACAAGGTGACGCGCTGTCATGTGACTTCTTCAATATTGTACTTGAACGGATTGTGCGGAACTCACAAGTCTGTACAACTGCTTATAGACATTATCGGAAGAACTCAGTGGGCTGCCACCGGTGCGTTTGCAAGCATTGAGGCGGAAGCGGCCAAAATGGGTTTAGCGATAAACGAGGGCAAAATCAAGTATATGCTGTCAACAAGAAGGGAATGCCAACATCGACGAAATGGACAGAATGTCACCGTGGGCAGCTATAACTTCGAGGTAGTAAGGGACTTTGTCTACCTTGGCTCTGCTATAAACTCAAAAAACAAGATCAGCGCAGAAATCAATCGAACTCTTGCCAATCGCTGTTTTTTTAGGCTAAAAGGCAATTCAACAGTAAAGCCCTATCTCGAACAACTAACGAGACTCTATATAAGACCCTGATCATCCCAGTCCTGCTTTACGGCGCTGAAACATGGACTTTATTAAAAGAGAATGAAGATATCCTTGGCCGCTTCGAGAGAAAAATTCTTCCTAAGATTTTCGGTCCCGTTTGCGTTGACGGGTTTTGGAGGAGAAGATTTAATCACGAACTATACGAGCTGTACAGCGACATCGACCTGGTCAAAAAAACTGCGTATTGGACGTTTGAGATGGCTAGGACATGTAGAGCGAATGAGCACCAACGCTCCGGCCCGCAGAGTCTTCGAATCTAACCACGAGGGGCGACGCAGTAGAAGGAATCATCGCCGTAGGTGGCGCGCACAAGTTCAAGGGGACCTCGACCAACTTGGAGTGCGCAACTGGAGGCAATTAGCTAAAGACCGAGATAAATGGAGTGGCTTGTTGGTTGAGGCCCAGGAGCACCCCGAACTGTAGCGCCACCTAAGTGATAAGTAAGTAATCGAGCTCTTTAGGAATGGGTTGGAGGCAGCTCAAACGCGTTGCACACAAGATGGCGCGTAGGCGTGGTTGACGCCCTATGCCCTCCGAGGGCTTAAAGGATCTGAGTAAGTAAGTAAGTACAAAGGCAGATGAGAGCACGGCTTCTCCAAAAGAAGAAGAAAGAGCATAAGAAGCGCACGATCGAGAATATTGAGAACTTATACTCCAACAGTGCTGAGAATATGGAAAAACTACATCTGCAGACTGTATAACGGCGACAAAGACCAACATCCCGCTGTCAGGCAGAATTAACCATTCAACATAGACGATGATAGTCAAAATTTCCGTCAACCTGACCAAAAGGAAGCGAGGATATAAATATCCAAGCTGAAATCTAACAACCCTGCTGAATTTGACGGCTTACCGGCCGAACTTTTCAAGGCAGCTGATGATGAATTGGTATGGGTTGAACCAAATCACTCGACGCTTCTCTGCGCGGGTCTCTTTTATTTGTACGAGTTTTACTCATTTTTGTTCCTAAGAGGTAGAAAGAACAACAACTACAGCTTAAAAAAAAAATTAAATTTAAATAAAACGAAAGAAAATGAGGAGGAGCAAAAGGAAAACAGGCTGTATACCCACACTTTGATATATTTCATCACAAAGCTGCGGAACTACTGACGAATCAGAATCAAGTTGCGTGATGAGTATACAGAATTTGAGAAAAGGACCAAAGGGAACAAATTCTAGCTTCTCAGATTTACTTGCTTGAACGAAGCATATTAATTGAAGGAATTTGTTCAGTTGTTGTTTTATATGTCGATTTTATTTGATTTTTAAATAAAAACATGCATTGTATTTGTTGTATTTATCCTATTTTGGAAAATTAAAGATACAGTTTTATTTGAGCTAAGCGAAATATTACAATACGTGCTTAATTAACTAATACAATAAATAAATAAATTAAAACGTAGTAAAACATACCACTTTAATTATATTTATAAAATATTTGCTCATAATTAACGCTTTCCGCTTTATAAAAACCAAAAGAAGTTTTACCAAACTAGAAAAGAAGCATCATACAAAGTAAAGTGGTGAGAATCATTAACCATTCTTTGAAGAATTAAGAGAGATTTCATCCCCATTATTATTTTGGGACATTTCTCTCTGCGCACGTTGGGGTATTTCAAGTGATTTGGTTCAATCAATAGAGTGCATACACCATCTCATCTGTAAAATCCGGTCGGACGAAAGTATGCCCGATGAATGGAATCTCGGCATCGTTTGCCCGATCCTGAAGAAAGGAGACCCTCTGAACTGCGCCAGCTACAAGGGTATAAGTCGCATATAAAATCCTGTTTGCCGTATTATGTGAACACCACCGAATCGTTCGATGTCAAGAAAGGTCTTAGCAAGGTGAAGCACTATCATACGATCTCTCATAATACTCGAAAGAATTGTACGAAACTCACAAGGCAACACCGGAGGTTCAATCTTTTACAAGTCTGTAGAACTACTCGCTTACGCCGATGACATTGACATAGTCGGAAGAACTCAGCAGGCCATCAGTGGGCCGTTTGCGAGTATTGAGATCGAGGTAGCAAAGATGAGTTTAGCGGCCAATGAAAGCAAAACAAAATATATGCTGTCTACAAAAGGACACCCAACTTCGGCATCTTGGTCTGAACGGGGGTAGCAATGGTGTGGTGATAACGTTATCAATTGCCAAGCTAATGGTTCATGGTTCAAATCCTAATGTCAGCAAGCATTTATTTATTTCTCATGAAATATATAAAGTCAGTTCGATCAATTTCGAAAGCTTGTGTGAACACTACTATAAAGGCATAGCACTAGCAGTAGCTTGGACATATGATTGGAAAATTGTTCGCTCTGTTAAAAATGATTTGCCTATAACATCGGTTATTGGGAAGAAAATACTGTGAATCAGAAGCAATGACAAAAAGATAACAAAAATCTCCCAATTATCTGGACGCCACCCCCGGAGTTTCTCTGAAGCATAAACAACTGAGCTTCAAACCACTACACCAAATCTTTCTCTCCCTATCTGTATATCCTTTCCAACGCCCGCCCTATGTGTAAACATGATAACGATATTCATAACACCTTGAGTGCGCGCAAATTATAAAAATAAAAAAAAAAAACGCCACAATAGACAGATATAAATTTAGGTAGTAAGTGACTTTGTCGACCTAGGCTCTATGGTGAGCTCCACAGATGGGGAGATCAAATGAAGAATTACTCTTGCCAATCGCTGCTTTTATGGACTAAAAAGGCAATTGAGTAATAAAGCGTTACCTCAATTTGCTAAGGTAACCCTTTATACGACACTTATCATCCCAGTCTTGCTGTATAGGGCAGAGGCATAGACTTTATCAAAATGGCATGAGGATGCGCTTGGTTGCTTTGAGAGAAAAGTTCTTCGAGTTCTCTTTGGTCCCGTCTGCATAGGCGCCGAGTGAAGAAAAAGCTTCAATGTCGAACTATACGGTCTATACAAGGACATCGACTTAGCCAAAAGAATTCACATATAACAATTAAAATTGCTAACTCATATGAGGCGGATGGAGCCCAACGTTCCAGCACAGAGAATCTTCGATTCTAACCCTTTGTTGGTAGAGGCCCAGGTCCACCCCGGACTGTAGCGCCACATAAGTAAATAAGTAAGGATGCATTTCTGGTTCTACCCGCGTTTCAAGAACGTATTATGATTCCATAATTCATTTGTCTATTCTTCAACTTCTGCATAACATACAAAAATGATGTATGGCTTTTGAAGATAAATTTAAAATTGATCTTAATTTCATTGATAAAGCCTTTCCGACGTTATTGCGGTTATTAGCTAAGTTTCTTGATATTGCATCAGGACACTACTTGTTTAGGACTTGAAATGTGCAGTTGATAACAACAAGTCCATACGCTCAGCATCAACCTGTTTTCGTCAAAGCCACTCATAATCAACATAGGTACACATGTAGGTAACAGGGCAGTTAACAAAAAGCCGTAGACGAGAGTAGGTCTATTAACATTTCTTAATCTCTTCTGTTGTACAAAATTTATCTGTAACATAATATTATCGCAAGGATATTGAAATAAATAAAGTGAACATTTTAATCTTAACATACATTTTAGTCCTTCGAGCCGGATCTCTTTAAGAATTTCGTGTGTCTGTAACCGCGTAATCTGATAATTGTTCTGTATCAAATTGATTCAATTCAATTCAAAGACAAAAAATCCGATGAAAATGTTAAGGGCTAAGCGGTCGGTGGTGGTCAAAGGTTCTTTTACGCGCATTTGGAACTTCACATTGAAACTTGATGACACAACTGCTTTAGAAGAGTGCGAGTCACGTATGAAAAAATGATCACAGGTATGGGCAGACTACCATGTGCTTGTTAATCAGATCGTAGAAAAGGTCAGTGAGGAGAATGCAGCTTTAGAAGAATTGGAGACTGATTGAGCGTATTTTGAAGAGAAGTATCACAATGTTATGCGCTCATCAAGAAGCACGTGCCAACCGCAAAGGAGAAAGGTATAATTTCAAAGAGTGTAATGGCATCTGTTGCAGAAATTCTTACCTCAAAGGGAAATTCGTCGATTGGAAATCCACCTAAAATAGATATAAAGCCATTCTCTGGTGATTTTACTGAATGGAAACCGTTTCATGACGTATTTGTTGGTTCAGTAGACAAGGATATAGTGTTGACGCTATGTCAGAAATTTCATTTTCTCAAAACGTTCTTAGTTGATGAACCCGCTAACTTGCTGAAGCATATTGCTATAATGGACGACAACTACAAAGAGACGTGGAAGAAACTTAAAGTGCGTTATGACAAGTCAGGTATTAAAGCAGGTGCCCTGGTTTGTAAATTTATGAATATCTCGTCGGTTAGCAAGTCTACAGCAACAACCCTAAGGAGGCTTACACACTGCGCTGATGAGGTGTTGAGAGGACTTAAGGCTTTAGGGGAAGATGCTGAAAAATGCGACGTTTGGTTAATTTCAATTCTGTTATCCAGGAAATTTGTCAAAATAAGGCAAAAAAGGAGAACTAAAAAAAAAACGGACTTTCCTACTATTAAAGAATTTTTGGTCTTTTTACAAAGTTCATGCTCTGTTCTTGAGGCAAGCCATGAAAGCGATAAATTCCGTTCGCAACCTTTAATAATTTAATAAAGGTTCATCAAGCTTCGATAAGCAATCCATGTCGTAAATGTAAAGGTGATCAAAAAGTTAATCGTTGTGATCAATTTTTGGCAATGAACAATTCTACTCGTCGAGATTTTATAAATAAAACCATGCTGTGCTTTACTTGCATGCGTGCAGGTCATCGCGTATCTACATGCAGATCCAAGTTTAGCTATCGCACTTGTCAGAGGAAACACCACTCCCTCTTGCATCCAACATCCAGTCAGTCATCTTTTGATTCATCCTCTACAGTTCATTTACCAAATCCATCTTCGGAGCCCTCGTCTTCTTCGCATAACCCCTTTCACTCAAGCTGATCGGTTGTAACACATTTCAGTCAGAAAGATATATTTTTATCGCCTACGAGTATATCGTATTCAACGCTACTCCCAACGGCTCTTGTCAAGGTTCGTGACTCTTTCGAAAATTATAAGCTGTGCCGAATATTATTGGATTGTGGCTCACAAGTAGTCTCTTTTGTTTCGGAAGCCTGTGTATGACGATTGGGATTGAAACGCAAGCACGCTCGTAATCAAGCTAACTCAATTTCGGCAACAGGGATTAGTAATACTAGGGGATGCGTAAGCTTTCATATGGTAAATGACAAGTCCATCGATATCAATGCAGATATTCTTCCTAACGTAACGTCTTGGTTACCAAATCACACATTCCACGTTGACGTTTCTACATATGGTATATCACTTTGGAGCTGGCAGATCCCAAGTTCACCGTTTCTTCGAATCGATATACTTTTGGTAATGGATAAAGTTTTCCATATACTTAAGGGATCTAAATTATCAGGAAAACCGGGATATCCAGATGCGATCTCAACAATCTTTGGGTGGGTGATAGGGGGAGACATTTCATCAATTCCTTCGATTAAGCTTTTGGACTCTGGGGTCTCCACTTATAACACTAATCTGGAAATCAATTAAAGTACTAGCTAGGTTCTGGGAATTGTAGGAGGTTCCCATAACTAATTCGCTTTCGAACGATGACCTGCAAGCAGAGGAAGATTTTGTTGCTAACTACGTGGTGATAGTAAATTCTGCGTTGCACTACCTTTTAAGGTTTCTCCACCTATTGAGTTTGGAAATTCTATAACGCCTTTCCCAAACAGAGAATCGTTTTCGTTCAAATCCTTCCTTAAAGGAAAAGTATTGTTCCTCTATGAATGACTATCTTAACCTTGGGCATATGGAAAAGATACCCGTATCTGAGGTCAACAAACCCACATCAGAGTGCTATTACTTGCCCCATCACCCTGTTTTTAAAGCGGATAGTACTACCACTAGCTTCTGAGTTGTTTTCGATGCTGCATCTAAAACTGACAGTTATCTTTCGTTAAATGATACCTTGCTGATAGGACCACCCATTCAAAGAGAACTTGTTTCTGTTCTTCTTCGATTTCGCTGTCATCGCTACGCTATATCAGGTGATATGGAGAAAATGTTTAGACAAATCTGGGTTCAGTTGTGATTTCACTGCGATTATCAACGCGTTCTGTGGATGGATCCTGTGAATAATGAAATAACTCACTACTGGCTGAAGACTGTGACTTACGGAACATACTGTGCGTCATATCTGCCAGTAAGGACACTAGAATCACTAGGTAAAATTAGTAAGGAACATCATCTAATAGCATCCAGGGTCATCCCGAACGATTTTTACGCCGATGAGGTAATGACGGGAGCAGATAGTATTCAGGAGCTGCAAACGTTACATAAGGAGCTAGTTTCGACTCTACTCTCGGCTGGTTTCAATTTACGCAAGTGGAGCAGTAATTGCTGTGACTTATTACAGTCCTTACCGGAAGAATTGCGAGAAATGTCGCCCTTAGATTTTCAGTCATCGAAAACTGTAAAGGTTTTAGGGTTAAGATTGACGCCTGTACACGATAGTTTCGTTTTCTCAATTTCCCTTCCACCATCTTCTCAATTACTAGGCGTATCATATTGTCGGAAGGGTCTAGGATCTTTGATCCCCTAGGATTTCTAACTCCATCTTCTGTCATAATAAAAATGCTGTTCCAACAATTGTGGCTAATGAAGTTAAGTTGGGATGATGAAGTACCGGAATATGTTGCACATCGTTGGGTTAAGTTGGCTTTGTTTTTCTAAAAATCGGCGCTCTGGAGATTTCTCATTCAATTCAAATCTTTTCTGGAAGAAATCAGTTTCATGGGTTTTGTGGTGCATCTAAGAGTGCATATGCTGCAGTGGTATATTGCCGGTCAGAGACCAGCGAGGGCATCACCACAAGTTTCATATGTAGTTGCCAAGAGCAGAGTTTCTCCGATAGAACCCGTGACAATTCCTCGTCTTGAGCTTTGCGTCGGTCTTCTCCTTAGAAAGTTGATGAAAGCATAGTTGATATCCTCAATATTGACATGTCTCAGATATTTTTGTGGACAGACTCTCTCATTGTATTACACTGGTTGTCCTCATCTCCTAAGTGCTGGGCTCCTTTCATTTCAAATCGAACTGTCGAGGAATTCATTTATCTTCACTTTTCAAAAGGAACATTTGGTGGATAGGCCTAACTTGGCTTAGGCAGTCGCAATCTTATTGGCCAGATCAGCATACAACGGGGACGAGTTTTGAATGTATCGATCTCGAAGAAGAGAAACTGGTCTCAACACACATGCACAATCCTTTCATAACACTCTTCAAAACAGTACTCTTCATGCAGGGCTTTCGAGGAGTTAAATTGGTTCGAGTACTAGCATATTGTTTTGGCATTTTCGTAAGGTCTCAGCATTTATCTTCAACACATTCATCATTCTAGACAACCAAGGAGCTCTCAAAATCTCGTACCTTTATCCTGCAGGAAGTTCAAAAGGAAATGTTTACGACTGAATTATCAACACTTCAAAGTAACCTGGAACTTTCTGTTAAAAGAAAACTTTCTTCGTTAACTCCCTTGATTGGCCGATTGATCTCAAATTTTCAGGCAATCTTTGGTATTGTCCTGAGAGTGTTCATGTGAAGTTTGGTCAAAATCAGCCCACTACTTTAGTAGTGATTTAGTAGTAAACTTCTTTAGTACTACCATTTATTTATTTATTTTTTTGTTATGTGCAGCAATGCACGCCGCCGGGTACCCTCAGTCCAGCAGTCTACCCACTACTTTAGTATTATAGTACTTTAGTACTAACAAAAAGTTGATATATATATTTAAGGTTGGACCACTTACCCACTATTGCCCGGTACAAAACTGTTCTCTAACAGACTTAGCCCCAGGCGCCTGCCTGACAGTCTTTTTTTTTTTTTTTTCTGTTAGGCGCAGCAACGCACGCCGGGTACCTGCTAGTCTTATATATAAAATACAATGTACAATATGTTTGTATGTATGTTTGTATGTTTGTATGCTATGGACTCGGAAACCACTGAACCGATTGACCTCAAATTTTCAGGCAATCTTCAATTGTCCCGGGAGTGTTCCTGTGATGTTTGATCAAAATCGGCCCATAACTTTAGTAGTCATTTAGTAGTAAATTGCTTTAGTATTTATTTTTTTGGTTAGGTGCAGCAACGCACGCCGCCGGCTACCCTTGATCAAGCAGTCTACCCACTACTTTCGTAAAATCAAATCGCTCAAAGTTGTCAAATCTGCCGGTGTGGATGAAATCCGGCCGGAAATGCTCAAGCCTTTAGGTAAAGAGAGAGTGTAATGGCTCTCGCGTATCTTTAAATTGGCCTGGGAATGCGGTGAAACACCTGGTTATTGACAAATGGGGGTGATTGTTCCTCTTTCTAAAAAAGGGAACAAAAGAGATTGCGCCAACTACAGACGTATATCTCTTTTAAGTCTCCCTGGAAAAGTCTTCGCTATGGTACTAAAAACACATTCCGGAGCTGTGGTTGAGGATAGTTTGGGGATGAGCAGTGCGGTTTTCGTCCCGATAGAAGTACAGCCAACCAGTTATTCACTCTCAGAATGGCTTTTGACATGGGCTAGAAGTATACTAAACCTCTCTATACTTGTTTTGTGGATTTGGAAAAAGCATATGATAGGGTTCCTCGAGGTAAAATCTGGAGTATTCTGCTGGAGAATGGGACTGATGGTTCCCTGTTAAGGGGGCTTCTGTCCTTATATACAAACTGTAGTAGCTATGTTCGTCTAAGTGGCGTTAAATCAATACCTTTCACTGTGGGCGTTGGACTCAACCAAGGGTGCGTTTTGTCACCTCTCCTCTTCTGTGTATACATGAACTGGAGGTTGCAGCGCAGCCATGGTGGAGAATTTTTCAAAGTGGGAGACTCAAGAATTAGTCATCTGCTCTTTACAGATGATATCGTATGTTGTGTGTATGTACTGTACATATGATATGTATGTGTGTATGTATGCATGTGTTTTTTTTTTTTTTTTTTAGGTTGCGCCACGGATGTGTAATCTTCATAGATACTTATAGCCCGAGTGCTACTAGCATGCACGATTCGCAAACCTGAGTAATCGATTCCAGGAATACGCCTACGTACTAAACACACACCCTACACACTTCGACGTATTCTTTCTTGAATTCGAAGCTGCATTTGCACGTGCGTAATAAACGCCCAAATTTCCATCGGATTTTTCCTCAGATTGTACCATATGATCTATGAGGAATGGAGGACTGGGAAGTTCGTTTCTCCAGTTTTCAAATCGCCTCGTTCGCGAGGATGTCGATAGGAACCATTCCTGCTATGACAAAGGCTGCTTCGTCAAAGATAGTTCTAAAACCACTGATGGTCCTTATAGCGCCTTATAGAGTCTGTAGGCTGATGTAAGTTTCCTCCTTGTTTCTTTGGTCGCGAGAGCCCCTCCCCAAACCGGAGCCGCATAAGGAAGGACTGAGCTGACAACTCTGGATAGTAGGATCCTCCTAGCGTATCCAGGTCCTCCAATGTTGGGCATTATCCTTGAGAATGCTGCCTGAAGTCGTGATGCTTTTTTGCTCGAATAATCAACATGCTGTTTAAACCGCAGTCTATGGTCGAGCATTACTCCTAGGTATTTGATTGCTTCTTTGGATCTGATGATTTGGGTTCCAACCTGGACATTCATATATTCCACAGATTTCCGACTGGTTATTAGAACAGCTTCAGTTTTGTGGTCAGCTAATTCTAAACCGGCTGATCCTAGCCAGCTTTTGATTTGACTGATTGCTACATTTGTAGCTGATTCTACTTCACTGATTTGTTTTGCTACTGTAACAACAGCGATGTCGTCAGCAAATCCAATTATATTCACTTTAGGTGGCAGTGGTAGTCGTAAGACTCCGTCGTACATTATGTTCCATAGTAATGGGCCCAGCACCGATCCTAGCGGGACTTCACTCCTTCGTCGGTATCATACCTCAGTTTCCTGTTGGTAAAGTAGCTCGCCATTATCTGCAGCAAGTCAGATGGTGTATACATCCTAGCAAGAGTTCTTCTTATAGTGGGCCAGTCTGCCGAATTAAACGCGTTTTTGACATCTAGCGTCACTACTGCGCAGTATTCCTTGGTGCCGTATCGCCATCTTTCAACTTCAATTGCTTCCGCTGCTATATTAACTACAGCTTTAATGCCGTCAATTGTTGAGCGAGACTTTCGGAATCCGAATTGCTGGTTGGACAAAGCCCGTTTCTCCTCCGCTATTGTGAGCAATCTGTTATAAATGATTCGCTCTAGGATCTTTCCCATTGTGTCCAGTAGGCATATCGGGGGATACGACGATGGATCTCCTGGGGGTTTGCTTCCTTTTGGCAATAAAAAGAGATGCTGCAGTTTCCATTGATTAGGGAAAATTCCTTCTTCTAGGCACTTTTGCATTGTTGCACTAAAGAGGTCTGGCCTTTTTTGAACAGCGGCTTTCACTGCTTTGTTAGGGATGCCGTCAGGCCCGGGTGTCTTGTTGTCACCTATCTTTCTGGATGCGATTGTCAATTAATCTGTTCTAATCACTGGAATTACCTCTGTAAAGTTTTCTCTGGTGATTGCGCACATAGTAGATGCTCTCCTTGGAAAAAGATGTTCTACTATTGACTTCAGCATTATCGGGCATGTTATCTGCGGGGAGTTGCCGCCCTTAAGCTTTGTCAACACCATCCTAATCGCCGTGCCCCAAGGCTCTACGTTAGCTTCATCGCAGAGCTGTCTGAAACATCTTGCTTTGCTCTCCTTGATGACTCTGCTTAACTGTTTTCGCGCCAGCTTAAAGGACGATAGGTACTCCTGAAAGTTGGGTGTGTTTCGCGATCTTTGAACTTTGCGTCTTGCCCGTAGACACTCTGCTCTAAGTACCCTGATCTCGTCGTTCCACCAGTAGCAAGGCAGGCGTCTTCTACTTGGGGCCCGCCTGGGCATTGATGCATCGCACGCCATGTTGATGGACTGGGTGAGGTGGCGAGCTGAATTTTCTGCTGATCCTTGGACTAGCGTGAAGGTGTCAACCACTTTCCGCGAATGCATCTTTGTCGAAGAGCTTATCCTGCCATTGCGGACCAGTCGATCTCGGGCGGTGAGTGCTTCTGGCATTACCGATGTCAATTATTACAGCTTGGTGGTCACTGTGGGTATAATCTTCACTTACTTACTTACTTCGGTGGCGCTACAGTTCGGGGTGAGCCTGGGCCTCAACCCACAAGCCTCTCCAATTAGCTCGGTCTTTAGCTAATTGCCTCCAGTTGCGCACTCCAAGTTGGTCGAGGTCCCCTTGTACGTGTGCGCGCCACCTACGGCGATGATTCCCTCTACTGCGTCGTCCCTCGGGATTAGATTCGAAGACTCTGCGGGCCGGAGCGTTAGTGTCCATTCGCTCTTCATGTCCTAGCCATCTCAGACGTCCAATACGCAGTTTTTTGACTAGGTCGATGTCGCTGTACAGCTCATATAGTTCGTGATTGAATCTTCTCCTCCAAAACTCGTCAACGCAAACGGGACCGAAATTCTTAGGAAGAATTTTTCTCTCGAAGCGACCAAGGATATCTTCATGCTCTTTTAATAAAGTCCATGTTTCAGCGCCATAAAGCAGGACTGGGATGATCAGGGTGTTATAAAGAGTCTCATTAGTAGTTCGAGATAGGGCTTTGCTGTTGAATTGCCTTATAAGCCCAAAAAAACAGCGATTGGCAAGAGTTATTCTTCGATTGATTTCTGCGCCGATGTTGTTCTCAGAGTTGATAGCAGAGCCAAGGTAGACAAAGTCTCTTACTATTTCGAAGTTATAGCTGCCGACTGTGACGTTCTGTCTAATTCGTCGGTGTTGGCTTTCCCTTCTTGTTGACAGCATATACTTGGTTTTGCCCTCGTTTATCGCTTAACCCATTTTGGCCGCTTCCGCTTCAATGCTTGCAAACGCACCGGTGACAGCCCGCTGAGTTCTTCCGATAATGTCTATATCATCGACGTATGCAAGCCGTTGTACAGACTTGTAATAGATTGTGCCTCCGGTGTTGGCTTGTGAGTTCCGCACAATCCATTCAAGTACAATGTTAAAGAAGTCACATGAAAGCGCGTCACCTTGTCTAAAACCTTTTTTGACATCAAAAGTCTCGGTGAGGTCATTACCGACCTTGATGGAGCAGCGAGCGTTCTCCATCGTCAGCCTGCACAGACGGACAAGTTTGGAAGGGATGTCAAAACTAGACATGGCTCTATAATGGTCTTCTCTATAGATGCTGTCATAGGCGGCCTTAAAATCGATAAAGAGGTGGTGAGTATCGATTTGGAATTCTTGGGTTTTCTCCAGGATCTGCCGAAGTGTGAAGATTTGATCGATGGTGGACTTTCCTGGCCTGAAACCGCACTGATAGGGTCCAATCAGGCTGTTGATAAAGGGTTTCAGGCGTTCACACAATATCGCAGAAAAGACCTTGTATACGATGTTGAGGAGACTGATGCCTCTATAATTGGTGCAGTTGAGGGGGTCTCCTTTCTTGTGGATCGGGCAGACGATGCACTCTATCTGCACTCTATCACTCGTCTGACCAAATCTTAGAGATGAGTTGGTGTATGCACTCTACCAATTCATCCCCAGCTGCCTTGAAAAGTTCGGCCGGTAAACCGTCAGGTCCAGCAGCCTTAATCGATTTTAGCTTGGATATTGCTATCCTCACTTCGTCTTGGTCAGGTGGACGGAAATTTTGACTATCATCGTCTATGCTGAATGGTTCATTCAGGTTGACAGCGGGATGATGGTCTTCGTCACAGCTATACAGTCTGCAGAAGTAGTTTTTCCATATTCTCAGCACCGACTGTGATTCTACTACGAGGTTTCCATTTTCATCTCTACAGGTTTCTGTACGGGTATTGCTTCTCTGACACGTTGTCTTTACCTTTTGGTAAAACTTCCGTACATTGTTCCTGGAGTATTAACTCTCGATATTCTCAAACCCGCGCTTCTCATGCTCTTTCTTCTTCTTTTGGAGAAGCCGATGTTCTTCCCGTCTCTTTTGCTCGTATAGCTGACGAGCAGCTCTCGTTTTCCTTTGCAGCGCCGCTTTGTATGCCTCTTGTTTTGCTGCATGCACTCGCCGGCAGTCCTCGTCAAACCAGGGGTTTCGCGGTGGTGGGCGAGCGAGACCCAGAACATCAGTCGCGGCGTTTCTGATGGCATGTTGGCAGCGTTGCCACTGGTCTTCGGCACTTGATGCTAGCGGCATAGGGGTGATTGAGAGATTTCGGGATACGCGTTCAGCGAAGAGTCTGCCGGTCTCTTGCGATTGTAGCTTTTCGACGTTAAATTTTCTCACAGTGATTCTTCTTTGTTGCTCAGATTCTGATATTCGCATTCATACCTTGGCTACAACAAGGTAATGATCCGAGTCTATGTTGGCCGCTCGGAAGGTCCGGACATCCAGAATACTGGAGGCATGCCTTGCGTCGATCGCAATATAATCAATGTGGTTGATCGTTACATGATCATTGGACCGCCATGTCTGCTTATGAATATCGAGATGAGGAAACCATGTGCTTGCTATGGTGACATTTCGCTCCACAGCGAAATCAATTAGACTTAGCCCATATCAGACGTGGTGTCGTGTAGGCTATGCTTACCGACTGCCCTACCAAAGACGTCCTCCTTTCCTATTTTGGCGTTAAAATTGGCCGATACGATTTTAACGTCGTATTTAGGACATTGCTCATATGTTTTGTCGAGGAGCTCGTAGAAACACTCTTCGGCGGCAGGGTCCTTTTCTTCTGTGGGGGCATCAACACATATTAGGCTTATGTTGGAGAATTTAGCCTTGATCCGGATAGTCATAATACGCTCGCTTACGTGGCGGAAGCTTAAGTCTTCTTGCCTAAGTCTGCTGCGTATGAGAAATCCGCATCCGAATAAGCGTTGCCTGTTGCCTCTGTAGCAATCACCGTAGTAGATGTCACAGTTTTTCATCTTCTTTTTGCCCGGCCCATCCCATCGCACTTCCTGGATGGCGGTAATATCTGCTTTATAGCAGTCTAGGGCGTCTGCTAGTTGTTCGGCTGCACGTGGTCTGTAAAGGGACAGAACATTCCACGTACAGATCCGAAGGTCGTTGTCCTTATTTCGTTTGCTGGGGTCGTCATTAGTTGAGTCATCCTTATCCGAGGCTTTTGGTTGTTTCGGAACCATAGATTGTTTACATGGTAGGGAAGTTACCCCGACGGCACAACCCCCAACCTGGAGGGCCAGTTCCTTAATTATTCCCCTAGGACGAGGGGCCGGGTACACCGGTGCCAGTATTCCACTACGGGAGTATGAGCGCTGCCGTTGGCCCATTAAGAGCTCCTCCGCCACCATCTCTATTCCAATGTCCTGACCAACATTGGAAATTCCTTACCGACCTGTAATCCGAATACGTCGAAGCAGCTCGCGCAAGGTATTCACTAAGTTCAACCTAACTAGAACTATAGACGCCACCGTTGACTCCGTCTAGGGAATTCGTCCGCTGCCGCCTGGAACAGGAAGAAGTGCTCTAGTAAGGGAACACTCTTCCCCCCCTCTCTCATCTGCTGCCGCCAAGAATCCTCCAAAGAGGGTTGGTTACCCATTTCTTGGATTAAGGTACTAGGCACCCGGCTGTCACCGCGTGGAGGTTGAGAGTAGGAGTCGGTAGGCCTCAGCTGAGTGAAAACGCTTGTGTTTACACATGATCGCATGCACTACCGTTTGACCAGCCTTCTGCACTGACTCTCCATTTAATTCCCCGCAGGATGGAGTTACTCGCTAACGTGATATCAATTATTGAGCCCATGCCTGCTCTGCGGAGGGTGTTAGCCCTACCTACGTTTGCGATGCCTATGTTGAGAATTGCAAATGTTTCCAGGAGGGCATGACCCCTTGCGTTAGTAAATCTACTGCCCCATTCCGTCGCCCATGAATTGAAATCTCCGCCAATAATCACTGGAGTTCTTTCCCGAGCATCGGCCACGAGGTTATCTAGCATCTCCTGATGTTCAATTATAGTCCAGCTGGGCCGAGCATAGCAACTATAAAAGTGTATACCGTTGATTTTGGCCCGAACGAAGCCCTCTGACTCTTCATTTGCATCCTGGAACGCATGTCTCCCACATGACCATGTTGCGGCCCGCTTCGATCGATCACTGAGCCAGATGCTGCTGTTGTCCGGAATTTGATATGGCTCGCTAATCAATATTACATCTGCTTTTTCGTCCTTCATGGTTTGTGCCAGGATATCCTGAGCTGTCTCACAATGGTTGAGGTTAATTTGGATAACCTTCATGGTTTCTTGCTGCAGATCGCTTTCTTGAGAACAGGGCATTTATTGCCGCCGGCTATGTGCTTTGCATTTTCCATTTTGACTTTCCTGCAGAACATGCAGGATGGTTCCTCGTTGCAATCTCTCGCGATATGTCCCTCTTTACCGCATCTCCTACAGAGTTTGGAGCGGTCTTCTTCGCTCTTTCAATGCTTGGCCAAATGTCCGAATTCGAGGCACTTGAAACATTTCTGTAGCAGCGTCCGCTCACGAATGCGACAGACTACCCAAGCAATTTGGTGCGTTCTGCTTCCAATAGTTTCTTCGCGCTTTCTGCAGGGAGATTAATTATTGCCGTTTGAGTCTCACCATACGCCTTCCGCAAAGAAATGATGTCAGTAGTCATGACCCTGCCCAAATCGAATTGGGCTCTGATCACCGCGCATACGTCCTCCTTGGTAGTGACCTCGTCGATGTCTCTGACCTCGACCGTGGTACGGTGAGTAAGCGTTCTGACTTCAGCCTGTTCTCCTAGGGCTTCAGCAATGACGTTTTTGTAATCCGTCGTTTTGTCTCCTGCTTCCTTCAGTTGTATCAGAAGATCCCCTTTTTTCGTTCTCCTGATTCTGGATACCGTCTTGCCCACAGCTTCCAACTTAGGGTCTGCTTTTACGCTGCGGAGTATCTGGGCGTAGGAAGCCTCCCCTTTCGCTTCGATGACGATGGCATCAGGTTTTGGTTTTCTGCCTTGCTTCTTTTTGGTGGCCTTCTTGTTTTTAACAGCTGACCAACCATTGTCTTCTTCGCGCATCGTACTTTCCTTATTCCCAGAGGTACTGGCTTGTTTAGCCTTGGCTATAGCCGTTTCTGTGACTCTTTTTGTCTGTTTCTTCTTATTTTCCTCGTCTGAGGACCGCTTCTGCTTGCGTTCAAGTTTCGGCTTCGGCATGCTGTTCTCCGATGGCAGTCTCTTCTTTTTTGCGTCCTGGACAGGCTTGAACCAGGGGGAGGTCTGAGAAGAGTTATTTCTCCTTATCACTTCCTTGGCCTTTTCATCCCGCAACTGGATTGCCGAGAGTTCATACAACGCCCGAATGCTTTCTATGGCGACTCTCATTGGTTGATGTATCGAGCGCCGCTTTCCGTCTTCAAGCATGTCGACTAGTTCCCTTATCTGCACGCCCAGCTTGTGGAAATCAGGTCGATCAGGGGCTTTTTCAATCGTCGCCTCCGATGCCCCAGGAAGTGCTCCATCTGATTGTCCCACAGGTGACCTCAGCATCACTGAGCTCCTCTGGAACGGGTCTCCTCTATACTCACCGTTGGTTTGACTGTTGCTTGTTTTGCTGTTGTTTGGGGGTTTTTGTTTCTTTTGTATTCATTTCTTTTGGGTCCCCACTCAAAGCCCCTATCAATGTTCGAATGTGTAGTCACCCAGGGATCTCATGGTTGTCTATGCAAGCAGTGAGACCATGCGAGGGTTGGCATAAGCCCTTATGGGGTCTTATGTCAGAGCCAGATCGGTGTTAAACAGGAATGTTACATCTGTACCTACACCACCAACTTAATGGTGACGAAACATTGAACGTACTTTGAGGCCTGCCAAGGTTTTAACGGGACGGGGGAGCTTGTAGCATTAGCCTGAAAGCCATTTCAACCGGATTTCACTCCAGCTTACTCAGGTAACAGATAATACTACAGACGTCAGCCCTCATAGCTGTCATTCCAATTCGTTTTCCAGTATGCCATAATTAAAACCTTACTGGGCTCAGTCTTAATATTTTAAGGTACTGATGACGAAGTCATCGTGTTGTAGTTTTTTAATTACAGTGATGCGCACTATAATGCGTTGCACTGTATACACTCATATTTCGTAGTGTGCAGACATCTTTCCGGGACAAGAAGCTGCGTGTTTCGCGTTGTGGCGGGTACGTCCGGATCTCGCCATTTTCTCCTTACTGTATCCCTCGTAGCCACTTTGTGCGGTGGTGGTATGTATGTATGTATGTACGTATGTATGTATGTATGTATGTATGTATATATGTAAGTATGTATGGAATCAGGAAGACCTATCGGACTTTTGGAAATCAGAAGGTGCCTCTCGAGACTTACAAACGTTCTCACCGGACTCTGCGCCATATGAAGCATGCCCTATGCACTAGCCAATAAAGGGAGGCTACATTGAGGGAATACTTCTTTAATGACATAAGTGATCTCTCCAACGCCTGTACGGCTAAAACCAATAAATTGATCACTAAATGTTAATGGTTCCAGGTGTAGGTTGCGTAATCCATCTGTACCTTACTTACTTACTTGGATGGCGCTACAGTCCGGGGTGGACCTGGGCCTCAACCAACAAACCTCTCCAGCCAGCACGGTTACGAGCCAGCTGCCTCCAGTTGCGCACGCCAAGTTGGTTGAGGTCCCCCTCCACTTGTTTGCGCCACCTACCGCGAGGTCGTCCTCTACTGCGCCATCCGTCCGGGGTGGATTCGAAGACTTTCTTAGCGGGAACGTTGGGCTCCATCCGCTCTAAATGACCCAGCCATCTTAGTCGCTGTATGTGAACTCTTCTGGCTAAGTCGATGTCCTTGTACAGGCCGTATAGTTCGGCATTGTAGCTTCTCCTCCACTCACCGTCTATGCAAACGGGACCAAATATCGCTCGAAGAACTTTTCTCTCGAAATAACCAAGGGCATCCTCATCCGGTTTTGTCAAAGCCCATGCCTCTGCGCCATACAGCAGGACTGGGATGATTAATGTCTTATAAAGAGTTACCTTAGTAGTTCGAGATAGGGCTTTGCTACTCAATTGCCGTTTTAGCCCATAGGAACAACGATTGGCAAGAGTAGTTTTCCGTGTTATCTCTCCACTCATGTCATTTGCGGAGCTGACCATAGAGCCTAGGTAGACAAAATCCTTTACTACCTCAAAATTGTATCTGTCTATTGTGGCGTTCTGTCCAAGGCGCCGATGTTGGGTGTCCTTTTTTGTAGACAGCATATATTTTGTTTTGCTTTCATTGACCGCTAGACCCATCTTTGCTGCCTCGATCTCAATACTCGTAAATGCCCCATTGACGGCCCGCTGAGTTCTTCCGATTATGTCAATGTCGTCGGCATAAGCGAGTAGTTGTACAGACTTGAAGAAGATTGTACCTCCAGTGTTGGCTTGTGAGTTTCGTACAATTCTCTCAAGTACTATGTTAAAGAGATCGCATGATAGCGCGTCACCTTGTCTAAGAGCTTTCCTGACATCGAACGGTCGGTGATATTCTTACCGACTTTGATGGAGCAGCGAGAGTTCTCCATCGCCATTCTGCACAAACGGACGAGCTTGGCACGGATGCCAAGACCAGACATGGCTCTGTATAACTCGTCTCTATACACGCTATCATAGGCAACTTTGAAATCGATGAAAAGGTGGTGCGTATCGATTTTATATTCATGGGTTTTTCCAAGATCTGCCGTAGTGTGAATATTTGGTCAATGGTGGACTTTCTCGGCCTGAAACCGCACTGATAAGGACCTATCAGGTTGTTGACGATCGGTTTTTATGCGTTCACATAGTACGGCAGACAGGATCTTACATGCGATATTTAGGAGACTTATACCTCTGTAGTTGGCGCAGTTCAGAGGGTCTCCTTTCTTCAGGATCGGGCAAACGATGCTGAGGTTCCATTCATCGGGCATACTTTCGTCCGACCAGATTTTACAGATGAGCTGGTGCATGCTCCTTACCAACTCATCTCCTCCTGCCTTGAAAAGTTCAGCGGTAAGGCCGTCGGCTCCAGCAGCTTTGTTGGATTTGAGTTTAGATATCGCTATCCTCACTTCATTCTGATCGGAATCTTGACTGCCATCGGCACTGTTGAATGGCTCATTCTGCCTGACAGCGGAATATTGGTCATCATCGCCGTTTAACAGTCTGCAGAAGTGTTCCTTCCACATCCTCAGCACCGACTGCGATTCTACTACTATGTTGCCATATTCGTCCCTGCAGGCTTCTGTTCTGGCTTTGAAACCCTGGCATGTTCTTTTTACCCTTTGGTAAAATTTTCGAACATTATTCCTGCAATAAAGTCTCTCAATCCACAAGAAAGGAGACCCCCTCAACTGCACCAATTATAGAGGCATCAGTCTCCTCAACATCGCATACAAGATCTTTTCTGCGATATTATGTGAACGCCTGAAACCCTTTATCAACAGCCTGATTGGACCCTATCAGTGCGGTTTCAGGCCAGGAAAGTCCACCATCGATCAAATCTTCACACTTCGGCAGATCCTGGAGAAAACCCAAGAATTCCAAATCGATACTCACCACCTCTTTATCGATTTCAAGGCCGCCTATGACAGCATCTATAGAGAAGAGCTTTTTAGAGCCATGTCTAGTTTTGACATCCCTGCCAAACTTGTCCGTCTGTGCAGGCTGACGATGGAGAACGCTCGCTGCTCCATCAAGGTCGGTAATGACCTCACCGAGACCTTTGATGTCAAAAAAGGCTTTAGACAAGGTGACGCGCTGTCATGTGACTTCTTCAATATTATACTTGAACGGATTGTGCGGAACTCACAAGCCAACACCGGAGGCACAATCTATTACAAGTCTGTACAACTGCTTGCATACGCCGACGATATAGACATTATCGGAAGATCTCAGCGGGCTGTCACCGGTGCTTTTGCAAGCATTGAAGCGGAAGCGGCCAAAATGGGTTTGGCGATAAACGAGGGCAAAACCAAGTATATGCTGTCAACTAGAAGGGAAAACCAACACCGACGAATTGGACAAAACGTCACCGTGGGCAGCTATAACTTCCAGGTAGTAAGGGACTTTGTCTACCTTGGCTCTGCTATAAATTCTTCCAACAAAATCAGCGTAGAAATCAATCGAAGAATAACTCTTGCCAATCGCTGTTTTTTTTGGGGCTTATAAGGCAATTCAACAGTAAAGCCCTATCTCGAACAACTAAGGAGACTCTATATAAGACCTTGATCATCCCAGTCCTGCTTTACGGCGCTGAAACATGGACTTTATTAAAAGGGGATGAAGATATCCTTGGTCGCTTCGAGAGAAAAATTCTTCGTAAGATTTTCGGTCCCGTTTGTGTTGACGGGTTTTGGAGGAGAAGATTCAATCACGAACTATACGAGCTGTACAGCGACATCGACCTAGTCAAAAAACTGCGTATTGGACGTCTGAGATGGCTAGGACATGTAGAGCGAATGGACACCAACGCTCCGGCCCGCAGAGTCTTCGAATCTAACCCGGAGGGACGACGCAGTAGAGGGAATCATCGCCGTAGGTGGCGCGCACAAGTTCAAGGGGACCTCGACCAACTTGGAGTGCGCAACTGGAGGCAATTAGCTAAAGACCGAGCTAAATGGAGAGGCTTATTGGTTGAGGCCCAGGTTCACCCCGAACTGTAGCGCCACCTAAGTAAGTAAGTAAGTAAAGTCTCTCAATCTCCTCGATCGAGCGCTTCTCATGCTCTTTTTTCTTCTTTCTGAGAAGTCGATGTTCCTCTTTTCTCCTGCGCACGTAGAGCTCGTAAGCAGCTCTAGCCCTTCTATGCAGCGCCGCTTTGTACGCCTCTTGTTTTGCTGCATGTGCTTGCCGGCATTCCTCATCAAACCAGGGGTTTCGTTGTGGTGGGCGAGAGAAACCCAGTACATCAGAGGCGGCATCTCTAATGGCTTTTTGGCAACGCTGCCACTGGTCTTCCGCATTTGCTGCTGGCGGCATAGGACTAAGATTGAGATTAGAAGAAACACGATCGGCGAAGGTTCTGGTGGTCTCTTGCGATTGTAGCTTTTCGACGTCAAATTTCCTCACAGTATTTCGTTGATTTCGCTCCGTTGTGGATATTCGCATCCGTACCTTGGCTACAGCTAGGTAGTGATCCGAGTCCACGTTGGCTCCTCGGAAAGTCCGGACACCCAGAATACTGGAAGAGTGCCTTGCGTCGATCGCAATGTGATCGATTTGGTTGACGATTTTTCGATCAAAGGAGAGCCATGTTCCTTTGTGAATATCGAGACGTGGGAACCGCGTACTAGCTACAACAAAGTTTCGCCCCGCCGCAAAGTCGATTAGCCTGAGTCCGTTGCCGGAAGTGTTGTCGTGCAGGCTGTGCTTTCCGGCCACGCTACTAAAGACTTCCTCTCTGCCTAGCTTGTGTTTAAGCCTAGGATAATTTTAAGGTCGTGGCTAGGGCATTGCTCAAACGTCTTGTCCAAGAGCTGATAGAAGTCAGCCTTTGTCACGTCGTCCTTCTCCTCGTGAGGGGCGTGAACGCATATTAGGCTAATGTTGGCAAATGTAGCCTTGATACGGATAGTCATAAGGCGCTCGTTCACATGCCGGAAACTCAAAACTTCTTGCCTAAGTCTGCCTCCAATAACAAATCCGCATCCGAATAGACGCTGTCCTTTTTGTCTGTAGCAATCGCCGTAGTAGATGTCGCAGTTTTTCATACTCCTTTTGCCCGGCCCATCCCATCGCACTTCTTGGATGGCGGTAATGTCTGCTTTGAGACACTCTAGGGCCTCCGCAAGTTGTTCGGCTGCACGTGGTTTGTAGAGGGACCTAACATTCCATGTGCAGACACGAAGATCGTTGTCCTTTTCACGTTTGCATGGGTCGTCAACAGTAAGATCATCCGTATCCGAGGCTGTTGGTTGCTTCGTAACCAAAGGTTTTTTACGTGGTAGGGAAGTTAACCCGACGGCACAACCCCCAACCTGGAGGGCCAGATCCCTTTTTTTTTGTACCCCTAGGACAAGAGGCCGGATACACCGATGTCAGTAACCCACTTCGGGGATATGAGCGCTGCCGTTGGCCCATTAAGGGTTCATCCGCCACCATCTCTTTTTCAATACCCTGACGTAGTATTGAAAATCCTTACAGACCTCAGCTCCAAATATATTGAAGTAGCTCCAGTAAGGTATCCGCTGGTCTGTAGACGTCACCGTTGATACCATCGAGAGAATTCGTCCGCCGCACGTCTTCCTTCTGAGGACCTCTTGCTAGACTTCTGAGACGCATATTTCAGCCGATCAGGTCAACAAGAGATGCCTCGTCCGGTTAGACATATGCGCGCTGAAGTTCACCCAGATGTGCTTACGCAGGTCTGAGTGTTCAGCTGCACATATATCGTCAGACTCAGTATACGCTCATCGTTAGTTCACTATCAGATAGCTATCCAGCGGGCACCGCGTGGAGGTGATGATGCGACGTTGCCCACCATCCATCTGTACCTACCTAGTGGTATTATGTTTGCTACATACATTCATTTGTCTACTTCTCAGCTTCAGGATAACGTACGAAAATGATTTATGAATTTAAATCTTTGGCGATAAATACTCTCAGCAATCAAATTAGTTTCAAGTGAATCGATTATGATGTTCTGACGTTATTTTGATTTGTAATTAGTTTCCTGATATTGTATCGAAATATTTTGTCAAGATAATCTAGGCACATAAACTGTACAACAGGAAAAACCCTATCAAAATTCATTAAGTGGTTTTCAAGCGGTTGGTCCACGGACGACTGCCTGTCTATCTTCTAAGTTTAAAAGTTGAATTTCTGTAAGATTATCTTAGTTTTCAAAAGTAAAGCTACGATTTCACTTTTTGACCAAATGTCAAACGTTTGACATTCGACCGTTTGACCGCGCTTGACAGCAAACGAGAATTTGACATTTTGAGTAATCGGGTGGAAGTGGCTGTGTCAAACTGTTTGACGAAGGTTAATACCGTTTGCCTGTTTGACATTTGATGAAAAACGGAAGTGTCAAATGAGTCAAAAGGCTCGTATGATGGCTGAAGAAGAAAACTAAGCGTACGGCGAAAGAAGTGTTTGCCCGGATGGAGGAGTTGCAATTTGGAGTTCTGGAATTTCAAAGTAGAAGGTGTGGAAAAAGTGGCAACGGAATAAGGCGACTATGCAAACCGGATGTGCTGGTGGACGAGCTGGTAAAGTTTGTGGTCAAGCGCCAGCCGGTCAGCCACCGAAATACTTTTCCGGAATCGAATCGGCAAGTGTATGGCCGAGAGCCACCTGCTCTTTATTTTCAAGTACATTAACTGCTAAACAGCAACAGATTGTTGGTTATCCATTTTGAGACAATTGAAACTTATTTAGAATTCATGCAAATTACTTTTCAGATATACATTTAATATAAAATTGCTTGACCTCGTTTGACACTTTCAAAAAAAAAGTTGAACAGCGTTTATAGCATTAGCATTATAGCACTTGTACGCGAAGCGTCAGACAGTTGTTCGAATCGCATTTGTTGCATATTTTTCTGGTTAAACAATGGAATTGTACCTTGAGTTTCATAAAAAAAAAAATTAAGATAATATTAAATTAAAAAAAAAATGCTTTTAATTTCATACTTTCTTATTTGAATCTGACGAAAACTTCCAAAGTTGTAAAGATACGTAAAAATTCCTTAAGTGGTGAACGGATAAGTGTTTGAGTCAGTGTACATGAGAAAATATGCACCAGATATCACTTGTCATCGTGTGTTGATCATGAACAATTTGGTTATTGTCATATCGATTTTGCCCCAAATTTTGATAAAGCTAAAATTAAGCTATGAAGTTGATTCCAAATGACTGCCATTAAAATGAACCCTCATCGTATGGACAGATATGGGTGCAGCAGATAATCAGATTAATTTGATGAATCAAGCAATGACCACCAATATCAGCTTCAATTAGCCGCAGTATTCACAATATCGGTTCCGGTTTAAGGAGTTTCCTATCATTAAACGCGGAACCTTGTGGTAATCCCCTTTTCCCAATACTCCGAAAAACACGACAAAAATTTAAGCTCATTATAACTTAATTCTAAAACTTTAAATTATCTCCTTACTCTCATCGTTGAGGGGGTATATGCGGCATATTTTTAGACCTTTCCATATTTTGGGCGTAATTAATTGAAGCAAAACAAAATAGCACAAAAACTGGGCAAATACCGGCGTCCTCAATCAAATTCAACAAAAAGGACGCCGTTGATTGACACAAAACAAATGCCCCAGAGATCGAGAGGGAATGAAAAAGAAAAGATAAAAAAAAAAAAAATCAAAAACGAAGGACTAAGCGATGATTAGTACCTGTCTTTTGCCCCATCTACTGCCCATCAGTGCTTCTATTCGCAAAAGGGACTTCCTCGCGAATGGAACCGAGGGAAAATTAAATTTATGCATCGCTGAAGGAGAATCGAGAAAATTAAATTTATTACAAAATTAAACCCTAAACCTAAATACACGGGGTAATATTACGTGAGCTGTGCGCCGTGACTTGTAAGTTGTGGCACTGCGGGGCCCCATTCGTATACCGGCGCGTGGGGATGGCTTTATACGAAGGATATCTATTTTTTTTTTTAAATTCCTTCGGAAAAGGAGAACATAGTATTATTGACGATTGACAGGAGAACTGTATTCTTAAATGGACTCGTTGACTGCTTAAAATGCGGGCTGTGCCTGATATCTACAGGTACGTACATATGTTTCTCCAACATCGAAAGCTGATTACAGTAAAATTGGGGGAGGGACACCAAAAAATGTGTGCTTAACTCCAAAAAATAAAACTGAGAGACAGGGAATGGGAAAACAAAGAAGCCGCATTCCTGATGGTTCGCTTCTTTTTTTCTTGTGAGGAGATATGAATTCCTGAATGCTACGCCAGAATGATAAGACCGTACGTTCCGTACGAACCGGTACGCGCATTTCTTTTTATTGACATATTTCATGGAATATTTGTGCCGTCGTCTTTCATATCGCTTCTTCCCATGGGTTCTTCTACAGTTTTCTTATGGCGTCCTTCCTGTTCGTCCTTTATTCGCTTTTTCTTTGTTCTGCTGGGTAACGATGTAAGCATCTGACAGTTCTTTAGAGGATAGAGGAAGAAAATAAAAAAAAAAAGTTGCGCAAAATTTATGACTGGTGTATTGGATATTTATTACATTTGGGGATTGAGAGGGATGATAGGAGGGTGCGCGTACTTGCTGCAGGAGGGTGATGGGTACGTGAAGTTTTTATTTGCCTTAGGGGTTCTCAAATCGAGTTATTAAATTAAAATTGCTGTTGTTCAGTTATTGTTTAGGGGTCGGCTGATAGGGGAAAGTTAATGAGGGTGAGAGATTCGAAGAAGGATCTCGTAGTACGTGCGAACGTCTTGTTAGGAAAACACTTTGCCTTAAATAGCGGTAGTCGAAGAAGATGATTTCGAAACGAGACGATTTCAAATGCCAATATGAGCAGACATGTTATATGAGATTTAGATGTCATCAAACCGAAAGAGGTCGATAGAACTGCCAGAGTAGTAAAACTTTTTTAGTGCTCCGAAATTTATTTTGACGAATTTTGGAATGCATATGCCGTAGTGACTGAGATAGAACGAGTAATTTGGCGGATGGGGAGAAATTGGCTACGTCATCGTTGGCAAGGTCGTAAATGGAAACGGTTATTACTTATTGAAAAGGGGTGACGACTCCGAAGAAATACCATAGGTTTGCCATGATTTATGGTTTAAAGAAAAAACGTTGAAAAACATTAAATAAAAAATACCGGAAGGTGAAAATTTATTGCTATGTAAGGCTCACGAGTTGGGTGTAGTCCTTCGATAGTGTCGAGGAATGCGTAGCGGTTTTTACCACCTGATTGGACTGTTCAATTTGGGTTAAGATGTTGAGCAATGAGTTTGGATTTTAAAATTTTTCAGTTTTTTGGATTGACGGAACACTTATTACAGTCTCTTCGTAAACAGCTTTCATTATGAGCCCAATGGGGTTTATTCGGGCAGGACTAGGATAACTAGGGTGTTGCATAGGGTTGCCAACCCAATAGGGTTGTTCGTGAGAAGGATTCACTACTCAATTGTCTTGTTAGCCCAAAGAAACAACAATTGGCAAGATTTATTGTTCGTTTGATTTCCGCGCTGGAGTCATTGCTCGAATTTATGGCGGAGCCTGGGTGAACAAAGTTATAATGCGCTATCGTGTAATTGTCTAAAAGTGGGGCTCCATCTGTTTTTTGGTTTTAAAAATGCTTTAATAATATGAACCTTTTTGTGCCATGCGAAGGCCATTTTAATATATGTACATATTTGGTTACACGCCGTGTATTTTTTTTTTATTTCCCAAGTATAGTCAGGGATATACAGAAGACGCTCGATATAATGAATTAATAAAAACCAGACCTGTTCACTGAAACGAGATAGTTCACTATAATGAGCGCGGACTCCTTAAAGCAAATTTCATCAAATGTATGTTTTTACATGCAATACATCGAAAATAGAATAGAATTACAATGTTTTTTGCAATTACTAAAAATAAAATATTCATAATTACAATTTTTATTTTTTTAGAATTCTTCTGTTTACCAGTTCTTGTGTTGGTAGGGTGTTGACTTCGCTGTTTGAGTGTGATATTAGTCTTGCTATGCGCCTTTTACTAGTTCTGGATACTTCCTGCGCTACCGTGAGGATTTGAAGATCTTCGTGAATGTCGTTGTTTGGTATGTACTATTCAGCGTCAACTATTGTTCGTAGTATTTTAGATTGTTTTCGTTGGATTATTTTTGTGTTCGATTTCATTGCTGTGCCCAGATTTGAGCTCCGTAAGTCCAGATTGGTTTAATAATAGCTCTATATAACAGGATTTTCTTGTTTATAGATAAGGGTGAGTCTCGTTTAAGCAGCGAATTGTCTGAATTTGTTCATCATATGGTTCCGCTTCTGTTGTATGTGGTGCTTTCAAATTAGCTTGCTTAGATTCCTAGTTATTTGGCTACCGTATCGATACAGATGTCTTTGTTGTTGATTTTCAGTGGTTGATGTATACAGTCGAGAACGGAAAAGCGAAAAAAGGATAAGTAGAAAAATCGCACAAGGGCAACAACTTTAGATGCTCTCTAGCCATTTCACGCGATTTCTATACAAATTTGTTCGTATAAGTGCAAAACGTTTAAGTGCAAATTCCTCATAAGTGAACAACTTTTCAAAACCCCGAATAGAGTTTTCCACTGTTTTTAAAACGGATAAGTGCTAATGCAAATTTTTAATTTTTTTTACATTAATAAAAAATTAAGTAGCAACACTTAAAACTATATACATAGCACATACATATATACATTTTCAATGGCCCGCTAATCATTCAGGACGGTCGCGGGGGTAGGATGCTCAGGTGGACCCTCCATCCAGGAGAGATGTCGGACTTGGTCCAACCATCTATTTCTAGGCCTACCGGGGAGTTGCCTACCTGATGGCATGGCAATCATGGCACGTCATATTTGGCGCAACAGCTCTTGAAGTGCCAGGGAATAGCTTCTCGCAACCACTCATGTTGTGTGCGTTATATTTTTCACACGAATGGAAGGGACCTACAGTTTAGTGGCGTATCCGAAAGGCAATTTGTTTTGAGAAGCTTTCTCGAGACAACAATAGTCTCGGCTGTTTGTCAGACGTTCGCGAGAGGTGGGACCGTGAAAAAACTATTTGATGTTTTCTGGGATTCGAACTTGGAACCTCACACGCAGTGGTCCGACACACTAACCAATTACGCCATGGCGCCCCACTAGTAGTAGTGTTGAAACTTAAAACCACACATACAGCAGGACCTTCCAGAGAGGTCTCCAGCTATCCCACTAATGTACACGTTAGCTCTCCCACTATGCACTCACTCCAGTCAAATAGGAGATCTAGCAGGTGGCGATTATCATCCACCCTGCATTCCGTACAGCCGAATATGAGATTCAGCAGGTGGCGACTATCGTCCACCCAGCATTCCCTACAGCCGAATATGAGACGCAGCAGGTGGCGACTTTCGTCCAGCGAGCATATTCCATATGTTTGTTCCCGAAATTATGTTCCCACATTTTATTCCTATAATTATATTTCCACGATTTATTTATTCTGTAATAGGATTTAAGCCGATACATTTTGTAAAATAAAATCACTTGTCACAAAGCGATCAGACATTTCACTAGGTCAAAAGGGATCTTTTCATTTTGGTGACCTCGACGTGATCTTGCTTCCCCCCACCAGCTGTAAGGGGCAAATCACTTTATTCAACTTAAACTGACAAACGCGTTACAAGGGCGCCAAACACTGGTACTAATAGATATTCAACTAAGAGTATAAGATAAACGTTACCAAGGCTTCAAACATTGGTATTCATTGTTCTTTAGTCCAGAATATAACACGCGTTACGAGTACCAGGGCTACAACACTGGTACTATCATCAACAGGCGAGAAGTCAAGTTTCGCCGTACGATAAGCCATCTAGCACACTTGCGACGCAGTGACTATGGAGGAGATAGAAGTATTTCGCATCATCGCCAGACAAAAGGCCATAGCGGATGAGTTGCAAAAATTGCAAAACAATATTGGCAAAGATGGTCCCGCCAGGAAAACAGCCGCATATAGGGACAAAAGGTTGACCCTAATTGAAGGCTTATGGCGGGAGTTTAACGACAACCGCGACCGGGTGAAAACCTTCGTTAAAGCAGATACTCCGTATATTCAAGGCAAAACCTTGATGAAAGTGGAGCAGATGTATGAGGAAATCAAACAGTGCCTCATATCAATTTTGGATGAGACTGATGCCAACATCACTGGTGACGATAAAGCAGCAACGGCTGGCACATCTGCATCCGAAATCAAGCCAACTCAAGTGTATAAGCCAGGGTCACCCACTCGATCCACTCAACCATCAACTGAGATGCAGAGGCTACTAAGAAGACATAGGGTTATTTCGGATAGTCTGCGGTGTATTCTCAGTAGCCTGAATGAGGAAAAGGACTCGAATTCAAAAGTGTTCTGCGAAATTAATATAAGTGCTGTACAAAAATACTGGGTGCACAAATACTGGAAGAATTGCATCAGCAAATAGGAGAGCTGGAAGAAGACCCTGATGCAGTTGGATACAACATGGAAGAATACGTGGAACTAGAGAGATTGGCTCAAAATTCATTAATCCAGTTATCTAGTAAGGTGAACGAGCAACGCTTTTGGAGCCCAGAGGAAACTCCAACCGTATCGATAACCAGTCAAAGACGATTGACTAAGGAGGAACATCAATGCGAGGAAATCCTCATCACATTTACAACAAGGACAAATTCTGGGCGTTATATTGTGAAGTTGCCATTCAAAAATAACCCAGCCAGTCTTGGAGAATCCAGGGAAATAGCTACCCGGAGATTTTTTAATCTAGAGAAGAAGTTGAACAAAAAACCGGCGATTCGCCAACAGAAGGCTGAATTTATAAAAAATATATAAAATGAGGCCACATGGAAAAAACCAATTGCAAGTTAACATCAATTAAAGATCATCATTTCTTCCTACCACATCATTGTGTACTACGTCCGGAAAGCAGTTCTACTAAATTGCGAGTGGTATTCGATGGATCCTCAAAGACGTCAACAAACATATCACTCAACGGTATTTTGCATACTGGACCAGCCTTACAGAATGACTTACTATGAATTTTTCTGCGATTTAGGGTCCATACATATGTATTCACCGCTGATATATCTTAGATGTATCGCCAAATACTGGTGGATGACTACAGCAAACAATTCCAGCCTATCATTTGGAGAGAATCCGCTGATCAACCGCTAAAGATATAACAACTCAACACCGTGACGTGCGAAACTAAATCTGTACCGTATCTAGCAATAAGATGTCTCCAAGATTTGGCTCAAACAAGAAAGGACAGGCTTCTATTGGCAGCGACCATTATGCAACAAAATATATACATGGACGATATCTTAACGGGCAGCAATAATTTTAATAAGGCTCTTCAGATGCAGATGGAGCTTAAACGATTACTTGAAGAGGGAAAATTTCATCTGTGAAAATGCTGTGCTAATGCACCAGTACTCCTTGCAGATATACCAGAAGCTGATTGTGAAACAGAAAATCCTCTATACAATCAAAATGAAGGGTCTGTCAAAACTCTTAGCCCAACCTGGTTACCATCATCAGATCAATTCATTATCAAAACGAAATGGAAGGAGACACCAAGAGTATTAGCCGACTCTGCGCACATTTTTGATCCAATGGGCATTGTGAGTCCAGTAGTGATACTGACTAGGATATTTATAGAAGAACTTTGGATCTCCAAATTAGACTGGGACGCTGCATTACCCATGGAGATGCACACTAAGTGGATTGCATTCAGAAAGGGTCTTTGCCAGCTCAACGACTTAAAGATACCTCGACACATAATGTTGGCAGATACAACTTACGCTGAGCTCCATGCATTTTCTGATGCCTCTCAACGAGCATATGGAGCCGTGGTTTATCTAAATTCTACAAATCATCAAGGAGAAACAAAAGAAAAACTCGAAATCTCGAGTAGCACCAATCAAACAACAAACCATTCCTCGTCTTGAATTATGTGCAGCTAAACTGATGACACAATTGATAAAGTTTCAACAACTTTCTGGACGGACTCACGAATCGTATTAGCATGGATACACACGCAATCCCCCTTGCAAGCGTTTGTAGCTAATCGCATTTCCATCATCCAAGATGAGACAACTAAAGGCCAATGGAAGTTCGTCAACACCGACCTAAATCCAGCGGATATTTTATCCCGTGGCATGTTCCCAGAGCAACTACTTAAGTCAACTGTATGGTTCCAAGGACCAGCATTTTTACAAAATTCTAAAACCGACTGGCCAGTACAACCAAAGCGAATAAAAGAAGAGGAGATTCCCGAAACCAAGATCATGAAGACAGTTTTAGTAGCAGAGAATTCAAACTATCATTTTCTTGAGCACATCAACCATCGAAATTCGCTCCGAACTCTTCAGAGAATAACGGCATATGTCATACGCTTTATTAACAATTTGAAAAGGGCAAGAAGCTACAGGCTTCGGGACAACGTCCTCTCACCGCAGGAACTTAAAGCAGCAGAGATAGTCATCGTTAAATATATTCAAGAAGCAGCATTTCTAGATGACTTAATGGCACTCAAGAAAATAGGACAGGTGTCAGAAAAAAGTCGTTTGAGCTCTTTGTCACCATTTCTGGATGTTAAAGACATTATCAGGGTAGGCGGTTGATTAGAAGCCTCGAGTCTCTCATATGAAGCCAAACATCAAATGATTCTGCCAAGCTCACATGTTTTCACGAAACTATTAATGACACAACTGCATTACGATAATCTAGATGCACTACTCACGACATCAAGACAAAATTATTCAATTTTAAGAGGAAAAAAACTAGCCCACACTATCCTACACAACTGTATACGCTGTTTTAAGGCAAAACCAAGAAGCATCGAGCAATTAATGGGTGACTTACCACCAGAACGAGTTCAACCATCAAAACCATTCATAAATATTGGAGTGGACTTTCTGGGACCAGTATATATCCACTATAGAGTAAGGGGTAAACAACCAACAAAGGCTTATGTATCCGTGTTCGTATGTTTTGCGACAAAGGCCGTACACCTAGAACTGGTTACAGATCTAACAACCCAAGCATTTATTGGAGCACTAAAAAGATTTGTAGCGCGACGTGGTTGCCCAGCTAAAATATTTTCGGATAGCGGAACAAAATTCATGGGAGCCCGAAATGAACTCAACGAACTCTATTCAAAGATTTTTACCATGGAAGGAGAAGTAACCATTAAGAATCATTGTGCCGAGAAGGGTATCGACTGGAAACCGATCCCTCCAAGATCTCCACACTCTGGAGGTTTGTGGGAAGCCGCGGTAATATCCGCCAAATACCACATGAAGCGAGTATTCTCGGGTGTAGCATTAATGCAAAAAGAATTTACCACAGGCCTAGCACAAATAGAAGCAGTTCTCAACTCAAGACCATTAACTCCGATGTCGATGGATCCAAATGATCTAGAAGTTCTTACCCCAGAACATTTTTAAATTGATGCACCATTGACTACTATCATCGATCCTGACTGCAAGCCGTCGAGCATCACCCACGTAGCGCGATGGAATCGGATAACAGCATTACATCGGGAGTTCTGGCGTAGATGGATCCTCAGGACGATATTCAACCAGGAACACTTGTACTTATAAAGGAAGATAACCTACCTTCACTGAAATGGATACTGGGCAGAGTGATTAAAGGCCGTTTTATTCACTCGAAGTTGAACACAATTTGCGGATTTTTATTGCCAACTTGAGAAATTGCTTTTATTCACTCAAAGTTAACTCTCTCAACTTTCGATATTCCAAAGTTGAGAAAATCCAATGTTAGTCAACTTTTGATTTCTCAACTCCCCGAAATAGTAGAAGTTATCCAAGCAAACTTGCGATTTTGTTTAATTTTATTCACTCTAGCTGTTGACTGTTCGCTCTTGACATTATTGGTGATTCGGGCTACACAAATACGAGTTACCTTGCAATGCTTTTCCTGAATGTCACAGACGCTGTTGAAAATCTATTCAATAAATCGCAGATTCGCACTCGCAACTGCGTCGAACATTCGTACGGCATTTGGAAGAAGCGGTTTCCAGTGTTGGTCACTGGCTTAAGGTGTAGAGTGGAAACAGTTCAATTAATCATCACCGCTTGTGCCATCCTCCATAATATAGCCATCGACGAAAATGAATCGCAACCACCACCGGAAATGCCCGGATTCGCTGATGGGCTAGCTACGCTTTTGGGAGCACCATCGACAGCCACTAACAACATTCGCTCTCGATTGGTTCGGACGTATTTTCAGCCAATGTTAGATCGCTAGCTTAATATTAACCCATCAAATACATAATAAAAGTGAAAATCCAGTTTATTATTGGAATTTTATTGAATAACTGAAAACTTAAACAAACATAAATTACTCAATTATATTCTGGTGTCATCGAATGTTGTAGGTTGAAAAGTGAACAAACGAAGGCGTTGAAACTCTGTCGTGAGCAAGTTGATATTTTGCGCGCTGCAATTCAATGGCCGAACGCTCCCGATCAAGCTCAGCCCGTTCACATTCAATTGCAGCTCGTTTGAGATCTAAGGCCGCTCCTTCACGTTCAAACTTGTACCCCTCTCTCTCACCCTCTAAAATCTCAATTTCGATTCTATATTTGATCACGGAATGTTGCTGCTTTTCTTCTGACAATTTTTTAATTTTACTTGGGGTTGGGATTTCTTCCGATTCCATTTTACGCCGGCGACTGTGCAATAGGGCGTTTAAAGGTTTCCGCAATTTGGTAAGATTTACTCTCTCCCAAGTACGGCCAACAACTGCCCTTTCGTTCGACAAAATTGAATCTGTGGTGTGATGTTTTGTCCTTTTAAATTCGTCAGTTGGAGTTTTAACAGGCTGCATTTGGATCGTTGTCAGTGCCTCACTGCTTGAACACGGGTGATCATTAATATTTGACAGCACTTTTCCATGAGCCTCATCGAAAAATGTGACATTTACGTCTCGATCAACTAAATGAAATGCCATATCTCCATCATCGACGATGATCTCTTCGATAGAAATTGATTGCATCTGGTCAGAAGATGAAGCTATTTTCCGGCTAGCATATTGCAGTGCTGACTTGTTGGTTGTTGAATGGTCGCTATCGCCAGATATTGCAGCAAGACCCAAGGAAGAAGGTGTCAAAAGCACCGCCAATTGTTGCAGTGGTTCGCTCAATTTTGGTAGTTCCTTTTTGGGCGGACCACCACCGGTCTTTTTGGCGTCTCTTAAAAAGTAAAACGCACGATCCTTCAACGTCTGCTTAATTTTTGAATATTTTTCGCGCAGAGACTTCAAAGCTCTTTCCTGCGAGAAAAACGGATAGAAAGAATGAAATAAAATAAAAAAAGTATAAGTGCAAAGCAACTATATACTTGGCCAGGCGGCGCAACATTGAATGCGTTTGCAATTTTCTCCCACGCATTGTCGTTGCCGCGATTCGTCGCACCGTTCGTCTTTTTACTTTTAATTATGGAACTGTACTCCAAAGCATTATTTACGAGCCAATCTTCCTCCTCCGCCATGTACACTATTTTTGGTATTCTTTTTTTGTTTCCCTTACTTTTTTCCATTGCTTCACTTTTTACACTTTTTTTTTGTTTTTCTTTTGATTGTTTTGAAACGTAACTGTTTTCGAATAACACTCAGCAATCATAAATTTCAAATCTAAAGTTGAGACTGACATATTATGTGTCATCTGTCATAAATATCCCAGGGAATTTCTCGGAAGAGCAAGTACGCCAACTTGCTAATTACAACTTCCAAATCGGGTGTTGAAATAGTGAAAAAAAACATTTTTCAACTTGCCGTTTAACTCTCGAGTTGAAATCAACTCCGAAGTTAGCCAACTTGGGATTTTTCGGCAAGTTGAACAATAGTGAATAAAACGGCCCTAATACAATCCCAGGACATGACAAAAAGACTCGAGTAGTCGATATAAAGACATCAGCTGGAGAAATAAGAAGATCAATTGCCAAAGTCTGTCCCCTACCTTCTGAAATTCAACAAAACACGCCACAGAAACCTCTCAGCAGACTTAAAGGTCTATCAAAAAAGACGGGCAAATCTCACCCCTTGAAAGGCCAGTTTCCTCCAATACAGAAACACAATACTACCGCTGACATTCCAAACCGCAAACGAAAATATCCAGAAGCATATACGCAACAAGAGGTAAACATAAATCCACTAAAAACACAATTAGTGGGTTTATTACTAATTGGAACGGTATTGCGCCAAACGACAACACCAAGCGCAGTAGAAGTCAAAAGCTTCACAGACAAACCCGGGATATACTTCGAAGACCTCGGTGAAGCAAACTTATTCACTGATGATTGGAATCTCTTCGTTTATTTTAATATGTCTAACTATTGGCTGGAGTATAAAGAGCTAAAAAAAAAGTGTTAACAGACTAAAAGAAAAATGCGTAACCATGCAACAAGGCGGGCAAAAATCCTCTTCTCTAGTCCTCCCCGTGGGCGCCGCTGGAAATGGCTAATCTTGGTTCACTAGGTTAGTGTCAGCTAAGACTAACACGCACGCATCAATCGTGCGTAGTGGTCATCAATAGACCTCGGATTTTGCATATTTGCATATTTTTGAAGGATTAAGATAGGTAAATTCTGATGACACCAAAGTTCGTTTTATTGAAAATAGAGTTAAAAACGATATGCATATTTTAAATTTTTTGGCATATTTGCATGAAATGCATATGCATAATATATGCCAAAACATATGCAAACTACGCAAAATATATGCAACATATGCAAAACATATGCAAAATATGCAAAAACTTCCTATGTTAAACAAATCAGAAAATAATATAAAAGCGATTCAGAGGGTAGTATACATATTGAAATTTTATTAATTATTGTCAGGTATTAAAGTACCCGTGCAGGGACGGGTTAAGAATATCACTGTCATAGAAGAAAGATCAAACAATACTAAAACAGGAGCATGCACGTGTCAAACAACAAACACCATCGCAATATGGTAATATTGCAAAACTGTATCATTATGGTAATACTTGCAAAAAGGAAAGGCATTACCCCGCCAGGCACTACCACTGCTGTGCATGGTACTGATCCTGAACCGAGCAGAAATGTTCGGGTCAGAGCTATACGGATTCCGGGGGCTAGCAAAATAATGAAACAGTTTGGACGCAATTTGAGGGTCGCGAGTTGGAACGATGGAAGCATGACCGGTCGAAGTTATGAGCTGGAAGAGATGATGAATAGAAGGCGGGTGGACATCTTGTGTGTCCAAGAGACGAAATGGTAAAACACCGGGAATCGGGCGCGTTTCTTGGACGTTAGGGCAAAAGATTACAAGATGTTCTACTACGGAACGGAAAAGGCTAAGAACGGAATCGGTATCATCCGTGCGGCAGAGGTACTTGGAAACGTCTTGAGCATTTCGAAGTCCAGCGACCGTTTGATGTCTCTCAAACTAGTAATACAAGGAGAGGTGTGGAATATTGTCAGTGCATATGCTCCCCACAATGGGTGCAATCAGGGAGATAAAGATGCATTTTGGCTAGATTTCCACAATCTCCTTAAGAACATCTCAAAGGAAGAATTTCTGTTTATTAGAGGAGATTTGAATGGACATGTCGGGAAATCAAACGAAGACTATGAAGACTGCAAGGGAGGACTAGGATATGGCACCAGGAACCTTCCTGGCGAAGACATCCTAAGCATGTGCAAATCACACGGTCTTATCGTGTTAAATACCATGTTCATCAAACAAAGCCGACACCTGATCACTTACAGCAGTGGTGGAGATGAAACTCAGATTGACTACCATTTGCTAGGCAGTTTCATGAAGCCTCGGGTAAAAGATTGCAAAGTGATCCTGGGAGAGGCAATCGCTCGACAACACCGTCTCCTGCTAACAGAAATTTTTTATGAAAACACCAAAGAAAAGCAAACAAACAAGGGTCTCTGAGAAAATCAAGTGGTACAATCTGGACAAAGAAAAAGGCGAGGCTTTTGTTTTCGTAATGAAGAATTACCTCTCTCACACCATCAACGGAGCTGAGGATGAAGAGTGCAGAGCACAAAATATGTGGGATTCCCTACAGCGAACTTGCCGGTTTTTGGGGGCACTTTGCTTTGCGTAACAACAACAAAAGGTTTGCTCTGGTTTTAAGTCGGGATTGCGGTAAGAACAATACAACAATAAATGGTAAAGCGTTGGAAAGGGAAAGCAAGGGAAAGTGGTATATGCTATATATATTATATATTCATCTGCATTGCTCGCACTTTAATATTTAACGATTGGAATTCAATTTTTTGATGAAATTCGTTTGCATATATTTTGCATATTTTGCATATTTGTTGCATATGTTGCATATATTTTGCATATTTGTGGCATATTTTTTTGCATATTTTTTGCATATATTTTGCATATTTTCGACATGCATTACAATATGTTATATTTGAACGATGAAACGTCTAGATACAAAGTTTGGTATCAATTTGATGAAAAATATGCAAATATGCAAAATCCGAGGTCTAGTCATCGAGAATGAGGTAACAACAGATACCTAACTCCCTGGTGGTGTGAGCTTTAGAACCGTGCCGAGGGATGGAAGACTGGGGGTTAAACCAGTCCTAACGAGCTCCTGTGGGCGCCCTGGCAGGGCTCACAGTAAGTTGCGCCTTGTCTTAACATGCCGGTAAACTAAGATCGACCAGGTGTTCCGTGCCTATTCGTGGGAACCAAAATGGAGAAAAACTTAAACAAAATAACAAACATAAAAACACAAAAAATACAAAAAAATAATTGCTTACCTGGGGAAGTACTCTCTGAACAGACAAGGATGGAACTGTCATCCTCACAGTCTTCCACGTCTGGGCTAGAGAAGGAGCTTGAGGACGTGTTACTGGCCAGCGACAGCGAGGATGCGGACAGCACACTCACTGACGCTAGCGCAGTGGGAAGTGAGCAGGCTAGTACTCTCACTTCCGTAACTAAGGGCGATAGTGGGTACTCCCATTTTATTAGAGCAGGGCACATGTGAGTTGGCTGGTACTCTCACAGTAGTTACAAAGGGTAACAGTGAGTTGACTGGCACTCTCACTAAATGTGGAAAGGGAATAGTGACCAAAGGAACTAGTAGCGCAGCTGGCGAGAACTCTGCTACTCCTAGTTTTTCTGAGGTCGTGCGGAAGGGTAGCAGGAAAAACGCACACCAACTGGAGAAGATGCTTGTGCGCAATGCTCGACGAAAGGTCGAGAGTGCTAAGCGCAAAGTTGAGCAGTTCGGGGGGTGTGACGTTGACTCCTTAAGTGCTTGGGATAGGTTGCAGCTTGATCGGGCTAAGGTAGTCTTAGCCGATGAGGCTGCCAGAAAGGAAAGATAGCGGCCGCACAGGCAGGTGAGGCTAGAAGTAGGGAGGAGCTGGGGGCCTCTACGAGTGGAGTGGAGCCTCCTAGCAATATTGTGGGCACAGTCAGGGGGGGGGGGAGACTTCAGCTGCGGGGGCTAGTAAGGTGGCGTTCCAAAGCAAAAGAAGCAGATCTGACGATGTCGTGGAACCGAGCGCGGCGAAAAAGGCGAAGGCTGGCATTTCGCCCTCGGCGCGCCCGAACTACGACCCGGAAGACGAGCTCCTTGTTGCTATTGTCAACGAGCAGGAGCCCTGCGGTCGCCTGACCATGGACCAGTGGATTACCGTCGAGGAGAAGTTTCAGGATGCTCTGTGGAAGAAGATGTCTTCCACTGAGGATAGTGACCTTCAATTCGACGGTGCTGGATGGGAAGGGGGCCGGAAGGTTGTTGCCTGTGGGAACAAAGCCTCTGCTGACTTCCTCAGACAGTTCATTTCGGAGGTTGGGGAAGTATGGAGCGGGTCTCAGCTCAAGTGCGTGACTGTGGCGGAGTTGGCTAGATACACTCCGCCCAAAGCTTGGGTCTGGGTTCCGCTGCCTTACACCTACCCAGAAAAACTGCTTGGTCTCCTCCACATGCAGAACAGGGAGTTGAAGGCCAACACATGGAGGGTGCTGAAGACAGGTCCTCGGAAGCAGTTTGGTCAGCACTTCCTGCTGGCCCTAAATAGGGAATCGCTGCCATTCCTTGAAAAGACCAACGGGATGGTGCGACATAGTATGGGGAAGGTCATGCTAAAGCTCATGATCAAGGGTGTGGAGGAGGAGGAGGAGCCCAAAGATGATGGAAGTGATGCTAATAAACCTGCATCACAGTAAGGCTGCGACGGCATGCTTGATCAACTATATTATCAAGCATGACGTCTCGGGCATACTGGTACAAGAGCCATGGATCAACGACAACAACCAGATCCAAGGGCTCAAAAATAGGAATTATACGTTGTTCTACAAAGCGAACGAAGGTAAAATCAGGGCTTGTATACTTTCAAAAAACAGTATAAGGGCATTTCTTTTGAATAATTTCAGTGACGGCGATCTAGTAGCAGTCTCCTGTGAAAGTGAGGGAAGAAAACCGCTGTGCCTGGTCTCTGCCTATCTCCCGTACGAGCTGGCGGAGATTCCATCTGCCAAAATGAAGCAGTTGGTAAGGAAGGACAACTGGCTCTTCATCGTGGGCTGTGATGCAAATGCGCATCACTCGCAATGGGGTAGCAATGATACCAATACAAGAGGTGAGTGTCTTTTCTATTTCATTCTTTCGACCAAGCTCACCATATGTAATAAGGGATCTACGCCAACTTTTGTAGTTAGGAACAGACAAGAAGTGATTGACATAACACTAGCTTCTTGTTCTGATCACCTAACGGTAGAAAAATGGAGGGTTTTGGAGGAGGCATCTCTATCTGATCACAGATGGATACGCTTCCATATTAATTTCCAAACTAGGGCTAGCAACAGCTACAGAAACCCTAAGAGTACAGACTGGGGTATATACACAGAGCTAGTAAGGACATATCTTAAGGATGGGCCTATTCGCAGCGGCGACCCTCAAGATATAGATAGGGCGGTAGATAACTTAGGCAAAGTAATGAACATGGCATTTGAAAGGGTCTGTCCACTAAGAAAGAAGTCCAAGAGGTCCCAACATCCTTGGTCTGACGGCTCGTGGGCAGCAAGTAGCGAAGAAGTTTTAGAAACGTTGATTATAGCTCACTTCCCAGAAAGTAGATCGCCAATGGATTCTACTACTCATAGCTACTCGTATAATGGTAGGTCAATAGGGGACGACGTAGAAAATCTCATTACATAGAAGAATCTGCGATGGGCTATTGTGTCATTCGCACCATTCAAGGTACCAGGCCCTGATGGAATTTTGCCAGCTATGCTGCAAAAAGCTCCAGCCAAGGTCAGAAACAGGCTTAGGGAAATTTTTAAACATTGTTTAAGGTCATGCTACGTACCAATGGCATGGAGGGAAGTGCGGGTTATATTTATACCTAAGGCAGGCAAACCAAGCCACACTTCAGCGAAAGACTACAGACCCATAAGTCTCTCGTCATTCCTGCTCAAGACACTTGAAAGGCTTCTTGATATTCACATCAGAAGCAAGTGTTGCAACGGCATTCTATGTAAAGCTCAACATGCATATTTGAAGGGGAAATCGGTGGAAACAGCTTTACATGACGTAGTAGGGAAGATAGAAGCTAGCCTTCACTATAAGAAATTTGCACTAGCAGCCTTCCTTGACATAGAAGGTGCTTTCAATAATGTAGAAGGTAGGGCCATCAAACAGGCCCTGGAATCTATGAATGTCAAGCATAGCATTACCAATTGGCTCTGCAATATGCTCGGCACTAGAAACATTAACTCCACTATCGGAAACAGTTCAATAAGAAAATCCGTTACCAGGGGAAGTCGGGTTATCTCACCCCTCCTCTGGGTTCTAGTCATCGATGGGATACTTAAAGAACTAAGCAATACAGGTATAAGCGTCACTGCTTACGCGGATGACGTGGTGATTTTAGTTCAGGGTAAGTTCCTTGATACATTAAGTGAAATTATGGAATCAGCTCTTAATAGTCTTGAAAAATGGGCTAGATTGTGTGGACTACACGTCAACCCGGATAAAACTGAATTGGTACTCTTCAGTAGAAAATACAAGATACCACCCTTCAAACTGCCTAAGCTAGCAGGGGTGGAGCTTTCCCTTTCGGATCGCGCCAGATATCTTGGTATAATGCTGGATAGGAAACTAAATTGGAAACTTAACATACAGGAACGAGTCCGCAAAGCATATAATGCTCTCTTCATCTGTAAGATGATGGACCGCGGGGAAAAAATGGGGCCTGAAGCCCGCAATGATGCACTGGCTATACATCATGATAGTCAGACCCATCCTTACGTATGGGGCTCTTGTGTGGTGAAAGGCAACGAATACGAAAAACATACAGGATATGTTGGCTATGGTACAAAGATCAGCCTGCATTGCCATCACAGGTGCACTACGCACAACACCTACGGCTGCACTCGAAATCTTCCTGTATCTCTTACCATTAGACCTACAAATCAAATTTCAAGCGGGCAACAGTGCGCTTCGGCTTACTAACGTTGGTCTCTTCAGGACTAATAACATAGGACATAGCTCCATTCTCAAGGAATCTTTTCCTGGAATCCCTGACGAATCGGACGATATACTTGGCACCTTAGACTTCGACACACCATACGAAGTACTGTATCCTATTAGAGAGGACTGGCAAAGGAAGGCAGTCTCTGTCCACAACGATATTGCAATATACACAGATGGTTCTAAGACCAGTGAGGGCACGGGGTCAGGTATTTACTCGAGAGATACGAACCTACAGGTGGCCCTGAGACTTCCGGACACATGCAGTGTGTTCCAAGCAGAGGTTCTAGCTGTACTTAAAGCTGCGGAATTACTTGAGATGGGATCAATATCCGATAAGAATATCGCCATCTACATTGACAGTCAGGCTGCGCTAAAGGCGCTAGAGTCTTACGTCACCAAATCTGAGTTAATCAAGAATTGCCGCACAATGCTTAGGGCATTATGTACGCAGAACCGAGTCAGATTATGTTGGGTACCTGGACACTGCGATATCGAAGGCAACGAGCAAGCCGACGCGCTGGCTAAAAGAGGAGCGGGGCTCCCACGTAGCGATATAATTGGTAGTATTAAACCACCAGGGTGCGTGGCTAAGGGAATTATCCGGGATAAAATCATTGACACGGCTTATCTAAGATGGTCAAACTTAGATGGTCACAGGGTGTCTAAGGCCTTGTGGCCTGTGTTAGATCGCAGAAAATCTGGGGAGATAATTAACTTAGATAGATCGAGGATAAGAACAGCGATAGGAATACTCTCTGGCCACTGTCTTCTAAGGAGGCATGCCATGAGACTAGGGTTATCCGATACGGATGTTTGTAGGTACTGCGATGACCTACATGTCTCAGAGGATATAACTCATATACTCTGTGAATGTCAAGGAATTGCCAGGATAAGGCTAAAGTACCTGGGTAGATACTTCTTCGATAACTTGGAGGAGGTGAGGTCCTTGAACCATATCAAGGATCTCTTCAGATTTTGTAGGGAGATTAATTGCTTGACGGATTAGGTTTAGGTCTTTTGCCGTGAAGGTTTCCTAGGGATCGCGATGGGCCCACTTTGGTGCCTAGTGTTTTACGACAACCTCATAACCCTACCTAACCTAACCTAACCTAACCTATACCTCTATAGTTGGCGCAGTTCAGAGGGTCTCCTTTCTTCTGGATCGGGCAAACGATGCTGAGGTTCCATTCATCGGGCATACTTTCGTCCGACCAGATTTTACAGATGAGCTGGTGCATGCTCCTTACCAACTCATCTCCTCCTGCCTTGAAGAGTTCAGCGGCAGGGCCGTCGGCTCCAGCAGCTTTGTTGGATTTGAGTTTAGATATCGCTATCCTCACTTCATTCTGATCAGGTCGACGGGAATTTTGACTGCCATCGTCACTGTTGAATGGCTCATTCTGCCTGACAGCGCAATATCGATCATCATCGCCGTTTAACAGTCTGCAGAAGTGTTCCTTCCATATCCTCAGCACCGACTGCGATTCTACTACTATGTTGCCATTTTCGTCCCTGCAGGCTTCTGTTCTGGCTTTGAAACCCTGGCATGTTCTTTTTACCCTTTGGTAAAATTTTCGAACATTATTCCTGCAATAAAGTCTCTCAATCTCCTCGATCGAGCGCTTCTCATGCTCTTTTTTCTTCTTTCTGAGAAGTCGATGTTCCTCTTTTCTCCTGCGCACGTAGAGCTCGTGAGCAGCTCTAGTCCTTCTTTGCAGCGCCGCTTTGTACGCCCCTTGTTTTGCTGCATGTGCTTGCCGGCATTCCTCATCAAACCAGGGGTTTCGTTGTGGTGGGCGAGAGAAACCCAGTACATCAGAGGTGGCATCTCTGATGGCTTTTTGGCAACGCTGCCACTAGTCTTCCGCATTTGCTGCTGGCGGCATAGGACTTAGATTGAGATTAGAAGAAACACGATCGGCAAAGGTTCTGGCGGTCTCTTGCGATTGTGGCTTTTCGACGTCAAATTTCCTCACAGCATTTCGTTGATTTGTTGTGGATATCGTTGTGGATTTCCGCATCCGTACCTTGGCTACAACTAGGTAGTGATCCGAGTCCACGTTAGCTCCTCGGAAAGTCCGGACACCCAGAATACTGGAAGAGTGCCTTGCGTCGATCGCAATGTGATCGATTTGGTTGACAGTTTTTCGATCAAAGGAGAGCCATGTTCCTTTGTGAATGTCGAGACGTGGGAACCGCGTACTTGCTATGACAAAGTTTCGCCCCGCCGGCCGCAAAGTCGATTAGCCTGAGTTCGTTGCCGGATGTGTTGTCGTGCAGGCTGTGCTTTCCGACCACGCTACTAAAGACGTCCTCTCTTCCTAGCTTTGCGTTAAAGTCGCCTAGGATAATTTTAACGTCGTGGCTAGGGCATTACTCATAGGTCTTGTCCAAGAGCTGGTAGAAGTCATCCTTTGTCGCATCGTCCTTCTCCTCGTGAGGGGCGTGAACGCATATTAGGCTAATGTTGGCAAATTTAGCCTTGATACGGATAGTCATGAGGCGCTCGTTCACATGCCGGAAACTCAAAACTTCTTGCCCAAGTCTGCCTCCAATGACAAATCTGCACCCGAATAGACGCTGTCCTTTTTGTCTATAGCAATCGCCGTAGTAGATGTCGGAGTTTTTCATACTCCTTTTGCCCGGCCCATCCCATCGTGCTTCTTGGATGGCGGTAATGTCTGCTTGGAGGCCCTAGAGTGTTTCAAGTTGTTCGGCTGCACGTGGTTTGTAGAGGGACCTAACATTCCATGTGCAGACACGAAGATTGTTGTCCTTTTTACGTTTGCATGGGTCGTCAACAGTAAGATCATCCGTATCCGAGGATGTTGGTTGCTTCGTAACCAAAGGTTTTTTACGTGGTAGGGAAGTTAACCCGACGGCACAACCCCCAACCTGGAGGGCCAGATCCTTTTTTTTTTTGTACCCCTAGGACAAGAGGCCGGATACACCAATGTCAGTAACCCACTTCGGGGATATGAGCGCTGCCGTTGGCCCATTAAGGGTTCATCCGCCACCATCTCTTTTTCAATACCCTGACGTAGTATCGAAAATCCTTACAGACCTCAGCTCCAAATATGTTGAAGTAGCTCCGGTAAGGTATCCGCTGGTCTGTAGACGTCACCGTTGATTCCATCGAGAGAATTCATCCGCCCCACGTCCTCCTTCTGAGAACCTCTTGCTAGACTTCTGAGACGCATATTTCAGCCGATCAGGTCAACAAGAGATGCCTCGTCCGGTTAGACATATGCGCGCTGAAGTTCACCCAGATGTGCTTACGCAGGTCTGAGTGTTCAGCTGCACATACAGTCACTCCAAGCCAAACTCGGACACCTGAGCAGTCGTAGCTCCAATGCTGAAAAATTAACTTTCAATGCAAATTCAAATAACATATTAAACATTTTTTGTAATGGTTTTTATTCTATTTTCAAAAACAAAAAACAAAAACTTCATTAATTAATTTAAACAAAAACAATGAATAAAAACAAAAGAACTCAACAATTTCAACGCACAAGCCAAACTCGGACACTAATACAAATGTAAGTAAGAACTCATTTATTTCTCAAATTTTTAAAAGGTTAGTATTTGGTATGTAAACCTCTTTTTTGTATTACCATTTTTAATCTTGTTGGCATCGATTCAACAAGTTTTTTGCAATATGTTGGACTAATTTTTTCCCAATCTTCTTACAAAAGTCATTTTAGTTCAGTTTTATTTGAAATGGGATATTTTCGGGCTATTTTTTTTAAATGTTGCCACAAATTCTATGTGGCATTAAAATCCGGGCTTTGCTGTGGAGTTTCCATAACGTGGGGGCAATTATACAATAACCACAAGCGAACACTGTGGGCCTTGTGCTTCGGGTCATTGTCTTGATCAAATTTCCACCCACTACCAAGTTCCAATTTTTCCATACTTTGGGTCCAATTGGCCTTTAAAATGTCCAGGTACGTTTTCTGATCCATTTTTCCTTTAATAAAATGTAGACATCCAGGCCCAGCAGCTAAAACCGAACCCCAAACCATCACTGAACCGCCACGATATTTGACTGTTGGCCTCAAATTTATCAAAAGGAGCTCCTCGTTTGCATTTCTCCCTACTATTGGTTTACCATCAGAACCAAAAATAGTAAATTTACTCTCATCGATAAAAATAACAGTTTTCCAAAAAGAGTAATCTTTATTTTTATGTTCTATTGCGAACCGTAGCCTTTTTTTCTATTTTGTTTACTGATTAATGGCTTTTGTCTAGCCCTTCGACCATTTAAACCGGCTTTTTGGAGAACATTCCTTATGGTTGATGGACAGGCTTTCTACATTTTATTGAAGGAAAAATGGATCAGAAAATGTACCTGGACATTTTAAACGCCAATTGCACTCAAAGTGTGGAAAAATTGGAACTTGGTAGTGGGTGGAAATTTGATCAAGACAATGACCCGAAGCACAAGGCCCACAGTGTTCGCTTGTGGTTATTGTATAATTGCCCCCACGTTATGGAAACTCCACAGCAAAGCCCGGATTTTAATCCCACATAGAATTTGTGGCAACATTTTAAAAAAATAGCCCGAAAATATCCCATTTCAAATAAAACTGAACTTAAATGACTTTTGTAAGAAGATTGGGAAAAAATTAGTCCAACATATTGCAAAAAACTTGTTGAATCGATGCTAACAAGATTAAAAATGGTAATACAAAAAAGAGGTTTACATACCAAATACTAATCTTTTAAAAATTTGAGAAATAAATGAGTTCTTACTTACATTTGTATTAGTGTCCGAGTTTGGCTTGTGCGTTGAAATTGTTGAGTTCTTTTGTTTTTATTCATTGTTTTTGTTTAAATTAATTAATGAAGTTTTTGTTTTCTGTTTTCGAAAATACAATAAAAACCATTACAAAAAATGTTTAATATGTTTTTTGAATTTGCATTGAAAGTTATTTTTTCAGCATTGGAACTACGACTGCTCAGGTGTCCGAGTTTGGCTTGGAGTGACTGTATATCGTCAGACTCAGCATACGCTCATCGTTAGTTCACTATCAGATAGCTATCCAGCGGGCACCGCGTGGAAGTGAGATGCGATTTTGCCCACCACCATTTTATATACTTAACTCAAAATGGAATCTGACTTTTTTTGTCGTTGTGTTGTTTTTGTTAATTTTTTTCAATTTTCACCTTTTTTTTAATAAAAGAATTCCAAATAGTATAAATATATGCAGTTTTTTTTTTTGAGTATGTTAATACGGTGACCTTACTAAGTAAATACATATAAGTGCAAACATTTGCCCTTATGTAAATTTCATTTTTGTAGTAAATATAACCTGGACCGTTTTTCTTTATTTAATTCTATGCGCCAGTCGTCAAACCATTTGGAAGTGTCGTCTAGAATTGTTTGTAGTTGCATAGTCGCTGTTTGTAAGCACTGGAACTAAAGCAGTACGGTGTCATCAGCAAAAGTGGCAATCATCGATGTTGTCTGTGTTGGAAGAGGAATGTCTCTGGTATAGAGGTTGTACAATAAAGGTCTTAATACACTGCCTTGAGGGACCCCAACTGGTGTTGTATATACTTTTGAGTGATACTTGACATAGAAATGTCGATCAGTTAAGTAGCATTTAATTATCAGGTTGAAGTTCGTTGGTAGAAGATTTTCTGGTTTAAGTAGTAGACCAGCGTGCCATACGGTGCCGAAGGCTTTAGCGACGTCAAGGAATACTCCTACACAAAATCTTTTTGTCGGTTGAGATTTTGTTAGCCACTCTGTGAATTTTCTGGATTGTCGAGTGTTGTGTTCAAAATCCGAACTGGTGGTTAGGTATTGCATTTAGGCTGTTCAACATTGGTGTCATACGGCCGCTCAGTAGTCTTTCAAAGATGTTCGATAGGCCAGGAAGTAAGCTGATTGGCCTGTATGATGATGTTATGGTTGGATCTTTTCCAGGTGTTGGTATAGATATTATTTCCGCAACTTTCCATACTTTTGGAAAATGCTTCAGCCTAATCATTGCATTGTATATGTTTCGAAGGAGTTGGAATGATTTTATAGGTAGGAGTATTTCTCCTGTGAAAAGATCATATCCTGGCGCTTTTTTGTTGTCTAATTTGTATCTTATGCATCGTCTTAATTCACATAATGTTACGCTATTGATTTTTGGGTTGTTAGTCCTGTGAGTTTGTAGTTATGGAATGTTAGTGTTGCCGTCATCATTGGAGAAAGTTTTCCAGAAGTGTTCCGCTAGAGTATTTGCTTTCTCATGATTTTTTCTGGCCCAGTTTTCATCCGTTTTCTTCAGAGGTGGATAGTGAATTACCTTGTGTTTAATTTTTTTTTTTTTTTTTTTCAAAGTGAGTTTGTCAAATTGTTGTTCTGATTTCTCTTTAGAGCTTCTTTTAAATTTTTGATTGATTTGTTCAGTTTCTGTTTGTCTGCCGGTCTTGTAATCTGCCACCTTTTCCTTAGTTTCCTTTTTTCTTTAATCTTTATCTTAATGTGGTCTGGGGTAGCATTATCGTTTGGTTTTGGTTTATTTTTTGGTGTTTTCTGATATGCAGCTTCGTTAATCGTGTCGTTGAAATAAATGATTGATCGTTCAATGTCAATGTGTGATTTGAGAGATATGTATATTAGTTTGTAGACTTAAGTCTAAAAATTCTTGAAATGCGTCCCAGTCCGTTTTGTTGTTGTAGAGTTTGGGTTTTCGGGTGTAGGAGTGATGTTACATGAATACTCTAGTACAATAGGCGAATGGTCCGATGAAAGTTCAAAACAGGATGTTATTTTTAGTTTATAAAGACTGATATTTTTTGTTACACAGAAGTCAAGTAGGTCTGGCTTTTCTTCGGGTCAGTTGGCCAGTATTTCGGTTCACCTGTGCTTACAAACTTCCAATTGTTATTTTTGAGGGCCCTTAGCAGATTTGTCCCTTTCTTGTTTGTTAGTCTGGATCCTCAGTCCGTATGTTTGGCATTAAAGTCTCCTGCTAGTATGTATCTTTGTCCTCAAGTCTTTAAGTAAGTATCAAATTGTTTTGTGCTGATCATGTGTTTGGGTGGGCAGTAAAGGGCGGCCAGTAGTAATGGACCATTGTTGTCCTCCAGTTCTATTGTTGTAGATTATATGTGTTCCGTGTATTGTTGAAGTTCAGTCAATTTTATTCGGTCTCAGATGATAATCGCCGTGCCTTTATACACTGTGCCGTCGGGGTGGTTGAGTGGAAAATTGTCCCGTAGTGCGGAATCCTTTTAATCCGCGAAGCGTGCCACCCAAATACTGTTTAATTCGCGTCGAATTTTAATCTATTCAACTTTTGCACATATTTTAGTTCTTTATATCAAGAAATGCTTTTGTGTATATACTTGGAAGACGTTCCAAATTAAGCATATATAACAAACTGATTTTTTACAACTAAGTGCTTAAACCTGTTTGGACGTATGGTATACAACTTTGGGGTTGTACTAAACGAAAGAATAAATATATCCTACAACCTTTTCAAAACAAAGTGCTAAGAGTCATAATAAATGCTCCATGGTATATCAGAAACAATGATATAGGAGTAATTACCTTCGATGACGAAATAGCTAAATTTGCCCGAAAACTCCGTAATCGCCTACATGATCATTGCATCTTACGTTTTCTGGACGAGGCAAACTTTATGTGCTGACTACAAAGAACGAAACCGTTCGATTTTGCGCAATAAGGGCCAGCCGCATTTAACGGCGGGCTTTAGCAGGTGCTTGGGTGTAGGTGCCAGGTGCTGGAAAGCTATCTGCCCAAGGCGAATATTTTTGAAACTAAAACTACTTGAAAAGGAAACTTAGTCGCAGTTAAATAGTAGAAACGAGGTGTCGTTTAGTGAGTAAAAATGTAAACTACTGCGAGCACCGAGCACATAGTGTCTATGAAGATTTTTCACCTACCCACAAAAAAAAAATTAAAAATTATCAAGAAATATGTTTTTATCGGAAATTGGGTCAAGTATTTTTAGGTGTCCCATATGGTTGCCTGGTTTAAATTTATATTACGAATGTAATTTGATAGCCCATCAGCACTAGAATAGCGATATTTTATTTCTTAAATTTGATTTCATTATTATATTTTTGTAGAAGACTAGTGAAAGAGAAGGAGAGCAGAACAACCAAAACGAACCCAAATGAAGAGAAATGCGGTTACACTTATATTTAAGTTTGAAGCTCTCCCGCCGCAGTCGTCTCCTTTGTCTCCGGAAGTTTCTCCCCGCGCGGCACCGGCTCTGTTGCGCTGAGAAGCCTGGCTAGCAGGTCCTCCTTTAGGCCCGCCTGTTCCAACCCCCGTTCCTTCAGCTCGTCACGTAGCTCGTCTCTGGTCATCGCACCAAACTTCGCTTCGCGGTCGCCTCGTTCAGACATTTGGACAAACTCCAAACGTTGGGAAAATTCCTCAGTCAAATTCCAGCCGTCACAGTCAATTGTGTAGTCGTCAGCAGCCAAATGCCGTCGGCAAATCGATTTTTTTTTTTTTTTAAAGAAACGCTCTGGTCACCCTACCTGCCAAGGTATTCCCTCGATACAACGGTCAGACCGCTTTTCAGTCGACAGCCAAATTCGTTTTCCCGTTCCAACGGTCCACCAGCAGCATGCAATTTTCCCGTTCCTCTACCAGAGCGACAACAAAAGAATGTATATAGCCGAGGTACAAGCGCTCCCCCGTTGGGTTTTAGTATCCCACTTCTGAGTTGAAAGAAAAGGAGAGCAGCACAGCCAAAACGAACCCAAATGAAGAGAAATGCGGTTACACTTATATTTAAGTATGTACTTTATTACTCGATACTGATTGTTGACCAGCTGTTAACAGAGTCGCGACTGTCGGTAAAATCCCCCTAAGGCAGTTACATTGGCTGTTTAAATACCTTTTCCGCGCCTGTATGTACTGTTGATCTCACACTAGTATGACATCACCCAGTGAAACGCTACCATTGGCAATGGCGTTGTGTTAACAATTTTTACCTTGGTAATTGAAGTTCGGATCGCTTTATTTCAAATAATTGAGACATAACCAAGCAAAAGAAAATTTTTCAATACAAAGAGGGAAAATTAATTGAATTCGGGGAAAATACAAAAAGTTAACATTCTTTTCCAAAACGGGTACTGCACTCAGCTGCATCTTGAGAGGTGTGCGTTGGGTGCCATTTTCGTAAGAAGAGATACAAATGAGGCTTTCGCGAATATATTGCTCAGTACAAACTTTAACTGAAACCCCCACAAGACTTTATTATTCACGATAAAATTCCCCATAAAAAAGGTTTCCAAAAAACTTCTCCTTACATATGTAGATACTTTTTGAAATAAAGCTGCTTAAAGATTTAAAAAAAAAATTCCATAAATAGACAATCAAACTTTTGGGGACTTAGGGTTCTGTTATATTAACGAAAATGATTTCTGCCTTGGCGCAGAATCTTCATTTCATGTTAAGAAGAAAGTTGTTAAATTATGCATTGGTACAACCAAAGTTTGTAAAACTAGTAGACTTACGAATAGTAAGCAAATTATTGCCCCTATTATGGGAAATAACTTCATACATATGTACATACAAACATATTTGACGCAACAGCCCATTAGGGGTTTAGGCCTAGCTTCTTGCTGCCACTCGTATTGTGCGCGTTATATTTTCGCACGAATGGAAGGGACGTACAGGTTTGTGCCGTATCCGAAGGGCAATTTAAATTTTGTTTTTGAGAAGCATTTTTATCACAACAATACTCTCGGATGTTTGCCAAATATTTGCGATAGGTGGGACCGTGAAAAAACTTTTTAGGGTTTTCCTGGGATTCGAACAATGAACCTTACGCGCAGTGCTTTGTAACACTTACCATTGTGCCACAGCGCCCACAAAGAGGTGCAAGTATGAAGATGCATACTGTGATTGCCCATTTTGAAAATAAATTGTCAATAATTGGATTTTGCGAAGGGCAAATGGTGCACTCTAATTACTCAGCTTCGTTCAAAAAAAGATATGCATAAAACATTTTTATTGCAAGCTGCATGTAATATGCAGCATACCACTAGATTTATGAATAAGAGTCAACCAATCAAATAAAATGTACAATACAAAGTCAATGTTATTTCGAATACAAAGACTTACATATCAGCAAAAGTTTTATCATAAGCGGATAAGTAGTTGTTGAGTGCAAAAGTGATAAAACCAACACACAAACTTTTCATCTTTATTATAGTAATAGATGTACATAGGTACTTCACGAGCTACACTTCAATAGATAAGAAATAAGAACCTTAATGTATCCAAACATTCGAATATAAGCAATTTCGAATACCAATACTTTTCGGTGAAAACTGTTTGCAATGCAACACTAAAGAACTATTGTTAGAATCTATTGTCTGGGTTTAATTAACATCACCTTTTTCACAAGACTTTTAGTCGCTGCTTTATATTTCTTCTCCATAGTACCCCGGTCTATCTCTTTACTTTATGTCATCGTTAACAAATAGTCCATCTGCACTTTACTGTCCGACTGTTCTTCTTTACGAGGCGATGGACCATCTTTTGAGGTGCAGATAATAACAATTGGCGTTGCTTGGGCGATGCATTCTCGATCTCTATCCTCCCCTGCTTGCAGTCCCTGATTCTTTATAAAAATACTACCATTTCGTCGAGTACGTCTGATGAAAAGTTTTCCCTGCAATTTTAACTGTTTATATTGCCAAAAGCTCTGAGTTGAGGGTTGATTGAACCACAAATAGGAAGCGAGCCATGAACTCTGGAATGGGATTTTATTCTTAAAGAAAAAAACGATGACACATATAAACCAGGTTTTGGACTGAGAATACCGTGTCTTTAAAGAATTCATTCACCGTGACTAAATTGAAGACTATCACAGGCAATTAGATCTATTTGAGGACAAAAAGGATTTCTATTTGACGCGACTAATAGTTCCTATTTGTTTTATTTTTTGTATTACGGAAGAAGAAGGACAAATAAACTTACTTACTTACTTACTTAGATAGCGCTACAGTCCGGGGTGGACCTGGGCCTCAACCAACAAACCTCTCCAGCCAGCACGGTTACGAGCCAGCTGCCTCCAGTTGCGCACGCCAAGTTGGTTGAGGTCCCCCTCCACTTGTTTGCGCCACCTACCGCGAGGTCGTCCTCTACTGCGCCGTCCGTCCTGGGTGGATTCGAAGACTTTCTTAGCGGGAAGGTTGGGCTCCATCCGCTCTAAATGACCCAGCCATCTTAGTCGCTGTATGTGAACTCTTCTGGCTAAGTCGATGTCCTTGTACAGGCCGTATAGTTCGGCATTGTACCTTCTCCTCCACTCACCGTCTATGCAGACGGGACCAAAGATCGCTCGAAGAACTTTTCTCTCGAAATAACCAAGGGCATCCTCATCCGGTTTTTTCAAAGCCCATGCCTCTGCGCCATACAGCAGGACTGGGATGATTAATGTCTTATAAAGAGTTACCTTAGTAGTTCGAGATAGGGCTTTGCTACTCAATTGCCGTTTTAGCCCATAGGAACAACGATTGGCAAGAGTAATTCTCCGTGTGATGTCTCCACTGATGTCATTTGCGGAGCTGACCATAGAGCCTAGGTAGACAAAATCCTTTACTACCTTAAAATTGTATCTGTCTATTGTGGCATTCTGTCCAAGGCGCCGATGTTGGGTGTCCTTTTTTGTAGACAGCATATATTTTGTTTTGCTTTCATTGACCGCTAGACCCATCTTTGCTGCCTCGTTCTCAATACTCGTAAATGCCCCATTGACGGCCCGCTGAGTTATTCCAATTATGTCAATGTCATCGGCATAAGCGAGTAGTTGTACAAACTTGAAGAAGATTGTACCTCCGGGGTTGGCTTGTGAGTTTCGTACAATTCTCTCAAGTACAATGTTAAAGAGATCGCATGATAGCGCGTCGCCTTGTCTAAGACCTTTCCTGACATCGAACGGTTCGGTGATGTTCTTACCGACTTTGATGGAGCAGCGAGAGTTCTCCATCGTCATTCTGCACAAACGGACGAGCCTGGCAGGGATGGCAAGACTAGACATGGCTCTGTATAACTCGTCTCTATACACGCTATCATAAGCAACTTTGAAATCGATGAAAAGGTGGTGCGTATCGATTTTATATTCATGGGTTTTTTCCAAGATCTGCCTTAGTGTGAATATTTGGTCAATGGTGGAGTTTTCCGGCCTAAAACCGCACTGATAAGGACCCATCAGGTTGTTGACGATCGGTTTTAGGCGTTCACATAGTACGGCAGACAGGATCTTATATGCGATATTTAGGAGACTTATACCTCTGTAGTTGGCGCAGTTCAGAGGGTCTCCTTTCTTCAGGATCGGACAAACGATGCTGAGGTTCCATTCATCGGGCATACTTTCGTCCGACTAGATTTTACAGATGAGCTGGTGCATGCTCCTTACCAACTCATCTCCTCCTGCCTTGAAAAGTTCAGCGGCAAGCCCGTCGGCTCCAGCAGCTTTGTTGGATTTGAGTTTAGATATCGCTGTCCTCACTTCATTCTGATCGGGTTGGCGGGAATTTCGACTGCCATCGTCACTGTTGAATGGCTCATTCTGCCTGACAGCGGTATACTGATCATCATCGCCGTTTAACAGTCTGCAGAAGTGTTCCTTCCATATCCTCAGCACCGACTGCGATTCTACTACTATGTTGCCATTTTCGTCCCTGCAGGCTTCTGTTCTGGCTTTGTAACCCTGGCATGTTCTTTTTACCCTTTGGTAAAATTTTCGAACATTATTCCTGCAATAAAGTCTCTCAATCTCCTCGATCGAGCGCTTCTCATGCTCTTTTTTCTTCTTTCTGAGAAGTCGATGTTCCTCTTTTCTCCTGCGCACGTAGAGCTCGTAAGCAGCTCTAGTCCTTCTATGCAGCGCCGCTTTGTACGCCTCTTGTTTTGCTGCATGTGCTTGCCGGCATTCCTCATCAAACCAGGGGTTTCATTGTGGTGGGCGAGAGAAACCCAGTACATCAGAGGCGGCATCTCTGATGGCTTTTTGGCAACGCTGCCACTGGTCTTCCGCATTTGCTGCTGGCGGCATAGGACTTAGATTGAGATTAGAAGAAACACGATCGGCAAAGGTTCTGGCGGTCTCTTGCGATTGTAGCTTTTCGACGTAAAATTTCCTCACAGTATTTCGTTGATTTCGCTCCGTTGTGGACATCCGCATCTGTACCTTGGCTACAACTAGGTAGTGATCCGAGTCCACGTTGGCTCCTCGGAAAGTCCGGACACCCAGAATACTCGAAGAGTGCCTTGCGTCGATCGCAATGTGATCGATTTGGTTGACGATTTTTCGATCAAAGGAGAGCCATGTTCCTTTGTGAATATCGAGACGAGGGAACCGCGTACTAGCTACAACAAAGTTTCGCCCCACCGCAAAGTCGATTAGCCTGAGTCCGTTGCCGGATGTGTTGTCGTGCAGGCTGTGCTTTCCGACCACGCTACTAAAGACTTCCTCTCTTCCTAGCTTTGCGTTAAAGTCGCCTAGGATAATTTTAACGTCGTGGCTAGGGCATTGCTAATACGTCTTGTCCAAGAGCTGGTAGAAGTCATCCTTTGTCGCGTCGTCCTTCTCCTCGTGAGGGGCGTGAACGCATATTAGGCTAATGTTGGCAAATTTAGCCTTGATACGGATAGTCATAAGGCGCTCGTTCACATGCCGGAAACTCAAGACTTCTTGCCTAAGTCTGTCTCCAATGACAAATCCGCACCCGAATAGACGCTGTCCTTTCTGTCTGTAGCAATCGCCGTAGTAGATGTCGGAGTTTTTCATACTCCTTTTGCCCGGCCCATCCCATCGCACTTCTTGGATGGCGGTAATGTCTGCTTTGAGACACTCTAGGGCCTCCGCAAGTTGTTCGGCTGCACGTGGTTTGTAGAGGGACCTAACATTCCATGTGCATACACGAAGATCGTTGTCTTTTTTACGTTTGCATGGGTCGTCAACAGTAAGATCATCCGTATCCGAGGCTGTTGGTTGCTTCGTAACCAAAGGTTTTTTACGTGGTAGGGAAGTTAACCCGACGGTACAACCCCCAACCTGGAGGGCCAGATCCTTTTTTTTGTACCCCTAGGACAAGAGGCCGGATACACCGATGTCAGTAACCCACTTCGGCGATATGAGCGCTGCCGTTGGCCCATTAAGGGTTCATCCGCCACCATCTCTTTTTCAATACCCTGACGTAGTATTGAAAATCCTTACAGACCTCAGCTTCAAATATGTTGAAGTAGCTCTGAGGACCTCTTGCTAGACTTCTGAGACGCATATTTCAGCCGATCAGGTCAACAGGAGATGCCTCGCCTGGTTAGACATATGCGCGCTGAAGTTCACCCAGATGTGCTTACGCAGGCCTGAGTGTTCAGCAGCACATATATCGTCAGACTCAGCATACGCTCATCGTTAGTTCACTATCAGATAGCTATCCAGCGGGCACCGCGTGGAGGTGATGATGCGATTTTGCCCACCGAAGAAAAGGAAGGAAGGAAGGACAAATAAATCAAAGTAATATTAACACGAAAATTTACAAATTGAATACAAAAACCCAACAAATTATGCCTACAATCGATAATAGACCAAGACAGACATCCCCTACTTACCATAATAAGTAAACTTTGGATAATTCTGCTCATTCGGTCTCCAAACAATGTAAATTAAATGCAAACAATTTTCCCTGGCGCTATGTATCTCTATATCTATCCTAAGGTGTATTTTTTCATCCCTATAACAATGTCTGTCTACCCAACTACAATCAAAAGGAGGCAGACAGCTTTATATGCTGGTTTCCGAAAGAGATGTGCTTCACTTGAACAGATAATTAATTAGTAGCCTGCCAGGTGCTTCTCATCACCATCAGCTGCAGCAGGAACAGCAGCAAAAGTAGCATCGGTAACATCAACTTCATCACCATAATTATCGTGCATTCGGTACATGAACAAAAGGCTCAGCCTCAAAGTTTACTCAAAGCAGAAAACAGTTCCAAAAGGGAGAAGAGTCCTTCACCACAAAACAACATCCCTACCGTCACCACTGAAACCATCATCATCACCTTGACAAAATGGCAAACGGTGCGCAGCTCGCGCAACAACATGTAGATTGAATTATTGCGTTCAATTAAAGTCCGTAAGGCTTCATTAACGAGAAAGCATAACTTCTTGCTTCGTACACACCCCACCCCCGCCCATGCTGTGTTAGAAACACTTTTTCTTCTGTTTCTTCATTAATTTTAACAAAATTTCAAACTTGCTCGCTGCTTAATAGACCGACCTAATTGCCGCTTATGCTCCCACCAAAGAACCTATAACCCGGCACAACATACACCGAAAAATGGCAAAAGTTAACATTGTACCCAGTCCAACAAGGGGCAACTTGTAATTCATCGCCCTCATGCATCTGACAATTGAACCGGGTCCCCTCCTTTTAACCTCTAACCGCAAAACATTCTTAATGAAGGAAAAATGGAAGAAAAGCGTAGAACAGTAGAAGAAAGAGAAAAAAAGTAAAAACGGTCAGCGGAAAAGCGAGTAAAAAAGTAATTTGTTCTGCGGGTTCATTTCCGTTGAAATCCTTGAAACGTTCCTGTTACGAGCGAGTGAAGAAAAAAAAGTCTTAAATAAATCAGTTCAATTGGGAAGGGGCGAATGGCGAAATTTGCAGGACTCAAAAAAAGGAGCACGAGCTAACCACTACAAATTCATGCAGTTTTTCACAAAAACATCGAGTTAATGGCTTGAGTTTAGGTGAAGTAGGTACCTACTTCTTTCACCATCTTCCTCCTCTCGGTGGTGCAGGAGTTCAAGGACAAATGATGGGCCAGAAATTATTATTTTACATCATTTTCTTATGTACTCAGCACCCTGCATCACAAGACAATTTAGCCGACATAACTGTCAACACTCTTGTAAGGACGCCTCCGTGTAAAAGCTTAGAGTGTGTACGGGACGTTGTCACAATAATCGTCGGAAGCCATGTTTAGCTGTCAGATTCATACATTATGGCATAGTTTCCGGGAAAGACATCAGGCGCTGATGCCCTTGAAGTGTTACACAATAATAGTTTCGAAACTAATTGCAGATGCGGGAGGGAGTCCTTGTTTGTTTGTGGCATGGCCACCATTCTGCTTAAGGATAGGCAGGTTTTCATTTCGTGGAAATTCGCTTCTCAGAAGAGATGAACATAATGGACGTTGATTGAGTGAGCGAAAAGTCTCTAATTATGGATGTGTATCCGGCGGACTAGAGTGCAGGGTGAAATGGTAAATGACCTACGAGCGATTTATAATTGGAATGATTTAATGAATTAAAGTGAAATGAATGGGTGGTGGAAACGGCACGTGTATTCATAATAAGTTAGGTTAAATGACTGATTAATTAATTGGAATTCATACAGAGAAACTCGATTAGGGCAAGAGAGAGGGTTATCATTCACTCCAGGTTCAGTGATACTTCCTAGAGGGGTTTTGTTTTCCTAGAAACTTCAGCACAACTACGCGGCATATGAGACAAAGTATCTAGAGGAGCGTTAAGGACTAGAAGGGGTTCATTAAAAATTGGTAGGCTATGGATATGAAAAAAAAAAGTGTTGACATTCTATTTCACAGGTGCTAGGTAGGTAGAAAAGTTAACCATGCATATTCCGACTTCTAGCTCGTGCCATAAATGACATATCATTAGGTGAACGACCTCTTAGTAGGCCTAGGAAAAGTTGGTTGGATCATGTTCATAGGAAATGTTTCACCTTTCCAACCAGTCCTGTTGGAATACTGCAAGCAATTCGAGCTATGAACATTGTGAAAATATTTTGGTACCTTTTTGGATAAATACTGAAATAGTCTGTCCGATTGAAAACGAAGCCCAGACGAAGAGTTTGGTGGTAAGACACAACCTTGTCACAGGTATGGTTGGTAGGACGCCTTGAAACCATTACACATACTATATGCAATTAAGTATTGAAAACTTAAGAGCATATTAGTTGCTTCCACATCATTCAGTAAAACAGTCGAATTTATCTGAAACTATGTGCAGATTCAACATACATATTGACATCACGATACATTTCTGATCTCGAAGAAGATCTACAGCTACGAAGAAATCGTCCTAAAGCACTTTCACCGGAAGAATTGGCTGTGCAAACTTAAGAAACTTTTTCCTTTCTATATCAAGGTTAGTAAGAATCTGCCAATACGGTGATCCTATATTGGACATTATGGCATAGGGATATCCTAGGTAATGAAAGAGCAGACGACCTGGCAAGGAAGGGGTAGGCGTTAATTGAAGATGCAGCCAACTGGATTGTGGCAATGGTGCGGTGGGTATTGTATTTATTCGTTAACCGATGTGTGCAGTTTAAAAAAAAAAACTGGAGCTGGAGTTACTTTAACAAATGCGAATAGATTAGAGGCCAGTGGCCGATGTACGACAGCAAGATCTAAAAATGAATGGGTCATCTCTGGCGTAAATACTAGGCACTGTGGCATTAGTATTCATGTAGTGCATCTTGGGGTGCCTCACGACGACTGCTGCAGAAGTTGCAGCGACGAACAAGATAGATAGGATTTGTTTGGAAAACGTACTTTGTTAAAACACAACTTAAAGATTCGAAACCTTAATATTTTAAAGTTCATTAACTCACGTAATATTTATCAAACTTTGTTAGCCTATAGAACCGTGCGACATAAAACACTGCGGGCAACACAATGAAACTACTGCGATCACAATTGAGATGAGATATAATCCCATTTAAGTCAAAATTTGGTGCCGGATGAGCTGGAAAGGGCATTTATTTATCCGATACTCTTTTTGAAATCCAACCTTTGAGTCACATTACTTTGCTCAGGGATAACATTAAATGCATGCATATCGGTATAATTAATACGTGTACGTACACATTATCAAAGCGGACAAACTGTCAACGCGATATAAATATTAAACATATAAATCTTCGTCCTCACTGCATGTTCTACATCTGTTTGGATCATATTCGTTTTATCGGCAACATTACAACTGTATTTTATCAACGCATCTGTGAAAGGATATTCTACTAATTGGCATGTTTAACATTTTTGTGTAAAGATAATTTTTAAATAATTAAAAAAAATGCACTGCTAATTGACATTCTGTGGTCATTTGAGAGTAATCATTACCTTTTCAGGAAAATTGTTTTCGTTTTTTTTTGCGAATTCTTTGCCCTCTCGAATAATCATAACCGACCACTGAAACATTAATCATTTAAAGTGTCCCGATAACGACCCTGCCAGCACGGTCGAATTTGAGGGCGGCAGTTCATCAATTTTATGTTTATTGCCCCCATTCGCACTTAATTGCACTCGACTTGCTGATATTCGGTGATTGGAATTCATGTTGATATTATTCGAACAAAAAAAATATATAAAAATGTTTTTATTAAAATTAAATTTTGTTTGTTTGCGAATGCCTGACAAATGGGGAATGTCAACTGGCAAGCGTATACCAATTCATCAGAATCACTTTCTGCACTGGGTAAATTATTTCAGGAAAAAGTATGTGGAGATATATGAAGCAATCAGATAAATTACAGTTCCCGGTGCAAATTAATAGATGACGTCTAAGGGATATTAATCAACAAATTTATATACATCTGTTTAAATTGTGCAATTTGCTGATTAGAATGTTTGAATAGCTAATGGATACTAAAGGAAGGTTGTGACTGATAAATAGATTCAGTACGAGCAAAAAAAAGAAGAAAGAAATATGGATCGTGTTTTCTTCACAGTAAGCAAAGGCACTTAAAAAAATTTTATTTGAAATAAACAAAGAGAGGAAAAACAAACTTGTGTATAAGCTGTGTTTGTGATTTACACATCTCATTTTTGGTTTCTCTTTAATTAACTTGAAACTTCTTAAACTTGTTCTCTTTTTATTGTTATTCTCTATTCGTTTTGCATTCATACATTGGTTGACCTTTCTCAATATACGTTTGTTAGCTGTAAACTAAATTAATTGTATCACTGTACTTCTCATAAAAGATTATAAAACACTCTCTCGCGCTCTCTCATCGTCTACCTATGCTGTGTGTGGGTGGTCAGCACTGCAGCTTGCCTATGCGACTATTTTCTTTTCTCGACCACTTGGATTTCGTTCATCACAGCAAGCAGACCCACCAGCTAAGTATCGAGAAGCGTATCTATTTAAATAAAGCAAACTAAACACATTTTCTTATATCGATCGTTACCTTTTTTATATACCTTCGGTACAGTGCTCATAAGTTCACTATTCCCTGTAATCGATTCCCAATCAAGCTGCTAAAGTAATCAACATAAGATATAGCAAGAGGTCTTCTTCCGCTTTGGCTAAACCTCTATGTAAGCTTTTCCACCTGCCCTGCACCACAGGCATCTTACCAAATTGGTGGAAACATCAGGATATTAAACTTATTTTTAAAGAGAGCGATAAAATCTTCTCTTCCAAATACTGATCCATTACTTTAAAGTCAATCCTTTTCGAGGTCATGTGTTGCACTGTCAATCACTACGTTATGAGCTGTAACGAAAGAAAGTATCTGCCCAATGATCATCTTACTTACTTACATAGGTGGCGCTACAGTTCGGGGTGAACCTGGGCCTCAACCAACAAGCCTCTCCATTTAGCTCGGTCTTTAGCTAATTGCCTCCAGTTGCGCACTCCAAGTTGGTCGAGGTCCACTTGAACTTGTGCGCGCCACCTACGGCGAGGAGGTCCTCTACTGCGTCGTCGCTCGGGGTTAGATTCGAAGACTCTGCGGGCTGGAGCGTTGGCGTCCATTCGCTCTACATGTCCTAGCCATCTCAGACGTCCAATACGCAGTTTTTTGACTAGGTCGATGTCGCTGTACAGCTCGTATAGTGACAATGACCATCACTACAACTTAAATCAAAAGTGTTTCATGGGGAACTTAATGTTTGGGAGCGAGGTGTCATATTTCATATTTGTTAGTTTGACTGGGGGATTCGTAAGATCAGAGTCAGAGAGTGTGTGTGTGTGTGTGTGGAGAGCAAGTTGTCATATTTGATTTGATTGGCGAATTGCAGATTTCATAGATCTGATGATCTGCTGATCTGTGTGTGTGTGTCATATTTCATAGTTGTTAGTGTTTAGCTGGGGGAATAATCATCATCGGAGCGAGGTGTCATATTTCATATTTGTTAGTTTGGGCCGTGAGAAAGTCGTACAATTCCAGGAATTTGGTTGAGATGTAAGATCAGAGTCAGGGAGTGAGGCATTAAGTGTGTGTTTAGAGCGAGGTATCATATTTGATTTGATTGGAGAATTGCGGATTCCATAATGATTGTTTAGAGCAGAGTTTTTATTGCTGTTGATATGTGTGTATTTTCATATTTGATGTATGGGGAGCGAGGTATTCTATTTCAGAGATTGGTTTGATTGGCGAGTCGTTGGACTATGATTCCTTCGGGGGGGATTTTATTTTCTGTGTGTGTGATCGGTGGTGGAGCTTAGATTGGTTTGATTGGGGAAATTGGCTTATTCCATAGATGGGTTATGATTGCTAAGAGGAGATTTTTTTATTTTTTTTATTTCTATTGATCAGTGTGTGTCTTTTTCGTTTAGGATGGTTGAGAGGGAGAGGAGAGAGGGGCTGATTCCAGGAATTGGGTTTTGGATTCCATAGAGGAATTATGAACACGTATAAGAATTTGAGAAGAGTTCTGGGCTACGAGTCAGGTAGATTCATAGCTGTGTGTTTATTCTTGAATGCTGACCTTGAGTTAGTAAATGTTTATCCCATAGGAAATACTGTGCAGTATAAATGTTTATCTGTTACTGTTCCGTAAAAAAAAGTATAATATGAGTAAAGAGGATGACATAAGGGAAAACAAAAATCTGGACTATGTGAGTCAAATTGATTTGTTTGCTATTCGGTAGAAAAAAAAATTGGAATTTTATTTCTATTTATCTGTGTGTGCGTGACGTCATCGGGGGCTGGAGCTTAGATTGGTTGGATTGGCGAAATTGACTAATTCCAGGAAATTGGTATCGGATTCCACAGATGGCTTGTGATTACTTAGAGGAGATTTTTTATTTTTTTTTCAATTGATCTCTGTGTATGTGTACGATCATATTTCAGAGATTAATTTGATTTAATTGGCAGTAAATAGCTAGGCTATTGATCATTTGCTGGAGTGAGAAGGGCTACATGGATGGCACTACAAATACTGTTGCTGTTGCTGTTCCATAAAGAAAAAAAGTACGATATGAGTAAAGAGGATGACATAAGAAAAAAAAAATCTGGACTATGTGAGTCAAATTGATTTGTTTGCTGATCGGTAGAGAAAAAATAAAACAAATAAGTGTATGATATCACTAAAGAGGAAGGAATAAAAAATCTGGACTCTGTGAATCAAACTGATTGTTTATTCTTGAACACCAGACTTGAGTTAGTAATTTTAATGTGAGATATAGAATATTGAGGTAGGTTAGCTCTTTAAAGGAGATAAATAAATAAAGAGGTGACGTACAATAGTTAATGTTTTATCAGAGCAGAGCTAAAAATATTGAAACAAACAGGTGAAGTGGAGAGTGATTTAGGGGTTTTTAAGGAGTAAACGTTTATTAATACAAAGTCTCTATTTAAGCTCGTGGGATAGATTAAAATCTTACGGATAGAATTTTTCAATAACCCAACTAATGAGGAATATTCTGAGAAAGATAATGCTCCTATGAGAATCTTTAATGGCAAGTTAAGCATCGTCTTTAATGATTTCCTTCAGTAAGGAGGTTTATGCAATGCAGTCACAAATATTCAAGGTCAAATATTGAATTTATTTCTTCATTTGTTCGGAGATATAACTACGCAATATACTGTATATTTAAATACAAATACTCTGTACGCTTGGGCAATGCCTCAGTAACTTCTTCATAAAGCATTTGGGTGGGCAAATCCGGAAATATTTATAACTGTCTAAATAAAGTGTTAGATGATAACGGAGAAAATACATAGGTATGTGTTAGAAGTAGATTTAGATTATCCAGAATATCTTCATGACGCACTTACCTAAAAGCAGATAGTCAAGGAAGCAGTACTTAATGCTGAAATTACAATTGGCGAAATTGACTAATTCCAGGAAATTGGTATCGGATTCCACAGATGGGTTATGATTGTTTAGAGGAGATTTTTTATTTTTTTATTTCAATTGATCTCTATGTATATGTACGATCACATTTCAGAGATTAATTTGATTTAATTGGCAGTAAATAGCTAGGCCATTGATCATTTGCTAGAGTGAGAAGGGCTACATGGATGTTACAGTGGCTGGGAGTGATAAGAATTTGAGAAAAGTTCAGGGCTGTTTATTCTTGAATGTTGACCCTGAGTTAGTAAATGTTTATCCCAACGCAAATGCTGTGCACTACAAATGCTGTTGTTGTTGCTGTTCCATAAAGAAAAAAAGTACGATATGAGTAAAGAGGATGACATAAGAACAAAAAAAAAATCTGGTCTATGTGAGTCAAATTGATTTGTTTGCTGTTCGGTAGAGAAAAAATAAAAGAATTAAATATATGATATGACTAAAGAGGAAGGAATAAAAAATATGGACCCTGTGAAGCAAACTGATTGTTTATTCTTAAACGCCAGACTTGAGTTAGTAATTTCAATGTGAGATATAGAATATTGAGGTAGGTTAGCTCTTTAAAGGAGATAAATAAATAAAAAGGTGACGAACAATAGTTAATGTTTTATCAGAGCAGAGCTAAAAATATTGAAACAAACAGGTGAAGTGGAGGGTAACTTAGGGGTTGTTAAGGAGTAAAAGATGATTAATGCAAAGTCTCGGTTTTTGCAATTATCAAAGCATAGACTTAATCAAAAGAAGGGACGTCTTACCTTATGATTATTTAAGCTCGTGGGATAAATTAAGTGAATTATCTCTTAGGTATAGAATTTTTAAATAAACTAACTAATGAGGAATGTTCTAAGAAAGATAATGCTACTAAGGGATTCTTTAATGGCAACTAAAGCATCGCCTTTAGTGATTTCCTTCAGTAAGAAGGTTAACGCAATGCAGTCACATATATTCAAAGTCAAATAATGAATTAATTTCTTCATTTGATCGGTGATAAACCTACGCAATATACTGTATATTTAGATACTGTACGCTTGGGTAATGTCTCAATAACTTCCTTATAAAGCCTTTGAGTGGACAAATCTGGAAAAATTAACAACTGTCTATATAAAAGTGCTAGATGATAATGGAGAAAATATGTATGTATTAGAAGTAGATTTAGATCATCCAGAATCTCTTCATGACGCATTTACCTAAAAGCAGGCAGATAGTCAAGGAAGCAGTACTTAATGCTGAAATTACAAATTTTATCGAATAATCACCATTGTGAAAATAAAACGTACAAGCTCAGAGCAGAAAAACTGACCGTTTTTAAATCTGAAAACAAATGATATGTTATAAAACACAAATTCATATTTTAAAAGAAGTTTTTTATTTTATTTGTATCCACTTAAAAAAACTTTTCCAATAGATAAACATAAATTCTTAACGCTAATTTTGCTTTTGACAATGTGTTTGATAAGAACTGATGTTAACATATGATATCTGCTTCCTGTAGCTCTTCCACAATTGAGTTTACCTCATTTTGATGATTAATATTGCCAGCATTTTGCGATGCAATTAAAAGTCTTAGTCTATCAACGAGCTCATTGGGATCATTCCAATACACATATTCGACGGGATTATTAGAATAGCTCATATCTTTGAAATTATTGTTGTATGCTTTTCCAATTTTCTTTATAACTCTTTGCGTAAGGTGTTGTAATAAAGGCCGAATAACATGTTTATACTTATAACCTCCATTGCCTTTAACCTGTGAGTTGCCATCATAATTTTTTAAGTGTACCTTTGTTTTTTGTAGAATCTTAAGATATTCATCCAAGTCTTCATTGGTACATCGTTCTTTTGTAGGGTTTTCCGAAAAATTAATTCATAGAGGTCCTCTGTTCCAGGGAAGATTTCATCATCAATAACGAGATTCTTTTGCTCGTTAATTACAAAGCTTGATCTGCCTCAACTTTGTTGAATTCGATTGTACATCGAAATGCGGACCATAGATCTTATCCAGATTCGATTCTGATGGCGATGATCTATTGACAGGTGTACTTTGATCAAGACTATCAGCTTCTGATAGCGATGGTCTGTTGATCAATATTATCTATATCGTAATTTTCGGGTGTTCTAAATGAAAAATCTTTATCATCCATCGTTGGTTGAATGTTTGACTCAGGATATGAAGAGTCAAAACTCTCCTCCAGAGCAAGTTTTTTTCTTTTGGTGGACTTTGGAATTGTAATTTTCGTCGAGGCTTTGTTTTAGTCATTATATCGTACTCAACAGTATCTCGACTTTTGACATTTTCACAATATCTTTTAAGGGCTCAACTACAAGAAAAAGTTAACTGCAAACAAGTTGCATGCATCGGATCTGTACGTCAACAATCTCTTTATTATTTATCGTCTTTCATATTTTGATACTTAACATCGGAGGATTGCTCTCTCTGCTTAGGTTCTGGTGATGATGATAATGATTTAATTGAAATGCTTTTTAAAGCATATTCCATTTTCTTTTGAAGAGTATCCTTCATACTTATATCTTTTTTCGTTTGATTTTGATCCATTTTACCTCATCCGTTAATCAAAATAATTTTTCAATCTGTACCCCAGCGATAATAGGAATTGTCTATTTTGTAGAGTAAGTTTTGATGTACTCCTATCGGAAGTTGATAGTATATTGATAGAGTTAATAGTACGATCTACTCTTTTATATGTTAACGGGTAAGATGAGCTATCATACGAGTATATTATCATAATTGTGGTTTAAGATGTGGTCGTAAGTTTGTAAGATTTCCGTATTAATCCAAGAAATTCAATGTTATAGAACTTATCCTCTCGCAGTTCACTGGCCAATAGATGACATTGCGAGGAACTTCGACTATTTTATACCCTGGGCTAACATTAAGAGAAAATGCATGTAGTATATGAGCAGATCGATTGTTGATATACTATACATTTCATCAATTAAATTACATTCAATTTGAACGATTTACACTCTATTTATGTTGACGTACAGATCCGATTCATGTAACTTGTTTGCAGATAGCTTTTTCTTGCTGCACCCCAATAGTGATCCAATCGAGTTTGGTTGTGAGAAATCAATCTCTATGCTACTATAAATTTCACATTTTAATGTGTTATTATTTGCTTATGCAGTTATTTATGTCTTCAATCTCATAGGAACCATTTGGAAATGTTATTACGGCATCACCAAAATGACGATTGGGTAGCAATTCCATTAGTTTTTTTTGTGCTCGTGGGCTGTGGCTTTAGAAGAAGTCCGAATCCTTTCTTATGGGATTGCAAGTAAAGTCCCTTGTCTTGCTTGATTTTTATTCCCTCGACGGCTTGATTGTGACGTTTACTCTCCTCCAACTGTTGCTTGGCTAGTTTGATACTGCCCAGTTTGATACTGCCCTGTTTAATACTGCCCAGTTTAATACTGCCCTGTTTGATACTGCCCAGTTCGATACTGCCCAGTTCGATACTGCCCAGTTTGATACTACCCAGTTTGATACTGCCCAGTTCAATACTGCCCAGTTCAATACTGCCCAGTTTGATACTGCCCAGTTCAATACTGCCCAGTTTGATACTGCCCAGTTCGATACTGCCCTGTTTGATACTGTCCAGTTTGATACTGCCCAGTTTGATACTGCCCAGTTTGATACTGCCCAGTTCGATACTGCCCAGTTGGATACTGCCCAGTTTGATACTGCCCAGTTCGATACTGCCCAGTTTGATACTGCTCAGTTCGATACTGTCCAGTTTGATACTGCCCAGTTCGATACTGCCCAGTTTGATACTGCCCAGTTCGATACTGCCCAGTTTGATACTGCCCAGTTCGATACTGCCCTGTTTGATACTGTCCAGTTTGATACTGCCCAGTTTGATACTGCCCAGTTTGATACTGCCCAGTTCGATACTGCCCAGTTTGATACTGCTCAGTTCGATACTGCCCAGTTTGATACTGCCCAGTTTGATACTGCCCAGTTCGATACTGCCCTGTTTGATACTGTCCAGTTTGATACTGCCTAGTTCGATACTGCCCAGTTTGGAGCCGACATAATTCTCAAATATGGAACTCAATGAAGATTTACTTAAAGAACTTATAAAAACTAAAAATATTTTAAAGAGAAAATATAGGCTTCTCAAAAGTGGACAAATCATGGAGGAGACGGGAATTGAAAAAACATTTAAACCCATAGTTGAACCCTTAAAAGAAATCGCCAAAAATGTCAAACGTAGAAATACAGCCGAGAATGATTTAATAGCAAAAGTAAAGACTCGAAGAAAGTTGCAATTCCAAAGTCCTCCTCCAGAAGAAGAAGAAGAGGAAGAAGAAAAACATATTGATTCTCCAGAATCAATCATTCAGCCAGTGAGGACGACGGCCAATTGGTTCCTATGAGATTGAAGACATAAATAACTGCATCTGTATCTGTAGCCCAACACTTGTATCTGTAGCCCAACACTTGTATCTGTAGCCCAACACTTGTATTTGTAGCCCAACACTTGTATTTGTAGCCCAACACTTGTATCTGTAGCCCAACACTTGTATCTGTAGCCCAACACTTGTATCTGTAGACCAACACTTGTATCTGTAGCCCAACACTTGTATCTGTAGCCCAACACTTGTATCTGTAGCCCAACACTTGTATTTGTAGCCCAACACTTGTATCTGTAGCCCAACACTTGTATCTGTAGCCCAACACTTGTATTTGTAGCCCAATACTTGTATCTGTAGCCCAACACTTGTATCTGTAGCCCAACACTTGTATCTGTAGCCCAACACTTGTATCTGTAGCCCAACACTTGTATCTGTAGCCCAACACTTGTATCTGTAGCCCAACACTTGTATTTGTAGCCCAAAACTTGTATCTGTAGCCCAACACTTGTATTTGTGGCCCAACACTTGTATCTGTAGCCCAACACTTGTATTTGTGGCCCAACACTTGGGCCGTTTAAGAATAAACAATCAGTTTGATTCACAGGGTCCATATTTTTTATTCCTTCCTCTTTAGTCATATCATACACTTATTTATTTTATTTTTTCTCTACCGATCAGCAAACAAATCAATTTGACTCACATAGTCCAGATTTTTGTTTTCCCTTACCCGTGGTCTCCACTGGCAATAATTCATTGCAAGAAATATTTCATGCAATCGAAATTTCCAATGGAGACCGCAAGAAATCGATTTCTGCTTTCATTTCTTGCCATCTCTGTGGAAATAAACCCTGAATTAAATTTGACAGGGAGTGTCAATTTGAGTTTTACTACGAAGAAAACATGGCTGATTGGTGCCTGACATGAAGTCTGAAATAAATACAATTCCTGAAATCAGCCAAACCCCCCTCTCTCCTCTCCCTCTCAACCACCCTAAACGAAAAAGACACACACTGATCAACAGAAATAAAAAATAAAAAAAATCTCCTCTTAGCAATCATAACCCATGTATGGAATCCGATACCAATTTCCCAAATCAACCCAGTCTAAGCTCCAACCCCAATGACGTCACACCCAGAGAATAAAATCCAAATACCTCGCTCTCAACATCAAATATAATCACACAAAAACACACAGATCAGCAGCAATAAAAAACTCCCCTCTAAGCAATCATAACCCATTTATGGAATATGCAATTCATCAATCAAACCAAATATAAAAATCGCTCTCCACACACACTCACACATACTAAATGCTGCCTCACTCCCTGACTCTGATCTTACGATTCCTCCAGTCAAAACTAGCAAATATGAAATATGACACCTGGTTCCCAAATTCAGATCTCAGTCCAAAGATGAAAAATAAACAAACGTGAAATATGACACCTCGCTCCGATGATAATTCCCCCAGCTACACACTAACAAATATGAAATATGACCCCTGGCTCCAAATTCAGATCTTAGTCCAAAAGCAAAACATAAACAAACTTGAAATATGATACCTCGCGCCCCAAATTCAGATCTCAATCCAAAAGCTTAAATAAAGAAACGTGAAATTTAACACCGCACTCCCAACAGGCCACACTACAAATCTTCCATCTCACTCTAACACATTCCACCAATTCCAGGAATCGATCGATTCTCCCCAATTAAACCATTTGCTGATTCCCTTCTCCAATTTCATAAACATATACACAACCGTTGCCGTTTATATCGATGACTCATACTTTTTTCCACGAAATCATTGTGAAATTCCAAATCGAATTCATAGACATGATTGAACATGTTCACAATTCCCTCTAAAATCAATTCGTCAGGAATCAGCCAAACCAATCACACACACACACACACACACATACACACACACACATTTCCTCGTTCCCAAATTCAGATCTCAGTCCAAAGACAAAAAAAAATAAACAAACTTGAAATATGACACCTCGCTCCGATGATGATTCCCCCACAGTTAAACACTAACAACTATGAAATATGACACCTCGCTCCCAAATTCTGATCTCAATGCAAAAACAAATAAATAAACAAACGTGAAATATGACACCTCGCTCCGATGATGAATCAATTCCAGGAATCGATCTCTTCCATCTCACTCTTACCCATTGCACGAATAGCACCCCAAGGGCTCTCACTCTAACACATAGCACCCCATAGCACCGGCTCCGGAACTCTCCTAAACCTACTACTGGCCTATTCATTAACGAAACCGCTGCGAAGGCATCAAGCGCTGTCGTCACAACGAAAGCGATTGTCGATCGAATTCAATTCTGACATTTATGTTATAATCAGTTAGTGTGTCAAAAACCAAGTTGACAAACAGATTTGACATTGAAGAAAGCGTTGGATTGTCAAAGGTGTGCATGTAAGCCCCAGACTTTCGCCGGAATCAGCAGATTATTGAAACTGAATTCAATTCTGACATTGATGTTATCATCAGTTAGGGTGTCAAAAACCAAGTTGTCAAACAGAGTTGACATTGAAGAAAGCATTGAATTGTCAATGGTATGTATGTAAGCCCCAAACTTTCGCCGGAATCAGCAGATTACTGAAACTGCAAATATTGCTAAATGTCTCGAATTACAAACATGACTACGACCTTTAAAACAAGCATTCGTCCGAAACTTGAATATAACTCGCATGTCTGGGTGGGAGCTCTACGAATTAGCTCCTAAGGTATTTACTCCAAATGAAATAGTTCCTTATGAAGGAACTTCTAATAATAAATGCGAAAACTCCTAACTTTTTTAATGAAAGAAGTCCTAATTCAGAACTAAATATGTCCCAATTCAATTCTAATAAGAAAAGATGAAAAAAGTCCTAAAGTGGTGGTAAACATTTGTTGTAGAACACTTCCTTGACTTCTTGATGAACAAGATAAACAAAAAGGGAAATGCTTGTAGACATGTAAATCTTAAATACTATAAAAGCAAAGTCGATTTTCTTTGTGAACACCGTTTCTCGAAAACTACTAGACGTAGGTACCTGAAATTTTGCACAATTATTCCTTATTTTGCTCAGTACTGCCTCTCCGGATTAAAAAAATAAAAAATAGGTGAATTTAGTAAATTCGCCGCTGATTCATTTAAGGTATAATCCTTCTGCGTTATCCTGGAGCTGAGCAATGCTAAAAGCAATTAATCAAATCATCGCCCACAAACGCAGTTTTTATCGCCACAAGACTGTTTTCGAATAGATTTAGCCCCAGAGCGAAATTTTTTTTTTAATGGCGGATAATAAAAAAAGGGATACCGTACCGAACTTAACCCACCACTATTTAGAAGGCAATATTTTCTTACAAAATGCTTACCAAATGCATTTTAAGAAAAATTAAATAAGTCCTAGTGATGAATATATGAATAAATCCTAACTTTGATGAAAAAATTCCCAACATTTAGGAGTTTTTTCGCCTGTAATATACATATATATATATGTATATGCACATTTTTGGGATTTATATCATTATTTTTTATTTCTTTTGATTTAATTCCTTAGGAGCTGATTCGTAGAGTCCCGGGTGGGCGATCCCGCCATGTGCTTGTGTTTACTTGATCGTGTTCTTAGTGGAAAAAAGCCTGAATTTGCGAACTTTCCTTTTGCGTCTTTTCAGTCATAGATTGTGCATCATAATTTTATTTCTGTTTGCTGACATATATAGCCGATTTCGTTAGACAATCATAGCTAACGAATCCAAATGAACAAGCATGAAGGTTTACTTATTCCACTCTTTGCTCATATACTCGTAGTTCTAATACTGTAAAAATTCCAACAAATATTATATTTGTACATACAAAATAATTGCGAACCCACATTCTACAGCTCACGTTTTGGCTTCTATTTTTTATTTTTTTTTAATAAGTTATTAAATCAATCTTCTTCTTCCTTTTTTTTCAGCGAGGCCATGATCCGAAAATAAGGGATTACAACACTCTCGTTCACCGCATTTCTACTGATCTGCGTGTTGGGTTTGCCTATTTGACTTGAGAAAATATCGGCAGGCCCGCCGATTTTGGATCACTCGAGGCCAATGAAATGCCGATGTCATCGCATTTGTGTGATCCAGGCATTTATAGTCCTGCCTTTCCTACATCGCGATGTCTTTGGAACGTTCATTGATATTGCCTTTTTAACAGGGTTCAAATGATCGCTTCTTTGAACGTGGCAATACCAGCTGAGCGGGTCGCGCTCTATCTTTTGTACGATGGTTTCCTTGACGTGAAAGCTTCCACGGATCTTCGAACTTCTTATTCGATCAAGCTTTGTCAGTTATTGAGTCAATATTAATTAGTTAAACGTATTTTTAACTTTTTTTTTGTTTTGCTAAGATAGAACTTGCGATAACTCAAATCGAGTTATAATTCTTCTTGACACTTATGTTCAGTATAGTCTGAAAAACCATCACAAATAGACTCACTCTTGAACAACGCTACCAAATTAGCCAAATTTACTTGAAAAATCCGACATCGCATCGGTTCTCGAAATGTGTAGACGACTTCGGGAATTTTATTGCGCACATAATCGCCCATCTGAGGAAGCCATCCGTTGAATTTTGGATAGATTTCGTACTCTATAAATCAATTTCAAATTCAATTTATTTCAATTAATCGTACACTTAGATATAAAATCCTTAATTGCACAGAGTTAAGTATTGGAAAATTAGAACAGTTTAAAATGACATAAAATTAAGAAAAATTCGTTCATGTTAGCTTACTCCCTTTTTTAAACAAGAAGATAAAAAGATTTAAACGACTAACTGTCATATACTCAATGCTGCATGGGTTTTCTCCTGAAGTCACCGATTCCTTGATATCTCTTTATATTGGCTGGAAGTGAGTTCCAAAGACGTACTGCGTATACAAAAAATAGTTTTTGCGTTGTGTGAAATCTGAAGGTTGGCAAAACTAAGACTCGGCTTCTTTCAGACGTTGCGAACTGAAGTCTTAGATAAAGGTAATCCGGCATTTTATTCTCTATGAGTTTAAACAGAAGGACTAGAGCATTAAAATCCAATTACTTTTGGAACCAAGAAAATCTCTTACGTATCCGGAGATATGATCATAACGGCGAATATTATATACAAATCTCACAGCGCTGTTGAATGCCACTCTTAATTTTCATAAGGTAAAACTGCTCTAGTCACAGAAAACTGGATGTGGGTAAAGCAACTTCGGCAAAATTAAAGCTTTCACCAATGTCGCTTTCACCCTACTTGGGAGACAGTAGCCAGATTGGTACAAAGTGCGTAGACCACCATAAGCCTTGCCCACTGTTACCGTCACATGATCGTCCCAGGTTAGATTTTGGTTTAAGTTCAGGCCTAAGTTCTTTACCCTCGGAGAATACTCAAGGCGAACACCGTTTATTTCGATGGGAGGAAGGCAGGACTTTTCTAAGTTGGTAGGGGAAGGTGTTGTACCTCGTTCCGTTTGTACCTCGGTCCATGTGCAATTTTCCAGTAAAGTACTAAACATGCAGGAACATGTCCTTCTATGAAATGTTCCCCTTTTGTGTGTTTCATTTTTCAGTTTGTTAATGGACTTCAAGCTGTACGTGTTAAAAAGAAAATTCAAGAAAATTGTTTGAGAAGGCAAAAAGTTTTTTTTTTTCTTTTTTTTTTGCGAAGAGTCCAGTGGCTTACTGTTTCGTTTTTTTTTTTAATTTCTTAGTCGATTGGGGTAAGTGCATTTATGTTTTTTTAGTTCGAACACATTTTCATGTGTATGTGTTTTACAAATAACTTAAAAATTAATATTTTTCGCCTTAGTGCTGTTTCGCAAAGGTACACGTTGTTAATTTTGTCCTAACAAAATTTGTTTCCGATGTTCCAGAAAAAATGCCAAGAAGCAAATCGGGAATTAAAAGGCAGCCTGTAGACATGGAAGCCCTAAAGCGAGCTGCAACCGAAGTGTTAAAAAACGGTGAAACCATATACAGTGCGTCAAAAATGTATGGAATATCTAAAATTACTCTGATGCGATACATAAAAAATCACAAGAATGCTGAAAATGTAGAAATTGTTTATGAAAGCAAACTAAATTGTCGGCAAATATTTACAACTGTTGAAGAAAACTCCTTAGAGGAATATGTTTTAACAGCTTCGAAGTTGCATTATGGCCTCTCTAGAAATGATTTGCTAAAACTTGCTTTTGAATTTGGAGCAGCAAACGCCAAACATATTCCCCGAAATTGGTTAAACGAAAAGAAAGCAGGAAGGGAGTGGCTTAGGGGTTTCCTTCGTCGCCATCAAAGCATTGCATTGCGGAAACCTGAAGCGACTAGTTTATCTCGGGCGACAAGTTTAAACAAGAAAACCATCGAATCTTTTTTCCAAAACTATAAAGACTGCTTGTCCCGTTTTAAATTTACACCTGATGCCATTTATAATATAGATGAAACAGGCAATTCAACAGTTCATATTCCGCCAAAAGTTTTAGCACAGAGAGGAAATAAACAAATCGGCAGCGTCACATTAGGTGAAAGAGTAATCAATATGACAATGATTGCTGCAATTAACGCTTTGGGAAATCATGTCCCCCCTATGCTTATATTTCCAAGAGTCAACTACAAAGATCACATGCTGATTGGAGCTCCTGCAGGAACTATATGAGGTGCGAATCTTAGCGGCTGGTTAACGGCGGAATTATTTTTAAAATATTTAAAACATTTTATCCCCTTTGTAAAGCCAACACCAGAGTAAAAAAGTTCTTCTTATCATGGATAACCACGATACTCATATTTCAGTAGATGCTACAAGACTTTCTACAACCAAGCTGCGAATGAATGGATGTTGAATAACCCCGGGAAGACAATAACCATCTATGACATCGCAACAGCAATTGGCAAAGCTTATCCTAGAGCGCTTTCAAATTTAAATATAATTAAAGGTTTTCAGGTAAGTGGAATATGGCCTCTAAATGGAAGTGTTTTCGGGAAAGATGAGTTCCTATCATCATATGTTACTGACAGACCTTTTAATGCGCAAGACCCCACACCCACGGAGATTTTAAATCAAACACCAGGTTCACCAATCACACCAACAAACCAAGGCAGTTTTGTAGAAGTTGCAGTTTCTTCGACGTCTGCTGCAGCAATTGCAGAAATACCTGCTGCTAACAGACCAAATGCGTTAGGTTCCAAAGCAATACTCTCTCCTCAAGAAATTCGACCTTTTCCAAAGGCTGCACCTCGGAAGCTAGTTGGAAGAGGAGGACGAAGACAAGGAAAGACTAGAATCCTCACCGGCACTTCAGAAAAGCAGGAAATATAGGCTGCAGCAGCTGAAAAAGCTAAGTCAAAGAAAGCTGCGACAACAGTAAAAAAAAAGTTTTCAACAGCAGTCATATGTCTTCGTCGGAAGAGGAAAATTCGATACCAGCAAAAAAAAACAACCTGTAAGGGTAGCTAAGTCAAAGGCCAGAGATTTTATTTTGGAAGCTCTAAACCAGTCAGGTGAGGACTTTGAGGCGGATAGTGATTCATCCCTAAACATCACAACGCTTTTTAATTTGGCCACCAAAAATATATATTGACTTATTTTTTTGTTTTAACTGTTTATAAAAAGCAATGGAGTAATTTTTAAAATTTTTTTTTCTTATTTTTTGTTGAACAGAGACTTTTAATTTAAAAACTTTTTTAAACTTTTTTACAAAAATATTTTTCTTTTGTTGTGTTTTTGCTGTCATGTACTTTAAAAGAAATAAACATGAATTTTACAAAAGTAACGTGTTCATCTTTGATTTTAATGATGTATCCAAGGTACAAACCTGTATAGACCAAGGTACAACCACGTCTTGTACCTTGAACTGTTTGAGGTTGACAAAGAAAAGTTAAGTTTTCTAAAGAATGGTAAGCAAAATCCTTTGGGATTTCAATTATACATATATTACAGATAATACTGCGGGCCGTCAATGGGGCATTTACGAGTATTGAGATCGAGGCAGCAAAGATGGGTCTAACGGTCAATGAAAGCAAAACGAAATATATGCTGTCTACAAAAAAGGACACCCAACATCGGCGTCTTGGGCAGAACGCCACAGTAGACAGATACAATTTTGAGGTAGTAAAGGATTTTGTCTACCTAGGCTCTATGGTCAGCTCCGCAAATGACATGAGTGGAGAGATCACACGGAGAATTACTCTTGCCAATCGTTGTTTCTATGGGCTAAAACGGCAATTGAGTAGCAAAGCCCTATCTCGAACTACTAAGGTAACTCTTTATAAGACATTAATCATCCCAGTCCTGCTGTATGGCGCAGAGGCATGGGCTTTGAAAAAACCGGATGAGGATGCCCTTGGTTATTTCGAGAGAAAAGTTCTTCGAGCGATCTTTGGTCCCGTCTGCATAGACGGTGAGTGGAGGAGAAGATACAATGCCGAACTATACGGCCTGTACAAGGACATCGACTTAGCCAGAAGAGTTCACATACAGCGACTAAGATGGCTGGGTCATTTAGAGCGGATGGAGTCCAACCTTCCCGCTAAGAAAGTCTTCGAATCCAACCCGGACGGACGGCGCAGTAGAGGACGACCTCGCGGTAGGTGGCGCAAACAAGTGGAGGGGGACCTCAATCAACTTGGCGTGCGCAACTGGAGGCAGCTGGCTCGTAACCGTGCTGGCTGGAGAGGTTTGTTGGTTGAGGCCCAGGTCCACCCCGGACTGTAGCGCCATCTAAGTAAGTAAGTACAGATAATACTTCAGATAGTTACGTTAAAAAAAAATTGAAATAAAGTTATTTGAAAAAAAAACTGAAATCCAGGCCGAGGTGCAACACCTCCCCCTACGGCTTATAGCGGTAGCTTGGCTTTTACCAGAATTGAGTTTAAGCTTATTTATTTTGGCCAAACGAACAACTATCTTTAAATCTTCATTAATACACGCGGTAGCATCTTCCATAAATCCGAGAGGGTAGCTGAGATATAATTGGGCATTGTCGGCTTACATTTTAACTCTACAACTTGTCAAGATTAAAGGTATGTAATTGTTAAAAAGAGAACAAAGTAATGGTCCCATAATAGATCCTTGTGGAACACCAGCCTTGGATTCAAGAAAATCCGACATACTACCGTTAGAGAACACAACATGAGTTCGGTTCGCCAGATTGCTTCTTATAAGCTTTTTCAAAGTTGAAGTGGTGTCTGAGCTTAAGCAAAAGAATATCATGCGGAACTGTGTCAAGACACTTCGAGAAGTCGAACAAAACCAGCGAAGTAAATTGATCTCGATCCATCGCAGAACGAAACTCGTCAATCAGACTCAATAGTACTGTGGGGCAACTATGTTGTAGTCTGAGGCCTGACTGAAATGGTGAAATGAGATGAAATTGGTTCAGGTACGAGTATGAACATATTTGAAAGCTCATTAGCTTCTCAAACACCTTGGAGATGCGTGGGAGTATGGAAATGGGAATATATTCTTTTTCTTTGGCTTTCTTGCTTTTTAAAAGAGTAATTATTTTTAAGGCCTTCCAGGACTTAGGATAACTTGAGTAGGACAAAACGTGGTTGAAAATGTACGTCAGGGGAGACACTAATTCGCAGGTGATGAATTTGAGAAATTTTGGGTGCATGCAATACAACCCTATTGCTTCAGATTTGACTGCAAAGACAGCTTTGAAAACGTTCGGTGGATAGACTCTACTAAACTCAAAATTGACATGCGTACGTCTCGGGAGTTAACAGTGGATTAATAGGTACTTCCTTGTCTGTTCTAGCTTGAGAAACGGACGATGCAGCAGAAAATTTGGCCTCTCTGACGTCAATCTCATTCTCGTTCGAATTCAAATTCTTACTCTTACCTATACCCAACTCTTTGACATTCTTCCAATTCTTTCTTGTACTTAACCCAGGCCTAATTTTAGTGGCAAAAAACTCCAATTTAGGTAATCGGATTTCCTGCTTTACGTAGTTTCTGATCCATCTGAACTGATCTCTAAATTCCGGAAGTCTGAATCTTTTCCATATTTTATAAGCTTCATGTTTCTATTCAATGAGTAGTTCTATTTAAGGAGTGAACCACTCACAGCTTTAGTTACGAAAAATAAAGGTTTTTATGAGACTCGAACAGACCATTAACCGCGGAAGTGAAGAGATCGACCTGATTATCTATAGAGGTCATGCAGTAGGGACTACTCCAGTCTAAGGCCATATCATCGTTTTTAAGCGAATTCAAACAAATTCAAAATCTCTATAGCTTATTGTTTTCCTATCATTTGTCCTTTGCAGGGAGATGTCATAGAAAATAATAATGTTGTCGTGGCGTGAGGAACCGGGAACATCCAGCTGACCATAAAAAGTTATTCGGTCAGATCTATTTACTAGAATGACATCGAGGAGGCTAGAGTTTGTGGTGCTGAAATGTGTCGGAGTAGACATATACACCGGGAAAAGATGTAGAGAGTTTAGGCTATCTTTAATGGGAAGTTTCGCTATCGAGGAGATTAATGTTAAATCGAATCCCAGAAAATACCAAAAAGTTTTTTCACGGTCCCACCTCTCGCGAGCGTCTGACAAACATCCGAGAGTATTGTTGTCACGAAAAAGCTTCTCAAATCGCCGTTCGAATTCGGCATTAAACTGTAGATCCCTTCCATAAATGTGTAAAATATAACGCACACAACATGAGCGGTTGCGAGAAGCTAGGCCCTGGCACTTTAAAGAGCTGTTGCGCCAAATATTTGTATTTGTAATATTAAAATCTCCAGAAATATAATTTAACCCAATGTTTTCAAGTAGATTAGTGATGACGGTGGTATCGGTTATCCAGGCAAGTTTGTGAACAACATTAACTAGGGATTTTTAAAAACCACAGAAAGTTTCAATAAAAAGGTATTCGATGTTATCATTGGGATTTGATTAACTTACATGAAAGTGTGCGAGAAGATCATAATTCGATGATTTGGTATTGTTCTCAGCAAATTGGGCTCTGTCAGTCCACTACGTGGATCATTTTGGGCAACGATCTTGGCTCCGTATAAGACACAGCTGGTGCATGTGAAGTTACTGGTGATAAACCAGCATGAATTGACGCTTGGAAACCAACACTGTTTGCATTTAAAAATTGACGGACAGGATACGCTTCATCAAGAACACGCGCAGTGGCCATATGCCCGACATTTTTTTTTAAGTATAAAGGTACATGCCACGAATTAATATTTTGAACGAAAAAGGTTCTTGATTAAAAGTAAATTTTTTATGATATTTTTATTATAAATATAAATTTCGATCAGTCTTAAAAAAAACTTTCTTACTTATATCCTGTCATCCCCATCTTTTTTTGGCCGAAAAAAGAAAAAAATGCTTTAAATTCGGCAATTTCGTGGGATATCGAAATGAAGAAAAAAAAGGATAATAAAAGAATATCAAATATAAAAAAAATTAAGCTGCAAATTCATATTTTATTCGTCAAAATACTTATACGCTTATACCAACCAATCGACTTACATTGTTACAACTTCATTGTCATCGTCTTCAACGTCAACCGCACTCGCATTGGCATCACTTTTAGTGAAATATTTCTCCTTTTTAGCAATTTGGAGGAGTAAATCTGGCTTTGTTTTCAAAAGTGGTAGAACTCTACGCATGAATATGTCAAATTGCATTTCACCGTGAAAATCGCTTTCAATGTGTCGACTCTCGCGAACTTTAGCGTTGAAGATGCATTTTCCTTTCGGTTTCGACATTCTTTTTTTTTTGGATTAACGAAATGATGCGAAAAATTTGACTAAAACCGACGTGCAGCAAATTAAAAAAAAAGTGACGCGCACATGAATGATAGCAGTAATGTGTATTGTTTAAGGCTGAATTAAAAGAAGAATGGTTTCGTACGACCACTTCCGAAACAGTGCGAATAGAAAGGATTTGTATTGTGCGACAATAATAGCTTTTTGCTTCGATACGTCAAGTTTCGTTCACTTTTTATCACTTACGAAAAACCGAATCCATTCGCCCTTTCATACGAAAATTTGACATGTGCACAGCTGTGAATGGCTATGAACCACACAATTGCTTCCGAACACATACGCCTATTATGGGCTATTTACAGTACTGAAGGAAACTTAACGCAGAATTATGAAATTAACTTCTATCTATTATATTATAATTCGGCCATTACTCGTTCGCTGTCGCCAGCTGTCATCGTTCACTCTAATGTTCGCCACATATCAAATTCAAAATATTATATACGTTAGGAATTTTGTATGAAAAAAAAGGATTTAGAAAATTTTCGTGGGATAGGTTTTTGGGAGCTGAAAAAAGGAGTATACCGCAAAAAAAAAGGATAGATGGCAACTTTACGCATGGTGCTTAGCAGCATAGGGCATCAACAACGCCTGCGCGCCATCGTGTACGGCTTTAATGCACGGCTGTTTGTTAAGGATGCCTCCTTTTTGTATATTGCTGCAGAATTTTCCTCGTATCTTAAGGTGTAGCCGATCCATTGCCACTTCCTACGTCGAGTTGTGATGACTATAGGCTCCTGACCCGTTTTCGATTGAAGTTGTTCCCTAGAAATACGATCAGATAATGTTTAAGAAAATGTGCAGGCATCTGTTTATAAAGTCCTAGATAAGAAAAGTTATCAACGCTTTCGACTTGCTGTCTGGCAATGTTTACTTGAGCGATGAAATATTAAAGACTGAACGCTGTTGCTTTTGCCGTTTATACATTCACTTCCAGTTTATTTGCTTCAGTTTCCAAATTATGGATCATTTGGTGTAAGCCCATTGTTCTATGTAAGAGCCAACAAATATCATTGTGGTAGTCTAGATGTAATAATCTACACATCCACATCGGTTTACCTTAAAGTTACTGCAAAAAGATTTGTTTTGGGTTTAACCTGAGGTCATGATTTTCACCTCAGGTGGCGAAATGGAAACATAACACAAACGGAATGGGACAACAAAAAAATACAAATATTACACAATCTTAAGCAAAGTTAACATCGGAAACGAATACAAAGAGCGAAGGAATCCAGCAGGTTTTACAAAAATCTCGATTTTGCAAAGGGCAATAAACCAAATAAAATAATGTGGATCTTCAAGGCTCGGTGTGACTTGATAGAACTTAATGGAACTACTTTTAAAATAAGCAGATCAAAAGACTGTTCATTATGTAATCTGAAAGAAATTGAAAACATACAACATTTCATTGGTAGATGCCATATTCTTAAAGAAATCAGATACAATTATGTTGAGAAATCACTTTTATTAGAAGACGCAATAATAGAAATCCGAAATGGAGAACGCAGTAATTGGACAAATCTAACAAAAGACATTATCATTGCTTTATCCTTTAGAAGGTTTCTAATACAAGAATTTAATAACTAATTATTTAAAATTGGAACTATGGCAAATAAGAATTCATGAATTTTACAGGCAAATCTCCAACAGACGACATTTATGTCACAGCCGTATATTCTTAAATTTTTAAACTGTTTAAATGTTGAATGTTGAATTTTTTACTATGAAATAAACGATCTTACCACTACATACTAATAATCTACATACCGTATTATATTAAACTCGCCAGTGCTGCAAGCAGAACATTGCTGATTTTCGATTATTAATAGAAATGGTGACAAAACTTTGTAAGACGTAACACTGAGCTCCCTCGTAGGTTGCTTTGATTATAGCTACAAGTTTTCCAGAGATACCCGTCTTTCGCAAAACTGATATCTTTCCCAATTGATGTTATTGAAATCTTTTTCAAAGTCGATGGACAAGATAAGAAGCGGAATCTTAAGCTAGAGGCATTGCTCAGTCATGATTCGCATGGTGTTAATGTGTTATATGAGTAGGGTTCTAAGCCGAGTAGGGTTCTGATGTTGAGCTTGTTCAACATCGAGAGTTGATTCTCGCTATGACTGTGGAAACCGCAGGAAGAATGCAAATAAATTTCCAGTTACTGCACTCAAGACTGCCAAGGAATAATTCCTTCAGTACATAAGTGATTGAATTTACGTCTTCCCTCAGTTCGATATATAGTTGTACTGTCAGCCCCATCTACGTACGTGCGCTTTAAGGAAGTATTTGGGCAACGGGAACAAATTATATTTTTTCTTTGTAGACTTCAAGCCGACTTTTGACTCCATCCACGGAGGAGCCCTTTAGTTTCAACAAAAAATGGTTAGAATGCTTCAAAGCCATATGAAGAAAACAACACCACGGTCTGGTACGGAATCATCCGGTTTAAATTGAAAACAGGAGTAAGGCAAGGTTGGCTTTTGAACTCATTTTCCGGGGGAATAGTGTTGTCGGGATTAATATAAAGCGTTTGCTCTTTTCTGAAGACATCTTACTTGCAGAAACTTATAACATGCTATAGACCATGAGGAAAAATTTACCTAACAAGACGACAAACATGCAACATAAAAAGAACATAAATATATCGGAGTTCTGACAACACGCTAAAAGATAACATCGTTTAAAAAACATGTTCAAGAGAAGATAATGGAATCCAAACGTGGAATAATTTCTCTGATTTTGCCCTTGAAGCACGATACTTCCACCAGAACTTCCCGCCGTTCTATTATCGGTTGCCTGTTAAATAGAGCTTTTGTCAGTTAGGCTTATTACCTTAATTAGCAACAAGCAGTAGTTTCTCTTAGAAATTTAAAACAATTACTCACCCGATGGATTGCTATTTCCATCTCATTAACAGAAACAAGAAAATTAGTTATTGAACTCAATAGTATTAAAATACTTTCCCCCGCATAGAATAAGAAATACTAATAATCAGGCTTAAATGTCACTGATTTCCTTGGAGACAGTATTTGGCCCGAAACTCTAGGAGGGGAAGAGACAACCTACAAGTTTGTTCAAAGACGTAGAAGTTGATGTAAAATACCTGAAAGTTTTCCCAAGTATTCGCCCTCGCTTCTTTAATCCAATTAAAGGTCAAAACATTTACAAGAGTTTACGACATGAAAAATGCATCAAGCCCACCGAGTGTCATTATCCTAATGAATAGGCTTATCAGAGACTTTACAAGAATACTCATCCCGTAAGAGTTTCTCCCCCAAAATCCCCAGCCACCGCCAATTAGTGTCCAGCATTTTATTGATTCCGTCTGAAACTTTGTATAGGTAGAGGTTTTTTTTTTTTTTTTTTCTTGTGTTGTTTCTTTTTAACAAATTTTCCCACCCGACGTGTTATCCTTGAAATTTAAATACGTAAGCTAAGCTTCTTCTGTCGGGTCCTCAAAAATAACTTAAGCAAATTATTCACCCACGTGCCACAGTAAATCAAACTCAAATTTCCAAAAGAAAAAAACTGCGATTTCTTTAAAGTCTCTGCAACATCCGCGTTGCGGGGTGGAGTGACGTCCTTCTTCTTCTCATTCTTAGCATCCGCTTCCTTGCTGTCCTAATCCATCAGTGTAACATAAATACACTTTCGTTTTCCATTCCTAATCTGATTTATAGTGGTTCAGTCAAAACTCGTGTCGGATTATGTCTTGCTGCTTTTCCGTTCTTCCTTTTGGGATTAGGCTAGGCGAAAGTTTTCTTACACACATTTTCGGGACTCGCCTTGCCCTTTCCCCTGCGCCGAGCTGTCCCCATTTAATTCGGCAGAATGGATAATATGTAAATTTTCCACTCCTGATAGCAGAAACTCAATTCGTTTTCTGTCCAAAAACTCAATAAGGCCCGGATTCGAGATTCGTCTTCAGTCGATTTGGTAGGATATCTTACACTGCAACGAAGATGGTACTTGACACCGCCAACGGATACTGAAAAGTCCTGTGACTTTTATAGAATCACAAAACTTTTCATTTGTATACAAATAAAAGTGATTTTTTTCGGAGCTTGAAGTTGCTGAAAGGAGGTTGTGCTGAAAGGAAAATCAAGTTTTCGCATTTTCATTGAATTAGCTCAAAAGCAGAAAAGACAAATTGTTTGAATTTTGTTATGGCGCCATGATTATGCGGATATTATAAATTTAGTAGATTAACATGAAAGCATTTTATAAATCACAACCCTAATTCTCAGGAAGCACCCAACACACCAAAGGGGTAATGGGGAACATGTTAAGGATTAAATCGTATTGCAGGATTTGCATAAGTGATCCAATCAACACTGTAGTCAACCAAAAATCCTCGTATGTCATCTGTTTACCCACAACTCTTATACTCTCCAATAAATCCTGTTTAATCGGATGATGAGCGAAACAACGGAAGCAAAATATTTTATGAAAACTTAATTAAGAGTTGTGGTGAATGTGCACTTTAGGAAATCATGGCGGGCGGTCGTTTCCATCCAATGGGAGTCAGGAATAATGGAATTTTACAATGGATTTGTGGAAAATTGGGCTACTCATTTACTCAACATAACAGATTAGTAAAACGGACGAGCAGGTTGTCATATTTTGAAAAAAGTTTTACAAGAGTAGTATCACTGTTGACCAATTTTTTCCAGATCCAAACATTAAAGGTCGGAAGTAAACCTCGACAACAAGAACCCGAAATTCTCCTCAGTTAACATGATCGGTAACATGCTGCTTTCTGTTTAACCAATGGAGATTTTTCCCGGCTTTTTTTTTGTAGTTTGCGGTATGGGAAACTAAAATCTGTGTAGTTTTGGTGGTCCCAATTGCTTGGTGCGAGTGTTCAGACTAGTCTCTCGCTTTAGATTACTCTCTTCATTTCCCAGTGACATACATGACAAGGGAAAAGCATTTTGGGGTATATTTTTAAATGTGGTAATGAGGTCCACATCTTAGCATGATTGTACAATAGTTCGTCTCTATCGATTGAAAGGTTTTTTTACTCGCATATTATTAAGAATAGAACGAATTAGGCTTCATCTTCCACGTAGTCTATCTGGAACGAATTTTAAAATCCTTTAAGCCCGACACTATATCTGAAGTATCCTTTTCAAACCTATCCAAACCAACCAACGAGGTTTGCAATAGTCCTTGATGAGGTACATACACATAGACGAAACATAAGTTCACTGCCTCGCCACTGAGTATAAATGAATAAATAAATAGAATAAATAAAATAGTATTTACTTCAGTCGTGGATGCATTGTTCAGGTCATCTTAGAAAAGGTATTCATCAAGTGCAGCCTTTTAGGGAGGGTTACTCTTAGGTTCGGTAAACCTTCTCTGATCTTGTATTGGTCTAAACAGCCTAGCGATATCTCATTAGTCTAGTTGCTTCCATCGGAAAATTCGCCATGTCAACGGCATCAACACGGGTAAGGCATGTAATTATCCAAAAATAATTAGCTTTTTGGATTAGTAGATACATTTTGCAATTCGCCGAAAGATTATACTGTACCGTTAAGAATAAGCGGCAATATTGAACTGCTTTAGATCATATAGTGCTGCTTGCAACTTATCCACTTGTAGTATTTGTGCATAAGATAATCAGTGAGATTCAGATGCGCTTCGCAACATTGGAGTTTCCGGTCGCGCTTAAATACCAAATACTTGTAGTTGACACTATTCGAAAGCCAAAGAGTGGAGGGGCTCCCGGCGTGTTAATCTCTTGACGGACCTGTCTTCAAAAGAGGCATATAATATTCTGCGTTTGAGCATGTTCTCTTTAATGCGCCATATACATTTTGAACTTTCTTAAGATATTGACAAACGGTTTGATTTCAACTTTACAGAAACCCCCTTCTATACACATATCTATGAATGCACTTACCCGACTGATGCGTTGGAAGTCCTCCTAGAAGACTGCGACTGCCGGTGCGTTAAAGCTTTACTTTGTAAGCAACATCAAAACTCATGACACAGTTGGACGTCCAAAGAGCTTTCGCAGCAATCCTTATAACTATATCCTCATAGCAGTGTGTATAACTTATTATACTTCATGCCTAATAAAATCAATCTACAATAAATCGCCCTTTGAAGTAGTCAACCCTTTTAGAGTTTACCTTACATTATCTCCTCCTCAGCTCGAAAAATTCGATTTATAATTCTAAGGGCACTGATAAACCAAAGCATTTAAGGTTACAATAAAAAAATTAAAATAAATATTTGGCGCAAACAACCCATAAAGGGCATAGGACCTAGCTTCTCGCTACCATTCGTGTTATGTGTGATATATTTTTTGCACGAATGGAAGGGGTCTACAGTTTTGTGCCATATCCGAAGGGAAATCCAAAAGTTTTTTCATGACAACAATACTCTCAGACCGTGAAAAAGAAAACGGTTGGTGCTTCTGGAATTCGAACATTGAACTTCACGCGCAGTAGTCTGACACACTAATCACTGCGCCACTGCTTCCACACCCTACATTAACCCTAGAAAGATAATCTACGTCTGCCAGACGTATGGCGCGAAAAAAAATGTAATATCCTTTTAACTGTAAAACCGCATCGGGTTTTTATGTTTCTCTTAATATGAACTACATTAATAAATAAAACATTAATATTTTATAAAAAGTTCATGGGTTTCATTTGATACACTAACAAAGTGCCATACGTCTCTAAGACGTATGATTATCTTTTACGTCATAAAAAATATGATTATCTTTCTAGGGTTAAGAAAAAATGGTATTGTACCTATGTTTGCCTGAACATTTGGAAATAAGCTCAGTTAAATGTTCTGAACAATACAATCCTTTCGTTTCCACGTGAATGCATTCCTTAGCTATTACATACCTTTCAATTATAGAAAATCCTTTCCATTTTGTAATTCATTCATTCAAACCCTTTCGATCTCCTCTATCTCCAAGGCTAGTAACGTCACATAACTGCATTTTTTCAGTGGGATTAAAGTTACCTACAAGAAGTAGCATTCTAAATTTCATAAGTTTCCAAGATACGAGTGTTAAAAAAATGTGCAAGAATCGCAATTTTGGGAACTCACTGACAGTTTTGTGCCGTAACCGAAGAGCAATTTTTATTTTTGTTTTTGAGAAACTTTTTTGTGCCAACAATACTCTCGGATGTTTGTCAAATGTTCGCGAGAGGTGGGGCCGTGAAAAAACTTGTTGGTGTTTTCTTCAAAGCAGAACTTCGGTCGCAATTTTCCGACACATTAACCACTGCACCACGGCTCCTGACATTTAGAACTTCAATAAAGTTGTTATACTAATTATTCCTATTTTCATAAATAATTCACTTACATACCTACTTGCATTATGCAGATTACGTCTACGATCATTTGCGTCGGCTTTGAGAGGATATGAAGACAAAGTCTCCAGAAATGTTGGGGCAAAAAGTTTTGTTCCTCCAGGACAATGCACGCCCGCTTACGTGGCGTCAAACCATAGCTGAAATTCATAACTGCGGATTTGAATTAGTGCCGCATACTCCCTCTTGCCTGATATAGTTCCGTGTGACTTTCATGTGTTTTCCAATCTAAAAAAGGTTTTGGGAGGACACAGATTTTTGACAAACGAAGAGGTCAAGACTGTAGTAAACGTATTTTATGATGGTATTGATGAAACATTTTTTAAACTGATGTATTGAATTTAGAGACCAGATGGAAGAAAAGTATTGCGCTTTAAGAAGATAAAGATGAAAAATAAGAGTAATATGCAAGTTTCCGGGTTTTCTTTCGTCAGACCATGAACTTTTCAATCCAACCTCGTACAATCAACGACGTTTGTACGGAGAGCGAGCAGTGCCAACAACATCGGCTGAGGTACTGCTTCCACTTATAGAAATCAGAAGGAGGCACCACAGTTGGGGAAAGCTAAGGCACGTAACCAGAAACCGTACACGATGGCTCTTAGGCGCAGTAAAGGCCCTAGGTCCCTCAAGGAGATACCGGACATAAGTAAGTAGGATAAGCGACGGTACTGTGACGTCTTTATTGAAGTGAAGTACTTATGTTATATACATATAAGAAGAATATATATAATACAAAGAACATTACAATCGTGGCTTATGACTTAGAGTTATGTCAAGTAATGCCAAATAATAAAGTAAGATACGTACTATAATGTATGATAATGCTATGCTACAGTATTACTAGGTGTGTGCTTTTTAAGGCCACTTATTACATCTTCCTTTTTTTTTTTTGTAACTTAAATCACTTAATATAATTTATTTTAATTAATTCATTAGTTTTTAAAAGTATAATCCAATAATTCATATAATTTAATTCATTTCGTGTAGTAGTTTAATTTAATCACCGGTTTTACAACTCTGCCACGTTAGCCGCTGTTTGTTCTCTTTGATGCGTCAATTGACAGTTTAACATATCCTTGTTATTGTTGTTGACTGTCACATTCCCTTTTTCTCCTGTACAATGTCCATGTGTTTTTGCGTTTTCTGATGTTTTTCTCATTTTTGGATATGCTGTGATATTGTGTGGGATTTCTGCTTTCGTGCTTTGGATTTGCGTGGTATTTCGTCGATATGTCTTTCTGTCTTCTGTTGATACTATCATTGACCTAGGGTGTATCGTTTCGCGTACTATTCTAGCTCCTATCCACTTACGTTGCTTTTCTTGCAGGCGTATTTCTCTTCCTTTGAGAATGTTGTCTTGTTTCGTTGCAGTGCGATCATAATACAGCTTCTGTTTATCCCTGCATTTTCGTATTTCACGAGAGATGTCCGGCTGAACTCTTGGATGCAGGAGTTGTTTGGAAGTTGAGATTATCGTCCTCGTTCGCCGACTCATTAAGCATTGGTTTGGAGACCCTAATAAGTTGCTTCGTGGCGTATTGCGATAATTTAATAGCGCCAAGTAATAATCGGTACCATCGAGTTTGCACTTACGAAGCATATTTTTTGCCGTTTGGACGTATCTTTCGCTTAATCCGTTTGATTGGGCATATTTTGGTGTGAACGTGATGTGATTGAAATTAAAATTCACTGAAACTATCAACAATTAATAAATAATTCTTATTATGAGACGTAAATATATCAGTGCCAACTATCTCATATGGAAATTGTGGAATTGGCTTTTGTGGTTTTCGCTGAGTGCTTTGGCATACGTGGCATCGTTCGACGAAATTGATAATGTCATTTGTCATGCCTATCCAAAACACGTTCTCTCTAGCCCTGGCCAATGTGCGTCGAATTCCTATATGGCCTTTGTGCACCTGCTCAAGAATTCGTTGCTTTTGCTTTTTGGGAACTATGATTTTGCTGCCTTTGTACATAATGCCATCATCGTGTGTGATTTCCTCACGAAACTTAAAGTAGGGCTTGATATCATCTGGTACTTTGGATTTTAATTCTTCAAATATGTATATCTAATTCTTATAAATTTGATTTTAAAAATGCAAACTATAATAATATTTGTAATGAGCTTTGGAATTTTGACTGGAGTCCTTTCTTCGAGAGCATTTCACCTTCCACCCAACACTCCCAATTATATGCTAATGCTGGAAACAGGATTGCCGCCATTGTACATCAAAACTTTTAAATTGCATGTGGACTACATTCTAAAGGTTTTGAATATGCCGGATACCAGACTGCCGAAACAAGCTGTTCTGCAAGCAATACAATCCAGGTCAGGATGGTACAGGGAGTGGTTGGAACTTGCTGAGGACTGTGGGATACATTTGGATCTGGGTAATAGCGGAGACTGGAAACCCCAACTCTACCAACTCATCGCAAGTATGGACGAAAAGGCTTGGATCAGGCATTTCGAGCAAGCCTCGGGATCACTGCATAGAATGATCTACAGCCGCTTAAGTCATAACCTGCAGGAAAATAACTACTTCCGCGATGAATACAGTATATCGGAAATAGCGACTGTGTTTAAATTACGGGGAGAGCTCCTAAAGCTTAATTATATTCCACACAGAGCAGACCTACCAGTGCTATGCACCCTGTGCAACTTGGCAGAAAGAGAAGATGTCATACATTTTGTTGGGAAGTGTCCAGTTTTAAGCGAAATTAGGAGACATATCTTTGGAAGTAATGTTCTGTCGGTGGATCAAGTTTCTATGCTTCTGAACGAACCAAACGTATTTAAGCTATCCCAGTACTGCAAAATTGCTTTAAATTATCGTGAAAGGATCATTAATGAAGATTTCTAAAATCGCTTAAAATAAAAGAAATATACAAATATACATACATATTTTAGTCAATTCTTAATTTTGAATTTATTTAATGTTGTCAATCAGGCAGACGGCAACGCCATGTTTATTGATTTTTGTTAAAACTTTGTATTAATAGTGAAGTACATAAATAAAAATCTATCTATCTATCCTTTCTTATCTTTAGAAATTGATGAACTTTGTTCCGTATTTTATCGGGTTATAAATAACTTAATTTTTTATTTTGTTCCTATTGTTGAAGTTAAAAACTTTTTTAATGGTATTGTCCTTGGGATAATAATATAACACGATGAATAAAGATTCTTAAAAATAGAGCCTATAAGAAGTGACGCTCTAGTATGTTGAATGAGGACTACACTTTGTACCGTACGCTTAGAACTGAGTTTAAAAGTTCTTTACACCATGCCTACTCAGCTTATATTAGTGATATTGAATCCAATAAAAAATCATCGCCAAACAATTTTTGGAATTTTATAAATTCTCAAAAAAGCACTGATGGTTTTCCAGTTTCTTTCTTCTACGAAGGCAAGCCAATAGAAAATCCCCGCATTATCTCTAATAGTTTTGCTTAATTTTTCCAATCAGTTTACTCGAACGCTGATTCAATTATAGATGACAATTTTTTTTCCTTTTAGGTCCATCCCCCCTTATTTTCAGCCGTATTGAATTTTCTGAGGACATTGTCCTTAGTGGACTCTAGCGATTGGAATCCAATTTTAATCCTGGACCCGATGGTATTCCGTCGGGTTTCTTAAGAATGTGTGCCTTCCCTTTACAAACTATTTTGTGCCACATATTTAACTTATCGTTGAAGACTGGTTGTCAAACGGTATTGCATGCGATCATATGAAAACACAAGCGTTTTCACTCAGCTGAGGCCTACCAACTCCTACCTCCACGCGGTGACAGCCGGGTACCTAGTACCTTAATCCAAGAAATGGGTAACCAACCCCGTTCGGCGGATTCTTGGTGGCAGCAGATGAGAGAGGGGGGAAGAGTGCTTTTCCACTAGAGCACTTCTTCCTGTTCCAGGCGGCAGCGGACGAATTCCCTAGACGGAGTCAACGGTGGCGTCTATAGTTCCAGTTAGGTTGAACTCAGTGAATACCTCGCGCGAGCTGCTTCAACGTATTCGGATCACAGGTCGGTAAGGAATTTCCAATGTTGGTCAGGACATTGGAATAGAGATGGTGGTGAAGGAGCCCTTAATGGGCCAATGGCAGAGCTCATACTCCCGTAGTGGACTACTGGCACCGGTGTACCCGGCCCCTCGTCCTAGGGGAATCGCTAAAGGAACTGGCCCTCCAGTTTGGAGATTGTGCCGTCGGGGTAACTTCCCTACCACGTAAAAAACCTATGAAACAACCAAAAGCCTCGGATAAGGATGACTCAACTGATGACGACCCCAGCAAACGAAATAAGGACAACGACCTTCGGATCTGTACGTGGAATGTTCTGTCCCTTTACAGACCACGTGCAGCTGAACAACTAGCAGAGGCCCTAGACTGCTATAAAGCAGATATTACCGCCATCCAGGAAGTGCGATGGGATGTGCCGCGAAAAAAGAGGATGAAAAACTGTGACATCTACTACGGTGATTGCTACAGAGGCAACAGGCAACGCTTATTCGGATGCGGATTTGTCATACGCGGCAGACTTAGGCAAGAAGTCTTAAGCTTCCGACACGTGAGCGAGCGTATTATGACTATCCGGATCAAGGCTAAATTCGCTAAGATAAACCTAATATGTGCTCATGCCCCCACGGAAGAAAAGGACCGTGCCACCAAAGAGTGTTTCTACGAGCTCCTCGACAAAACATACGAGCAATGTGCTAAATACGAAGTTAAAATCGTATTGGGCGATTTTAACACCAAAATAGGAAAGGAGGACGTCTTTGGTAGGGCAGTCGGTAAGCATAGCCTACACGACACCACGTCTGATAACGGACTAAGGCTAATTGATTTCGCTGTGGAGTGAAATGTCACCATAGAAAGCACATGGTTTCCTCATCTCGATATTCATAAGCAGACATGGCGGTCTAATGATCATGTAACGATCAACCAAATTGATCATATTGCGATCGACGCAAGGCATGCCTCCAGTATTCTGGATGTCCGGACCTTCCGAGCGGCCAACATAGACTCGGATCATTACCTTGTTGTAGCCAAGGTACGAATGCGGATATCCCAATCTGAGCAACAAAGAAGAATTACTGTGAGAAAATTTAACGTCGAAAAGCTACAATCGCAAGGGACCGCCAGACTCTTCGCTGAACGCGTATCCCGAAATCTCTCAATCACCCCTTTGCCGCCAGCATCAAGTGCCGAAGACCAGTGGCAACGCTGCCAACATGCCATCAGAAACACCGCGACTGATGTGCTGGGTCTCGCTCGCCCACTACCGCGAAACCCCTGGTCTGACGAAGAATGCCGGCGAGTGCATGCAGCAAAACAAGAGGCATACAAAGCGGCGCTGCAAAGGAAGACGAGAGCTGCTCATGAGCTCTACGAACAAAAGAGACGGGAAGAACATCCGCTTCTCCAAAAGAAGAAGAAAGAGCATGAGAAGAGCGCGTTTGAGAATATCGAGAGTTTATACACCAGGAACAATCTACGGAAGTTTTACCAAAAGGTAAAAAGAACGTGTCAGAGAAGTAATACCCGTACAGAAACCTGTAGAGATGAAAATGGAAACCTCGTAGTAGAATCAGTCGGTGCTGAGAATATGGAAAAACTACTTCTGCAGGCTGTATAACGGCGACGAAGACCAACATCCTGCTGTCAGGCAGAATGAACCATTCAACATAGACGATGATAGTCAAAATTTCCGTCCACCTGACCAAAACGAAGTGAGGATAGCAATATCCAAGCTAAAATCGAACAAGGCTGCTGGACCTGACGGTTTACCGGCCGAACTTTTCAAGGCAGCTGGGGATGAATTGGTAGAGTGCATACACCAACTCATTTCTAATATTTGGTCAGACGAGTGTATGCCTGATGAATGGAATCTCAGCATCGTTTGCCCGATCCACAAGAAAGGAGACCCCCTCAACTGCGCCAATTATAGAGGCATCAGTCTCCTCAACATCGCATACAAGATCTTTTCTGCGATATTGTGTGAATGCCTGAAACCTTTTATCAACAGCCTGATTGGACCATATCAGTGTGGTTTCAGGCCAGGAAAGTTCACCATCGATCAAATCTTCACACTTCGGCAGATCCTGGAGAAAACCCAAGAATTCCAAATCGATACTCACCACCTCTTTATCGATTTCAAGGCCGCGGCCGCCTATAGAGAAGAGCCAAACTTGTTCGTCTGTGCATAGGATGGCGATGGAGAACGCTCGCTGCTCCATCAAGGTCGGTTATGACCTCACCGAGACCTTTGATGTCAAAAAAGACTTTAGACAAGGTGACGCGCTGTCATGTGACTTCTTCAATATTATACTTGAACGGATTGTGCGGAACTCACAAGCCAACACCGGAGGCACAATCTATTACAAGTCTGTACAACTGCTTGCATACGCCGACGATATAGACATTATCGGGAGAACTCAGCGGGCTGTCACCGGTGCGTTTGCAAGCATTGAGGCGGAAGCGGCCAAAATGGGTTTAGCGATAAACGACGGCAAAACCAAGTATATGCTGTCAACAAGAAGGGAAAACCAACAGCGACGAATTGGACAAAACGTCACCGTGGGCAGCTATAACTTCGAGGTAGTAAGGGACTTTGTCTACCTCGGCTCTGCTATAAACTCTGAAAACAACATCAGCGCAGAAATCAATCGAAGAATAAATCTTGCCAATCTCTGTTTTTTTGGGCTTATAAGGCAATTCAACAGTAAAGCCCTATCTCGAATAACTAAGGAGACTCTATGTAAGACCTTGATCATCCCAGTCCTGCTTTACGGCGCTGAAACATGGACTTTATTAAAAGAGGATGAAGATATCCTTGGCCGCTTCGAGAGAAAAATTCTTCGTAAGAGTTTCGGTCCCGTTTGCGTTGACGGGTTTTGGAGGAGAAGATTCAATCACGAACTATACGAGCTGTACAGCGACATCGACCTAGTCAAAAAACTGCGTATTGGACGTTTAAGATGGCTAGGACATGTAGAGCGAATGGACACCAACGCTCCGGCCCGCAGAGTCTTCGAATCTAACCCCGAGGGACGACGCAGTAGAGGGAATCATCGCCGTAGGTGGCGCGCACAAGTTCAAGTGGACCTCGACCAACTTGGAGTGCGCAACTAGAGGCAACTAGCTAAGGACCGAGCTAAGTGGAGAGGAGCATGTCAAGTAAAGGCCGATGGACTTAACGTCTCATCCCGCCTCTTAAGCCATAGACAAGCCGCTAGCATGACGAAATAGATTTCTACATAACGTAATTACTAAGTGGATATGGATGCTTTCGCGCGTATCTCTACAGATTCAAACATGACAATTCTCCCTACTGTCCGAATTGCATCCATGCTGAGGAAGATGCGGAACATACTACACTGACGGGCGAACCCCACAGGCGGATCAGTAGGAATGCGGTGAAGTGGGAGGGTTATGATCCCTTGTTTTCGGATCATAACCTCGCTGAAAAAGGAAGAAGAAGAAGATAATACACTAACGGGTCAAAAACCAAAGACGGAGTTGGTGCAGGTGTTATCTCTGACAGGCTTAATCTTAAGCTCTCCTTCTGTCTTCCAAATCATTTTAGCGTATTCCAGGCGGAAATAATGACGATTATTATATCTGCTAGAGATATCCGCATCTTTTCAGAAAGCCAAGCAGCAATCAAATCCCTGGAATCGACCTCTATAAATTACTTAGCAGCTCTAGACTGCCGATCGTCTCTTGCGGAGATGGCTGAGCAGTTCAGTATTCACCTTTGTATGATGCTGGAGCATAGGGCCATTTCAGAAAATTGTAAGGCCGATGATCTCGCCAGAATAGGAACAACTATACCCATCTAGCCGGATAAAGGCGCCTTAGGTATACCAATCGCTACTCGCCAACTCAAATTTAAGCTTGATACTGTCGAGAGCACAAATCTTAGGTGAACAAGTGGATCAACATGTCTAGCGACAAAACATATTTGGCCGTAGCTGGATTTAAAACGTTCTAAGAATTTGATTTCTCTTAATAGATCGCGTATGGGCGCTACATTTGGTGTCATCACTGGACACTGTCTAATAGGCAAGCATTCTACAAGGCTAGGCCTTTTTGCGAACGGTTTTTGTTGAAAGTCTTTTAGAAAACCGACACCATCCTTGTTGTCTCTTTATTGGATTTTCGATTATTATCCATCTTCTCATTTATTGTTTTCTATTGCTTGCACTTTTTTATTACTTCTACACATTGATAGAAAGTGGTTTCTATTCTGACATTTCGCGCACCTCTTACCAAATGCTGGGCATGATTTTTTGCCATGATAAGTTCCACATCTCTTGCAGTCGAATGAGTCATCGGAGGCCGTTTTTTTCTTATAAATGTTGAATAACTTACCATTAGCTTTCGATTTGCACACAGCATCTATATTTTCTTCTCTATGCATCTCTCTTAATTGCTTTCGAAGTGATCTCGCTTGCCCTGCATATGCTTATTGTTTTTTCTAAGCTTAAGTCTTCTTCTGAGAGCAATTTTTCCTTGAGATAGTCGTTGCGGATTCCTATTATTATTTTGTCCCTAAGCAAACTTTCTTGCAGGCTTTCGACTTCACACTTTTAAACTTGAGACTTTATTTTTGTAAGGAGCTCGTCGATGGGCTCGCCTTCATTTTGATGCAATTTACCATTGCGTTGCTATTTCGAACCACTCGTACTGCTGAATCCAGTTTTTCCAGTTTGTTGCTGTGTCGCCTGTAGTGATTAATTCCTTTGGGGGTCGAATAAAACTTGCTCCAGGGTTTCCTAGGGAGTCACCCGATGCGTTGACGCCTGGTGGATTGTCGTTATTTGTCATTTTATTTCTGTTTTCGCGTTTTGAATTAGACTTCAATTAAACTAGCTTTGAAAATCGTCTTCTTAATTTCAATTTCTTTGGCGCCTTTTTTTTTCCCCCCAACCCCACATCCGGCACCATGTGACGTCTTTATTGAAGTGAAGTATTTATGTTATATACATATAAGAAAAATATATAACATACAAAGAACATTACAATCGTGGCTTATGGCTTAGAGTTATGTCAAGTAATGCCAAATAATAAAGTGAGATACGTACTATAATGTAGCTATAAACTATGCTACAGTATTACTAGGTGTGTGCTTTTTAATGCCACTAATTACAGGTACTGCAAAACACTTCTTATGCGATTGTCCTGCCCTTGCTCGTATTAGGTGCAGATCTTTGATGTTGATGTGGTAAGTGCTGATATAGCAAGCTTCTTATCACTGAAGCGCTTACTTGGTTTTCTGAGGCCCACTAGATCTACTTAGTGTCACAGTGTACCTCACAAACCATCCATCTCTACTTGCCTTTCTACGAAAGACTAGAAAGTTCCAGTTATGTGGGTAAAGAAGCATATTGATTCCTGGTAGTATAATGGAGCAGTTGCCGTGGCGCAGTGGTTGGTGTGTCGTACCTCTGCGCGTCAGGTTCAATGGTTGAATTCCAAAAAATAACAAACAATGTTTTAACAAAGTCACACCTCTCGCGAACGTCTGACAAATATCCAAGAGGAATGGTTTCATGAGAAAGCTTCTCAAAAAAACAAAATGCAGATTACCCTTCGGATACCGCACATAACTGTATGAGTAGGTCCCATCCATTCATGCAAGAAGCTATGCTATGTGTGTATGTAATATGTGAACATCCCCTCCGCAGTAAACATTTAACAAATGAAACTCCGAAAATACAAACGTTGCAATTTTCTTTTCAATAAATTTGGTCACCCTAAGTCCTACGTGGGAGAGAAAAAATAAAAAAAAAATAAAATTTGCAATGAAGTCTCAATCAAAATTCCCATCTTAAGATGTTCTTAAAAACATATGTCCTTCCTTATGGTACCATTAAAACATCCTATTAGGAGATAAGAAATCCATTTGGCAAGATTTTAACGACCAAACTTTCGCCTGGAACATCAATCAAAGTCAACCTCTCTACAACTCCTATTTGATTTATGTCAACATTATAAACGTTCGTACTTTTCACGAGAACCTGTTGCTATTTCATATACCATCATCCCCGCAAAAATTATCGAAGAAATTTTCTCAAACACTCACACATTAGTTGTTTATTCATCAAAACGATTATATTCCCCTCGAATTCTGAGAGCGTTCTCCAATAGAAACGAGATCTGATCACTTTTATTTCTTATTTGCCCACGGCATGTGTTAATAATAATACATTTAGAGAATAATGCATTTACATCCAAATTTTCATTAATTTATTCGGAATTTTTAATGCAATTTTCTTTAAAGCGGATTGACTTCCATTAATTCACTTAAAATCTAAACTTTTTTTTTTTTGCCGAGAGCAGGTGAAAAATCTTCCAAAGACACCATAAGGCCCGACCGCGCGTGCTTGTGGTAGTCTGAGATTTTTACTCACTATTAAAAAACCTCTCTTCAAAATTAATACTACAACTAAGCCGACGCCTATCCAGCAGTTTTATTTTCGCTTACGAGAATCGTGAAAAAGAAAAAGTTGTTCGTATGTGATTAAAAATAAATGTAGCACTTTAGACAGGTTAAATTCCAATGAAAGTTCCTGCTTTGTGAGTAAAAATCTCACACTACCATAAGCACGCGCGGTCGGGCCTTATGGTGTCTTTAGAAGATTTTTCACCTGCTCTCGGCAAAAAAAAAAAAAAGTAGTTGAATGACAGTACGGTTACAATGGCCGTGAACACGATCTGTGTTTACGCGCAAATTTTGTTATCTCTTCGTCGATGCTGGGAACTCCCAGATCCCGATGAATATCTTCGTTACGTACATACCACGTTGCGTTAACGATCGTTCTAAGAACTTTATTTTCAAAAGTTTGTATGATGTTTCTATTGCTTTTCTTGGTACAACCCCATAGTTGTATACCATACGTCCACACAGGCTTTGGCACTTGCTTATAGATAAGCAGCTTGTTATGTAGGCTCAAGGTAATTGGTTTCTGTTTTTAACGGAATAGGTATATCTTGGATACTCAGGGAGAGTGCTTTACTTTCTTTAACCACCTTTCAGTGTCCCCTACCATACACGTTTCTAAAACAGGTAAGCCCACATTTCTCAATTTTGATATTCAAGCCCCAAGACTTTAAATAAGATATTAATATTGGAATGGCGTTTTTTAGATTTTCTAATGCATCATTTGGTCTTATAGCGCTAGCTAGTAATTTAGTGTCATCTGCATACAAAAGAGATTCAGGCTCTGACTCAGAGTTGCAAAAGGGGAAATACTATAAAAAAAGAGGACGGGAAATTCTTCGGAGTATTCTGATTCAACGGCGATGGACGCTATCCTTGAATCGAGAAAGCTTATAATCATTCGTGTTAAAGGCGTGGGGAAGTTGAGATTAATTAGCTTAAAGAAAAGTCCCTTGTACCAAATAGAGTCAAACGCTGCCTCCAAATCGATATCCAGAACAACAGTGCATTTCTTTTGTCTCAAGTTTTGTAGAATCTTGTTATTGAGCACTAACAAACAGTGTTCCGTAGAATGCTGTTTTTTAAAGCCAAATTGGGTGTCTGGAATAACATTTGAGTCGTCGCAAAAGGTGTCTAGGGTTTCGGCTATAACCCTTTCGAACAGTTTGCCCAAGTTTGATAGTAGTGAGATTGGTCGAAAATCTTTAATGTTTGTAGCATTATTCCTTTTGGCTATTGGCATTATTTTAGATCGTTTCCATTCCGTAGGAAAGTATCCGTTGTTTATGCAATGGTTGACTTGAGAGGATAGGATAAAGTCAAGAGAATTTGGGCATTTTCTTAATATAAAGTTCGAAATACGGTCTAGACCAAAGGATTTTTTGTTGTTCAAGTTTGTTCTAAATGTATTAACTTTTTGCTGTGTGGTAAATGGTAATGAAAGTTGATTGGAAGCTTTGTTTGTCTGCGAAAAAATTGTGAGTGTTATATTTGAATGTACTTGTACTGTTGAGACGACTTCATTATTCAAATACATGTCATAAGAAAGACTTCGATCTGAAAAAATATTTGAGTATAGAAACCGGAATGCATTAAGCTTGGCTTCAACATCTACTAGTTCTTGTCCATCGACATGTAAAACTTCCTTTACTATATCTGCCCCAAATACGTTTCTTCCTGTTATTTTGTCGAATTCCTTAAAAGCATGGGGAGATGGTCTTATTTTATTTAAACGTGATCTGAACTCAAGATCTAACTCTTTCTTTTATTATTTTGCTAAGGCATTGTATTTGAGAGTGGAGTTCCTGATACTCAGAGTTGCGTCTATTCAAGTGCCTATGATAGATTCTCTTAAGCTTTCTTAGCCAAATATTCCGAATTTTCAAAAGATTCTTAGTAAACTCAGAAATATTTTTGTACCTCATGTCTTTCGCCTTTCGAATAACTGAATTATTTTCAATACTAGCAGCAATTTTATGATTAATGTCCAGTATGGTATCATCAATTCCTGCGTTTGAAATATTTCTGTCTGTTGGTAATTCTAATCTGGAAAAGCTGTTGTGCAGTTGCATTCTAAACACATTCCAATCAGTTCTTTCGAAGCTTGTGTAAGACGGAGGGGGTATCAAAATAGGGTAAACGTTGAAAATTTCAAGCTTTATTTCTATTCCATAATGATTCGAGAAGGTAGAAAAGGTTTTACAAAGCCTATTATTATTATTTGGAACTTGCGAGAATGAACTAGATATTAAAAAGTAGTCAAGTATTGATGAGGACTGCGGAAAGGTTGGACTAAAAGGAGAAATAAGGTTCAAGTGTAGGAATGGACCATTGTTATACCATTTGTATAAAATATTCCCATTAGCATTGCTTACGGAGTCTCCCCAAAAGGGGTGACGTGCGTTAAAGCCACCAACTAATATTGCGGCATCAAAAGTACCAACTATGGTATTCAGCCGATTCAATTCGGCATGAAGACCTTGTCCCGAATTCGAGGGTATGTAAATACTTCCTACAAGGATGCGTTTGGTAGTGCCGAAGTTAAGTCAGGACACCCAGGCACGCTGAAAATATGTCACTGTGAAAAATAAATTTATTGAATTTTAACTTTTCATCGGTAACGACAGCAGTTCCCCTGTCGTCGTCATTACGAAAGATGTTATAGCCTTCGAATCAAGGTTTATGTCTTTTGCTCAAAACAGTCTCAGATAAAAGACATATTTGTGGATTTTGATTTTTTAGAAGGCTTGATAACGCTAATCTTCTTTCATTTGATACTATAGAATTTATATTGACCGAAATTATTTTAAATTTTAGATTGGAATTCATCATACTACAATTGATGCTACGAATTCAAGATATGCGAACATCTTGTCTTCTTTGTTTTGCAGTTTCTGGTACTTTGGCCAAAATTCTCGAATTTTGTACAAAAGATCTTTGAATGAAATATTAAATAAACTTTTTGCTTCGTCAAGGATATCAGTTATATTATTGGGTTGCGAATGCTTTGCTTTAAGAGGGGGATTTGTCATGGTGGAATTTGACTGTTGTTTGGAAATGCTTCCCAAGTTTTTAGGGGTTCTTGCCATGTCGGCGAAGGAAACATTTTTATCGATAAACATATTAATTGAGCTTAGAACTTGCCTTCTTGGTCTCTCAGCTACAAACTTTGCATTTTCAATTAACATTAACCTTTTTTCCTAGTATCTTATACATGCTTCACACTCAAGGGAGTTTGCTGAGTGTTCTTTAGAGCAGTTGACACATTTAAGAGCAGGTATTTCTTCATTTTTTTCCTTGAGAGCTTTAACGGAGTTTATGCACACTTCGGAATCGTGAAACTCACTACACAGAACACATCGGCTGTTGTAAGAGTAACACTCACCTGTGTGCCCAAACCTCTGGCAGCGATAACATCTTATCACTGTTCTGTTATATTTCTTTTCCCAATAGACTCGTTGATGGAGAAGAGAACTTATCTGAGGTAAGTCTTTAGTAGACACTCCAACGTCTAATTGAACAATAAATATGTTTAATTTAAGGCCTTGCTCTTTAGTTTTTTTGGTAGAAAATGGCGAAATCTTGTTTATTTTAACATTTGGTAAAGCTTCGTTTAAAGCTCTCTTGATTGCTTCTGGTTGTGTATCTCCGTTAATACCTTTTAGCAGAATAGATGCTCTTCTAGATTCTTTTGGTGAAAAAGAGAAAGCCCCAATGCCTGTTCCTCGAAGTTTTTCTATGACTAATTTATGTACAGCTGTATCATCTACGTAAACCTTGGTTTTTCTATAACCTAAATTGACAAATTTATATCTTATATTACTAGCCTTACACTCGAGAGCAGCAAGATTAAGCAGATCAGTAATTAAAGTACAATTAGCACCAAAAATAAAAATGGGAGGGCAAAAGTTTTTATTGCTTACAATAGTATTGGAGTTGTCCGAAGGAGTCTCCTCTCCAGTTGAGGTTGATGGAATGTTGTTGTTGTTCCTGTTGTTTTCTGCTTCAGTGACGTTTGTTTTCTCGCTTTTTTTTATTTTTTGTTATCAGGGAGCTCCAGAGGTGATACCTGATCTAAGTCCGATAATGGATAGAAGGTGTTGTTTGACAAATTTGGTTGATGAGGTACTTCTGTATTATCTGTAACAATTCGTCTTCTTTTGTCATAACTTTTGGCAGCATGCTTAAGATTTGTGAGCACGGTGGTCCAGTCATTTTCTTTGACCAATTCGTTTTCACTTGCCATGTTTAATTCGAAGGGATTCTTAGTCATGTGATTTTGCGTGGCATTTGCACTAGCATTCATTGTATTTGAGGACACAAAATTAATATGCGAATCATAAGACCTCATTGGATTTCTTATTTCACTAAAGTTAATACCCGAAGTGGTACTACTTTCATGAGTTACTCGTATGTGCCCCACAACATATTATGGAGCACAGGTGTTTCTATATTATCTATATCCACTGTATTATTTAATAAGAGTCACTGTCTCAATTCAGAAAATATTATTTGGGCGATGTAAGCCCAGTTCAATGGAAAATTTTAATCGATTTTACAAATTGTAATGCAACGCTCACTATATAGCTTATCACACATCAGTACTCGACGACGGTTACCGACGCAGTCCCAGTGCTCAGCAAAGGAGCCAAAAGCTCCTAAAGGAGCCCTTCCGACAGCGCTGCGTTAGTGTTGTCTGAACTACATCGCTGATGACCGCAAAGAACAATATTGGTGAGGATACACCTACTTCATTTATTATTATTATTATTTCTTTTTTTAACATTGTGCAAATATTACGGTCCTGAGACCTAACTCCGTGCAATCATTCGTGTGGTATTCGTACGAATTGAAGTAACTTGCAGTTTTATGCGGTATTCGAAGGGCAATTTTATATTTTGAAGTTTTTTTCGTTGCAGAAATTCTCTTGGATGTTTGACAGACGTTCGTGAGAGGCAGAACCGTGAAAAATATTTGGTCTTTTCCGGGATTCAGACACACTAACCACTGCACCATGGCGCAAAATCCACTATAATTATCTATTGTACAATACGTATATGTTCATGTGGTCAATGGAGGATCTTACACAAAGCACGTCTCCTCATCACCGAGACTGGAGTTTGATATTCCCTTATTCTCTCTGAAACGAGGTATTATTGTGGCTACGGCTGGTACAATGCATGTAAGTACCTCTTCAGTTCCCATCAAGATACCATTTTTTGAAATCGTCATTACTGACCTTCTTTTGTACTCCTTCGGAACTTTCTAATTTTTTTCATACTATGTTAATTAGTGAGTTAAGCAGTTCTCCCGATAGATTTGGCACCGCTTGGAAGAGTCTGTGGTCTGTGAAATAACAATTTGAGAGAAAATCTGCATTTTCATTCTCGCTCTTAAAGATCGTTACCGTATTTTCTTGAAGACTGCCCCAACGACTTTGTTAAAACCTCATATTTGAATTACCTGATGCACGTGCTAAAAAAAACAACGTACATTGAAAAAAAGTGCCCGTGCTAAAATATTGCTTACCAGGTTTTTGCATGAATTCTTTAACGGTACTTTTCGAGTACCTATTAACCGTGTTTTGAAAACGTGCTATTTCTCGTCCTTACCTATATGGTATCTATCGTCAAACTTGACATAGGTATGCAAAAATCAGGCAAACAAAGTTTTGGAAAGTTTTTAAACTACATATTTGTTTAAAAAAAATTTTAAGTTTTATGGAGCGAATCCAATAACTGTGGATCTGGCACTCTGGCTCTGGAATCACAACACTTAACTGGAATATCTCCTCCTTATACTGGGAGTTAATATGGTGATAAAGCAACGGTGGAGTTCTTGACTTTGGTGATGTGTTGCCCATCGGTTCTGGCGGAGATGAACAATTTACTCTAATTGCTGCCTCTTGACTTAACTGTGAAGTAGGGCACAATAATAACAATGTGTTGACTCAAGAAAAACGGGGTCTGCCACGAAGGACATTATATTCTGCATGGAGTACTATTTCGTAAGCTGTAAGGGCAATGTGCTTTGCTCATAATGCCTGTCCATAATATGAGCCCTGCCGTCAGTTCGGTAGAAGATACGAAGTGTATTCAAGTGAGAAAATCCACATAGTAGTTGAAGCAACTGAAGCTGGCTGGTTTTGGATAACGGGTTCAGATTTCCCTGTGCTCTGGGCAAAATAGCGACTGCCTTCCAAATGGAATTTTTTGCCGTGCTCGGAGCGATTGCGTCTTAAAAGTATCAGCACCTGTAGTGATGGAAGTGGAGTCGAGTTCATAACATTGGAGGTATCTTATAGAAACGTTTACTGCATTATCTCATGTGTTTACGTGACAGATAAAAGTATTTTTTCTGAACCAGTTTTCCTAAATCTGGCTGATTTTTCTGCAACATTTGAGCACATTGGTAATATGTGGTAACTTTAACTCAGACCTGCTGTTAAACGTGTAACGTAAATAATTGGTCACTTGCCAACGGCCTAATTATGAATCCATCTAAGTCTTAGGTTATACCGATCTCATCCCGCCTGATATTTGTTTGGCAGCCTCTTGGTTTCGTTTTTAGACCTAACCTGTTCTAATCATATTAATTATGTTGTTGGTCGTATTTATGGATATCTTTGGAAATTGTGGATTACTGCTCCATTAACACCTGTCGCGACCCATCTTAAACTAATTAAAATGCTGATTGTCCCTTTCATAAGATACGCAGAGGTGGGCTACTGCAAGCTTGGCTCATTTCTATGCATGAGCTGCAAGAAGCATTTAATGATGCAGTTGGTTGTATCTTTGGGTTACCTAGACACGTTCATATGTATATCTGAATATAGTAAAACAGTTCCGGATTGTTCCGTGCAACAATTTCTCAACGCGAGGTGTTGTATATTTCTGTTTAACATTATTCGTACAAGATCACCGCCCAATTTATTCAACAGAGTGCAATTTCCTAGATCCAGTAGGACATTTAGACTAACAGTGGACGTTCGATATAGTGAACATCGATACATTGAACAATCCAATATAGTGAACACACAATATTTTATACATGCTATTCTAAATAGCGAAGAAAAAAAAATCTGGCTACAGTGAACTTATGTTTTTTATTTTCTTAGAACCTTACAGCATGCAAAAAATAGTTAAAACTCACTAGTGCCATGCAATCGCCAGTTAGGCCCGCTGGGAAGTACATACGTTTATAGATATGCACACATCCAAATCTCATCGTGTTGTGCGAGTATTTTGCACAATTATGTACGCAGTTTGGGGTTGTTTGTAGTACAAATGCAAACTGCCTGTTGGTTTTTTTTTTTAAATAAATTATTCTGTTTCTATAAATATTGGTTTGAATTTTAGTAATTGCAAAAAAAAAAATTGTAATTATATTGTATTTTCGATGTATTGCATGTAAAAACATACAGATTTTGATGAAATTTGCTTTAAGGAGTCCACGCTCGTTACAGCGAACAAACTCGTTCCAGTGAACAGGCACAGTTTTAATTAGTTCATAATATCGAGCGTCTACTGTATTTCATAAAATCTGCATACCTTAACTTACTTTTCTTACTTAGGTGGCGCTACAGTTCGGGGTGAACCTGGGCCTCAACCAACAAGCCTCTCCATTTAGCTCGGTCTATAGCTAATTGCCTCCAGTTGCGCACTCCAAGTTGGTCAAGGTCCCTTTGAACTTGTGCGCGCCACCTACGGCGAGGAGGTCTTCTACTGCGTCGTCCCTCGGGGTTAGATTCGAAGACTCTGCGGGCCGGAGAATTGGTGTCCATTCGCTCTACATGTCCTAGCCATCTCAGACGCCCAATACACAGTTTTTTGACTAGGCCGATGTCGCAGTACAGCTCGTATAGTTCGTGATTGAATCTTCTCCTCCAAAACCCATCAACGCAATTTTTTTTTTTTTTTTTTTTTCCGAGGGTAGGTGAAAAATCTTCCATAGACACTATGAGAATAGCAAGCGCGTGCTCATAGTAGTGTCAGATTCTTACTGACTAAAAAAACACCACCCTTCGATATAAATTTGTTAGATATCGCAACTAAGTATTAACTTATCAAGCAATTTTTCTATCACGAAATAAAAACGTTTGGCAGGTTTCTTTCCACTGAAAGATCCTGCATATTCCGCAATCTAGACGCGGTTAATCATTATCTCGCCAAGTCGAAAGGTTTCGTCCTTTGTAGTCGGCGCCATAAATTGCTCTCATCCAAAATTTGTAGGACTGTATTGTTGACATGTCCGATTAGTCGGTTTTTATGCTTTCTCGCGAAGCTTCTAGTTTCAGCTTCAATTGCCGGAATTCCGAGATCCCTGTGGATATCGTCGTTTCTACTATACCACGGTGCTTGGACAATTTCTCTTAGCACTTTATTTTGAAAAGCTTGTAAAATATTTGCATTTGTTTTCTTGGTACAACCCCAAAGTTGAATACCGTAGGTCCACACCGGCTTTAGCACTTGCTTGTATAAAAGCAGTTTGTTCTCAGTACTGAGCTGGGAATGTTTTCCGAGTAACCAGTACATTTCTCTATATTTGATTTCGAGTTCTTTTCGTTTCATTTTCACGTGCGAATTCCATTTCAGTCTTGCGTCGAGTGCCATTCCCAGGTATTTGGGCTCCTTTGCAAAATGTATTCGGGCCGAGTTTAGGAAAATTGGCAAGTCATTAGTTTTCTTGTAAGTGAAATTCACGTGAACAGATTTAGATTCGTTGAGGGCGATCTGCCAGTCCCTCGTCCATTCATTTACATTATTCAGTGCGTTTTGCAGTTTTGCAGTCGTTTCTTCGATTGTTTTACCTACTGCTAAGATAGCGGTGTCATCGGCAAACGTAGCAAGGATAGTGCCATCTTCGTTCGGTATATCACGAGTATATAGCAAATAGAGAAGCGGCCCAAGAACGCTTCCTCGCGGTATGCCGGCCGAAATTTCTTTGAGTTCGGAGTATTCGACTCCATGTCTAACACGAAAGATTCTATTCCCGAGATATGATTCTAGAATATCGAATAAGCATACAGGGAGAACTTGTCGTAGTTTGAATTTCAAGCCATCATGCCACACCTTATCAAAGGCTTGCAAGACGTCAAGAAATACGCTTGAGCAAATCTTCTTTTCTTCAAATGCTTTCTCGATTACGTCAGTAATTCTATGCACCTGGTCAATCGTCGAACGCTTGCTTCTGAACCCAAACTGGTGGTCAGGGATAAGATTATTTTCTTCTATAACCGGTTGGAGACGCCTTAATAATATCCTCTCGAAAATGTTCGATATGATTGGAAGAAGCGAAATTGGTCTATACGATTTTACCTCATTTGGCGGTTTTCCTGGTTTTGAAACCATTATGACTTCCGCAACTTTCCATTGACTCGGCACGTGTTTTAATCTAAGTGCAGCATTTACAATATGGAGAAGCTTAATCAATGCTTTTCTAGGTAAAACTTTGAGAATTTCTCCGGTAATCAAATCATAACCAGGAGATTTCTTAGGTTTTAGATTCTCGATCTCATGTTTGAGTTCCCTTAGCGTTGCACTTGTGAGCGTCAAATCGTCAGATGGTAAATCCAGCCTATTGCGGTTATCGTAAAGCACTTGACCATCGTACGGTTTAAATGTTTCTTCCAGGTGGGCCGCAAAGACGTCCGCTTTTTCTTTATCTTCCCTCGCCCATTAATTTTGATTTAATTTGGGGACTTTGGGCCTTTTGGTGCCTTTTACAGCTTTCCAAAGTGAATAATTGGAATCTTTTTTCGCTGTCAAACTTTCAAGATAAGAGCCTATTGCACGATTCTTAAAATCCTTAATAGTCTTCTTCAACAAATTGCACAGACGATTCAAGTGTGCTTTATGTTGCGGAGCACGACTCTGTTGCCATTTTTTACGCGCTTTTCTTTTTTCCTTGACCAATTCTTTTATTTCCGGAGGATATCGCAAGCCGTACCTATCCGGCGTTTTCCTTGGATTGGGCGTATTATTCCAAGAGGCGAGCTGTACGATCTCAACGAAGCGATCAACTTCAACCTCAAGTTCATAGGGTGTCGTAAGTGGAACGCTTAGTTCAACATTATCTTCAATTTCGTTCCTAAAGCCTTCCCAGTTAGTTGTTCTACCAGTTAATCTCGCTGGCTCTAGGTTATAGATTAGTTTTTCGCTGATTGTTAAAATAACCGGGGAATGATCAGACGACAGATCAAAGCTCTCTTCGACTTTTATGTGGTTGGTAGATATTCCTTTCACAAAGAAAAAATCGATCAGGTCGGATATTTTCGAAGTATCAGTTGGCCAGTAAGTCGGTTTACCCGTCGAATGGAAATCACAACTGTACTCCATACCTGCCCCATAGAGCATTCTACCTTTTTTCGAGCTGTATCTTGAGCCCCAGAACGTATGTTTCGCATTAAAGTCGCCGCCGATGATAAAATTAGGTTTCAGCGATTCAAATAAGTTAGTAAAATCAGATTTTTCAAGCGCGGAACGCGGTGGACAGTAGATAGATGAGATTTTAAGAGTACGCTGACTATTTTTAACTCGAATCGTGCACAGTTGCAAAGTTTCAAGTTCTATCTTTAGGTCTTCGGATTGTTCGATACAGTCTTTAATAAATAACGATGATCCGCCTCTCGCTTTTCCCGAAGGGTGACAAGCGTGGTAATCATTATAGCCTTTTATTTTTAAATGCGATTCCTTTTTTACGTGAGTTTCAGAAATCAAGCAAATGTCAATATCTTTTTCACGCATGAATATTTCCAATTCGTCGAGTTTTTACAAAAGTCCGTTTGCATTCCAAGTACGTATTTTTAACATTCGTTTGTCATTCATATTCTAGTTGAACTACGCGTTTTCTGAGAATTATTTTCAAGCTTAACCAGCCTATCGAGAATAATTTTATTTATTTTGCTTTGTTCTTCAAATTTCTCGAGAATAACCGACAAAACATGAAAGACAGCGTCCGTCGAAATTTCAACGTTTTTTGGTTTTTCGTATGCCGCGGCCTGAGCGTAGGTCTGCACTCCTGCTGTCCGAGAGTCATTACCTGGCGGCTTTTTCGACGTTAACTTTTCAGTACCGTTTCTTTTAAGAACAGAGGTCGAGGACTTTTCTGTTGACACTCTTTCCCTGACCTTTTTGCGCTCTGAACCCGGTAGTTTTAGTTTGCCTACTTTCTCCTGTGCATTCTTACGCTTTGGCTTAGTTTGCAGTTTCGTTTTTGCAAGGGGCTTAAGGAGCATATCTCTCCGTTTTTGCAACTCCTTAGCTACTTCACAGCCTCTATAATTTGCCGGGTGCTTTCCCTTACAATTAGCACATGTTGCAGAGGTTTGTTTATTTACTCCACAGACTTGGGAAATGTGATTTCCGGCGCATTTCACACATCGCGGTTCTTTTTTGCAGTACATTTGCGTATGGTTAAATCCTTGGCAACGTTTGCACTACGGAATCATTCTTAAATTTCTACGCATGGGCTCGACTTTGACCACGATATTTAGTATGGCTTTAATTCGGTAGATATCGTCGATATTATCAGATTTATCGAAGTTAAGCATAAAAAGCGGAAGTCCACGCCTCACCAAGACGTCTTTATCTAATTCCGTTTGTTGCTTCTCCTTCTTGATGATATTAACGGCATCAAGAACTTTAAAGCCTTTGGCTTGAAGGTCAGTCATAACCTCTTCTTTGGTGCATGAGGGGTGGAGTCCCCTTGCAACGACACGATGTGGCCTTTCTGACTTGATTTCGAAAGTATACCACTGACTCTTTTCGGTATTTAGCTTTTGGGACACAGCTCGGTAGTCATTGTAGTCATCGACGTTGACTTTCCACGCATTATCCCTCAAAGACGTAACCTTATACTTTGATGTTATTATTTCTTTAAGGAGGCTTTGCGACTTATTATATTCCGTTACCCCGACGATGTTTATTGGTGGGGGTGGACGAAATTGCGCTCGAAGTTGCTTTACTTGCGGTTCTTTGTGATTTTCTTCTTTAACGGGTTCGACTTCGGGCGATGAACCGGCTCTCCGTTTTTTACTAGGTCTTCACTCTGGATATGCGTGTTCTCTAGGACCTTATTTTCTTCTTTTAATAAGTCTATCTCTTTCTTAAGATCTTGATAGAGTAGATCCATTTCATTAAGCTTGATTCAGTGTGTTTTATTTTCTTCCTCAAGACTTTTGTATTTCGCTGAGTCCTGAATTTCGCGCGCTGGCGCTCCCGGTGGACTTCTTTTCCCGGAGTTATTCGATCTTGGTGGAGGAGATCGAGATACCCTTGTACTTTTTAAGAAGGGATTTATTAGTTGCAATAACTGGCTCTCCCCAGAATCCGTAGAGCCAACGCAAATGGGACCGAAAATCTTACGAAGAATTTTTCTCTCGAAGTGACCAAGGATATCTTCATCCTCTTTTAATAAAGTCCATGTTTCAGCGTCGTAAAGCAGAACTATGGTGAACAGAGTCTTATACAGAGTCTCAAGGTAGACAAAGTCCCTTACTACCTCGAGGTTATAGCTGCCCACTGTGACGTTCTGTCCAATTCGTCAGTTTTGGCTTTCCCTTCTTGTTGACAGCATATACTTGGTTTTGCCCTTGTTCATCGCTAAACCCATTTTGGCCATTTCCGCATCAATGTTTGCAAACGCACCGGTGACAGTCCGCTGAGTTCTCCAATAATGTCTATATCGTCTGCGTATGCAAGCAGTTGTACAGACTTGTGATAGATTATGCCTCCGGTGTTGGCTTGTGAGTTCCGCACAATCCGTTCAAGTACAATATTAAAGAAGTCACATGATAGCGCGTCACCTTATCTAAAACCTTTTTTGACATCAAAGGTCTCGGTGAGGTCATTACCGGCATTGATGGAGCAGCTAGCGTTCTCCATCGCCATCCTATGCACAGACGAACAAGTTTGGCAGGGATGTCAAAACTAGACATGGCTCTATAAAGCTCTTCTCTATAGATGCTGTCATAGGCGGCCGCGGGCTTGAAATCGATAAAGAGGTGGTGAGTATCGATTTGGAATTCTTGGGTGTTCTCCAGGATCTGCCGAAGTGTGAAGATTTGATCGATGGTGGACTTTCCTGGCCTGAAACCGCACTGATATGGTCCAATCAGGCTGTTGATGAAGGGTTTCAGGAGTTAACACAATATCGAGGAAAATATCTTGTATGCGTTGTTGAGGAGACTGATGCCTCTATAATTGGTGCAGTTGAGGGGGTCTCCTTTCTTGTGGATCGGGCAAACGATGCTAAGATTCCATTCATCAGGCATACACTCGTCTGACTACATTTTAGAGATGGGTTGGTGTATGCAGTCTACCAATTCATCCCCAGCTGCCTTGAAAAGTTCGGCTGGTAAGCCGTCAGGTCCAGCAGCCTTGTTGGATTTCAGCTTCAATATTGCTATCCTCACTTTGTGTTGGTCAGGTGGACGGAAATATTGACTATCATCGTCCATATTGAACCGTTCATTCTGCCTGACATCTGGATGTTGGCCTTCGTCGCCGTTATACAGTCTGCAGAGGTAGTTTTTCCATATTTTCAGCACCGACTGTGATTCTGCTACGAGGTTTCCATTTTCATCTCTACAGGTTTTTGTACGGATATTACTTCTCTGACACGCTCTCTTTACCTTTTGGTAAGACTTCCGTACATTGTTCCTGGAGAATAAATTCTCGTTATTCTCAAACGCGCGCTTCTCATGCTATTTCTTCTTCTTTTGTAGAAGCCGATGTTCTTCCCGTCTCTTTTACTCGTATAGCTCACGAGCAGCTCTCGTCTTCCATTGTAGCGCCGCTTTGTATGCCTCTTGTTTTTCTGCATGCACTCGCCGGCATTCTTCGTCAAACCAGGTGTTTCGCTGTGGTGGCCGAGCGAGACCCAGCACATCAGTCGCGGCGTTCTGATGGCTTGTTGGCAGCGTTGTCACTGGTCTTCGGCACTTGATGCTGGCGGCATAGGGGTGATTGAGAGATTTCGGAATACGCGTTCAGCGAAGAGTCTGGCGATCTCTTACTATTGTAGCTATTCGACGTTAAATTTTCTCACAGTGATTCTTCTTTGTTGCTCAGTTTCTGATATCCGCATTCGTACCTTGGCTACAACAAGGTAATGATCCGAGTCTATGTTGGCCGCTCGGAAGGTCCGGACATCCAGAATACTGGACGCATGCCTTGCGTCGATCGCAATATGATCAATTTGGTTGATCGTTGCATGATCATTGGACCGGCATGTTCGCTTATGAATATCGAGATGAGGAAACCATGTGCTTGCTATGGTGACATTTCACTCCACAGCGAAATCAATTAGCCTTAGTCTGTTATCAGACGTAGTGTCATGTAGGCTATGCTTACCGACTGCCCTACCAAAGACGTCCTTCCTTCCTATATTGGCGATAAAATCGCCCAATACGATTTTAATATATTAGGCTTATGTTGGCGAATTTAGCCTTGATCCGGATAGTCATAATACGCTCGCTCACGTGTCGGAAGCTTAAGACTTCTTGCCTAAGTCTGCCGCGTATAACAAATCTGCATCCGAATAAGCGCTGCCTGCTGCCTCTGTAGCAATCACCGTAGTAGATGTCACAGATTTTCATCCTCTTTTTGCGCGGCCCATCCCATCGCACTACCTGGATGGCGGTAATATCTGCTGCATAGCAGTGTAGGGCCTCTGCTAGTTGTTCGGCTGCACGTGGTCTGTAAAGGGACAGAACATTCCACGTACAGATCCGAAGGTCGTTGTCCTTATTTCGTTTGCTGGGGTCGTCATCAGTTGAGTCATCCTTATCCGAGGCTTTTGCTTGTTTCATAGGTTTTTTACGTGGTAGGGAAGTTACCCCGACGGCACAATCTGCAAACTGGAGGGCCAGTTCCTTTAGCTATTCCCCTAGGACGAGGGGCCGGGTACACCGGTGCCAGTAGTCCAATACGAGAGTATGAACGCTGCCATTGGCCCATTAAGGGCTCCTCCGCCACCATCTCTATTCCAAGGTACTGACTAACATTGGAAATTCCTTACGGACCTGTGATCCGAATACTTACTGGAACTATAGACGCCACCGTTGACTCCCTCAAGAGAAGGACCTTGCCTACTCACGTCAGGGGATATTCTAATTACAATATTGCAAGTTCTAAATCTGCTTTTCTCGACGATTTTGCAATCCACCAATAAAGACTATTGTTTTTTGCTTTTATATTTTATTTCCTTCCTTTTATGTGCATAATATTTTATTTTGTTAAGTTAGATATTCATCAAATTTTATAATATGCTAAAGTGTGTTATAGAATACTATGTACTAAAAAAGACCCTGTCTTATTGTACTCATAAATTATTGAATAAATTGAAATTGAAATAGTGGCAGACGGGCTGCATTTAAGATACTTTGCGATTTTTATTGGAGTGTAAGAACGGACAAAACAAACAAATGGAGTAAGGTTTTTCATATTTGAGTACCGAGTCACAACGAAATTTTATACATTTTTAAAGGACCGAGAAAAATAAAAATAGTTTTCCTTTATATGTATAATATACAATTTAGTTTGTTTTAAAAATTGTCTTCACGACGCGACGTGACATTCCACAATGAATCAGATCAAAAAAGATCTAGCGTCCTAGAAGAGGAAGAAAATGCAAGACTGCTGATTTAACGGATTTGTTATACATCAAAAAAAATGGTCACGCCATCGTTCGACTATATACATTGTGCATACGAGCCGGAAAAAGAGATTAACAATGTAAGCCAAAAATTGTAAATACAGTGTGAAAGAGAAAAACATATTTTGTATTGCCTTCAACAATATGACAATATAGGGTGTTTCTTTTATTCCCTTACACAATTAAATGTTTCTTCTCAATCTGAGCACCAGGAATGCAGATTTGTTGTAACGAAAAAGCTTCTCAAATCGCCGTTCGGATTTGGCATTAAACTATAGGTCCCTTCCATTCGTGCGAAAAATATAACGCACACAACATGAGTGGTTGCGAGAAGCTAGGCCAGGCCCTGGCACTTTAAAGAGCTTTTGCGCCAAATATTTGTTTTTTTTTTTAATATCATGAAAATGGGTTTAGAGAGCTTTTTTTCCTGGTTTTTCAAGTACAATGGACCGCTTTGTGTCTAAGCGCTTATGAAGTGATAACCTTCATCCGTTCAATCCTACCCTGTATTTAAAGTTTTCGTAATAATTTTTTAATTAATGAAATCCAATCTAGAGTGAATCGAATCTAAGCAAGACTCAGTTCCCAATCACTCAGCCATTCCAAGCCCCGATAACTGAATATCGGAACATATCCGAAAGATCTCTTTTCAATTTTATGGTACTTCTTATTATTATCTCTGATTCTTTGAGTTAAAAGAGTTAAATATTTAGTTCTTCCTTAATTGTTTTTATCTATATAAATTTCAGTTAGAGAATTACTTAATTAAAAAGACAATGCTTATAATCGCACTTTCACTAGTGTGTGTTGGTACAATCCGTATATTGTACATTCTCCTCCCGAAAGGATTCCAATGAACTCGTTAAAATTTACATAAACAGAGGTTGCCGAACAAAAGAAGCAGAGAAACTTGCGAAAAGTCTGCAGAACATTATACTTTCACCCTTCGGGTAGGTTTTACATTTCATGAGGTGCACGAGGAGCTAATTACGGCCAAAAAAGGTGAGCGTCAAGCCATTAGCGTGCATGCACTGTGAGTGTGTTTTTTAAGGGTATGCGTATGCTCAGACTGGGGTGAATTAATTGTTTTAACTGAAAAGTTTGCACTTCGCAAAATGCCAGAGTTACTGAAGTTCAGAGATGCAATTAAGGTTTTAGGGGAAATTTGTGAACTCGATAATATTGTTCTTACGTAGATGATGTGCCGTAGGGATGCAGCGCTTAAGTGAGTTGGTACATTGTGATTTCTTTATCTCGCAGATTTTTTTTTTTTGTAACCGGATGATTTTATTTTGTAAAGTGAACACTTTAATTATCTAATGCAAAGAATGCGAACAGTCCAATCAAGATGATCATATTGAACCTCAAGGAGTTTTGCATGGACATAAGTGGAAGGCGACATATTCTATAAAAAGAAAGATTTAATTAAGATATGCGAAATAGAATGTTCCAGGTGTGTGAGAATAGGAAATTCAGTTCAAGGCACTTGAAGTCCAAAAACGAGAAAGTTCCCCCTAGCACTTTTCTTTTACGACTCAAAGACCAGAGTTGCAATCGTATCCTGGTCGCACCTCCTGCGCTCTTCCATTGTTAACTATATTTGGAAAACTTTTTGCAGAAAAACCCATATGATACCATTCAAACAAACTTAAATATCCTAAAGCAATTTAAAAGAATTCTCATATCTTCTCCTGTTTCTTTCACAATGCATTTTCATTGAGATCTACTTTGAATCACGTAGCCTTTAGTATCCTTCATTCGCCCGTTGATGAGACTATCATGTCCTTTCGAATCTATTTAGTGAAATGAAACAATTTTGTCAATTCCCTTCCCCCCTCTCTATCATAGAAGGCACCGATGTTCACAACCCTTCTCACAGTTTTTTATTGACACTCGAGACATGAGAAAACATTGTGCCGATTGGCACTCCAGAAGTATAAGACTCCTACTCCCTTTTGTAGGATCCGATTTTTTCGTATTCTTTTTTCCTTTGTCTTGTTTTTTGTTTTTTTTTGCTCTATAGCAAGGAGATCTGATTCCCCTTCACTTCTGATGGCTTCCTTTATTCATTCATCTATTCGTTTTAAGAGAGAAAGAAAGAGAGTCAAAAAGAAGAAGGGGGTTGAATTATTAGATTGAAGATGCAAAACTAAGCAGTTTTTCCACTTAGTGAGGTAACGAGGTAGCCAAAACGAAATGAAATTCACCGAACGAAATAGTTACACTAGAGAGAGGAAAAAAAAGTTTTTTTTTTTGGAAGAAAATGGCTTGGGACGTTATTATCGTTATTTTCCTTAGGGAAGAGAAGAATAAGGAAATTCTTGGAAATGACAGCTACAGGATAGCTCAGAAGTGAATTAGGATTTTATGGCATGGCATGAATTTACCGAGACTTCCTACAATTTTTGAAGTACAAAAGTTTTTAAAATAATGGTAAAAATGTTCCAAGCAGCGTATTAACAGTGAGCGTCAAAAGTGAGTACACGTAAGATATTTTTCACATTTTGCTATTACAAAAGGTCCGTGCCTTTTCCAGGCTTCTCCCGTTTGGCTACGTTTGGCACCAAGTGGTTCAAGTGAAAGTCTGGTTGGGACTTACTGGCAGCATTAGAGAATTCGATAATATACTAACTGGCCGAACACAATGGTACAGCTGAAGCTATACACCTGTAGCGCTGTCAAAAAATTGCGCACTGATGAAGCTGAGTACGAACACAATGGTGAAGCGCTACAAGGGTGTTTGTTGTTGGTAATCCAAATGCTTCGGAATTTTTTTTTCACACCTTGGCTTTTTTTTGTATTTTTTTTAGTGAGGATTACTCAAATCACAAAGAATATTGTTCCTTTTTACTTGATCGATTAATTTCTCTATTTACTGATGTGCCGCATCTTTTTTTTTTTATTTTGTATGGAAATGTGGAAATGTCAAAAATGCGCACTGCAGAGAAGCTGAAGTTAACTCCACTTCTACTTCAGCGGCAAGCTTCAGCATATTGTGTTCGCAGTATTGTATGTGTATGTATTTAACTTTGACAGCGCGACGTACTTCAGCTTCAGCTTCACCATTGTGTTCAGCCAGTAATTGAAATTGCCTACGTGGTAAAAAATGTTTGGTAAAAAATACGGTGATAGAGTGGGTTTATATTGGCCCTTTTTTAGTGATGGCCTGAATTATATTTACTCGGTGTTAAAAAACGTTGCTTGCTATAGCTCCTAAGTGTAATCTTCATCCACTGTACAGGCGATAATCGACCGAATCGTTGTAACTTTCAGTTGGGATTTTTGAACAAAACTGTACATAGAAGCGCTTTAAACGCAATCTTGAAAAATGTATTATACTTGCCGTATTCATGTCTCTATTTCCCAGCTCAATACAACGTGCAAAAACGATCTATGTCAATCAAATTGATTTTGTTGACATCGGTTAAGTCGTTCTGACTTTGGTTAGTAGTTAACTTCTTGACTAGCTTCTTAAATGTTGTCTAGTTAATGTATTTGGATGATACTGATACATACTTAAGATTAGTACTAGGCATATAACTAGGCATACAGCAATGAACAAATCCATTCAGTGATTTTTAAGTAATGAAGGTGCAAGCAACAAATGGCAGCAGTTTTATTATTTAATTGGTAAAATAGCATTTTCTTTATAATCTTTTTTTTCAAGAAAGGCCATAGCATACTACCAATAGGCTTAAACCGCTTTGCAAAGGGTTTAACCGAAAAGGTACAATTCTGTTTGACATCAAATGACATGGGCCTCAACCAGCAAACCTCTCTAGCCAGCCCGGTTACGAGCCACCTGCCACCCCAAGTTGGTTCCGGTCCCCCTTCATTTGATTGCTCCACCAACCGTATGGTCATCCTCTACTGCGCCATTCATCATGGGTAGATTCGAAGATTTTAAAGGCTGGAACCTTCTTCTTCGCCCATAAAAACAGCGATTGGCAAGAGTAGTTCTTCGTTTGATCTCCTCACTGCTGTCATTGGCGGAGCTCACCATATACCCTAGGTCGACAAAGTCATTTAGTACATCAAAATTATATTTCTCTATTGTGGCGCTCTGTTCAAGATGCCTATGTTGGGTGTCCTTTTTTGTAGACAATAACGCTCTTAGGCACGTCTTATATACTTTACAAGAGCTCATTTGGGTTGAGTTTGAGCAAAATATATTGTGCCAAATGGTTGGCAGGGGGGAGTCAAATCGTAGTTTGGAAGTAATTAACGGGTACCCGACGTGCGTTGCTTCGCCTAACAAAAAAAAGCATTTTAGTACTACAGTACTATAATACTAAGGTAGTGGACAAACTGCTGGGCCGACGGGTACCAGGCGTACATTGCTGCGTTTAACAAAAAAAGTTAGTTTAGCACTAATACTAAAGTAGTGGGCAAAGTGCTGAACCGATTTTGACCAAACTTCACAGGAATACTCTCGCGGCAATTAGCTGTAAATTTGAGCTTAATCGGATCGGTGGTTTCGGAGTCCAGATCATACAATCATAGATACGTACATAGGTAGGTATGTATATACGAGTACATTAAGTTTTATATATCGTATATAACATTATACCTAGTACTATCATAAATACTGTTACAGATGTAAATACTCGTAGGTATCAAAAATAAAGACAGAATGCATTAATTTAATTCTGCCTTTAATTTTCCAAAAATGTTTATTGATTTATCCTAAATATAAAAAAAAAAACAATTTATTTAAAAGGACTTCTATTTTCTCTTATACATGCCTTGAGACAAGTTGGCCATTCAGCAATCGTAACACGCACGACTTCTATTGTAAAAGTGTCGACTGCTTTTCTTAAGCTATGTAAGTTTTAGTGACTCCAGGTACAAATCATGACCTCCAAAACGAACCATTGCTTGTAATCCAAAGGATTAAGATTAGGACTTGCTGATGGCCAATGATCAATGGTTATGAAGTGAGGAATATGCGCAATAACTGCAATCCTGTTTTCCTTATAGCTCCACTCCATGTTAAAAACTTAGCGAATCTTAATTTAAATTTGCGTATAGTATGAACAGACCAAATATAAGACCTCAAATGACGCAAGCCAACAGAAGGGTGCGGGTAATACCAGAGGCTGTAGGGAACCGTTAAAAGTTGTAACAGTATTTATGAAAGTACTATGTATTTTTCGCACGAATGGAAATGATCTTAAGACTGCCACGTAAAATTTCTTAGAAGATATGTGTAATATAATAGTTTTTAACTGTGTGAGATAATACCCATACGCAGGCGTTTGAGTGAACACATTTTAAATTTTATTATTATGTATTTTGTTTACTATTAATTTGTTATCGCGTTTATCATCAACTATTTTTTTTTTGCTATTAATGCGTTAGTTCCTTTGTACATACTGTTACAAAAATCGCCGATCACACAGAGAACTTCTAGGCTGAAACGGATGATGGAGACCATAACTCCGGTTCTCCGGAGGGTTTTTGAACTTCTTTTATTATACTATAATTGTTTTTAACTAAATTTACTTTTAACAATAGGATTAAATCTAGTACAATTTTATTTTTCTTAGCTTGGGAATCGCGCGTCTCTAGTAGTCGCTGTTTTTCGAAGGTAGGTGAAAAATCTTCCATAGACACTATGAGAATAGCAAGCTCGTGCTCATAGTAGTGTCAGATTCTTACTGATAAAAAAAACACCACCCTTCGATATAAATTTGTTAGATATCGCAACTAAGTATTAACTTATCAAGCAATTTTTCTATCACGAAATAAAAACGTTTGGCAGGTTTCTTTCCACTGAAAGATCCTGCATATTACGCAATCTAGACATGGCTAATCGTTATCTCGCCAAGTCGAAAGGTTTCGTCCTTTGTAGTCGGCGCAATAAATTAATTTCATCCAAAATTTGTAGGACTGTATTGTTGACATGTCCAATAAGTCGGTTTCTATGCTTTCTCGCGAAGCTTCTGGTTTCAGCTTCGATTGTCGGAATTCCGAGATCCCTGTGGATATCGTCGTTTCTACTATACCACGGTGCTTGGACAATTTCTCTTAGCACTTTATTTTGAAAAACTTGTAAAATATTTGCATTTGTTTTCTTGGTACAAGCCCACAGTTGAATACCGTAGGTCCAAACCGGCTTTAGCACTTGGTTGTATAAAAGCAGTTTGTTCTCAGTACTGAGCTGGGAATGTTTTCCGAGTAACCAGTTCATTTCGTTATATTTGATTTCGAGTTCTTTTCGTTTCATTTTCACGTGCGAATTCCATTTCAGTCTTGCGTCGAGTGTTATTCCCAGGTATTTGGCCTCGTTTGCAAAGGGTATTCGGGCCGAGTTTAGAAAAATTGGCAAGTCACTAGTTTTCTTGTAAGTGAAATTCACGTGAACAGATTTAGATTCGTTGAGGGCGATCCGCCAGTCCCTCGTCCATTCATTTACATTATTCAGTGCGTTTTGCAATTTTGCCGTTGTTTCTTCGATTGTTTTACCTACTGCTAGGATAGCGGTGTCATCGGCAAACGTAGCAAGGATAGTGCCATCTTCGTTCGGTATATCACGAGTATATGGTAAATAGAGGAGCGGCCCAAGAACGCTTCCTTGCGGTACGCCGGCCGAAATTTCTTTGAGCTTGGAGTATTCGACTCCATGTCTAACACGAAAGAGTCTATTCCCGAGATATGATTCTAGAATATCGTATAAGCATACAGGGAGAACTTGTCGTAGTTTGCATTTCAAGCCATCATGCCACACCTTATCAAAGGCTTGCGAGACGTCAAGAAATACGCTTGAGCAAATCTTTTTTTCTTCAAGTGCTTTCGCGATTACGTCAGTAATTCTATGCACCTGGTCAATCGTCGAATGCGTACTTCTGAACCCAAACTGGTGGTCAGGGATAAGACTATTTTCTTCTATAACCGGTTGGAGACGCCTTAATAATATCCTCTCGAAAATTTTCGATATGATTGGAGGAAGCGAAATTGGTCTATACGATTTTACCTCATTTGGCGGTTTTCCTGGTTTTAAGACCATTATGACTTTTACAATATGGAGGAGCTTAATCAATGCTTTTCTAGGTAAAACTTTGAGAATTTCTCCGGTAATCAAATCATAACCAGGAGATTTCTTAGGTTTTAGATTCTCGACCTATCTCATTTTTGAGTTCCCTTAGCGTTGCACTTGTGAGCGTCAAATGGTCAGATGGTAAATCCAGCCAATTGCGGCTGTCGTTAACCACTTGACCATCGTACGGTTTAAATGTTTCTTCCAGGTGGGCCGCAAAGACGTCCCCTTTTTCTATCTCATTTTGATTTAATTTGATTGGCGCCGCGGGGACTTTGGGCTTTTTGGTGCCTTTTACAGCTTTCCAAAGTGAATAATTGGAATCTTTTTTCGCTGTTAAACTTTCAAGGTAAAAGCCTATTGCACGATTCTTATAATCCTTAATAGTCTTCTTCAACAAATTGCAGAGACGATTCAAGTGTGCTTTATGTTGCGAAGCACGACTCTGTTGCCATTTTTTACGCGCTTTTCTTTTTTCCTTGACCAATTCCTTTATTTCCGGAGGATATCGCAAACCGTATCTGTCCGGCGTTTTCCTTGGATTGGGCGTATTATTCCAAGAGGCGAGCTGTACGATCTCAAGGAAGCAATCAACTTCAACCTCAAGTTCATAGGGTGTCGTAAGTGGAACGCTTAGTTCAACATTATCTTCAATTTCGTTCGTAAAGCCTTCCCAGTTAGTTGTTCGACCAGTTAATCTCGCTGGTTCTAGGTTATAGACTAGTTTTTCGCTGATTGTTAAAATAACCGGGGAATGATCAGACGACAGATCAAAGCTCTCTTCGACTTTTATGTGGTTGGTAGATATTCCTTTCACAACGAAAAAATCGATCAGGTCAGGTATTTTCGAAGTATCAGTTGGCCAGTAAGTCGGTTTACCCGTCGAATGGAAATCACAACTGTACTCCATACCTGCCCCATAGAGCATTCTACCTTTTTTCGAGCTGTATCTTGAGCCCCAGAACGTATGTTTCGCATTAAAGTCGCCGCCGATGATAAAATTAGGTTTCAGCGATTCAAACAAGTTAGTATCAATCAGATTTTTCAAGCACGGAACGCGGTGGACAGTAGATAGATGAGATTTTAAGAGTACGCTGACTATTTTTAACTCGAATCGTGCACAGTTGCAAAGTTTCAAGTTCTATCTTTAGGTCTTCGGATTGTTCGATGCAGTCTTTAATAAACAAGGATGATCCGCCTCTCGCTTTTCCCGAAGGATGACAAGCGTAGTAATCATTATAGCCTTTTATTTTTAAATGCGATTCCTTTTTTACGTGGGTTTCAGAAATCAAGCAAATATCAATATCTTTTTCACGCATGAATATTTCCAATTCGTCGAGTTTTTACAAAAGTCCGTTTGCATTCCAAGTACATATTTTTAACATTCGTTTGTTATTCATACTCTAGTTGAAGTACGCGTTTTCTGAGAATTATTTTCAAGCTTAACCAGCCTATCGAGAATAATTTTATTTATTTTGCTTTGTTCTTCAAATTTCTCGAGAATAACCGACAAAACATGAAAGACAGCGTCCGTCGAAATTTCAACATTTTTTGGTTTTTCGTATGCCGCGGCCTGTGCTTAAGTCTGCACTCCTTCTGTCCGAGGGCCATTACCTGGCGGCTTTTTCGATGTTAGCTTTTCAGTACCGTTTCTTTTAAGAACTGAGGTCGAGGACTTTTCTGTTGTCGCTCTTTCCCTCACCTTTTTGCGCTCTGAACCCGGTAGTTTTAGTTTAGCTAGTTTCTCCTGTGCATTCTTACGCTTTGGCTTAGTTTGCGGCTTAGATTTTGCATTTAGGGGCTTTAGGAGCACATCTCTCCGTTTTTGCAACTCTTTAGCTACTTCACAGTTACTGCTTACTAAAACAAACCTCATCCCTGGGCTTCTCCCAACCTCATTTTATATTTGACTCTGGCTTTCCAGGTAAATAAATAAATTTCTAATTCACTGCTGGAAGTCCATCCGCTAAGAATGTCTAAAGTTCTTGTACCTTTGGGTTGACAGCTTCCAGATGTCTCAGGGCTTCTCTGTCTTTATGCTTCGGTTTATGCGCTCGCGTAACAATACTTATTAGTTCCTTTGATTTACAAATATATTGTACTTTTTGTTTCTTATATTTGCTTTTTTTCTACTACTTTTCTATACTTATACATATTCAACAATCTAAGTTTTTTAATATTTTTCTCTAAGAAGATTTTTTACTTTGGAAATCTCAGTGCAAAATATAGAAGATAACTTACTATATCCTTAAATTCTTGATTATATAACGATATAACTACTAACCACCATTCACTTACCTATTTAATAACCATGACATATCTACTAAGTATAAAAAGAAAAACAGGAAAATAGTGCCAAGCTTAATATCAGACGAAGATAATATATTTTAACGCCGGTCTATGCAAGGAGGTGCGTGTTGTAAAATGCGATAATAACTTGTAAATAAGATGTTATTTTCTCGATTTTTAAAATTTAAATGGTTTCGAAATGGCTTTTTTAAACTTAAAATATGTTCTTAGGCATAAATAAGCATAAAATACTATTTCGTTTTTTATTGGTTTGCTCTCCCTCTGACCGAAAAACCTAAATTAAAAGGAAGGTTCACATACGGTTCACAATGTTGGACGATGCATAAAAAGTATGAGAGTAAATCAACGGCAACTGAGATGAAGATATTTCGCATGACAGCAGGAGTGACAAAGCTTGATCGAATAAGAAGTTCGAAGATCCGTGGAAGCCTTCACGTCAAAGAAACCATCTTACGAAAAAGAAAGCGCATCCGGCTCAGTTGAACCCTGTTACAGATCATTTTGTTAGACATCATTTGAACATTCCATAGAAATCGCGAGGCAGGGGAGGCAGGTTTATAAACGCCTGGATCACACAATTGTAACGACACCAGCATTTATTGACCGCAGTAGCCCAGTGATCCAGAATCGGTAGGCCTGCCGATATTTTCTAAGATCAAATAGGCGAACCCCACAGGTGGATCAGTAGAAATACGGTGAAGCGAGACGGTTAGGATCTCTTGTTTTCGGATCATAACTTCGCCGAAATAGGCAGAAGAAGAAGTTCTGGAGTTTAACTTAGACTAAGATGACATAAATAGGAAATGCCGTAGTAAGAAATGCAACCCATAGGAATGAGATACGACTCAAAGACCCTGCACATATCATAATATCCCGGGTAGAGTCTTTTAATTTCTGCCTAATCTTGAGCTTATGTTCTCACCTACAGATGCCACAACCTCGAAATTCGCCGAAAAGAGAAGCTTGTTTCCAACCAAGTGTTTTTGGAAAAAATTGTTTGGTTTAGAATACAAAATCTTCTCAGAGATACAATTTGTCCTCTCATAAATTGCTTAAAACGATAAAAGTTTCAACAAAATTTCCTTGCCACTTTTAAGCCATCCTGTAAATTGCTGTTTTGCTGACTGCCCATATGACTGGTCTCGCATGAATTGCAATCAAATTTTAGCTGACACGGGTGGTAGATAAATATAGGACAACCACTGTTCAGAGCGACTTCCGTTCCCTTTAACGTCCCCTTTGTTTTCTATTTTTGTATCTCATCTTGAACTTTCAACCAAAATCTAATTCAATTGTATTCAACAGGACTTTTCAATCGGGATTATTCCAGGAATAGGTACAGAGAAAAAAAGAAAAAGAAAATGTTTATCTCTGCTTGCCTCCAATTCATTGACTGAATTTGTGTATATATATTTTGTATCTGCAGGTAGTCAGACTTTGGTTTAGTATCCTGCTGCATATGAAATGAGATAATGTCATATTGTAAGTAAAAATGATGACATCGTGTCGGATGCACTCCATATACCCATGCATGGTGATCCCCTAAGGGCAACAAAAGTTAACACGGTACACCTGAAACGATTCCATGGAAATGGTGCTAAGCCAACATTGTGTATGTAGAATGTGAGCGTAATAACGATCATGCTGTCTACTGTTGGATGATTCATTGCGGATGCAGGATTCTCAATACCTGACTTTCAATCCGTCGCGCCGCATACTTTTGCTCACCTACATAAATCTATCGTTCGATTTGAAGAACATAACCCGCCCACACCCACCACAATCCGGTCGGTATGGTATCGTTAAAGTAAGCATAAACAGTGATATCTTTCCGTCTATATCTACACGTCAGTGACATCGAGATACACAAAGAAAAGAACGTAAGAACTCTTGGTGATAAATATCGATGAAATTGATTTTTTTTTGTTTACGCTTTCCATTGTTTGCAAGATTAGTAAGAGCCTCGGGGAAACAACAAGCAAAATGCTGTCAATGGGTCGACGGGTGGATGTTACGAGGGGGCTTATGCGAGCAGCGATGTTATTTAATTGAATAGGGGGTGTCATACGGACGTTTTAGAGTGGGCAAATCTGGTTGCCGGAGATATATTATCCTTGTGTAATCAGAGGAGTGATGAAATGTTTGCATCGTATCGCTGCTTTGAGTTAATTTGTCATTTAACGATGGGTACTGCTTTAAGTCTGAAGAGTTTCACGCCAGGACCTGGACCGATCTCCTGCAGGATTCCTCATGGAAGATACACATACAAGAGCACTCTCTGACATCCGTTGGAGTGTAATGAATCCAATGGCCCTAGGGACAATTCTGGCAACATCCGGAGAGTATAGTGAACTTTTAACGTTGAAATTGGAGTAAAATGAAAATGGGAACACCCTTGGTGTACGGCTGGCACTAAGAAAAAATAGACCAAAATTAGCTTAACATAACTGACGAGGATGTGCAAACAAAAAAACACAACGATACGCTGTCAATTTCAGAAATATTCAGTATCTTGTCTATGCTCCTTCCGTCGTCAGAGCTTGATTTCATTTATTTTTAGAACGAATTCTTCTTGGGGATGTAATGCAAATATGGTTCTAATTTTCAAATTCCACGAAATGAATATTGATCAAGCATCACTCAGGGATGTGACAAAATTGATTTTGTATGCCACTTAGTAGCTAATAAGTGAAATATACATAACTATGTAACTGCCCACAGGGAAATAACAAATTAAAAACAAAAAAACTTTGAAACGACATACGCATAAAGAGAACATATCCGTGCACATACCGAGCAGGGTCTATTGGTTTGCAAAGTTGCAAATTAAATAGTATTTGTTTTTGAGTATTTTTGGAGCATGTAGTATTTCCATCGGTAGGACTTACTTAGATACGTATAATTACATACCAACAATGTCAGGAGATGAAGTAACACTGAACACATGCTGCAGTTGAACTCATTAGCGTACGCAAGGTCATTTTGGACCAACATTTCACTTCTCGTTGACTTGATCATCTGAAAAATTCGTCTCAGGAATCAGGAAAGAATCCCTCAGGAAGACGGGTTACCGACAAAAAAATATAATGATGGAATTAACATACGACGACAAAAGGAGACAGTAATATACCACACGACGTCACAGAGGAGAAAATGGAGCTAAAGAAAGCTGTTTTAAACTACATGATAAAACTTACGTGAAATATCCTAGTTCAGTGCCATAATAGCAAAAACAGAGTAGGTGTTCGTACATTCCAATAAGGAAATATCAACTTTACGGCTATCTGTTGGCAGTCAAACTACGCTTACGGATTTCCCAAGTAAGGACTGTAACAAATACCAAAGTCGAAGGGATGCAATAGCAAGTGACTACCAGGAACTTTGCATAGACACTGTCGCCTGGATGGTCAAAAAGATCCCACGACGTCGGAAGTGCCGCCGCTGATACACTAAGCTTTACCAGGCCCACAGTGTGAGACCTTCATAGCCCATCGGGCATAATTCTTGCATATTAACAAATTTTATATACATATATTTCATTTTCGTACTAACTTTACATTAACGTTGTTGCCACACAATTTACATACAGAGATTCGACAACTAATTTTGTATCTTTCAACTGAAACATTAACTTTTAGGACTTTAATACTAAAGAGAAAAGAAATAAATTACTCTGAAGGAAACTCTGAAGGAAACCTTCAAAATGAAAAAATAAAAATTAATAAATAAATAAATAAATAATAATAATAAATAGATAAATAGGTAAATAAATAAAATATTATTCTAATAACGTGTAAGTTAATAACTAAACAATATAAACAAATAAATAATAATAAATAAATGTATAAATGTATATAATAAGATAAAAGCACAATTTAACAGAAAACTAAAAAAATAAATAAATAAATTAACAAGTAAACAAATAAGTAAATAAATAAATAAATAAATAAGTAAATACATACAAAAATTAACGAATGCATGAATATATAAACAAACAAATTTATAAATAAATGAATTATGAATAGGTAAACATATAACTAAGAAAACAAAAAATATATAACAGAATAAAGAAGTAAGTAAACAAATAGTTATGTGGACAGAGACAAGAGAAAAAATATGTTCAAACATTTAATTGGTTTATGAGAGGATTATCTGAAAAAAATGCGGTTTTGTAAAAATTTGTCTGTCAGCTTAATGATGCTATCGGAGATCAACTCAAGATTCGCTCGGAAATGAAGATCCGAGGTAGAATGGTGTCTGGGTAGGTTAAGCATCATTTTCAGCTATTTGTTTTGCAACACTTGTAACTTCCTTTTATGACATATTGCACAGTCTCCCCACACTTGGCATCCATAAAGTAGTATGGCTTGAAATACTACTTTATGGATTGTGATTTTGTTTATGTTACTTAGCATTGAATTCCTGTTTATAAATGGTTAAAGCATCTTGGTAGCAATATTCACTTTATTAATTGTGTTGGAAATGTGTTCCCTGAAAGTCAGTTCTTCATCTAGGTGAATTCCCAGATACTTAACACTTGGTTTCCAATCGACTCTTACACCACACACGTTAAGCGGATTGTTGGGCAGATAGCAACTCTTTCTTTTTCGGCTGAAAAAGATTGATTGCACTTTTTCGGCATTAAGCTTGATTTGAAATATTTTAACTTCGATATTCTAGAATCATATCTCGGGAATAGAATCTTTCGTGTTAGACATGGAGTCGAATACTCCGAGCTCAAGGAAATTTCGGCCGGCGTACCGCAAGGAAGCGTTCTTGGGCCGCTTCTCTATTTGCTATATACTCGTGATATACCGAACGAAGATGGCACTATCCTTGCTACGTTTGCCGATGACACCGCTATCCTAGCAGTAGGTAAAACAATCGAAGAAACGACTGCAAAACTGCAAAACGCACTGAATAATGTAAATGAATGGACGAGAGACTGGCGGATCGCCCTCAACGAATCTAAATCTGTTAACGTGAATTTCACTTACAAGAAAATTTATGACTTGTCAATATTCCTAAACTCGGCCCGAATACCTTTTGCAAACGAGGCCAAATACCTGGGAATGACACTCGACGCAAGCCTGAAATGGAATTCACATGTGAAAATGAAACGTAAAGAAGTCGAAATCAAATATAGAAAAATGTACTGGTTACTCGGAAAACATTCCCAGCTCAGTACTGAGAACAAACTGCTTTTATACAACCAAGTGCTAAAGCCGGTGTGGACCTACGGTATACAACTTTGGGCTTGTATCAAGAAAACAAATGCAAATATTTTACAAGCTTTTCAAAATAAAGTGCTAAGAGAAATTGTCCAAGCACCGTGGTATAGTAGAAATGACGATATCCACAGGGAAGCTTCGCGAGAAAGCATAGAAACCGACTAATTGGACATGTCAACAATACAGTCCTACAAATTTTGGATGAGAGCAATTTATTACGCCGACTACAAAGGACGAAACCTTTCGACTTGGCGAGATAATGATTAACCGCGTCTAGATTGCGTAATATGCAGGATCTTTCAGTGGAAAGAAACCTGCCAAATGTTTTTATTTCATGATAGAAAAATTGCTTAATAAGTTAATACTTAGTTGCGATATCTTCTTCTTCTTCCTTTTATCAGCGAGGCTATGATCCAAAAACAAGGGATCACAACCCTCCCACTTCACCGCATTTCTACTGATCCGCCTGTGGGATTCGCCTTAGTTGCGATATCTAACAAATTTATATGGAAGGGTGGTGTTTTTTTAGTCAGTAAGAATGTAAGAATCTGACACTACTATGAGCACGAGCTTGCTATTCTCATAGTGTCTATGGAAGATTTTTCACCTACCCGCGGGAAAAAAAAAAAAAAAAATTAAAATTAAGCTTGATTTTCCACTTGCTAAAATAATCAACTAATATTCTAATCGCATTTTGCAGGTTAGTCTCAATATTTAGCCTAAACTCATGCGATGAAAATATGCCTGTGTCATCAGCGTAAATAGCTGTTTCGCATGCTGGGAGCCTTGGAAAGTCAGAGGTGTAAATATTGTAAAGCACTGGACCGAGGACTGAACCCTGGGGCACCCCTACGTAAACGGGCTGTAAAGATGATGCTTTGCCATTGACGTAAACTCTAAAGCATCTACTAGTCAAAAAGCTTTGTATGGTTTTGACTAGATAGAGGGGAAAACCGAATTGCACTATCATCAGCAATGCCAACGGCTTTGGCGGAATTCGGTTCACTTAGTTCAATAACGTTCTCCTACATTATGTTCCATAGCAAACGACTTAGCACAAAGTCCTGGGATATGCAGGGATTATAACGACGTAGGCACGAATGAGGGAAAGAAAGACACCCTTCGGTGAATTCATATGGGAAAACTGTCTAGAAAGTCACTTAGGTCATTTTTAAATTCATATTGAACTCCTAATGGTCGGCACAAAACTGTAGGTCCCTTCCATTTGTGTGAAGAAATATAACGCACACAACACGAGAGGTTGCGAGTAGCTAGACACAGGCACTTGAAGAGCTGTTGCGCCAAATATTTATTTATTTTTATTAACTTCAATGACTTTTCTTTTCCATTTGCGGATTTGCGGCATCTGCTAAGTTGAAAACACCAAGATATTCGAGTGTACTTCAATATACAGCTACCCCAACAACCTACTTAGCCTATGTATATTAGGGTGCCCCTTATATGGGCAAAAAAAAAAATATTTAAGATATTTTTCCCGCATACCCTTTATTTATTTTTTCTAAATGCTAATACTAACTTCGATGTAAAATATTTTCCTCCTGGGATGATGCTAAACCGTGTCGACAAGACGGCAAAGTCAACATTGAAAATCTGTATGAAAAATTAAAACAAAAACTCAAACTTTTATAAAGTATGGTAACTATACTGTTCGGGAATGCATTCTATAAATTACATATAAAAGACATTTTAATTTGTTTATTTCAACCTGAAATTGTACCTTGAATTTAATCGTAAAAACTACCTACATTAATTACCAAATTTTCTATCTTTTTTGCAATTGCCGAATCACCTGGACGACGGAATTAATTTTTGGGAATTTTCCTTTATCGAGCTCTTTTTGCTAGCAACCACCAACAGCGAAACATCATCCTAACAGTCCACATTTGTAATAATCGAATTTTGTCTTGATCATTGGCAATTAGAAATAAATACGTTTATAACGTTTTGAATTTGGTATTTTTTCTTTTGTCTTTCTTTCATTGTTGATCAAAGTTGGTCCTTCGTAAAACCCGGATTTTTGTGGTAATTTGAATCGCATTTGAAACTACATGGTGGTTGCTAGACTTTGGATCTGGAGACATTGGATACAATTAAGTATTTGGTAAATGGTAATCTGGAGATTTTCCTGTTTGCTGGGGTTTGTTGTACTTCTTCTGAGTGCTGTTGAGGATTCCGCTGGAGTTTTCTAATATTGCTGTTGTCAAAAAAAAGGATATTGTGAAATCGCGTGTTGATAAAATTATCGCTCCTACGTGCTCGTTTTTTTAATTTTGATTATGAATGTGTTAAAGCAATCACGTGGACATTTGAAGGGTGTTGTAACTCGTGCGCATACCTTTATTTTGGAGGCCGATGAAAAAGATTTAGATGATTTAGAGACGCGGTTCGCCTGGTTGGAGGAAACGTGGAAGGGTTTTTGCGAAAATCAAAATAAACTTTTTCAATATTGCGAGGAAGATGGATACGGTAATCCTGAAATTTACTGATTGCGTTACTTAAAATCGTTTTTGCTCGATGATGCCGCGAAATTGTTGAATGGTATCGAAATCGCTGATTCTAATTATGTGCAAGCGTGGGAAAAACTCGAACGTCGGTATGATAAGCCGTTATACATTATTAACGGGCATGTTGAAAGTTTTCTGAAAATGCCAACGGTGGTAGTCGCGGATAGTGGACATTGCGTCGGTTAGCGGATAAATCTGATGAGGTCATACGCGGTTTGAAGGCCTTGCGATCCGAAACCAGAGATCCGTGGTTGATTTTCCTTTTGCTTAGTAAAACAGACTCAGACACGCGTAGAGCCTGGGCGCTTCAAACAAATAACTCTGAAGAAGCAACCGTTCAGGAACTTATCGGTTTTTTGGAAAAAAGGTGCGATGCTTTAGAAGCATGCGAAACGCGACCGAGTGAATCAAAAAACCGCGCGAATAGACATTTGACGCGTTCGGGTAGTGCTTCAAATAATATAAAAACCTTCTCAAATCCCTTATGTCCCATCTGCAAAGGGGACCATGTTCTGCCGCAATGCCCTCAATTCCTTGCCTTGCCCATCATGTCTCGTCGCAGCTATGCTAGGGATCAAAGCCTGTGCTACAATTGTTTAGGTAGCAACCATTCGTCTTCAAGATGTCGTTCAAAAACTCGTTGTCCTCATTGCCGTATTCGTCATCATATCCTAGTGCATTTGGATTCGTCAGCTAATGAGGTTCACAACCCGAACGCAGGAAAACCTTGACGTCTAGAGATGCCTCTTTATCGATTGTTAGTAATCATATGCAAAATGAAATTCGTCCTTCCGGCATTTTGCCTACAGTAGTGGTCCAAGTTGTAGACGCCTGTGGTAGAACACAACGTTGTCGTATGCTGCTCGACACCGGGTCCCAGGCTTCTTTTGTTACGGAAAGTTTGGTGAAAAGGTTAGGCCTTCGTCGTCGTCACGCTCGTCTTCCTGTTTCCGGTATCTCCTCTCTACAAGCTGGCATTACACAAGGAGCCGTAAGCCTACATCTCAAGTCTTGTTTTGGTTCAAATGAAATGGAAGTTGAAGCCTTCATTTTGAATCAAATTACTTCCAAAACCCCTATACTGCCTTTTGCTTTTGATAACTCCTTGCTGCTGGAGGATTTGAAACTGGCCGATCCAGGTTTTAACACCCCAGGTCCTATTGATGTTTTGCTGGGATCTGACAAAGCCTGGAGTATTTTGCTTGATGGTCGTCGTACAGATGAAGACGGTAATTTGATTGCGCATAATACCATTTTTGGATGGGTAATAACTGGAAAGATAGCAACCAAAGAAATTGTCTCGTTCCGTGTAGGAGTAGAACTGGACGTTGATATTCTTCTGAAGTCCTTTTGGGAAATGGAAGAACTTCCGTACAGTACTTATTTAATTGACTCTGAAGACCTTGTGGACGTAAACTTTTGTAAAACATTTTCTCGTGCGCCTGATAATAAATATATTGTTGAGTTGCCATTTCGACACAGGGATGTGAAGTTTGGAAATACTATCTCAGGAGCTTTATCTCGGTTGTCAGCTATGGAACGTCGCTTCGCTCGCAATGAACATCTTTGCTTGGAGTATTGTCTGTTTATGAAGGCTTATCAGGAGTTAGGGCACATGGAGCTTATTCCAGAAAACGAGATCGAACCTACATCTGGGAAGACTTTCTATTTGCCACATCACGCTTTTGTCACAAATAAATTACGGGTTGTTTTTGATGGGTCCCATAAGGATGGAAATGGTATTAGCTTGAATGAAATGCTGCATATAGGGCCTCCACTTCAGCGAAATTTAATAAACGTTTGCTTACGTTTTCGGATTCATAAATATGTTTTTTGTGCTGACATAGTTAAAATGTTTCGGCAAATTTGGGTCGATTCGAAACATCGTGACTTTCAACGTATCGTGTGGCGAGAAAGCTCTGATAAACTGATTGGACATTACCGGCTGCGTACTGTAACCTACGGTACCTCACCTGCCCCTTTTCTATCAATGCAAGTTCTGAAACAGCTCGCCTTAGATTACATGGATCAATGCCCCATGCGTCGCATTGCATTTTGCATGATTTTTATGTTGATGATATCATGACAGGGTCGGACTCGGTGTCAGGAATTTTAGACGTAAAAAAGGAGCTGGTTGAGCTGTTAGCCTGTGGAGGTTTGCAGTTGAGTAAATGGAACTCAAACTGTTGGTCAATTTGAAAGGGTTTGGATTGCGAGCCAACCTTTTCTCTAGATTTTGAAGGTGCTAACAACTGGACAAAGGTTCTCGGGTTAGTTTGGAATCCTCACCGTGACATCTTCACCTGCAAAATTTCCTTAGAAAAGGAATCGCGGTCATCACCAACTAAGCGAATGCTATTGTCAGAGATTTCAAAAATCTTTGACCCGTTGGGTTTTCTGGCTCCTGCCACCATTTTGTTTAAAATGCTGTTCCAGGAGTTGTGGGTGCATAAGACGAAAATTGGATGGGATGATCCACTGCCAACTACAGTAGCTGACAAATGGATTTCTTACCGAAAGGATTTACTCTTTTTTGAAAAGATCGACATAGTGAGAAGGTGTACATTAGATTCGAAGCGGTGTGATTTGATTGGGTTCTCAGATGCATCCGAGAAAGCTTATTCGGCAGTTGTTTACGCGCGTAGTTTGTCTGAAAGTGGGGCCATCGTGATTCAACTTGTTGCTGCAAAAACCCGTGTTGCTCCTGTCAAACAGCTAACCATTCCTTGCCTGGAACTTTGTGGAGCTCTGCTGTTAAGTCGTCTGGTCCTACTCATTCGTACTTCTCTAGACGTAAAACCTGTCCAAACCTTTGTCTTTTGTGATTCGCAAATCGTGTTAGCATGGCTTTCCTCTCCCCCTCGTCGATGGAATACCTTCATTGCGAATCGTACCTCAGAGGTTCTTTACGTTCTTCCCCGTTCCGATTGGAACTATATTCGCTCAGAGGAAAACCAAGCTGACTGTGCATCGCGAGGGGTCGAGCCCAGGAAACTGTTGCAGTTGGAACTTTGGTGGAAAGGCCCTGATTGGCTTTCGATGGATTCTGGTTCCTGGCCGATTGCTGCAGAAAAGGATGAATTAGGGGATGTACCGGAAAGGAGGAAAGAATCTGTTGTTGCCAATATATAGTCAGTGGAGGGAGGAATTCTTGACCAATTAGCAAAAAAGGTATCTTCATGGTTTGGTCTTATTCGGATTGTAGCCCTAGTTCGTCGTTTTGTCAGAAATTGCAAGATGTCTGAAACTGATCGCTTGCTAGATTTTATTCGTTCTACAGAATTGTTTTCTGCTAAACAAACTTGCCTTTTGTGGCCTCAAAAGCAGTTTATGGAAGAGATTGAAGCTCTAAAGTCGGACAAGTGTGTTTCTAATCGATCTAAACTTTCGTCTCTATTACCGTTTCTCGATAATGTTGGGCTGCTGCCAGTTGGAGGAAGACTTTTCAATGCTATAGATGTTCCTTTTACTGTGAAACATCCGATAATCCTTCCAAAAAACCATTCGGTCACTCAATTGATTCTTCAAGAGGCTCATTTGAAATTTCTTCACGCAGGTGTATTCGAACTTTTCTCGTTTGTACGTCAAGAGTTTTGGATTCTTGGCAGCAGAAACCTAATCAGGAAAATTGTACACGATTGCATGAAATGTTTTCGCCTACGTCAAGACACATCATCACAACTCATGGGAAACTTGCCTTCTTCACGACTTTCGCTATCTTTTGCTTTCGCTCACACTGGTTGCGACTACGCTGGACCAATTACACTTCGCTTAGCAAGAGGAAGGAAGCCAAAGCTAATAAAAGGGTACTTTGCATTGTTTGTGTGTATGGTGACAAAGGCTTTGCACCTAGAAGTCGTCAGTGACCTGTCCACAGATGCCTTCTTAGCAGCGTTGTGGCGGTTTATTGCCAGGAGGGAGAAATGCAATGTCATCTACTCGGACAACGGCACCAATTTCCAAGGAGCTGCGAGAGTGCTGGCCGAATGGTATACATTGGTACGATCCAAGGAACACAACGAACAAATTTCGACAACACTGGCAGCTGAAAGCATCAAGTGGGAGTTCATTCCACGGGGGTCAAATGCGTGAAACAACACCTCCGCCGAGTTGTGGGGAATAACGTCTTAACTTTTGAAGAGATGTCTACTTTACTGTCCCAAATTGAAGCATTACTAAATTCTAGGCCTCTTTGTGCTATTTCTGATTCAGATTTGAATCCTCTAACTCCATCTCATTTTCTTATAGGCATATGGTCTGCCTATCACGGCGATACCGGAGCATAGCTGTCTAGAGGTCCCACTTAATCGACTTGGACGATGGGAGCTCATTCAAAACATGTTGCAAGGGTTTTGGCGTCGATGGCACTCTGACTACCTAACAACGCTTCAACAGCGTCCTAAATGGAAAAATGAGATCAGAAATTTTCAAATTGGTGATCTTGTTGTGGTTAAGAAGCCCAATATGCCACCATCCAAATGGGCACTAGGACGGATCGACGCACTTCACCCGGGCTAAGATGATCTTGTACGAGTGGTTTCTGTTCGCACCAAAAACGGCATTTTTAAACGACCAATAACAAAGCTGGCTATTCTACCTTGCTCCTGAAATTCCTTCAGGGGGGCCGGCGTGTTCGGGAATGCATTCTATAAATTACATATAAAAGACATTTTAATTTGTTTATTTCAACCTAAAATTGTACCTTGAATTTAATCGTAAAAACTACCTACATTAATTTCCAAATTTTCTATCTTTTTTGCAATTGCCGAATCACCTGGACGACGGAATTAATTTTTGGGAATTTTCCTTTATCGAGCTCTTTTTCCTAGCAACCACCAACAGCGAAACATCATCCTAACAGTCCACATTTGTAATAATCGAATTTTGTCTTGATCATTGGCAATTAGAAATAAATACATTTATAACGTTTTGAATTTGGTATTTTTTCTTTTGTCTTTCTTTCATATTTGATCATACACAAAAAATACTTGAGTACTAATAATTAATTACAAAACGAAATTATTGCGCATACTTCTCTTCAAAACTTCTTCTTCCTGCAATCAGGATATAATTTTATGTGTTCTTGCACACAACGAAGAAAGAATTGTTTTTGCTTTTCTTGGGCTGTTCGAAGTCCGCGAAAGTCCTGGTTGATTTTAAGTTGCTTATCGACGTCTTCTCCTAAAAATATATAAGTTGTAGTAAAAAGAAATCCATTATATTTGCATGAAATTGAAGGCTTTATTTATAATAGTTAGAATGATCCAATTTAGGTATTTATAATTTATACGCCGTGTTGTTCGATAACTTGTTGCCATTTTGATGGTAATTCCATGCCTCTCTCATAGAAGCCTTCGTCCCTATTGGCAAAAAACTGGGACAGTCGATTTTCACAAGCCTCTCTTGAGGCGAATTTTTCACTAGCAAAATCGTTCGCCATGGACAGGAACAGGTGATAATCACTTGGTGTCAGGTCCGGACTATAAGGTGCATGCATAAGAACCTCCCAACCAAGCTCCCGGAGCTTCCGGCGAGTCGCTATCGATGTGTGTGGCCTGGCGCTGTCCTGATGGAACACAATTCCTCTCCTATTGGTCAAAGCTTGCCGCTTCAGGGCGATTGCTTCCTTCAGACAGACCAATTGTTGACAGTACAGGTCAAAATTTAGAGTTTTGCCGTAGAGGAGCAGCTCATAGTAGCTGATTCCCTGCCAATCTCACCAAACACACAGTAAAACCTTCCTGGCCGTCAATTCTGGCTTGGCGCAATTCGCCACGACCGTTTTCGCTTTAAGTTGTCGTAAGTGATCCACTTTTTATCACCAGTCACTATCCGCTTCGCAGATGGAAATTCGGTCCATGAGGTTTTTTTGCTTTAACTCATGTGGCACCCATACATCGAGCTTCTTTTTGTATCCAGCCTTATTCAATGTTTACCTCCTGGGCAATTGAAACACTACTTACATGATGGGCAGACTCGACGAATTCCATGATTTTATCGACGTTTTCGACAATTGGCCTTCCAAAGCGTGGTGCATCTTTGACATCGAAATTACCGGAACGGAATCGGCGAAACCAAAACTGAGCATGATTGGCTGTTACAGTATCAGGACCATTAGCCACCTGGCTTGCGTTTTCGCCCTAATTGAAGAAAAGCTGTTAAATATTGTGTATTTTCTATTGCTCTTGCTGGTGTCGTAGTGCCCATCTTTGACGCGCGCTCAAACAAAACTGACCAATCACAAAACTGTCAAAGAAGAGAATTTTTTTTTCTACGAAATGACATCTTTTTAACGCCATGTAGTGTACGTCCGATAGGATGTTTACAACGCGAGATACAAAATACTAAAGCCATCGGTTGGAAAAATAATGGTTTTCTTTTTACTAAACCGATAATTGAAAACTCAGTAAGTTTGCGGTAGTTATTTCTTTCACAACTGGTTTTTGTAGCTCCGTAAAGTAAAAACTAAACGATTCGGAGATTTTGGGTTCATTAGAATTCTTTATTACAATATCAGTACAGGTTTGAAATCAATCAATATTTTTCCATTCATCAAGAAACCTTTTATAAAGAGGTTTTTCTGGACTAATTGTAACTTGGTGGACCTCCGTTTCGAATACACTTTTAAGCACGGGCGCTTATATATGATGTCGATAACCACAAAGGGGTACACATGCTCCATTAAAACGACCTGTGTTTGATGCCGTTGTATCGCAACACATAATCTGCACTTTATCATCCAGGTTCCACTTCCACTTAATTGCTCTATAAACAGCTTACGCTTGTTCTTTACCAGAAGAATTTTCCATTTTTGGCACGGAAAGCAGTTGTAATAACGTAATAACGATAGGAAGTCGTTCTTCCTTGGCGCTTCTTACGTTCAAGCCAGTTAACAATTTTCCATCCCAGTGAACAGTAACGACTCCCGAAACATTATTTTGAAAATCGGTTTTAATGTTTTCTCCCCTTTTATTTCTAATCCGTGTCCGCGCGCGTTGAATCGAAGACTTGTTGATTGGAAAATCTTTAAAATTAAGTCCTAGAGCCTCCACTGTAGACCGAAGTGTACAAACGGAGTCTCTTATGCCATTTGCTTAAGACTGAAACTAATTTTGGAATAAGAAAGTCCTTTCTTCCTCGTTTTGTGGCTGCTTAAGATGATGGTTTAGGAGTAGTCGGAAGATCTGCTTCGCTGCTTTCGCCGGAGGTTGTAAATGTGTCATGCTCTTCGGGAAATAAAACCTCCAATGACGCTGAAGAAGATGGTATTGCCGATGGCATGTACTTACGATGTTTTTGTTTTTCTTCTAATCGCTTTTGTCTTACCCTATCTACATATAATTTCCACTATGATAGAGATGAGCAAAAAATCGCAACCTGCTAATCATTCACTGCTAATGAAAATTCGCATTCATAGCCTGTTAACAACTCATAAATAAACTGCTATTGCTAATGAATTGCTAATGATTATTTGGCTGACTTCTATTCACGAGTCATAATTTCATTTTTCTTGCACTACACACAAATGTGTGTTTGTCTCATACGAAAAACGTGTAGAAGAAAAGGTAATAAATTATAAAACTAAACTACCCTTTTGGCACGTTATCTGCTGAACATCTCATCCAATTTTCTTTCCGAACATGTGTGAAGCTTTTTATTATACGCCAACAAGCACCAAATCAACTCATATGGTTGCATATCGCAATCGCAGCTGGTTTGAAAGTTTGGCTGGTTTGTATATAGCAGTGTCGAACAGTTTCCCAGCGAGATCTAAATGCGCGAACGAACACGATTAACAAAAAAAAAAGATAAAAAGACGGAAAACGCACGCGTACGCGATGGATAAAAAGTCGGAAATGGCAAGGCAATTGTTCGATGGCCACAAGTGTCAAAATGTGGCGAATTTGGTGTGGTTTCAGGGAATTACAGATTGGGTTTTATTTGGTACACTATGCAAAAAAAGAAGAAGGGATGAAAAGTTGAACGCTAGGTAATCTTTTGGGAAATTACCAAACCTTTAAGAGGATGAGGAAGAAAAATGCTGAAATGATAATGGATTAAAATCCACGTATTTCTTGACGTTACAAAGCTTCGTCAGAGGGCTACTTTATTGTTCGATAAATGGAAAGAAGTAATTTTTTTTTTTAATTAAAAAGCTCATTCAAAAACGGAAAATGAATGGAAATGAATGTATATATGCAACATTTATTGAAAAACGGAGATGAAATGTTTTCAGCCGTTAGGGTAGCCCGTTATCACTCGGTTCTCAGAACGGAAAATTCCTACCTACCGGGTCGCGTGTTCCGCTTTTTCGGGAATACTTCGGGGCGGAGTCCTACCAGGGTTCTCAAAAAAACCAACTTCTTACAACAACGCACAACAAAAAAACTTAAGCTTATCTGTCTTGTGTTCGATTTTCCTGCTTCCTTCCTCTCTGATTTTTCTTCTGCTTTGCTCTGCTAGATCCTAGATCCTTCCTTTCTCCCTTCCGATAATCTTTCCTTTGTTTTATCTTTCCTCTAAACTGATCCTTTTCTTTCCTTTTTTCACTTTCCTTTATTCTTTTCACTTTCCTTTATTTTTCAAATTTTCACTCAAAAAAAGAAAAAGTTCTCAATTTGGGAATTCGAACTGAACACTTTCTCTGAACGCAAACCAAGAAGTGACCCTTTGATCTTTTCCTCCGTGGGACTTCGCCTGCTCGATCCGAGAGCCTCACACACATACACAAACATTCCGCTCATTCAGCAGATTCATTCACGGCTATGTGTGCAACACTTCGCTCATTTGCTACAGTGCGCAACCGTTCATGAACCGTTCACTCTCTTCCACCATTCTTCTGGCTCTCTGAATTCGCCCCAACTTGACAATTCAGCCGATCGAGTAAGGCATTTCTCATCCCCATTCCTTTGGCAGTGTTACTGGTGGCGTTCAATTTCCCCAATTGAGGATCTACTCGTAAGAACAATCGATAATTTGGTGTGAGAATTTTTGTCTCACCGATATAATGCAAAAAAAATAATCAACTAAGGAAAGAAGAAAAGCTCAAAGAATAGGATCCTAATTGTAAATTTTTCAAACAACGCTTTTGCGTCGGAACCTAAAAGAGATAGAAACGATATAGGATTGAGCTTTTAATTTGCGGTTTCAAACAACGCCTCAGCGTTGGACTTTGTCTGAGAAGAACGAAGCTGGGAAGATCCCACTTATTTTTAAAATTCGTAATTACGCGCAACCTACGCTACCTTGGTGGAATTTCGCGCAGATTTGGGAGGATTAGAACGAGACGATGACATGCTACCCCGTACAAAAAATCATGGGCTAGGGTGGGCTCTCGGCCATTGTTGGTGCTGGTGGTGCTCGCTGACAGGCGGTCCACCCACATCAGAGTGTTGCCAATGGTTCGTTGGGCTCTGCTTCCGGGAGTGCCTGCTTTGTTATCTTCTCGAAACAATTGGAAAAGTGTAAGCACAGAACTGGATACCAGTTCCGGAACGCTTCACGATCCCATCTCTCTTCGAAGATAACGGAGAAAAAAGAAAGGTAAGGCCAAAAAGGGGAACGAGGTGAGAGAACTGGAGGGACGGAGAGGATCAGGAACCTTAACATAAAGTTGCACGCAACAGCAGCATTGGTAATATTTGCGTTGCTATTGCTGCTATTGCAGTCGCAGCTGGCTTGTAAGTTTGCTTGGTTGGCATATAGCAGCACGGGTTATACTTGCGTTGCTATTGCTGCTATCGGAGTCGCAGCTGGTTTGTAAGTTTGGTTGATTAGTATGTAGCAGCAGAAAGGTTACACTTGCTAAGCTGCTATTGCTGCTATCGCAGTCGCAGCTGGTTTGTAAGAGTTGGCTGCTATATAGCAGCACAGGGGTTATACTTGCTTAGTTGCTATTGCACTCGCAGCTGGTTTGTTAGTTTGGTTGGTTGCTATATACCAGCACAAGGGTTATACTTGCTAAGTTGTTATTGCTGCTATCATACTCGCAGGTGGTTTGCAAGTTTGGTTGGTTGCTATATATCAGCACAGGGGTTATACTTGCTAAGTTGTTATTGCCGCTACTGCTGCTATTTCAGCTATTTCTGCTATTGCAGTCGCAGCTGGTTTGAAATTTGGTTGGTTGGTATATAGCAGCACAGGGATTATACTTGCTAAGTTGCTATTGATGCTATTGCGATGCGAATGCGATTTCCTAGCGGGAGCTCCAGTACCAGCACAACGAATTTAAAAAAGCGCATTGAAATTATGCATCCTGCTGTGTCTTTAGTTTCAGCAAGTTCACCGGAGCCAGATGTGCGAGTAAGTTTTTTAATGAAGGGATATATGTATGTACATATTCATGCATAAGTATGTGCATAGGTAAGAATCTGGAAGTTGTGAAATGATTTGGGGCACTTGCACCATAAAATGAAAATTTGCTTGTGGAAGAAAATTTTATTTTGTGTGACTCAGACAAAATAGTCAGAGAGGTGTACCTATATGACTCCATTACGAATTCGCATTAGTAGTTTACATTAGTAGTTTACATTCACAGTGAAAAAGAAATCGCATTCACAGTTATAAGTGCGAATGCAAATTCCGACTTAGCCCATTTCTAGTTTGTGATGCTACAAAAAAAACGCTATCCTCTTCTATTTTAATTTTTTGAAGAGCATCAGCATGAGTTATGTCAAATAAAATATCCAAATCGTCCTGGAAATCTACTTCTCGTCGTTTATGCACCTCCTGGGTTTTCTCCGAATTTTTTGCAGTTCTTTACAAGCTTGATAAAAATTTAAAAGCTTTATCACACAGTTGGGTAGTGAATTTGTGGGTGTTCTTTCCTTTTCCAGAAAATAATACATTCACGAATAATACATGCACTCTCGCTAACTGTTAGCTTAACTTCACGCATTTTAAACAAGAAAACTAAAAGAATTTTTCGATTTGACGGTAGCTTAGTACCCTTTATTTGGTGATTTGCATCTCGCACTAAGTATTTTAAATATTTTTTGCATTACTTCTTGATTGCAGTGATATCTTTCACCGATTAAAACAAAGGTGTTTACCTTTTAAACACTTAAAGTGCAATGGAAATTAACTACTATTCTCGCGTAACTGGTACTCAAATGTTTCGATGCAAGTCGGCAAATCAATCCACGGGTTTGGTCCTCTTGGATGTTGAAAAGGCTTTTGGTTCCGTTTGGCATTCCGGGTTACTATATAAAATGTTAACTTTTGGTTTCCCTGAGTTTATCGTAAAACTGGTTAAAAGTTTCTTGTCTGAACGTTTTTTCATGGTTTGTGTAAATAGCTCCTACTCTTCCGAAATTGATATTCATGCCAAGGCTCAGTATAAGGACCAGTGTTGTAACATATAACATCTCTCGCTACCGAACTGTGAGTTTGCAATGTATGCAGATGACACAGGAGTATATTCATCCGATGAGACTGGGCTCGTAAATGAACGCAATCTTCAATTGGCTATCAACACTATCACGACCTACTTTGATAGGTGGAAAATAAAAATAAATGCTTCGAAGACGCAAGCCATCTTTTCCACAAGAAAAAGGAATACTTGTCTTTTACCTCGCAGTCATTTATGCATAAATAATACTGAAATCAATTGGAGTGATACTGTGAAATACTTGGGTATATGGTATCTTTAGACAAAAGACTTACATTCAACAAACAAATTATAAATACGCTGGATAAAGTTAACAAAACAATTAAAATAATGTATCCGCTTATTAACCGAAAATCTCTACTGAGTAAAGAAAATAAGCTAATTATATTTAAGGTAGTCTTTCAGTCTTTCATGTTGTATGGTAGTCTAGTGTGGGGCAAATGTGCAAAAATACACATCAATAAGCTACAAATAGCGCAAAATAAACTGCTAAAACTTTAACTTCTCGACCCTCGAGCTGCACGATAAGGCCAACATCGATCCTATTTACTCAACAATTAATAAACTCAATAACAATTATATATTTAAAAAAAAACAAAGGATCTGGCCCTCCGGGTTGGGGGTTGCGCCGTCGGGTTAACTTCCCTACCACGTAAAAAACCTTTGGTTACGAAGCAACCAACAGCCTCGGATACGGATGACCTTACAGTTGACGACCCATGCAAACGTAAAAAGGACAACGATCTTCGTGCCTGCACATGGAATGTCAGGTCCCTCTACAAACCACGTGCAGCCGAACAACTTGCGGAGGCCCTAGATTGTCTCAAAGCAGACATTACCGCCATCCAAGAAGTGCGATGTAATGGGCCGGGCAAAAGGAGTATGAAAAACTGCGACATATACTACGGCGATTGCTACAGACAAAAAGAACAGCATCTATTCGTGTGCGGATTTGTGATTGGAGGCAGACTTGGGCAAGAAGTCTTAAGTCTCCGGCATGTGAACGAGCGCCTTATGACTATCCGTATCAAGGCTAAATTTGCCAACATTAGCCTAATATGCGTTCACGGCCCTCATGAGGAGAAGGACGACGCGACAAAGGACGACGTCTACCAGCTCTTGGACAAGACGTATGAGCAATGCCCTCCGATGTACTGGGTTTCTCTCGCTCACCACAACGAAACCCCTGGTTTGATGAGAAATGCCAGCAAGCACATGCAGCAAAACAAGAGGCGTACAAAGCGGCGCTGCATAGAAGGACTAGAGCTGCTTACGAGCTCTACGTGCGCAGGAGAAAAGAGGAACATCGACTTCTCAGAAAGAAGAAAAAGGAGCATGAGAAGCGCTCGATCGAGGAGATTGAAAAAGATCGAAAATTTTACCAAAGGGTAAAAAGAACATGCCAGGTTTCAAAGCCAGAACAGAAGCCTGCAGGGACGAATATGGCAACATAGTAGTAGAATCGCAGTCGGTGCTGAGGATATGGAAGGAACACTTCTGCAGACTGTTAAACGGCGATGATGATCAATATTCCGTTGTCAGGCAGAATGAGCCATTCAAGTGAGGATAGCGATACTCAAATAACTCAAATCCAACAAAGCTGCTGGAGCCGACGGCCTTGCCGCTGAACTTTTCAAGGCAGGAGGAGATGAGTTGGTAAGGAGCATGCACCAGCTCATCTGTAGAATCTGGTCGGACGAAAGTATGCCTGATGAATGGAACCTCAGCATCGTTTGCCCGATCCTGAAGGAAGGAGACCCTCTGAACTGCGCCAACTACAGAGGTATAAGTCTCCTAAATATCGCATATAAGATCCTGTCTGCCGTATTATGTGAACGCTTAAAACCGATCGTCAACAACCTGATATGTCCTTATCAGTGCGGTTTCAGGCCTGGAAAGTCCACCATTGACCAAATATTCACACTACGGCAGATCTTGGAAAAAACCCATGAATATAAAATCGATACGCACCACCTCTTCATCGATTTCAAAGTTGCCTATAATAGCGTGTATAGAGACGAGTTATACAGAGCCATGTCTAGTCTTGGCATCCCTGCCAAGCTCGTCCGTTTGTGCAGAATGACGATCGAGAACTCTCGCTGCTCCATCAAAGTCGGTAAGAACATCGCCGAACCGTTCGATGTCAGGAAAGGTCTTAGACAAGGTGACGCGCTATCATGCGATCTCTTTAACATAGTGCTTGTACGAAACTCACAAGCCAACCCCGGAGGTACAATCTTCTTCAAGTCTGTACAACTACTCGCTTATGCCGATGAGATTGACATAATCGGAAGAACTCAGCGGGCAGTCAATGGGGCATTTACGAGTATTGAGAACGAGGCAGCAAAGATGGGTCTAGCGGGCAATGAAAGCAAAACAAAATATATGCTGTCTATAAAAAAGGACACCCAACATCGGCGTCTTGGACAGAACGCCACAATAGACGGATACAATTTTGAGGTAGTAAAGGATTTTGTCTACCTATGCTCTATGGTCAGCTCCGCAAATGACATCAGTAGGGAGATCACACGAAGAATTACTCTTGCCAATCGTTGTTTCTATGGGCTAAGAAGGCAATTGAGGTAGCAAAGCCCTATCTCGAACTACTAAGGTAACTCTTTATAAGACATTAATCATCCCAGTCCTGCTGTATGGCGCAGAGGCATGGGCTTTGACAAAACCGGATGAGGATGCCCTTGGTTATTTCGAGAGACAAGTTCTTCGAGCGATCTTTGGTCCCGTCTGCATAGACGGTGAGTGGAGGAGAAGGCACAATGCCGAACTATACGGCCTGTGCAAGGACAGCGACTTAGCCAGAAGAGTTCACATACAGCGACTAAGATGGCTGGGTCATTTAGAGCGGATAGAGCCCAACCTTCCCGCTAAGAAAGTCTTCGAATCCACCCCGGATGGACGACGCAGTAGAGGATGACCTCGCGGTAGGTGGCGCAAACAAGTGGAGGGGGACCTCAACCAACTTGGCGTGCGCAACTGGAGGCAGCTGGCTCGTAACCGTGCTGGCTGGAGAGGTTTGTTGGTTGAGGCCCAGGTCCACCCCGGACTGTAGCGCCATCTAATTAAGTGATATATTGAATTGTCAAATGTCCAATAATGCTCTAGTCAATAGCCTAGTTACTTTGTAAGTTAATATAATATAATATACATTACATATTTATCTATTTGTTTATTTGTCCATTAACTCTGTGTTTATATATTATATAAATTATGTTTGCTATTTATTTATTTATGTACTTATATATTTATTTATCTTTATTAATTTATTTATTTATTTATTCATTTATTTATTTTTTTACTTATTTATTTAATTATTTATTTATTTGTTTGTTTATCTATTTATTTATTTATTCAACTATTTATTTCTTTATTTATTTATTTATTCGTTTGTTATCCACTTATTTATATACTTAGTTATTCATAGCTGTATTAATTATTTATCTTTTGTGTACATAATTCATGTTTAATTTATTATTTATTTACTGATCTGTTAATGAATCTATTTTATTTACTTATCATACGTACCTGCATAAACGGTTCAGGATTTTTTTATTTATATAATTTTAAAATTTTTTTTTTTTTTTTTTCTTTTTTAATCACATAGAAAAGTTTTTTGTTGTAGCTTTTCTTTTCGAAATATTGTACAATTCTAGTCTCTTTTCACTTCACAAATATGAGTTTTCAGTAGTAAGATAGATTATCATAACTCTGTGTGCTCCAAATGAACTTATTTCGTATTTTTGGAATTGTTTTATGATAGACCGAACAAAATTAGAATTAGTTAAAAAAGAATTCGAAAAATAAGGGACACCCTAATCTATATATACATATCCGTATATGTCTAAGCACCCGCCACCTAATTATAGGAAATGAATAACCTGTAAATACATACATTATGTATCTTTGATATCAGACATTTTCTTTCTATTATCGATAGCCTGTGTAACAAAATGTCTTATGTCCTGTATATTTTTACAACATAATTACTATTCGCAACGAAGCCAAATAACACATATCATACAAAATTTAACCTACACCTTGTTCGTACTGGCGTCACCGGGCATTGCCATAGATTACTACATCCCTTTTATTGATGATATCTATTTATATAGAGTATCGTGTTGCCTAATGGAATGGAATCGGAAATGCTAGCTTCAGCATTTTACCAATATACGCCTCTTTCTTTCAACCATGAAATATGTACCATTAAGTCACAATATTAATGCTCATTCCCCAAAGTATCTTTCCGATGATTCCGTTAAACGGTTTATGGTTGAGTAATTGTAAGAAATGGCATTTACATAAAATATCATGACCACTCAGTGACTTTACTGCACCTAAAAATCGCACCGCAACGATTGGTTTCCTAACACCATCGTCATGCAATTCCTATAAGATACACGAGTATCTTTTATCGTTTCGTATTACCCAAACAAACATCCACTTCTCACTCCGTCATCAAATCCATTTTTATTTCCCTTCTAACGATTCGTCATAAGGACCTGTAAATTATCAAATTACCATCGTTTAGCACGAAGGATATAAACGAGCTGAATGCCACTCCATCGTGCCGCCAATAACTGTTTAAGTGAAGTAAAATCTGCTATTTAACTGAAAAGTTACTGTGTTTCTTCCTGCCTTCTCGGAGGATACATTCAACACTTACTTCAGCTGCTGTTCAAATAAGCGTGACGCCCATAACCGGTAGATTTGGAATTACGAAGCCATACGCGCCACACGCTGTGCTGCTATATCCTACTACGGCAAGGACATTCCATAATTCTTCAGGATCGCTCGCGCCACACCGCCTACACTCATGCGAAACAGTTGTAATTATATTTTAGTGTGGATAATAAAAATCATCTCATTATTCTGTGTTTACGCATTGCCAAGCGGGTCTTGAGACCGTTCCCAACGTTACCACATCCTGGAGGGGATTAATTAACTCGGAGAAATTTACCACCGTTTCTGTCACTGCCGGCGTCGTTGTTCAGCTTTAGTAAGGAGGGTATCTGCGGAAATAAATTCGGGTTCGTGTCTTGTACCTTTAATTCGATTCCAAGGAACACGAAATTAATTACATCACTTTGGTGGAAAAAAATGGTATACTCCACTCGCATGTATCAGCGGTACAAGGATGCCAAATGAGTTTAGGAACGCACATCGTAAAAGGGATTTTCCGTTTTCAGCTTTTTTTTCTTCCTGCGTGCCTTTTTTATCGTCTCCTGGTTCGAATGCCTTTGATGCTATGAATCAGTATGTTTACATTCCAAGATTGTTATTCAAGGCAAGATAGAGACAGTTAAAGTGAGTCGGGTTGGGATTTTTAAGATGCGAAGGAGGGGAAATATTTTCGGCTCGTAATGGGATTGAAATAGGGTTCATTATTCAAAAAGGAATGCGTGGATTATTTGCGTGTAATTATCTTGGCGGAGTAGATTTGTGCTTTGGAATTTTTATTTAACAACAGAAAAAAACCTTCAGAAAGGAAATTATCCGGATAAATGGAGGATCTTCAAATGGTATTGAATTCCTTAGGTTAGCAGCGATGTAATAAAAGAACAACAGACCGGATTTGGAGTGCTTCCTACAACGGAAGTGTGGTTAATTGGAATGAGCTTGTTCGTTTAATAAATGTTGCTTGTTTTATTTCCTTCCCATTGCAGGGATATGTTACGGTAAGTTAAAATGTAAGCGACAAATTTAAGGTAAAAAATCGTATGAGCGATGCTGTACATAAAATTATGTAACTTTAGAAAGATAGACGATAATTTCGATTTGGGAATGTATTTACACTCCGCTTCCCTTGATTTAATTTAACTAAAATATCTCCGAATTTTGATTCTGTAAGTCTGCAATTCCCTGAGATAGTCACTTATAGAAGTTGGTGCAAAAGTCATCAAGTTTTAAATTGTATATGTATTCGTTGATATATATCAAAACGAACTCTTCCTTAGCAAAAATTTTACTCAGAAAACTTATGTGTTATATACTCAAAGATTGAACCGTAACACGTTTATGACAAATACATGGGCAGATAGATAAATTCCATAAGAAGTGCTCTTCTTCTGTAGGAACTCGTATACTACGGAAACCCTATTACTCTAGCTTTGTCATCCATCTGTCTATCTATGTATCATCACCCCTTAACTTAAAAACAAAACTAGCTTCTGGAAATAGACATTGAGAGAGCCTTTCATGGCAGAGGGTTGGCTATATATAGAGATCAGCAAAAAAACGCAACCTGCTAATCATTCACTGCTAATGAATAAATAAATAAATAAATAAATAATAAACAATTTCATTTTTCTTGCACTACACAAATGTGTGTTTGTCTCATACGAAAAACGTGTAGAACAAATGGTATATATTGTGCGCGCTGTGGCGTAAGTGGCATGAGGTTCCAAGTTCGAATCCCAGAAAATACCAAAAAGTTTTTTCACGGTCCCACCTCTCGCGAGCGTCTGACAAACATCCGAGAGTATTGCTGTCACGAAAAAAGCTTCTCAAAACGCCGTTCGGATTCGGCATTAAACTGTAGGTCCATTCCATTCGTGTGAAAAATATAACGCACACAACATGAGTGGTTGCGAGAAGCTAGGCCCTGGCACTTTAAAGAGCTGTTGCGCCAAATATTTGTAAATGGTATAATTAAATTATAAAACTAAACTACCCTTTTTGCACGTTATCTGCTGATATGCAATTTTGTTTTCGAACATGTGCGAAGCTTTATATGAAACACCGACAAGCACCAAACTAACTCATAAGGTTGCATATCGCAGTCGCAGCTGGTTTGAAAGTTTCGTTGGTATATAGCAGCACGGGTTATACTTGCGTTGCTATTGCTGCTATTGCAGTTGCAGCTGGTTTGTAAGTTTGGTTGGGCGCTATATAGCAACACAGGGATTATACTTACTAAGTTGCTAATGCTGCTATTGCAGTCGCAGCTGGTTTGAAAGTTTGGTTGGTTTTTATACAAAAGCACAGGAATTATACTTGCTAAGTTCCTATTGGTGATATTGCATTGCAGGAGATCTAGTACCAAATTAAGCATCCTGCTGTGTCTTTAGTTTCAGCAAGTTCGTCGGAGCCAGATGTGCGAATAAGTTTTTTTTTATGAAAAGACATATGTATGTACAATGTACATACATACGTGTGCATAATTATGTACATAGGTAAGAATTTAGGAGTTGTGAAATGATTTGGGGCACTTGCACCATAAAGTGAAAATTTGCTTGTGGAAGAAAATTAAATTTTGGGTGACTCAGACAAAATAGCCGGAGAGATGTACCTATATGACCCCATTACGAATTCGCATTAGCAGTTTACATTCACAGTGAATAAGAATTGCATTCACAGTTATAAGTGCGAATGCAAATTCATGACGTAGCCCATCTCTACTATATACCCATAGAAATGACAAGAAAGAAAATCTACCATATACGTTAGCAACTAGCAGCAAGCTGATGAGAGAGGGCCAATGATCTTCACCTTCTATGCACCGGCACATTGTAATCGTCCACAGGAAACTAAATTGGAGGAACTCTTAGATATTGACGATTTGGATATCAACAGAATTTGGAAATAAGTCCAGAAATCAAAGTGGTTCGAAGAGTAGCATGAAGAATCAGTTCATGTGGCAACACAATGGGCCTGCCCTGGTCTACGGGATTCCTATCTAGAAGGAGAGAAACCAATCTTAATCTTACCTTCACATGAAATTTATTCAGAATGGTACTTTATATCCCTAAAGCTGTCAAACTCAAATTTTCTCTCTAATTGCGCACCACTGCACAACAACTTTCTTCTCTTGGGTCATTGAAACACGTATTTGAGCACAGATTATGAGATATATTTCTAGCATTTCCCACTGTTGTAGCTAAACTGCAGCTATTGAGTTCTCATCTTTTTTCTGTATCGGTATGCACAGACTAAAACAAAATGAATCCTTAATTACAAAATGAAAAAGAGCAAGCAGCGTTCAATCTAAAATGCAGATACTGTATAGGTATGTACGAGTACATGTTTTGGGCGATTTTCAACTTGAATTCAGAAAGCCACGTTACTTGCGCACGAATTGTTCCTCAGCACGCAATCTATAAGGACCGGTCTTCATAATAGTCATGTTACTGTTTTCTATTGTTGACAGCATAGTTTTCTGAAAATCACGCAAGACCCCGACTGTAATTTTACTCTCATCCACATTGTACTCAAGTTTATGATCTACCAATAACTCATTTTTCAAGAAATTTCTCTCCTGCCACTGGTAGTCGAGTATCCTCTACCATCACACGGTTCACTTAATCTACGCAATCAACCAATATAGCTTCAATCGGGCTTAAATTTCGCTGCAGTACCTGCTCATAGTCAAAGTTCGTCCTCTGTGTCTGTTAAACTTTATGCTGCGTTATTGATTTCGAATCCTGGAACATTGGCTAGCGTAACTGTGTAGGTGTAGGTTTTGTTTGTCCCCATGCCAGTGAATCTATTATATTTTGCAGTGCAAATGTTGGTGCAGCTACTCGTACAACATGGCATTTCATGCAAATATCAAACTTACCACTGCTGAAATTGTCCTGTTTAAACTGTAAACTGAGCTCCATATCGCCTCTCGCTGCGTGTTGGACAAGTATCAATGGCAGTTGAACTATAGTTTGCAACTGAAAATTGACACATATTAGTCGAATTTGGATATATTATAAGTACATGTCAGCTCGGACACATGTACGTATTATGCATAAAGAGTGCCGGAAACGAAATTGGTTATACAATTATTAGATCCGAATTCTGAACCAGTTGTGGTTCAGTAGTTGTTGTTTGCTAATGGGGCTTGTTGTGGCCAAATGCGGACCGGGAAATGTCCACAATACATGTTTGAAAAGCGGTTGGATGTTTTAAGTTAATTTATGTATGTACTTTGAGGTCAATAAATGGACATTTTATGAGTTTCATTTTGCGAATAAATAGTCGTATGCATTTCGTCATATAAGGCTGCCAGGATTCCCAAAATCAATGCTTTGGTCGAAAGGTGAAAAGAGTTTACCTATTTCGGTATCTTAATTTGGTGAATGGACTGGCTCGCGATCGCTGAAGATGTAAGGGGATTCGAGTCTGGGTCACAATGTTCGAGCATGACAAATTAATACTAGTACGTACAGTGTAGTTAAAATAGAGAACAAGTAAAGACTGAAGGGAAAGAAAAGAAATGTTGAGTCTTTGTGGTTTATATACTTTTATAAATACTGGGAATTCGTTCCACATTAGTGATAAACTACTTACTTACTTAGATGGCGCTACAGTCCGGGGTGGACCTGGGCCTCAACCAACAAACCTCTCCAGCCAGCACGGTTACGAGCCAGCTGCCTCCAGTTGCGCAGGCCAAGTTGGTTGAGGTCCCCCTCCACTTGTTCGCGCCACCTACCGCGAGGTCGTCCTCTACTGCGCCGTCCGTCCGGGGTGGATTCGAAGACTTTCTTAGCGGGAAGGTTGGGCTCTATCCGCTCTAAATGACCCAGCCATCTTAGTCGCTGTATGTGAACTCTTCTGGCTAATTCGATGTCCTTGTACAGGCTGTACAGTTCGGCATTGTACCTTCTCCTCCACTCACCGTCTATGCAGACGGGACCAAAGATCGCTCGAAGAACTTTTCTCTCGAAATAACCAAGGGCATCCTCATCCGGTTTTGTCAAAGCCCATGCCTCTGCGCCATACAGCAGGACTGGGATGATTGATGTCTTATAAAGAGTTACCTTAGTAGTTCGAGATAGGGCTTTGCTACTCAATTGCCGTTTTAGCCCATAGAAACAACGATTGGCGAGAGTAATTCTCCGTGTGATCTCTCCACTGATGTCATTTGCGGAGCTGACCATAGAGCTTAGGTAGACAAAATCCTTTACTACCTCAAAATTGTATCTGTCTATTATGGCGTTCTGTCCAAGACGCCGATGTTGGGTGTCCTTTTTTGTAGACAGCATATACTTTGTTTTGCTTTCATTGACCGTTAGACCCATCTTTGCTGCCTCGTTCTCAATACTCGTAAATGCCCCATTGACTGCCCGCTGAGTTAGTGATAAACAGCTAAGAAAAATTCTTCTACCTATATACTTATATCACTGTGCGCCCGAAAATACGCTTTAAGATGTATGGATAAGGGGAAGATGTCTCATGCGTATTTCGATTTAGCCGACGAACAAGAGGTACACATCATAGATTTCATCCGAGCAGGTACAGCAGCATTTATTTCGCCGAAGATTCCGTGCGGGAATTTGGCGACAAATTGATTGATCACTGATCAATCGGAATGTTTGACGCTGAGCACGATCTTTTAGTCCGCACGATCTTTTAAGCGAGTTTCTTTTATCGAAACAAAGAGATGGTTTACTTTGTGACGCACATTTTGTCAGTTGAGAAATTAGTAAGATATTTTGAAGAAATTTTTGAATATGAAGTACATGGTGGCCCAAAAACACTCACCTGATTGTTGTTTTGCTATGTTTTTAAAATGAAACGATATAATTTCATAATTTTTATTATTTTTTTAATGTTTATTTGGACCTTAACCCGGCGAGAGTGTGGTGACAAAATGTAACATAGAGTATTTGGCTGGGTATGACATACCCACAAACAAAATTACCTGTAAATATTGTTATAATAAATATTAACATTTAAAAAATGGTACTTTATTATAAAGGGTATATGCGTTTGTGTGATCAGTTAAAAATATACAGTTATGTAAGTAACAGGGTGGGCATGTCGTACCCGGTGCCGTGAACTAAGGTCATATGAACTATCGCCATAATGGTGCTAATTCATTTTCAAATGCGAATTAACGCCATAATCCACTTATGGCCTTATTTGACTTTCAAATGAGAACTAAAGTCATATGGTGTTAGTTCGTTTTAGAAAGTGGTCTAAGTTCTCATTTGAATGTGAATTAAAGTCGTATGAAGTTATTTGTCTTCACTTTAATTCGCATTTGAAAATGAATTAGCACCATTATGGCGTTAGTTCATATGGCCTTAGTTCACGGCACCCAAGTAGGCACCGCCATTGTTGATGACTAATTGGGGTCTTTTTACCGCATTTTCAGTCGTTTTGGCGAGAACGATCGGGCGCTGGCTGTGTGAGCGGTTACACCGTCTTATTAGAACCACATGCCTTCCAGTCTCAATTTATCAATTTACGGCAGTAAAAACTCGTTGATCATGGTTCTGTATCGCTTACCAGTCACAGTAACCGTGTTACCCACGGAGTCCTCGACGCTATGACACCTCCGAGGTAAATGGCGCACCGTGCAGAGATTTGAGTGGTTAAAATTGCTCGTCAAGAATGATACGTTGATTTTCAGTGCCCAAAAGTGCAAATGTTGTTTGTTTACGTTTCCGTTCAGATAGAAATAGCCCTTGTCGCTCATGATGAATTTCGACAAAATCACTGACGAATTATCCCGTAAAAAAATGGTTACAAGTATTCCGCGATCTTGAGGAGTATACCGTCCCATGGCATATCGACGTATATTTTGCATATGTTTACTTCACAAATATTAAAACAAAACTGACAGTTGGAACTATTTCCAAAAGTTATAGCATCTTCCGACAGGGTGATACATTTTGGGCCACCTTGTACATATGAATCTGAAATTGAACAAGATTCCAAAACATTTTGCTCGTTTATCAATATTAAGCTCAAATCTCTTGGAATCCTGTCGCACATGGTTTCTAAACGAATTTCCAGTGACAATTTACAGGAAATGTGCAATATAAATCGGATTCTTTATTGAATAAAATGGTTGTATTTTTCATATTTCCTTGCAATTCGATCACTGATTTGTATCTATCATATAAACGAGGAAGAGATGTTCATGGAGTTATCGTCTCTTGACTCGAGTTCGAGTTCCGCTATATAATTTTCTATATTTAAGTATGTGCAAATATTATATAATAAACCCATTATGCATTATTTTTTGGACTTTTGATTTATGCAAAACTTCATTTGTTACACTAATCTACAAATCTGGGTTGAAGAGGATTATAAAGATTTAAAGAGTAATGGCCAGTCTTCCACTGATACCTACAATTTTGGAAGCTATTGTGAAAAGGAAACTATATTCTGCACTGTGCTTTCACATTTCCAAATATCTCGATGGTTTTGTTAGCGAAGGTTCCACCACAACTTTGATAGCTTTTACCAATTTTTGCATTCGTAATAACAAAACTTCAGTTTCTACCGACTTCTCTAATGCTCTATGTTACAGTGCAGGTTCAAACACCGTTTAACTACAAATCGAGTTTAAAGTGACATTTAGACGAAATTGTGTATTTCAGTGCTGGTTTAAACCTAATCGATAGTTTTAACTGAGTTTATCTTAAACGGCCATGGATCATGGTAAAAGCCGCCGTTTGTGATGCAAACGGAATATGTTTTCATATAAACTCGATAATTTTGTTCCGTATGTGCTGTGCTGCAATTATTGCAATTTATAGGAAATTTTTAATCACCATAAATCCTTTTTTTTTCTTAATTTTCTTGGAATCTGCGATTTACCCTTGTCATAGGAGACTTTAAAGGCGCTATTGGAATAAAATGGGACAAAATCCCACGAAAAGAAAAACTCTTCCATCAAGAATGTAAGAGCTTGTAAGTTATGAGGGCGAAAGCACTTATTGCTAAATAATAAGACCATTGTAATAAAACTCAAAATTTTGTTTCTATTTCAGAACAAACTCAATTCTGTTTTAACCACCTGTCGCGGGTAATTAGGGACTAATTGCAAATTACAATTAAGAAAAAAAAAATGATTTATGGTGATTTTCCTAGAAATTGGTAATGATTATCCAACAGCAATAACTCCTTTTTTTCTATAAAACCCGTGATTTATAAACAGACAGCATAAAAAAAATATATACATCGTTGTTCGTTGACTGTCCCTCGCTCACTGCATCGACGGTCATTTACAGGGGTTCGTTGATATATCTGCCCGGCCAACGAATACATACTGAACAATTTCAAAACAAATGAATTTGACATTTACCGAAGTTTAAATCTCCACTGTTCACCGAAATCTTCTTCTTCTTCCTATTTTGGCTAGGTTATGACCCGAAGACAAGGAATCATAGCCCTTTCATTTCCCCACATTTCTTCTAATCCGCCTGTGGGGTTCGCCTATTTGACCTCGAAAAATATTCGATCAAGCTTTGTCAACCCTGCTGCCTGCTGTCATCTCAGCTACCGTTAATTTACTCTCATATTTTTTGTACATTATTCAACATTGGGAACCGTATGTGAGCGGTGGAAGCACAACTGTGTTGTAGAGCCTTCCTTTCAACTTAGGTAGCATTTTTCGGTCACAGAAGATAGCGGAATTTTCTCGCCACTTCATTCACCCTACGCTTATGCGGTGATTGGTGTCGCCATCAGGTCCCAGATATTTGAACTTTTCGCACTGGGGAAGCACTGTTCCATTCAAATAAATGTCTGGAATAGGCCTGAGTGGATCAGAGAACGGGCAGCACAAGTACTCTGTCTTTTCTGAACTAATGCGATACCCATTTCCCTCCGAAACATCCACTCACACATCAAGTGCTCGTTGTGGGGATGTAGGATCCTCACTTATGATGGCTCCATCGTTAGCAAAGAATAATTGATGTACCTTGGAGTCCGTCACTTTACCTTTAAGCAGATAGCCAAGGTCTGTAATAAAGAGCAAAAGACAAGACGTGCCCTGGTTCACCCCGACTTTGATTAGGAACTCTGCGGTTACTCCAGCGGGACATCTTTTGTATCTTTGTTCCTTCGTACATGTCCATGATCATATGTACATAGGTTTCTGGAACCCCTCCATGTCTTAACGCCACCCATATCAGATCTCGTGGTTTTCTGTCGAATGCATTTTCAAAGTCAACCAATACAATATGCAAATCCTTTAAGGAATCACGATGTTTTTCCATTATGATCCTTATACTTTGGATTGCATCTGTGGTTGATTTACCCGAGACAAACCCGCGGTGATTATCAGATAGCCGTATTATTTTTCGCCGTAGGCCTCCTAATATCCGCTCAATTATCTTCATGGTGTGTGACATCAGCTTGATCGAACTTTAGTTATCATAGTTTCTTAGTATACAGGTAGAAGGTAACTTTCCATCCATTGATTCGGCATTGGATCACCTCTCATAAATTTGGAGATAAGAATTCTGTGCCATTTGAACCCGACGTCTCCCATCCTTTTTCAGCAATTCCTCAGCTCCGTTGATGGTGTGAGAGAGGTAATTTTTCATCACGAAAACAAAAGCCTCGCCTTTTTCTTTGTCCAGATGGTACCACTTGATTTTCTCAGGGACCCTTGTTTGTTTGCTTTTCTTTGGTGTATTCATACAAATTTGTGTTAGTAGGAGACGGTGTTGCTGAGCGATCACCTCTCTCAGGATCACTTTGCAACCTTTTACCCGAGGCTTCATGAAACTGGCTACCAAATTGTAGTCAATCTGGGTTTCATCTCCACCACTGCTGTAAGTGATCAGGTGTCGGCTTTGTTTGATGAACATGGTATTTAACCCGATAAGGCCGTGAAATTTGCACATGCTTAGGATGTCTCCACCAGGAAGATTCCTGGTGCCGTATCCCAGTCCTCCATTGCAGTCTTCATAGTCTTCGTTTGACTTCCCGACGTGTCCATTGAAATCTCCTCCAACAAACAGAAACTCTTCCTTTGGGATGTTCCTGAGGAGATTGTGGAAATCTAAAATGCATCTTTATTCCTCTGATCGCATTCAATTTGGGGAGCATATGCACTGACAATATTCCATACCTCTCCTTGTATTACTAGTTTGAGAGACGTCAAACCGTCGCTGGACTTCGAAATGCTCAAGACGTTAGCGAGTAGTTCTGCGGCGAGGATGATACCAATTCCGTTTCTAGCCTTTTCCGTTCCGTAGTAGAACACCTTGTAGTCTTTTGTCCTAACGTCCAAGAATCGGTCCCGATTTTCGGTGTTTTGCCATTTCGTCTGTTGCACATACAAGATATCCACCCGCCTTCTATTCATCATGTCTTTCAGCTAGTAACTTCGAGCGGTCATGCTTCCAAAGTTCCAACTCACGACCCTAAAATTTCATCCAAACTGTTCCATTGCTTTGCTAGCCCCCGGAATCCGTATAGCTCTGACCCGAATATTTCTGCTTGGTCCAGAGTCAGTACCATAGGCAGCAGTGGTAGTGCATTTCCTTTTAGCAGGTATTACCATAATGATACAGTTTTGCAATATTATTGCGGTAGTGGGAGAGTTTTTAAGGTTGTGTATGTGTCACTGTGCTCACTTGGGTATTATATTGCCTAGATCTGATTTGTCCCCTTAGTCGACTTTTATGACAAGCGCTGCAGTGATATTTTTAACCCATCCCTGCACGGGTGTTCACGGAAATGTCCTTGTAAAAAAGTTCGAGTTGATTGGGTTTCGTTTAAAAATCTTAAGTTGAATAAGCAGCCAGATACTTTTCTAATCGCAGATAGTATGTCAAAACTAGTTCGCTACTTTCCAAAGAAATTTCTCAGGATAACTCCAGGCCCAGTGTAGCTATTAAAGTATTCCAGTATTTTCAGTATAACCTCTTAAATGGAACATGTTGGCTGAAACCTCTTTCTGGTTCTAGGATCATAAGACTCAATTGCAATCTCCGCGTGTCCAGTGAAAAAGTGGAGTACAGTTCTTAACTATACTGTGAGTTGACTGAGCCAAGCAATTAGGCGCAAGTGGTTGCATTGACGATCTTCAAGCTACCTGAAACATACGGGATACTCATATGAATATCAAGCCCAACTGCAACTGAGTATAAGACGGTGGTCTTAAACGTTGAATGAAATTTTCACATATGTACATATATAAAGCATTTGAGGTTCATCAATAGTACGCAATGGTTTCAAACTGAATAATCTGACTTATTTTTGTTGATCAGCATGGACAAATGATCGAGCTGCATATGTGGATAGCTGCTTTGCGATTGAATCTTCTTTCTGAGACACTTATTAACAACGAACAGTTCTAAGGTGGTGGATGTTGATGTTGTAGGTTATGTAATGATGAATCTGAAGAGATGGGAAATGAAATTGGATAGGTTCACTCAACCAGTCTAAATCTCGCTTCTTAAAAGATAAAATATTTCCTGGTTAAAACAAGTTGAGTTTAACCCTAGAACCCCACCCAGGGTACCTGAGCACCCTGTTTCTATGAAAAAAACAATTTTTTTTTTTTTTTTGACGTGAAAACGTCTATAAGCAAACAAGAAAACGTCCCAAGTACGAATTAAGCGACGCAAGTGACTGGTATCACATTCACAGGGCAACAACGCTGCGAAATAGTTTCTTATTGATTGTCATGCCTTTGGTCGCACTAGACGGCAGATCTTTGGGGCTGGCATGCTGAAGGCTTATAACATTAGTTCCTTATCACTGAAGATCCTACTCTTGTGAGCGAATTCTATCGAAAGGGTTATACCTAAATGTGATGGACTTTTACTGTGTCTGCTCCTGTCTGGTATTTACAGCACTCAAACAAAGGAAAACTCATCGATATAAACTGAAAAAAATGTGTATAAAATTCTCATCATCCCTGTCTTGCTACGTGTATATGGAATCCTCGTTGTTCTGGCAACTGCGAATCAGTTTCCTATTTTTTTTTTTAACCTCATTTCGTTCACTTCATTTTACATTGTGAGTTCAAAGTCAGTACTATCGATTTTTAGCCATTTTTTTTTAAAGCAAATTATGCAAATATATATGAGTCAAAGGTTCTTAGTTCACGGTCATACCCGAATGGAAAAACCTCCTAATTAGCCTTGAAATGTTTTTTGTCATAAACAATAGAAATCATGGCTGATGCTTTTTGCTACTAAGCAGAACATATTAAGGTCGTAGCTTTAGTCAAACTGATTTCTTTATTACTATTTATTTTTAATGAAAATATTTTTTGCGAAAAGATGATTAGTCATGAACATGTTTTTATAGAAATCCACACTCATAATCAAAACCAAATGCAATTTTAATTAAAAAAAAAAAGAATATATTCCCGATTAAATTGCTCTTAGAATTTTCAGAAACAATTCTATGTATCCATCGAATTGTTTCTGCACTTAAGCATATTAATACATACAAGTACATATTTCATTAGTTTTTTTTTCGAAAATATTGCAGCTCTGCGATTCGAGATTGTATGAGAATACATGTGTAGAATACAGTGCCTCACAAAAGTCATGGGACAAGAGCAATGGCAATAAATTTATGGAAATCTAACGAAAAATTCGCGCAACAGCTAAGGTTTAAGAATACCATTTAATTGTTTAAAACTAGGTAAATAAGTAGCACAATGAGAAAGCATGCTGCGCTAACTAACGGGAAAATCAGACCACTGAAAGCGTACAAGCGCAAAAGCTCATCTCACAAAAGTAATGGGACAGCATAAGAAATAATGGATTTTTTGTCCGGTTCCTGCATGTTCGTTTGAGTAGACGCATTTGTTATTCATATCCGTTTTCTAGTTAGTCGTACAAAAGACTTCGGCGCTAAAAAGTCATTTTGGCAGTGCAGTTTTAAGTACCCAGTATGTCGCGAAAAGAAACCTCGGAAGAAATTCGAAAAATATTTGTTTTAAATTATGAGGAAAAAAAGACTGTAAGAGAAATTGCACATTTAGTTAAAAGAAGTCATTCGACTGTTTTTAATATAATAAAAAGGTATAAAGAAGAAAACAGGTTGGAAAACAGACCGCGGAGTGGTCGACCCAAGTTATTAGATATTCGCGATGAAAGAAATATTTTAAGAGAAATTAAACAGAACCCAAGAGTTAGTGCACCAAAACTGGCAGCTAATTTAGAGGAAAGAACGGGAAAGGTAGTGAATCCTGAAACAATACGAAGAGCGATACGTAGAGCTGGTTATAATGGAAGAACAGCTAGAAGGAAATTTTATGTCAGCGAAGCAAATAGAAAAAAACGACTACAGTTCGCTAAAACATGCAAAAACTTTGATTTCACCTATTGGAAGAACGTATATAACGTTCAGATAAAAGTAAGTTCAATATTTTTGGTAGTGATGGACGCATTACCGTGTGGCGAAAACCAAATGAAGAGTTCAAAAAGAAAAACCTGGTCCCAACAGTCAAGCATGGAGGTGGCGGGGTTATGGTATGGGGGTGTATGTCGGCCAATGGTGTCGGTGACTTGGTTTTTATCGAAGAGACAATGACACAGTGGGTGTATTTGAATATAATTAAAAATCATTTGCGCCAAAGCGCAGAAAAAATGGGACTTCTGAACACATTTAATTATTATCAAAATAACGACCCTAAACACAAATCGTACACCGTTCGGTCATGGTTGCTTTATAATTGTCCCAAAGTTATTGAAACACCGCCTCAATCCCCGGATCTTAACCCCATTGAACATCTATGGGATATTCTTGAAAATAAAGTAAGGAAGCACACAATCAATTCAAAGGCCGAATTGAAGAGGATATTGGCGGACGAATGGGCACTTATTACCACCGAAGAGACCACAAACTTAGTCGAATCGATTCCAAGAAGACTTCAGAAAGTAATCGAAGCCAGCGGTAACCCCACAAAGTATTAATATAGAGTACTTACTTTTTTTTTTGCTTTTCATACCGCTAAAGTTATATTGTCCCATTACTTTTGTGAGATTGATTTTTTGTCTTATTATGACAAAATTTACTTTATTTTGGTTTATAATTTTTGTTTAATGAATTATGATATGTTAAGTTTTGTGCCTTAAGAAGTAGTATTAAATAAATAAACAAAAATTTATGTTCTGCTTACTTTCTTAATGAAATGAGTTAAAATTATTTTCTACGCCATCTGTCCCACGACTTTTGTGAGGCACTGTATATATATTACATAACTTCATCTTCTTCCTATTTCGCCAAGGTTATGATCTAAAAACAAGCTGTCATAACCCTCCTACTTCACTGCATTTCTACTGATCCGCCTGTGGGGTTCGCCTAGTGCGTCATAGAAGAAAGATCAAACAAAAATATGTTATATGTATGACATGGCGACAAATATCAATTCAAAATTATTTCACCAATGCTGGTGTCAACTAATTTCTAGGGAACAGTCCCTTGAATGCAATTATGTGATTGTGCGACATTAGTTGGGAATTATACGTAGAAAGAGATTTGTTTAGTGGTTTGAAACACAGATGATGATATGTTTCAGAAAAATTCCGGAGGTGGTGTCCAGGTAAACGGTGAGAATCGATTTGTTACCGTAGGGAAGACCTACATCGGGAGGTGGAGGAAATATCTTCTCGAGTTGCTGATACAAACCAAGCTTTCCAGAAACGGCGACGGCAAAATATGAACAAAGGCGCAACCATTTTCAAAACACTCACGCAAAGAAGGAGGAATTCGTTCACCTAAGTCCATTATCAATCCTCATGGCCACCGACTTGTGGATGGCGACAAAGCAATGCACAGGTGGGGAGAGTATTGTAAAGTTCTTTTGAACGAACAGTTTCCCCGGCGATACTTTTCAAGGTCCACCTCTAACTGTGAAGAAATGCCCGACATTACAATCGAAGAAGTTAGTGAGGCGGTCAAATATTCCAAAAGGTCAGACGACATGCTGATGCACCTTGGTACCTACAAAGTAATGATCCGAGTCTATGTCGACAGCTCGTTACCCGACGGCACAACCCCCAATCTGGAGGACCAGATTCTTTTGTTATACCCCTAGGACCAGGAGTTGGGTGCACTGATGCCTGCAGTCCACCAAGGGAGTGTGAGCGTTGCCGTTGGCTCATTAAGGCTCCTCCGCGACCATCTCTGTTCCAAGGTCCTGACTAACATTGGAAATTCCTTACCGAACTGTGATCCGAATACGCCGAAGCAGCTCGCGCTGCGTTCACTAAGTTCAACCTAACTGAAATTGTAGGCGCCACATTTGATTCCGTCAAGGGTATTGATCCGCTGCCAACTGGAAAGAGAAGACTGTGCTCTAGTGAGAAAGCACCCTTTCGCCACTCTCGCCTGCAACCACCAAAAATCCTCCAAACAGGGTTGGTTACCCATTTCTCAAATCAAGGTACTTCGATAATCCGTATCAATGCCAAATTCGCCAATAGCAGGCTGACATGCGCTCACGCACCTCATGAGAAGATGGATGATGCGACGAAGGATGATTTCTATCAGCTCTTAGCCATTACATATTAACGCAAACCAAGGAAAAGACGTGGGTGCTGTGGGCACAGTGGCGCAGTGGTTAGTATATCGAACCATTGCGGCTGATTTTCAATGTCTGGATCCCAAAAAACACCAACAAGTTTTTTCACGGTCCCACCTCTCGCAAACGTTTGACAAACATCCGAGAGTATTATTGTCACGAGAAAGCTTCTCAAAAAAAATTGCCCTTCGGATACGGCACAAAACTGTAGGTAACTTCCATTCGTACGAAAAATATAACACACCCAACACGAGTGGTTGCGAGAAACTCGTCGTAGGCCCTTCATGCCTATTGCGGCAAATATATATTGTAATATTCTAGCTGGGGTTCGTACAAATAAAATCGTCTTTTGTGTATTTCAACTGTTTATTTATTAACAGTCAACGTCACTTTAGCGCAATATTCATTTTAATCTCTGTTTATTTCAAATTAAACGGTCTCTACAAATTTACTTTCGATCGCAATATCGTTTATTTTCACCACTGTTCGAATCTCTCTTTTAATCGCTGTATTCACTTTATTATCAACTGTGTCGACTGTGGTTGTGATCGGTGTATTTATACTAGATACAAGAAGTCCTAGAACATGCTAGATGTCACTGGGAATGAATTGATGACTGCGGCGAAGGCGAACCGATTGGCACGCTAGCAGGGTTGGCGAATAGGTGGCGTTGTTTCAATTCGTTTGGTACACAAACCATGCAGTTCGGTGGTACTTTTTGTCGATGCTACAATATGTATGTAGGAAAGGATGATACCTTTAATAGCGTGACCTGACGGCACAGCCTGCACGACACTACATTCCGCAACGGATTCAGGCTAGTAGACTTTGCGGCGGACGAAACGTTGTCGTAGTTAGTACGCGGTTCCGAGGATATGACTCTCCTTCGACCGTCAACCATCACATTGCGATCGACGTAAGGCACTGTTTTAGTATTCTGGGTGTCTGGACTTTCCGAGAAGCCAACGCAAGCTCAGATCACTACCTAGTTGTAGCCGAGGTACTGATGCGTATATCCAGAATGGAGCGAAACCAACGAAATACTGAGAAGAAATTTGAAATCGGACGGCTGCAATCGCAAGCAACCGCCAGAGCTCCACTGCGAAATTAGCTGAGCTTCAAAGCATCCATGTCATCACTTATGGACTTTAATACTTTGGAGCATTTCTTTATCGTTTCCACAGTCAAGAGGTCCTCCACGTTGTGTGAATTACGTCGAGATACTTCGCTTTAATAAAAGCTAACAACGAAAGATATTGCCGATACTAATGGATCCCTACTATCAAGGTAAGGTTATGGTGTCTCTGGCAGAGCGCATTTACAACTAAAGAGTGTGTCAAGTAAATCAATAGCAACAATGAACTCGCAACGTAAATGGGGCTAAGGGTCCTGACTTTAAAAGAAACGAAATAAAATAAAATCGACAGCCTAATACATTATCCAATAAGAAAGGCTAAATACACCCAAAACTCCCAACACACATCTACACACCCCATTCGCTAGTACAAGGATGTTCTTCTTCTTCTTCTTCTCCTCTGTCCATTCAAGTTCTGCAAGATAAATGCATCGAGTGCCACTAAATCCCAATGCTGACACGATATTCCTTCGTATTTATTTAAATGTCTTTTGTGGTCGAAGGACTTAAATTACTGATTCACCCAGATAACGTCCCATACAAAAGACAGTTAAGGACGCCACGGCGGTAGTCGACGACGACGACCACCAGGGAAACAGCAGCGGCAAAGACATTGAGAATGCCTTCTAAGCCCGACAGTCATTACGGGAATACTGTGGTACACTTTACAATCATCTGACACATTTACAACATTGAAATGGAATTAAAAGTGTCACAGCAAGAATGTCAACTATACAGAAACATAGAGAGTATTTAATTACGACCAACGACAAACGGAAGCCTTCGTCTTCTTCAGTGTGCGGAGCTCTGTGCGGTTGCAAAAGGATAATTAAGGACAAAGTTATTAGGATGTCACTTGAAAGGCTCCACAAAGATGACACATCTCAGGTCCCTGGTCCTTCAATGTCAATCGATGTGCGCGCGCGGGGGGTATAGATACTTTCTGTTTCTTTAGAAAATCTCACTGAGATTATGTTTTGAGATTGCTGAGATTTTCGTATTCTTTGAGACGACTACTTGGGGATTAAAGCATTTGTATCTATTGTGTGCCTTCATCCGCAGGTGGTGGTCGTTGCCCATAAAGGAAAGCCAATTTTTGGATCTATTGTTAGCAGCTATCGGCACATGTTTCACAGCACCAGCACTTCTTCTAACTCAATTGGAAGAGATTTTGCAAATTTTATTACCGACATTTTCCACGACAATGACCAGGGATCCCGTAAGTCCTTTTTCTTGACACAATCCCTTGACGCCCATAATGGCTGCTGGTGCTACTTTTGCTGTTGATTTTCCTCGGAAGAAGGGGTACTCATCTCTTGAGGTTTGACATTTCGTTTCTTAAAAATAAAAATATTTTTTTCAACTAAAGCTGCAAAGGATACAACATCTGTACCCAACTTCAACAATTTGTGTCAATATTTATGCATGCGAAGATGGCGTACATTCGTGTTTGTGGCTCTGTACCTTTCAGGGGATTGCTCAAATATTCTTCAGCACATTTCATCCTGTCACTCGTTGTCGTCAAGTTGAGGAGCACTGAGGCACAACAAACGGAATTTCAAAGCGATTCTCCGTCCTCCTCCACATACACATGTGAAATAGTACCTTATAGGACGTGCAGGTGAAAACGACCGACGACAACAATGACGCCCAACCAACACGAAAGGATGATGAACGACAAAAACGTTGTTGGTTGGAAGCAAACAGGTGGATTGATAGATGCTTGGGTTTTGCAATTTTTGTGGCGAAGTCGACGTTCTATAGCACAGCCACCCCTAAAGGGAATGAACGACGTCATTTAATTAGGTTCATAATTTCATGAAGCAGAATAGCTACGGAAAGAGGTTGGTGGGCGAGTTGGCTTGGAGGGATGTATGATGTTGAAAAGGCATACTAGTGGCATAAAGCTCTAAGCCAAGGAGCACCTTTTTGTATTTTTGTAATTCTTATCTCATGTTGTGTTTTTTCTTACTAGTGGTCACATATATTTGATTAGCGTATCTATGTGTGTATGGGCTAGTATCCTTGAGTATCTGTTAATTGAACGTGGTTTCACTACTTTAAAATTAAATTTTCACAAGGAACAACCTTAACTAACTTTTTGGCTGTGTTTAGATACTCGTTCGACATTTAAATCTGTCCTTTGGCAGGACAATGGGAATGGAATTTACCGTCGCAGTTAAAGGTTCGTTGCCAGTGATGGGGCATGGAAGCTACAACACAAACAATGAATCGCAAGTTGGCTATTTGGTGCGAGGAGTGGAGTTAAAGTAGGTTGGTTAGATAATCTGCAATCATTATGCGTCAATTGAGTTCAATTTGTACCTAATTTGTTTGCAATTGTCGGGGGGATAATGTTTTACTTGTTTGCATTGACAAATGAAAATGAGTGCCATTGATTAATTGCTGTATTTGTTTGTTACATTTGTGAAGGTGATGAATTACTTGTCGAAATGTGTGCGCAAGTGCTGGCTGTTGAAAAACTGCTGCAGCTGTTGAAAGCTAATTTTGAGTAGATTTATGAAGCCAATCAGCTTAGATGGCCTTTCGAAGAGTATTTAGGGAGGCAATTTTTCGTTTGATTAAATTAGGTTGCTAATTTGTATGGATTCTATAAGTAGATAGGGGACGAAATAATTTCAGAGTGCCAGCTACGGTCTAAAGGATTTTTTCTTTTAAATAATACTTAATCGGCTTATACGAGTACAAGTATAATTGTCAGTGACTTGTGCTGTGGATGTGAAACTTAAAACCTTAAACTTTATGGGGAGACTGTTCAAATTTAGATTTGATATTTCATAATGATTTCCTTTAACATTGGTATTTACCTGCGAAGCCGCATGGCTTATTTGCAGGGTGGATGGATGGATGGATATAGCTATCTCTTCATAACAAAATAAAGAGACTCTAAAGCAATGGACTTTCAGGTGGGTGCAAAGTCTGCTCGTAAGGAAGTCCTAAGTTAAAATAGAAGGGATGGACGAAGCAGTCGTAATCTTAGAGCTAAAGTTTGAATAATTGACTATAGCTCGGGTGCAGGCATACATATGTATGTATGTACCGGAACTTGAGTTTTAGAATGCGGCTTTTTTAGATAAAGTAGATGCTGTCCTTGAAAACGTTGCAGAGGTGGATTCTTCTGTTCCGATGGGTTATTTCAACGTTCACTGTCGTTCGTAGATGTTTTGACATAGTAGAGTGGGAGGGGGAGGAACGGTGAAGCTTACTGAAATGCAAACGGAGGGGAGGTGCTGAATTTTCCATCATGATTACTTTCTGTCCACATAAAGGCTTTCATAAACACGTATGGTACCGTCAGAGTATTTAGCAAAAGTCGTTGGTAGATTTGTGGTACCATCGTGTATTAAGAGGGCAGAACTCTCAACTTGCAAATTGTATCTTAACGATAAAGTGCCTCCCAAATGTCTTCAAAGTTTAAACAATTGGAATTCGTTCCATCAAATATATTGTATATTAGCGGGTACCCGGCGAGCGTTGCTTCGCCTGACAAAAAAGAAAACAACTGCAGGCAGGCACCTGGGGCAACAACTGTCAGGCAGGCGCCTGGGGCTAAGTCTATTAGAGAACAGTTTGTACCGGCCAACAGTGGGTAAGTGGTCCAACCGTAAATATATATATGTAGAAAATTAGTAGTAAAGTATTGTACTATAATGCTAAAGTAGTCGGGAAACTGCTGGACCGATAGTAGCCGACGTTCTTTGCTGCGACTAACAAAAGAGAATTTTTTTAGTACTAAAGTACTATAATACTAAAGTAGTCGACCGATTTTGACCAAACTCCACAAGAATACTCTAGAGCCAATACCAAAGATTGTCTGAGGATTTGAGCTCAATCGGTTCCGTGGCTTCGGAGTCCATAGCATACAAACATAGAAGCACACACTTTTTCCGATGAAAAAAGCACTTTCCGTTTTTTCCGAATTTTCCAATTTTCTGGGCAACTTTTCCAATTTTTCTTTTCGTACTGTTACGAACATTTTAAAGAAAAAATGAGCTAGATCGGTCGAACCGTTCTCAAGTGATGCGATGACCAACGAACAGCATTTCATTTTTTTTTTCATATTTAAGATTAAGAATAGTAGCTGTTCTTATTGTTATTGGTTCTATGATAAGATGTTTGTGAGGTGAAGCTACTTGGTGTGACGGTTGGAGGTGAGAAAAGGATTACTTTGTTTGGAATGCTTGGTGTTCAAGAAGCCATCAGAAGAAGAAGAGAGTCTTTAAAGTGTGGATTCAGTTAGGGAACTTCGACTCTCGAAAGCGGTTGTGTAAACAGCGAAGGGACAGTTTTGGAAGAAGTTCGATAAGAAATTGGAACGCGACTACTGATTTTCAAACAAACTATCTTGTCAGATTATCCCCCTGCTCTGTGGCGTAAGTGGTTAGTGTGCCGGACCACTGCGCGTGAGGTCCCAGGTTCGAGTCCCAGAAAACAGCAGGTCTCCGTGGTATGTAACATACAACGGTCTTCTCTCAGAGGCTGTGCACTTTTTGTAAACTGTAAAGCTGTTGTTTGATGAATAGCGCCTAGACGGTAAAAGAAATAAAGCTACAACTGGGTTCCAATGAAAATACTCTTAATAATACATGAGAACCAATCAAAATCTCAAAATTGTCATTTTGAAAGTTACGACACTTGTCATCTCAGGGTGCGATATGGTCGTGAGTAGAAAGAAAAATAGAATAGTCTCACGGTAGAGGAAATTTGTTCGCCCATAAAATCGGTAAGAGTTGGTATATCTGCCGAAATCCGGCAAAAATGCTCTAGGCTTTAGGTAAGGAGGAAGTGAAATGGTTTCGTGTGTTGTGAAGTAGCTTGGAAATACGATAATTAGTAAACTGGAGGATTGTTCGATTTTTCGAAAATGAAGAAAAGGAAAGTGCTTTAAAGTATTTCTGATATATTCCATCAGATTACGTACCAAGTTTTTGTCTAAATTTTTTTGTAACAGTACTATACTTACCAACCTTTTAGAAATTTCGTTATATCTCTGTTTTTTCTCAGCTGATTTGCAAAAAAGCTAGTATCTAAGCAATGTGATACATTCCGGACGACATGGCTTACCAATTTTTTGGAAATTATAAAAAAATATTTGCTTTTGGCTTGCAAACAATTAGAAAAATCTGAAATGTTGTGGTTTTTACTAATAAAAGTTGGAAATCAATAAGTTGAAAATAAAAAGTTGAAAATCAATTCGCAAACAACCATAGTCAGTTCAGTTAATTATGTAGGATACAGCCATCTTCTTTATTTCTTTTGGAACTTCGAGCCTGGCGCGAAGTAGGCCAACACACTACCCACCATGTCATGGCGTATACTGGGAGCGAATTTAAAATTCAAATAAGTACTACAATGAAAAGTTAGAAGAATTTTAAATTGAATAATTGAAGAATTGTACTCGTAATCGTGCTTTTTTTTGACGAATACTTTTGAATAAAAAGATCTTACATAGGAAGTGAAAATGCAAGAAAATCAAAGTTCTTTGTGATTCGATACTATTGCCAATAAGGATTATTTAGGTGAAGTCTTAAATACTCAAGTGTTCCTTGAAGAAGTAAATGCTTACTTACTTACTTAGGTGGCGCTACAGTTCGGGGTGAACCTGTGCCTCAACCAACAAGCCTCTCCATTTAGCTCGGTCTTTAGCTAATTGCCTCCAGTTGCGCACTCCAAGTTGGTCGAGGTCCCCTTGAACTTGTGCGCGCCACCTACGGCGATGATTCCCTCTACTGCGTCATCCCTCGGGGTTAGATTCGAAGACTCTGCGGGCCGGAGCGTTGGTGTCCATTCGCTCTACATGTCTTAGCCATCTCAGACGTCCAATACGCAATTTTTTGACTAGGTCGATGTCGCAGTACAGCTCGTATAGTTCGTGATTGAATCTTCTCCTCCAAAACCCGTCAACGCAAACGGGACCGAAAATCTTACGAAGAATTTTTCTCTCGAAGCGACCAAGGATATCTTCATCCTCTTTTAATAAAGTCCATGTTTCAGCGCCGTAAAGCAGGACTGGGATGATCAAGGTCTTATATAGAGTCTCCTTAGTTGTTCGAGATAGGGCTTTACTGTTGAATTGCCTTATAAGCCAAAAAAAACAGCGATCGGCAAGAGTTATTCTTCGATTGATTTCTGCACTGATTTTGTTAGTAGAATTTATAGCAGAGCCAATGTAGACAAAGTCCCTTACTACCTCGAAGATATAGCTGCCCACGGTGACGTTTTGTCCAATTTGTCGGTGTTGGTTTTCCCTTCTAGTTGACAGCATATACTTGGTTTTGCCCTCGTTTATCGCCAAACCCATTTTGGCCGCTTCCGCCTCAATGCTTGCAAAAGCACCGGTGACAGCCCGCTGAGTTCTTCCGATAATGTCTATATCGTCGGCGTATGCAAGCAGTTGTACAGACTTGTAATAGATTGTGCCTCCGGTGTTGGCTTGTGAGTTCCGCACAATCCGTTCAAGTACAATATTGAAGAATTCACATGACAGTGCGTCACCTTGTCTAAAGCCTTTTTTGACATCAAAGGTCTCGGTGAGGTCATTACCGACCTTGATGGAGCAGCGAGCGTTCTCCATCGTCAGCCTGCACAGACGGTCAAGTTTGGCAGGGATGTCAAAACTAGACATGGCTCTATAAAGCTCTTCTCTATAGATGCTGTCATATGCGGCCTTGAAATCGATAAAGAGGTGGTCAGTATCGATTTGGAATTCTTGGGTTTTCTCCAGGATCTGCCGAAGTGTGAAGATTTGATCGATGGTGGACTTTCCTGGCCTGAAACCGCACTGATAGGGTCCAATCAGGCTGTTGATAAAAGGTTTCAGGAGTTCACACAATATCGCAGAAAAGATCTTGTATGCGATGTTGAGGAGACTGATGTCTCTATAATTGGCGCAGTTGAGGGGGTCTCCTTTCTTGTGGATCGGGCAAACGATGCTGAGATTCCATTCATCAGGCATACACTTATCTGACCAAATATTAGAAATGAGTTGGTGTATGCACTCTACCAATTCATCACCAGCTGCCTTGAAAAGTTCGGCCGGTAAGCCGTCAGGTCCAGCAGCCTTGTTCGATTTTAGCTTGGATATTGCTATCCTCACTTCGTTTTGGTCAGGTGGACGGAAATTTTGACTATCATCGTCTATGTTAAATGGTCCATTCTGCCTGACAGCTGGATGTTGGTCTTCATCGCCGTTATACAGTCTGCAGAAGTAGTTTTTCCATATTCTCAGCACCGACTGTGATTCTACTACGAGGTTTCCATTTTCATCTCTACAGGTTTCTGTACGGGTATTACTTCTCTGACACGTTCTTTTTACCTTTTGGTAAAACTTCCGTACATTGTTCCTGGAGTATAGACTCCCGATATTCTCAAACGCGCGCTTCTCATGCTCTTTCTTCTTCTTTTGGAGAAGCCGATGTTCTCGCCGTCTCTTTTGCTCATAGAGCTCACGAGCAGCTCTCGTCTCCCTTTGCAGCGCCGCTTTGTATGCCTCTTGTTTTGCTGCATGCACTCGCCGGCATTCTTCGTCAAACCAGGGGTTTCGCGGTGGTGGGCGAGCGAGAACCAGCACATCAGTCGCGGCGTTTCTGATGGCATCTTGGCAGCGTTGCCACTGGTCTTCGGTACTTGATGCTGGCGGCAAAGGGGTGATTGAGAGATTTCGGGATACGCGTTCAGCGAAGAGTCTGGCGGTCTCTTGCGATTGTAGCTTTTCGACGTTAAATTTTCTCACAGTAATTCTTCTTTGCTGCTCAGATTGGGATATCCGCATTCGTACCTTGGCTACAACAAGGTAATGATCCGAGTCTATGTTGGCCGCTCGGAAGGTCCGGACATCCAGAATACTGGAGGCATGCCTTGCGTCGATCGCAATATGATCAATTTGGTTGATCGTGACATGATCATTGGACCGCCATGTCTGCTTATGAATATCGAGATGAGGAGCTTGCTATGGTGACATTTCGCTCCACAGCGAAATCAATTAGCCTTAGTCTGTTATCAGACGTGGTGTCGTGTAGGCTATGCTTACCGACTGCCCTGCCAAAGACGTTCTCCTTTCCTATTTTGGCGTTAAAATCGCCCAATACGATTTTAACGTCGTATTTAGGACATTGCTCGTATGTTTTGTCGAGGAGCTCGTAGAAACACTCTTTGATGGCAGGGTCCTTTTCTTCTGTGGGGGCATGAACACATATTAGGCTTATGTTAGCGAATTTAGCCTTGATCCGGATAGCCATAATACGCTCGCTCACGTGTCGGAAGCTTAAGACTTCTTGCCTAAGTCTGCCGCGTATGACAAATCCGCAACCCCCAACCTGGAGGGCCAGTTCCTTAATTATTCCCCTAGGACGAGAGGCCGGGTACACCGGTGCCAGTAGTCCACTATGGGAGTATGAGCGCTGCCGTTGGCCCATTAAGGGCTCCTCCGCCACCATCTCTATTCCAATGTCCTGACCAACATTGGAAATTCCTTACCGACCTGTGATCGTCGAAGCAGCTCGCGCAAGGTATTCACTAAGTTCAACCTAACTGGAACTATAGACGCCACCGTTGACTCCGTCTAGGAATTCGTCCGCTGCCGCCTGGTACAGGAAGAAGTGCTCTAGTGAGAAAAGCACTCTTCCCCCCTCTCTCATCTGCTGCCACCAAGAATCCGCCAAACGGAGTTGGTTACCCATTTCTTGGATTAAGGTACTAGGCACCCGGCTGTCACCGCGTGGAGGTTGAGAGTAGGAGTTGGTAGGCCTCAGCTGAGTGAAAACGCTTGTGTTTTCATATGATCGCATGCACTACCGTTTGACCAGCCAGAAGTAAATGCGGTTATATTTTTTAACATTTGTAAGAAAATAGCCTTATTGTCGAGGTATTTGGGTTAGCAGGTAATAACTTCATACAAAGCACACTTAATACCTGTATTGTGTTGTATTTGATGGCTATGCGGTTATAAAAATTACGTAAATCTAATGCTTTGCTGTATTCCAGCATTATCTCCCGTCCGCACACTGGGTCGAGAGCTCCAAACTTCCCCAGAATCTAAGAACACCGAAGGTGACTCAGATTGATGAGATTGTGATTGAATATTGAGCTCGAGATCTCAATTCAACCGAAGGCTGAACATTCACAAACAAAATGCAAAACCGTTTCGTCCGTTCTAAGACAGCATTAAAAAAGCTCCAGCTTTTTTATGTTAATAGACGGAGAGCTGGTGAAATTTTTTCATGATTATTTCGTCAACAAAATTTTGCTTATTTTTTGGTTGTCGTAATCGGATACATCACGGATGTGAAATTCTGGTGGACCTGGGCCGGGCGTTTTAGGGGCTACAGCGCCTCAAAGTTGTAAAAAATGTTGGAAAAAAAATTATAGTGTCAACTTTGAGTCTTTGCTTGATGAATCGCAATTAAAAATCATATCGTCTAGTGAAATTGCCAGAGCGATTGGGCGGTCGCAAACCCCTGCCAGAGTGCCCGAAACATGTAACAGAAACTCCAATTTTTAAGTTATTTCGTCAGCACTCAAATTTTGGTATATCATCTAGTTTATACTGGTGAATCTAGAACTGAAATGCCAGAGCAAACTGATTGTCTGTTAATACAATCATAATAAAACTATAACATTAAAATTTATATCGAGTAATAAGTAACAAAATCGATTTTTCGTCATTCTCCTCCGCTGAAGAGGTTTCCTCATCATTGGATTCTTCGTCAGTGCAATAGTTACGACCGTTGTCTGTAAAATATAGTTAAATATCATTTGTAAGGTGCATACACATCAGCGGATGTGAAATCAAGATATACCTAATTCAAATTCTTTTTCAGTTGATGGTTGAATGATGACATCATTTACAAATGGTGGTAACTGATCTCCTTCAAACCACATAAAATCTTCTTCTTCTTCTTCTTCTTCCTTTTATCAGCGAGGCCATGATCCGAAAACAAGGGATCACAACCCTCCCACTTCACCGCATTTCTACTGATCCGCCTGTGGGGTTCGCCTATTTGACCTCAGAAAATATCGGCAGGCCTGCCGATTTTGGATCACTCGGTTACTGAGGCCAATGAAATGCCGATGTCGTCGCATTTGTCTGATCCAGGCGTTTATAGGCCTGCCTTTCCTACATCGCGATGTCTTTGGAACGTGCATAGATATTGCCTTTTTAACAGGGTTCAAATGATCTCTTCTTTGAACGTGGCAATACCAGCTGAGCCGGTCGCGCTCTAATTTGTGTACGATGGTTTCCTTGATGTGAAAGCTTCCACGGATCTTCGAACTTCTTATTCGATCAAGCTTGGTCACTCCTGCTGTCATGCGAAGCATCTTCATCTCAGCTGCCGTTAATTTACTCTCATACTTTTTGTACATCGTCCAACATTGTGAACCGTATGTGAGTGCTGGACGTACAACTGCGGTGTAGAGCCTTCCTTTCAACTTAGGGGGCATTTTTCTGTCACAGAAGATAGCGGAATTTTCTCGCCACTTCATCCACCCTACGCTTACACGATGATTGATGTCGTCATCACAAGTTGCTTTGCTATTGATCATAGATCCCAGATATTTGAACTTTTCGCACTTGGGAAGCACTGTTCCATTCAAATAAATGTCTGGAATAGGCCTGAGTGGATCAGAGAACGGGCAGCACAAGTACTCTGTCTTTTTTGAACTAATGCGATACCCATTTCCCTCCAAAACGTCCACCCACACATCAAGTGCTCGTTGCAGGGATGTAGGATCCTCACTTATGATGGCTCCATCATCAGCAAAGAATAACTGATGTACCTTGGGGTCCATCACTTTACCTTCAAGCAGATAATCAAGGACTGTAATAAAGAGCAAAGGACTTAAAACGCTTCCCTGGTGCACCCCGACTTTGATTGGGAACTCTTCGGTTACTCCAGCGGGACATCTTACTTTTGTCTTTGCTCCTTCGTACATGTCCATAATCATCTGTACATAGGTTTCTGGAACCCCTCGATGTCTTAGCGCCACCCATATCAGATCTCGTGGTTGTCTGTCGAATGCCTTTTCAAAGTCAACCAATACAATATGCAAATCCCTTAAGGAATCACGATGTTTTTCCATTATGATCCTTATACTTTGGATTGCATCTGTGGTTGATTTACCCGAGACAAACCCGCACTGATCATCAGATAGCCGTATTATTTTTCGCAGTCGGCCACCTAATACCCGCTCAACGATCTTCATGGTGTGTGACATCAGCTTGATCGAACGGTAGTTATCACAGTTTCGCGTATCACCCTTCCCTTTGTATACAGGGAGAAGGTAACTTTCCCTCCATTCATTCGGCATTGGATCACCTCTCACGAATTTGGAGATGAGAATTCTGAGCCATCTGAACCCGATATCTCCCATCTTTTTCCAGAACTCAGAGGGTATTTCGTCTGGCCCAATCGCTTTTCGTTTTTTGGAGTATTTGACCGCCTCACTAACTTCTTCGACTGTAATGTCGGGTATTTCTTCACAGTTAGGGGTGGCTCTTGGAAAGTATAGCCGGGGAAACTGTTCATTTAAAAGCTCTTCACAATACTGCCGCCACCTCTGCAGAATTTTGTCGTCATCCACAAGAAGCTGGCCATGAGCATTGCTAATGAACTTTGGCGAACGAATCTCCTGAGCATTCTTCCTTCTTTGGTCGGCTATTTTGAAGATAGTGGCACTCTTGTTCATATTGTGTCTTCGCAGCTCCTGGATAGCCTGGTTTGCATCAGCAACCGGGGAAAATATTTTCTCCAGCTCCCGATACAGGCCCTCCGTACTCTCTGCTTGAAGCTGAGCGCACTTCTTCTTCGCTTTTTTCTTGCAGCATCTGTATTCCATTTCGAGGCGAGCTTTTTCGTCACTATTATTAGAGGGGCACTTTGACCAAGCTTTGAAAGCCGCTTTCTTCTCATTTATCACTTTCTTAGCTTCATCACTCCACCACCATGTTTCTTTGGCGTGTTGATGGTGGCCTTTTGAAGCTCCTAGCAGTGATTTGGCCTTCTTTAAGCAAGTTCGCTGTAGGGAATCCCACATATTTTGTGCTCTGCACTCTTCATCCTCAGCTCCGTTGATGGTGTGAGAGAGGTAATTCTTCATTACGAAAACAAAAGCCTCGCCTTTTTCTTTGTCCAGATTGTACCACTTGATTTTCTCAGAGACCCTTGTTTGTTTGCTTTTCTTTGGTGTTTTCATAAAAATTTCTGTTAGCAGGAGACGGTGTTGTCGAGCGAGTGCCTCTCCCAGGATCACTTTGCAATCTTTTACCCGAGGCTTCATGAAACTGGCTACCAAATGGTAGTCAATCTGAGTTTCATCTCCACCACTGCTGTAAGTGATCAGGTGTCGGCTTTGTTTGATGAACATGGTATTTAACACGATAAGACCGTGTGATTTGCACATGCTTAGGATGTCTTCACCAGGAAGGTTCCTGGTGCCATGTCCTAGTCCTCCATGGCAGTCTTCATAGTCTTCGTTTGATTTCCCGACATGTCCATTCAAATCTCCTCCAACAAACAGAAATTCTTCCTTTGGGATGTCCTTAAGGAGATTGTGGAAATCTAGCCAAAATGCATCTTTATCTCTCTGATTGTACCCATCGTGGGGAGCATATGCACTGACAATATTCCACACCTCTCCTTGTATTACTAGTTTGAGAGACATCAAACGGTCGCTGGGCTTCGAAATGCTCAAGACGTTTCCAAGTAGCTCTGCCGCAAGGATGATACCGATTCCGTTCCTAGCCTTTTCCGTTCCGTAGTAGAACATCTTGTAATCTTTTGTCCTAACGTCCAAGAAACGCGCCCGATTCCCGGTGTTTTTCCATTTCGTCTCTTGGACACACAAGATGTCCACCCGTCTTCTATTCATCATATCTTCCAGCTCGTAACTTCGACCGGTCATGCTTCCAACGTTCCAACTCGCGACCCTTAAATTGCGTCCAAACTGTTTCATTATGTTGCTAGCCCCCGGAATCCGTATAGCTCTGACCCGAACATTTCTGCTCGGTCCAGGATCAGTACCATGCACAGCAGTGGTAGTGCCTGGCGGGGTAGTGCCTTTCCTTTTTGCAAGTATTATCATAATGATACAGTTTTGCAATACAATTTTTGCACCATATTGCGATGGTGTTTGTTGTTTGACACGTGCATGCTCCTGTTTTAGTATTGTTTGATCTTTCTTTTATGACACCGGTGATCTCCAGTCGTGTCAACCCACGGACTCGCATGCACACTTGTGGGAGGGTTTTTATGGTAGTATATGTGTCGCTAGGCTCACTTGGGTGTTATATTGCCTAGATCTGATTTGTCCCCTTAGTCGCCTTTTACGACAAGCGCTAGTTGGGGGGGGGCGCTGCAGTGATATTCTTAACCCGTCCCTGCACAGGTTATGATTCTTTGAGATCCTTTACCTTATTCGTGTTATTAAATATTTCAAGTCTTGCATCGTCTACCGTTTCCGTATTTCTGATGTTATACAAGTGACACACAAAGATTTCAATAACTTTAAAGGTCGCTTCTCTTGAAACAAGAGTTTTTTCCGGTTTTTCCTTGCTTAGCGAACGATGTTTGATATTCTAAGGAATTTTCCAGTAGTTTCCACGGTTTTAGTTTTCCTTTCCTAAAAAATGTTGGATTATAATCGCAGCCAGTTGTCGCATGAAAACCTGGCAAGGAACTTGATAGTGGTTCTTTTAAGGAAAGGTATAATTTGGATACATCAATGTATCGTTGATAGTTCCCAACACCAACCTCCATCCAAACCTTTATTGAACTTTTTAGATTTTTCATGTTTCCAAGAAGTATTACAAGAACATCCGTATCAAAGCATCTTACCAAAATATTAGATTCATCTTTCATCTTAGTTATGCGATAAATTATTTTTATCATGCTAATGAGTCATGGTTGAAATCGTGATGTCAACAGGCATTTATATATATATATATATTTCTCAAGAAATATATAAGAAGTCAGTCGTATCAATTGCGAAGCTTGTTTCAACAGTATTGGGAAGGTCATATCGCTGGAAAAATTGTTCGCTCTGTTTGATGATCGTCATGCCTATGACATTCGGTGGTCAGCAAAAACAAAAATACTGTAAACCAGAAGCAAAGGCAAAATAGCGCAACAAATCTCCCCGTTATCCGTATGTACATAAAAAAATCCAAGTGAATTAAGCCGATTCTATGGTCACGTCTCTACAGTCCAAGTGGGTACTTATCGGTGATTGTATTTGAGGACTTAAGCACCAAGTTCAAGGCCGACTAGACTTAAACCCGGCTGCGAAGAGATCAGCAATAAGGAATACCATATACGTATGTTTGCATATAAAACAGTATCACCAGGCTTAAAGGCAATCTAAAACAATGCGCGCTTAATGAGTTATTTTGAGCTGTCGATAGCTCTTTTCCAATGGCTACTGAAAAAAGGCTCTAGCCAAACAACACATCTAGCATCTCAATCTGGGACTTATATTCCAGGTTCTGCTGAACACCCTACAACATTTTCAGAAAACGTTTGCGGCCTCCATACGTTCATTTTATGCAAGTTTTTGGATCCAAAAGGTGCCCTTAAGACATAAGTTTTTTGGATAAGGTTGGCCGAGTGCCTAAAATGTTTCCTTATTCTGAACAGCATCATCTGTCTACCTGTGTATTCGTGGTTGAGGAATATGAAAGCATTAAGGGCCAGAAAGTACAGAACGCGATCTGACACACAAAACAAATAGCGGAGGGTGGAAATCGATCAGTGGTAGATCGTTACTTGTAATATAGCTTTGGTCGAAATATTACGTCTCGAAGTAGCGGCCGACCTTAAAGTAGAGCCTGTATTGTTTTGCATTATCCCAGATGGAGAGTTAGCTTCTGTGTCCACACTGATCAGCAAAATTGACTAACAAGAGCATTAAAAATAAATTGGTTACATCTATTTATAAAAAAAATAGCTTTATGACGACAAAATACTACTCATGCATAGTAACAGCAGAAAGCAGCAGCCTGACTGTACCTGAACATGTCCAAAGAAAGACATGAATGTTGAAATGTATTTTTTTTGTCGCTTGATAGCTGTTGTCAATTTTATGGTCGCCAATTGCAAAAAAATAAATTTTTGTGGACATGTTTTCAAAACATAGAAAACTAAAATAATAATGAATCCTCTCCACATTTTTAGTTAGCAAAATTGGATATTTTAATTGAAAATAACACAATAGAGACCACGTAGATACATGGTTTTCACACACAAACATATATATTTCCCAGCCGCACTCGACTAAATCACTTTAAGAGCATGAAACCTACGCAAACAAATAGGTGCTGAAAAAAAAATAAATGCATAATCTGCATAATTTGTCAGGCAGACTGGTCACACTCCATGGCACTCTTTGTGAGTTAAAGTTTCACTGCAAGTTATATACAATAAAATATCTAGAATTTAAATTGACTCCAATATAGAGAAGGCTAATCTTCATGGGTGCCACGCCCAAAATAGCTGCATTTACCACAATTCCTTACAAATTTTAAGCGCATCCTAAAGCCGACAGGATACCTCTGGGAAGCCTATCACTAATTAATATGCTATAAATCGTTTTTCTCAGCTCTTCAGCTTCGATGCTTTGCATATTAGGTAGGTAAGCTATCCAACAAACATTTAAATTTGCTTCTCATGCCATCCCTATTGCATTGCTGCTGCAGTGGAAAGTTCAAAATTGGTAAGGCAAGCAATGACACTGAACACAAATATCGTTTGCCTCCTCCACCTCCTCCACATCTTCCACAAAATCGATCTTTTCCATTTTTAATTGTACTGCAACCACCGTATATAGATACCATACACCAATGATAACACACGTGCTCACCTTTCGCCAATTGTCTCCATTATAGGATATGTATACGTGGTGTGCTATAGTGATAGGAAAATTTTGTATTTTCTGCACAACCCACAGTGTGGCCGACTAAGCCTCGTGTTGTTGTTGTTGTTTCATCAGAGCTTATCCTTTTCAATGGACGCCATTGTATTCTGATATCATGTTACCAAAAACCCGTTTTTTTTTGTACATATTTGTGTTTTTATAAAATTTTAATCTCGACTCTCTGAACACACACCGATTGAAGAGCGGTACTCTTGCCAAAGTGTGTTTTGGAATTTTCAGCTCACCTGCATGCCCTCCTCCAATTGTAGTGCCCTTATTCGAGCATTTGATTTTAATGCCACCATTAATTGCTGATAGAGGCACTTTTCCAAAAATGGAGAGTAAGCATCCTCGAAAATGCAAATAGAATGTCACTCAATTGGGATAACAATCATAAGCTGTATTGGGTGTCGGTCAGAGGACGTGCTTGAATTCGAGACAGGAAAATCCTTTAAAAGCTTCCACCTAAATCATTAAAATTGTTTTTCGTCAAAGGAGAGAGGCAGAAACTTTGTCAGAAATTTTTTGGAAGAATTTTTTATTTCGGGGGTGACCAAGTGAACCACATTTCAGATAAGAGATCTCATTTTAGAATTTTTGAGGAGGGTGAATGTTAAACAACAATGAAGAACAGGAAAAAAGAAAAGAAAAAAGAATAACGCATGAATGACTTCAGACAATTAGAAGGGATAATTTAATTTCACCGAAAAATGAGAAAAAAAATTGATAAAAATAATTCGGAAACCGAAGATGTTCTCCGTAAATTTAATTTCATTTAATGGTTAAACCATTCATGTCCTTAACAGAGAATAAAAATATTTGATCCTTTTTTATTACCCCTAGTTTCATAGGCTGTATAAACTGGTGCTCAGATTTCACAAGAACAAGACTTAAGAGATGATGAAGATAATCAAGATGTACGACGATGGTATGGTGACCACATGCAATTCTTCGATATGTGTAGAACCAATGAAAAATCGGTTTCCAACTTAATAAAAAACTTTATTGATTTACTTAAAACTATTATAATTTTAAAATTAAAGCTAATTATATGCAATGATAAATGTGTGGTGCAAGCGTGCGGTATGTCGTGGTACTTAGCCTTCGTCTCTCTCGTGTCTGGTTTTTATCTAACTCTTCAGATAACATTTGAACGACGACGTGGCAAGAAGCGGGCAGATTAAGCTTGGCTATAAGTGATGCCACGTTAACGCTTTGTGACAGAGATGCCACAGCATATTATAATAATAAAAATAATGCCACATACGCAATTGATGTATGACGATAGTGATAACAATGCGTTAACATCAGAGCGCGTCCACATGCAACGGAAATGGATTTCACTAGTATGGTGGGATAAAGTTAATCAAACCGTTACCCGCTCCGCCCTCCAGAAGGTGCAAAGACTAGCCTGTGTAGGTATTACGGGCGCAATGCACATCTGCCCAACAGCTGCGCTGGAAGTTCTCTTAAACCTTACTCCCCTACACATAAATATTATGAAGAATGCGGCTGCCAGTGCTCTAAACCTTTTATGCAACAACACAAATTCCGAATTAGTTGGCCACTTATTTCTCCAGCAGTAACCATCTCAGACTTCATGCCTAGTGAGACTCCTGCTTACTAAAAAACCACCTTTAACCCCTTTTCAACCTGACACCATCCACTCCGGAACTACTTTAGCATTACTTCAGAGTGGTGTCGTGTTCTTTTCTCTTTGGGGACCGGCTTTTTCACACTTTTCTCCTGGTGCGGGTTTATAATATCTTGCCGGTAAGGCTTTCATCAATTTAGAAAACTTACTGATGGTATATTTACTTCCCCTCTCTCTTTTCTCGATTAATCACTAAAAAACGCGTGTTATGTTGGAGTAAAACCGGGGATTAAAAAAATATATTTTATTGACCAATCGGTCTGACTTACAAACATCAACTGAATTTACAAGAACTTGAACTTGCGTTGGGTGAATTGCCAGACGCTTAGGTTGCAATTTCTGGATCACCTGTGCAATCACAATTCCAAGAATTAATACAATATTATCAAAAAAATTAATAAAGCGGATGCTCGGGTGCTATGTAATTGGATGTCAACGGCCGGACGTAACTGCATACACGTGCCGTGTGAAATAGGTGTGATAGATGTTGCGGTGTGGAAGGGGGTCAGCGGGACGTAACTCCTCCCCCCTTAGAGTAGAGCGAGGGCCATAGTGACGTCATTGGGGCCGGAGCGAAGGACTGCAGGACTGGAGGTTGCGTATTGTTGATCTTTTTCATGATGATAATGATGATTACTATGAGTGGTATTATAGTAACGGCTCTTGATGTGGTGGATATGTAGTGCAGCTTCTCGGTTTTACTTCCTAGGTTAAGGAGCTTCGCTTCTGTCTTGAAGTTCTGGTCTCTTAGTTTTTGCAGGTTTAGGACTTCTCTCGTGGAATCGGCGTGGATGTTGCTGCTTGGTGGTGGTGGGACATGAACTTCATCCCAGAAAGTGTCGGGATCGTCTTCGTATGATATGCCATTTATCTCAATGTTGCAATTCTTGAAATGGAGTAGAGCTGTGCCTTCAACTATTGCGGTTTTGGTACTGCAAGTAGAATTTGTTAATACTTTTGGTACATTAAGAAATAAAATAAAATTGGCTTCTGGCTGTGTTATGCTCTCGATCATTCCCATGTCGTCAAATGAGCAACGAGCGGCTTCGCTGTTCATCAGCTTCCCGATGCATTCTGATTCGCTAGTTTCCTCTTGTATATTGGATTGAGGGCAGTAGTAGACTCTTTCTATCTTGGGGCAAGGTGCGCAATAGTGTTGTATGCTTTCTTTGTTATAGGTTATATAGGGTTTTGTAGTATAAATTTTGTATTGTTCATTGGAAGAGCAATAATGTGATACATGTAATATTTTGATGGTGATAGATTGGGTATAAGGATATTAAAAATAATATTTGAGCCATTGTAATAGGCTTGAAGTCCCAGAAATTCATAAATTTGTTCATTAGATTCAATTTTAACTTCTTGTGCATTTAGCTTATTTTGTATAATTTTCAATTCATCTAAATTAAGTTAAAATTTGGGTATTATATTTAATTTGCTGAGAATCACTGCTTCGGCTATGTCTGAGATGTGGTTTGTTAGTAGGTCAATATTGAAATTTATTGTGTGTTGATTTGATATTTCGTTAGTAAAATTGCCTAGGTTAGTGTTAAGGATTTGTATCTGACTATTAATGTTATGTGCATCTTGTGCATCCATGTTTCCTGTAATTAGTTTGATAACGGATCCTAATCCGTCTATCAATCCTCTTTTGCTCCTTCTAGTTGGGTATAGTGTTAGTAGTTTTCTTTTGAGTTCTTCTAGTTTGAGTTTTGTTATGTGAACTGAGTTAGTGTGTGAGGCTCTTTTTTTGAATAAGTTAAGGGAGTAAGTTATGTTATGCATATTATTAGTGTAATCTTCGAGGTTGACTATGTGGATGAAATTGTGGTAGTTAGTGATAGTTCTTGCGGGTCCTAATTGAAGTGGTAGTATACCGCGATCTTTAGGTAAGTTATAGATTACCAGTAGTTGGGCGTGAAAGGGTGGTAGTCTAGAAAGAGTTAGTAAGTGTAAATTTATAGGGGCTGAATGCAGTGTTCTTAACATATGGTAATAACAATAATAATGTGATGATTTTATATAGATATGTGTAATGTGAGAAAAATGTATGATTATTTCTTTGTTTGATTATTTTTACTTTTAGGTTTCTTATATTTTTTTCTTAGCTTGCTTTTGTGTATTTTCTTGTTTTCTTTAGTTAATATGGTAAATTTATTCTTTTTACAGGCTATGTGTTTAAAAAATCTTGGGGTTATTTTATTTCTTCTGGCTTCTTTCCTGAAAACAACGTCATTATCACTAATATCCTCGGGATCTTCCCGTGATTTGTTTAAATTTTCAATTCTTGCTTGTGTTATACTTTCTACTTTTTCTTTGTTATTTGGATATAATTCGTTAAGGAACTCATTAAGTTTTGACAGATATTCGTGTTCTTCTGTGAATCTTAATGTTTTGCTGAATTTATACGGCCTACCGAGGAAAAGTTCATACGGGGTGTGTTTCGTTGTTGAGTGTATAGCATTATTGTATGTTATGAATACTTCTGACAGGATTTCGTCGTGTTCGTTGTAAGTTTATTTTCCTTTCTTTTAGATAATATGAGCCTATATATTTCAGTTAGTGTTGAATGCAGCCGCTCTACCGGTGAGTTGCTGCTAGTCTGCTGGAAAGATGTGTAGTGTAAATTAATTTCGTATTGCTTGCAGAAATCTCGGAAAATATTTGCGCCGAACTCTGGCCCTTGGTCGCATACTAGTTTCTTTGGTATGCCGTAAAGGCTTATGAACTGTTTAATACATTTCAGGACAGTTATGCTGCTTCTGCAGCTTAGGGTGTAACCACAAGCGAATTTAGAAAATTTGTCTATTAATGTGAGGATTTGTTGATTATTTATACAATATATGTCGATGTGAATGATTTCTAAGGGTTTTAGTGGTGTTTCGGGTTGCCTATATTGAGTTTTGGGGGGATTCCTATCATATTTGAGAGTATTACACTTGATGCAGTTATTTATGGTTTATGTTACTTTTACTGTTCAGGTGTAGTACGGTTTCGTTTATACCTCTGTGGTTGGCACGTTCGTGATAGTCCCTAATAGTCTTTTCCTGTTTGTCCTCTTGTCTTATATCCTTAAGGATTTCCAAATCAAATCGGATCAAATGGTAAGTTTTATTCTGAGAAAAGTATTTGGAGTAGGTCGATTGCACTACTCGAAAAATGTCGTCACTCGTAAATATAGCAGTTTCTTTGTTTGGTGCGAGAAATTTCTTGAAAATGTCGATTATGGTTTGTTCGTCAAAATTGGGTTTTCGAATAATTCTTCTTTGCCTGTTCTTAAATATGGTTTCGACTGTCATCGGGGATCCTCTGTTGTTTGTTTCTAATACTACTTGTAGATTAAATTCATTCAAGGGTTTTTCTGCTATGGGGATCCCGTCATTTAGGTTTTCCTGAGCACTGTGTATGGTGTCTACAGTCTCGTTTGGTTGTTAAAAAGTTCCTGATCTTTGCTATTCATATCAATGGGGTTGTCGATTTTGATGCGGCTTAAAGCATCCGCGTTTGTATTGGATTTGCCTTTTTTGTAAATTATCTTATAGTCGAATTCTTGTAATTTCAGCCGCCACCTAACCAATTTTGAATTCGGCTCTTTGAGGCTCATAAGCCATGTCAGGGGTCTATGGTCCGTTACTATTTGGAATTTTCTTCCAAACAAGTAAGGACGGAAGTATTTGTGGCCCAGATTATGGCGAGCAGCTCCTTTTCGATGGTCGAATAGTTGCATTCGCTGGAGGATAAAGTGCGGCTTGCAAAGCAGATAGGTTTATCGCTGCCTATACGACCTTGTGAAAGGGTTTCAACGATTTAAACAAGTTAGTAAAATCACTTTTTACAAGCGCGGAACGCGGTGGACAGATAGATGAGATTTTAAGAGTACGCTGACTATTTTTAATTCGAATGGTGCGCAGTTGCAAAGTTTCAAGTAATCTTTAGGCCTTCGGATTGTTCGATGCAGTCTTTAATATACAAGGATGAGTCGCCTCTCGCTTTTTCCGAAGGGTGGACAATCGTGGTAATCATTATAAGCTTTTATTTTTAAATACTATTCGTTTTCAGAAATCAAGCAAATATCAATATCTTTTTCGCGCATGAATATTTCCAATTCGTCGAGTTTTTACAAAAGTCCGTTTGCATTCCAAGTACATACTTTTAACATTCGTTTTTCATTCATATTCCAGCTGAAGTACACATTTTCCGTGAATTATTTTCAAGCTTAACTAGCCTATAGAGAATAATTTTATTGATTTTGCTTTGTTCTTCAAATTTCCCGAGAATAACTGAGAAAACATGAGAGACAGGGTCCGTCGAAATTTCAACGTTATTTGGTTTTTTGGATGCCGCAGCCTGATCGTAGGTCTGCACTCCTGCTGTCCGAGGGTCATTACCTGGTAGCTTTTCCAATGTTCATTTTTCAGTACCGTTTCTTTTAAGAACGGAGGTCGAGGACTTTTCTGTTGGCACTCTTTCCCTCACATTTTTGCGCTCTGAATCCGGTAGTTTTAGTTTGCCTACTTTCTCCTGCGCGATTTTACGCTTTGGCTTAGTTTGCAGTTTTGATTTTGCATTTAGGGGCTTATGGAGCGCACCTCCCCGTTTTTGTAACTCTTTAGCTACTTCACAGCCTCTATAATTTGCCGGGTGGTTTCCCTTACAATTAGCACGGGTTGCGGAGGTTTGCTTGTTTACTCCACAAACTTGGGAGAGGTGGTTTTCGGCGCATTTCACACATCGCGGTTCTTTTTGCAGTACATTTGCGTATGATTAAATCCTTGGCAACGTTTGCATTACGGAATCATTCTTAAATTTCTACGCATGGGCTCGATTTTGACGACGATATTTAATATAGCTCTAATTCGGTAGATATCGTTGATATTATCAGACTTACCAGTCACCGTCTGGCTTTCGAGCAGTAAACATCGTGTTTATTCTCAGTTGGTAGTGCTTTCTAATCTTTTTTAACGACTAAAAATCTGTCAAATCTCTGCCCTGTCTCAGTTACTCTCCACGATCGCTTAAACTCTTCCAAAGGAACTGTGTACGCGCCTTGCCTGATTTAAGTTGACGAATCAGAAATCATCTCTGAAATGGGATCCCAAGGGGTTACGGAAGTGTACAAATTCACTAAACCGATCGAAGGCAAACAGCGGCCTACTGGTTTAATATTGCTTACATTTGATCGTTTTCAACCATCAGACACAGTAGAGATCGGTTGGTATAATGCTAAGGTAAGCGAGTACACCCCGAACCCAATGAGATGTCGTAACTGCCAACTCCTTGGGCACACTACTAAAAAATGCACAAAGTCCGCAGCATGCGAAATCTGCAATCTGCCTCCCCACGCCCCTTAGAGTTGTTCTCGTAAAATTTGTGCTAATTGCCTTGACCCGCATCCCTCCTCAGATGGAAATTGCCCTAAATTTATACAAGCTAAGAAAGTCCTAACTATAAAAACCAAGAACAAATGCACCATGGCAGAGGCTAAACGCCTGCACATGGAAAAAAATCCGATAAGTTCCAACCTCACAGTAGATTCATTTTCCACAGTCACAAGTAAAACATTAAACGCAAAATCACCTGATAATCATACTCTCTCAAATTCTTATTCATTCTCCTAAACTAAAAAAACAACTGTAACAAAACCATCTCTCAAACTCTATCAAACCAATTGACACTAACTAACCTATTAGCGACTCTCCTAAAATCTCTACAATCGCTATGCCCTTCCGCTCAAAAACCACTACCAATCCGACTCGGATATGGACGACAATACCTAACCAAACTAAATCCTCCCCCACCGCAGGTCCCCGTCGATGGCGGATCGCGCTCCTCGTTTTGCCTTTCCCGCACTGACATCTAAAGACGAACACATCGGACAACCAGACAGTGGTATTCAATACCATTGATTACTGTCGTCTTTCAAAAGATGTCTGTGGGCAGATCCGAGGCGCGGAGCGCGATCCACTTGTCGACGGGGACATACGGTGGGACATTTGCAGTTCTTATCTTTGCTCAATATAATCATATATATTGCTCTTAAGATTCCTACTCACTATGACTATGTTCAAAATCCTGCAATGGAACATGAATGGTTACTTTAATAACTACCATGAACTGCAGTTATTAATAAGTGATCTACATTCCTCCATTATCTCTTTGCAAGAAACCCACTTGCCAAACAACTCAAACTACGCTCCAAGACAATACGCCGCTTATTATCACAACTTTGATACGGGGGTCGCTCAACGGGGATCAGGGCTTTTGGTTCATAAGTCTATCCCACATACGCCCCTACAAGTAAACTCCACAATATCAGCGGTTGCAGTTGTAATCGAGGCACAAACAAAATTCACAGTCATATCGATTTACATTCCCCCCGACCAACCATTTTCCACCGCCGAATTAGACAATTTAGTAAATACAATCCACACCCATATTTTACTAACCGGTGACTTCAGCTCGTGGAGTCCTTTTTGGGGTTCTCGCGTAGCTAATGTCAGGGGTAAAGTAGTTGAGAATTTTCTAGCATTCGCCAACCTAGCCATACTAAACGACGGTAGACCCACTCATTTCTTGACGCACAAAACTTTTACGCACATTGACCTCTCGCTTATTTCCCCACATCTGTACCCAAACTGCGCATGGACAGTTCTACCAGATCTACATGGAAGCGATCACTTTCCGATAATTATGACCCTAACATTCGGAGCCAAACGCAAAAACTCTAAGATACCACCAAAATTCCAAATCGACAGAGAAAATTGGTCATTATTTCATGCTAAGGTGATAGAATTCCTATCTTGTAGGGACCCATCTCCTAATAATAATAAGGAAACCACGGTAATCCACAAATGTATCCGTACAGCAGCTAACGTAGCAATACCTCAAACCCATTACTCAAACAAAAGAACCTCTGTCCCATGATGGAACAACGATATTAAAAATGTTCGTCAAATCAAGCAGAAGACTTGGTACTACTTTAAAAAACATCCGAGCGATTCAAATCTTATTGCATACCATAAAGCCAACGCCTGTTTTCGCAAATCAGCTAAAATCGCTAAGAAGGAAAGCTTCGAAACTTTACTTCTAGCATCAACCCAAAATCTTCCTCCAAAGTACTTTGGGATAGCATAAAACACCTCACAGGGAACTATGTCCAGCCCACAATAAAGGTTTTGAAAACAGAGACACAAACGTTGTCATGTACTTCTGAAATAGCGGAATATTTCGCCAAAACATGGTCGAATTACGAACATTAGAATTAAACATTCCTAGAAGCTAAATACTCTGCATTAAATAACATACGAGTAGTTGTAAACAATGACCTATCTTCTTGGGCTCGCAAAATTGAACTCCCAATAAACCGTCTCGAACTTGAGAACTGCCTGGGATCAGTTGTAGGTAGAACACCCGGTTTTGACAGGATGTTATATACCATGATCAATAATTCGCCTGCAATACTAAAAAAACGCTTAGTATCGCTGTACAATAAAATTTTCGACAACGGCTCTATTCCCCAAATATGGAAAATTGCGAGTGTGGTACATATTCGAAAGCTTTCAAAGTCCGCTACTGATATTAACGACTACCGTCCGATATCGCTTTTGCCATGTGTAGGCAAAGTCCTTGAGAAAAAAATAGCAAGACGCCTTCTTTGGCACTTGGAGATAAATAATTTCATAGACACAAACCAAGTAGCCTTCAAATATGATCGGTCTACTACAGATGCTCTTTTACACATCGATGATTTCGTTGTTTCCGCTTTATCCTCTAAAAATCATGTCTCAATTCTGTCAATAGACTTTGAAAAAGCCTTTGACAGAATTGGGATTCATGTTGTAATTAATAAATTAATCCAATGGAAAATTAGTCCTAAAATGCTCAAATATATTGAATCATTCCTTTCCAAAAGGAAATTCAGAATTAAATCAAATAATGTTTACTCTAACGTCAATTATTTCGAGAACGGTATGCCTCAAGGATCTCCACTCTCAGTAATAATTTTTATTGTTGCATTTAATGAATTAAGCGAGATCTTGACAAGATATAACACCATTCGTCACTCGTTGTATGCTGATGATTTATTTATTTTATCAAAATGCAAAGACATCGACAAACTTATTGCCACATTCATGCAAATTCTTACAGAGATTGACGAATCGTGTAAATTATCTGGAGCAAAGATATCTAATAATAAAACTAAGATTTTACACATTTGTCGAAAAACAAGCTGCTCAAAACATATAACACTAAATTTTAATAATACAAATATTTGCAATGTTAAATTACTCAACATACTTGGTATTGTGTTCGATAGTAAATATAGTTTTAAGGATCATTGTCTACATTTAAAAAAAAATCTAGCTATCAGAGTTAATATAATTAGGTATCTTGCATCCAAAAATTGTAACGCACACATTAACTCGATCGTCAGTGTCATCAGATCCATCATCCTCTCCAAAATTGACTATGGTCTGGTAATTTACGGCAAATGCGCTAAAACAACGCTTCAATCAATAAAGCCCGAATATCACGCAGCAGTAAGATGTGCTCTTGGAGCGTTTATGACGACACCAGTAAAAAACATGCTCACAGAAGCTGGACTTCCTTCAGTGGAAGCAAGATTCGAATACCTTACACTTGCACTTATATCCAAACTCATGGGATCCCGAAAATCCCCGGTCATAGCTGATGTCAAGAGAACATTGTCACACAAAAGATTCCCAAAACTACCTACGACAATACACAACTCAATCCACTCGGCTCGCAGTTTCAATATACCTCTCCATATTCAAACTAATAAAACATCAGTGTTCCCACCGTGGTTTCTATCAGAAAACTCCTTCATAACTGACCTTAATCGCTTACCCAAGGCATCCACAAGTGCGGAAGTATACAAAGCCAAGTTTAAGGACATAGCACAAAAATATGTAGCTACAAAATGGAAACTGATTTTTACCGATGGGTCTAAAACTGAAAACTGCACAGCTTTTGCAGTAGTGGAAGAAAGTGGCAAGGTACTAGCAAAGGGTATAACCCTAGATTTCTGTTCAGTGTTTTCTACAGAAGCTCTTGCAATTTTCAAGGCATCCACATTAAACAAACAACAAAAATGATAATCTGCACTGACAGTCTCTCTGTATTATCCGCTATCAGAAATATTAGCAATAAAACTCCTATAGTCGAAGCTATCGGAGATAGTCGGAGATAGTCTTATGACAAATGAGAAGAACATCAAACTCATGTGGGCTCCTGCACACGTGGGCATTAAGGGAAACGAGGAAGCGGATAAAGCTGCTAAATCGGCAGCATCAAACGAACCCCTTATTAGTTTTTATACACATAAAAACAAAGACATACAAAGACTAATAAGGACACTTTCGTACCAAAAGAAACTGGAGACATGGAAACAATACGCCCACCACTATTCAGCCATCAACACAGAAGCAGAAATGACAAAATACGCCACAAATTGTCATAAATGTATGATCCGATGCTTCCTTCGTCTCCGGATGGGCCATACAAATTTAACACAGCCATATACTCGCCAAGAACGACCCTTCAATCTGCCATCTCGGCGACGAAAACTGCGTCTTAACAATAAGACATCTATTGGAATGCCGGAAGATCAACGATACTACAAATAGCCACGTAAACTCCACATTCGTCGAGCTACTAAAACCGCCACAGAAACCAATATAAAAAATATTTTTAAAGTACTTAAGTATCTAAATCTTGAAAACACTTTGTAATTAATACTATAAATATAAAGTTTTATCTACTATTAAGTATATTTACATAGCCGAAAGCCCTGGTAGCTAGTGCCATTACTCATATTGTTATTTGTAATTCATTTACTTAATAATAAAGAAAATAATAAGAATAATAATATCAGACTTACCGAAGGTGAGCATAAAAAGCGGAAGTCTACGCCTTACCAAGATGTCTTAATCGATTTCCGTTTGTTGCTTTTCCTTCTTGATGATATTAACGGCATCAAGAATTTTAAAGCCTTTGGCTTGAAGATCGGTCATAACCTCTTCTTTGGTGCATGAGGGCTGGAGTCTAGTATACCACTGAATCTTTTTGGTATTTAGCTTTTGGGACACTGCTCGATAGTCGTTGTAGTCATCGACGTTAATTTTCCACGCATTGTCCCTCAAATATGTAACCTTATATTTCGATGATAACGTTCCTTTAAGGAGGCTTTGCAACTTATTATTTTTTATTTTTTTTTATTATTTTATTTTATTATTATCCCGACGATGTTTATTGGTGGGGGTGCACTCGATGTTGCTTTTCTTGCAGTTCTTTGTGAATTTCTTCTTTTAGGAGCTCGACTTCGGCTCTCCGTTTCTTACTAGGTATTTTCTTTGGGACGCGATACGTTTCGCGTGCTAGCTCTTCTTCTTCGGTGTGATATTTCCGAATAGCTAGAGTAGATCCATTTCGTTAAGCTTGATTCGAAGTGTTTTCTTCCTCAAGACTTTTATATTTCGCTGAGTTCCGAATTTCGCGCGCTGGCGCTTCCGGTGGACTTCTTTTCCCGGAGCTATTCGATCTTGGTGGAGGAGATCAAGATACGCTTGAACTTTTTGATAAAGTGTCATTGGATTGCAATAAGCGGCTCTCCCGAGAATCTGTAGAACCGATCTCCGAAGAGGGTGGATTTTCCAGTAAAGCCGGACTGCCACCTGGGGTAATACACCTTGTAGTTTTGTTCATTGCATGTTTTGTATACACTATACACTCGGTATACGGAGATTGGATTTTAGTCGCCTCTTACGACAGGCATGCCTACCTCGGGTATATTTTATCCCCTACCCGCAGGGGACAAATTTGTTTTAAATAAAATTGTTCGAAAACAGTGACAAACAATCAAAACCATAGCCAATTCATTGTAAACAAACTAACCGTTTTCATGTTGGCGTCACAATGCTCCGCCATTTTTTGTTCTTTTGACAGATGCGCAGAACGAAACGAAAGTTATTGCCCGGAGTATGGTATATGGTATTATCTTATTATACAAATACCTTGCTCTGATCAGGTGTTAGTCTATAAATCTTTAAATCAGAGTTCTTACCATACTTTAGTAATCGGAAGCCACAAGATATCGGATGAACTTTGAAGACAAGAAAGACTCTTTAAATGCATCAAAAAAATTATATGACGATAGATATATAGCTATAGAGCAAATGATATCATTAAAACGATTCTACATATTAGACTTTACATATTTTAGCGGCGTATGAATGCCTTATAGATGGAGGCCAGATCAGACGGAGTAAAATATTTTTTCCACCGCTTAAGGAATCCTAGACATTTTGCAGCATTTTTGGCGACTTCGAATATGTGATCGTTCCATCGAAGACGGTTATTGATGCACACACCGAGAATGGCAAGTCTTTCGGATTTAACGATGCGAGCACCATTCGTGGATAATGATTGAAGGTCTTGGTTTCGCTTGAGAGACAGAAGACAGCATTGAGTTTTGGATGCATTAAATTCCACTCTATTGATTGAACCCTATTTGGTTATGCTGTCCAGGTCGGAATCTAATGTGTTTAACATACATTGTCGTTCCTCTTCTACGGCTGGAGAGTAGGGACGTGAGTTAGGGAACGAATATGAAAAACTGAGGGTACTGTCATCAGCGAAGGAATGGATGGATTAGAAGTTGCAGACAAGAGGTCATTTATAAAAATGAGAAAGAGAGTCGGAGACAAAACGGAGCCCTGGGGGACACCAGCATTTATATGGTGAACTGCAGACTTGAAGCCGTCCAAGACAACTTGTATTGAACGGCCCGAAAGGTAATTTCTAGTCTATTGAAGAAGAGACTCATCGATGCCATATGCACGCATTTTCGACAAAAGAGCCTGATGCCAAACTCTGCCAAATGCTTTAGAAATAACGAGCGCAACCATCTTTGTTTCGCCGAAGTGATGTAGAGATTGGTTCTACTTTTCGGTGAGATATGCCATCAAATCACCAGTGGACCTGTTGCTACGAAAACCATACTGCCGGTCATTTAGGAGTTTTCGTGAATCAAGATATTTCATAAACTAACGTTTTATCAGCGTTTCCATGACCTTGGAAAGAAGAGACGTAAGTGCGATGGGTCGGTAATTGGACGGGGAGGAAGATTCGCCTTTTTTAGGGACGGGCTGGAGAAATACCATTTTCCATCTACTCGGAAAGAGCCCAGAAGAGTAGGATAGACAGAAAAGCTTATGCAGAGGTTTTGCCAGCGTGGAAGAACACCTCTTCAGAACTATGGGGGAGATGCCATCTGGACCAGCGGCTTTGTGTATGTTGAGACTTTTAAGTACTGTTAAGTGCGAAAGTGGACTTGTCCAATAGAAAATTCGACGCTCTCAAGTACAGGCGGAGACAAAGTACTATCTGGTAGGGTGGAGTTCGCTGCAAAGTGAGCAGCAAGCAGATTGACTTTGTCTAAGGAGCTGACATTTGGAATGTCATTGTAAATGAGCGTTGGTATTGCAGACGAGACAGAATTTTTAATATTTTTGACGAATAACCAAAAAATGTTTACTACCTTTGGGACATTGTAGAATTTTTTGCCTCAATTTTTGGTCATGTAAGAATTTTACACGTCGAATGTGGGCATTGCAGTCATTTCTGGACTGTTTAAACTTCTTTCGGTTTTCCTCAGATTTGTTGGCTTTATAAGACCGAAAACTTACCTCTTTCGACCTGATAGCCTAGCTTGCCTTAGGTTTGATGCTTTTAATTTTGTTAGAAATAAAGGCATCCATACCTAAGAGGATGGTGTCAGTAATCATATCAGCGGCGGCATCCACGTCGCTATCGAGGAAGCATAGCGACGAGTTTAAACTCCTAAAGAAACTATTAAGGCCGTCCCGGTTGGCTTTCTCGTAACGCCGTACTTTTCTTTTCGGAGTTTTTTCTTTAACTGAGTGGTCAGAGTACGAAAATTTAGCCGATACGATGTTGTGGTCAGACCAGCCTAGGGGCGCTAAAACATTAATGATGTATTTATCAGGGTGAGAGGTAAGAAACAAGTCCAGAGTGTTGGCAGAATGACTTGCAATGTCCGGTATACGTGTAGGCTCATTTACAAGCTGAGTCAAATTGTTTGTCTCAGCGAAAAGTTCAACATACCTTCCTTCGGGTGTTGACTGGCCAGAATGTCGAAGCCAGTCCGAATTGTGTATGTTGAAATCGCCCGCAATGACGATTTCAGTATGAGGATACAGGGAGACAATTCGTGTGATGGAATCGGATAGCGCATCAAACTCGTTAAAAGTTGAGTTGCTATTCGCACTTTGTTTTCGTTATACTTTAATATTTTATTCGTACAGCACCTAGACCTTTCTGCTCAATACAAAAACTAACCACTGCTATGATCAAAGTCTACGAATAAAGATACCAGGAGTGTCATTTTCTTTCCCGCTTCCCGCTTATTGAATTTGCAAACAACTGACATTGTTTGAGTTAATCACATGAATTCATTATAAGGAGGTTTCACTGTAAATAGTCTTGCCAACTTGATCTCTAATTACTTATATAGCACTTAATCACTAAGCCCGATATACTAATAGATCATTTGTGAATTCTGCAGCCAACTCTTCAAAAGGATAATCTCTCATTGCTTGATGGTCTTTAACATTTGTATGGTCTATGCCTCCCTCCTTAGTTTCCTTTATTATTTTATTATTATTTTTCCAAGAAAAATTGTGAATAAATAAAAATTTTGATAAAAGAAAGGAAGGAAAGACTGACTCAACAATGAAAAGAATTACTCGCTTGCGTTGAACCTCTTACTAGTGTTCTTGCAATATTTATTCAGTGTTATATAAATCCGGTACCTACAAGTTTCCTCCACGTCGTACTTCATATCGAAACATCCTAGAAATGCAACTTCAATTGCAAGTAAACTTTTACGACGCGAGTGCATAAACACTCTCAAAATTCCATGCTGTACCCAGGTATACAAAAAGTATCTGTTGTTCCACTTCACCTTCAATATCTCCTAGCATTTCCTGTTTGATTTTTACTTCCTTTCTATAGAGCACCTGAAAAATTTAACAAAAACGAAAACTTTGGAAACAATCACACCGAATTTAAGAAGACTTTATCAATTTTCAGTGCAGTTGATATAATGTCATGGCTGTATAATTTATGAATTTACCAGCTTGTCAGTGGCTCTCCACACAAAATTATTTTAGGAGCCCATTATTCAATTCACAGTAGTTTGTCAACTTTTCAAGCCAAGTTTGTAAAAAATTTAGAGGCAAAAGTTTTTGCTTTAATTAAGCTGTACCAATGGCGCCGGTTAATAAATTGTTGGTCAAAAATTAGTAAGCACTTCAGTGTTGTTGGTTGGGTGGAAAAAAATAATATACTACTACTTCTTGTTTTGCTTGAAACGGTTTCATGAACTTGCTTGACAAACTTTTGCAGATACAAAAAACTACTTTGTGACTGTGTACATAGCATTATTGTTGTATTCGGATAGTTGACTTTACCGTACACTTCAACAGAATTTAAATCAGGAATTCAAAAGGTAAATAAATGATTGGAAGGTTGAGTAGGATTATTCGCATGAATATTCATTATTTTATTTCTATCAACACTACATAGGTATCAATTAAATAAACTGTAAATATAACAAAATATAAAAGTAAATATGTACCTGTTTGTGATTCGTACAACACAATTCGAAAAAGAACCACAGGGAATATTAGTGAAAAGAACTAAGAGAACAAAACGAGAAGTTCTAGAACGATGAGCGATGTATTTGATACTGATATTGATACTGCGATACAAATTATGAAAGAAAAGTTGATTTTGAAACAGGTTGATGAAACAAGAAACAAGTAACTATTAACAATTTAACAAAACATTGTGGTAAATTATGTTATGCTTGGTGCATTCGACCGAAAGTTATATACGAGTATGTATATACAAGTATGTATTTTGTGGCAGAAGGTAGACGAGGTCCGTAGCTACTTCAAAGTCGAAGCCAGTGTTGGTTAGTTACGCATGTTTTGCAGATTTTGCACGTAACTGATGTAACTTATTGATTTTTTAGCGTAAAAAATGTAACTAATCCAAGACTTTGACAGTCCTGTAGAAAAATACATTTACAAAAATTAAGCCAAGCAGTCGCGATTCGCGTTCTAATCGTCATGTCGCAAGATAAAGTAAAGGGCTGTGCTGGAAGACCAGTTTCGAATTCATAATATAATCCTGGCTTTACACCAAGAAGATCTAATGAAAGTGAGAGATTGGTAGTGCTGTGCAAAATTTGCAATAAAATGCTGCAAAACACGGCTCTTTAATGCTTAAAAGAACACAGATACGAATTTGATATACACACCAAATGCATTAAGATAAATAATATCTTAATTATATTTATTTTTGTGATCTATAGAAACACTTGCAAGAAACTAAAACTAAATCTCTAACTTCAATAGAACTGAAGTCCAGAACCGAGCATGATTCTGCCAATAACTGCAAGTCTAGCATGCCACAATCATCAGATGACCAGGCATTATCATTTTAAAGCATTTGTTGCATCATCGTTATCAGTTTCAATATGGTCTTTCCCTTTAACATCTTGATCTACCTCTGTACAAAACAACTTAAACGATTTCGACAGAAAACAAAAAAAGTAACAAATCTGGATAGCTTCGTAGACAAAATAAATAAAGCCGAAATAGAGGAGCTTGAAAGTGTCCCGTGTTTTCGGAAGCGTCATAGGACCAAATTTTAACATTTGGCGTTATGTCACTTTCACAAAGCGTATCGAGCAGTCATATTGGGCGATACGATGATGGTTGTCCGGGCGGCTTATTGCCCTTTGGAAGCAGCACTAAATGTTGCAATTTCCATGGTGTGGGGAATAATCCCTCCTCTATCCACCTTTGCATCGTTGTTAGAAAGATGTCCGGTCTCGTCTTAACAGCCGCCTTGATTGCCCTATTCGGGATGCCATCCGGAACAGGTGCTTTGCTGTCTCCGATTTTTTTGCATGCCCCGGGGTATGCTCCATGCTGATCTCCCTCGTGATGGAGACCATAGTAGTTGGTCTATGGGGGAATAGGTGCTCTACTATGGTCCTTAGCATTGCCGGGCATGTTAGTTGTGGAGATCTGCTGCTTTTAAGCTTCTTCATCACCATTCTATACGCTATGCCCCAGGGGTCTAATTCAGCCTCGTCACAGAGACGCCTAAAGCTCCTTGACTTACTCTCCTTAATGGCCCTTTCCAGTTCTCGCCTCGCCAATTTAAATGTGGTTAGCCACTCTTGGAAATCTTGTCTGCCTCTGGATCTCTGAGATCTGCGGCACTTCGCTCTGAGCCGTTTAATCTCGTCGGTCAACCAGTAGCAGCTGATGCGAAATGGCCTCAGCCGATCCGTTATTCGTTGTGGCGCTGGTGTTTAACATTTCTTAGAACATGTCTTTGACGAAGAGCGTGTCCTTCCACTTTGTTCCTGTTAGGGCGGGACACAGTCTGCGTTCCTCTTCGCCGACATTAAATAAAATTGCCTGGTGGTCACTGTGGGTATAGTCTTCGCTGACCCGCAATTTGGTTTTGCGCAGGAGTGAGTTGCTCATGAATGTGATATCAATGATTGACATTTCCGCTGTACCGTCGCGGTCGTTGGCCAGACTAATGTCCAGTGCTGCGAAGCATTCGAGGAGAGCTCTTCCCCTGGCGTATGTGGTTCTGCTGCCCCAATCAGTAGCCCAGGCGTTGAAATCTCCAGCAATAATCACTGGGTGTTTCCCTCGCGCGTCAGCTACGATGTCGTCCAGCAGCTTCAGATAGTCCGCCAGTGGTAGACTGGGGGGCCCATAGCAACTATTTTTTTTTTTTTTTTTTGTCGGGATAGGAAACACTCGACTGGAGCACTCAGACACAACTGGTCCATTGTACTGCCAGAGAGCAAACCTTGATTTACCCATTTTATTGGAATTTCCTTGACTTTCGAAGAAAGCCAAGCAAGCACTTCAGTAATGAGGAGCTTACAGTACCAGCACTCACCACATCCGCACCGAAGATCTGCCACCTGATACGAGCAAAGGCCGGACACTCACAGAGATAATGTTCCGCGGTGTCGTCGCTCTCTCCACAAGCATCGCAGATTGTAGTGTCACTTAAGCCTAACACGTTAAGGTGCTTGGCAAAAGCGAAGTGGCCCGTCAAGACGCCGATAAGTTGTCTACAGTCTTTTCTGCTGAGAGACAGCAAGAATGCCGCTGATTTCTTACAGACGTGCAGGAGCATGCGTTTAGTCAACTTGCAACCTGGAGAGTCATGCCACACACAACGGTGCTCGTGAGAGACCCAATCGTCAATGGAAGCCCTAACCGAGGACGCTGGAAGGCCCAACGTGGGTTCGGGACCTGAGAAAGCCTCCTCTGAGCCTTGTCTAGCAATCTCATCGGAGATCTCGTTCCCCAAGATCCCAGTGTGACCTGGGACCCAGATAAGAGACAGAGAATTCAGCCTTGCGACCGAGTTCAACGAGTTTTTGGTTTCACGAACTATTTTGGAAGTGGTTAAAGGGTTAAGCAAGGCCTTAAGCGCAGCCTGACTGTCACTACAGACACAAATGCTACGTCCCTTCCACCTGTTCTTCACAACATAGTTCATGGCCATTAGGATTGCATAAGTTTCCGCTTGGAAAACAGACGCATATTTGCCTGACGAGAAGTGAAGTCTAATGTTGTCCACGAAGACCCCAGCGCCAGACCCTTGACTGGTTTTGGAACCATCTGTGAAAATACGACTACATTCCATTCCCGGCTCAGACTCTGACCGAAGCCAGTCCTGGACACAAGGAAAGTCGACTCTGAATTTGCGCATCAGCTAGAGTTCTGGTGTCATTGCATCAGACGGCATATCTATAAGACAGTAGTCGTAAGAAAAGTGTCGCGCAAGTTCATCAAAGTTTCATTGTGGAGTATACCAAAAACCGCCTCGCCTAAGACGATGGATGGCTTTGATAGTGCAACCCATGATATAAGTATCAAGGGGAGGAGCTGAGTATGAAAAAGCCGGTCCCCAGAGGGGAAAGAAAACGACACCACTCTGAAGTAATGCGATAAGCGGTTCCGGAGTGGATGGTGTCAAGTAGAAAGAAGGGGTTAAAGGTGGTTTTTTAGTGAGTAGGGAGTCTCACACTACTAGAAACAGAGCGGGACTGTTTCCCGTGCGCATTAGCGTTTTTCCACTACCCCCTAGGCAAAAAAAAAAAAAAAATCAAGGGGAGGTAAGTTCAGCAAAGCGTCTAGAAGAGAGCCAGGCGTACTCGGGAAAGCTCCTGAGCAGCCGAGACAAGCCGTTCTTTGGAGTTTCGCACAAAAGGCAACCACATATTTACGCGAGAGCCCCTTCCACCAAACAACCGACGCATATGCAAGGAATCGTCTTATCATAGCCGTGTAGATCCAGAGAACCTTATTCGGTGATAAGCCCCTTGGATGTTTTCGACTCGACGTGTTTGGACCAATGAAGATTCTTATCTAAAATCACTCCCAGATATTTGGCTTCATTGGAAATGCGAATGGTGACGCGTTTTAGTACTGGCTGAGTCAGACCGGTCAAAATCCTCCTTCTCGTAAAAAGAACAACCTCAGTCTTAAGAGGATTCACCGAAAGCCCAAGAGGATTCCTATCAAGCGCGCATTCAATTCTGGCCACTAGATTTTGAAGTGCGGTCTCACAGGATTTCCCACGCTGATAGGCATGCTGCATCTCCGATAGTGGATGCAGTTTCAAAGCAACTTTGCGCACGTGAAATTCGACCAGTCTCTCCATAGTTTTCAGTAAGAAGGATGTCAAACTTATAGGTCTGAAACTCTTGGGGAGCGAATAGTCTTCCTTACCAATTTTCGGTACGAAAACTACTCTGACTGTCCGCCAAGGTGTAGGAATATATGCCAGCGCCAAGCCAGCGGTGAAAATTCTTTTCAGAGTTGGCAATAGCTGATCTATACCCTGTTGCAGCATAGCTGGATATATTCCATCAGTGCCAGGCGATTTGAAACCATAAAAAGATGCCACAACATATTTGATGGCTTCATCTGATGCACCACGGCTGATGCAATATACCAGATGTGCCGAGTTTTCTGACTTAGATCAAGCTCGGCCAGGGTAAGCGGGCCAAGCTGCGACCTAGTGATTATCCGATTGCCAGGAAAGTGAGTCTCCAGCAGAAGACTAAAAGTTTCCGCTTTCGTCTCAGTAAACTTGCCATCAGATTTTCTCAGTGACTCCGGTTTGGTCGGCTTGCCCCTTTTGAGAACCTTAACCAACCTGCTGGTTTCACCGAGTGTCTCGATCTTTTCGCAAAAATCTCTATAAGAAGCACTTTTCGACAACCGAATTAACTTCTTGTAGTCTTTTTGCTTCGATCTAAAAAGATTCCAGTCACCTTCTAAATTTGTCTTGAGTGACCTATTTAGAAGTTTTCTGGATTCTTTCCTAAGTCTCTGAAGTTCTGGGCTCCACCAGGGAACCGGAGTTCTGCAGGGGGTTTTGTCAATGGGCACGTCAGTTCAAAACAGCTGGTAAGGACACTAGTCAGGTTTTGAACAGCATCCTCAACCTTTCGTTTCGTTCTGAGTTTAGTTGGAGTTTTGACAGATCTGTCTAGCTCTTCCCTAAACCGCACCCAGTTGGTTTTCCGCGGATTCCTCCTCTCCTGCAAAGTTATGGCCTCGCATTCGATTTGGAAAGCGATGTATCCATGGTCTGACAAGGACACCTCCGGCAGTACCCTCCAGTTAGTAATTGACTTGAAATACCTATTAGATAAAGTCAAATCAATTACTTCCTGCCTCCTTGCCGTAACAAAAGTTGGCTGGGAGCCAACGTTGTTAATTACCATGCCATACGATAGTATAAAATCTAGGAGATGGTTTCCTCATATGTTACATTTGCTGCTGCCCCAGACTGTATTCTGAGCATTCGCGTCGCAACACATGACTAGTCCCATCTCCCGAGTGTCACAGTACTTTATGAGTTCTACAACCGCCTTCGGTGGTGGAGGCATTACCGAATCATAAGGGAAGTAAGCCGACGCAACGACGAAGGTTTTCCAACTTCCGGTCGTTTCGTAGCTTACAGCTGCAGCAACCAGGTCCTGTCCACAAAATTGACAAGCTCTCGGTCTTTCAGATCGCTCGTCACATAGCACCGTTACTCCACGAACACCCCCAAAACCACATATGCGCTTGTTCCGCACGTATGGCTCCTGGATAGATGTTATGTGGGGTTTTGTACGCTCCACGAAAAGTCTGCTACTTAAGAGAGCGGTAGCAGCCTTTGAGTGGTGGAGGTTTATCTGCGAAAATATCAAAGATATAGTCGCAGTTTTATTAGCAGAACGGCGCGCACCAGGTGCGCACATGCTTCCGGCGAGGCGAGCGCCCCTACGTGGCATTGCCTGCCTCAGCCATTTTCTGTCCGCTAATGCTGGAACCTTTAGGGGTAACAGCACCAGTATCCACCAGATTTTGTGCGCAGATAACGCCACTGGTAAGAGTGTGCCCGACAGAAGAGCGCGCATCAGATGCGCACACGCTTCCACCAAGAAGAGCAGGCGAAACTTGCTCCATCAGATTGGACCTGTTCGAGCCGACCGAAAAGGAGCCAGCGTTAGGTCTGAGGGATTGATCGGCTCCAGTTGGAATACTTTCTGCCGACCTAGGCTTTTTTCCTGTCGCTACTGAAGGCTGACTGCTTTCGGCGCTTGCGCCTTCAGCTGACCCTGCAGCCTCTTTGCACCGCGCCATCGCCGCCTCCCTTCTTCTCCTTTTCAGTTGACTCTTAGTCAGGAGCCCATCGGAGTGCGCCGCTTCGGGAGCTCGTTCAGCCTTATTGGTTTCTCGAGTCAAACCGTCACCGACACAACTTCGACCAGCTATCCTTCTATTGAGACAGAGATTAGACGTTCCAGCCGAAGCCTTTCCGCCACTTTCTTTGCCATTCCAGCCCAGTCTACCAAACGAGTCAGAGACAGAGCTGCAGGGGTCTTCTGAAACAAGCGTCGCTACTGCTTCTGATTCAACGACAGAGGCGGGAGGTAAAAGTATGGTGGTTGGGACCTCCAGAATCGTCGTCCCGGCCGTAGTCAAAAAGACCACGGGTGGATTATCGTTTTCACGAGTACCACCTGGAGTAGATACCGTACAAGTTTCTTCCATCATACTGTCAACAGGTTTTGCATCACAGTCAAGACGTCTTCAGCCTTTAGTTCGATGTCTCACCTGGGGTCCTTTCGAACCCTTAGGGTCAATGACTCTTAAGCCGTTCCGCCACGTCAAGGCAGCTGAAGAATGGGAACGGATAGCAACTACAGAAGTGCACACCATTTATCCTTGAAGATACGAAGTGGTCAGCCTGGTGGCCGACTGACTGCAGGGCATAGCTCCCGCAGGTTCATATCGCGGATTTTTTCGTGGTATCGTCTATCCAGCTGCTTCCATTTATGGGTTTGTACGTGTCCGGCGTTTTCTGGCGTGACCCTCTTATACCAGAAGCATAATACGTCCTTTTTGCATTCTTTGGCTATGTGACCCTCCTCTCCACAGTTTCTGCACTGCTTGGATCGGTCATGATCGCTCTTGCATTGACGAGCCGTGTGGCCAAACTCCAGACACCTAAAGCATTTGGTGAGGGTTTTTCGAACACGAATACGGCAGTTCACCGACCCGACTTTGATCTTGCCGGACTTCAGCAGCTTGTTCCCCTTCTTTGCCGGCAGCCCCACTGTCGCGATCTGCGTGCCACCGTAGGCCTTCCTAAGGCTGAGCACATCTGCTTCGGCAACCCCAATGTTGTACTGAGCCTTGATAGCTTCGCAGATGTCTCTCCTAGTGGTGACTTCATCAAGGTCTTTGATTTCGACCGTGTATCTCTGAATTAGAGTGCGGATCGCCGGCTCTGCGCCAAGGCTCTCATCGATTATGCTCCTAAGTTGTTCGGTTCTGTCACTTTTGTGACCGATTCACCCAGCCTGTGGGGCTTGGGGTCCGCTTTGACCCTGCGTAGTTTTTCGGCGTAAGAAGGTTCCGGTCGCTTTTTTTCATTGACGCTTCTTCTCATCCTTCTTGATCTTTTTGAGAACTTTCGTTCAGGCACTGCCGCGGCCTATAGTCTGCTCGTGGCTCACTGCACTGACGGGCTTTTGACTCTTTGTGGCTGTGTTGACGACCTTCTTCCTGGAGGCGTTTAACCATTCATTTTCTCCTGTCGCCCGTTGCTTGCTTGTGGTTGCGTTTGCCCGCTCATCTGTGGCCACTGGGGTCTCAACACCAGCTGCGGCATCCTTTTGCTTGATGTTTGCCAAAGATGGATGTTTCTGTTTCCGCTTTGGCTCCGGACGTTTTCTGTCTGTAGCACCATTTGCCGGATGTACCTCCGTCCGCTTTGGCTCCGGGGGTTCGCTGTCGCCCACACCATCTGATGGGTGTTTCTGCTTCCGCATTGGCTCCGGGGGTTCGCTGGCTGCAGCCTGCCTTCTCTTGGGTTCTAAAGTTGACTTTAACCAGGGCGAAGTTTGTGAGAAGTTGTTCTGGCGAATCACCTCTTTTGCTTTCTCGTCGTGCAGCTGAATCGCCGAGAGCTCATAGAGAGCTCTGATGCTTTCAATGGCATCTCGCATCGCTTGGTGAATCGAGCGCCCTTTTCCATCTTCCAGCATTTCTACCAGCCCCCTAATTTGCTCACCTAGTTTGTGGAAATCAGATTGCGGGGCGGATGGTTCGACCGTCACGTTTCTTATTGCAGGTGACTCGAGTCGTTTCGTGTGTCTTTGTGCTGTTGCTACTTGGCCAACTGGTGACCGCAGCATCCTTGCGCTCCCCTGAAAGGGGTTTTCCTCGTTCTTCACTGTATTTTCTCCGGTGTTTTTGTTTGTTTTGTTTGTAATCATTTCTAGTAGGTCCCCAGGCAAAGCCGCTATCAATGCAAATAGGACCAGTTTCCGTATAGGAACGGGGTTAAGAATATGTCTGCAGCGCCCCCAACAAATAGCCCTTGTCGTAAAAGTCGACTTAGGGGACAAATCAGATCTAGGCAATATGACGTCCAAGTCAGCCCAGCGACACATACAGAACGTTAAAAACGTTTAATTTTTTTGTTTAATGCATTTTTATTTTTAAATTCAGGGTATCTTACGTGCTAACAAAAACGCTTAAAACTAGCTTAATTGACTTAATTATCTTATTTTAACTTAAGAACCTTAAAAAGGTTCCCAGAAGTGTGCATGCGAGTCCGTGGGTTGATACGACTGGAGATCACAGGTGTCATAAAAGAAAGATCAAACAGCAATAAAACAGGAGCATGCACGTGTCAAACAACATCGCAATAAACAATTGCAACTGTATTATTATAGGCGACCCCACAGGCGGATCAGTAGAAATGCCGTGAAGTGGGAGGGTTATGATCTCTTGTTTTCGATTCATAACCTCGCGGAAATAGGAAGAAGAAGAAGCACTGGTCTATAGGACTCCTTTCCCCATACTTTGTACTATTAGTCTGCAAAGCTTCTACATACGTTTTAAATCTTTGAGGTAGCTTGCAAGGTGTATTTGTTCTGGCCTTTGAGAATGTTCTGAATGCCCTAGATAGAGCGCAAAACCTATTTAGACTAATAGTACAAAGTATTTCCACAATTTATAGAGCTCTGTAAACTCGAACATTTTAGTTTTCGGAAAAAAATCTTTGCCCTTTGAGGTTTTTTTAAGAAAAATCTAAATTTTTCATGATTTAAATAAAATTTTAAATTTAAATAATTTACAAACACACAACAAATAGATACTTAAGTCTAAATAGATACGTGCTCAGGTCGAACCCTAGTATTTTGTTTAGTTTTCAACATAGTTTTCATTTATTATATCTAGTCGCATGATTTTGGTGATCTGCCAAATTGTTCAGTTACATTTTCGGTTTGTGCGGTATCTGCGACTAAATAGCTGCAAGCCTCATACACCTGTGCCAATCAAAGTTTGAAGTACTTTGTTTTCACAGGGCAAGCAATGCTGAGTTAACAGTATTGTTAAATTTCCTAGTACATTGAGTTACAATCTAATGTTTCCAGAACAGTCTTTTGGCATCTGTAACCAAAGCTATAAATGACAAACAAAGAAACTTTGCCATTGTTCTCTGTATCACCGACGGTGATTAACGTCCCTTACAACGGAAAGGTAAGACGGAACATAATCTGGATCCTTTAAGTTACTTTCTTAAGGCAAGCTCAAGCCCTGTCGTAATATTGTGTAGCTTCTTCTAGGGCGGAATAAATACATTTGATATTCAAATCTTATTACATACTTTCAAGAGAAGTAAAATTATACCATATATTCGTCAGATAGGTATCCACTTGACCACTCTTACTTAGGAACCGCATCACCCTATTTTTACAACAAAAGAAATTGAAAATCTGCTTTTCTTACATAAAGTTTAGTAATACTCAGCTTAAAGACCATAAACTGGACAGGGTACAAAATAATCCGAGCCCTTCAGTATATTTTTTTATATATATAAAAGCAGAAGATACAAATTAGAAGGTGAGTGACGGAGGAAGGGATAAACCAATTTCAAATCGGTATCCTTTTGTGCTTCGTATCCCTTGATCTTTCAGCCATAAGGTTGAAATGGAAGTAAAAATAAAAGAAACCAAGTCCGTAAACATTTTATCGCCACCTGGCCAATTTGTTGCCCTAACTTTTATGACTTTTGCGGTTGTGTCCGCTATTGTAGTTGATGTCCTCATCCTTTTTTTTCAATTTTTCAACACCAATTTCCAATTTGACAATCAAGACAATTCCCAGAACGAAAATGAATGGACAAAAGTTGGGAGAAATGTCTTCAAGTATTTATTTTTTCTTTTTTTTTTTTCAAGAATATTGTATTTCTTAAGGACAACTGGCTAAGATAAGTAGGAATGTGTTACATGTGACTGTGATACAAGGTGTCGTTGCTTTGTCTGATGATGTCTGCCGTAAATGATATGTTTCCGACTGATTTATTTCAAGGTCTTTAAAAGATCCTTTTGATGAGGGACGTTCGTTCGAGCAAAAAAAAAAAAACAAATAAAAACATCAGCATAATGTGTAAAAGATGACAATATACACGTAATTGGATACCTCTATAACGAGTGTTTTGCTTATGTTTGCTCATTAGCGATTAGACAGGTATACGAATATGATATGATTGTGAGATAATTATGCGTGTTATGTTTAATTGTTTGTTTCTAAGTGTTACAAAGAATTTAAGACTTTCGTTGTTGAATACGACTTAACTGTAGTGTGGCAGAATGAGGCAGTTATTTAAACCCTTATAGATTTCACCGGTAGGAACAAGGTCTACCCTCACGAAATAATAATAAGTTACAACAACAAAAACTCAAAATTCGGTATATTAATTTGCATTGTTTATTAATTTATTTCGTTTATCCAAGGTCCAGGAATAGGAATATGTTGGCAACTAGCCAATAACCCCGGTAGTCGGATGCACTTTACAGCAAACGAAACAAATGTTTATACAATTGGAGAGGGAAAAGTTAACACTGTTGAGCTCGGAAGTGTTTTCCTCACCCTGATGCGGTAAGCGGTAAAGTGAACTCCACTAACTGGATGCACTAGATACAGAAGGAACAACAAACAGAAGTGCTCAAAATAGTATGTGTACCCGAAAAGTTCTCTTAAGAGCTGGAGACTATTCTGGACTTATATCGTAGCTTGGGAGAGGGTGAATTTCTTCCGAAATGCTGATCAATTCGGCATTGCAGCCGAACTTTATTGGCACTGCAGCCGCATTGTAACCGCACTGTATCCGAACTGCGTGGGTACTAGATCCGCACTGAAGCCGTACTGCATACGCTCTGCATCCGATCGCATCCGTATCGCATCCGTATCGCATCCGCTCAGCACTTGCAAAGCACCCGCACTGCATCGCTATTGTGCCCGCACTACAGTGGCATTGCAGCCACACCACATCGGCACTGCTTCCGCACTACCCCTGCACTGCACCCGTACTGCACCCGCACTATGTCAGCAGATTCTAAATTGTTGAAGAGGTGGGATTAGATCACCTTATCACTGCGGCCACATTGAGAATATTGTGATTTTCTCTAATCTTAAAGCTCACTCAATATGGCCGATTTGGTGATGAACTCTACTATGCTTTTGAGTGAGCTTACAGATATGTAAGTCTTGTGCTTCAAGGTAGAATTTATCTAAATAACGATGACGTGTTCTGATAAGACAGTTACAGTGACATAAGATATGTTCTGCTGAGTCTTCGCTTTCGTTGCACATTCTGCAGATGCTGTCTTGTGCTATTCCCATAGCCATGAGACGTATTTTCACTCGACTGTGGCCTGTAAGGAAACCTGTGGCTATTCAAATCTAACTTCTTGTTAATTATAGGAGTTGTTTCGTTCTTTTGATGGGAGTATTTGACAGAAAGATATTGGCTTGTCTGTTACCTTCAGTTTCAGTTTCAGTAATGATGCACTTTTTCTGTTAGCCAATTTTTGATACAGCTTTTTGCGTGACTCACTGGTAATCCACAGAATGGTCTTGGCATCATAAAGTTTGACGCAGCTCCTCTTCTGGCTAGCAGGTCAGCTTTTTAATTTCCTTCATATCTTCTGTGTCCTGGCACCCAAATGAGATAAACTCTGTTTGTGCTAGATAGTGATATCACTAATTGAAGGCAATCCCATACTAGTTTGGATGTTATTTTATAAGCCTTAATTGCCAGTACAGCAGCCTTGCTATCTGAAAGAATATAAATGTTCTTGTTGTTTATAGATCTGCTTATATTTTCTCTGATGCATAGTTCTAATAGCGAATACTCCGGCTTGGAATACGGAGTTACTTTTTTCCATGCACGAGTGAATGAAGGTTTTCGTAGTAGCGCCATATACTCCAGCTCCAACTCCTTCATCTGTCTTGGATCCGTCTGTGCACCATACTGGTACATGAAAGTTATTGGCAAATGTAGGTTTGTTCTGTTCCCAGTTATCGCGATCTGGGAATGTAACCATGAAGTTGTGACTGAAGTTGAATCTAGGCACACATTTGTCTGTAATTGTTATTCGTAGTAGTTCATTGTTGTTGAGTTCATGCGCAATATCCGACTGAACTAGTTTGGAATTTGAGTTATCTTCTGCGATGAGCATAAATGCGTAAACCACAGCTTCTTTCTTTATATGAAGATGTAGAGGTGGTAGGTTTAGAATAACCTCCAGCGCTGCAGTAGGAGCAATTTTCATTGCACCTGTTGTGCATACAAAGGCTAGTCTTTGTACTTTATTGAGCCTGTCCTGTGTAGATCCTTGCTTTGTTTTTGCCACCATACTGGTGCTTCATATGTGACAATTGGCCTTGCTATTGCCGTACAGAGCCATAGCATCATCTTGGGGTTTCGGCCCCAATTTCTACCAATGAGACTTTTGCTGCTCCATAATGAGATCTTGGCCTTGTCTATGGATTTTGTTAGGTGAGAATTCTATGTGAGGCTATCATCAAGTGTTAGGCCAAGGTATTTGACCTCGTTAGAGAATTCTATTATTTCATCAAAGAGTGTGGGTGCTTTCAATCTTTCTCGCTTTCTTCTGTTGGTGAATATAACTGTGTTGCCCTTTTTTGGGTTGACGTTAAGGCAGACTTTCTGCCACCAGTCAGCAACTAGATTCAAGACCCCCTGGAGGAGATCCGAGATTGTTTCTTCGAATGTTCCTCTGATTAATATCGCAATATCTTCTGCGTAGCCTTGGACATAAAAGCCTTCATTGCTAAGTGTTTTCAGCAGTTCATTAACTACTATAGACCACAATAAGGGGGAGAGGACTCCTCATTTTGGGCATCGTTTCGCAGCAGTTATTCTGAGTTTATTGCTACCTAGTGAGATGTTAATAATTCTGTCTTCTAGTATGCATTTTATTCAGTTACATGCTGTATTATCTACTCATGCGCACTGGATGCATCTGTATATTTTGGCGTATTCCGTATTATCAAAGCTCCTTCGATGTCAAGGAAGCAGCCCACCGCAAACTCTTTGTATCTAAAGGATTTTTTTTTTTATTTATTTATTTGAGCTTAATACAAGCAACAACTTAAAGCTAAACCTAAAAGTAACAAAAGGGAATTTAACGCTAACGCATGTTTTTTTTTTTTTACTTCCTGGGCCCCTAAGAGCCCACATATTTTTGAATAAACTAGGTCTTAAAAACTATCTTAAAAACTAAGGAGGGATGGGAAAAGAAGAGGTGGGGAATAGACAATTCTGGTGTGGTGTATGCTGTGGTCATGAAGAGTAGTGGAGGGACTTTCTAAGAGAGGATAGACTGAAGTGAAAGTCAAGGGTGCGTTGTTGGCCAGGCGGAACATTCTGGAGATTGGTTCAAAGTGGCCGTAGTCGATGCGGTGGTGAGGGCGACGAAAGACCGGTACAGACCTAAGGTTACGAGGGCTAGTGCGAAGGGAAATCATTTCCAGTAGTGCGGGGGAATCTATCATACCGGTTAATAATTGGTGAACGAAGAGTATGTGTCCGACTTCGCGACGTTTTGCAAGGGTTTGCAGGTTAATTATTTCTAGCCGATTTTCGTAGGAGGGTAAGCTATATTTGTCGGCCCATGGGAGACCGCATAATGCAAAATGGATAAACCTACGCTACACAGCTTCGGTTCTAAGGGAGTGGGTGTCGTGATAAGGTGACTAAACTTGGCTGGCGTATTCTAGGAGGGGTCTGACAAAGGTAATGTAAAGGGATTTAGTGACGTAAGGGTTCGAAAGTTCTTCAGACTAGCGTTTTATGAAACCGAGAGAAGAATTGGCTTTGTGTATAATATGATCAATGTGGGAACGAGAGTTTAGCTCCCTATCACAAATAATACCCAGATCGCGTAGACTGAGGAAGCGGACGCATTATTAAAGTAAAAGGTTCTGAGGTGTGGGTACTCTGCATGATGATCATCTTTCCATTTCTTGATTCCAAAATAGGGTTCAGGACCGACTAGTGGGCGACTAGCGCCTCATCTCGCTAAGCAGTCCACCCGTTCGTTGCCCTCGAAGCCTTTGTGTCATCGTATCCAGGCCACAGTGACTGTGTTTTTCGATGCGAGATCTTCGAGTAGGTTTAGACAGTCCCATACAAGTTTTGATCCTACCGTGTACGATTTCAGAGCCATAAGTGCTGCCTGGCTGTCTGAGAGGATATAGATACGAGTACCCTCGACTCTTCTACGCAGACATTCTCGTACACGGAGCTCGATCGCATAGACTTCCGCCTGAAATATTGTTGGTGATTTCCCAAGCGCAGCCGCACGTTGGAACCTGGGTCCATAAACCCCTGCGCCAGTGCTACCATTTTCCAATTTGGAACCATCTGTGTACCAAGTTTGAGAGTTTGGTAAGACTACAAGTCCTTCATTCCTCCATGTGTGGCGGTCACCTATGACCACATTGTGTTTCCTGGAGAACCGGTATTTCTTGATCATAGTATCCAGGATTTTGAGAATAGGGTCATTTTGAATATAACCTAGAATCTTCAAATGGCCTGTAAAGTTGCCGATTTTAAGGTCCGAGATCTTGGGTAGCCGAAGAGTACTCAGCATAGCTTCTTTTTGTGCTGCAAGGTGCAACGGTGTGAGGCTAAGCATTGCTCCCATTGCTGCCGTAGGGCACGTTCTCATTGCTCCTGTGATACTCAGACAGGCTAGACGATGTATTTTATTCAACTGTTCCTGAGTCTTGGCCTGTAAGGTTTTTGGCCACCAAGCCAACGATGCATATGTGACCATGGGTTTGATAATGGCGCTGTACGTCCAATTTATTATCTTGGGTTTTAGCCCCAAAGTTTTACCATGTAGACGCTGGCACATAAACATTGCTCTTGTCGCTTTCTCGGTAACCTTGTTCAGGTGTGAATTCCAGGTGAGCGTCTTGTCAAGTATAACACCTAGGTATTTCGCTTCCTTGGATATGTCGATTGGGACGTTGTCCAGTCTAATTTCTTTGAGAGTGTGGTTTCTTTTCCAGGAAAAGGATACAAGTATAGTTTTTTCGGGGGTTGATGGTAAGTCCCTTTTTCCTGCACCAATCGGAAGTTAAATTGAGGGCACCTTGCATTAGTTGAGAAATTATGTCCTCAAATTTGCGTCTGACGCTGATGACAACGTCGTCCGCGAAAGGATTTAGGCGATTGCTCCGCCTGCTTTCCGCCTTTGGAATGAAGACCACCTTAACCTCCTTCCAACTTTTTGGTATGTAGGCCTAGTGTAAGCTGGATCTGAAAATTCTTAAAAGAGAAGGAATTAACAGATTTGCTCCTTGTTGTACTAGGCAGGGAAATATGCCATCTATACCTGGGGAGGGGGGGGGTTTACGGGAGAATGTTATAGATTGACGTTTGACGACGTTAAGTTCTAAGAAATTTTTGTCGCACCATGTGTGGAATGAATTTAGATCGTTTTGAAGTAAAAGTGAATGGGTGGGGGTAGATATTACCTTGAGTGATTTTCATGTCTTCCGCGTAAATAGACAGATCTGAGTCTTTTAAGATGTGATCAGTTAGGGCAAAAATGTCGTAGGGAGTGATTGTGAATTCAGGTGCCCCATCGAGGTTCTGGTGCGAAGTCCTCTGACATTCTGGTAGTAGAGGGAAAGGAGATTTGGGGCAATTACGACGGAGTGAGAAGTATTGACTGGAATGGAGTTAGGGATGAAAATATTTCTATATGGTTGTTGCGTGTTGTGTGTTCCTGAAGAGCATGGGTCGTTGGTTTTCCTGGTTGATAGCCATATTGGTTTTTTATGTAGGAGAATTATGTTGAAAGCTCTATCCCTGATATGTCTATCAATTATCTTCCCCATAGCTTTCAAGAAGAAAAGCGGTATGGGTCGGTATAATTTCGGTACTTCTGTTGGTCTATGGCCCGCTTTAGAGATGAACTTAACCGTGACTTCTTTCCAACTTTTTGGTATATAAAACCCCCCGCAAAACTTATTCTAAATATGTTGATTAGCAGCGGTGTTATCTGTTGGGTGCCTTTTGAAGGAGAGCAGGGAATATTCCGTCTTCTCCTGGGGCTTTAAAAGGAAGAAAGAAATGTATGGCCCATATTATTTCCTATTCTTTCGTAGAAAATTCCCTTTGATCTCTGCTAGTCTTCTCTGGTTGGTCCTACGATCCCTGCTTTGGGGAGGATCGGCTGGAGAGATGGAAGTGAAGGTGGGTGGATAAAGTGCTACCTTGCTTTTTCATTAACCCGATTTGATTGGTGTGCTGTTTAGAGAGAAGTTTGTGGATGAGGGCACTGCGGGGAATATCAGAAAGCAAGAATTTCAGAAAGAAAAGGATTCTCTTTTCCCTCTTCTAATCTCGAGGTTATATTTTGTTAGAGCCTCAGAATATGAGGTCCAATCATTGTTCCGCTTCGCCTTATTGAATCAATTTCTAGTTTCTTTTTTTTTTAGATTGGCGAGCTTTTTATTCTACCACGGTGTGAGACGATTGCCTGATTATTCTTTCTCTGGGCAGGCCTGGTGGTAGGCTGATTTGATTGTTAGATTTAGATCCACACAACCAAGTTCTAGGCTATGTATGTCTCTAATATTCCTATTGCAACGGTTCAAGCTATCCACGAGTTATAGACTATATCGTTCCCAATCTGTGGATCTTGTCTGCCTATAAGTTTGAGAGTGTTTAGTTCCTAACTTTAAATCGAAGCCTTCAGCAAGCAATAGACTTATTACTGCTGGTGGTTCAGATAGAGTGGAAGTCGAATGTCAAATATCTTGAGGTCCAGTTTGATAAAGCATTAATATATAACGTACATATCCACGAAATTATAAACAAAGTTAACATCACGATTAAAACTGTTTATTCGTTTATCAACCGCAAATCAAAATTGAGCGACGAAAACAAACATCATTTTTAAAGTATATTCAAATCTATAATATTTTACGGGGCTCCTCTCTGGGGTATATGTGCAAAAAACCAAATAAGTTGCTGAAATTGATATTAAATTTACCTGTGTTACTTTTCTACCGAAGAACTGCACCAAATCGCTAATGTGGATATACATACTTAGTTCCAATCAAAATTATTGTGTCTTGCATTTCATCTGAGAAAAGATCTCAAATTTAGTTGGTTACATTATCGATGAATCTATCTATTTATAAGTGTATGTATTTATTTACTTATTATTTGTTATTTATTATTTATTTATTTATTATTTATTATTTATTATTTATTATTTATTATTTATTATTTGTTATTTATTATTTATTATTTATTATTTATTATTTATTATTTATTATTTTTTTCATTCATTCATTTTCAATGGCTCGCTAATCCTTCATGAGGGTCGCGGGGGTAGGATGCTCAGGTGGACTCTCCATCCTTCTCGATCTGACTCCAATTCATCAGGGAGAATCCCTAAGCGGCTCCAAGAGAGATGTCGGACTTGATCCAACCATCTATTTCTGGGCCTTCCGCGAAGTCGTCTACCTGATGGCACGGCAACCATGGCGCGTCTTGGAAGCCGGTCTGGGGGCATACGCACTATGTGACCAAACCATCGAAGCATAGATCGTTCCGTTCGGAGAAGTAGCTGCTCAACGTTGAGCGCCTCGCGTACTCTGGTGTTGCGCACTCGATCCCTACGAGTTATTCCAACAACACCGCGAAGGAACCTCATTTCGGCAGCTTGTATCCGCGATCTTATTCTTTCGGTCACTACCCAAATTTCATGACCATAGGTGAGAGTTGGAACATACACCAAGTTAAAAACCGATAGCTTAGCTTGAATACTAAGTTCGGCCTTCCTTATAACAGATTGGCCAAGCTCTCTCAAAATTGATCCAGCCTGACCAATTCTACAGGATAACTCGGCATTGCTCCTCCCATCACTCGTGAATAAAACCCCGAGGTACTTAAACTTCTCCACCTGCTTCAGTGGGACTCCACTAACATGCAGGGTGCACTGAATGGGTTTTTTGGAAACGACCATTACTTCCGATTTGTTCACGTTGATCTTCATTCCAGCATCATCACAAACGGCTACAAACCTTTCGAGTGCGCGCTGAAGTTCGGTTTGAGAGGACCCAAGGATGACCAAATCATCCGCAAAGAGCAGATGACTAATCCTTAGGTCTCCCACTTCGAAACATTCCCCGCCATGGCTGCGCTGCAACATCCAATCCATATATACAATGAAGAGGAGAGGTGACAAAACGCACCCCTGGCGGAGTCCAACGCCCACAATGAAAGGTATTGATTTAACACCGTTTATGCGAACACAGCTTTTACAGTTTGTATATAAAGACTGAATCGCCCTTAACAGGGAACCAGCAATCCCATACTCCTGCAGAACACTCCAGAGTTTGCCTCGAGGAACCCAATCATATGCTTTTTCCAAATCCACAAAACAAGTGTAGACAGGTTTGGCATATTCCCAGGCCTTCTCAAGAACCATTCTGAGAGTGAACAACTGGTCGGTTGTGCTTCTACCGGGACGAAAACCGCACTGCTCATCCCCCAAACTGTCCTCAACCACAGCTCTGGAACGCTTTTCTAGCACCTTAGCGAAGACTTTTCCAGGGAGACTTAAAAGAGATATACCCCTGTAGTTGGCGCAATCTCTTTTGTCCCCTTTTTTAAAAAGAGGAACTATCACCCCCATTTGCCAATCACCAGGTGTTTCACCGCATTCCCAGACCACTTTAATGACACGGTAGAGCCATTGCACTCCCTCTTTACCTAAAGCCTTGAGCATTTCTGGCCGAATTTCGTCCACACCAGCAGATTTGCCAACTTTTAGCGCTTTGATCGCCAAAGTTACTTCCTCTACCGTAGGACTACTTTCCGCCCAACTCTCGACAATAGGTCTGTCATCTTCGGTGCCCTGTTCGGGATTGAGCAATTCTGAAAAGTGCTCGCTCCATCTGCGTAAGATGTCCTCCTCATTGGAAAGAAGTGTACCGTCTTTGGATTTGACTCCTTCAACGATATTCAACTTTTTTCCTCTGAGTCGGCGGACGGTCTGCCAGAACATCTTATTTGCAGATCTGTGGTCACGTTCCAATTTCTCACCAAACTCCTTCCAAGACTGTTCTTTCGCTGCTTTCACAGCTAATTTGCAAGTTCTTCGCGCCTCAGTGTACCGATTTCGAGAATCGGAGTTCCCCAAGTGAATCCACACCTTAAAGGCTCTCTTCTTCTCTCTGATGGCTTCTTGAACTCCGGGCGTTTAAACCAAGCAGTTCTTTTCTCACCACCAGCCGCCACACCAACCCGCTTCACTCCACAAACATCTCCCGCAGAGGCAATAACAGCTGTTGAAAACAGTTGCCATTCTTCGTCTACATTTGATGGAACAGTTGGAATTCGTTCAAACCTTTCAGATATTTGCCGTGCAAATGTCTCCCGTATCTCATCGTCCTGTAACGTCTCCCATCGTATGCGTGTAACCATCCTTGGTTTACGCTTTGGTAGGGGAGGCACTCTCTCGCTAAGATACAATTTGCACAGCACTAAGTGATGATCAGTTGACAGTTCGGCCCCTCTCAATACGCGAACATCACAAACCATTCTCTTCAGACACGATGGTACCACAAAGAAATCGATCAGCGACTTCTGCTGAAGACTCTGACGGTACCACGTGTATTTGTGAATGTCTTTGTGTGGAAAGATGGTGTTCATGATGGATAAGCCATTTTCACAACAAAAATCCAACAACCTCTCTCCGTTCGCGTTTTGATCAGGATCACCGTTCCTCCCAATCACACTCCCCCATGTCATAACATCTACACCCACATGAGCATTGAAGTCACCCATCAGGACAAAAGAATCCATATCTGCAACCTTTTCAAGGGCAACATCAACTTCATCTAAGAAAGCTGCGTACTCTGACAGAAGGTTCGGTGCATACACCTGCACCAATGCCAGAGTTGATCTTTCAAGCTTGAGCTTTAAGATCGCAACTCTCCCTTCTAATGGTATCCACTCCAATACTCTGTCTGTCAACCTGGGACTTGTGAGTATCCCCA